>CM057456.1:1646810000-1649210000 GCA_016271365.2 Neoceratodus forsteri | reverse complement strand
ACTAACCAAACGCCAGCTCCAAACTAAAGTATGTGGAGCAGTGTCTCCCGGTTGTGCTGCTGATTCTTTTTTTTTTTCCATTAACATTTTATTTATTTTAAGCAGAGATTAATCCAAAGAGAACAAATGAAAAATAAACATGCATACAGATTATAAGATTCTCGTTACAGACAAGGTGAATGTTACTCTGCCAAACCCCCCAAAACACCTACAAAACCAAAAACAATACTCCCAGAAACATCCACCCCCCTCACCCCCATCTTTAACTTTCTACTCCGTCCGAGGCACTAGGAAATAAAGTATAACCAAAATAAAGAAAGAAACCGGGTGAGATCAACATTAGCCTAGATAACAAGCATAAAACAAGGACCAAATCCTGTCAAAAAGGGGCAATTGATTGTGCAGGGTAGCTATCATTCTTTCAGTTCTCAAAAAAGCCAGAAGCTCTGCCAGCCATTCGAATAAGAGAGGCATCTTATCCTTCCAATAGCGAAGGACCAACTTTGACTATAACAGAAATCAAGGCCATATAATATTTCCTATTCCTGATCGAAAAGCCGTCATTTCTCCCAACAGACAGACTTCAGGCCTAAACATCTCATCCAGACCTAATAGGGGATCTAATTTATTTTAATCTCCTGCCATTGTGGGCGACTTTCGGACATTCCCAAAAATATATAAGAGGTTCCCAGCATCACCCAGACATCTAAAGCATTTGGGATCCTAGCAGCTCCAAATCCTTTAGCTTCTGGGGGAATAATAAATATTGTGCAATACCTTAAATTGTATGAGCCTCAATTGATCATGTCGAATATACTTGTGGCATGCATGCCATATCCCCGACCAGTCTAGCACAATATTAGGGAATACATCAGCCCAATAAGAACATGGGGCAAAGTTTACTGGGTGTGCCCAATGAAATAAGACAGAATAAATCTTGGAGATCGTATGAGGGATTCCTATCAGTGGGTGTATATTAGTCAAGAACAAGATCTGGGAAGACTGCTCAACCTTCCCTCCAAATTTCTGAAGCAATACATGCCTAAGCTGATAGACCTTGAAAATATCCTTAGAGGTTAAATTAAGTCTATTTATCATTGTGAGAGCCCGAATTAAATCACCTTCCACACTAAAAAAATCCTTGAGGCTGCAGTCCTCCGGTATTTTCAACCACCTGATTTGATGGTATTATTATCAATCAAAAACTGTGGGTTCCCTATGCAGTTGTTCCCAATCTTTGACATGCTTGCACTTGAGGAACCCACAAAGCTGATTATGGGCTCTCACCGTCAGCCCTATAGGGGATCTTTTCAACACGGAGGGAAGTGTTTTGGGCGTCAGATAAAAAAGGGCTACAGGATTGATAGCACATTTCTTAATAAGAGCCATCTCAAGTTTGACCCACAGAGGAACATAACCCAATGTGGACAAGGAGTCCTCACCTAAAGCCCACCTTCCATACTTACTCAATTGGGCTGACCAGAAATAGAGACCAAAATGGGGTAGTCTTAGTCCACCAACAGTTTTAGGGGCCGCTAATTTATGGTAGGCCATTCTGGACTTTATGATTTCAAACAAAATCAGCAATCATGACATGGGTTTTTAAACCATGGCGTAGGAAGGAAAATATCCAACCTACTCCAGCGGGTAAAAGTCTCGGGAATATGTTCATTTAATTATATTTATACTCCCCAAAGAGATAACGGAGTTTAACCCACCTCTTAAGGTCTAGGTCAATAGTATGAACAGGAGTCTAAATTTAACTGGCGATACGAATAGAACTCCTTGTCAAAAGAAGACCCAAATATTTAAGACATTCAGGACTCCATTCCAACCCTAATTCCGTTATTTCCCATTTGAATATCCTGTTATTAAGGGAAAAACCACTGTTTTGTCTGATTAAACATAATTTGCTACCGAACTAAAATGGTTATTAGGTTTAACAGGCTCGAATAGATCTAGCCGGCCTCAAAGCATATACCAGAAGGTCATCTGCATATGCAGTGACTTTATTTAGTAGTCCCAATATCTTAATCCTCTATCTCATTAGCCTGAACAATTTTCCTGATCAACGGCTCCAAATATAAATTAAATAACAAGGGGGATAAAGGACATCCCTGCCTTGTACCAACATAAAGCTGAAACGGAGAGGAGATAGCTCCATTACAAGTGACCCTGGCGGACGGACTAGAATAGAGCGCCTTAAGCCAATCCACAAATCTATCCGGGAAACCAAACCTTTTCATAGTCTCAAACAGGAAACCCCAATAAACCCTATTGAAGGCCTTCTCGACGTCCAAGGAGACCAAAGCCATTGGGAGATTGATCTCCTCGGAAGCCGAGAAGACATGTGCCAATGTCTTGAAATAATTAGACCGAGGACCTGCCCTCTCATGAACCCCACCTGCTCACTACCTATTAATTTAGGTAATATTCTGTTAATTCGATCCACTAGTAGTTTGGCTAGTATTTTTAAATCACAATTCAACAAAGAAATAGGCCTATAACTAGCCGGATCCATGGCAGGTCTATTGGGTTTAAGAATTAAGACTATAAGCACCTCTGAAAGTAATCCATCTGTCTCCTGTCCAGAGAGAATGTATCGAAATAACCTGAGAAGGAAAGGAGCTAGCTGAGAAGAAAACTTCTTATAAAAATTGGACGAGAACCCGTCAGGACCCGGTGTTTTATCTGAGGATAACTTCCTAATAGCAAGTTCTATTTCATCTTGGGTTATATCAGCAATGAGAAAATTCCTGTCTGCTTCATCCAATACAGGAAGGTGAGCCCTTCCAGAAAGGACAAAATCATAAGGTTGGTAGGTGGGGTCTCCATCTTTTTATATAAATTCACGAAATATTGATGGAAAATCTGATCCATTTCATCCGGAGCAGTCTTGACACAACCCTCCTCTTTTGATAGTATCCCTTCAATCAAGCGAGGACTCGGGTGTGTAATCGCCCTAGCCAATAATTTCGGACTTTTCCCCTGGTCAACATAGTTGGCTCTAGTTTTGATTAATGCTAACTCTGCCTGTTCCCCCATTAACCTAAAATAGGCATCCTTCACCTTAATTAATTCCTCAATGTCCTCGTCCCGTGCATAAGTTGAAATGTTAGATTCCAATGCTTTAATACGTGCTAATAACTCGGTCATTGTATTTTCCTTCTCCTTTTTCCTTCTAACCGCTATAGCAATTAGGACCCCCTTAAATAGGCCTTGAGTGCTCCCCAAAAAATATCCGGATGGACATTGTCGTCCAGATTATTTAAGGTAAATTCGTCGATCTGTTCGGATATAAATTTAGTCAATTTAGGTATCCTTATAATCTGATTATTTGCTTTCCACCTATTCCCTTTCTTTATAAGGGATGGAAAGGAGATAGTTGCAGCTACTGCCGAATGATCGGAAATAGGACTGGGTATAATATTCGAACCCAGCACTCCACCCAGAAGAGACTGGGAAAGAAATATGTAATCTAACCGAGATGAGGTCCCATGAACGGAGGAAGTGAAAGTGTACTCCCTAGATTCCGGGTGGAGAACCCTCCAAATATCAGCTAATCCCAATTGATCGAGCAAATCTTTCATTGCTCGGGAGGCCGGAGTGTAATATACATGTGGCCTAGCAGATCTATCCATCAAGGATCCAGAATTAAATTGAAGTCTCCACCAGAACCATGGAGGCAGTTAAAAGGCAAAGAGCCTTTAATAGGTCCACAAAAGTCCTGAGTATCCACATTGGGGCCATATACCGAACCAACAGGAGTTCAGTATTTTGCAACTTCCTTTTACTAATACATATCTGCCTTCATGATCTTGTACCACTTGTATAGGGCTGAACGGATTGACCTATGTATTAATAACACCTTGCCAGCTCTGTGTTGCCTAGATGCAGACCTCACCAATTTGTAACCTCCTCATGGCACCGCCTCCACACTACATTAGGTGCGTTTCTTGCAGAAACACAATTTTATAATAATGCTATATATGTTTCAATATCTTATACTGCTTCTCCTTAAGCTGTGCCCCTTGACATTCCAAGTCAGAAAATTAACAAATATATCAGTCCCCATTAGAACCTATAAAAACCGAACTAGAGCGGAAATTCCTTGTTGCCTTGAAGCGGAAAAGCTAATATGACAAACCCCGGTATTCAAGTGCCCATAGTGCCTCAAAAATAAAAATAAAAATCCCTCCCATAAACCCTCAAATAACATAGTCCTATATAACAACTCCCCAAAAATCATAAAATCCACCCACCCCACCCCCAAACAATTCACATTTTCATGGTCCATGATCACAGGACACACAACTCATTCCCTATCCCACCCCACCACTCCCGACCCAATGTAAATAACCAGCCCTAACATTGAGGAACAGCTACAATATATCAATACAAACAGATTGGCTTTACCGCACCAACCCCAAATTTCAAAACTTGAGCGTTCCCCCTCAACCCCATACATGTATTAATAAACAAGAGAAAAGGTCAGGGGAGCAGTTATTTAAACACTGAACGTTAGCCCTACGGCCTAAACAATGTTATAGCATAACAGCATATGTGATCAGCAACAAAACACATGTCCTATAAGAAAAAGACCCCCCCCCCAAGAAAACAACCTTCATTATAAATATCCAGAACTGATTAAATAAGAGACAGTTTGTTTTCCCAGAAAAATTGTAATATGCAGCACACTGGCACTCCCTCATAACCAGTACCTTCCTTAAATGAAAGACCCCGATGTTCCAACCTAAAAATAAAGATTAGAGGGGTCAAAACCTAATCAGAGACAGCCAGCCTGAGTAAAGTTGAAGTGCATTGTCATCCGCCCTGCAGTGCCATAAAAGGGCATAACGAGAAACATCCAGGGCGGGTAACCCTCAAAAACCAATATTCAGAAAACATATATGCATAAGAGGTATATTACAATAGAAATTAAACATCTGGTCCCAAGAATAAAGTTCACAGTCTCCTAGGAGTTGATCCCAGAAAGTCCTTCATCGCCTCTGTAAATTCAAGGAACCTTGAACAATGCAGGGAAGGCGCTTGCAATGCCTCAGTCGCCAGGTCCAGGATTCAAATGATTTCCATTCATCACGAATGTTGACCTGAAGTTCGCAGGGTAGATCATTGAAACTTAATCTCAGCAGCTATCAATTTCTTGACCAGAGGATGAAAGGCTGATCTTTTCTGCCTCACAGAAAGCGGTAAATCCTGCACCACTCTGAATTTAACCCTTCCCAATACAGCTCCTTGTTATCTCTGGCCTTGGCCATGAAAAGCTGATGTTCCTGATAATTCAGGAATCGAAATATAAAAGTTCTAGGTGGCCCGTTGGGGGAGGAGGGCGTAGGGCTCGATGCGCCCTTTCAATAACATAAGACGGACCAAATGGTGTGGGCCCAGCCACTTTTTCCACAAACTTCTGGGTAAATTTAACAGCATCCGTGCCCTCAGCCTTTTCAGGTAGCCCAATGACTACCACGTTGTTATGGCAGCTTCTGCCTTCCAAGTCCTCGATCTTTAACTCCAGTTTGTTAACTTTACGATTTAACATAACCAGCTCGAGTCCATCTTCTCCTGCACCCTTCCAATGATTTAATTCGAACTGCATTATCAGTGGCCTTGTGGTTTAAATCCTCGAATGCAGATGTAAGGCTTTTAATCTCGTTAGTTATATCCTTCACCATACCTTGAAATAGTGAAAATTCCTCCAGGAACCTGGCCAAAGTAAGAAGTTCCTCCATCAGGCAAGACTCCCCGGGGCTCTGGGCTGACTGCAAAGCCAAGGCCTTTGACTTCTTGGCGGCCTTTTCAGGAGTCACCGAGGGCGTATGTTTGGGAGGCATTTTTTCTCCTTTCTGCCTCCATAAAACTAATCCCCCGATGATTTTGCACTGTTATAGTGCAGGAAAAATGTTCCGGTGATTCTGGCTGGGGAAAAATAAAGTAAATCGCGATCGGAAGAGCGGAGCTCACGGAGAACACAGCCGCTACACGCTCTGCATCACGTGACTCTGTTGTGCTGCTGATTCTAGAGGGACCACGCGATGGTGTCGGCATGAGCAGCTGGGTTGAGATGTGTCAACAGAGCTGGATCATGGACCTAGATAACACTCAACAGTCCCAGATCTGGGACAGGACAGGAGAGAACACCAGAACAGTGCCCTCCAGACAGGGCACACAATAGGACCATCCCAAGGACCATCTGCCTATCTAGGAGGATCACCAGCCCAAGGGCCTCAGGTATGGAGCCCCTGCTTCCACACTGTTTTTGGTGGAGGGACTGTGGGAAGGACTGAGCTGGGTTTTCTTCTGCTTCTGGAGGAATGACAGAGAGTGCAAGAGTTGCTCAGAGCTGTTGTGAGTATAAGTTTCCCATTTGTAGTTTAAAAGAGAGCTGAATTTCCCGTAGTTCTTCGAACAGTTTTGACTGGGCTGAGGCTGAGGCTATGGCATAGGTATGGTGACACACATCTCCCATAATTTCATAGCCAATTAGCTGTGGGTAGAGTAATATTGAATCAGTGGAATATCTGATCTATTTAATATCTAAATAAATATCGATCCCAGTCTTCAGAAGTAGGAATCAAACTTGTAACTGCAATGACTATGACTGAAGGAGAAGGTAATGTAAAAGAGGGAGATACTGTAAGGGGAAGGCGAGTATACTAAAAGGACAGTTCAGTATGTCAATTTTGAAGCACAATTAAAATGAAATCAACACTAGTTCTAGAACTACTATATGAAAGAACTAGTCTTTCCATTTTATCAGCAGTATTTTTGTACACAAATTGACCTTACATTTTTTGGATAGTGATAATGTAGTATATACAGTATATAAAGATGAAAGTTTTACTCCCCATACCCTCGAACCTTTCAGACATACGTTTGAACATGTTAAAGTTGGAAGTGGATGGTGAAACATGGAAATTTTAGAAAAGCCTTGTCTCATTGAAAAGTTGCTTGCCCCCTCCTCCCCCACCGGTTCACCCCCTAGTTATTAGATTACATCTAAAATGGTCAAAAGTTCCTAACATTACGTGGGAGATGAGGAAAGACCTGTAACACTGTAATTACAATAAATGACAACATGGAGGGAAGGGGAAGATCCAAGATGCAATGCTTGGCATGGAGGGGCTGGGGGAAGGGTCTTATAGTGTGGCTTAGTACCCTAATTCCCAAATGTATTTGTAACAAATTTAACATGAGTTACAGTACCAGCCTATGAAGGTTTTGGTTTTTGACCTTCACAATCGATATGGTGCAGTGTGCTGGACAAAGTACAATGAACGATAATGCAAATTAAGTAACTGTGAGGCCTTACTCCCCCTTCACCTCCTTGACAAATGGAAGGACGTGCGTTAGGGGACACAAAGAGTAGAGCACAGATTTTTTGGTTTAAATTTCATTCTACTAATAAACTGTTTTTTTCCCTCATTTCATCTCCTATTTAAGAGATTGAAAACCAAAACAAATGGTCAAATAGACCTGTAAATGCATATGGAGGCTTCTGATGAGGTGAATAGATATGTATTAATTAGGATGGCTTAAATGGGAAAACCTAGGCTGCTGTTTTTAGTCTCCAATTATGCAGCACAATGCTTTTCAATCATGTGCATTCCTCCCACCTCCTCCCATGTTCCCATAACAGTTTCTCTTTTAATGCTGTCATTTTAGTCTGATGTTTTTAGGTATGTAAATACATGTATAAAGAAAAAATCTGGTTTGTATTTATATGGTGATTTTTGTACATGTGTAGTGAATGGGCAGCCTTTTGTATGGTAAGGATTTGATGGTTTTATATAAGTATCATGATATGGAAGCAAGGAATTCTTTCCTCAAAGGTATTGAAGCCATGTGAAATTAAACAAGTAGTTAATAGAAATGGTATAATCTTGTAGCTTACTAATGAATTAATTGAAGTTGGGTTCAAAACCAGGTGAGAGCATCATCCCAGCATTCCTCCTGATGAAGAGGCTGGATGAGTCTCAAAGTGCTGGGGATCTGGTTTGCTCATTGTAGCTGCTGTTTTTTGGTGATGGTGCTGAATCAAGAAGACATGGAAAATTTATAATAAAGCTCTTGACCTGCACTGGGTCCATGACTGCTACATTCTTTGTACCTTGGTTTCGTGCTTTGTGTGTGCACCTGAATTTACTGACAGTGCTGTTTTGCCCCCCCCAAGCAATTGTTGTGCATACTGACTGAATGTACTATTTCCCAGACAGTTTTCTCCCTAGCAGCAGCAGCAGGCAATGCTCTCCTGGCAATGATTGCCTCTGGCAGGGCAGAGGACAAGCCCAGCTGCTTTTATTGCACCAGTACAAGGGACAGTTGCCTCAGTCAGGTTCTCAGTCAAGGTAGATCCACTCTAAGGGGGCTTTTGGGGGGAGGACCTTGAAGACTTTGGAACTGGCATGTATTTATTAATTGTATTCTGGGAAACTGTGCATTAAGTATATACATTCCTAAGTATATACTAGAATAATAGCTCCAAAGAGCAAGATCAGTGGCAGCATTTTAAACAGACTGGATGGGATTTCTACAGAAGCATCCAGAGCTATTATGCCCAGCCAGGACCCCATAACTCTCACCTGTCCATGATTATGAGGGACGTCCCTCATTTTGCCCTCAAAACTTACCTGTCCCTCATGGTAAAGGTGGTGTCTACACAGAGGACTCAAATTATAAAGCATAAATTCACAATATTCTAAGAGCCTAAATCAAAAATAAACATTGTACAAGTAAACACAATGATTTGCACAATGTCCTGAGCTTGTGGTTCCATGTTTAAGGATTTGCCCCTCATTTTGAGTGTTCACATCCCTGTCCATTTCTGGAAAATATACGTGAAATAAATGCATGCAGAGGCTGTTTAAAATGTATACTATATTCATGTTATTATACTCTGTGTAAATCATGTTACTCCAAGCTGTTCCAATACTTTATAATACAGTGTGATATTACCTCAGGGTATTAATTGCAATAACATTATGTATTATCTGGGTGTATAATACTGCCAAGGTAGCAACATATTACCTCAAGGTATTAACTGCAATAATATGTATTATCCAGGTGTATTATACTGCCAAGGTAGGGAGGTATACCCATTGGTATACTGTCTATTACAGGGTCTCTACCAAGCTAATATACTGTAAGCTTGGTATAGATCCCATAACAAACAGCATAACTTGAGCATACTGCCCAGAATACTGTCTATTACAGGGTCTATACCAAGCTTATTTAAGGACATTCCCTGGTGTTTCAGCAACCCCGTGCCAAAGTCATAATATTTTCCCAGTACATGATGGTCATGTAAACATTTAAAATCCACAACAAAAACATGAGTTGCCAAGCTTGTTTTTAAGTTACATTGGTGAGACTTCATCCCTCTTTATGGAAAAAATTTGGAAGAGGTCAGATTGTTTTATGTGGTTATAACATAAATATTTTAGATATCAACATGAGTGTGAAAGAAAAAGTGAAATAAGGACATATCATTTGTCATGATGTTTGCTTGATTTTTTCCACAAATGCAAAAATAAAGAGTACATTACCAATACTATGACACCCTCTTGAACTGATATTCCCAAAAAAGGGGGAAATATTTGTATGTTTTTATACATAAAACCACTTCAAACACATGTCATTTGCATATAACGTTTTGATAGATGCAGAATATGGTTATGAATATAGAAAAAGAAAGAAATATAGGGATTGTCATGCTTCTTTTGGTTATATCTGCTTTCAAAGTTGTAGTTTCAGAGGTGGTCCGCTCCAGACAAAAATAATTGAAACATTCCAATAATAAAGAAAATTTGCAAGAACGCTATTCAAGCAATTCAAAAGTAAATGCATAATGGCAGAACTTTAACATAAAATAAACAGTGTAACCAAAGACAGATATGTTGGTAAAGCACCTTGAATGATATCAACTGCTGCAAATGTGGGAGCTAATGTCCTTGCTGCTGTCCTTTATACTGTATATTGAAAACTTTTTTAAGTGCATCAGAAAAATGGGAATTTGAAACACCAGGGAATGTCTTTAAGCTTCCCAGAAAGACATGTAAACATCTGTTAGCAAGAGCACACATTTTCAACAAGCTTTAAAATATATTTTGTATAATGCTAACAACATGTACTGTAAGTCTATCAGAAAAGAGTTCCAGAGTGTTATACATTGAAAACAATATTCACTTAGTTCATTTAGTTTGTAGGAGTACGAAAAAGGCGATAGCCCATGAATTGACTCCTATTAGAACAGAGTATAGTAATCTAATCTACCTTCGCCAGAAATATAGTTATCCAGGTTGCGTTTGAAGCCGTCTTTGTTAATACTTAATATATTTAATGGCAATCTATTCCATAAGTTAGCTGCTTGTACAGTGAAAAAATATTTCCTTCTATTAGTTTTAAATCTACTGACTTTTATTTGTAAGGGGTAACCTCTTGTGCACATATTATCATCTTTATATGTACTATTTAATTCAGTCATCAATATAGGGTCATTTAGGAAATTGAAGTATAATAACATGTCTCCCCTTTGTCTTCTTAACTCAAAACTATGTAGACCTAATACTTTTAACCTATCATTACAATTTAGGTTTTTCAGAGGGGTTATATATTTTGTGAATTTGCATTGAATATTTTCTAATTTAATAATCTCTGTTTTTTTATATGGGCTCAATAATTGGTTACCATCATCCAGTATTGGTTTGACATATGATAGATACAGGGATAACAACATGTTTTTATTTCTACTTTTTATGTTTCTTTTTATGGCCCTAACTGTGTGATTTGCTTTTGTGATGATGGCTGCATATTGGTCTTTAAACTCAAATTTGTAATCCATGATAATTCCTAGGTCTTTTTCAGATGTTTTATTTGGTAAATCATCCCCATTTAATTTATAGTTGTGTCCGTTGTTATTTTTTTCCCATGTGGACTACATAGCATTTGTCAGGATTGAGTTTCATACCCCAAATATTAGTCCAGTAAGCAATTTTATCAATATCCTTTTGTAATTATTCTATTTCAGTAATTGATTTACATGGTCCACCTAGTTTTGTGTCATCTGCATATTTTATGATACTATTGTTGATATATTTTTCTAAATCTGCTATAAACATTTGAAAGATTGTAGAGCCAATAACTGAACCCTGTGGAACCCCACTGGTTACCTCACCTTCTGTTGACAGAAAACCCCTAATTGATACCTTTTGGGACCTATCCCTTAGCCAGTTGTCTATTAAGTTAATAATAGAAATATCAATATTATATTTTTGTAATGTTTTACTTATGGCCCAATGTGGAACCCTGTCAAAAGCTTTGCTGAAATCAAATAAAACTATATCTACTGGAGTGCCTTCATCCAATATTTTGCTTACATTTTCATAAAAGCAGATCAAATTAGTAATGCAAGACCTTCCCTGAGTGAATCCATGTTGACCCATGTCGAAGGACAAATTTGTTTTTAAATGATCATGTATTGTATTTTTTATTAGTGACTCTAATATTTTACTGGGTATAGATGTAAGACTAATTGGTCTATAATTTGTCACCTTTGATTTATTTCCTGTTTTAACAATGGGGGTAACCTTTGATTTTTTTTTTCTCCAGTCGGAAGGGATGAGTCCAAAGTTCAATGATTGTTCATAAAGAATTTTTAATGGAATCCAAATATGGTTTTGTAATAGTTTTAACATCATTGGGAAATATTATCTAAGCCAGGTGTTGAATTATTTTTTGGTTTGTTAATTCTCTGTACATCGACTGCAAATCCATAACTGGGTTCCTCACTTTATGCTAAAAGTGTGGGGGGGGGGATGTGGGCCAAATATGACTCCTTACATTTGTATTTAAGAGGAGCATTTGTTTAGACCAAAACCAAGGAAAGGGGTCATTTCTAAAAGAGCAGATGATTCATGGGTACCACTTTTTATAGACAGTGCCACCACAGGGCTCCCCCACCCTCAATCATCATCCCTGTAACTTCCCTGGTGTCTAGTAGCACCCCCCACCCACCAATCACTGTCCCATAATAACTGAATTTTTTCCCTGGTGTCTAGTGGCACCCCCACCTCTGATCGCCATCCTGCCTGTAATAAAGAAAACAGTCCCTCCTGTCTTTTTTTCCTTTTTACATCCTGAAAATGGTCCCTCGGCAGTCTGACCCCCCCCACGCAACCTCCCTTTCAGAACCCATCACCCCACACCCCCAACACCACACACACACACACTTCACTCACCTGAACAGGTCCTAGGGTAAATATACAGTCTCTAATTGAAGACATGTCTCACTGCTGAATCACTGACTGCTATATGAGAAAGTAAGGTGAATGCAGTTCAACATATTTCAATGGGGTTTTAAACTCTGTGGCATAAGTTTGTCATTTTTGCATATTTTGAGCCTAAATTTTCTCACCTTATGAAAAATGTTGGTGGAATTACACAAATCTGGCCCGAAAGGTGATTTCACTGTTACGTGATGATTTGAGCAAAATCACCATTTAAGCAGGATTGGAACATTTTCAGCACCCTTGTTAATGAGGTGGGGTTATAAGAAGATAATGTTGAAAATTTGGGGTCAAAATATGTAACAATGGCAAAGTTATGCACATCTGTTGAAATTTTCCTGTCCTCCCTTGTAACTTTATTAATTTAAAATATTTTTACCCCAAATTTTCAACATAGCAATTTTTTACACCACCTCATTAATGTGACAGCTGTCATTTTTCAAATCATGTCCAAACTGTGTTTTCACACCTGTGGCACAGAATGATGTTCTGGGGGTGTGCATTTCGGCAGGGATTTGAAAATGTTCAGGACCGGGTACATGAGGTGTGGCAATAAGAAGGCTATGCTGACAATTTGGTTGCTGTTCTGCTACAAATGCAAGTGCAGGGCCCAGAGGGCCCTGTGCTTCCACAGCAACATACATGTCTGCATCTATGGAGGGATGGCAGCACAGGGGCCAGAGGGCCCTGCACTCCCACAGACAAATGAGGATATGATTACAGCAACATACTGTACATGTCCTCATCTATGGAGGGATGGGAACGCAGGGCCTGGAGGCTCCCTCAGGCAAATGAGGATACGATTATACTATCTCAAAAAGTAAGGAAATTCTTTGCAAAAATCTCCATTAATGCATCAGTTATGGTTGTTATTAAGGCAACAAAAGTATGGATATGTGATGTTAGGGTTTTCAACCATAACTCCATATTCCCCCCTTCAAGCAGCCAAAGGAGGTAGGGCAACACAAGCAACCACAGGCAGCCATCATCAGGTAAGATAAACATACAACCCTTTCCACATGAAACAAGAGACATCCATCATCATGGTCCAGTGCTTCTGTAGCCATGGTTACAGGCCACAGGTAGCTGAAGGCACTCGGCATCTGCATGAAGCTCAGGGCCCTTAAGGCCCTGTGCTTCCATGGCAGCATAGATGCCTTTGGCACCTGAGTGAAGACATCCACATTTCCCACATGGTTGATGGCACTCAGCTGCACCTCATACCTCACAACCCACTTGGGTCATGCAGTAATTTAGCATGCCCGCACACCCTGTTGTGTGTTATTGCTTACTTACAGTTTACAGTGTGATCCAATGAGAAATTTGTATCACACTTTCCAGGTGGATGAAGGCTCTCAGCTGCACCTCATGCCTCACAACCCACCTGGAGCATGCAGCAATTTAACACTGTTAACACCCTGCCATGTGGTATTGCTCACTTAAAATTTATAATGTGATCTTATGTGAATTATATACTGCAATGCCCAGCTGGTTGAAGGCACCCACCTACACCTTGTGCCTCACAATGCACCTGCGGCATGCAGCAATTTAGCATTTCCACACACCCTGCCATGTTTTATTGTTTACTTACAATTTGTGATGTGATCCTATGGGAATTATATATCGCACTTCCCAGGTGGTTGAAGCCACTTGGCTGTCTCATGTCTCACAACCCACCTGGGGCATGCAGCAATTTAACATTGCCACATACCCTGCCATGTGGTATTGCTCACTTAAAACTTATAATGTGATCCTATAAGGATCATATACAGCACTTCCCAGAAGGTTTAAGGCACTCAGCTGCACCTCATGCCTCACAACCCACATGGGGCATGCAGCAATTTAATAATAACACACACCCTGTTATGTGTTATTCCTTACTTACAATTTACAATGTGATCCTATGAGAATTTTTCACTGCACGTCCCAGCTTCTGTGTAAGTGTATCCATGGTTGCAGAATTGCTGGACCATGATGGTGGATGTCTCTCATGTCATGTGGAAAGAGTTGTATGTTGTTTGTCTTACCTAATGATGGATGTCTGTGTTTGCTTGTGTTGCCTTGCCTCTTTGACTGCTTGTGGGGAATGCGGAGTTAAGGTTTAAAACCCTAACATTGCATTTCCATACTTTTATCACTTTAATAGCAACCCTAACTGATGCATTAACGGATACCCACAACAGAAATATCTGTGATATTTCTCCAGAGTGTAGTCACAGATATTTCTGTTGGTCACCAGGGCATATTCAATTTATGCAACACTTTTCTGTTTTTGTTCTTTTAGAAGCTGTTTCTGTACCTTTTTTGTTTTTCAAGACATTTTCAGATGACTGAGTGGAGCTCTTGGATAACCAAGTGATTGTTCTCAATAGGAGACCTACGTGACACTGATGTTTGCATCTGTGCCTCAGTGTGCATGTCAGTGATGGGCATGGTACAAAGTGAGTGGGCAGCCATTATCATAGTAGTAAGCAAGTGCGACTTGTGAGAATACAGTTTCAGAGAGACAGTGCTGGTGACAAGTTCAACATAGCACCTGTATCCTAGTAGGAGCTTCCCAGTTGGGTAACAAAAGGAGGTATATTGCAGGTGAAATACTGCAAAAAAACAGCTCTTGTAAAGACATCTGTGTTGTGAGTATTTTGGGGGGGGAGAAATTGAGTTTTTGTGACAGACAGAATAATGGCTGTGTACTTTTATGCCTCAGGCTGGACGGAGTTCAAAAGTGAAAGTACTCCTCAGGAAGCAGCCAAGAAACAAAACTGAAAAATCCAAATGTGGAACTGTGGTGCTTGTGCTGCTGGCAGGGACCAGTCAGGACCTATAGTGAGAATATTTTTGGCCCTGGGGACCTAGAGTGAGAATAATTTAATATTCTCACTCTAGGTCCAGAGGCAGCAAAAATATCACAGATATGTGCCAAAACATTTCTTCACAAGTGTTCTTAAATACATATATTGATGCAGTAGGGGTGGAGATAAACAGAGAGTGATGAATCCATTTATTTGAGTAACTGTTTAGATAAATTCATTTATGTACACAGTTACTATATCACACTCCATCTATCTATACAGTTTCTATGTCACACATGTACACACACACACACACACACACCTCCAGCTACCAGCAGCACAGGGTCAATACCCAGCAAACAAAAATAGTATGGTCACCAACCCAGTAGGCAAAACACCAAAAACAAAGATAAGGTCAATGAAAACACCGACTGGCACCAAAACGCTGTGGCAACAGTGCACTACCATAGGACAACATTAGACTTTTTGTTGTGGGGGCACAGCCCCTTCAACCCCCCCCCCTGAAATTTAATACAATCAACTCTGAGGGGTGTGGATCTCAGGGATCAGGAGAAATTCAGGAGGGGGGGAATGTGTTTCCAAAAAAAAAGTATATGCCCAATATCAGCAGATGGAGAACCAAACCCTGGTCCCCAGGTCTCCACCACTCCAGCTTCTAGTGCTTTAGCCATTCCAGCACAGGAGTGGCTCAACCCGGCACTACACTTGAAGCTGCTTCAGCGCTTCCTGCTCTCTACAGACAGTGACAGGGGTAGCAGTAATTTACTAATGCTATTCTACTCCATGTCACTGCCATTGTTTTCGCCCTTTTTACAGCATGGTTTATACCGCGCTATTATTGCAGCACTATACTGACCTTGTACTGCTGCTGACACTACTTCAAGACTTTCAGTTTCTGTGACGTGCCACAGTATCTCTTACTGTATCTGTACACATTGCCACATTGTCCAGTAGCACCACTACATTTGAATCTGCAGCTTCCCTCCACATTCCACTTTAAAAAGCAGTTTGTTTTTAAGGATTCTCTGCTGCCAAAGTCCCCACAAACACCACAAATGCCAAACACATATCTAAGTCCCCACAAATACCAAACCCATACCAGAAAAAACGTTCTTTTTGTTTGTTTTTTTACTCCAGTCGCTTGCCACATACATTAGGAAGCGTTGCATTTCACTCCAATAGAAACATAAAAGGTTTAATTTAAATTTCACCATTTTTTTCCATCTGGACCCACCAAACAGTCACGCTCACTCATTCGGTCATTGGCACCAACTCTCTTCTTGGGACCAATGGTTGGTAGATGGTGAGATTTATATTTATGTAAAAAAAAGTGACACTTTTTGATGACAGCTCCCAAAGAAATGGAGCTGATGCTGGTACCAATACTCCTGCTCTCCCCCTCACTAAAGTCCGCTGCCATCTTTGCTTCTTTTTTAAAAAAACATGACCATTAGCTCAGCCAATCAGCGCTAATGTCATAACATCAACATCATGATGGCGTGTTCATGACTGCACCCATGGCAACAAGTGCTTAAAAATATAGAGAGACACCACTTCTCAAAGAAGTCCCACAACATTTATTAATAAAAAAAAAAAAATAATAATAAAAACAAAACACTGAAAAAATCAGTCACATAAGGTCCCTGCCTGTTGCATAAATGAAATATGCAGAGGGGACCTTGTGTGATAAATGATTTATTTACACTCATGCTGTTTGACCTCGGACACCTCACTCTTGGCTTACACCACTCATGAGGTTACTCGAGGTCAAACAGCACTTGTGTAGATAAATAAGTTATCACACAGGTCCCCTCTACATATCCCTTCTATATTCTCCACACTGTCCTTTGATTTGCCAGTTGTGAATTATGAGTCTCACTACTCACTGGTGGAGGTGAAAGTGTTATTCCACTGCAACCCATTATGCATGTATGTATGTCATGGAAGCAACCACCAGGGGAGATAAGAAGGATGTGTCCCCCTCAATTTTTTAAGCCAGTCATTATGCCCCATCAGCATTTTAGGCTTCTATAGCAGGATAGCAACAACAGAAGTTTGCAACAGAGGATGTCAGCAGGAGCATGGAGAGACAGTAGAGGTGAAGCATGTAGCAGCTGCTTTTTGCCTGCTTCTTTCCTTGGCTGTAATTAAAAGCCTGACACAAAGTGCTGCTCATCATCACTAATCTGCTCATCTGCTGTTTACTGTGGATATGACCGAGCAGGGAGACAGGATTGGGCCAGAGCAGAAAGGGGGTGGGCTTGCAAAAAATAAAAGGATGTATTGGAGGATTGGAGGAGAATATGGGGGGGGGCCACATTGGAGGGGCAAATGGAGCAGGGTGAGAGCACATCCAGGACAGGATCCCAATGCTTCAAGGGCTGGGGGCATCTTTGGGAGGGTGGTAGGGTGTATTGGTTGTGGATCAGCCATGGTACTGAATATAGCCTGGAAAATGGGGGAATGCATGGTATGTAGGCAGATTGCACAGCTAAGGGAGGAAGTGGGATGACTGAGATGGGCACTATGCTGGGAAAGGGAGAGTAGTAGATGGGGAGACAAGAGGGGTCCCACCAAGGGAGTTATAGCAGCAAGTGGGGTGACTGTGGTGGGACAAGGCACAGTCAAAAGGGGAGCTGCAAGGGAACAATGAGCAAACCCAGCCACAGGAAGGGGAATATGGGATGGGGATTGGAGGAAAGTTGGGGAGCACAAATACAAGGGAAGGGGATAGGAAAAAGCACTTGAGGAGATACAGGAATCCCAGATAAGGGCAGCAATGGGCATATGAGAAAACTGGGGAAATGGCAGGTATAAAGGTACAAAGCCTGTGCAGAGGGCAAGGGAGGAGGGGGCAAGGGGAGGACTATCAACCAGAGGTGTACAGGCAGTGGGCTTAGAACAGAAGAATAGACTTGCACCACTAGAGGTGTTAAATGGGGGGGGGGAGATCAGAAAAGAGTTGAAGAGCGCACAGGAGAAAAAGGCGAGGCAAGCATGAAGGAAGGTGCAGAACAATTGGAAAAGGGGGAGGCGCTATCAGGTAAGACCAACAGGTAAGCCCAGAAGGGGGAAGGGACAGCATGCACAGGTTCAGAGGAGCAAAAGCTGGATGGGGGAAGAAGGGAGGAAGGTCCCCTGGGAAAATTAGGCAGGGCATGGGCAGGGACAGATAAACAAAGAGGGGAAAAGTTAGAAAATGGAGTGGCAGAGGTGGGCAGCCTGACAGATAGAGCCTGGGGGATGCAAAGCTGGGGGGTGAAAAGTGAAGCTGGGGAGCACAGATGGAGGATAGTGCTTCAAGTGATTTGGGCAAAGGGGGTATTGACAATAAGGTAGGAATTAGGATGCAGGGGGTTGGGGGAAGGATGGTAGGAAGATGTGATCAGGAGGAGATGGAGAGCAGGAGCCTACTCATTGGGGACTCTATAATAAAAGGAATTAGGTGGGGGAGGAAGGGGAGACAAAAACAGCACAGTGTGGGTGGAGTGTCTGCTGGGCATGACAGCAGTGAAGGTATTTCATTATATCCCCTCAAGGGGGAGGCAGCAGGATGAGAAAACGCACCTGCTGTTCCACCTGGGAACGAATGACCTGGCAGGAGGCAGCATGATGGAGGTGCAGGCTAGATTCAGAGCTCTGGCTATATATTGTAGCAGTCTGAGGTTTAAATCAGTGGCATTCTCAGTGGTGTTGCCAGTACCGAGGGCAAGCACAGATAGGAAATAGAGGATTACAGAGTTCAATGAGTGGCTGGTGGGGTGGGGTGAGCAAATGGGATATGGCCTGGTAGGGGACTGGGGATCTACATGGGAGGATGAGAGCCTATTTGCACTGGACAGACTTCACCAGAATAGGGAGGGGGTAGCAGTACTGAAATGCAAGCTAAGAGAATACGTAGCGGGTACCTACAATTTAATCTAGGTTGGGGGGGCTGTGCGGACAAATCTGCTCCACAAGGAGGAAAGCTTTGAGGGCTACCAGCCAACCCCAGGATAGCACTACATGACTGGGCAAGAGGGAGATGGGTGCAAGGGGAAACAAAGGGAGACACTAGTGGAAGGGATTGTCATCAAATACCAGGAGTTTAGGAAATCAGATGGTGGACCTGAAGCCATCATGATGGATGAGAGATTAGATTTAGTCTCAGTAAGTGAGACCTGGTGGACAGAGCATCACACCTGGGAAACAACCATTCCAGGTTATAGAATGTTCAAAAGGGACAGGGAAGACAAAAAGGGGGAGGGTTTGCCTTATATGTCAGGGAAGGCATCAGTGCAACTGAAGGGCAGGAGGAGGAAGAAGGGGAGACTCAGCTGCTGTGAATAATACTAGGTAGGAAGACAGGCGAATCCCTGCGGCTGAGGGTGATATACAGACCACCAGCGTAAGGAGAGGAAGATGATGGACAGCTAACTCAGGCAATCACAAGGCTGGCACAGAAAGGTGAACTTCTATTGGTGGGTGATCTGAACCTCCCAGATGTTGACTGGGAAATCCCAGATGCAGCATCGGCAAGAAGCAGGGAGGTATTAGCCGTGCTGCAGGGGGTATTCCTTCAACAGCTGGTCAGGGAACCAATGGGGGGAAGCAACTTGTTGGACATGGTCCTGACTAATGGGGAGAGTGTGGAGGAGGTGCGGGTGGGTGAAGCCTTGGCACCAGTGACCACAGCACGATATATATGGTTCAAGGTCAGGGAAGGGAAGGAGACAAGTAAGACTAATACAACAGTCATGGACTTCAGACACACAGACTTTAATAAGATGAGAAAGATAGGGAAAAAAATGGTGGGGGTACGAAGAAGATGGGGCAGTGGAGGAACTCTGGGAAGCTATCAGGGGAGCATTCAGGAAGCTGCAGAAATGTGCATAAAAAAGGTCGGGAAGAGCAAGATGGGGAGGAGCCTGTTCTGGTTCACTAGGGAGGTGGTGGGAGCAGTCAGGGAAAGGAGGAGGGCTTTCAGAAAATTTAAGATGACACTTAGAGAGGAGGATAGGGAGGAGTATAGGGAGAAGAGGAGTCTGGCAGGGAGGGGGATCAGAAGGGCAAAAGTAGCCACTGAGGAGAAAATAGCCAAAAGGGCCAGGAGGGGGAATAAACCATTTTTTAGATATGTGAGGGAGAGGAAAAGAGCAGGGCAGGGGATTGCTAGACTGAGGGGGGAGGAGGGCTAAAATTGGAGCAGGATTACGAAAAGGCAGTGGCACTACAAGAGTATTTTAGTTCAATGTTCATGAAGGAGGTGGAAGGCAGGGGTCTGATGCTAGCACCTAAGGGGAAGGAGGGCAAATGGGTGGATCAGAGCCCATTCACTGTGGATAGAGTTAGGACTGAGCTGGATAGACTAAGGGTGGACAAGGCAATGGGGCCTTATGGGTTGCACTCTAGAGTGATCAAGGAATTGAGGGTGGAGCTGGCCACATCCTTGACAGGGCTCTTTAACCTGTCCCTGGATACAGAAAGGATGCCAGAGGACTGGAGGAGGGCTGATGTAGTGCCATTGCACAAGGGAGGTAGCAGGGAGCTGAAAGAGAACTACTGCCCAGTCAGCCTCACGTCTATGGTGGGGAAAGTAATAGAGGCATTAATCAAAGAGTGGGTGGTGAATTACCTGGAGGAGTGTGGCTTGCAGGACAGCAGACAGCATGGCTTCACCAATGGGAAATCATGCCAGATCAACCTAATTGAGTTCTCGGATTGGGTAAATCAGGTAATCGACCAGGGAGGAGCAGTGGATGTGGCCTAGATGGACTTCAGCAAGACCGTCAACACCATCCCACATAGGAGGTTGGTGAGCAAGATGGAAAGCATGGGGCTGGGAGGGATAATAGCAGGCTGGGTGGAGGCCTATCTAGTAGGGAGAACTCAGAGGGTAGTGCTTAATGGGGTACACTCCAAGATGGCTAAGGTGAGGAGTGGAGTACCACAGGGGTCAGTTTTGGGTCTACTCCTCTTCAACATCTACATCAGTGATATTGCGGATTGTTTGAGAGGGAAGGTGTGCCTATTTGCCGATGATACAAAAATCTGCAATAGGGTGGACACCCCAGAGGTGGTGGAAGACATGATGAGGGACCTCAAGACACTTGAAGAGTGGGCCAGGAAATGGCAGCTGAGGTTTAATGCCAAGAAGTGTGCTGTGATGCACCTATGGAGGGAAAAACATGAAAGCAGGGTACACGCTGAGGGAGGAAGAAATCAAAGAATCAGAACAGGAAAGAGATCTGGGGATCATAGTCTCCTCAAACCTTAAGGTAGGTTTCCAATGTAGTAGGGTGGTGGGAAGGGCCAATGGAATGCTGGCATGCATAGGCAGGGGCATTACTAGCAGAAGGAGAGAGGTTATAATGCCCCACTACAAAGCCATAGTGAGGCCACTGTTAAAGTACTGGATTCAGTTCTGGAGACCACACCTCTGCAGGGATATAGATGCATTGGATAGGGTTCAGAGACGGGCAACAAAAGTGGTACAGGGTATGCAGGGGAAGACATACAAGCAGAGGTGTAAGGAGCTGAATCTGTACATGCTGGAAACAAGGAGGGAAAGGGGGGACATGATTGAAAACTTTAAATATGTAAATGGAATCAATAAAGTAGGTGAAGGGGGTCAGTTAATGAGGAAGGAGGAAGCCAGAACTAGAGGGCAAAGCCTCAGATTGCAAGAAAATAGGTTCAGGTGCAATGTGAGGGGGCGTTTCTTCACGGAGAGGGTGGTGGAGCCCTAGAACAGACTGCTGGATGGAGTAGTGGAGGCTGAGATGGTGGAGGAATTTAAGAGGGCAGGGGACAGACATATGGGATTGAGTACTGGGGGAAGGGTGGGGCAGGTAGAAAGGGGGGTATATGAAAGGGGAGGGTTGGGTGGACTAGATGGGCCGGAAGGGTCATTTTCTGCCATCAAATTTCTATGATTCCATGATTTTATTTCTGAGGAGCCAAGGGAGTGTATCCATATGCTTTTTAAATGTACCTCGAACACAAAACGAATACAGGTATTCTGGCATACATTTCTGTTTTGACTCAGTATCCTCTGCTTGATTTAAAGTGATGACTGGTGGCAGTGGTTCACTGATGGGAAGATTTCCAGGACTGGGTGGAGGCTGGAGCAGTGCTCAAAGAAGAAAGAAAAACAGACCCTACTTTGTGAACGCTGGACAGGAGGGATGACTATGGAGTGTAAGCGGTCGAGTGGAGAAGCAGCTGCACCAGATAGGATAGTTCTAAGCAGTTGAGAAAAGGAGATTTGTGGTGTGCCTATCATTGAAGCCTGCTTTTCTGAATCACTGTACATTTCTGCAGTGTAGGCAGCTTAAGGTAAGGAGGCTAACTAGTCTGGCTAAGGTTCTGGGTTATTTTTTCATTTTCAAAACTTACACCTTCAGTGCTCCCAGATTGATTTGGCAGTTTTCCTGTAACTCCAGTGCAGTTTTCCTGCATTTTCCTGTAGATTAGATTGCATTATTTCCAAAGAAAACTGAATTTGCTGCATTTTCCCCACAAGCAGTGCAAGTCTATGAGACCAATTTACCTGTAGCTTGCTTTTTATTTCCCTGTAAAATACAAGAATATTTGTAGATTTGGGAGCCCAGCACCCTGGGTACTGAGATGTGCTTTCTATCTGAATGATGGGCTGAATAATTTGAAGGGTGTGCCTGCCTTACTCTCCCTTCTGCGAAAATGAGAAAAAAAATAACACAACAGTACACATGGTGTGCATGCTGTGTATCTAGCAATAAACACATGATGATTATTTTTGGCATCTCTCTGTGTACAGCTTACTTAATATGTCTCATCCCTATAAATACTATATGTTTATTATAAAGCAAGACAGAAAGAACTGGGATACTGTCCGGAAATACTGTACCTCACTTCCCTGCCGTGCCTTACAGTAAAGAGCAATATGTTAGTAACTGATAGTGCTCGGGTTGACTGTTGACAAATGGAGCTGGGGGGAAGTGGTTGACTTCTGGGTTCACAGTGTTGGTGCTTTCTATCATATTACATTATCTTAGTCCATAAATTGCAGGTGCAGGTCTGTAATTGATCTAATTGAGATGCTAGAAAGGAGAGGTGTTGAGATCCTGGGTTGACATCATGTAGCAGGATAGGGGTCTACTCACTCATCAATAGTGGTGTGTTCACTTTCTTAGCATTCAGCGCATAGGTTAGAATATTTATAGGGAAATGTCCACCTGTAATCAGCCCGCACCTCAGTGTGAGGCAGGACCTAATTTGCATTTTCACAAGAAGTGTCACTTTTTTATTTACTGTGAGCATATCAATAAAGCTTTCATCTAGGTGATCCTGAAATCCCACCAACTGACATTTTTAAAGTGCCCATCGCAGTGCACTTACAACCTCCTGCAGCTGTCCTGAGAATGACGTATAATACAGGGAGCAGCCAGTATAGCACTGAGACATGTACATTCCAAAAAGGAGCTATTAATAGTTCCAACTGTACAGTAAACCTACGCATGCTCCTGTGACTGCTTCCTATTTCATACGTCATTCTCAGGGACAGCTGCAGTAGGTTGCGGATGCATCACTAGGAGTGCTTCTTTTCAAAATGCTGGCAGGAGGGGTGGCAGGATCAACCAGATAAAGGCTTTATTAGTACACTCACAGTAAGTAAAAAAAAGTTACACTTCTTGCTAAAATTCTAATTGGCTCCTGCCTCACACCAAGGTGGGGCCCAGTTACAGGTGGATGTTTCCCTTTAAAGGTGATGGGAGTGAGCAGTACAATGCCATATATAGGCACTGTAGGCAGAAAGAGAAAAAAAACACTGTTATTGAAGGGTGAGTAGACCCCGATCCTGCTGCCTGATCTTAATCCAGGGTCTAAACCCCATCTCCTATCTAGCATCCCAACTAGATTGATTACAGATGGCACCTGCCTTATATGCACTAAGATAATATGATAGAAAGTGCCAGTGGTGTGAACCCAGAAGTCAACCCCCTCCTTGGCTCCATTTGTCAGCAGACAGTCCCATCACCATCAGCTTATTAACATACTGCTCTTTACTACTAATCGGGCCCTGCCTCACACTGAGGTGGGGCCTTATTACAGGTGGACATTTCCCTTTAAGTTTATACTGAAGTGTGGCTTGGGCCCCCTCTATAGGGTCATTCACACAGCAAGAAAAAAAATCGCTGCAGTGTTGATCACTGCTGCCAATCCATTCTGCAATGCAGTGGAGCAGCATTCGGACAACTAACAGGGAGCACCGATTCAGCTGTGGAGGCGGGTTCCAGTGGGTGGGGGGGAATGCCCAGGAGTTAGGGTGGGTGACGTCACAATATCAATACTGCTGCAGCACCAGATGACCTGAGTTCAGCTGAAGGTAGATTTTTGTATTTTAGACACAGCTGAACTCTGTAAAGTACCTCTTTTTATAAACCGGAGGCTAAAACTTAGAGAAAACACAGTCTCCGACTTGAGCCGTGACACTGGGCATGCATGTGCATACACGCATGGTCACTGTAATAACTCGTTCGAGACTCCCTGTTTCTGGGTTTAGCCATGGTTTTACAACAGGCTACTTTCCCAAGTTCAGCTGTGTCTAAAATACAAGAATCAACCTTAGGTGAGCTCAGGTCTCAGAACCCATTCTGGAACCTTCCGGGGAAAGCAGAACACAACATTGTGAGTAGTGCCGGCTGTTCACACAGCCAAGTACAACAGAATGAAATACCGGCACCACTCCGCAGTCCCAGGAAAAGAAGGATCGCGGTCTCAACCAAACACCACCGAAAAATGCAAACAGTGGCGTTCAGACATGCAGATCTGAGCTGATCTTAGCGCTGTGCACCACCAACAAATGGTTCAGATTTAGCTGTGTGAACAAGCCTTATATATCTGGGCAGCACCTAGTCTGACTGAAAGTATAATTATATATCAGCTTTCGTATTCATGGATGAAAACTTCCCTAGGCCAGGTAAGCATAAAAATACTTTGGGGATTTTTTAGTTAATTTGTTTCTCATAGTCCAGCCAAGTGATGTGGCAATATGTAAGATATTCTCGTCACTGTTGGGGGAAGGGCAGATTTTGAGAGTAGGTTTAGGTGTCCTATCCAGGGACCAACAGAGAACTGGGTGTGTCTGATCCACTGTGATCTTGGGCAAGTCACTCTGCTTTCCTGTGCTTTAGTTCTTTGGACCAGCTGGAAAATTTGGTAAAAGCATAACCATGCTATAAATGAGATGTTCCATCAGTGGAAGTGTTCTCTTTCAGTGCACCACCAGTGGGCTTTCTTGATTTAATTATCAAGGCCTGTTCCCATCAGCTTTTTCATTTTTTCCATTCTGTACTGTGCACTGTGCATCGGATGGTAAAAGATTATCAGGATCAGCACCACAGAGAGCAGGACCTCCTTTATCAGCTGTTTCTCCTCATGTCCTATGCCAGTGCTGCACATCAATACCTGCTTGGACCCAGAGCAGCTGGCTACAGATTCAGTCACTGCTGCTCCCTTCTGAGATGGTCCGGTTTTATGGTGCAGCCTCCTCACCTCTGGAGAATAGGCAGCAGCATCTGGGATGAGAACAGAGAACAGAACCTCCAGTAATAATAGGGATCAATACTTTATATCCAGAGTATTGGCAGCATCCCCAGCCTTGCAGCCCTGTGAAACAGTCAAAGTGTAGCATGGAACAAAGTGCACCTCAGTCAAGAAATGCCTGACCTCCTGGACTGGTCTGGGATCAAATCTGATTAGTTGTTCTGTGACTGTCTTTACTGTTGCAGGTCAGATGGGTGTATGCTGTTACTCTGATTTCTTCTAAGTCATTTTATCCTGGCATGTATATCATAATGTACACCAAAATAACATGACCAAGAAGAAATTAAAGTCTTTCAAAGCCAGCTCCAGCCAGGGGCCAGGGATTGTCCAGAGCTAGGGGGCACAATTTCTGAAGCACTTCATGCATGCACTGAACTGTCAAAGGCCAAACTACATGGTGTGCCACTGCTACATGGTAGCTTTCTGCTCCATAAACATAGAAACATAGAATCTGACAGCAGATAATGGCTACATGACCTTCAATTCTGGACTGCAAATCTGGACTCTGTGAATGAGTTTTTGTTTTTTGATTGAGTATTTCTGCATTGTGTTATTTTAATATTTTAAGGGGGGGTATTTTTGCTTATTTTTTCTTTTAGGGTTGTTTAAGTTGGGGGTGGGAGGGTTTTGTTTGTATGAGGGTGAAGGAAAGGGTTTAAAATATGTGTTGCAGTACAAGTAGGATGGTTAGGCAGTACTTCCCCTCAAGACTTAGGGATCTCCGTCCTTTCGAACTACCCCACTTGGGGAGGTTTGTATGCTAGGCGTCGAGATCTCGGCATTATGAGATCAAAATGCAGAAAGATACGGGGATCCTGGAACTCTTGGGGGGGATGGGAGGGAAGAGAATGGATATGGGCAGTGAGGGCTAGGAGACGCCCTGGGGTGAAATGGGTACTGAAGCGAGGTCCTCCTTGCCTAGTCCCCATACCCAAGGGCACTGACTTGGATTGTGTCAGGCAGGAAGTGGGATCACCCTTGGATCCCCATCCCTTTCAGGTGGTGTTAAGCAATGCCAGGTCGATTAGGAATAAGACTGCAGTGATTGCGGACCTTATTTCCTCTGTCGACTTGGCTTGCATCACCGAGACCTGGCTAGATGGAAATGCTGGTCCTGTTTTGGACTCTGCAGTTCCGGCTGGGTTCTCAGTGATTCACTGCCCAAGAGTGGACCGGAGGGGTGGGGTGGGGGTTGCAGTCTGTTTTAGACAAGATCTGAATCTCAGGGAAGTGCCAGTTGGTGATACCAACTCCTTTGAGTGCATAGTGGGTTTAATTGTTTATTGTTTAATTGTTTAATTAGTATTTCAGAAACACCTTTGAGCGTGAGCTCTTTTACAAAGGTTCCACATCAGGGTGGACAATAAGACAATACACATATTCAGTGGTTACAGAGGCCTGATCATTAGGCATAAAAGAGCGATTACGTGACAATTAGATAAATAGAAGAAAAAAAAACTGAGCAGTTGTAATTGAATACTAAGCTATTTCTAATCAGTTGCCCTAGGTAGCACACCCCTGGAAACCTCCAAATCCATTGATGGACTATGGAAGAGTAATTGCATAGGGTTTCACGCTATCCCAGATGGCGAGAGGCTGGGTGGCAATGAAGCAGGGGGGGATTGGGTTTGAAACCAACTGCAGAGAGCGAGAGGTGGGGGATAGTGAAGCGGGGGGCTGTGATGGGGGGCAGCTCCAGTGGGCTTTGTCAGTATGGTGTGTGTGTTTGTGGGGGGTTTGGGAGGGCAGTACCAAGTGCGTTTAAAGAGGACTGATGGCTTACTTAAGCCCTTGGCTAGGCTGGAATGGAGGCAGTGTTCTCTAGGTAGCCCTGCTGGGTGTTACCTTGGGGGTAGGCCTGTCTATCAAGTGGGACCTGAGAAGCAGGTGAATTTTGAGTTAGACATTAGGTGCTGTTTGAGGCTTACTTTGAATTGAGACAGACTGTTGTTTGTTTGTAATTTCATCGGGAGTTCATTTATCCAGAGGGGGGCCCAACAGGAGAAAGCACGCTGCCCTAGTGAGGTTCGGCTGAATGGTATGGACAATGATCCCTTCTTCCTCCGTCTGGTGATGTGTGTTGAGAGAGAAGCCTCGAGCAGGTTTCCTATACAGGGTGGGTGCAGGTGCAGGCTACAGGACCCTTCTTATCTATCATCCACCAGGGGATGAGAGGGAGTTCCTGAAGGAGGTTGCGGACTTCATTGCCGATATGGTATTGGAATCTCCCAGATGGTTAATCCTGGGAGATTTCAATGCCTGGGTCGATGATGAACTCTCACCATTTGGTCAAAACCTCCTCCAATTGATGTATTCATTGGGCCTGTCACGGGGAAATTACCTCTGCAACCCATGAGGGAGGGCACAAATTGGACTTGGTGTTCCATCTGGGGATGGAGGTATCTGATGTGGAAGTGGAGCCAGTCGGATGGTCTGACCACCACGCCCTGAGGGTTAGATTTGTGGCCCCCTGAAATAGGCCTGCCCCTAGGGAGTTAGTACAGTTCCGTCCTTTAAGATGTGTTACCTCAGAAGGCCTAATGACGGAGCTGGACTTCTCGGGTTTTCCAAGAGATAGCATGGATCCAGGGCCTTTGGTCCTAGCCTATAATAGGGCTGTAACTGAGGCCCTGGATGCCATTGCTCTAATTCATGTTCATCCCCGTACTCTTCACTTGGGGGCTCCCTGGTTTGATGGGGAGGTCCATGAGTTAAAAAGGAAGGGGCAAAGATTGGAAAGACACTGGAGGAAAACTCAACTGGAGGTGGATAGACTTGAATTGTTAGAACATTATAAATTCTACCAATCAGCAATCTCCCATAAGAAGGCAGAGTTCCTGTCCAGGAAAATTGCTGCAGTGAGGAATAGACCATCCCAGCTCTTCCAGACTGTGGACAGACTGTGCAATCCAGTCTGTCTTCAGACTGGTAGAGCATTACCACAGGTACAGTGTGAGGAGTTTGCAAAATTCTTCGCTGACAAGGTATCCACCATCACCATCAGGGATGAGATCTGCCAGTGTCCCTCTATTGGATATTGCACTGGTCAATCGGCTGGTACTAATGCCCAGCTGTACTGGTCTACCTTTAGACTACCAGCAGTAATAGATATAGTGAGGATCATCCAGACTCTGCAACCTACCTACTGTAAGATGGATCCAGGCCCTACTCACCTGGTGGTGGGGTGTGTAGATGTTATCGGCCCAGTCCTGGCTGGGATAGTGGGGGTGTCATTAGAAAGAGGGATCTTTCTGGATCCCTTAAAGGAGGTGGTAGTACGCCCCCTGTTGAAAAAGCCTTCTCTTGACCCAGACTGCCCAGCAAATTACAGACCAGTCTCTAACCTTCCCTTTGTAGGGAAGGTTATTGAGAAGGTGGTCACTCTGCAACTGGAGGATCATTTGTCTAGCCACAATATCTATGACCCTCTCCAATCCAGCTTCAGGAAGAGATCGGAGGACCTGTTCCATCTTGGTTCTCCTGGATCTCTCAGCAGCATTTGACATCGTGGATCATGGGGTATTGCTCGACCGCCTGCGGTTTTTCTGTGGTCTGAGGGGAGCAGTCCACAGTTGGTTTCGATCTTTTCTGGAGGGCAGATCTCAGAGAGTGGTGTCCGGAATTTACACCTCAGCCCCTCATTGGCTGCCTTGTGAGGTACCGCAGGGGTCGGTGCTGTCTCCTATGTTATTCGCGGTGTATGTGCTTCCATTGGGGGACATTATAAGATGGTATGGGCTGAGTTTTCATTGTTATGCTGATGATTCTCAGCTCTACCTATCTTTTATGCCTGAGCAGGAGTCGGATTCCATCACGATGTTTAAGAACTGCCTCCTGGAGATTCAGGATTGGATGAGTGCTAGTTGGCTTAGGTTGAATTCAGAGAAAACTGAGATGTTGGCTGTGAACCCTGGAGGAAGGACGATAGGGGCCTGTACTGGGAAATGCTCATGTTTATTTCTTGGGGGAGCCCTGCTTCTTGCCTCTGGCCAAGTGCATAACCTAGGCGTGATTTTTGATGAAGGCCTGACTATGAAGGCGCAGGTATCAGCCGTAGTCAAATCTGCCTTTTCTCATCTGAGGAGCATTGCCCAGGTGAAACACTTGATTCCACCGGAAGATCCTGCCATCCTGGTCCACGCCTTTGTCACCGGCCATTTTGACTACTGTAATGCCTTCTATCTAGGGCTGCCGGGGGTGGATATCTGCCGCTTCCAGCTTGTGCAGAACGCAGCAGCCAGGTTGTTGATGGGAGTTTCAAGATCTAGCCATATGACACCTGTGCTGCGTGATCTACACTGGCTGCCAATACAGTGGCGGATCACCTTCAAGGTCGCATTGCTGACCTTTAAGGCCCTACATGATTTGGGACCTCACTACCTGAAAGAGCTCTTGGTGTCTTACTGTCCTGCCCATTCTCTTCACTCCTCTGACAAGGGATTGCTAGAGATTCCCAGGGTACGTCTAAAGATGTCTGGAGGTAGATCTTTTGCCTATATGGCACCAACCCCGTGGAATTCTCTACATCATCAGATACGAGATTGCCTGGCTGTCGAAAGTTTTAAAAAACAACTAAAGACTTTCCTTTTTGCCCAGGCCTTTGCTGGAACATAATAAGTGAGTGTTTTGTATGATTGTTGGATTTATTGTTTGTGAAATGTGTTTTTAAAGTGGTTTTGAATTATTGTAAAAGCACCCTGAGCCTGGGAAGGGCACTTGAAATAAATAAAATTTGACTTACTTACTTACTTTTACCCAGTCAGCCATTTTCCTCACCTACAGTATCACTGCAGACCCTACTTGATCTATAGCCCCTACTCCCTCCCTTTCCACTACAATTCCCTTGTACTTATCCCATGCATTCCTGAATCCCACCAATGTTTTCACCCCACCACCTTTGGTGGAAGGCTGTTCCAGGAATCCACCATTCTTTCTGTGAAGAAGTACTTCCTCACATCTCTCCTGTATCTACCCCCTTCAGATTTGAAGCATGTTCTATTGTTCTTGAACACATTATTTTTTCTGAAAAATACTTCTGTCCTGCACCTTATTTACCCCTGTGAGATATTTAAGGGTCTCTAGCATATCCTACTGTCCCTTCTGTCTTCCAGGGTGTACATGTTGAGGTCCTTTAGTTTCAGCTCTTAGGGCTTTTGGTGCTATCCCAGTACCATTGTAGCTGCCCTTCTCTGGACTGCCTCCATTCCATGTCCTTCCAGAAACATGGTCTGCAGAACTGGACACAGGACTCAAGGTGGGGTCTTTCTAGTGATCTATGTAGGAGTAGCACAACCTCCCTCTTTCTGCTGGTGATACCCATTCTTATGCACCACAGCATCCCAGTGGCCCTTCTGACTGCTTTGTCACACTGCCTGGCCACCTTTAAGTCATCCCTTTGATAAGTTTCAAGCATAGGTGGGACAGAGCTAGAACACAACTTCAAAACATTATAGCATGTATATAGTAATTTAGGGCAAGAGTAGATCCCCAGGACAGTTGCTAGATCCTGGGCATCTCATGGTTAGACTCGATAGACCCTGGATCTCCTTCTGCCATCATTTTTCTATGTTTCTGTTTCTATCCAATATGATTAACCTCAGGTCTTTTCCCACTTGATTGTTCTCAATACCACTCTACCTATTTTGTACACTTCCCTGGGATTTCTGTGCCCCAAGTGCATTATTTTGCAATTTTTTGCTGAAACCCAGCTGCCATACCCTTGACCACTATTCAAGTCTTCTCAGGTCTCTGCTCATACTTTTCCACCCTGTTGCAGATCTTGGTGTCATTGCAGAGTCAAACCTTTCCTTCCCGCTACTCTGCAATTTCACTTATAAAGACATTAAAGAGAACCAGGTCCAGCACTGATCTCTGAGGTATCCCTCCTCATCACCCTCCCTTCCTTGGAGTGAACTCCATTTTCTAGCAGCCTCTGTCACCTATCTCTAACCAATTTCTTACCCAGTTTACAACCTTTTTACCCAGCTTGTACACTAGTCTTACATGGAATATGTTTGCATTCCAAATGAGTGCGCACTGGGATATAGTGCTCCAAAACCAACAGATTACTGATAGCACAAAAGGTTTCGGGCACATACAACTCATAAGAGAGATGCATAAAAGTTCAAAGCATTTATTTCACAAACAAGTAACCTGACATGTTTCGGACTGATCCCCCAGTCCTTTATCAAAGGTAGTAAAAGACAAAAACCAGAGAACACAGTATTTATCTCATAGTAATTAACTAGTCCAGATGAATTCCATCAGTAATTACTATCACTTAAAATACAAATTAAACTTTAAGTTTAATTTGTATTTTAAGTGATAGTAATTACTGGAATTAGCAATATCCTCATACTAATGACTTTGTTTTCTGTGTTAGTACTGCCTTTGTAAATAGTTACATTGAATACATTTTATTTTTTATTTTAGTGTTATTTCTAATAATAAAATGTTACTTGTGAATTTTATACTTGCTCATGGTCTACTCTTCTTATGTTTCCTGACCTGTGCCTCAATGACAGTAATACCTCCCCATCCTCAACCTCACAACAGAAAGACATATTTTTTTTAATATAGCACAGACTCCTTCTCTTACTTTTTTTCAGTTTGCTTAAGTTCACTTGTTCTGTTGTAGGCTCCTCCATTGAAGGATGTCACTTTATCTGGTGTGTGCCTCACTTTCACTCCCAGTGGCTGACCATCCACCCACTTGCATATCCACTCACTCCAGAGATGTATTGCTATCCCTCCACTCCTCCAAACAGCTCACCCAGCCCTTATAAACTGGAAAACAGGCCAGGAAACATGGACATCATGCTTTTTATATATATTCATGGCACTGACAAACACCCGCACTTTATGGCTGGAGCAAAACTTGAAAGAAAGACTCTCTTTTCAGTTATGTGAGAGGGCCAGAGCCACACTTCCTTATATGTTTGAGTTACATGATGGCCTCTTTTTGGCCAGAGCAAAGCTGGGCCAGAGCAGTGCCACACTTCCTGTTCATGGCCAGAAGCATGGCCATGATAGCAGCCAAGTACTTTGTTCCCCTGGTCCCAAAGAGTTTAAAATGGACTGGTGAATGTAACTGAAGCACATAAGCTGCCCACCATGGAAACAGTGTAGTGCTAGCATTCCTATAACAACCTTCACTCTACACTGTTTCAAACTGCTGAAGCTGCCAACATACTCTTCAAGAAGTTACTAGAATTAGCAGCAGTTTTGTGGTGGGATAAAGCATAAAAAAGAACTACACAGATTGTATGTGGGGGGATAGCAGGAAAAGTGTTCATTTTTAACTCCTGCAACTTTAGCTAAGGTGGGGGGTGTGGTGAAGGGTGACTGACAGTTTGATTGGGCAATTGTTCAAAGGACTATTGCCCAGTTCAGTGAACTATTGCCCAGTTTCAAACTGAACTATTGACCAGTTTTAGTTTAAAACTGTTAATAGTTCAAACACCTTCAACGTCATGTGACTGACTATGGGCCAGTCAGAGACTAGTGATAGATAGATAGATAGATAGATAGATAGATAGATAGATAGATAGATAGATAGATAAACTGACAGATGGAGGGATGGACAGACTGACAGACAGACAGATGGTAGATAGATAGATAGATAGATAGATAGATAGATAGATAGATAGATATCGATAATAATAGTGGTGCGGTAGCACCACGATATTTATGGTTGAGCAGGGGTTTCTATGTTAAACCTCAAATTTTGAACTTTAATATCTTTGCAACCATTTGACAGATTTGCACCACATTTTGCATGTGCAGTTTTAAGGGGTATATGTCTTTATGTGGCAATTTTCATTCTGGTAGGATACGTGGATTCTGAAATGCAGATAGCAAAAACATTTAAAAAGTTACTTTTTTTTGTTGCTTGTTTGTCATCACCTTGAGCCCAGACTTTTTGGAATTTTGGTCTAATAATTTCAGGGCAGAAAGGGCTTGACCCATGGATGTGCCATTCACTTGTTTGGTGGAAAAATATTAATCTGTTTCAAAGTTATTATATTTTAAAATGTCAGTTTCTGAGCATGTTCAGTACAATGTTTTGGATAGATGTTTGGAATGAAAAAAAAAGAATTTGGTCTGTAAGAAAAAAGATCCTTTTACATTCTTGGCCAATTCTTTTACATGAGGGGAAAAAAATCCTTTTTCATTTGCCACCATCTTGTTTTCTGTTTTTCCCTCAAAAAAATTCAAAATCCACATAAGCAACAACCTGCAGAGAGACTAAGACATGTATCTTGCTTATTGGGACTCCATTAGGTGGATTCTGCAGTTAACTGTTGGAAAGCTGACCCTGAAATGTTGGGTTTGTTTCAGTTTGTAAATCTTTTTTCATGAATCGCTTTTACTTTTTCCATATGGGCTTTTTTTGTTCAAATGAAAAAGGATGCCTCGATACAGAAAAATATTTTGGACTTAGTTTTTTTTCAGTATTTTCCATATGACCTTTTTTATTCGAAAGAAAAGGGATCCCTTAATATGGAAAAATACTTTGGACTTAGATTTTTTCCACTTTTTCCATATGACCATTTTGGACTTAGTTTTTTGGGAATTGTAGTTTCATTTGAAGGAATCCTTTATGTTTCCTGCTTTCATTTGATACAGAAAAGGATTCATGCAAATGAAAAAAAAGGATTTTGCAAGCTGTCCCCATAATTATGTGAATTTTCCCAGGTGTCTAGTGGCACCCCCCATCCTCCAATCACCGTCCCAGTAATTTTTAATATTTTTCCCTGGTGTCTAGTTGTGCCCCCACCCTGCGATCACTGTCCTCATAATTCCTTCATTTTATCCTGGTGTCTAGTGGCATCTGATCACTGTCCCTGTAAGTATTAAATATTTCCCTGGTGTCTAGTGGCACCCCCACCATCCAATCACCATCTCCATAATTATGGCATTTTTCCCTGATGTCTAGTGGCACCCCCCACCCTCTGATTGCCATCCCTTAATTATTAAATATGTTCCTGGTGTCTAGTGACACCCCTTCACTCTTTGATTACCATCCCTGTAACAATGTTATTTGTCCCAGATGTCTAAGGACACCCCCACCCTCCAATCACCATCCCTATAATTATGGGATTTTTCCCTTGTGTCTAGTGGTCCCCCCACCCTCAAATTGCCATCCCCATAGTTATTAAATATTCCCCTGGTGTCTAGTGGCACTCACACTCTCCGATCACCATCCTGGTAATTACGGTATTAGTCCCTGGTGTCTAGTGACACCCCCTCCAATCACGTCCTCATTAATTTCTTTTGTTTCCCTGTTGTCTAGCAACACCCCCCACCCTCTGATTGCCGTCCCCAACTGAAATAAAGAAAACAGTCCCTCAATTTTTTTCTTAACCTGTGAAAAAGAAAACAGACCCTCACCAATCACACCCCAACCTGATTTCCCTCCCACTCAGCACCCACCACCCTGCATCCCCCAGATCCCCATCACACACCTAAATAGGTCCTAGGGTGAAGACTCACTCTGCTATGGGAGACACATCTTGCTGCTGGAACTCTTGACTACAATATGTTCCTCTGACTCTCCAAAAATTAGCAATAATTTCTGCCCTGCATTGGCATATACGGATGATTTTGTTTTATTCTCTCTTTCAAAGTATGGTCTACAGAAATAGTTGGAAGTATTATATGACAGATCACAGAAACTTCAGCTTTAGGTTAACTTGCAGAAGACCGAAATTATAATTTTTGGGTCCTCAATTAAAAACAAAAGAATATATGGTGCTTGGGCAATCAGAAAATTGAAGTGGTATCGAATTATACATATCTAGAGCTGACTGTTAAAAACAATTGTTTATGGACAGATCATGCTGAAGCCATAAGGGAAAAAAATCAAAGGGCTTGAGAGATTTAACTACAGATATGTTGGACAAACTGTGAAACCATTAATCTGTGTATTAAAAGCTAAATATCAGGCACAAGTGCTTTATGGGTCTGAAATTTGGGAAGTTAAATCAATGGATAAATTAATGAGCCTGATGTTCAAGCTACTAAGGAAAACAATAGGACTGTTTTTTTTTCATGCCATGCTGCATATATTAGGGCAGAACTGGGGATCAATAATGTAATGTCTTCAGTACATTCTAAAAAGATTTGTCTGTGGCTAAGGATACTGAGGGTACCGAATAATCATTTGACTGTCGAGTGTCTAAAAGAAAAAAAAGATTGGATTGAGCTAGGGTACAATAATAAAAAATTGTGGTACCCAGGATGTTTACAACTTTTACAAGAATACAAATTATCTTGTCTAAAAGTATTAGTAGAAAAATGAATAACAATTAGTTTAAAATATAAAAAAATATATCAATAAATGAATAGTGAATTGGTGGAATCAAAAATATCTGGATGCTATTAGGTCTTCCCATTTTTCTAGATGGTATGCTAATTATAACATCTGCTTTGGTTATAGATCTTATTTAGACATATTAACAGATCCTAATTTAAAGAGGAATGTTTATTACTTATACATTTGAGAGATTCCAAGGTAATATTCTTCTGGTAAGACATAATAAGTTGCCGAAAGACAATGAAAACTGTACATGTGAGGTTGGGGAAGCTGAAGATTTAATACATTTACTATGGCACTGTACGCAGTATTCCCTGGAAAGGACCTATTGGTTAAATGTTTTTCTAGATCCTAGGTATAAAGTCAGCTTTGAGTCCTTGACTATGATATTAATGCACACTGTAGATCCCTGGGTAATAATTAGAATGTCTAAATATTTTTCAGCAATCAATAAGAAAAAAAAGAAACTAATGACAACACAAATTGTGATATGAAATATGTGAAATGTCCATGGTATTGTGAGGATAATTCTAGTGATGGAGCTTAGTATGGAACTTATGAATATTAATTTATTTCAGATACAGTTTTATATATGGAGATGGTAAATTATATTCAATGTAAAGATGTTCTTCTAAACATGATATGTGCACGTTTTTAATTGTCAATGCACTTTTATGTAATCTGTATTTAAATTTCTGGTTTTGTGAATGGCTTTTTTAAGCTCAACAATAAAAATGACTGATGATGACAGCAATATGAGAAACTAAGCAAAGTGCAGTTCAGCATATTTCAATGGAGATTTTAACATTGATGCATAACATTGCCTTTTTTGCATATTCGTACACCAAATTTTCAACATGGTCTTATTGAGACCCCACCGCATGAACAGTAGTGCTGGAATTATGCAAATCTGGCATGAAAGGCAATTTCAAGCTTGCTTGGTGAAATCACCTTTCCAGCGGGATTTGAAACTGCTAATGAGGTGGGGTCATAAGAAGGCTATGTTGAAAATTAGAGCTCAAGAAATGTAAACATGGCAACGTTAGGCACATCTACTGAAAGTTTGCTATGCTCACTTGTAAATGTGGTCATTTTACATATTTTGACCCCAAATTTTCAAAATAGGCATTTTTTTACACCAGCTCACCAACGTAACAGCAGTCATTTTTCAAATCCTGCCCAAACTGTCTTTTCACATGTATGGAATGTATTGACATTGCAGTGGTGTAGAATTCACATTTTGTTAGGGATTTGAAATGTTTCAGGACCGTGTACATGAGTTGGGGTAATGACATGTCTAGTCTGACAATTTGGTTGCTATTGTGCTACAAATGCAAGCGCAGGGCCACAGCAATATATATTTGCATCTGTGGAGGGCCCTGCATTCCCACAGGCAAATAAAGATATGATTACACTATCTCAAAAAGTAAGGAAATTCTTCACAAAAAACTGCATTAATGCAACATTTAGGGTTCAGGCTATAGTGAAAAAAGTAGGGAAATGTCGTTTTAGGGTTTCCAACCCTTAAACACTACCCTCAGCCCTAAAATAAATCAGGGGTGAAGTTTTCCTTGGGGTTGTCAGGCTACTTCAACAAAAGTATGGAAATGTGGCTTTAGGGTTTCTAACCCTAAAACATTACCCTCACCCCTAAAACAAATCAGGGATGGAGTCTTCCTTGACATTGTCTATCCTAAATCTTACCCAATTCTATACACTTTAGAAACACCTAACACACCTAATGCGGTGAGCTTTAGGGTTGAAAACCCCTAGGAAGACTGCGTCCCTGATTTGTTTTAGGTGTGGGGTAGGGTTTTAAGGTTGGATACCCTAATACCACATTTCCCTACTTTTTTTCACCTTAATGCAGTTTATTGCAAATAATATTTTATATAGGTGCTGGTGCAAAACTATAGTTAGGGTTGAGTAGCCTGTTGAATGTTAAATCTCATTATTTTTACCATAACTTTTGTGTTCTTTGTTGCAATAGTCCACAATTTGGCATACAAGATCCAGCTGGTGGAATCTCAAGATTTGGAAAGATCTGTGATGACATCTTGTTCAGTTTTCAAGATATGGAGTGCCAAAACACAGAAAAAAAAAACATTTGGGGGTTTCTAAACTTAAGATTGGCAATTTTCCGCTCTCACCTACAACCTAGACCGTGTAGAATTTTTTCAGAAAATTTTCAGGGTAGAAGTGACCAATGCAATGGTGTGCCTTTTTTTTTTGTGAATGCCAAAAAAAAAAAAACTATCATAAAAGTTAAATATCAATTGCCAAAGGTAAAAAAAAAACATATTGCAAGTGGTTTCTTACATGATATACTTTCCGTGTTGGAAAAAAACAGTCGAGATGGCTGCCAGTTTCTTTTTACCCTTTTTAAACTGCTGTTGCCCATGATGGTTACACCCTGTTCAGAGAGGATAAACTGGGCAAGAGGGGAGGAAGGTGTGCTATTTACTTATCAGACTCACTACAGGGTCAAGTCCTCCCGACATTTGTATTTGATAACAATGCCCAGGCACTTGCAGTCAAAATTGCAATTGGCACCAGTGGTAAGTCCCTCACTGTTCTCTCTGTATATATCCCCCCAAAGGATACTTGCAGAGGCTTTAGTCTTATACTTGACTACATCTCTAGCCTTGCAAATTGCTCTGAAATAGTAGCTCTTGGTTACTTTAATGTAAACTGGCTTGCCCCAGAAGTTTCATAGGTTATTGCGGGCTCAGAAGGCCATGGCTTTTTAGGAACTCACCATCATGATTGGTGGAACAATTTAAATTAATTCTGGAAATATATTTTCTTATTCCCCATATATTGGTCAAGTCTTTTTTAAAATGTTTCTATACTATCACTGTCAATAATTTGTTTTGGAAGAGCATTCCAAGGGGATACAACTCTTTGAGTGAACCATTGATTCTGTTTCTTTGTTCTGTTTAAATCTCTATGTGATTTTTTATTATGAGTTCTAGTATGTCTTGTAACATTGGTCCTAACTGGCTCAATTGTTTCTAACTAAATGGTGGACTCTTCATGGCCTTGTAAGTAAGACATAGATCACCTCTTAAACTCCTGTACTCCATTGAGTACAGGCCCAGATGTTCCAGCCTCTGTTGATAACCCAGATCATGCATGTTCTTTATCTTTCTAGTAATCCTTCTTTGCACTCCCTCTATTAGTTTTATTCCATTTATTGTTGTTGGTGCACAGAAGGGGGAACAGTAGTTCAAATGTGGCCTAACTAAGCTATTGTACACGGGAACTATGACCTCTGGATCCCGGCTCTTTATATGCTTTAAGATACACCTTGTTATACATTGACATTTTTTTACCTTGGTTTTAATATGTGTGTCAAATGTAAATTTGTTATTAAGTATGATTCCTAAATCTTTTTCATTCGTAGTTTCCTTAATACTGTATTGTTTAATCTATACTTATTTTTAATATTATTGTGCCCAAGGTGCATGAACTTACATTTATTTTCATTAAAGAACATTTTATTATCTTGTGCCCATGTCTCCAGTAAGGTCAAACTTTCCTGAAATCATTGTACTGCTTGTAAGTTATTACCTATTCATCCAGTTTTACAATCGTCTGCATATTTCACCATCCAGGCATTAGGAGAAATCTGCATGGATGAGATGAGGATATTAAACAGCATAAGCCCCAATACTGAACCCTGAGGGATCACACTTGTCACTGATCCCCAGGCTGAGGCATGTCCCCTAATAACCACCCTTTGTCACCTATTTGAAAGCCAGGAAATAACCCAACTAATAATGTTTTAGGAAAATTGAGTTTTATCATTTGTGAGAAACTGTGTCAAGGGCCTTTGGAAAATACAAAAATATTATGTCCACTGGAAGGCCTTTGTCTAAAACTGCACTTATGGATTCAAAGAAGTTCAGGAAATTTGTAAGGCATGATCTTCCAAGTAAAAAGCCATGTTGAGTTATATCCAGTATTTCATTTTCTAATATATGAGTTTCTATCTATAGTAATAATAATCTCTCTAGGAGTTTGCCTACTACAGATGTTAGGTTGATAGGTCTGTAGTTAGTTATCTCCTTCTTACTACCTATTATATACAGTATATAGGGGTAATGGATGCTTCATTCCATGCAGCAATAGTTTTGCCTTCTGCTAGTGATGTATTAAAGAGAGCTATAAGAGGACCGTCAATTTTATTTGAAATTTCTTTTAAGAACCTAGGATGTATCCCATCAGGCCCAGCTGAGGAACTGACTTTTAAATTTTGAAGTACATTCCTCACTTCATTTTTTGTAAATGGAGTGCATTGTTCTAAGTTAGTATAAATAGGTTCTGTAATACATTCCTTAGGTTTAAAAACATTTAAGAAATGGTTATTAAATTCAGTAGTCATTTCTTTTTCATCACTCACAATTCCGTTGACAGTGTCTATAGGTTCTACCTTCGTGTGGCTACCCCTTAGTGATCCTACATAATTATAAAATTTATTTTTATCGTCTTTGGAGTCAGTTGCTATTTTAATCTCTAGATTCTTTTTAGCTTTTTGATAGTTAACTCGATCAGGTTTTCTATTTTTTTTATAAGAATTCCAATTAGTGGTAGTAGGATCTGTTTTATATTTTGCATATAACCTTTTTTCCTGTTTATTGCTTTCTTGGTGTTATTTTTCCACCATAACAGAACTCTATGTTTGTTCTTGTATTTTGTTCTAGTCGGGACCCAGTTATCAATACAGTAACTTAATTTCTGTGATACAATTTCCCATATGTGATCTAAGTTCTTATTTTTTAATATCAGCTTCCCAGTCCCAGGATAACAGGTATTGCTTGATAAACCTATATTCAGCTTTAAAGAAGTCCTTTACTATTGCTACCCCATCAACTGGAGTGTTGTCTACGTTTGTGCTTAATGTTATCATCTTATGGTCACTGTCACCAAGAGGTTTAATTACTGTAGGAGGAGTTATACCTTCCTCCATATGGGTCAGAACAATATCCAATATATTATCTTCCCTAGTTCCTTCAGTTACTAGCTGTTCCAGGTTATACTGTGTTAGTATTTTGATAAATTTATTCTTGGTATTGCTAGAATCCTCTAGTGTGGATCAGTTGATTTTAGGGAAATTGAAGTCACCCATTAAGATGTAATCTGATGATGTATCCATACTGTCAATTGCTGATAGGAAATTCTCATTATCCTCACTACTTAGATTTGGAGATCAGGATCCTAGACCAACAAGTAATTTGTCTGTTGGTAGTGTAATTTCAACCCATATTAATTCAACCTTGTTATCAGCATCCTGTGGAGGAGAAACTCTATGTGCTTGATATTTTTTAGATATATAAAGGGCTATGCCTCCCCCTCTCTTTTCGGTACAATTCTTAACAATTTTAGTGTAACCAAGCACTTCTGTGTTCCAGTCATTATCCTGGGACCAGGTTTATGTTACCCCACAGACTGAAACGTTGTATACTCTTAGGATATATTACAGTTCATCTATTTTGTTGGATAGGCTACTGGCATTAAGTAGTAGGAAATGCAGGTATTTGACTGTACATGTAACTTTATTATTTTTTTGACTATACTGTTTTTTCTCCATACCATTGCAGTTTGATATAGCACTGTTGTTTATCTTTTTGCATAAGATTCCTGTACAGTATTTAGAGGGGCAAGTGTGTTCTGCCCCCCCCCGATTTATTAGTTTAAAGAGTTTGTAATAAATGTTGTAATATGTTTACCAAGGAGGAAACACCCTCTCCTACTTAGATGTATACCATCCCAGCAGTACAGTTCCTCACAATTAAAAAATTCCTCCCAATGAGTGAAGAGGCCAATTTCTTGCTTTACATTCCATTTTTGCATCCACTCATTGACTGTTTTAATTTGTTACTATGGTAGTAGTAAGCTGACCCTTTAAAAGATGCACTCACCACCCATAATCTCTCCCAACTGGTTAATTCCCCACCAGGTGCAACTATAGAACAGGCAACAGCACTCAGTTAGACCTACTTCTTACCAACCATCCTGAAAGGTTTATGGGCACTGAGGTCATATCTGACTCACTCAGTGGCCACTCCCCAGTAATCAGCTTCTGATCTAACAAGGCCCCTAAACTCCTCCATAAGGCAATTTACCAGCACGTCCTGAAAAAAAAGGCAGCGGCAGCAGTTCTTATGTTATCTTCAGCAGTGTGACTGGATGCCTATTTTTTGGGCCATTAATGTTGACTCTGCACTAGAATACTTTATCAACACTTTGAACGCAGCCTGTGACATCTTCGCCCCTCTCAGAAAAAGAAAATCCAAAGGTGCCTGTAACCCCTGGATCTCCACCTCTGTCCTTAATCAGATGGCTGCTTGAGATCATCTCTGGCATAAAGCCATGCCACTGGGAACCCCTCTGACTGGGAGAGGTACAAGGCCGCTAGGATCAAATGCACTCGTGCAATTCACCTTGCTAAATCTGATTATTACAAAACTGTGTTTACTGACACATAGGGTAACAGTAGGAATTTTTGGGAGAACATCAACGAACTGACTGGCAAGCCCAACAAAACTACGCCCTTATTTATCAACATCAATGGGGTTTCCACACAGGAAGCACAACAAATTGCTGACATCTTTAATAATACCTTCTCAGACCTGATTGGAGTACTTCCCCCAACTGCTTCTCTAACACTCCATCTACACCTGGAACCCATAACTGCTCCCCTAGAGTTATGACCACTCCCAACTCCCCCCTCCTTCTACTTTAAGACAGTCTCAGCCAAAAAGACAAAAAATTACCTCCTTCGGGTCCTTAACAGATCGTGCTACAGCAGTGATTCCCTTGACTTAAAACTTCTCCACCTTGCCCTAGATGCTGTACTGCTACCCTCACCATGATTTTCAATCTGTACCTCTACCTAGGTCAATTCCTTCTCTTGTGGAAGGCAGCAATAGTTACCCCTGTTTACATGAGCGGAGACAAGATCTTGCACTCTAACTACCATCCCATCTCTATACTTCCCCCTCTCCAAAGTGCTTGATCGTATTGTTTCTGATCAGCTTTCTGATTACTTGTCCAAATACAACACTCAATACCTGCAGCAACACAGGCTTAGAAAAAAATAATATCACCACTACTCCACTTCTTGAATATACTACATTTATTCACAGAGCACTCAACAAACGTGGCCACCTAGTTGTTTCCATCTACATTGACCTAACTAAAGCATTCAATATGGTTAACCATCCCCTACTTATTTAGTTTCTCCCAATCCTTGGTCTTTCACATGCAGTTACCTCCTGGTTTCAGAGCTACCTTGCTGGTAGAATGCAACAGGTGAAAATTAGGGGTAGCCTCTCCACCTCCTTTCTTAGGGGTAGCCTTTCTCTACAGAGCTCCCACCAGGCTATCTGTCTCCTTCTTGATGTACAAACTGCCGAAAGTTAGGGCAGTTTCAACACAACCTCAGACAGTACCTTCTTTCTCTCAGCCGCTGCGACTGACCAACTCAAGCTACTTCACCCTCACGTATCCCCTCATTTTCTGACAAAACAGCTGCCACTCTCCCTTCTCCCCCACACCCTCCCATGGGTACCTCTATATTGATGTGTTTCCTCTCTACTTCACTTCACTCTGAACCCTGATTTCCACCTATTCCCCTCCTCCCTCTTTCCCATTTTCACTGCTCCTTTTTATTTATTTTTGGCTGATCCTTGTTAGCCTATTGACTTCAACAAAGTTATTCTTGACCGCCTAGTATCACATACTGATACATTACTGTATCTTACCTTAGCTTTACCCTGGTATCTGTTTTTGGTTCTTATTTGCCAACTTTGACAAAGTCTGATATAATGACAGCTCTGATTGTTTTTGTGATAGCCATGTCATGTTTTTCTTACATTGTTGTATTTAGCTAATTGTTATGATTTCTTTTGGATGTGGAACCTTTGTAAATGAGTCACTGACTGAAAGGTATGTCAAATTCCAAGACTGTAATAAATAAATAAATAAACTGACAGAGACTTAAAATACATAACAATGATGTCTTTAAGAAATAACACCTGATCATTGTTAAACGGGACAGGGTGCCCAGCTTAGTGAGAGGAGCCATCAACCCGCATTCTCTGTATGAGAACAGCGGGACCTTCTTGATTTCTGCAGCTGCAGCTGGAACTCATGCTGCAGGCTGCAGTGAGAGCAATGAGCCGCTGTTTCCCAGGTGTCTAGAGGCACCCCCAATGAATACACTCCCCCTGCATCTACATACTTTTTTTATCTTCTGACTGAATCTGTAGGTGGTGTGGATTTTGTGTTATATGTAAACTCTCTAATATTCAACATATTTGTTAACTTTGAAGTTATGAACTTCTACTGTTTGAATTTTAGCTGCCCTGTTTGTGATACGAATGTAATAATAATGCAGTTCATATCAAGATCCATATTCCATCACTGCACAATGGTGTATTACAGTAACAATTAATTGGCGATGATACTACTTTTTCTGTTATTCATTCAGCATGTTTTTAGTTCACAGTCATTCGCAATGTAAAAAGTATTCAGAGAGAAATAACTGTATTTGATTACATGCCTCAGCTGTCATTAGCAATTGTAATAATCCCCCCCCACACACACAAACACACAAACACAAAATTCAACAATCAGTCCAGCTGGAAAAAATTACATTGGTTTGTCATTTAGCTACATGTCCTCTTTTTTAAATATCATTTTCAATACAAAATTAACAACGGTGATAATGTTCATTAAATAAAGCAATCCTGCAGTGTTCATATGGCAGATGTTAATAAAATTGCTCTTTTTTCTCAGATTTCATAGTTTCTCATATATTCATAATTGCTTGCATGCAAATATTATATATATATATATATATATATATATACATACGAATGTGCCCTAATGAATCAGATCCTCAGCCACCATTTCCTCAAACTGGACACAAGCACAGTTGCTGTCTGCTATAGAAATAACAAAGGAGAGATAGGACTCACAGATCAACTCCCAGGTCAAATCCCAAGCTCAAATAGCTAGAAACCACTGCAGAAAATGTGGGAGAAACTGGACCAGACTATGCGCCTCATTGCAGGGGCAATTGAACGGTACTGAAAACAGGGACTGAAGACCAGTGCCAGAATCCTGGTAATAGCTGGTGCCTGGGCAGGGACAGAGTCAGGACAGGGCCCAAGGAAGCATTAATAACCAGGTTACTTTGGGGGTAACAAGGATGGGCCATGGTGATGAGTTGGAAAGTTAGACAATTGAACCAGGGAGCAGACACATAAGATCGCAATGTGCTTCTTTGTTGGATCAACTTAATTCAAAGGAGCTGTTTTCATTGACCTTAGAAAGGCCTTCGGCCTGGTTGACCACCCACTACTCCTATATGGCCTGCTTAACCTGGGTTTATCTACTCCAGTTGTCAAATGGTTCAACAGCTACCTATCAAACAGGTCTCAAATGGTTAAATTCGACTCAGCTATGCCAGACCAAGCATCAATAAGCATTGGTGTGCCCCAAGGATCTATCTTCGGACCTCTTCTTTTCTCACTTTTTATCAATAATGTTCCATGGCACTGAAAAACTGCTAGTCTCTCCTATATGCTGATGATCTTGTCATCTATACCAGTGGAAATGAAGTTTTTGACCTTACCTCTGCCCTCTCTGAGGATTTCAAGAACATCCAAAACTGTCTCTATAATCACAAACTGGTTCTAAATGCAAAGAAAACAAAGGCCATGGTTTTTGGTTCGGCTCCTAAACTTAGAACTAAACTGGATTGTGTCACATAATTTAAGTATCTCGGGGTCCTGCTGGATCAATCCCCGGATCTAAACCTTCATATTCAAACAACCTGTAAAGCTGTGAATACCAAACTGGGTGCTGCATACAGGACTAGTTACATTCTAATGCTGTCTGCTAAACTTGCCATTGCAAGGGGAATTCTACTTCCTACCCTTACCTACTGTGTACCTATTCTGGCTGCTGCCCAGAAAACCTCCCTTCAGAGGTGGGATGTTGCATAAGGCAACAAATGCTGCTACGCATCCTCATCCACCCAACTAAAGCATCACTGTCAGCTGTACAAAGACCTGGGCTGGTTCTCCCCCTCTGCATCTAGGCAGTACTACCTTGGCTCTCTTAAAGATTCTATTATTAGACTGAAAACTCCAACATCCCTGGTGGAGCTGCTACTTTCTCTCACCTCCTCACATGAATTGAGGTCAATCAATAAATCCTTCCTAAAAATCCCCAGCTGCCTTACCTCAAAAGGTACTGGAGCTTTTAGACATGTGGCACCTCAGTTCTGGAATACTCTTCCTTCTGAACTTAGGCAGGTTGGGTCCCACCTACACTTCAAGACAGTGCTCAGGTGACATCTCCTGCAGGCTGAACTTTGTACTTGTTTTGACCCACCATAGCTCGCTCGGAGGCTCCTCTACCTCACTTAACCCTGCTCCACTGATTCTAGCACTTATTTCAACCTTGCAAAATGGATATTGTTTGATAACCTTAACCTCAGTGAGCACAACCTGCCTCTCCCTTTCTTCCTATTTCCTAACTTGCCATAAATAAGTTTTCTTAGCCACTCTCTCCCTTATGCAACTTCTCCTCTTTGCCTTCCCATCCCCTATATCATCCCACTGTCTACACACTCCCCTACTTATCAAATCCTAAACTGCTCTAATCTGCTTCATCCCACCCTGCTCTACTGTACCACCTGTCAGTATTACTGCCTACTTTACTCCTTTTGTCTTGTGTAAACTCCTTCAGCCGTAAAGTTGCTACCTGTATCTCCAATCATTGTATTTTCTTGTATTATTGTATACTTTCTTATATTACTTATTATGCTGGCTGTATTATTGTCTACTGTTATGTCTCCATTTTCTCTTTTTTTGTACCTATGGCAAACTATCATTACCTTGGAAAGTATAATGCTGCCTGTGCTTTTCTGTAAGGATTATGTTTTACCATTTAACTCATTGCATCTATGTACTATGTTCTGCCAACCAAAAATGTAAGGTTTGTTTTCCTCCTTTTCATTTGATATGTTCTGTAATTGTTTTCACCATGTTCTGTACTCTCCTGCGTCATGCCTGAAAATAGTTGTATTGTTGGCTAGTGCACCTACCCGGTAAACAAAAACTAAATAAATAAAGGCAGAATTCATTATTATTTTGTACCAACTTTACTGCTGCCCCATTTTTATATTGTCAATTTTAAATATGAAACCCACAACATTATAATTGTATGGTTTGGGGTGATCACATGCTTATACATTTTAGTTTAAAACTTTAGTGTTTGCATAGATTTCCTGATGTCTAGTTATCTACTGAGATTAATTTTTGCTGTTGAGCTGCAGTCTCAGTTCAGTGTCACTCAGACTGCTCATCTTTTGCCAAGATTTTCTTTCCATATGATGTTGTGCACCACTGGTACTAATCTAAGAAAAAATGGAGACTAACACATAGTGTAAAAACAGCTGTATTTGAGCATGCAAAAAAATGTGAATAAAGTTCTAAGTAAGCAATCACACTGGTCTGACATCCTTAAGGGGATCTGATAGTGTCTAAGATGATGTCCAATTTTGTGTGCTAGATTATGTTACTCTGTACTCATATTGCTTTGTCTTGCATCTGTTTACCATTTGCAATACAATTCACTAAATGTACCATTGTTTTAGTGTATGCACATGCAGTTTATTTTATGTTATTCCCCATAGTTTATATTACATGGCATCTACAGTAATTTTCCATTTACTGACTGATCATTCCAATATAAAGATGACCCAGCATGAGTTGGAGCACCGGGGTAGGAGATAACAGTTCGATTTTACCTATTTGTAAGCACCAGCTTTCTGTTAGTGGACTAAATGATATTTTATCTATGACTCACTAGTTTTAGAACTTGTATAATATAACAATTAGCATTTGCTGATCTTTGCAGCAGCACCATGAGCCAGGCATCATCATGAAAACCCCCCACCAAATCCACATCATATTCAAGTAGCATATTAGTAATAAAAAGCATGAGTCATACCTGACTTGAGGTAGAGAGCATTTTGTTACAGGGAGTAGCTTTTGTGGATGGGGTCTGAGAGTCTATGTTACAGGACATATTACTACTGCACTTTTCATGTTTGCATCAGTACATGCTGCTCAAATTACTGCAGAGTGCAATACAAGTGCTGCCACCAGTGTAACATTCATTTTAGTAAAATGGGAGTCATGATGTAGCTGGAACACATATACAGAATGTCACACATCTGAGACAGTTGTGATCCGTTGTCAGCAGATGTAGGCTGTGGGGTGGGGAGTGACAAGACAAATGGTCAGATTGGGCCCATCAGAGATCTGAATAGGCTAACATTAGGAGGACAGTAAGTGTGTCAGAGCAATTCAGCATAGATCTCTGAAGCAGCAACTCTCCCTCTTCCTCCAAGGCTACTAAGTCACTTCTTCAAGTATACCAATGCGTAAGTACTATTAGAGCACACTAAGATCCCTGTTAGTAGCACTGGAGACCAGCCAACCTCACATTATTTCCCCAAAAATAAATAACCTACTTCAAGTGAATGCAGAATCTTGTGTAATGATTTTTAAATATTATTTCAAGTCCCACTCTGTGCATGCTGCTTTTCCAGATATTAAAAACAATAACACACACATACACATGCACACACACACAAACACACACACACACACAACACTCTACTCACTCCCTCACATTCAAGTTTCACCTGTTTGTGAGGATTGGGTAGGGGTGAGGGTCTAGAAAAAAGATATCACTGTGAGTTTCAAACCCATGCCTCATAGGTCTCCAGATCCTCAGCAAGGTGCCCTAAACTCTATATAGTTCATTGGTGCAAACACGCTATATCGTAAATGTGATGCTTGGCCAGCTGGTTATGATTATTGTATGATATTGGTATTATAAATAAATAGTCAGTGCATGAAATGTCAGTCTGTGAGATTTGGCCCTTTAAATTACAAGGTGTCAGCAGCTGAAAACCAGGATGTAATTAAACAGACCAGAAGGAAACGAAAGCACAGTGTCAGATAGATACTGCCACAATGACATAAGAAGCAGCAGCTGATATCTCAACTGCAGCAAAGCTGACCTGCCACAGCACCTGACACACTCCCCACAGCAGCAGCAGCAGCAGGTGAGCTGGTGGCAACCACCCAGATGACCACTGCATCTGCAGACCCATTTCCAAAGCAACAGAGGACATGCCAGCCACAGTCGAGGACAGTGTCAAGGGGCACAAGCTGCTGGTGTAGCAAGGCACACTGACCAGTGGGAGTGGACCCGTGGTGAGTGCCATGCCTGTGTCACCCCCTGTGGACAGTAGTCACTATGCACTGGTCCTGTAGCCCAACATTGGTGTCCCTAGGGGGCCAAGAGCACTAGGTGGTCCACCCAGTCCTGCTGTGTCAGTGCCGCTACTACCACTGTGCTGTGCATGATGCCATGTCTTGCTCCTGGGTCTTGCATCCAACCATGCTGGGGGCATCCCCTGAGTGTGTGTAACTGTGTCAGAATCCCTGCTAGTGCATGTCCACCGTGCCTACTAGAGACCCCCCACAACCCCGCATGTCACTCTACTGGCCGTTGGGCATCCATGGCTGGGGGAGGGGGGTGTGCACCATCGTGTCCTTACCTGCAGTGTCCACTGTGGCATTCAGTGGCCAGTTGTGCCTCTGTGCATCGGGGTGTCCACTGCTGCTGCCATGTCAGTCTGCCAGTTGTTGGCATGCACTGCATCAGGCTCATTGGTGACAGTTTCCAGGTGTCGCTGTGGGGGATGTCGGGCACCTAGGGCGTTGATCATCTGTGGTGCTTCCAAGGAAATAGTTAACTGGAACATCCTTCTAGAGAGACAGTTTATGGCCCTCATCACCTGCTGCTGCTTTTCAAGTTAGAACTTCAATACGAATTTTATTACATCAGGAAAAGATGTCATTTAGCTGATTCCTGTTGGCTATCTCACACCTGGGTGATGGACTGTAGGGTTGTAAACCTCAAAGGAACTGGTTGACCAAATTACTCATCATTTGGGGAATGACATTTTGCTGATGTCACATTATTAACATACCTCCTGGTAGGAAATCTTGTTTATAATTTTTTAATTCTAAACAGGAGGAACTAGAAGACTCACAAAGGGGGTGGAGAGACAGAGTTAAATTGATACTTGCATCTGAAATGTAGGTCATATCTTTTTGGACTCTTAAGAAACAAAGGTCTCTCTAATTTAAAGGCACTTACAGAGGTAATACATTAGCTAGAAAAGATCTACATGTATTGTGGTAGGAGTTTTGTTCTGTAGTTTTCGTTTTTTTCTTTTATGTGATTGTGATGCTCTGTGATATTTGTTCTGTATTTTATCTTCCTGTTTTTATCCATTTTGAGTAAACATTTTCTTTAAGATACTGCCTGGGTCTCCTCAGTCATTTTTTGCATGTTATTGCTGAACGGATATTAAGTATGTAACTGTTCAATGGCTTTATGGTGTTACTAAGCTTGGTAAAAGGTAAGAATATATCTAAGGTCTCTTATAGAGTTTTAAGGGTTCATTTTGGATACCTGGTTAGGTGCTCTTAGGTGAAAGATATATTGCATCCCCCTGAAGAGAATATTATCTGAGCCTGTACATTTGGGTATGCTAGTATAAGGTTCACAGTTTGAATCCCCCCAGAACTTGAGACTAAAGGTGATTAGCACCCAAAAGCATACAGGAGGGTTACCCTGTCTGTTACCTGTTCACACTATTGCGCTCTGAAGTTGGCACTGTGGGAGCAGTGGGCCTGACCTGGGGAGTGCATTTGTGACAGATTTGGTTGGCAGCGGTGCGATAAATTTGGTAACACAAGCTTTAACTGTTCAGTGTGTTAGCTTAATACTGTACAGCTCACTTGCAAAATAAGGCAGTGATTTATTTTTAAAAGAGAAACCAGAATGATATTTTGCTTACAATCAAAGTTCCTACCTGTTTTATTTTTTTCAAAGTGCAAATTAGAGTAGCCATAGTTAGGGGAGAAGATGGCTGCCAACTACAGTGAGCACACTGTAGACTACCTAAAGCAGTTGTGCAAGGAGAGAGGAGTTCTGCGCGAGAGGAAAGCCACCAAGCAGAACCTCATGGATGCTCTGATGGCCACTGATGCCCAGAGTGTCAAGTCACAGACTGTGACTGTAAAGTACCAAACCTTGGGCATGGAGGGGCCAGCAGCCAGTGCAGTGTCCAGATCTGGTGAGTAGGACAGCAGGATCAGTGCAAGGTAAGGGCCACAGCAACAGGGGAAGGTCATCAGCATTCTGGAGCCAGAAGCCATCAGGTTGAAGATGGAGTTGCGGAGAATGGAGCTGGAGTTCCAGAGAGAAGAGAAGCAAGAGCAATGAGCTTCAGAGGAGATGAAGGAGCGAGAACAGTGAGAAACCGACCGTGAAGAGAATGAACACCAGTGAGCCACAGAGGAGAAGAGGGAATGAGAATGGTGAGAAGTGGAGTGTGAACAATGAGATGCTGACTGTTAGGAGTGTGAGCACCAGCGGCGACATGAACTGGAGAGACTATGACTCCAACCACCAGCACCAGAGCAGGTAAGTGGCTTGGGTTTAACTGGAACTACAGAACTGGGTTACAAATTATATTCCAAACTGATAGCTGATTTTAAAGAGGGGGAGGATATGGATGCCTTTTTAAATTCCTTTGAAAAAGTTTGTATTCAGGCAAAGATTTCTAGAGGAGATATTGCTGATGGGTGATCTGAATATGCCAGATGTTAACTGGAGTGCAGTTGCAGCAGCCACTTCAAAGAGTGGGGTTATTCTAGATGCCCTACAGGGGGCATGCCTTAGACAACTAGTATTGGAGCCCACTCAAGAGGGAGCAATCTTAGACCTGGTTCTCTCAAATGGAGATGGAGAGAGGATCACAGATGTAGAAGTGGGTAGCCATCTGGGAACTAGCGACCATCGAACAGTATGGTTCACAATAAACACAGCAATAGAGTCAAGCCATACAAAGGCAAAAGTACTGGACTTTAGGAGGGCTGACTTTGCCAAAATGGGTGAGTGCCTAAGGAATGCACTAGCAAACGGGCAGGAAGGAGGGGTGGAAGAACAATGGGGAATAATAAAAACTGCCATCACAGAGGTAACAAGCCTTTGTGTGAAGCAAATAAACAAAACAAAACGATGTAAGAAACCACTATGGTTCTCAAAGAAAGTGGCAGTGAAGGTTCAAGAGAAAAAGAAAGCATTCAGGAAGTACAAGCAATCACAGAAGGAGCAGGACAGAGAACTGTATCAGTTAAAGCAAAAGGAAGCTGGGAAGGCAGTCAGAACAGCAAAGGCCCAAAATCGAGGAAAAGATAGCCAACTCAGTTAAGAAGGGGGATAAAACCTTTTATAGGTACATCAGGGAGTGAAGGAAGACCAAGGGAGGATAGTGAGGAGCTTAATAAGGAGGAGGGTGGGCAGAGGGTGACTGTGAAAGGCAGAGATACTAAACAAATATTTTTGCTCAGTATTTACAAATGAAGAGGGGAGGTACCTAAAACAAACAGTAGAAACACTCTGGATACAGAAATTGATACCAGCCCATTTACAGAAGAAAGGGTTCTGAAAGAACTCTTAAAACTGAAGGTGGACAAAGCAATGGGGCCTGATGGGATTCATCCCAGAATTCTAAAAGAACTAAGGTAGAACTAGTGACACCACTGACTACCCTCTTTAACAAATCATGGGAGGATGGGGTGGTATCCGAGGACTGGAGGAGGGCAGATGATTCCCTTCAAAAAGTGGGAGCAAGGCAAAGCAGGAAACTACAGACCTGTTAGTTTAACCTCAGTGATAGGAAAATGATGGAATCACTTCTGAAGGAAAGAATTGTAGAGTATCTAGAGGCCAGAGGGCACAGAACCCAAGACAGCATGGATTCACAGGTGGGCAGGTCATGATGAATCTGATAGATTTCTTTTGACTGGGTGACCAAAGTAGTAGATCAGGGAGGGGCTGTGGACATGGCCTACCTAGACTTTTAGCAAGGCATTTGACACAGTCCCACACAAAGATTAATATACAAGTTAGCCAGCCTGGAGTGGGTCCCAAGATGACAGCCTGGGTAAAGAACTGGCTGGAGAATAGGACACAGGGTAATAGTAAATGGAGTCCACTATGAAGAAAGGGGGTTACTAGTGGGGTACCGAGGTTCAGTATTAGGACGGTCCTCTTCAATGTCTTTATAAGCGACATTGCAGAGGGACTGGAAGGAAAGTATGTCTCTCTGCAGATGACACAAAGATCTGCAACAGAGTTGATGCACAAGATGGGGTGGAAAGGATGAGAAGGACTTGGCAAGATTAGAGGAATGGTCAAATGTATGGCAGCTTAGATTCAATGCTAAGAAGTGCAAAGTAATGCACCTGGGAAACAAAACCCAGGAAGAGTACACAATGGGGTGAGATACTAACAGCAACAAAATGGAAAGGACCTGGGGTAGTCATATCAGATGACCTAGAGGTGGGCAAGCAATGTGAGAGGGCAGCAAGAAGGGTTGGAGGGATACTGGGATGCATAGGGAGAGGCATCACCAGTAGAAAACAGGAAGTTATTATCCCTCTGTACAGACAGCTGGTGAGACCCCATCTGGAGTACTGTGTGCAGTTCTGGAGACCCAATCTCTGCAAAGACATAGACAGGATGGAAGCTGTCCAGAGGAGGGCAACTAAAATGGTGCAGGTCTGCACCAGAAGACATATGAAGAGAGACTTAAGGAGCTTAATATGCATAGCCTCGAGGAAAGGAGGGAGAGGGGGGACATGATAGAAACTTTCAAGTACCTCAAGGGAATCAACAAAGTCCAAGAGGGTAGCATCTTTCAAAAAAAGAGGTGTGCAAGAACAAGGGGGTACAATTTAAGAAGATAGAGGGGCGGCTCAGAGGTAATTTAAAAGTATTTTTTCACAGAGAGGGTTGTGGATGCATGAAATGGCCTTCCAGAGGAGGTTGTGGAGTCAAAAACAGTGGTGGAATTCAAGCATGCATGGGACAGTCATAAGGCAATTCTAGGGGGTGGGGGTACGAAGAAGTAGGCTGCTGGTTAACTAGGATCTGCAGCTTATCCATTAGGTAGGGAAATGGGCAGACTGGATGGGCCAAGCGGTCCTTAGCTGCCATCAAATTCTATGTTTCTATATTGCCAGACAGGGCCCCAAAAGGATGAGCAATACACAAAATGGGGCTAGGAAAGAAGTGGGTTGTTTGTGTGTCCCTGGAAGTATGCCTGTGAATATAAGGGAACACATACACCCAGTAACTGTGAATGGTGTACAGACATAAGGGTTAAAAGACACAGGGGCATCCCTGACATTGGTAAAAGGGGATCTGGCACAGTCTGGTCAGCTTATACCCAATAAATCTGTAACTGTACAAGGCTTCACTGGGGAGGAGAAAGCATTGCCACTCACTAGTGTTCTCCTAGACTGGGGTGAAATGGGGGAACTGTGCTACAGGTGGCTGTAGCCAAAATGCTAGCAGCTGATGTCATCATTGACAACTATCTCAAACATGGGATGGTGTGTGCAGTTACCCATAATCAAGTGGCAAGGGAAAATTGTAGTTCCAAGGACCCCATAGAAGCCACTGTGGAAACCACTGGGAAGTTGGTTCCCCAGCCTGTGTCTCCTGATATGGAGGCTAATGAAAAGGGGATAGAAATTTCTGCAGAAGCAGTTAACCAAACAGCTATGGAGGGTTACTCCAAAGAAGGAGGGGTGACCCATTGTCAGAGGGTTAGGGATGACAGTGATCTGAAGTGCCCTGATGCTAGAGCTAGGGACCCTCGTTTAGAGACTGAAGGGAACCTGTCCCATTCCTTGGGAATGTGTGAGGAGTTTGCAGCTGCTCAGAAGAGTGACCCTAGTCTAGAGTAGCTGTGGGCTTGGGCAGACTCTGACAAAGCACAGGGAGGTGACGGACAACATAAAGTTTATTGGGACAATGGAGTGCTGTACAAGAAGGATGCTAAGATGGTGTGGGGGGTGATAGGCAGGCAGCTTGTCATTCCCTAGGTACCGTGAGCAGTTGCTCAAGATTGCACATGATATTCTCTTGTCTGGTCATCTGGGGATCACATGCACTATGCAGCGGTTGGCCCAGAATTTACTGTATATTGGCCCAAGTTTACCCAGCAGATGAAGGAATATTGCATGTCTTGTCACTGGTGTCAAGAAATAGGGAAGGCAGGTAAGAAAACTCAAGCCACCCTAATTCCATTGCCCATAGTGGAGGAGCCATTCTAGAGGGTGGGAATGGATATTGTGGGGCCTTTAAATACCCCCAGCTCCTCCAGGAAGAGGTTCGTCCTGACTGTGGTGGATTATGCTGCCCAGTATCCAGAGGCAGTTGCCCTATCCTCACTGAGGATAGACAAAGAGGCAGATGCATTACTTGGGATTTTCTCCTGTGTTGGATTTCTGCAGGAGGTTATCACCGATTGATGGGGTTTCTTCATGTCGGATCTGATGAAATGTTTGTGGGAGAAGTGTGGGGTGGTGCAGAGGCACATGACATCTTATCACTCGCAAGCCAATGGGCTTGTGGAAAGATTTAATGGTACCCTGAAGTCAATGCTCCAAGAGTTTGCTGAACAGCATGGGAGGGACTGGAAGAAATACCTTCCCCACCTGTTGTTTGCATTCAGGGAGGTGCCCCAAGAGTCGACAGGGTTTTCCCCCTTCTATCCTTATATGGATGCCGGGTATGTGGGCCCCTAGACTTGATCTGGGAGGACTGGGAAGGCAAGCACACCATCCAGAGAACTCCCATAGTGAATTGCATCCTTAGGTTTAGGAAAAGGCTGAAGGAGCTTATGGGGACAGTCCAGAGCAACCTGGCAGCTGCCCAACAGAAACAAAAAGTGTGGTACAACCACAGAGCCAGAGCTCACTCATACACGGTGGGTCAGGAAGTCATGGTCCTTATCCCGGTCCAGAAAGACAAGCTGCAGGCTGAGTGGGCAGAACCATACAAAGCAGTGAGAAAGGTAAATGATGTGAATGATATCATAGAATTACCTGACAGAAGACATACAGAAAGAATGTACAATGTCAACATGATGAAGCCATCTTCTAATAGGGCTGACATGGTGTTTGCAGTGTGTAGTCTTGGGGAGGGAACGGATGAAGGAGACCCCCTTCTGGACTTGCTGGAAGAAAGCAAGCAGGAGTCCTTTGTGGAGGCAGTTAAATTGTCACCCCAGCTGGCCCGGGACCAGATCCAGGAAGTAAGGGAGGTTTTAGCAGACTTTGCCCCACTGTTTAGCACCAGTCCTAGACTAACCCCCTTATCAATGCACGATGTGGAGACAGGGACACAGACGCCCATACAGCAGACAGCATGTTGGGTGTCAGAGGCAGGGACACTGGTTTACCGGGATTGAGAAATGGCATATTCCATTTTGCACATTGTAAAAAATGGTATTGTCACCGGTGTGTGCTTAGCCAAAACCCGGTTTTACTGGTGTTTGGTTTTGTGTACTTTATTTAACAATTTTTAACTCTGCTGACATGCATTTTAGCAATTTTTGACCTCCACTATTACACATCCTTCCATCCTTGTACCAATTTAAAGTTATTTTAGGTACAAGATGTGATGGCAGCAGCAACACTACAGCCCCCGTTCCTAAGGTGTGCTGGAAGCAGCACTACGATCCCCATCCCTCTGGTGTGACAGAAGCAGCAACAGTATGGCCCCCATCCCTTAGGTGTGATGGTAGCAGTACTACGGTCATCATTCCTCATGTGTGATGGCAGTATCAGCACTATGGCCCCCATCCCTCAGGTGGGATGGCAGCAGGCCTACATTCCCCATCCACCAGTGGTGATGGCAGAAGCACTACCGCCCCCACCCCTTCAGTGTGATGGCAGTAGCAACAATGCACTATACATCCCTCTGGGGTGATGGCAGTAGTGACAGCACTATGATCCCCTTTCAACACTCACACCCCACATGCACAAGTTACAAATGACTTGATCTCTTTGCTTGTTAGAACTCAGATATGAATTAATTTGAACCATCACCGCTAAGATGGACTACCTTGTATTTTCCTATCTATAATTTAACTGCCTGAATTGGATATCTGCCTGTGACACCGCTGACCAGGGTTAGGGAACAGACTTGGGTGTTGGAGGGCCAGCTGGTGGGTGAAGGCTTGGGTGTCCAATGACCACTCCTCTTCTCCTGAGAGAGAGGGTGGGTTCATGGCTTAGCATTTTCTGGCCCATTGTGGAGGCCAGAGGCACAACAACACGTCAGTCCTCGCTGAGGGAGGAGTGTGACAGATGTCGGCTTGTGCCTTGACATCATGTAGCTTGTCAAGCTCCCAAGAAAATGGGAGAACAACCACTGGCCAACCGAAGGATGGCTGCTGGTCTTGGCATACACCAGAAGCCCCAGACATGTGTCCGTTCTGACCCCTGACATGCTCAGGATACACAGGAAGCTCTTTGGGACAATTCTACTCCCCTGGTAGCCTCCCACAAGGGTAGGGGCCCACTCAATGAAGGGTTACTTTAGGTTACCTGGTAGCACAGCAGTAAGGGTCAGTGGATAGTGGTCAGAACTCAGCAGCGGTAGTAGGGGGCCTTGGCAGGCCTGAAGGAGTGGATGGCCAGGGGGTTGGAGGAGCAAAAAAACTGCTTGAATTTGCTTCTTTTAAATAAAGTGTTTTCACCTAAAAAAATCCTCAAGTGATTAGTGGAGGACCTTCAAATGGATTCATGCATCTCCCAGACATGTGGATGCTTTTTTTTTTTCTACTTGGTGTCCATTAAAAGGGTGTCTCCCAGTTTTCATGTCTTTGTTCAGATGTGAATTGAGCACTACTCTGCCCACTGGCATCATACAGCTCCTGTGGTCTTACCTTCTTGTATGTCATTAAATGTGCTTTCAAAATCCACTGGCCAAACATAAGTACTCTTAAATACTTAACATTTGCTTTTTGTTGAAGCAGTCTATCAGAAAACATTGTCACAGAGACAGAACCAGCAGGTGGAAGAAAAGGTGCAAATGATCCAGTTCACCTAAATGGGTGCTAACTGTGAAGTCTTTTCATAAGTAGTAAGGCAGTTTCTTCTTTGTGAACATATTTTCATTCAGACTAGTTTTCATTCAAACAACTGAGGATTTTGGATGGTCCTACTGATTATAAACTTGAATAAGTTAGTTGGTAGCAGTAATCCTGCGTTTAGCAATCTACAACCTAGATGCTTATATGCAAAGAATACAATAAAAACCTGACTAAAATCTAAAAACAAGCTTATAAAACGTATCTGAATATTTATCTTTACCTATACAAAATCATTACAGCCCAAGAAAATTCAAGTAAATTACATGGTACCCTGACTACTATTCTATGATGTAGTAACATATATTGGTATTTTTTTTATATTCTTTGTAAAGCAGGTAAGGCCCCCTAGGCAGAACTGTCTGTTTTAAGGAGTGACCTAGAAGCACTTGGGAGGTTAAGTGACTTGCTTGGATGCAAGTGGAGGTTGTGGTACTCAAACCCAAGTCTGCTGGATGTACCCAGTTCAATCACCATTTGTTACTCTAACCACTAAACATGGGTGGTTAAACTGAATGGCTGATTACACAAAGCAGTGTGGGTGGTTTCCTTACTGACTCTATATGCAGCAAAGCAGAAAGAATGCAAGGCACTGCAGCATTCATTTTAAGATGCTGAAATCTGGGCGCTGCTCTAGCACTATTGCTTGCAATGCCAGCGACCCAGGGTCAGAAGCGAACTTGGGTTGCTGGAGGTCTGGCCAGGGGAGTAGGATCGAGCACCTGGGGGACTGCTCTCCTCCTCTGGGGAGGGTGGGCTGCAGGTCCTGCTTCTTTACCACCACTGGTGTGACCACAGGTGGTGGTGCAATGGTGCTGCAGAGTGATCAGGAGGGGAGGACGCTAGCCAGGATCTGGAGCAGTGGCATGTCTCTATGTGACCTACCTCCTTGGATCTCTAGTGACAGTGCCCTCAGGGACAGAGACCAGAAAACCAGGAACAATCTCCCCACATTGGCCACTGGCAGAAGGGACCCAGGTGCCCCAGACTTCATAACCAGGCTCCATGAGGGACCCACTGGGCTGCCCAACACACACTAAGGGAGTGTGGAGGGGTGACCTAGGGTCCTCTCCCTTCCCACCTGGGGGGGTACAACCCAGGCATGATAGGGGCAGGACCACCGGAGCTCCTGAGCATTACCTGGGGGTGAAGCTAGGGGATACCGATGCTGTGAGAAGGGGACATAGAAAGAGAAAATAAAAACAATTTAAAAAGATACTGAAATCTTAGAGATTCTGTGCAGTGACATGCAATTTCCGTGAGGCACCGGTACAAGAATTCAAAATCCGAAAACCAAGCAGGATTCTGTGATTGTTACCGGTGTTACCGGTAAAAATGGAAAACCAGGGTCCCTGGTCGGAGGCTGTCCAAAAGGACATTAGGAGGGAGGTGGAGAAAATGCTGGATTTAGGGGTTATCCAGAGATCTCACAGTGCCTGGGCATCACTTGTAGTCCTTGCACCCAAGCTAGATGGCTCTCTTCATTTTTGTGTGGACTATCATGGACTGAATGCAGTCACAAAGTCCGACATCCACCCGATGCCCCAGATGGATGAACTCCTGGACAAGTTGGGAGGGGCGACCTACCTTATGACTATTGACCTAACAAAGGGGTACTGGCAGGTAGAGTTAACTGCCAGAGCTAGGGAGAGGTCGGCCTTCATCCCTCCAATAGGCTTATTTGAATTTAAAGTAATGCCTTATGGAATGAAGAACACCCTGTCCACTTTCCAGAGGTTGGTGAAGCAGATGTTAAATGGTGCTGAGGAGTACGCAGTGGCATACCGGGATGACATTGCCATCTTTAGTGCCAGCTGGGAGGAACATCTGTCCCACCTTAGGTAAGTGCTGGGCAGGATACAGAGGGCCAGGCTCACTGTCAAAGCTGAGAAGTGCCAGGTGGCCATGGCTGAAGTGGCATACCTCAGGCATGTTGTAGGCCGGGGACAGCTCCATCCTAACCAAGTAAAAATAGAAGCAATCGAGGCATGGCCCAGACCCGAAATGTAGACGCAGGTCAGGAGTTTTCTAGGGACAGCAGGGTACTATAGGAAATTTGTACCCAATTACAATTCCCTGGTGGTCCCCATGTCTGACCTGGTAAAGAAAAAGATGCCTAAGAAGATTACCTGGGAAATAGCCTGTGAAAAAGCCTTTACCAGACTGAAGGAGGCATTGTGCAGTGCTCCTGTATTGATAAGTCCTGCTATAGCAGACCCTTTATAGTCCAGACTGACACCTCAGACATGGGTATTGGGGCAGTACTGAGTCAGGCATCCAACTAAGGGAAAGATCACCCCATAGTGTACCTGAGTAAAAAGTTACTTCCCAGGGAGCAGGCATACTCTACTGTGTAAAAAGTGTCTTGCCATAGAGTGAGCCCTAAAGAAGTTAGAGCCATACTTATACAGGCAGCATTTGAGGTAAAAACTGACCACAACCCTCTGGTTTGGCTGATACAAATGGGAAAAACTAATGGTAGACTATTAAGATGGAGTCTTGCCTTGCAAGGGTATGACATGACGATCTTACATAGGGCTGGAGCAACAATCAGAATGCAGATGGCTTGTCGCGTTTATATGAGGAGTGAACTGACTTAAGGAGATCATCCCATGCAGGGGACAGAGCCCCCAAATTCAGTTTAGGTGGGGAGGATTGTGATGCTTGGCCAGCTGGTTATGATTATTGTATGATATTGGTATTATAAATAAATGGTCAGTGTATGAAATGTCAGTCTGTGAGATTTGGCCCTTTAAATTACAAGGTGTCAGCAGCTGAAATCACAGGATGTAGTACACTGACCAGGAGATTAACTTCCTCAAGAAATTGCATTTTATGGCCTTTTTATGACCTTGTGCTTTTGAAGATGGAAATTAAATATACATTTTATTATATCAGGAAACCGACATCATTTAGGCTGATCCTGTATGCTTTCTATCACCTAGCTGAGAGTTGATGACAGAGTGTGAGATTGTAAAACATGAAAGGGGATGCGTTGATCAAAGACTCATAATTTGGGAAATGACTTTGTGTTGATGTCACATTATTAACATACCTCCTGTTAGGAAATCATGTTTGTAATTTTTAATTCTAAACAGGAGGAGTTAAATGACTCATAAAAGGGGGTTGAGAGATAGAGTTAAACTGATACCTGAGTCTGAAATGTAGGTCATATCTTTTGAGGCTCTTAAGAAACAAAGATCTCTCTAAAGGTACTTACAGAGGTAATACATTAGATAGAAAAGATCTAAATGTATTGTGGTAGGAGTTTTGTTCTGTAGTTCTCTTTTTTTTCTTTTATGTGATTGTGATGCTCTTTGATATGTGTTCTGTATTTTATCTTCCTGTTTTTATCCATTTTTAGTAAACATTTTCTTTAAGATACTGCCTGTGTCTCCTCAGTCATTTTTTGCATGTTATTGCTGAACGGATATTAAGTCTGACAACTGTTCAACAGCTTGATGGTGTTATTAAGCTTGGTAAAATGTAAGAATATATCTAAGGTCTCTTATAGAGTTTTAAGGGTTCATTTTGGTTACCTGGTTAGGTGCTCTTAAATGAAAGATATATTGTATCCCCCCGAAGAGAATATTATCTGAGCCAGTATATTTGGGTACGCTAGTATAAGATTCACTGTTTGAATCCCCCCAGAACTTGAGACTAAAGGTGATTAGCACCCAAAAGCAGACAGGAGGGTTATCCTGTCTGTTACCTGTTCACACTATTGCACTCTGAGGTTGGCACTGTGGGTGCAGAGCAGGGGTCGACAAATCCCATAGCCCGACGTCCCGGACTATCAGTTTTGTGTCCTGGATAAGAATCTCATCTGTTTCTAGCTGTCCGATGGACAACCAGCACAGCAGTAATTAACCAGGCAGCTCAGGGCCGACATAAGAGAAGACGCTGCAACAGGAGCGAGCGATCGGAAGAAAAAAGAAAATGGCTCTTTTTTTTTTTCCTCTTCAATCCAGGGAGCAGGACGTCATGTGGCATAAGGCAGATTAACACTTGCTGTGCTGTGGACTGTGCTGTTCAAAATCCCTGTTTAACCATATTCTACATCTGTCAGCAGTCCAAGGATTAATGAAGCACGGAGTCTTTAGGTGTCCGGAATCTTAGGGCAAAACAAAAGAAGATTGGCTATTAGGAGCAGGAAGAGAAAAGTGGGTGGAGAAATCTCTGAATAAGGCAGTTTAACCAGAGGGCCCCCACAGCTACAGTAAGTAGCAGTGACTGCAGCGTTTCTAAGAACAAATCTCTGAAGCTGTTGGTCGGAGCCAGATCTGAATTAAAAAAAAATATATATGTTGGGGAAAATAGTTCAGCACTCCCGCTCCCTGCTGTCAGGCTGTACTCCACAACAGCAACAGATAAGGTTGCATGCACACTGCACAGCACAGTCCGACAACACATGGTAGAACTGAAAAGGTAGGCTATAGAAACAAAAGTAGAGCACCAGGGAAAGACCACTCAGACTAGCAACTGCAGCTTGTCTTAGGCTGTTGGTATTTTGCTGACTGGTTAATTAGAGAAGGCAAACTCTCAGGATGTATGAGGAGAGAAAGAGTAACACAAGAAAACTAAAGGGTTCAAAAGTGATAGTGATGAGACTGCATGGTAGCATTCAGCTTTGCAGTCATATAACAGCTGATTTATTTATTTATTTAAGAATCAGTTTACAACCTTTGAGCCAGAGGCTCGTTTCCAAAGGTACTTCGTCACATAAAGACATACATTGTGTTTTGGTTACATAGCAGGTTCTTCTGGCTATTCTCTAAACAAAATTAAAAGTACACTTTGGTCTTGAGAGATTAGCAGGTTAATTGGAAAAAATGGGAAGGAAAGGGAAGGACAGAAAAACTGCACATCCACTCAGAATCACTGCAAATTGCAGATTATAAAATATCCATATAAGTGACTACTCCCAGGTCAGCCATGAATAATAACATTAAAGGATGTACACTGCTGCAAGTGGTACAGTCTTTTAGTTCATGCTATAAATTGCTTATCTACTTATACAATCTTTTAGAAAATGTTAAGACTTTTACAGCATACCAATATAGCATGGGTTCAGTGTGTGTCCGCATATACTGTACTATGAGGCAGTGTCCCTGTGTGTGCTACTCAGCGTACCCCCTTCCCCATTAGTAATCAACTAAGCCAGTAAAGTGTCTGTTCAGCTTGCTGTGTGATTACATGCAATCTGCAAAACCACTACTTTTATTCCTGTTAGTTTTTGCTATTGCCATTTCTACCTCCTGATTTTGTCCTGCAACAAAGAGGTTGTACAGAAAAAAAATTCAGATGGTTAATTTTCTCTAAATGACTATTTATGATGGGACTACCAACATGAACACTGGGACTACTACTTTTGATACAGCCACTTGTCCTGGACAAGCACTTAATTTTAAGATTTGTCGATCCCTGGTGCAGAGGGCCTGACCTGCGGAGTACATTTGTGACAGAAAATAATATTGTCAATAATGTATTTTGTTATGTTAATGTGTTGGTGTTTGCATTTATAGTGCTGGTCTACATACACATAATGCGCCATAACACAGTTGCTGCATTTTGTGATCCATCACTACTGTCTGAGAGCAGAGTGGAGTACTCTCTCTCTCTGCTAATCTTTATTTTAGAGCAACGTATCTCAGTTGAATCAATGTTTGAGAGTCTGAATGTAGAAAAATATGAGTGGGCACCAGGATTGGTACTGGAGAAGCAATTTTTAAAAACCTTCCTCATAAACACCTTCAAACAAAATGTCAGACTGGGGAATGTTACAGCTGTCATAATCTGAAGAACATAAAGGTTACTTATTTGCAAGGGTCATTCCATGAGCCTGTCAGCAACTGGTAGACTCAAATCTTCATATGTTATAATCTCTAATAATCAAAGTCATGTGCCACACTAACATTTCCTTTTTATTGTGTGGAGTAGGATAAGTGGGCAGGGCATTTATTGCCATATATTTTAGACACACATAATTTATTAAGTAGGATTTGCTGTCTGGATGTTCCTGCTTGGCCTTTATCTGCTTTCATCCACTGGTTCCATGATCTCCACAAGTGATGTACAATATGAACCCCATCTTATTTCCATCTCACACTCTCTGGACCCTCAGCTGCCCCCCCAACCCCATCATGCTCATACTGTTGCCAACAACACATGAAGAATGTACAACATCAGGCAACTTCGCATCCACAACAAGGTAATGTCATCTACCAGTGCAACTAATGCTGTGCCCTGCAACTGTCTGTACAAGATACCAGGACTAGTGCATCCAATGCGGGTGGGGCAGAAATGTCCCTGATCATGGTAGGAATTTAAGTGTTACTAATTGCCAGCCTTTGGGTGATTAGTACATTCTACCATAGGGGCTGTAATCAATGAGGAACATGCACAGAACTCCACTTGAATGCTCTAGTTCCAGCCCAGCTCAGTACACCACAGTCTCTTGATGGGCCACAGATATAATAAAATACCATACATGTGTAAAGGAATTGGGTATTAGCCCAGAAAGAACACTTCCAATAATGCCCTCATTTTTATCTTTTATGCAGAGGTAGTGGAGGGATATCCAGTTCTACATACCTAATCTCATCGAAATCGAACCTAAAAAGCTAAAATGCTGCTGTGGAAATTATTTCTGATAAAGCCGGTTACCACTGAATGAGGAACAACTCCCAGTTAAGCAGTGTCATAGGTCATTTCAACCTCGGCAGAAGCTGCCATCCCTTTTGTTTGTTTATTTTTATTTTTACTTGACTGTAATGCACTGTGGTTGAGATCTGGAGGTGAACTGCCAACAAGCGGAACATGATATGCAATACTTTAGTGTTAGGGAGAATGGGACTAATACAGCAGCAACAGATGGTAAATGGAACGCACTAGCAAAACTACCAGGATCTCATTCACCTGAAGATCTGCACATAGCACAATATTTCAGCCTTAATGAGCATGGTCTCTCTCACAACATAGGAGTTACCACTGCATCTCTAAATACCATTACTTTCAAATACTGAACTGTCTTTTAAAGAGAATATTATTTTACGTTCAGACTTTTGACTTTGAATTTCCATTGCTGCCTGCTAGCTAGCACCTGACATGATCAAACTCTCACAGACAGGTGGCAGACTTAAACTCCTTAAAAGCCCTTTATGACTTCAAATCAGACTAACTGCTATGCTAAGGGTAATGTGTAAGTTTCAACTGCAATGACTGTGCTTTACATGTGACAGCTTAAAAATATTATATATGTGGCAACATTTAAATGAGGTTTTGAGTGTTATACACGACCACCCTGTGTATTCTAGACATGGAGCTAAGCCTTCTAAGAAAATTATTAGAGGTAAATGGGTATGGCAACAGTAGTTCTGTGATCAACACTTGAAACCCCATACACCTGGCTGACCAATACACTCAATAGCACCCACCTCCTTACCCCCTACCATTCTCTTGTCACCCAGGTAACATCAATAGACTACGTCCAGTCATGGTGAGTGGCAGATGGCTTAGTGGTTTAATGATTTTTCCCACTGTGCAGCTTCTTCTGTACATCTTCTGATTTCGAGAAATATGTGACTGAATGCTTACATCCATCTTCAGAAAACTGTGACAGGGTTGGTTGGGCCTTGTCCCAACTGTGTTGTGTAAAGAGAGTTTGCAGCTCTAGGTCACAATGCTGTGGAAGCTAGAGTCTGACAGGGTTCTGAAGCTCTGGGTCACAGTGCTCTGGAGGAAGCTGGAATCTGAGAAGGTTCTAGAAGTTCTGGGTCACAATATCTATGCCTGGCTACTGATGAGGACAGAGCCTCTCTTTTCTGAGAAGATGTATTAGAGAGAGCCTGTCTTGCTGAGAGAGCACGTGTCTTCAGGAGTGTCATCGAGGCACAGGTCAGGAAGCATAGGAAAACCAGGAGCAGTTTCAAAATTCACAAACAGCGTTTTATTTTTGTCAATAACAGCAAAATTAAAAAAAAAATATTTAGTATAACTATTTACAAAGGCAGTGCAAACAGAGAAAACAAAGTCCTTCTTCTGAGTATTTCTTCTCTTAATTCCAAGTTTTAGTCTCTCAGTCTTTCACTCTCCTTGTCTCTCTAGCAAAAGTATTGCTACTCTTTTTATAGCAAGTCTTTGCCTCAATGACATCCTATGTCTAACAGAAAGTTCTTTTCAGTGTACAGAGTGTTCTTGTCAATTTCCATGTAGGTGCACCAAAAAGAACATAGTGACCCAGAACTGACCTCTTGTTTACAGCTCTGCAAAAGGCTTACAAACTGCATCTCAGGTTAAGCCCTTGAGTTCCAAATAGCTTTGCAATCATTTCAACAGTATAACTATATACAGTTCTCTTTTTTGGGGGGGGGGTGCCACCTGTCCCATATTATCAGCCCTACCTCCTGAACCCACCAGTCCCCTGTAACATATCCCTGATTCACACTGGCTTACTCCCAAGGCAGGGCCACTGAGATGATCCCACCCCACAGAGACAGGTTCAGGTTGCCGGCTGCATCACCATGACCTGCAGGGCTCCCTAGGCTTACCCCTCCAGGATGGGGTCATGGAGTGGGCCTTCCAGTGAAACATGGTCAGGTTGGGTACTTTAGCGGGGCCACAGTACCAGGAGGTGGCATTATCCCTGGGACAGGCAGCATTTTTTGTGGATGTTAATCCTGTCATGAGACAGGCTGTGCAATCACATCAGTGGGACAAACCCGATGTCCACCCCACCTCCTCACATATCAGACCCTGGTCGCATTGGATCCCCCAGCCTCCAGCAGTGGTCTGCACCTTTGCACCAGACACTTAATCACACACCCCTCCCCCTGGAAGAGGAGAGCAGTCCATGGGATGCTCAATCCTCCCCCCACCCCTGCTGGACCTCAGACAGCCTGGATCCAGATTCAAACCCAGGTTGCTGACATTGCAAGAGGAAATCCTACCCCTGAAATGGGCCGGCCCAACCTATATACAGTTTTAGCTTTGCAATCATTTCAACACTATAACTATATGCAGTTTTAAACAAAGGAATCTCAGTATCAGATGCAGTTTTACACAGAGATTCACATATATTTTTATACCCGCAAATATGCAAGGGGGAAGAAAAGACAGAAACAGCAAGGGAAGGCAGAGAGATAACAAGAGGTGGAGAATTGGGAAACTGGACTGATCAGTTCCTAGGTCTCACAAGAAAATTTAGTTGCACAACCAGACAGAGAAGAGACAGAAAAGGATAGAATAAAACAGACCCTTTGGCCCTGATAGTCAAACTGCACCAGGCTGTGACGCAAGCTTGGGCGCAGCTCAACTTGGCTGTGCAGGGGTGTGGACTGGGTGATATTCAACGGAGCTGTGCCATGGCTCAGCAGCATTGAATATCGCACCCTGGCCACCCACAGTGTGCATGGCGCAGTGGCCAGAGTGGGACATGGGGATGCGCTAGCTCAAGTTCCATTGCGCTATGCACAGCAACCGCGATATTCAAAACTTGACATGCAAATGGGGCCATAATGTATGCAAGGCACAAATGGGGCCATTTGCATGTCATTATGGCCCGATTTGCATCAGGTGCACTGATCCCCGACCACTTGCACATGGCACCCTGCCAGGCAGCAGCCATCAGGGACCAAAGCCCCCTGCAGCCGGCAATGTGCTCCACAGCCCGATCATGGGCATTTGTCATAAAAGGAAGAATTACATCCATATCCCTGGTGGTCAGTGGACGCTATCTGCCGATCGTGGGCATTTGTAAAATAAATTAACTCCCAATATCTCTGGTGGTCAGTGAACCACTAACTGCTCAATCACGGGCATTTGTAAAGTAAAAATTAATTCCCAATATCTCTGGTGGTCAGTGGACTGCTATCTGCCCGATTGGGCATTTGTAAAAAAATATGTCCAATATCCCTGGTGGTCTAGTGGTACCCCCTCCCACCCGCCCACTGAGCCCCACTACCTCCCCTCCGGTCAGGTGGCAGCACCCACCTGCCTGCCATCCTGCTGCCCACCAACTGACACTGTTGGTAGGGCTGTCACGCCGATGGTCTCAGGTTGAGCCAATGGGCATGCTGCCATACTGTACTACACATTCCAGATATGTGAATGGGATCATTCACATATCTGGAATGTGTAGTATGGTATGAGCTGCATGCCCATTGGCACGCCAGGACCACCGGGCGGACAGCCCCCACGACGTGCCAGTGCAGTGGTGGGCAGCAGGCAGGTGGGTGCTACTGCCCACTGGCTGACCGGGGAGCAGGGCGGTGGGGCTCAGTGGGTGGGTAGGAGGGTACCACTAGACCACCAGGGATATTGGACATATTTTTTTTAACAAATGCCCGCAATCTGGCAGATAGCGGGCCACTGGACCACCAGGGATATTGGGGAATTAATTCTTTATTTTACAAATGCCCACAATTGGGCAGATAGTGGTCCACTGGATCACCAGGGATATTGGACATTTATTTCTTTATTTTACAAATGTCCGTGATTGGGCAGATAGTGGTCCACTGGACTACCAGGGATATTGGACATTTATTTATTTATTTTACAAATGCACGTGATCAGCCGGGCAGGTCCACTGGACCACCAGGGATATTGGACAGATTTATTTTATTTTTTTTACAGATGCCCTTGATCAGGCATGGGGGGCACCACCAGGTGCAGCCGGAGCTCAGGTGGCCACCCACAGCACCCACAGATGGCAGCTGCCGTGTTGCACCCTGCAATGAGGCAGCTCACCTGTGGGTGGCCATCATTTGTTCCTTTTTCTTTGGATCAACTTTGTGCTGGTACAGGTAGGGGTTGCACATGCATGGCTCTGCACATCTTGGGCTGAATATTGGGCTGTGCAGGGTATGCATGAGCACACCCCCCCACCTGCACCTGCATACATTACTGATGCGCTCTGGTGCATCGGGATTTGTGCCGCGCACTTTTTCCTTTTGAATATAGCACCAGGGCACATCAGTGGGTTGCACATGGCGCAACACTGCTGCGCCCATGTGCAACCCTTTGAATATCTGGACCTTGTGTTTAAATTTTTCTGCATAACAAATGGGGCAGGGCATTATTCAACCCTGTCACATACTCCCCCCTTAAGAGGGCCCCTGTTTTACAAAAACAGGTTTACAAAAACAGGTTTCCAATACTTTCTTTTAATTATCTTCTAGCATTAGCTTATAACTTTTCCAGTTCAGTGCATATGCAGCATAGCAAACAGAGAAGCTTCAACTCACATTTTGTTTTTTGGTTTTTAACCATTCTCAATTCCTGATCCATATCTTGAAAATCAGCATTGATAGTCTCTTTCCAAGATTTGTGCATTACTTTAAATTTAAATAGCTGTAGTGCCATGTACCATCATGTGATTCTGGAATTTGTATCCTGCATTTGTTTAAGCCAACAGAGAAGACTGTGATCTGTTATCAGTACAAAGTTAGCTCCTAGCAAGTAAAACCTAAGGGACTCCATGGTCCACTTTCCCACAAGGCATTCTGTTTCAATGGTGGAGTACCTTTTCTCTCTGTCGTGCAATCTGGTACTGGTATATAGAATGGGATGCTCCTTCCCATCTATTGTTGACTCAAGACTGCACCTAGGTCTACTGCCGATGCATCTGTCTGTAACAAAAACTGTTTCACAAAGTCTGGGCTTCTTAAAACAAGGGCTGAACATAATGCAGTTTTAATGGCCCAAAAAGCTTCATCACACTCTGCGGTCCATTTCACATTATTTGGGAACCATTTCTTTGTGAGTTCAGTGAGGGGAGTAGATAACTCGGCAAAGCTGGGAACAAATCTCTGATAATAACTAGCCAGCCCTAAAAATGACCCGACATGCTTCTTGGGTTTGGGGACAGATGTTAGCTACAGCTTCTATCTTGAAAGCCTCTGATTTGACTTCTCCATTTCCCAAAACATAGCTAAAAATATCTGGTTTCTTGCAGGCTCAATGCACACTTGGTATGATTAATGATCAGACATGTCTTTTTGATTGCTTGGATAACTGCTCATAGGTGTTCCAGGTGGCTTTTTCAGTCTGGACTGTACACCACAACATCATCCAGGTATGCAGCACAATAACCAGTGTGAGGGAATAAAATTACATCCATGTACCACTGGAATGTAGTGGGTGTGCCATGTGAACCAAACAGCATCGTGGTGAACTGATAGAATTCTATAGGAGTAGCAAATGCAGTTTTGCCTCTGGATTCTTTAGCTATGGGGGATTTTCCAGTAACCTTTGGTGAGATAGAGGGCACTGATATATTTGGCACTCCCCAGTCCGTCCCCAAATCTTCTATTCTGGGCATAGGATAACTGTCAAATTCTGACACTTGATTAAGTTTCCTAAAATCAAGGCAGATTCTTACACCCCCATCTTTTTTGTTTACAATCGCCATTGATGATGACCAAGTACTTCTCGACTCTTCTATGATACTCAGTTCTTTCATTTTTTGTATTTCCCTAACCATGACTGCTCTTAACTGCTCTGGTAATTTGTATATCTTTTGTGTAATAGGGTGAGCATTCCTTGTCACTATTACATGCTTAACCCCTTTTGATCGGCCTGGTACTGTGGTAAAGGTACTGTTAAATGTCTTTAGCAAGTTACACATTTCTGCGCTTTTTTCCAGAGGTTAAGGAAACATTCACATTTACAACATCAGCAGTAACAGTTTGTTCCATTCTGTCATAAGCTACATCAATATCTTCTTTATCAGTTTCTGGTAAAACCAGCAAAACAGTTTTTGGTGTTTTTTCAACCTATTTCTTGATGAGGTTAGCATGGCATATCTTTGTAAGATTTTTCCTGTTGGGGTCTTAATCTCAGAGTTAACTGTGCCAGTACATCTAAGCACTTTATAAGGCCCTTGCCACTTCTTTAATTGTTTATTTTCTGTAGTGGGTAACAGTAGCAAGACCTTTTCACCTGCCTCAAAAAAGTTTTCTTTTACCCCTTGGTCATAGTACACCTTCTGCTGGGTTTTGGGCCTCTTCCTGATTACTATGGGTGATTTCAACATATTTTGCCAGCTTCTTTCTCAGGGCAGACATATAAGATGTAATAGATTGTTTCTGAAGGGGCTATCTTCCCATGTTTCTTTTATTACATCTAGTGGCCCTCTAGGTTGTCTACCACACAGCATTTCAAATGGTGAAAAACCTGTTGATGCCTGTGACACTTCTCTGCAAGCAAAAAGCAGGTAAGGTAAGTATTGGTCCCAGTCTTTACCTTCTCCTCTTAAAAACCTTTTAACATGAGTTTTAGGGTTTGATTAAAATGTTCAACAAGACTGTCTGTCTGAGGGTGATAAGGAGAGGTTCTTGTAGCAGTGATACCTAGTAGTCGGTACAGCTCCTTCAGTAATGCAGCACCAAAATTATTACCTTGATCAGTAATAATCTCTTTAGGTATGCCCACCCTGATGAAAATGTTGGCAAGCTCTGCTGCCACTTTTGGGACTGTGACAGTATGCAATGGAACTGCCCGTGGGTATCGAGTAGCATAGTCACATACTGCCAAAATTAATTGATTACCTTTTTTTACTTTTGTGTAAGTGGCCAACCACATCCATTGCAATTCTCTCAAAAGGCACATCTATCAAGGATAGGGGCACTGGGGCACCTTATTTTTTTTAGTCACTTGGGCTACTTTCTGACACTCAGCACAAGAACTGCAATAGACAGAAACATCTTCATGAATTCCAGGCAAGTAAAATCTGTACAGCAATCTGGCAAGGGTGCAATCCCTCACAGAGTGAGTAGCCATAGGACTATCATGTGCTATCTGTAACAACTTTGTAGTATAACCAATTGTTCTATCTGTTCCTGTGTCTGAGGTTTAACATAAACTCTGTACAGTAGCCCATTACATTTTTTAAACATTGGTTCGCTCTATTTTGGTTTCACCCCCAGCTGCTTAAAATAACCCTGCAAAGAAACATCATTAGCTTGTTCTGAAAGAAAATCACAATCAGTGATCAGTTTAGTTTTAGCATTTTCATATGTTAATCTCTTATGTCCATCAGTCTTTTGTTGCCACTGTTTCTTCAGGCATCGTCTTTCTTTCCTGGATTTCTGGATCTTGGAGCTGTGCTCAAACAAGTCTGAATCAAAATTAGTGACAGGAAAAGAGTCCCCACTATTCGAGATTTTCTTTGCCTGAGCTCTTGTCACCACAGCTGGTGAAACATCAGGACTTACTCTCTCTTTAATTAACTCAATAAATCCTAGAAAGTCATTTCCCATAATCACAGGTACAGGTAACTTAGGTACTACCTCCACTTTCATTTGGTGCAACACCCCATTAATAGTCAGTCACTTGGCTGGTGGGATAGTATCGAGTGTCCCTGTGGATGCAGATGACACCAGGCCCTGGTCCTTTTGGACACTATTTTCCCAGCACTTCATTATGCAATAGGGTCTGTCCACTTCCAGAATCTATAAGTTCCTTCACAGTCTTATCTCCCACCTTCACATCTGTTAAGTACTTGCCCCAATTTGCCAAGGACAAATCTGCTCCAGTGTCACTCTTCTTACTATGGCAATTTCTTGCAGTATGACCTGGCTTATTATAGTTATAGCAAATAGTCTTTGGGTGCAGATTTGTTACCCTCATCAGAGTTCTTATCAGACTTGGAATTTAAAATGGGAAAAAGATTGGCTTAGAGTGTCTTGGCTTGGCTGTTACCTCACTGCTGTGGCAGTTGTCTGGCCATTTGGTAGTCTTCAGCCAAAGAAATAGCCTGTTTTACACCTTCTGGTGGTGGTCTTTTACCCAAAGCTGTATGTCTGTGGGTAGGATGTTAATGAACTGCTTCATTACACATGTTTCGATGATCTGTGGGAGTGTTTTTCCCTCTGGTTGGAGCCATTTTATAAGGAGTTCTCTGACCCGGGTGAAGGCTTCTCAAGGATTGTCGACTGAGTTGTACTGCAGAAACTGAAATCTCTGCCTTTAGGTCTCTCCTGAGATATCATATCTTTTAAGGACCTCTCTTTTCACCAGGTCATAGTTTTCTGACTGTGCAATGTCCATATTGCTGTAGGCAAGTTGGGCTTTCCCTGTCAGGTAAGGTACCAGTCTGTTTGCCCATTGCTACTTTGGCCACTGGCAGGCTGCGGCAACCCTTTCAAAAGTTGTCAGGTATGCTTCAATATCATCTGAGGGGCACAACTTTGTAAGTTTAAAGTATTTTAAGTTGTTGGTGTTTTGTTGCTCTGTTGAACCTGTGCCAGAACCTCTAGCTTTGATAGCTTGCAAAGCATCCAGCTATTGCTGCTCCAGTTATTGCATCTCTTCTTTTCTCTGCTGCTCCTCTTCTTTTTGTTGTATAGCCCACCTTTGGAAAAAGGCAGTCAGGCTTTCAGGTTCTGTCACTGCTTGCTCTTTTTTTCATGACTTGTGCTGGCTGTACAGTCTCAGCTTGGACTTCTGTATCTGCTAGTTTGGCTGCTATTCTTCTGGTAATCACTCCTGGACTTGCTGCTGCAGAATCCAAACCTTTCTTTTATGCTTCACTGGTACCAGGTCTAGTACCCATGCACAAAACTCCTGGCTTAGTGTATGCACGGTGTAAATCCCACTCCTAACACCATCTGTCATGGAAGCACAGGTCAGGAAGCATAGAAAAACCAGGAGCAGTTTAAAAATTCACAAAAAGCATTTTATTTTTCTCAATAACAGCAAAATAAAAAATAAAAATTATTCTGTATAACTATTTACAAAGGCAGTGCAAACAGAGAAAGCAAAGTTCTTCTTTTAATTCCAAGTTTTAGTCTCTCTAGCAAAAGCATCACTGCTCTTTTTATAACAAGTTTTTGCCTCATTGACATCTTGCTTCTCACAAAACATTCTTGTCAGTTTACAGAGTGGTTTTGTCAGTTTTGATGCAGGTGCAGCAAAAACAACATAGTGACCCAAAACTGACCTCTTGTTTACAGCTCTGTAAAAGGCTTAAAAACTGCATCTCAGGTTAACCCCTTGAGTTCCAATTAGCTCTGCAATCATTTCAACAGTGTAACTATACACAGTGTATGATGTCATACTAGTGACCCAAAATGAGTGACTAGAAATATAGTGACTCATTTTGGGCACTATTATTGTGGGCTACCCTGCAGAATAGCGAGGGTATGGGATAGCAATGAGGGGGAAGGGTGAAGGGAAGGGGAGAATAGCATGGGGATGGGGAGAGACAGGGAAGGTGTTTTCAGGCACTGGTGTACCTGCTGCTACCAAGCTAGCCATGTGGTGTAGTGGTGTGGGTGGCTAGCTGGTTTGGGACTGGGAGCACGTACATTTTGCTGCAGCTTAAATTTTTCCGCCATCCAGATTTTTGCCCCCTCTTTGATATGCAGCCCCCTGGAGTTGAAAATCCTAATTAAGGGGGATGCATGGGGCAAAGCCTCCCACAAAAACACTTTTTTTTAAAATCCAGATGTAGGGTCACCTTGAAGTATATATCGCCAATTTGCTTTTCAGTGATATATATTCGCCATAATAGCGATCGCTGTTTTGCATTCGCTGTTATGACATGGAACCATATACAGTTTTAGCTTTGCAATGATTTCAATAGTATAACTACATACTGTTTTAGCTTTGCAATCATTTTAACAGTATAACTATATACAGTTAAAAACAAAGGAATCCCAGTATCAGATTCAGTTTTACACAGAGATTCACATATATTTTTGTACCTGCAGATATGCAAGGGGGAAGAAAAGAGAGAAATAGCAAGGGAAGGCAGAGAGATAGCTAGAGGTGGAGAATTGCAAAACTGGAGTGATCAGTTCCTAGGTCTCACAAGAAAATTTGGTTGTACAAATAGACAGAGAAGAGACAGAAAAATAGAAAGGATAGAACAGACCCTTGCATTTAAACTCTTTCTGCATGACAGATGGGGAAGGGCTTTATTCAACCCTGTCACAAGGGGGACTTGGAGATCTGAGGCTACAGAGAGCTGATTGATGGCAGATTTCAGCTCTGAACTTCGAAACTGGACTATGTTTTTTTGGACTGCCTATACTGAAAACCATTCGGTACATTTATGCATGTTTTTATTGTCAGTTACTACTAATAATAAAACACTACTTGTGCAGTTTTACAATCTCTCCTGGTCCACATATGCTTTCTCGCATCAGGCCTGCATTACAAAGACATGGGGAGTAGCACCACAGTTGAACAGATCAGTAAACCAACAATTGCTGGAGTATTTTTTTTAGTCTAAATTTGGCATGTGTATTATTAAATCCCCAAATGCAGCAATCACATTTCTGCTAATTATTTCATTTCTGTGGAGAGTGAGGATATTTAGTACCTTTATTGAAGTTTGGGATGTCTTTTCACTGGGCTCTAAATGTGTAATTGTACCCCTGAACCCTTTCAAAGGGCTAACTCAGTTAATATTGAAGGCTTAGAGTATTTTATATATTTTCTTACTTAAATGCTGTTGGTATGCAGGAATTAGTGGGGAAAAAATTTCAGCTGCAATCCATACTGTAAAGGGCATAATGAGCTCATTGACTATGTTATCTTCTTTCACCCCCATCCAGTGACTCCCACCCCAATATTAGGAGATGTCAATAAAGCCTTTTATGGATGATTTGTTAATGCCAAGTTACTACCCACTGCAGTAGCAACAAATTGCACTATCCTGTCAACACCTTTTAACTGGAAGATTTACAAGTTAACAAAATGTCTATCTCCCTCTTACCAACTGTTGGAATAAGAGTTGTCACTCCACCCCCTTTATGCCATATGTAAACCTTTAGAGATCAATTTGCAAAAGATTGGAATGGGGACTCTGGCACATATGCAGTTGTATTTGGTGGAGAGATGTCTGCTAAATATGGGGTGGGGGTTCATAATTGGAGTCCCTATTGTTATTTAAAAGCAGTGTGGGGGTGCATGACTGCCTATGCCCTCATCATGGGTGGACTGTGCTCTGATAAAGATAGGATGGGCCCCTTTCTAGAAAAGATCCTACACAGCCTTCTTAAAATAATACTACCTCCCCAGTTTCAGACACAGATTACAGACAGGTTCCTACAGACTCCAGTTCACTTTTACAATTACCTAATTAATAATATAAAAATAAGTGCAAGTGAGGTTAATCTGTACTAAACCTGTACACTAGTGTCCTATAATGAAATAGCTATTTTGAAATTGAAATGAAAATGAATTAATTGTGCAACCCACTAAAGTTGAATTTAAGTTTATCCAAAGGTACACATGGGTGTATAACATGAAAATGTAATATTCTAGCATACAAGGAAAATTACAACAAAGAGTAATATCTGACAGTGCAGTTATTATGTTCAAGGACTATCTAACATGCACATTGGCATAAGTTAATGTTTGGCTTGGGATCTTTTGAAAACATGTATCATTAGCTAATTAGTAAAGTCCCTTGATGACAACACATCTTTTACTAAAAAAAAACTATTATGAGTAACATTCTCTTTATCATATTGTAATGAAAAGACTCAAATTCAGTGATGGAAATAGGGTGAAGGCAAGGGTTGGTATGAACTATAGTAAATTCCAGGACTGAAATTACAAGTCTGACTCAGTTCCTGGAGTAAAATGTGGGAAGGACTGCTTCTGTGACCAATGTGCTACTAAATGAATAAAGGTGCACACAAATAGTGTATAAATGCAACTTTTACTGAGGAAACATGCTTATTCAATTTCATTTGATTAGTATCACACACTGTGATAGCATTTAATAAAAAAAAGACCATGTATCAAATGTCAAGCATTACTGGCAATATACTGACATCATGCCGCTTCCCCCCCAACACACACACACACATATGACATGTCACCTAGGGAATAGAATTATAAACATCTTGTAGTGTTTATTGGTGGTGAATGCATGCTTACTATAGTCTCTCTCTTTAAAAAAGAAAAGTAGTTGTATATGAATAAAAAAAATGAAAGATAAACCTTGGAATGCAATTTTACAGTAAAAGAGGTTAAGTCACAGTGGTCCACATATACAGTGTTAATCTGAGGATTACATTATTAAGGGACAGTCTGTTTCAATAGTACCACAGAATATGAAAATAAAACAAAGTGCACACATTTCTATAGAGCACTAATTAACAGCAAAATAGCTTCCTTTTACCAGTTAGTTTGTGATATATGCAAAGGGTTATATGAGGCTGAACAGTAAAAGACTAATTGTAATATGACCAAACCCAATATGAAGATTGCTGCTGTAAATACTTGGCAGAGTTTCAACCATCATTTGCATTTCAACATCCTTCTGATTGTGAACATAACTATAAAGTGGTCCAAAAGTATATGGAACAATAGTGACCTGTGGACCACGGGTCTCATCAACTGTTCTTGCCAAACCAGCACCTCTGGAAAAGGAGCCTCTTTGTATATTTGTGCTTCCTGGCTTTATGTGTAAACCAAAAATTCTTTGGTCACAGCATTCTATGTGCAACCAAAGAATTCTTGGCTGACTGCCCAGAAATGGGACCTCTCACTATGCTGGGTACCCACTATTTTTGAGGTGCCCCGAAAAAGTGTTTCTGGGCTGCTTTTCATGTATTAACATTGCCAATTCAAGTTCAGTACAACATGTTAACATTACAGGTACACACAAAACAGAAAAACTGTCTGGGATCCAGATAACCTTGCAACTTGGAGATACAACTCTTGTCTTTGATGTTGTCATCAAACATCTCAGCTTCTGTAACAATAGGTCTAGGAAAGATTGCATGAACAGTAGAAAGATCCAATAAGAGAACACAACACCAGCAGTAACCAAGATCTGATGTCCTCATTTCTGATTGGTATTACAGTTCCAGGTACAAACTTGTATGCAAGTGCAAGAGTCATCATTATTAGGAAGTTTCACTGGTGGGAAGAGAGTCAGAATGTAGGTGGGGGAGTGGCTAAGGCCTACCTCTCACAGACCCTAGCTTGCTAGGGGATAAGCAGGCAGGCATGAAGTTTCCTTCTGGAATCTTGCAGTGTGGGAAGGTGAGATACACCCCGTGTGGCTATGTATTTATCTAACTTATAGGTCATTCAGAAGTGGACCATCTTGTGATTTGCAATTTTCCCTAATTCCATGAGCTATCCCATAACCTCTGGCACCTGTTGGGTTCTCTAGTGCCATAAAATGATTTGCTTTGCTGTTATAAGAGCTCCCAGGAGCCAGCACTGAAAAGGCATGAGCAGTATTGTCACATAGTCCGCTTCCTCTATGCACCCTACTATGACAGGCAGCACTATGAGACAGACTTGTGGGCCTAGGATCTCCCTGTATTTTGCTTGCTCCTCTGGCCAGAAGTGTTCCAGTTTCCCACAATCCCACAGTATGTGGGTGATAAAGCCACCTCCACTTCATATCTCCAGCAAGCATCTGTGGAGGTTAAGCCCCATTTTCATAACCTCTGCAGCATTTTGTGCCATTGATGAAGCACTTTAAATTGCGTGAGGCAGCTTTGTGTATCCCTGGCATCTGTGTGGAGTCTGGACCAGCAGCTACTCCAACTTGGCTGTGACAGGTCTCATCCCAGGTCCTCTGCCCATCAGAGTCTTAGTGTGTCTGTGGGATCTGGGCTCAGATCCAGCAGCACTTTGTAGATGGTGCTGCTTTCCAGGATGGTTCCTGAGGTGGGTGAATGGTGGCCTCCGGGACACTGCCATTCTGAAGTTTGAACCTTAGCCCTATTATGTCCCTAAGGGTATGTCACAACTGGAGATAGTGCCAGTATTGTGTTTTGTTGACTCTAAAGTCTTCCTGTAGTTGGACAGAATATCTGAGGTGTCCCACAGTGGGATTAAGTCCCTGAAGCAGTGGATACCTTAAGTCTGAGGGGGGCTGAGCAGTCATATGGGAGAATTGATTCAGTAAGTGGGCATCAAGCTTCTTAGTAAAATCAGGCAGAAACAAGCTCCTTTTGCACATGGGCTGGGCAAGCTTCTGGAAATGTATGCATCTTGGCCTGTTTCCTCACAGAAATTCCATTGTCTTGGTCTGAATGGAGTTGAAGAGAGAGCAGGGTAGGGGTACTAGTAGGTTGTGCAGGATATACAGGATCCTCAGGGCTGTCATCATTTTATGTGCATGTGCCCTACTCCAGTGTAAGAGATGCAGCTTTGCTCATCTGATGAGGTCTTGATCCATTATTGCTAGGAGACGGGTGAGATTGAGTTTGCAAATGCCTTTCAGGTTCCAGGAAATGTCAATCCCCAAATATTTGACATGGTCTTGGCCTAGCTGTAGACCCCAGGGGAATGCTGGTAACTTCATAGCAGATTGGTCGAATGCCAGCAGGTGCAACTTGAAAACATTGACCTTATGGACTGAATGGTGTCTATAGTATTCCAGAAGTCTCAGGATTTCAGGGACAGCCTTCTCAAGGGAGGTTAGGATAAGCAGTATGTCATCTGCATGTGCTAGCGCTCCCCCTTCTCAGCCAATTTGTCAAAAAACAAACACCAGAATGTAGCTAATGGATCCCATTTGCCATGGTTCAGGTGTTTTTTTTTTGTGTTTGTTTGTTTTTTTAATAAATGATATGGGAGACAGAATACTAAACTCATTTATGGAAAACTGAAACTAAAAGGCTTGGGGAAAAGAGAAAAAAATGTGGTTATCAGGACTCTGCTGAACAAGGCTGCTGACAGTAAAGTACTTGGAGGAACAAATAAGACAAGGAAATTGCCTGGGGAAAGATACAAATGTTAAAAAAGATAAAATGGACTGTGCACTGTTGAATGTATGTAGTCTGCAAAGAAAAAGAAGGAACTCGAGATAACAATCAGACAAAATTAATGTATGACTGTGTGTGTCACAGAGCCGTTGTGTTATAGAAACAAAATTTGGGATACAAAAATAGAGGATCTCAGTTTATTGAGGCTAAATAGAGAAGGGAAAAGGGTAGTGGTATTGCAATCTACAAAAACTCCAATATTGACTCACTAGATACCTCTAATAAAAATTAAACAAAATTTGACAATGATGAAAACATTGTGAGTTGCAGGAAATGTGGTAATGATATACCAGAAAGTTGTATAGTAGGTCAGTGTTATAGACCCCAAAACTCCAATGATGAACAGAACCAGGCAATACTAGAAGAAACTGAGAATGCATGTGAGTAAGGATAGGTAGTACTACTCAGGCATTTTAATTTACTGGATGTAAAATAGGACAACATGGCAGCTAAATCAGCATTATTCCAGAAGCTTCACTGAAATTATATGACAGTGTTACCTAACCCAATATGTAACCAAACCGAACTGAGGAGATAACATACTGGACCTAGTTTATGGCACAAGTAATATTGGTATAATAAAATGTTAAGATAAACAGTCCCTAGGAAATAGCAACCATATTATGATTAATTTAGCCATTTCTAGAAATAAATCAAAATTGTAGGTGCACCAAGATATTTTTTATCACAAGCCAAATCAGGATAAAATCATTAAAGAGCTAAGAAATGTAATTGGGATAAATCGTTCAAGAATCAAAACACTGAAAACAAGTGGATACGTTTTTAAAGTACAAATAACGGGTATAAGCAATAAGCATATTCCCATGGCGGAGAAATATAACAACAAAGAAAAAAAACGGATGACAAAAAATTATCAGGGATATCAATAAAAAGGAAAAACCTACAAAATGTGTAAGGAAAATGTCACAAAAGAACACTTCGAGGAATACAAAAATTATCTTAGAAGGTGCAGGAATATGATCAAAAAAGTATCTAGCAAATGCAGCAAATAATACCAACAGTAAACAATTTTACACCTCCAGTATATTAATTCCTTCAAAAAGTCACCTACAACAGTTAGCCCACTGCAAATAATTAAACAAACAATCAGTACACCAAAGGAAATGGCAGAAGAGCTAAATAAATACTTTAGCTCAGTATACATAGAATTAAAAATAGAATCAAACCAGCGGTGTGTGAACAAAAGGAATGAACTGGGCAACATGGACACAAATTGGATCACTGGAAGGAAAATTGAAGAAAATTTCAAAAATCTTAAGGACTGTTCACTTGGCCCGACAACAACATTACCAGTAAAATGATGACTGTAATGAAAGATCCACACTCAACCCCATAAGGAGGGTATATATATTAGTTCAGTGGAAGAGGATAATCATCCATCTGATTGTAAGGGTGCACATATTGCACCTATTCATAAAAAGGGTTTAAAGGGAGAGATGGGAAATTACTGTACAATCTGATTAGTTTGCTATTGATACCAAGGAAAGATTTTTGAGAGTACAGTTAAGGACCAGCTACTGAATGATACAAATAATAGACAAACAATAGATTCTCACCAGCATGGTTTCTGCAAAGGAAGATCTTGCATAATAGACCTACTCTCATCTTATGAGAATGTTAGCAGGGAACTGGATGGGGAAATCCAACTAATGTTGTCTTCCTGGATTTCAGGAAAGCATTTGACCTGATATCTCACTGAGTGATGAACAATAAACTCTATGTAGTGGGCGTTAGAAAATAATTAATTATCTAGATTCAAGAACAGTTAGCAAACAGAATACAGCAGGTTAAAATTAATGGGCCTGACTCACAAAGCCCCTAGAATGATGCAAGGTGCCTGTGTCAAATATACGTGTTACAAATGGCACCTTGCATCAAAAGATGCCCCAGGAGCTATTCAGAAAGGCAGCCTGCATCAAACACTGGCTACATGCACCAAAGGTGGCTTGCACCAGCCTTGTGCTAGCCTTGCACCTCAAAATGGGCTGTGGCATGGCACCAGGGAGCTTGTGGCAGATGCCGGCTGCCATATCCCCCATTTTGGTATTCACAAACCCTCCCAGAGGACAACATTCTAAGTACCCTTAGACCAGCCAGGGTTGGTCTAAGGGTACTTAGATATGTACTCTGGGAGGGTTTTAACATTTGCAGCAATGTGCTGCAGTCCCCTCCACCCCGATCTCCGGTAATACAGAAAACCTTGGTGGTCTAGCAGACCCCAATCAGCCCAGTTCACATATATTAAATAAATGAAAAAAAATATCCCTGGTGGTCCAGTGGGCCCCCACAGCCCCGATCCCCATTTGTATTTTATTTTTTATTTTATTGAGATATTGGAATAACACCTTTGTGCTGGAAGCTCATTTACAAAGGTTCCACATCAAAAAAAAGATAACATGGCCTGCCTGCCAGCACAGCAGTAGGGTTACCGCTTGTGACGCCAGCAACCTGGGTTCGGGAACAGACTCAGGCTGCTCGAGGGCCGGGCCAGGAGGAAGATTGAGCACCCAGAGTCTGCTCTCTTCCTCAGGGTGGGGTGGGATGCATGTCCTGCCACTCTACCACCACCTGGGTGACCACGGGTGGAGGTGCAGTGGGACTGCAGAAAGAAGGGAAGGGGGACATCAGCCGGGAGCTGGAGCACTCACACGTCTCGACATGCACCGCCCCTTGGGTCCCCTAGCATGCCAAAGTCCTGTGGGAGGGGACAGAAAAAGCAGAAAACCCCCGCAGTGCTCCCTGTAGACGGAGCTCCAAGGCCCCGATCCCAGTGCCCCAGCCGGTGCCTGATGACAGCATCCCCCCAACGAAATACAGACATGTCGGGATGGGACCCCATCCTGTACCCACCTGGGGGGGTACAACCAAGGCTCCATGGGGGGGTGGACTGCACCGACGCCTGGCATGAGGAGCAGGGACGTGCAAGGCCAATACAGGAGTCTCCTGAAGAAAGGAAGTACTGCAGTGAGAGGGAGGCATAAAGAGGAAAAAAAAAAGATAACACAACACATACATTTCATAATTGGAACAGTGCAAACAGTATAAGTGCAGTGTTACAGGGTACAGTAAACTATACAGGTGAATACATAGTTACATACAATTTGAGTACAGAGTTACAATACATAAAGTAATTAAGCAGAATAATTTTTCATTGTCTAAGCTCAAAGAGAGAGGGGTGGGGGCGTGGCTAGCTGGCAAAGATGGACGATGCTTGCTAGCACAGCTCCTCGGGACAGCAATGTTAAAGTGTATCTAGCAGCTATCTAAGGCATCTCTAATAGCTTAAACTGCATCGATCACCTCGGGCTCCTATGATTGCTATGGGAAAACAAAGAAATAAACAGGCAAAGCTGACATTTAACTCCCGATATTCATCTAGTTCTAATGCAGGTGGAGTACAGGACCCTGAGCCATGGCAGTCTGGGTCTGAGTGCGCAAGAGACCAGCATGACACTTCTATGGAATCCTTAATGAAATCACTTGCTGGAGTACTGTCCAAGCTGCTGCAAATGCAGCATGAGATGAAAACCGGTTTTGTGAATATAACAGCCCAGCTAACCCACCTCCAAATGGTGGCCACCGGCCTATCCGAAACCTCGACAATGCATGCCTCTCAAATATCGGACCTGGAGTGCTGGGTGGTAGAACTGGAGGATTCCTATGCTGGGATCTCTGCTGAAAGGAATGGGCTTCTTTCCACTCTGGCTAAACTGAAGGAGCATATTGATGAGCAGGAAAACTGCTCCAGGAGGTCCAACATTAGAATTACTGGACTGCCGGAGGGTACTGAAGGAGAGAATCTGACTAAAGAGCTGCATCACTGGCTGGTAGAACAGCTAGGCCTGCCAGAAGAATGCGCGGCCTATGAAATTGAAAGAGTGCATCTTGTTGGCCCCCCTCCAAAGTTGGGTGACAGGTCCCACCACTGCCTCATCAAATATCTCTGTTATGCTGACAAGGAGGTAGAGCTGCAGAAGACAAAGAAGGCGGGCCTGATTTCACTTGGGAACGTTAAAGTCCACATCTATCAAGACTATAGCAGGTACCTCCAGAAGTGGCGGCAAAGATTTAACCAAGCTAAGAACAAGTTATACCAACTTGGCTGGTCTTTTTCATTTCTTTATCCTGCATGCCTGAGAGTGGGGTACCTCAGGGATCAGTTCTGGGGCCAGTCCTCTTCAATATCTTCATTAGTGGCATTGCAGATGGACTAGAGGGTAAGTCTTGTCTGTTTGCAGATGACACCAAGATCTGCAACAGAGTAGATAATCCAGATGGGGTGGGCAGAATGAGAAGAGATCTAGATAAACTAGCAAAATGGTCAGAAGAGTGTCAGATGGGATTTAATGCAAAGAAGTGCAAGATCGTGCACATAAGGAAAAGAAACCCTGAAGCCACCTATAGGCTAGGAGGGGAGTTGCTGGCAGTCACAAAGGAAGAAAGAGACTTGGGCATCATCATCACCGATGACCTGAAATCATCCAAGCAGACCTCTAAAGCAGTAGGTAAGGCTAGGGGGATGTTAGGATGTATTAGTAGGGGTATCACAAGTCGTAAGAGGGAGGTAATAATCCTCTTGCAAGACACTGGTTAGGCTCTTCTGAGTACTGCATGCAGTACTGAGGCCACACCTTCACAAGGACATTAAGCAATTGAGGCAGTCCAGAGAAGGGCAACCAAAATGGTGCAGGGACTGCATCAGAAGACAGTGAGAACAGATTACCGAGCTCAATATGTATACCCTGAGCAAAGAGGAGAGAGGTGAAGAAGAAGCTACAGGTGAAGGAAAGAAACATATTCAATTCAGTGCTTCAGAGCAACTGGTAACTGGTATTTTCTTAACTAGATTGTAGGCTTGTAGTGACACTATACTTTCTTTTTCTGTGTTGTCTTTACTTATAATTGTTTTGGGCTGTTGAAAATTTAAAAATAGTGGTGGTGTAATTCTGTGCTGTCTTTAATTGCTGCAAATTTTATCTTGGCTTGTCTGACTGTCCTGTAGCTGGGTGAAGGTGTTAATTGTCTGGCCTCTGACCTCAGCTACGTGATAACTGGAGGTGGGGCTTAGTCACAGTTAAAGCAGCAAACAGAAGTTCATCTTCTCAGAAGAAGCCAGAAGGTGAAGGAAAGAAACATATTCAATTCAGTGCTTCAGAGTAACTGGTAACTGGTATTTTTCTTTTAAACTTAGATTGTAGGCTTGTAGTGACACTATACTTTCTTTCTGTGTTGTCTTTACTTATAATTGTTTTTGGGCTGTTGAAAATTTAAAAAATAGTGGTGGTGTAATTCTGTGCTGTCTTTAATTGCTGCAAATTTTATCTTGGCTTGTCTGACTGCCCTGATAAATCTGATTGACAGGAGCTAAACACAGGGTATAGTAAGAGGTGTGAAGTAGGAGGGGCACAAGGGGGAAGAAGACCACCCTCAGCACGACAAGTGTTTTGATTCATTTATTTATTTATTGGTTTCTTTTTCCTTAAAAAAATATATATCTGAGGATCAGTTACAGGATTTTTAGTACTGTAAATAAATAAAAAGAGAACTAAGAGAGCTTCAGTAGCAGATAAGTAGTGGAATTGCAGTATAATGTGGGAGTGGTGCAGTGCAGCGGTGGCTGTGGGGCAGCCATATTCAGGCAGACCTTCTGGACACTGAGGTGCTGCCCTATCTGCATGCATCTCTCGGGACTGGGGATGAGGTAGCCAGACTCAGAGCGAAGTAAACTGGGTCAGGAGTACCATCACCCCTGTCCAGGAACCACCCAGTCCAATGCAGCTGCCTCAAAGGATGCCGAGATCGAGGAGCACTTGGATGACAGTGGGCTCAGGAGGTTAGAGCAGTCAGCAGAGGCACATCCAGATCCTATTCCACTCAAGAATTCCTTATGCTACACTAGCAAATGAGGGCAACCAAAAGAGGTACCCAGGGAAGTGGAAGGAAAGGGATGTGGAGGTTAGGCAAGGAGGTGACCTCAGTGGGGAAAGCAGTGGACCCCAGAGGAGGAGGAAGCGATCCTGGTGGGGACTCCATCATAAGAGGGATCCAGCTAGGAACACAGGAGGGGAGGACAGGGAGGTGAGGTGCCTACCAGGTGCCACGGCAGTGAGGGATGGAAGGAAGATACTGGGGATCACTGGGAAGGCAAGACAGGAGGGTGAGCTGGATGTCATTATCCACCTAGGTACTAATGACTTGGCAAATGGGGAGCCAAAGGAAGTTCAGGAAGAGTTTAGGAAACTGGGGAGGGTCTCAGCAAGTAGCTACTTCTGTCACTTTCTCAAGTACTACCTGTGAGAGGCAAGGGAGAACATGGAGTGCATGCCGAACTTTAACTCATGGTTGAAGAACTGGTGCTGTGAGGAAGGGTTTGGATTCATTGGTGACTGGGGACCCATCTGGAGGGATGGAGGTTTGTTCAAGCCTGACGGCCTGCATCCATCCTGGGGGGAATCAAACACTCAATGATAAGTTTAAATGCTACATTGACAAGCATTTAAACTAGCAAAGGGTGGCAGGCCAGCAAGGATGGTACCTGCTTGCTCCCCCCACAGCTAGTAATGGAACCAGTGAACCAGAGGAGTGGCTATCTCAAAGCAGTGTGCAAAGTTGGAGATTAGTGTCCAAAAGGTGGATAAGCAGAAAAGGGGCAAAATTCAGCAGAAGGGCAGACAGCAAGGAGAACCAGGGATAAATGACAACCAAGGAAGGGGCTGGAGTAGAACAGTGAAGCAGTCTAGGGAGGTCAAATCATGGAAAGCCATGTGTCAAATGCCAGGAGCCTTAGCAACAAGATGGAAGATCTGGAGGCTGTCATGGTACAGTCAGACCTGGACATTGTGGCCATCACTGAAACCTGGTGTAATGATAACCATGACTGGGAGATGGCCATACCTGGCTACAACATATTCAGAAGAGACAGAGCAGGCAGGAAGGGAGGAGAGTGGCACTGTATGTGAAAAATGACATAAGGGCACACAGATCCAGGAGGAACAAAATGGGGAGAGATACTGTGGGTTAAGCTGGAAAGGAAAATGGGGCCAGCCATCCGCTAGGTGGTCCTAGACCACCAGCCCAGGAGGAAGAAACAGATAGGGAGTTGATGCTAGCCATCCAAAGGATGGCAGACAAGGGTGAGGTAGTACTGGTTGGAGACTTCAATATACCAGACGTGGACTGGAGCATCCCAGCAGCAGCATCAACTAGGAGCAGATTTATCCTGACTCTTCAGGGTGCCTTCCTCAAGCAACTGGTCATGGAACCAACTCGGCAGAAGGCAATACTGGACCTTGTGCTCACAAACAGGGACAGTGTGATGGGGGTAACAGTGGGGAGCACCTGGGTAACAGTGACCACCAGTCATTGTGGTTTGAAATCACAGAAAGAGCAGAAGCAAACCACACAAAACACATATCCTGGATTTTAGGGAGCAGACTTTGGAAAATGGGAGATGCTTGAAAGAGGCATTAAGGAATGGGACAGAATCAGGGATGGAGGAACAGTGGGCAGTATTTAAAATGGGATTATAAGAACAACAGAATTATGCATTAAGCAGGTTAGCAAGAGGAAAAGAAAGAGGAGACCATTATGGTTTTCCAAAGAGGTAGCAAAGAAAGTGAAAGCCAAAAGATTGCATTCAGGCAATACAGAAAGACACAGGCAGAAGGGGATAGGAGAAGTACCAGGAGAAACAAAGGAGGCAGGAAGTCAGTAAGGAAGCCAAAGCTCAGACAGAAGAACACATTGCAAAATCAGTGGTTATAGGGGACAAAACCTTTACAGGTACATAAGTGAAAAAAAAGAAGGACAAAGGGAGGGATAGTGAGACTGAAGGGGAGGATGGGGAGCGCGTGGAGGATGACAACAGTAAAGCTGACATATTGAACAGGTATTTCTGCTCAGTCTTTACTAAGGAAGAGGGTAATGGGTCTGAAGGGGTACAAGGGGTGAGAATGGTGCAGAAATGGACTAAGTCCTTTACGAGAAGGGTCCTGAAGGAACTGGAAGTATAAGAGCTGATAAAGCAAGGGGCCAGATGGGTGCAACCCAGGTCCTTAAAGAACTAAGAGAGGTGGTGGCTGAACCTCTGGCTATCCTGTTCAGCCAATCACTGAAACAGAGGAGGTACCCAAAGACTGGAGGACAGCAGATGTAGCCCTTATACAAAAGTGGGAACAAAGAGGAAGCAGGGAACTACAGACCAGTCAGCCTCACCTCGGTAGTGGGAAAGATCATGAAGCACTACTGAAGGAGAGATTGGTGGAACATCTGGTTGTCAATGGACTACAGGACCCAAGGCAGCATGGTTTCACCAGGGGAGGTCAGTGTCAGACCAACCTCATTGAATTTTTTGACTGGGTGACTAGGGAGGTGGATCAGGAGGGCAGGGACATGGCCTATCTGGACTTCAGCAAGGCCTTTGACACTGTGCCACATAGAAGACTATTACACAAACTGGGGAATATGGGTGTGGGCAGGACAGTAGTGTGGTGGGTAGGTAACCTGGCTGGTGGCAGGACACAGAGGGTGGTGGTAAATGGCTGTCACTCCACAGAGGGAAGAGTGACCAGTGGGGTACCACAGGGATCAGTGCTGGGACCGGTCCTATTCAACATCTTCATCAGTGACATTGCACAGGATATAGAAGGCAGAATTTCACTGTTCGCTGATGACACAAAGCTCTGTAACAGAGTAGAACACACCAGAGGGTGTAGACAGAATGAGAAGGGACCTGCAGAAACTTGAAGAATGGTCAAGGGTTTGGCAGTTGAAATTCAATGCAAAGAAGTGCAAGATAATGCATATGGGGCACAAAACCCTGGCCAATATATCAGTTGGGGGGTGAGGATATAGCATGCACCAAGCAGGAAAGGATCTTGGGGTTGTCATCTCTGATGACCTCAAGTAGGAAACAGTGTGACAAGGCATCAGGTAAAGCAAATAAGATGCTGGGATGTATAGGCAGGGCATCACCAGCAGGAAAAGGGAGGTCATAATTCCGTTATACAAGACACTAGTGAGCTCCACCTGGGTACAGTGTATGCAGTTCTGGAGACCATACCCACGTAGGACATAGACAGGGTAGAGAAGGTTCAGAGGAGGGCAACAAAGATGATGCATGGTTGCATCACAAGTCCTATGAAGACAGGTTGAAGGAACTGAACATGTACTCCCTGGAGGAGAGGAGAGAGAGAGGATATGATAGAGACATACAAGTATCTTACAGGGAGGAATAGGGTGCAGGAAAACACTATTTTAAGCGAAAAAGATGTTTCAGGACTAGAGGGCATGGGATGAAGTTGGAGGGAGGACGATTCAGAGGAAACATGAGAAAGAATTTCTTCACAGAACGGGTGGTGGACAAGTGGAACACCCTGCCAGAGGAAGTGGTGAGGGCTGAAACAATCACTGGATTTAAGAATGCATGGGATAGACATAAAGGAATTCTAGAGGTCAGGGGTAAGGGGAAATAGACTTCTAGGAAAACAAACTGAACTTACAAGCTCAAATGGGCAGACTAGGTGGGCCATAGGCCCTTATCTGCCGACACTGTCTATGTATCTATGTATCTATGTATCTATATGATCGAGACATTCAAACACCTTAAGGGCATTAACAAGGTGAAAGAGTCTAACATGTTTAAATATAAGAAAAATAGCAGGACAAGAGGACACAGCATGAGATTAGAGGGAGGCCGATTAAGGGGGAATGTGAGGAAATTCTTTTTCACAGAAAGAGTGGTGGATGCATGGAACGGCCTACCTCAGGAAGTAGTGGCTATGTATACAGTACAGGGCTACATTAATGGAGTGGGACTACCTGACACATGTCCTGGAAAAGGTTTTTAAGTTCTGTACCCATCTGTCAATGGAAGGGGAGAGGGGGACATCCACTCCTGGGCGATAGTTCTCCTTGCATTTATAAGTGCTAAGGACCACAGATGGTTATGAGACCTTCAGCCAGGATTTTTTGCAAAATAACCATATAAATTTCCCCATAGACTTATAATGGGAAATTCAAAGTTTAATAACTTTTGAATGGATTAATATTTTTTCACCAAATGAAAAGTGGCATTTTCCTTGACCCAAGCTCTTTCAGCTGAGCAAAGTTGCAGAGCAGCACACCACATGACGGCCACACAGCGCCATGGACAAAATCAAAAAAGCTGCCCACATAACTGCCGAAAAGTGCATTTCCAGCATTTTGGTATGTAAAAACTGTAAGTCCAACTGAAATGAAATGGCAGATCAAGAGATCTACCATGCCCACCACGCATACCAAATTTCATGCAAATCCTTTGAAAGGGTCCAAAGTTATTAACGCGCAATAGTTTGAGTTTAACACAGAAGAGGCTTCATAACCGTAAATATAGGGGTGCGACCACACCCCTATAATATATTCCATGACTGAGCATGCTGACATGCTACAGTAAAGGAGAATGGGGGAAGATTTAGGCCTCATGACCCCAATGACACACCAAGGCATCTGTCAGACTGTGGAGGATTGTGCTGGTGTGTGTGGGGGGGGGTTAGGGGTTCAACCCTAATGTCTCATTTCCTGACTTTTTTTCTTTAACCCTAAATGAAGCATTAACACAGTTTTTTGCATAGAATTTCCTTACTTTTTGAAAAAATATAATAAAAGTAGTAAAAAACATGTATTGGTGGGAGTGCAGAGCCCAGTTCCCACCAAGTTGCCAATTTTTGCATAACAATATGCATCTGGGAACATGCTCCCACTTATGCAATGCTACAGAGCCATGCAGCAGCACTATAGGGCACTAAACCCTTGTAACAGTAATTTGCACATATCTTGGGAACCGTAAGAGCTAGAAAAAAAATTCTAGCATCATTGTAATCGTGACAGTAAGTACTTCATGCAATATCCAAAGATTGTACACATATCTCACATCGTTTCTGAGCTATGGGCACCAAAAAGCACTGGACAGGCACTCTTTCAACCCTTGTGACAGTACTTTCACAATATCTCATGAACCGTGCAACGTACAAACAAAATTCCACTGCAGGCTTACTCTACAATGTCAAATCTTTTTCCAGTGGCCAGATCACCTAAAGGTAATCTAAGCCACCTGTAGCGAAAAGTTTGTATCTCGCTTCATTTCCGAGACAACTGTGCCAAAAGTCATGACACAGACTGCAATGTAATCCTATGGGAAAAATGTCAATTACGTCATCAAATATCTCTGCAACAAATTATTTCCCCAACACCTAAATAGCATGGTTCACATCTCTATGACATCCCCTCAATACCCCTGCAAATTTCAAGTAAAAAGACCAAACTGTTATTGAGATATGGTCCTCCCAATTTGGGCCATCTGGTCTTTCCTAGGGCCATCTGGTCTTTCTCATTAAAATTCCAAAAATACATATACATTTTCCAATAGGATATCATCGGAATTTCAAATTGTAATAACTTTTGAACTGATTCATATTTTTTTACCTAACAAAAAGCGATATATTCCTTATCCCAAGCTCTTTCTATGTCCCAAGTTTTGGACCAATAGCCCACATGGTGTCTGCACAGTGCTATGGACAAAAAATGTGCAGAAGTGTCAAAAAGTGCATTTTTTGGCACTTCACTGCGACAAAAATGTATGTCCAGCTGAAAGGCAATTTAGTAAATTAAAAGATCTACCACACCAGACTGTGCATTCCATATTTTGTGCAAATCCGTTGAATGGTTGCAAAGTTATTAACATGCAAAATGTGAGTTTTAACATTAATAGTGCCTACCACAATGCAAAACGCTATACACAAAATGTAAAATGCGTCACGCAATATCTCTGCAGCAACTTAATATTCCAATACCTAAATACCATAATTCACATGTACAGGACATCCCCCTCAACACCCTGCAAATTTCAATTTAAAAGACCAAACCGTGTCTGAGATATAACATTTTAAAGTTTGAGATTTTCATTGGTCAGAGTGGCAGAATTCCGTACCTGTTTACATTTTACACACCTAATGACTGAAAAGTATGTCCATGGCAGTAAGGCTAGCTACCCTATAAATTTCAAGCCACTATCATAATGTAAAACACTGTCTGCAAAACGTAAACTGCGCCATGCCATATCTCCACCCACAACAAATGTATTTTCTGACACATAAGCACCATAATTCACATCTACAGGACATCCCGTCAACACCCTCCAAATTTCAAGTTAAAAGACCAAACCATTTCTGAGATATTTAATTTTAAAGGTTGTTAAAATTGGGCTATCTGGTCCCTCCAAATTGAGCCATCTAGTCCCTCCCTCGGGATCAAAGAATCTTTGATTGTGAGCCTGCATATTCTTTGATCGTGAGGAGGGACCAGATGGCCAAAAGAAATTTTCCCATTGTCTTATAATGGGAACTCAAAAGTGCTATAACTTTTGAATGCCTCAATATGTTTTCACCAAATGAAAGTGGCATGTTCGGACAGTGAAGCTCTTTAAAACAAGCCATGTTGCAGAGCAGCACGCCACACAACAGCCATGCAGCGCCATGGACAATATCCCCAAAACTGCCTCCAAAAGTGGATAATTTTGCATTTTTCAGCGTTTTCGTGTGCAAAGACCGTACATCTGACTGAAACAAAATTTGTCAAATCAAGAGATCTACCATGCTCCACCACGCATACCAAATCTCAGGAAAATCTATTGAATGGGTCCAAAGTTATTGATGTACAAAAGTTTGACTTTAACATAGAAGTGACATCTCAACCCTAAATATAGTGGCGTGACCGCACCACTATAATGTACTGTAATTAACCATGTGTGTGCATATGTGTGTGTGTGTGTGTGTGTGTGTGTTTATATATATATTAGAGGCAAAAAACTCTGTTTAATGCATTAGTTAGGGTTGTTCCACAGCGACAAAAGTGAGGAAATTCGCTGTTAGGGTTGAAAACCCTAACTCTGAATTCACCCCCCCAGCACCACACACACACACACACACACACACACACACACACACATATGCAAGTATGGGGGAGGACCAAGTCAACACAACCAATGACAGACATCCAGCAACAGGTGACAGAAATAACAAACAATTGTCTAAATGTACTACGAGACATCCCTACCCACCTGACCAGGTACTGCATGCTCAGTGGAGATCAACAGCAAAACTGAGGCCATGTACACCAAATGTACACATCCCTGATTGCAGCTGCACACAACGTACCACACTTAGTAGTTGCATGGCCTTACCTACCGATGCCCCACACCAGACGACACCACATGTGATGGGCCACCTGAGCAATAGAGTTGAGCAAAACCAAGGAATTGTACAGGTATAATATCTCTGATTATAACAAGGGTTTGAGAAATGCAGCTTTCTAATTGACTGTAAACATTGTAACAGCCTTATGTTTAGTTTTTATTAACATACATGTAGAGCCTAACCATATGATGAACATGCTTTAATGTTCAAAAAAACAGTTTTATTATGATAGCAATAAGCCACTCCCAGGTATTATGTTAATGGTCAGTTTATCACTGTCTAGCGACATGTGGCACTCAGCTATGCCTCATTCAACATTAAACCCTACATGGTGATTAACAGACCATTTAACATAACCATTGGTCATGCCTTATTGCTTAATTGTCTTTATGACTAGATACTCTCCTCTGCTAGGCACTGCAGGAGTTTTGCAACACAGTGTCACACCCAGTTACACCATACTCTGTCTACTTACTGAGAATGGCCTGAATATGAACTCATGAAGATGAACAGAACTTGATCATTACAGTCATCAAACCTTAGTGTGATTATAACAGACAGAGTCAGTGATAGAGAATAACTCTTGCCATCCTAGTACACTTATCCCATTGTGAGTTAAATCAATACTAAAAGACATTCTGTTTATATCTACACTATACCTACTTGATTGCTGTTGTACCACAATTGACATAGTTATCACTTTGATAGCATCAGTGACAGAAGTGTGGCAAACCCAAACACTACGTATACAGCCTGAGTATGAAACAACTGTTAAAAAAATTACACTGTGTCCATAAGTAGCATAGATCACCCATTGCAACAATAGTAAATGTATCACTATTTGAATAAGTTAGTCATCACAGATGCAATGAGATTGTCTTTATCAGGTACAACATACTGAGTAAGTGCCTACAGGAAAATCTATCCTATAGACATCTCCGATACAGGTACATCATTGTTGGCTCAGTAGTCTTATGATATTTAGAAGTTGCTTGGCCTGATCCATGCAATTACGCTGTTTCTTACAAAGAATACTTACTGCATCTTTAGTATTGAAACACACTGAAGGTCTATGTATGTACATTAGCAGTACAGCTTCATCAGTAAGAATGCATCTGATACTGGCAGTACGAATTTCACAACATTGAACAGGCAATGCTTTTCCATACGTTTACATCAGCCTCTCTAACTTCAGTAAACAGTTGCAGTAAATGTACTACTATGAAAATCACATACTAAATGTAACACTACTTTTATCTTGAGCATGCTACTGTCTTGTAGTTAATTTATGTACTTCTCTTAATTAATGTATACTCACTAGTGTTAAAACCTTTCTACAACTGTGATCATGCACCTTTAGCATTTATATTGACTAACGGCACAGTACCAGCTGTGGTGTGGTGTGGGGCATCGTTAGGTGAGGTCATGCAACTACTAAGTGTGGTACGTTGTGTGCAGCTGCAATCAGGGATGTGTACGTTTGGTGTACATGGCCTCAGTTTTGCTGTTGATCTCCACTGAGCATGCAGTACCTGGTCAGGTGGGTGAGGATGTCTCGTAGTACATTTAGAAAATTGTTTGTTATTTCTGTCACCTGCTGCTCGATGTCTGTCATTGGTTGTGTTGACTTGGTCCTACCCCATACTTGCATGTGTGTGTGTGTGTGTCTGTGTGTGTGTGGTGCTGGGGGTGAATTCGGAGTTAGGGTTTTCAGCCCTAACAGCGAATTTACTCACTTTTGTCACTGTGGAACAACCCTAACTAATGCATTAAATGGAGTTTTTTGGCTCTAATTTCCCTTCTTTTTGAGAATGATAATGAGAAATACTGAATGTAATGCAGCGGCGGGAGTGCAGGGCCCGAAGGGTCCCGTGCTCCCACCACATGATGTATTGTGGCATAGTAACAGGAACAGCAATGCAAACAGAAGAGCTAACAGTGGCACACATGGTAACACAAGCGCAAATGAGAACAGAAAGGGTAACGCACACGGTGGCATAGACGGGAACGGTCTGCCATGTGAGGTGTTGTCACATAGTAACATGGTGCCTGCAAACGGAAATGTCAATGGGCATGGTGATGCAAAGTGAAACAGAAAGAGAAACAGTACTGTAGACACAAATGGCAAAAAATAACAGAAACACAAGCGCAAATGAAAACGCAAAGGATAACGCACATGGTGGCGCAGACGTCAACAGTAAGTGAAACCGGTACAGAACCGCAAGCGGAAAGGGCAACAGTAACAGTAATGTAAGCGCACAGGCTGGTTTTCCCCAAAACCTGCAAAGAGAAAGACAGTGAGTACAAATAATGTATGCATAATAATGAGTATCGGAGCAGAAAATGAGAACTTGGAATACTAAATAGGTTATATCTCAGGAACCGTACGACGTAGAAAAAAAATTTAAAAGTCATATGATTTACAACTGTCCTGGCTAATTTTGTAAGGGGCTAAGTGTTTTTGTGACTAAAAGTCCGTATCTCGCACCGTTTCCGAGATACGGGCCCTGAAAGGCGCGGCGAACGCCGTAATGTTATCCTATGGGAAAAAAAGAGAAGTTCGGAGTACCATAACTTTGCCTCCCTGTAATATTTTTTCACCAAACCACTTAAAGGCACATCTGTGGGCTGTTGGCTGTCTTCCCTCCAAATTTCAGGAAAAAAGACTAAACTGTTATTTTGCAGCAGGGTGCCAAAGGATTCCTGTAATGCGTCGGGTGCTGTAATGTTATCCTATGGGAAAAAATGTCAACTTTGGAGTGCCGTAACTTTGCTGCCATGTAATATTCCTTCAATACAACACTGAAAGGCACATCTGTGAGATGTCATCTGCGTTCCCTCCAAATTTCAGCCCAAAACTCCCAACCGTTCTTTTGCAGCGGAGTGCCAAAGAATTACTATTATTTTGGGCATAGTGTCGCAATTTGCGAAAGCTTTCGCAAAAAATTTGCAACACTTTAAGTGAGTGCGACACTACTTTGTGAAAGTACTTTTCCAGAAATCTGAAAACATATTTCTGGGGTGTTTTACCCAAAATAAAGACATGCTAGCATGCTCTAGGGCCCGACTAGGTGAATACATAAGAATTAGGTTGCTAGGGTCTCAATTTTAAATGCCAAGCATTTTTCTGATCACTAACTGAAAACAAGATGGCAGATTTGTGACAGTAACAGGGCCATTTGAGACAGTAAAAAGTGCATTTGTGACACTGTCGAACTTTTTTACTTTTCCCATTGACTTATAATGGGAAATTGTTTTTTGAATAACTTTTGAACCGTTTAATATTTTTTCATGAAATCTTTGAAAGGCACATCAGGACCCCAGCTGCACATTTCCTGAAGATTTTGGGCCAGTCGCACAAACCGTACGACCTGTAGGTGCAACAGTAGAATTCCAGAAAAAGCGTAAACATGTGCGCAGATCACACTTAATAACTCCACAGCTGTATATCCAACTGGTACGAAACTTGGCAAGTCCCAAGGCCTATGGCTTTTGATTGTGTATTCCAAATTTCAGGCAAATCCGTCAAACGGTTGCAAAGTTATTAAGGTGCAAAGTTTGGGGGTTTAACATAGAAATGGCTCCTCAACCCTAACTATGCTACCATAATGTGTGTATGTATGTATATATATATATATATATATATATATATATTATTTGCAAAAAACATCATTAATCCACCAGTTAGGGTAACTTAATGCCACAAAAGTAGGGAAATATGGTTTTAGGGTTTCCAGCCCTAACTCTCCACCTATACCCCTCCAAGCAGCAAAAGTAAAAAAAAAAACAATAGGGTTATGGGTCTCTGGAGTCTTGACAAATCAATGGTGGGGTCTTTCTTAGGGTCATCAAACCTAATGCTCAACTCCTTTCCAAGTGCAAACAATGTCACACATGATCTCCTATGGGCCCTGCATGAATAAAGCTACAGAAAATTGTGTTGGCGACATGTGGTGAGACATACTTCTCTACATTTGAAGAGTGTATCACTATGAGGCATGGCTTGAGCCGCAGCATGTGCTTTGGATTGGAGGCTACGGGCTGGGGGGAAGGGTAAGCATTAGGGTTGACAACCCCAAGGAAAACCCCACCATTGATTTGCTAAGAATCTGGAGGTCCAAAACCCTAATGTTTTTCCTCTTTTACTGCTTGGGGGTGGGGTGGGGGGAGTTAGGGCTGGAAACCCTAATGCCACATTTCCCTATTTTTATGGCATTAAGTAACCCTAACTGGTGCAATAACAAATTTTTTGCAAACAATATCCTTTCCTTTTCAGATGCTGTAATTGTATTCTCATTCACATAGGTCCCTTTGGGACCTGCATGAACAGATGCAGACATGCACGGCCATCTGGGCTATGTGCCAAAGAAAGACTATGTCTGCCTATGGAAGTGGAGGACCCTGCTGACCTTGCCCTTCTGTGCAGCACTAGATGTCAAAAATTACCAAAGTTATGAACATCCATAGGAAAATGTCAACGTACCTTCATAACTTTGTTGTTTTTTAATATTTTGACACCAATTTTTAACATAGCCTTGGTACAAACCCACCTCAAGAACTCAGTAGGTGAAAATTTTCAAATCTTGGCCAAAACGTCATTCCATGACACAGGCACAAAAACACACTTTGGCCAGGTTTTGAAAAATTGCATTTATCATGTCCGTGAGTTGATGTGCAAAAATGGCTATGATGAAAATTTGGGATCAAAATATTTAAAATTACCAAAGTTATGAGTGTGTGTTGCAAAATTTTAATGTAAGCTCATAACTTTGTTGTTTTGTAATATTTTTACCCCAAATTTTCAACATAACCTTCTAATGACCTCACCTCATGAACAGAGGTGAAGGAAATTTTTTAAACCCACCTGAAAGGTGATTTTGGGCAGTGACAATGTCATTCTGTACCATAGTGTGGAAACACATTTTTGGCAAATATGGCTATGCTGAAAAGATGTGGTCAAAATATTTAAAATTACCATAACTATGAGTATGCATTGTAAAATTTAAATGTACGCTCATAACTTTGCCATTTTTAAATATTTGGATCCCAAATTTTCAAAGTATCCTTTTTATGGCCCCACCTCATTAACAAGGGTAATGAATCTTTTCAAATCATGCCTGAGAGGTGATTTCACCAAGTGACCATGAACACGCCTTTCATGCCTGATTTTCATAATTTCATCACTACTGGTCATGAGGTGGGGTCCCAGAAAAGCCATGTTGAAATTGTGGGCTCAAAATATGCAAAGGTTATGGCCAGCCCAGTTATGCCCAGTGGTGCTGAGGGTTGAGGCGCTGGACACCACACCTCATGCCGCGTCAGTGACCCAGTTTTAGGAATAGACTCTGGTTGCTCGGGGGTCAGCCGGGGTGAGGAAGGATCAAGCATCTTCTGACAGCTCTCCTTCCTTAGGGGAGTGGGGACAGTGCAGCACACTGTAGACTGACACCCAGTAGTGGCTGGGTGTTGGCACAGGTGCGCTGCCCAGAATGGGGAGAGCTCACATCCAGGGTGTTAGACAGCCTCTGTGGAGGCAGAGACAGTCACCCCACCAATTGTACATTCATGGACCCTGGAACATAAAACAAACTGGAAGAAAAAAATGGATCTGGCAGGCTCCATGATGGCTGGCTGCACCCACGCTGACCCCTGGTAATCTGGATGTTGGCTTCCAGGGGTGGGGGGAGACCGGTGCCCCACACCATAAAATCAAATCAAATCAACTTTATTTATAAAAAAGCAACTTTCCAAAACCACGGCACTTGTACATAATTCATTAAAATAAATTAAAAACAAGTCAAAACTCATGGCTGCAGCATTAAAATCAGTTTACGCCAGACTAAAAAGAAATGTCTTCAGTGCTATTTTAAAACTTTGGATGGTCGGGCAATCAAGCACTGGACAAGGAAGAGAATTCCACAGGGTTGGGGCCATAAAACTGAAAGATCTGGCCCCAGATGTCTTTAAATAAACCCTGAGAATCTCTAGCAATCCCTCATCAGTAGATCAGAGAGAGTGAGAGGGAAAGCAGGGATGAAGGAGATCTTGCAGGTAACCAGGTCCCTGGTTGTGTAGGGCCTTATAGGTCAGCAAACTGACCTTGAAGGTGATCCTTCACCGTACTGGCAGCCAGTGCAGTCTGCGAAGCACAGGCATTATATGACTGGTCCTAGATGAACCAGTCAATAGCTTGGCTGCCGGATTCTGCTCAAGCTGCAGGCAGCGGATATCAACCCCCGGTAACCCAAGGTAAAGGGAGTTGTAGTAGTCAAGGCAAGAAGTAATGAAGGCATGGACCAAAGTTGGAAGATCATCGGAAGAAACCAGATGCTTCACCTGGGCGATATTCCTCAGATGGTAGAAAGAGATTTTGACAACTGCTGACACCTGAGATTTGAGTGTCAAACAGTCATCAAACATAACACCCAGGTTCTGCACCCCATCTGAGGTAGTTAGCTGAACACCCCCAAGCCATAGACCTGAAGGTGATCCCGCCAACAAACACACCTCCCGATGACCTGGGTCCACAACCAACACCTCTGTTTTTTTGGGGGTTTAACCACAGCAGCTCACATTCATCCAATCCTGGATTTCAGTGAGACAGTTGTTAAAAACTGAAACAACAGCATCCTGGCCAGGCACAAAGGATATGTATAACTGAGTGTCATCTGCATAGCAGTGAAATCTCAAGTCATACCACCTAATAATCACTCCCAATGGCAGCATGTACACCACAAACAACATGGGTGCCAAAATGGAACCCTGCAGCACCCCGCAGGATAGTGGGAGTGAGGACAAGGAAAAAATCCCAGACACCACCCTCTGAGTCCTACCCTCTAGGAATGATCAAAACCATGTGAGGACCGTACCAGACAGATGAACCACAGGTGCTCCAATAGCACTTCATTGTCTATGGTGTCAAATGCCACAGAGAGATCAAGAAGGACCAAGATGGAACAGGTCCTTCAATCTCTTGCTATTAGGAGGTCATTAAGTACCCAGACAAGGGCTGTCTCAGTACTATGTCTCTTCCTAAAACCAGCCCTATCATGGGGGGGGTAACCCGTGGGGGATGGCCGGGTGGGATGGGTGTGGGGAAGCCTTGCCCGAGAGATGAGGGAGGGGCCAGATCCACCTGCCCACTCTGAGGAGGAGCAGAAAAGATGTGCATATGGAAAAAAAAATTGCAATGTTGTGCATCAAAGTTCAAACTCCCACTGAAATACATTGACTCGCACTTACCTTACTTTCTCATATTGCAGTCACCAGTTCCAGAAGCAAGATGTGTCTTTAATTGGAGAGTGGATCTATGCCATGGGACATGTTTAGGTGAGTGAGGGTGTGTGGTGGGGTGTGTGGGTGGTGTGTGATGGTGGGTGCTGAGTAGCAGGTGAGGGTGGTTAGGTTAGAACATCGAGGGACCATTTTCTTTTTTGCAGGTTAAAACAAACAAAAAAAGAAATCACTGAGGAACGGTTATCTTTATTTCAGGTTAAAGTCCAACCCTGGGCTTGGGCACCCCAGTGTCAGAGCACTGTACAGAAATGGGGTTGGGCAACCTGAAGGGGGGGTCCAGAGAAGCAGTACCAGGGATGAGCACTCTGGTCTGCTTACATATTTTTATGAAAAAAATAGGACTGGGAAGGGTGAGCTGGACATCTAAAAGGAGGAGGGAGAAAGAAGCGGCACCCATGGTGGGCACCCCAGTACACTTATTTATTTATTTATTTGAGTTTTGGTAACCGGGTATGACCACTGAGACAATTACAGTCCCTTTTTCAGGGTCGACCCAGGGTACAATGAAGCAAATACAGGTTGCACAGATATTCAGTGAAGTATAGCAGTAAAACTAACAGATAGAAAGATAGACAGACAGACAGATAGAATGGGGGATCAGAGGCTCACTCTTCTCACTGAAGCTCACAGCAGTACTCCAACTGTAGCAGCAGAATTCAGCAAAGTACCATTGCTCTCATATAGAGAACACAGACAAATGGCTCCTCTCACTAAGCTGAGCACCCTGGATTATGGGGTGCCTAGTAAAGGTATTTCTGGCAAATTAAACAAAAAATACCAGGACCTAGCTAAACCATCCTGTTTAGCTAGTTTCAGATGTTTGTTTTTTTTAAATTACACCAAATCAAGTATTGTCCATGTTTTTTATTTTGTGGGGAAAAGAAATGAGATGGTGGCTCTCATGTCACAAAAAATGTTTTGTGCTGTGAGAAGCAAGTGATAAGAAAGGAAACACTGTCTTGCAACACCGAATTTTTGGTGCTGAAGCTGTTATTGCAGAAAATAAAAAAAAACTGCTAAGGAAAAACCCTGGACATATTTATAGCAAAGGGGGGTGATTTATTACATTAATTGTGAAAAACAGGAGCTATACATAGGCTGCAAGCCTCCTCTGTACCTCAACACATATTATTGATAACTTTGGAAACATTTAATATTTTTTCATGAAACCTTTCAAAGGCGCTGCCTTAGGACATCACACCTGTAAAAAAAATTCCATTCCATGTAGGCTGTACAGTAGGTGAGAGCAAAAAAAAAATCCCATGTTAAGTATAGGATAAATGTTAGACATCTACAGAGAAATAACATGCAAATATCAGAAACTGCACAGGCTGCCATCACAAAACTTTCCACACATTTAGATCTTGCTTCCTAGACAACAAATGTAACATTTTAGCTGATCTTACCAAACGCTGCCAAAGCTATTAAGGTACAAAGTTAGGGGCTTAACACTGAACAACTTACTCAACTCTAGGGGCAATGTTGTGCCCCTATAATATGTAACAGATACTCCTCTGCAGGCCATGCAGTCATGCTCTGTTATGCTATAGCAAGACTTGCTCATATTTTTGTCTACTCTTCAGAAACTACCAACTTGCTTGTTCTCCTCGCTGTACAGTCAGCAGCTTCTTTTAGGAAAACCCATGAAACTGTTAAAACACCAGACTATACATGCTTTTTGAAGAAAACAATGCTCATTGGCAGCTTTGGCAGCAGATTGTTTATGCCCATGAACACCCCTAGGTCATGCTTCATTAAACCAAGAAAGTGAAAATTAGTACAGTTAAGACAACCTATAAGTGACAAGATCAACCAGACAAGTTTTATAATTATGTTTTACCTATAAGAATTGGGACAGGATCAACCAGATAATTTATTTACAGTCTGGGACAGCTATATAGATTTACTTCCTTATGATTGTGGCAGCGTGTGTGTGTGTGTGTGTGTGTCAGTCTGTGCCATGTGTGCGGTGTACTCATTTGCTGTTGAGCAGGTTCTGAGGGATGGAAAGTAGTGCTGGCTTGCAGTCACTGTAGGATAATGCATGGCCATGTGGTGTGTCTTATCCAATTAGAGGGCCCACTTTTCTGTGATTTTTCCTACCCATTTTATAAATATATAAATTGCAAAAAAACATTATTAATGTATCAATTAGGCTTGCAGCAACAAAAGTAGGGAAATGTGGCGTTAGGGTTTCCACCCCTATCACCCCACCCTCATCTTGCACACACCAACAGACATCGGGTGGTGTCCTGAGGTCGTCAGCCATAATGCTCACCCCATTCTCCTATACTGTACCCATCTCAATTTATTTACTTATGGAATGGAGAGCGCATTAGGGCTGATGACCCCAAGGCACTCCCCCAATGCCTGTTGGTGTGTACAGGGTGGGGTGATTCCTAATGCCACATTTCCCTATTTTCATTGTGTTAACCCTAACTAAGGCATTAATGAAGGTTTTTTTTGCAATTTATGCTGTGCTTTCCAAATTCCATGTCAATCTGTTGAACGGGGGCAAAGTTATTAAGGTGCAAAAATAAGGAGTTTAACATGAAAGTGCTCACTGAACCCTAATATACAGGCCTGACCGTGCCTGCAGATATATTATAGGGGTGTGGTCGTGCCCCTATATTTAGGGTTGAGTATGCACTTCTATGTTTAACTCAAAATTTGTGCATTAATAATTTTGGATCTGTTCAATGGATTAGCATGAAATTTGGTATGCACGGTGGAGCATAATAGATGTCTTGATCTGCCAAATTTCATTTCAGTCAGACTTACAGTTTTTGCACAACAAAACACTGAAAATGCACTTTTCGCCAGTTATGTGGGAAGTTTTTTGGATTTTGTCCATGGTGCTGCACGGCCATTGTGTGGCATGCCAATCTGTAACTTGGCTTGTCTGAAAGAGCTTGGGTCAAGGAATACGTTGCTTTTCATTTGGTGAAAAATATTAATCCATTCAAAAGTTATTAAACTTTTAAGTTCCCATTATAAGTCAGTGGGAAAATTTATATGGTTATCTTGCGAAAGAAGAATGGGGTTTTGGCCATCTAGTCCCTCCTCACAATCAAAGAATTTGCAGGCTCATGATCAAAGAAGCTTTGATCGTGAGAAATTCTTTGATCGCAATGGCCGTCATCTTGTTTTCAGTTTGTGGTCAGAAAAAATAAAATATCTCAGCTCAGGGGTCACTCCTAAAGTAAAACCTGGATGGGTTTTACTCAGGGGGCTTCGTTCTATTTAGCCATGGCTGTGGTTTCTTTCAAAATTGTCAAAAAATAGAGTTTCGAACATTTTTATTCTTTGATTGTGGCTCGCTAACGATCTTTGATCACGAGTTTGCAAATTCTTTGATCGCGAGATTCTTTGACCACGATCTTTGATCACAAGGGCTCGACTAGATGGCCAATTGAAAAAATCAATTTTCTCAGCTCAGGGGTGGGTTATTAAGCCAAATGAGGGTGGGTTTTGCTCAGGGGACTTCAGTCTATCGAGGCATGGATGTGATTTAATTTACTTTTGTGTAAAAATAGACTTTCACCATTTTTTATTCTTCGATCGTGAGCCTGCAAATTCTTTGGTCATGAGCCTGCAAATTCTTTGATCATGAGATTCTGTGATCGCGATCTTTGATCGCGAGGGAGGGACTAGATGGCCAGACTTGGAGGGACCAGATAACCCAATTTTAACAATTTTTAAAATTAAATATCTCGGAAACCATTTGGTCTTTTCACTTAAATTTTGAAGGGTGTTGTCAGGATGTCCTGTAGATGTCAATTATGATGTTTGCATGTTGGACAGTAAATTTGTTATGGAGATATTGGCTGGCACAGTTTACATTTTGCGGACAGCGTTTTCCATTGTGGTACTGGCTTCAAATTTATATGGTAGCTAGCCTTACTGCCATGGATGTACTTTTCAGTCATTAGGTGCCTAAAATGTAAACAGGTGTAGAATTCTGTAGAAATTTGCAAGTTGGTGGGAGCGCAGGGCCCAAAGTTAACGCTCACCTAACTTGTGTTTTACTTTTATATTCTTTCTCAAAAAGTAAGGGAATTCTATGCAAAAAAAACTTAGTTAATGCATCATTTAGGGTTAAAACACAAAAAGTAAGGAAATTAAACATTTAGGGTTGCCCTCCCCCCGTGGACCTGCCCATCAACCCGAGATTGACAGCTGACAGGGTGTGTCTTTGGGGTTGTGAGGCCTAAATCTCACCCCTTTCTTCTTTACTGTGGCTAGTGAATATGATTACACATGGACTGGATTGAAATTTAGGCCTCACAACCCCAATGACACACCCCATCAGCTGTCAATCTCGGGATGATGGGAAGGTCCATGGGGGAAGGGGCAACCCTAAACATTTCATTTCCTTACGTTTTGTGTTTTAACCCTAAATGATGCATTAATTAAGTTTTTTTGCATAGAATATATATATATATATATATCTGCAGGCACAGTCACGCCTGTGTATTAGAGTTGAGTGAGCACTTTCATGTGAAACTCCTATTTTTGCACTTTAATAACTTTGCCCCATTCAACAGATTTACATGAACATTGGAAAGCACAGCCTCTGTGCCAGGATCTTGTGATTACTGTAAATTTAATGTAGATTGGTTCAGTGGGGGCAAAGTCATAGGTGGTGCAAAAAACATAAAAGTCTCTATTTTTGAATATTTTAAGACTTTGTTTGCCATCTGATTACTAAAATAAAAATGAGGCTTTGAAACCTGAAACTTTTAGGTTTGATAGAGGTTGGTCCAAGGTATGTGCTTTTGTTGTTAGTAGGCCCAATTGACAGGTGTTTTTTAAATTATTTACAAAGAAATATTCCATTTCTGAGCATGCGCAGTTCAAAAAATCAACGTTCTATGGATAACTGAATTTTTATGACAACAGCTGGCTGCACTATACAAGACAGCTGTCATTTACAAACAAATGACAGCTGTGTTGTATAGTGCAACCTCTGCTATGTCATGACTTGTTTGTCAGCAACGGGACTACTGTCATCATAGCCCCACCATGCTGACTATGCTTTTCCTTAATACACTTTATCTGTACATCGGGGGCCCCAATCCCTGGTGGCAGTGTATTTATTTATCTGTAGATTGATTGGTTGATTGATTCAGTTATCTAGTTATTTATTTTTCTGTATAATCTGACATTGTGATGCCCACCCCTGTTGTTGGATCCCCCCCATGCAGCCTGTTGTTTTATTAATAGTTGTCGACATCAGGAGCCCCAATTTCTGTGTCACCATTTACAAAATGTCCCCCCAGCAAAGTGTGACAGTAGGAAGCCCACCCACAGTGTCCTGAAATAGCTTTATTATAGTTGTTCTGTCCTGTCCCTCCCAACAAAAAAAGTCACACAATGTCTTTGTTTTTTTACACCTGAAAAAAAGGAAACCATCCCTCGTTGTCCCTGTGGTCCCCCTCCCCCCATCCCGAACCTCCCACTGAGCACCCACCAGCACTTATGATATACTTATCACTGGAGTTTGAATTCTGCCATTCTCTGTGGACTGAGACACATCTGCACTCTTCAAAGCCAAACTGCAAACTGAGGAATAAAGATAAGTGCCATATAATATATTTCAGTGGTGTTTTGAACTTATGTTCATAACTTTCCCAATTTTAGGAATTTGTTCACCAGATTTTCAACATGGCCTTTTTGGGACCCCACCTCATGAACACTGGCAGTGTCATTTTGTTAATTGGGCCCAGAAGGTGATTTTTCGGTCTCTACATGAAATCACCTTTTGGGAGTGAATAACAAAATTCCACCACCAGTGTTCATGAGATGAGGTCCCAAAAAGGCCATGTTGAAAATTCGGTGAACAAATTCCTAAAAATGGCAGAGTTATGAGCATTCATTGAAATTTTTCTGTGCATGTGCATAACTTTGATAATGTTCAATATTTTGACTCCACATTTTCAACATAGACACTTTTTTCACACCAGCTCATGAACAGTACAGCTGTCATTTTTCACATCCTGGCCAACATGTGTTTTCGCACCTGTGGCATGGAATGGCGCTACGGCAGGGATTTGAAAATGTTCCCCTACCAGGTTTATGAGGTGGGGTCATAAGGAGACTATGTTGAAAGTTTGGGGTCAAAATATTTAAAAAAAAAATGTATTAAGTAACATTGTTTGCATAGACGTCTGTTGCACCACTGGGAAACACACTGCCTTACTGTACCAGTGAACTGAGTTCAGATGTGAACTCAGTGAGCCTGTTTAATGGAACAAGGCTGATGGGGAAGGTGCTGCAGCATGTAACACGGGCCCAGCTTGAGTAGGGACGGAGCAGTGTTTTGGTGTAAATGCCACACCCTATGGTGGGTCAGGGAACCTCACCCACGAGGTATTGACATGTATGCCGGGGCCTGCTGGGCCCATGCACTGGGTCAGGACTGTCTCTAACATTGTATTTATCTCATTTTGTGCAGGTCCCAAGGATACAAACAGAAATATAGAAATTGGCAGATAAGGACCACTAGGCCCATCCAGTCTGCCCATAGACACTATACATTGTATGTGGCCACTGACTCAATGTGATCAATGGCTTTTCATCACTCCCTTCCCTCTCAAGCTTCCCTTGTGCCTGTCCCAGGCATGCTTAAACCCCTCCACTGTGCTTGCCCCCACTAACTCCTGTGCCAGGCCATTCCAACCATCGACTACCCTTTTTGTGTAGAAAAACATCCTCACATTACCTCTTAATCTACCCCCTTCCAGTTTCACATTGTGACCCCTTGTTCTAGTACTTTTTCTACATTGGAAAAGGTTCCCCACCTCCACCTTTGATATGCCCTTGAGGTACTTAAAAGTTTCAATTGTGTCCCCCTCTGTCTCTTCTCCTCCAGTAAGTACATATTGAGGTCCCTTATTCTCTCCTCATATGTTTTGTGGAGCAAGCCCTGCACCATCTTTGTTGCCCTTCTCTGGGTAGTCTCCACCTTATCTATGTCCTTGCACAGGTGTGGCCACCAGGAGTGGCACACAGTACTCCAGGTGAGGCCTTACCAATGTTTTATACAATGGCATCACCATCTCCCAACTCCTGTTAGTGATACCCCTGCTTATGCACCCCAGAATGCCACTGGCCCTACCTGCCACCTTTGTGCACTGCTTTGATACCTTAAGGTCATCAGAGATGATAACCTCTAGGTCTCTTTCCTCTTTGGTGACAGTCAGCTCCTCCTCCTCCCCCAACCTGTAGCTCTCCCCAGGGTTCCCTCTAACCAGGTGCATTATTTTGCACTTCTTTGCATTGAACCTCAGTTGCCACATCTCCGATCATCTTTCAAGCTTCTCAAGGTCCTTCTTCATTTTCTGCACCCCTTCTGGAGTGTCCATCCTGTTGCTGATCCTGTTGTCATCTGCAAACAGGCAGACCTTTCCTTCCAGACCCTCTGCAATGTCACTATTGAAGACATTGAACAGGACTGGTCCTAGCACTGATCGCTGTGGTACCCCACTGGTCACCCCCCTCACCCCAGATTGTACCCCATTTACCACCACCCTCTGTCTCCTGTTTGTTAACCAGTTTCTAACCCAGTTCACCACCTTGTCTCCAATGCCCAGACTACCCATCTTATTAATCAGCCTTCTATGTTGGACGGTTTTGAAGGCTTTACTGAAATCTAGGTAGGCGACATCTACCGCCCCTCCCTGATTTATTTCCCTAGTCACCCAATCAAAAAAAATCTATTAGATTTGTTTGACATGACCTTCCTGCTGTGAATCCACGTTGCCTCAGGTCCTGAGCAGTGCTGGATTCCATATGTGCTTCTATCCTTTCTTTCAGCAGTGTCTCCATGATCTTTCCCACCACTGAGGTGAGGCTGACTGGCCTGTAATTTCCCGCCTGCTCCCTACTGTCATTTTTGTGCAGTGGGACTACACGTGCCCTCCTCCAGTCCTCTGGAACAACACCCATGTTGAGCGACTCTGAACAGGGCCACCAGAGGCACTGCTAGTTCCCTTTGCAGCTCCTTCAATATCCTTGGGTGGATGCCATCTGGCCCCATAGCCTTATCCACCCTCAGCTTTGTGAGTTCTTCCAGAACTCTCTCCACTGTGAATGGACTAGTGTCCACTGCCCCCCCATTGCTTCTGCAACCAAACTATGGTCATTGACCCTCCCCTTCCTTAGTGAATACTGAGGAAAAGTATTTGTTCAGTATTTCTGTCTTGTCCAGATCTCCCTCCTTACACTCTCCCTTCTCCCTTTTGAGCTTCACAATCCCCCCTGTTTTTTCTTCTTTCACTGCTGTACCTATAAAATGCCTTATCCCCTTTGTTTACAGACCATGCTAAACCCTCTTCTGTCTGCATCTTTGCCCTCCTAACAGCCTTCCCTGCTTCCCTTAAACATTCAAGGTACACCTGCCTATCCTCCTCCCTTTGGCTCCCCTTGTATTTCCTGAAACTCAGCCTTTTAGCCCTGACTTTGTCCCCCACCTCTTTGGAGAACCATAGTGGTTTCCTTCTTCTTTTCCCTTTGGCCCCTATCCTAACACATTGGTTTGTTATCTCCGCTATAGCTCCTTTCAGTTTCTCCCATTGTTCTTCCACCCCCTCTATTACCCCTCCCTTCCCCAGGACTGCTTGTATACATCTACCCATTTCAGTGAAATCCGCCCTCCTGAAATCTAATACTCTTGCCCTTGTGTGGCTTAATTGAGTCCATGTCTCCATGATGAACCACACCATGTGGTGGTCACTGGACCCTAGCTGCCCTTCCACCTGTATGTTTTTGACTTTGTTCCCATTGGTCAATACCAGGCACAGAATCGACTTGTTCCTGGTAGGCTCATGCACCAGCTGCCTGAGTCCAACCCCCTGCAGGGATTCTAGGATGACTGTGCTTCTGACTGAAGCAGCTGCCTGGGTGGCCCAATCCACGTCCAGCATATTGAAATCCCCCAGTAGCAGGATTTCGCCTTTAGCTGCCATGTCATGTATGTTCTCCACTAGTTCCTGTCTACTTCCTCCCTCTGTGCAGGAGGTCTGTAGATCACCCCTGTGCATATTGCTGTTCCATTCCCTGGCTCAAGGGTGACCCACATTGCCTCTGCCTCTCCCCTGTCTTCTCTGAACTTCTGTAGCCTTTATACCATCACTGATGTACAGGACCACTCCCCCACCCTTTTTAACCCCTCTGCCCCTTATGAACAGTGTATAGCCTGGTACACTGACTTCCCAGCCATAATTAGCAGAGTACCACATCTCTGTTATTGCTGCTATGTCAAGGTCTGCATCTGCCAACAAGACCTCCAGGTCTGGAACCTTATTTCCTAGGTTATGGGCTTTCAGTAGCATGACCTTCCATGTTTTACCATCTGCCCTCCCTCTGCTCTTGTTCTTCCTCCCCAGCATCTTCCCCCCACCCCAATTTCCTTTCCTATGTCCTCTTGCCCCCCCATATCACTTGTTATACATTCTTCACCTGCCTGCCTTAGCTGTTCTTGTAGTCAGCTTATGTTCCTGCATGTTCCCATGGGGGGGTGTTCCTAAGCCTCCTGACCCTCCTGGCTCTCCCCTCCTGGCTAGTGTAAATACTCACAGCTGAAGCATTTAAACTTCTCACAAATAACCAAGGTCTCCTTCTCAGACATATACAGGCCATCCTCCTTATACATGCTTGCAACTGCCCAGTTCAGTCCCCAGTAGCCTATGAAGCCACAACCCTCCCTTCCACACCAATTCTTTAACCAGGAGTTGAAGGTACAGATGTGGAGTGTGCTAGCTTTCCCTGTGCCCTGGACAGGTAGCACCTCCAAGAATGAGACAGAGCATGCTATCTGTTTCAGGTCCCCTCCTAGCTTCCTGAAATCCTCCTGGACTCTGGCTAACTCCACCCTTCTCCTGGCCAGGTCATTGGTCCCCAGGTGGACAATGACATCCAGCTGCTCCCTCCCTCCTAGCCATTGACATAACGGTCCTATAGATCCACTTTCCATACCTCCATGCAGTGTTCCTGGGAGGCACTTGACTTCCCTCTCTCTCCTGCTAGGTGTCCCTAACTCCACTCCCCGGACAATAGAGTCTCCCACTAGGAGAAGCTTCCTCCTCTTCCAGGGTCCCCTGCCTCCCTACCCTGGGGCTCCATCCACTATCAGAAAAAGTAAAAAAAGGGAGATAATTATTTGAAAAAAGTACATTAATACAGACATTAGAAAGATAGAAACATAGAAGTTGACGGTAGATAAGGACTGCAAGGCCCATCCAGTCTGCCTATTTTTTCTACCTTATGAATGTGCCATAGGCCTTTACTCTGTCAATGGCTTATTTATTCATACTCATCTCTATTGCTACCTTATGCCTATCTCATGCCTGTTTGAAGCCCCGCACTGTATTCATATCAACCACTTCTTGAAGTAGGTTGTTCCATGCATCCACCACCCTTTCTGTAAAAAAGAACTTCCTCACATTACCCCTTAATCAGCCTCCCTCTAATCTCATGCTGTGTGCTCTTGTCCTGATAATTTTCTTATATTGAAACATGTTAGACTCTTTCACCTTATTAATGCCCTTAAGATGTTTGAATGTTTCGATCATATCGCCTCTTTCCCCTCCTTTGCTCTAGGGTATACATATTGGGTTCAGTTAATCTGTCCTCATATGTTTTCTGATGCAGTCCCTGCACTATTTAGGTTGCCCATCTCTAGACTGCCTCCATTTTGTTAATGTCCTTGTTCAGGTGTGGCCTCTAGTACTGCACGCAGTACTCCAGATGGGGCCTAACCAGTGTCTTGTAAAGAGGGATTATTACCTCCCTCTTATGACTTGTGACACCCCTACTAATACACCCCAACATCCCTCTAGCCTTACCTACTGCTTTAGTGGTCTGCTTGGATGATTTCAGGTCATCTGTGATGATGATGCCCAAATTTCTTTCTTCCTTTGTGATTGCCAGCAACTCTCCTCCCAACCTATAGGAAGCTTCAGGGTTTCTATTCCCTATGTGCATGATCATGCACTTCTTTGCATTAAATCCCAGTTGTCACACTTCCGACCATTTTCCCAGTTTTTCCAGAACTCTTCTCATTCTGCCCACCCCATCTGGATCATCTACTCTGTTGCAGATCTTGGTGTCATCTGCAAACAGACAAAACTTACCCTCCAGTCCATCTGCAATGCCGCTGATGAAGATGTTGAAGAGGACTGGCCCCAGAACTGATCCCTGAGGTACCCCACTTGTGGCTTGCATCCCTTCTGACTGTATACCATTTACCACCACTCTCTGTTTTCTGCCCACTAACCAGTTTGCCACCTAGTTGACCAACTTCTGACCCACCCCAAGCCAACCCAGCTTATTAATCAATCTTCTGTGTGAAACAGTTTCAAAAGCTTTGCTGAAGTCAAGTTATGCAACATCAACTGCACCCCCTTGGTCCACCACTCTGGTTACCCAGTCAAAGAAATCTATGAGATTAGTTTGACAGGACCTTCCTGTTGTAAATCCATGCTGTCTTGGATCCTGTGCTCCTATGGATTCCAGGTGTTGCGCTATCCTTTCCTTAAGGAGTGCCCCCATAAGCTTGCCCACTACTGAAGTAAGATGGACTGGTCTGTAGTTCTCTGCCTCCTCCCTGCTACCACTCTTGTGGAGTGGGATAACATGAGCCCTTCTCCAGTCTTCTGGTACATCTCCTGTGCTCAGAGACTTACTAAACAGTTTTGATAATGGCTGTGCTAGTTCTACCCTACGCTCCTTCAGTACCCTGGGATGTATGCCATCAGGTCCCAATGCCTTGTCCACCCTGAGCTTAGTGAGCTCTTGTAGGACCCTTTCTTTTGTGAAGGGGCTTGTGCACACCTCCCTCCCCCTGTGTCCATGGTGCTGAGCTGTGGGCCCTGTCCTACCTTCTCCTCAGTAAATACTTAGGAGAAGTATCTATTTAGGATAGATGCTTTTCCTTGGTCCTCTTCTACACACTCCCCCTTATCCCCTTTGATTTTAGTAATACCCCCTCTGGACTTTCTCCTTTCACTAATGTATTATAGAATATCTTGTACCCTTCTTTTACTGTTCATGCTAGTGTTTCCTTGGTTTGGGCCTTTGCCTGCCTTACTGCCTTCCCTACTTCCCTTAGGGAAGCTTGATATGCCTCCCTATCTTTGTCCCGCTGTGTTCCCTTATATTTCCTGATGGCCAACCTTTTGGCTCTGATCTTTTCTGCTACTGTTTTTGAGAACCAAAGTGGTTTCCTCCTTCTTTTGCTCTTGCTTTTCTCCCTAACACAGTGAGATGTTGCTTCAAGTATTGCATCCTTAATGCTTGCCCACTTTGCCTGTACACCCTCACCTGTATTTCTTCTTGCTAGGGCTAGCTTAACTCTGTTGGCCACCTTATCAAAGTCAGCTCTTCTGAAGTCCCCTATTTTTGCCTTGGAATGGGATGATTTAGTTCTAGTGGCCAAATTGAACCACACCATGTGATGGTCATTGGCCCCCAGGTGACCTTCTACCTGAAGAATTGTGATCCTTTCCCCATTAGTCAGTACTAGATCTAGGATAGGCCTGTCTCTTGTGGGTTGTTGTACCAGTTGTTTGAGGCCCTCCCCCTGCAGGGAATCCACTAGGTGTCTAGTTCTGGCAGATGTTACTGCTGGTATTGACCAATCTGTATCTGGCATGTTGAAGTCTCCCATTATCAGAACCTCCCTTTTAGCTGTCATGTTTTGTATATCTTCTAACAGTAATGTGTCTATGTCCTACCCTGGTCTGGAGGCCTGTAGACAACCCCAGTTCATATGGTGTCCCATTTCCTGTTTCCAGGGTGATCCAAGTTCTTCTTGCTCCTTATGTGTATTCTGAATTCTGTAGCTTTGATATTTTCATTGACATAAAGGGCCACTCCCCGTTACTCTGTGTCTCTTCTGAACAGTACATAGCCGGGTACTGAAGTCTCCCAAGTGTGGTTACTTGTGAATCATGTCTCAGTAATGGCTATGATGTCCAGTTTAGCCTCTGTCATTATTGTCTGCAGGTCTGGGATCTTGTTTCCCAGACTGTGGGCGTTCGTGTACATGATATTCCATTTGCCAGATTTCGGTGCATTAGTTGTTGGGTGAAGTCTGGTGTTTCCCCTGCATGTCATATGGGGAGCCAGACCTTTTTCCTTACCTGGTGATGCAAATGAACTACAAACATGCTGAACTCCTGTTTGATCACTAGCTGAGGGGGATGGGGTGTTCTTCCTGTTTGATGTTACGTCATAGCGGTCCTAGACTCAGACATACTTCTACACCACATTCCTGTTTGTTGTTACATCACAGTGGTCCTAGGCTCTGACATACTTCTATGCCACATTGTCCTGGATCCTGCATCTGGAGGGAACATCCACTGCCACAAATGCCCAATTGTATACCCCTAACTGGACATCGCTCACCTCTGATCTTTAGGTGTCAGCATGGCTCAGTTGGTAGCACATCCATCTCTAGACCAGAAGGTTATGGGTTCTCATCCCACACCGGGATTGGACTTGCACCTAAAAATCACTGGCATCCGAGTGCAGTATTTGGGGGTGCTGTACTGCTGAGGTGTGCCATCCTTCGGATGAGACGTTAAACCGAGGTCCCTTCTGCCCATCCTGGTGTTGTCCTGGTGGGTGTCCAGGTGGAAGTAAAGAACCCAGGACACTCTTCGCAAAGAGTAGGGAATATTCCCGGTGTCCTGGCCAACATTTCCCTTCCCATTAACCGGTTCATGCAATTATCCAGGCTGTGTGTGGGTGATGATATGCGATATGGCTGCCACCACACATTCAGTCACTTCACTATCAGTCTAGCATTGCTTGTAAAGCGCTTTGGGTGTATGAAAAGCACTATATAAATGCTGATTCTTCTTCTTATGCATGGTCTCAAACAAAAGGCAACCTGTACAATCTAATACTCTATCTCAGTGACTCAAGAATTAGGATTCCGCCCCGGGCACCACAGGCCCTGAACAATATCTTAGCCAAGCTAAAACTCCTACTAGGAGGTGACATAGAAATGAACTCTGGCCTCCCTGGCACAAATGTGCATATTTCCTCTCCTACTCAAGCCAATCGGGCCAACTCTAAAGGGTTAAGGATAACCCATATGAACATAAGTAGCCTGAGGCCAAAGATACACGAGCTGCAAGCCTGGGTGAACCTATACTCCCCAGATATTGTTGTAATCTCAGAAACCTGGCTTAGACCGCAGGTACGTGACCATGAGATTGAGCTAAATGGCTTCAAAATATTCAGGCAGGACAGACTGGGAACAAAGGGAGGAGGAGTCCTGATCTACATAAGATCCTCCTTAATTGTTTCCATAGTGACAACCACTGACATACAGAACACCAGTTGTGAAATGATATTCATAACACTGCTGATGGGAGGCACCAAACCCCTGATAATTGGATCCATCTATAGCCCCCCAAAAGCAGCTGATGCTGCCCTGAACTCACTTCTCACAGCACTGCCCAATCTCCCAAAGGGTGAGAAGGTGATCCTGGGTGATTTCAATATACATTGGGGGCCTCAAACAAAGGGAGAACTAAAGAACTTACTTCTTGAAGCTGACCTAACTCAGCTAATTCATGAGCACACCAGACTGAACACCAAAACAGGAAACCATACTACACTGGACTGGATCCTGGCCTCTAAGCCGGATAGCATAAGACTGGCAGGTGTTTTCTCTGACGCCCTAAGCGATCACTCACCAGTGTTCTCCATTTGGAAAAATGATTATAAAGCCCCCCCCACCCAGAATACTCTAGATGCAGAACTTCTTTAATTTTGACACAGATGTCTTCCTAGTCACACTACAGGAGGTAAACTGGACCCTCATCAAGAAAGCCCCTAACCTTGATGCCACCATAGAATTCTTCATAAACAACTTCCTTTCTGCAGTCAATAAACATGCCCCATTGAAAAAAATCAGGGTAAAAGGTCAGGACGCAAGGTAGTTGTCCCAGAATCATAAAAAAATCATGAATGAGAGAGAGACAGGGCCTGGGGGAATTATAAACGCACTCATGGCAGCAATACAGAGAATTGCAAAACAAAAGTAAAAAGAGCTCATATTGGCAAAAAAAAATACGTCAGAGATCTTCAGAGAAAAAAATCTATCCGACCCAAGGAAATTCTGGTCACAAATCAACACCCTCATCAAGGGTAGCCCCACCCAGGGTGATAGTGATATAATAGCAAATGGCACCCACCTAAAGAGCCCAGCTGATACCGCCAATGCAATCAACTCCTTCTTCACAGACTTAAAGAAGTTCAAGAGTCCTTATACTGTGGCTATCCCACCCAATATATCAGACTCAAACAACACTCCACCCTACCCTAGCTTCCATTTTAAGATGCTGTCTAAAAGTGAGGTCCTAAAACTACTTATAACATTAAACCCCACGGTTCAGCTGGTTACGACAAGCTTGAACCAAGATTGCTAAAAACTGCAGCCTCAGCCATAGTTGCTCCAGTCTCATGGCTGCTCAACAGGTCTCTCCTTGAAGGGAAGGTCCCAGCACTCTGGAAAGTTGCCCTGGTCACACTCATCCATAAAGGTGGATCATGGGAACAGGTGGTCCCGTATCGATCCTTTCCATCCTTAGCAAGGTACTAGAGAGGGCCATCTATAATCAAATAACAGATTACATTGAGAGGAACAACTCATTCACACCTAGACAACATGGTTTTAGAAAACCCATGGCATGGATATGGCCCTAGTCTGTCTCACTGATCATATCCTAACAGCTCTCGACAAAGGCCAGTCCACCGGGTCAATCTTCATAGATCTAACTAAGGCCTTCGACCTGGTAGATCAACAGCTGCTCCTAGCAAAACTCAAGCTTCTAGGCCTTGACAGTCTGACAATTTGGTGGTTTACAGACTACCTCCAAGGGAGATCCCAATTTGTCAGATGGCAAGGGGCGCAATCTGAAAACTGCAAAATTCTCAATGGGGTCCCTCAGGGGTCCATCCTATGGCCCCTACTATTCTCTGTTTTCATAAACAACATGCCAAATCACTGCAGTGAATTTACTATACTTCTATATGTGGATGATGCAGTACTCTACAGGTCCACCAAGGACCTGAACTCTCTGAACACTGCACCAACAAGGACCTGCAACTCCTCGAGGACTGGCTGACTAGCAATAAACTTGTGCTCAATAGCAAAAAAACTAGGGCCATGTTATTTGGTGCCTCAAACCTAAGGCAAGATAGAAGCTCAATCGTAACCCCAAGCCTGTCAAATGGCACCAAGATTGAGGTTGTAGACACAATAAAGTACTTGGCATTGCACTAGACCAAAACTGCTCTTACAAAAAGCATATTGAACTACTGACCAAGACACTGAATCAGAAATTGGGAGTACTGTACCATCTTAGCCCTTTTCTTACTCCAGATTCCCTGCAAAAGATTGCAACTGGAACCGTACTGCCCTACTGTATGGGTCACCAGTCCTACTCACAGTAAAAACTGGGGAAATGCAAAAACTTGCTACTCTTTATCACAGGGTGTGCTGGTTCACTACAGGAGCTCAGCCAAGGGGTCACCACTGCCAGGTGCTTCAAGATCTGTCCTGGCCACCACTGAAAGGGTGTCTTGAGTATCCATCCTTATGCTTAGCCTATAAGCTAAGGTCAGAAAATGCCCCACCAAGCCTTGCAAAAACACTATCGGCTAAACACAACAGCAGGCCCCTTAGATCCTCCAGCCACCAGCTTCTCACAATGCCTAGAGTTAGGTCTTCCCAGGGGCAGAGGTCACTCTCTGCTAACACACCGCCCCTCTGGAACACTCTCCGAGGAAATGTGCAAACATGTAATTCCCTGGGGGTTTCAAGAAGGGACTCAAGGCTCATCTGATAGAGCTTAATCAATGCACTTTCAATCACTGATGCCCAAATCCCCTCCTGCCACCAGTCGTGTTCCTACTACCAACTTATCTGTTACCTCCAATGTCACCTATTTATCAGCCTATGACTGTAGGCTGTAAGCTAGGGTTGTAATCTTGGAATCTAACTTAATGTTCACCTGAATTTGTATGGTAAGCTTTGCCACGTACAACATTTTATGCCCCTTATAATACTGTCTGTTGATTTCTGTACTAACTTATGTAACTGTCAACCTGTATATGTTCTGTAACTTCATGAAATGTTCTTACCTGTGTTTAATCCTGAATCACCCCTGAAAAAGGGACTGTCATGGTCTCAGTGGGTTTACCCAGTTACCAAAATTTAAATAAGTAAAATAAAATAAATAAAATGTTTCAGGTGTTGAACCCCTCTCCCCATTTGCTAGTTTAAATATTCTGCAAAGACATCAAACTTCTGCCCCAATGCACTGACTCCCTTCCTCCTTAGTCAGATGCAGTCCCTCAAATTTAAAGAACTTTCGCTCCCAAAACTGTTGCCAGTTACCTACAAATTTGTGTCCTTTTTCCTGGCACCAGCCCATGAGCCACATGTTTAGCTCCTCATCTCCCCTTCTCTGATCTTCCATCCATCTGTCCCCTCTTCCAGACTGGCAGAATCTCAAAGAAGGAGATGCCAGACAAAATGGATGACAGTTCATCTCCCAGCCTGGTCAGGTGTTCCTTGGTCCCCACAACTGACCAGCTGGCGAGATTGATAGTCCCTATGTGTACCAGGGCATCTATGTTTTCTCCTGCTTCCAGCGCAATTCTAGCAATGCTGTCTGGGTCTCTCCACACCACAGCTGGAGGTAGGTATCAACTCCCTGAATCATGGAGTCTCCTATGATCAAAAGTGTTTTGAATTTCCTTTTTGCTTTTTTTTTTGTTTTGGTCCTTGTTTTGGGCAAGTTTTGTAGCGTTAGGTCCTGTGCGACAGTGTCCTGCTCTGCAGTGTCCTTTACCCCTTTGTTTGATTTAGGAGATAGAGGTAGATACTTGTTTTTAGTTTTTATAGGGTTTGTGGAGGTGATACATTGGAGAGCATTGAGTGATGGGGCACCCGATTTTCTCCTCCTAAGCACCTGCCAACCTCCTGGACCAACTACCCTCTGCAGTCAAGGTGCTTCAGTTGGATGTTGTGAAAATGGCAGGCAGTTTTTATAATATATGTTCCTCCTGAATATGTGATTTGAGGCCCCCAATCTCTGCCCATGCTGCCTGGAGCTGAACCCTTAGATCTCCAAGGGTCCAGCATGTAGGACAGTGTCCTAAATCCTGTATAACTGCCCTTTTGAAAAGTGTCCCACAGTACCTACAGTTATTAATATCCATTCCAGTTGAGTTACCAAGTTTATAACCTGGTCCAAGTAATTAGGAGGAAAATGAAAGCAAAAGTTAGTTTTTTTTTGTTTTGTTTTTGTATAACTGTTTATGACAAGTAAAATTACTTATACCCCTGTAAGTGAGGTCACTGTATGGATACCCTCTGATCCTCCCCTTTCTGCTTTGCTACAGGAAATGTCATGACTGTGCTACTTTATAAAAGGAGTGTTGCATGGGGTGTGTGGGTGGCTGGACTCTTCCCCTGCCAAAAAAGAAGAACCACAGACAAGAGAAACAAGGAGGTAAGAGCAGAAACAATCAGCCAATAACAAATGCAGTAGCCCTGAAAACTTAGCCTAATGATAGATAAAACCATAAACCCTGTAAACACCACCTGTAACAATTTCACAGAAGATATACCCTGCAAAAAACACTTTGCTACAGTGGAAAATAAAGCAGTAACAGAAGATATACCTTGCAAAAAAAGTTTGAATCAGAGAAGATTACAGCAGTAATCTGTAAGCACAAAACAGTAACAAACCTGTAGGCACACCCTGTAATAATGCAGCAGAAAGTATACCCTGCAACATCAATTTGAATCAGAGAAGATTATAGCAGTAAAATGTAAGCAAAAAATAGTAACAAACCCTGTGAGCACAAAAGAAAATAGTAACACACAGTAACTCTGCCTAGCCAAAAGAAGCCTTAAACTTTTTCCTTGCTCTGATAATGTTGTTCCTTGCTCTGTCCTTACAAGCAAACCTAGAAGAAAAGAGTTCAGGTGAAGCTAGGTGCCTTTGCCAGCAAAGCACACAAAGAAGAGAAATGAAAAACATTAGGGTTTTGGGTATCCGGGAGCATTGACAAATCAGTGGTGGGGTTTTACTTGGGGTTGTCAAACCTAATGTCCACCCCCCAGCCCGTAGCCTCCTGTCTGACGCACAAGATACAGCTCCAGCCCAGTGCTGCATAGTGATACAGTATGGCCAATATAATCTGTCACAGCTTTCTTCACACAGGGCCCTCACGTGCCTGTAAGAAGATTTCACATTTGACCTCATCTGATTCAGTGTAGGGGTGGGCATTAGGGTTGACAACCCCAAGTAAGACCCCACAACTGATTCGCCAATACTCCCAGAGACCCAGATCCCTAATGTATTGATGAATCATTGCTGGTGTCTTACTTAGGTTGTCAACCCTAATACCCACCCCTCCCCACCCCTGTTCAGATGAGGTCAAATGTGATGTGGCACTGTGTGAAGAAAGCTCCAACAGAATATGTTGTCCAAACTGTATCATTATGATGCACTTGGTTGGATCTATATCTTGTGCATCAGGCAAGAGGCTACAGGCTGGGTATTAGGGTTGACAACCCCAAGTAAGACACAACCACTGATTCACCAGTACTCCACAGACCCAAATCCCTAATGTTTTTTCATTTCTCTTCTTTGTGTGCTTCACGTTCTACAACCCTGATGTTTGCATTAACAGTTTTTTCCAACTAGATAGATAGATAGATAGATAGATAGATAGATAGATCACAAAAAACTTCAATAATGCATTAGTTAGGCATACAGCAACAAAAGTAGGGAAAGGTAACATTAGGGTGTCACCCTAACACCCCAACCCTACCCTGCACAGACCAAGAGGCATCAGGGGGTGGTACTGGGGTTGTCAACCCTAATGCTTCCCCCATTCCATTCTAAAAACAGCTGGGTGGATACAGTATAGGAGAATGGGGTTGACAACCCCCAATGCCACCCGTGACACCTCTTGGTCTGCGCAGAATAGGGGTGAGGTGTTAGGGTAAAACCTGGAGGGGCAGCTGCAGAATAAGGGGTGCTAGCTGCACATTCGAGCAGACTTGATAGACCTCTAGGCCTTTATCTGTGGGCAAATTTCGTATGTTCGTATTTCCCTACTTTTGTCTCTGTAACCCTAACTAGTGCATTAACACATTTTTTGCAATTTATTTCCATACTTTTTGAGATAGTATAATAGTATTCTTATTTTATGGTGGGGACCTGCACTCCCATGCCTCCACTGAGATAGTATAACAGTATCCTTATTTCAGTGTGTGAATGCAGGGTCCTTTGGATCCTGCACTCCCATCCCTCCATTGAGATAGTATAACATATCCTTATTTTTACAGTTCAGACCCTGCACTTCCATGCCTCCACTGAGATACTATAACAGTATGACTATTTTACAGTGGTACTACAGAGTCCTTCAGACCCAGCACTCCCATCCCTCCACTAAAATAGTATAATAGTATCCTTACATTACTATGGGAGTGCAGGGTCCTTTGGACCCTGTGCTCCCATCCCTCCACTGAGATACTATAACAGCGTCCTTATTTCACTGTAGAAGCATTGTAACAAATACTCATAACTCTGCCATTTTCAATCACTTCGACCCCACATTTTCAACATAGCCTTCTTATGAGCTCACCGCATGTGCCCAGTACAGATGTTTTCCAAATCCCTGTCAAAGCGTAATTCTGTGCAACTACGACACCATTGTGCACCACAAGTGCAAAAACACATTTTGGCCAGGATTCAAAAAATGGCAGCTGTCACATTCATGAGCAGGGGTAATAGTAAGACTATGTTGAAAATATGGAATGAAAATATAGAAACGCACTTTTGCTAATCGCACTTAACAATGCCTTATTCCATTGTATAGGGCATACATTAGACCGTATCTAGACTATAGCTCCCCTTTCTGGAATCCAAACCAAAAAAAAGACATAGCAATTCTTGAACAGATTCAAAGGAGAGTAACTAGGATGATTCCAAGATTAACAAACTTGGATTATCAGAACAGATTAAAAGCTACTGGTCTCTTCTCTCTTCAAACTAGAAGATTAAGAGGTGATATGCTTATCATTTTTAATTTAATAAATTCACCAGATCTAATGGAAAAATGTGGTCTAACACTCTCCAAAAGGAGACATGTTCCAAGACTGCATAATAAACAGCTTGAAGTAAAAACTTATAAAACCAGCAAAAGGGGAAACTTTTTTCCAATAAGAGCATCCATTGTATGGAACACCTTGCCACAAGAATTGGTAGAGGCAACTAGTGCCACTGTCTTTAAAAACAAATTAGATGTTTGGTTGAGGGATAATAGATAAATAATGTCCCACATAGTGTGGGGAACAGTCTTGATGGGCTCTGGCCTTCTTCTGTTCTTTCATAACAAGTAATACCAAGTAAGTAAAGTAACATTTCCAAAGTTACAAGCGTGAGTAGCGACACTTCAACAAATGCTCATAACGCAGCCATTTTTTTAAATGTTCACTCTAAAATTTCAATCTGAGCTTTTGAATTGACTCATATGAATATAGTGACTGTCATTAGCAATCCCACTTGAAAGGTGATTTCACCAACTGACTGCGAAATCAACTTTCCAGCATGAGTTGCCTAATGACAGTCATATTGTTCATGAGGCTGGGTCCCCAAAAGACCATGTTGAAAATCTGAGACCAAAATCTTAAAAAATGGATGAAAGTTGCCCCCCCCATTGAAATACATTGGACCGCATTTACCTTAGTTTATATTGCAGTTGCTGGTTCCAGCAGCAAGAGGTGTCTTCGATAGGTAGAGCGAGTGTCAAACCTGGGACCTCCTCAGGTGAGTAAGGATCAGGTGTGGACGTCGGGAGGTGTGGGGAGGAGGGTCTGCAGTGGGAGGTTGGGTGGCGGGTGAGGGAGTGATCAGCGATAGACTTTTTTTTACAAATAAAATATAAAAAAGGCAACAAGGGTCAGTTTTTCCCTTTATAGGTCACAGAAACACATAAAAGGTAGGGGATACCACTGGACACCAAGGATTTTTTTTTAATCAAAGGGTGGTGAGGGAGGCGGGTACCACTAGGTACCAGTGATGTAAGGGCAAAAAGTGTCAGAATGCCACTATGCATTAATATATATATATATATATATATAGTGAAAAAAATAACAATTTTAAATATGTAGGGATTCAGGGTGGGGGTGTCACTAGACATCAGGGATTGAAAGGAGAAACAAATTTAAAATACAGTTTTTGGGACCAGGTGGTCCTGCAACACTTTTCTTCCTGGGGAAGAAGAAGGCAGAAAACAATCCTTGTTTACCATCTCATTTCCTCATTCACCAACTATTTCTGTCACTAGTGAACAAGGAAATTGTCTGACAAACAAAGATTCCTGGTCTGGATATCTGGTCAAGAAATTTTAATGACCAAATGGCCAGACAGGAATCCTTGTTCACTAGCCGAATTCCTTGTTCACCATCCTGATTCATCACTGGCAAACAAGGATCCCTGATCTGCCCATCTAGTCGTGAAAATTTCCAACCAGATGTCCATACCAGGGATCCTTGTTCACAAGCCAAATTCCTTGTTCGCCATCCTGATTCATCATTGGCAAACTAGTATCCCAGGTCTGGCCATCTGGTCATGAAAGTGTCCAACCAGATGTCCAAACCAGGGAGCCTTGTTCACCAGCTGATTTCCTTGTTCGCCAGTGATGACTCAGGATGGTTAACAAGGAATTTAGCGAGTGATGAACAACGATTAAAATAAGTAAAAAAAATGTTTTGGGGGCATACATACCTGGAAAACCACACAGCACAGCTCATCAACTCCCAATGAGCAGCAATCACACAATAATATGTGAAACAGCAACCCCTGGACAGAGTTATGACACTTTGTTTTGGACAAAATGAAAAAACAAGATGGCAGCTGATGAACAAGGAATTGATTCTGGCGAGCAGGGAACACCCCCTGGTGAACAAGGAATGCCCCCTCATGAACAAGGATCCTTGTTCGTACCGTGCAGCTATCCTGAAAAATAAAAATCCCATTGAAAATAATGGGAACTTAAAAATACTATAACTTTGAACAGATTAATATTCTTTCACCAAACAAAGCAGGCCTGTTCTGTGGCCCAAACTCTTTCTACCATAAAAGTTTTAGACTAAAATTCCACAACGTCTCTGCTCTGCAGTGTGATGAGGAAAAAAGTGGCAAATTTTAAGGCTTTTTCACTATCTGGATCTCAGAATCCACAAATCCGACTGGAACAAACCTTGGCACATTAAGAGAGCTACCCCAGGAGACTGCACATGCAAGGTTTTGTGCAAATCTGTTGAATGGTTACAAAGTTATTTAAGTGCACAGTTTCAGGTTTAACATAAAACCTGCTGCTCAACCCTACCATGGCTCTATCATATATATACTGTATATATTCTTTGCAAAAAACTATGTTAATGCAGACATTAGGGTTGTAAAAATGCAACTTGTACAAAGATGAGAAATGAAAAAACATTAGGGCTTCGGGTCTCTGGAGTATTGGTGAATCAGTGGTGGGGTCTTACCTGGGGCTGTTAAACCTAATGCCCAACCCCTCAGCCCATAGCCTCCTGTCTGAAGCACAAGATACAGCTTCAATCTAGTGCTTCATAGTGATACAGTATGGCCAACGTAATCTGTCAACTCACGTAACTTGACCTTGGACATCACTCATGGCTCCACCACTCATGACATCAAAAGGTCACTCTGCACTTGTGGAAATTTATTTATTTTTATTTATTTAGACAGCAGTTTGGAAAACCTTTGAGCCATAGGCTCATTTACAAAGGTACCTTGTCACAGTAAGACAAATGAAAATACACAGTATAACAGTAACTTAAGACATAGACACAAACAAGCTGGTACAGGTAGGATTGATGCAAACAGTACCAGAGTTATGTTGTCCTTAGCAGCTTAGTAGTAAGCTTTGTCATTAGTATGGAGTTCGGCTTTGACTAGTGGCAATTACAGCTTCGGGTGTTAACAAGGTGGTTCCGTAAGGACATTTTGAAGCATGATATAGTTGGAGCTTCCGAGATGGAGGGGGGCAATGTGTTGAACCAGGAGGGAGCCCTAAAGCTGAAGGCTCTTTGGCTGTGAGAGGTCCTAGCTCTAGGGATAACAAGAGAGGTTTTCCCAGAGGTCCGAGTATGAACTAGTGGGACAGAGCGGGGATGGTGGTGGTCAATCAGGTGGGGATAGCCCAAGGAGGGTCTTTTGTAAGGGTACAGGTCAGATATTTGAGGCGCCATCAAGATCAAGTACCAGCGCTTTAGCGCACAGTAGAACAGGTGTGTGTTAGCCTAGGTGCCCCAGTAATTAACCTGCAGGCCTTATTCAGAGAAAAGCGAATTTTATGGAGTGCAGTCTGATCAGTATATACACCGACAGTCCATAGTCCACTAGGGATAGGATAGAGGAGGTGATCTGCGAGTCGAAGAGCCTCCGGGAGGAGGCAGTGTTTATACCGATGTAAGATGCCCAATCGGATATTAGTGGCAGTGGCTAGGGCAGCAATGTGTCCATGGAAGGAGAGGGAGGGGTCAAAATGGATCCCTAGGTATTTATAGAAGCAAACTTGTTCGAGTGAGAAAGAGGACCCAGAGTGAATGAGGAGTTTGAAGTTGCAGGACTTGTTTTGAGGATGAGTGAAGAATATGTTTTTTGGTTTTTTAAGATTTATCACCAATCTATGTTCCTTGAATCAGCCCTCAGCTTCAGCAAAGGACTTCTGCAGTGAGTCCTGGAGGGCAGTAGGGTTACGACTTGAGGCAAAGATGACTGCATCATCAGCGTACAATAGAATGTTCCCTGAGCAAGAGCGTGAAAGGGTGTTAAGGTAAAGGGAGAATAGTAAGGGGCCCAGAATGGAGCCCTGGGGAACCCCAGAAAAGATGGGACAGATGTCTGAGTAGGTCCCATTAATTTTTACACACTGTGAGCAGTCAGACAGATAACTGGTGCACCAGGAGATAGGCCCAGCAGCAAAACCAGAGAGACTAAGGGCATCAAGAAGGAGGGGGTGGGAGACAGTGTCGAAAGCTTTAGAGAGGTCAATGAAGATGCACCAGCCAGAGAACCAGTGTCTAAGGAGGAGTGGAGAAAGTTGGAGAACTCTAGGAGGGCTGTGTTGGTACTGTGGCCCACTTGGAAGCCATGCTGCTCAAGACATAGGACATTGTAGGTGGAGAGGTAGTCAGAGATTTGAGAGGCTACCACTTTTTACAAGGCCTTGGAGAGAGGAGAGAGAATGGAGATTGGCCTATAGTTTCCAGCCACAGTCCTATCACCACCTTTAAAGATAGGGGTGACAGTGGCAACTTTCCAGGCAGTTGGAACCTTCCCCAGGCAAAGAGAGTGGTTGATGAGGCACGTGATCAGGGTAAGGACTGTGTCTAAGACCAGCCGTAGGATACACTGATCCAGGGTGTCACTGCCCGTACTATTACTCTTGAGGGCAATGACAAGGTCGCCTAAGTTCTTGGGCAGAAACACGGTGGAGGAGAAAATAAGGGTGAGAAAGATTTACGGCAGGCACTGGGGGAGGAGGGTCAAAAAAATTTGTAGGGAGGATAGGGCTAAGGTCAGTGAATGAGGTGTTGAGATGGTTGGCTATGAGGGCTGGGTCTGAAGAGATCACGCCATTAATGTTGATCTGGGTGGGTGGGAGTGTACTCCCATTTAACTGTTTAATGTTATCCCAGAAGGTTCTGGGTTCCCCATGAGGCTGTGAATGAGGACCGATAGTGCTCAGACTTGGCCTTTCTGATGGTCCGAGTGCACTTGTTTCGGGTGGCAGCATATAACTGCCTGTCACTGGGCTGGCCAGTCTCAATGGCATGGTGCCATAGGTTGTCCCTATGTTTGAGTTGGTGGATCAAAGCTGGGGTTACCCAGGGGGCATTCTGCCTTTTAGAACGGCGGGTCGACATTGGGGCAAAGATATCACAGGCATTATTAAAAGTTCGGGTAAAGAAGGAGAGAGCTGTGTCAATGTCAGGAGTTGCCTGTATAGGAGACCAGTCAATTTGGGACAGAAGTTCCTTAAGTTTTGTCAGACCACCAGGTATTAGACACCGCCAGCATGTGGACTGTGCTATGGGTTTGGGAACTGAGGATGACCAGTGGAATAGAATGGGGAAGTGATCACTGAGAGAGTCTGGGAGGACTTGTACATTGGGGATCCGATTAGGGCGGTTGGTGAGTACCACATCAAGCAGGGTACTGGAGCCTCTCTTGCGGTTAGTCCTGGTAGGTTGGGTAACTAGTTGTGTTAGGTCTATTGCAGAAAAGGAGTCATGGGTAGAGGAGGAGGAGGGGCTGAGCCAGTTGACATTTAGGTCACCCACCAGAATTTGATCAGCGGAAGGAGGTAGTGAGGAAAGGTATTCTGTAAGAGAGGCAATGGTCTGCCTTTGGTCCCTGGGGGACACGTATGCAGTAGTCAGATAAAGAGGTCCCTTTAAAGGGTCAGGGGTTAGTTTCAGCGAAAGCGCCTGGGCCCTGGAGTCAAGGATTGGAGTAGGCAGGGCTAGTACAGGGAGAGATTCCTTGACATAAATAGTGCAGCCGCTGCCCCGTCTCCCAACACGGTTGGACCGGAAGAGGGGAAACCAGGAAGGAGACCAGGGAGTCAGGGAGGATTTTGACAGCCAAGTCTCAACCAGAGTGATGACATCAGGGTTAATTGATGTGACCAGGCATTGTAGTGAGTCAAACTTTTTTAGGAGGCTACAGATATTCATGGAGACCATGCATAGGCCTGTGGTGCTAGTTGGGGAGCTCCTGGGAACTGGGCCAGGGTTTGGATGAATGTTCCCTGACAGGAGTAGTAGCATGACTAATACCCTGGCTGGGAGATGGTGAGAGGTTTTCCTATGATTGACATGAGAGGGGGGAGGGGACGTTAAGGGACCAGGGGGTGGGTAGGGTGGTACAGGAAGGGAAGGCAAGAATAAGAAGACACCCGGATGTACCTGAGGTGAGGAGGACGCTAGGGGGAGGGCAGAGAGGACCGAGACACACAGAGGTCCCAAGGGGCAAGAGAGCAGGTTCAGGAGCAAGGGGAGGGAGGGGTGCCAGGGCACAGTGCAGAGTAGCAGATGGGTAAGTGGGCAAGTGCACTGCTAGTGGGGATAGGCACAGGCAGAGCATGAGGCAGGGCCAATACATTCTGGTAAGCAAGATCCAAAGGAAGGAGTACTGTACAGGTAGGAGTAGGAAGTAGCGAGGGAGCATAGGTCCCTCTAGTGGCCAGCAGGTATAACCTGCGAATGGGAAAGTGGGGAGATAGGTTCTGGGCAACAGGACGTGATGTCACCGGATGTGATGTCACGGGGTGGATCCTTAAATTGACAGCCACCCCTGGGTGGGTGGGTGGTTGGGGTGGGTGAAGCAGATGGCGCAAAGTGCTGTCGGGCTAGCAACCCCCTGCAGGCATCCAGACGAAGAGAAGAGGCTCTCTTTACCTCGAAAGTAATCATATCACTGATATTTCCAATAGGGCCATAGCATATCCCAGCTGAGCCTTCATCTCTATGTCCTCTCCTCTCCTCTCCTCTCCTCTCTCCTCTCCTCTCCTTTCCTCCAAGCAAGCTGCAGCTGCCCTTTGCTCAAGTCCTACAGCCCCCTTCCCTAGCCTGTCTCGGTGAATTACACGCAGTGTGGTGCAATGTCTGACTACCCACCTGCCACCACCCTGGCCTTCCATTCCATGGTTCCCCTCCCAAATTTGAGCCTGTTTCCCATTCTGATGCCCTGCCTGCCAGCTCACCCAAGTCATCTGCTGCCCACCCAGGCCTCCCCATAAATTGTTGACATCTGCTGCCTTTCTCAGCTATCTCTCTCTCTCTCCCCCTCTCTCTCAGGCTCTGTCTCTCACCTGTGAGCTGCTGTGACCCTTATCGTCCTCTTGACTTACTTCTTGTCTCAACTGGGTGGCAACCCTATAGAGACACACATGGAAGGAGTCATTTGGAGTTCCCAGATTGTCATTTTGATTGTGATGCTGAGCTGATGTGTGAGCTCAGCTGCCCACCTGGCCTGCCAGCTACCAGGCCTCTGCTCAGTAAATTGTCTGAGTGACTGAGGACATGACCGCAACTGGTCTCTCTCTCTCTATCTCTCATGGGGTGATCATTGATAGAGATCAGACAAGTCAGACTTCTGCCTGCAGCTATACATTGCTACTGCACTCAGCCAAGTGGGCATCAGATAGCCAAGCTGCTCTGGTTACAATTTAAATGACCAGATGGCCGACCTGAGTTCTGAACACACACTGAGTGGTGCTGCTTCACCATGCCACCTGCTCTAGACCAGCAATTACCCATCCTGACCACACCAATCTGTTGGTACTTGCTCTCTCTTTGCTCAGTTCTCTTATGCTGCCTACAAGTACATTGCACTCTGATGACTGCCTAAAATGGGATTTAGTACCAAGAGCAATGACACACACTACCACCAGGCAATAGCTGAGTGGATGGATGAGCAGAGCAGCATGTCATGGAATCAGACACACCAGTTTGTTGTTGGCTTGATTGGGGGCCAGGACGGGGGGAAAGAAACTCATTGGCTCTCATGACTGAGGCATATACAACTCTGAGAGAACTATTTCATTAGTGGTCCAGTGTAAGACTGATTCTTGGTCATCTTGGTCATCTTGTGGATTCCATGTGTCATGCAGTGACGTGATGGTGAACCTGGTCCCATTCCAAGCCTGGCTATAAGGAAGGAAATGAAGAGTCTGAGATGGGATCCCTCCTGAAACCGTGACATTCTGACATGGCAAGGGGGAAAGTTGTTACAAAAAAGAAAAAAGTGAAGCTCAGGGCCTACAGCACAGGCCAGGATGCAATTAGCATTCCAGAAACCCAGGGCCAGTCCACTCCTGGTCTGGCTCAGTAGTCCATGGACCATTTTGCTTGCCCTGTGCTGTACTGCTTTCACCTTGTTGCAGTCTTTACTTCAGTGTGTATTTCAATACCTTGCACAGTATTCCAGGTGTGGTTGCACCAGTGACCCTTACAATGGGAGGATCACCTCCAGACTTCTACTGTTTATTCTCCTCCCTGTGCATCCCAGCATTCTGTTTGCCTTGCCCAAAGTTCAGTTACAAAGTCCTGTTGTCTTTAGGCTCTCTGATACCATGACCGTTAAGTGCTTTTCCTCCATAGTGTTTTTTAACACCATTCCCCTTCCCACTTATATTACATATCTTCTATATCTTTGACCAGCCCTCCAACAGGCCCAGATCCTCCATGTGTTCACTTAGCACTTCCTCCATGTCCACCCTTGTACCGAACTTTGGGTCATCTGTGAAGAGGCAGGTTTTGACCATGATGCCTTCCCCTATGTCACAAATGAATATATCAAAAAGGGCCGGGCCCAGCACTGACCCCAGGGTACTCCACTTGTTACTTCTCTTACCTCTGAAAACTATCCATAACTACTACCCTTTGTGTTCTTCCCCTCCACTAGTTATCCACCAAAGATGCCCACTTCCCCCCAACTTTAAGTCTCTTTTCTTATTGACCAACCTCCTGTGGGGGACTAAGTCAAAGCCCTTGCTGAAATCCAAACATACCACATCTACTGTCTGTCACATATTTGCTGCCTTGATTGTGTATTGAATAAAGTAGCTTTAGACTACATTACAGTAAATACTAAGATGGTTAAAATGCTGTTGGGTTCATTATAGTAGGGTCCTGGCTGATAAAGCAACTTTGATTATAATATAGTAGAGCCTTAGTTGATAGGTCAGTCTTCAGATTCATTATAGTAGAGGACTTAGCAGATAAAGCAGCCTTTTGAATGATTTACAACAGGGGATATGATGATAAAGTAGGCTTGACTACATTACAGTAGAGATTTAACTAGAAAAGCAGTCTGTGAATGCAATACAGTGAGGGTTTGACTCATAACATAGTCTTCAAACATATTACAGTAGGGTACTGCTCATAAGGTCATCTCAAAATATATTATAGCAAAGCCTTAGCTAATAAAGCAACCTTCAAATAAATTACAATTGGGACTAAGGTGATAAAGCAGCCTTCCAATACATAATAGAAGTGTCATGGTAGCCCCAGGAATAAAAGATTACTGTGACATAGGCAGACTATAGAGGCCTTGTGACTACAAAGGCACTTAGGTGGGATTTCAATGTGGACTACTGTATGTTTTCCACTTTACTGTAGATCATTCCTGGGGCACACTAGATTGTTACCCTGGTATGCACATGCCCCATCTTGCCCCATCCTTAAGTCCCCACAGGGTCTGTGAAAACCAGTTTGATGCATCCACCTCAGCTTTGTGACTAGCTGAACTCCCCCAAATAATAGAGATTTGAGGAACTGCTGATTTATGCACATAGTAAGCAAATCCGATGAGTAAGGGATTCCAGAGATTTCATTCTTTACCATAACTGTAAAGAATACAGTGCAAAAGGGTCATTAGAGTTTGAATGCTGGATGCACTGTCAATCTTCCACTGAAAATGCCAAAGAAATCAAACACATTTAATAATTCAAAAGTTGGTCTCATGCCACTGTTGCAAAAGATTAGAAATAGATGATTTCTATTCCACATTAAAGTCTAAAATGTACGTTAGAGGAAAAATTGGTACGTGTTACCGCTGTACAATTTCTTTATAAATACACAGTCTGTTCTCACACAGGTTTTCCAGCTTCTGCATGTGACCATGCTATACAACCTGATCCTATTACAAATAACCCAAACATTAAAATATGAATAGCCTTAATTGTGTAAAAGAAAAATATATTAACTGATTTCTAAGTTATTGTTCCAGCAACCTTAAAGTGATTTTATTCAACAGGCTAGCTGATTCATAAGTTTAAATTGTAGTCATTGACAAATAATCAAGATGTGTTTAGGGTCTTTGTAAAATGTAGACCATATTTTATTTTGCTTTCCTAAATCTTCCTATTAAACCCTACACTATATACAATATTGTCTCGCACTGAAATATACAAATATCTTCATGCAGCAAATAAAGTGGTAGTTAAGGAATTGCTCAGTGCGTGTGGGAACACAAACAGCAGGCTCAAAATAGAGATGCGTTCACTGGTGAAGTCAATTGTGTAGTTTCACAAAGTGCACTGCACCCCAAATTTGGTAAAGTGGGGTTAATTTAAAGCTGGTGGGGGACAAATTTAAGAGAAATACCAGCAAGTGCTTTTTCAAGGAGAGGGTAGCGGAGGGGAGGAATAAGTTGCTGGAGGACGTGATCTGTACAAAATCGGTAGGGGGGATTCAAATGAGGGTGGAACAGATACAAAGGCTTAGAAAATACTGCACCAGAAAGGGAGAAGGAAGGGGAGAGTGAAGAGCCGCTAGGACTCCCTCATCCAACATAAGACAGGTAGGAACAGGCAGATAAAATGGGTCTTTTTCTGCTGACAGATTCTATGTTTCTATGTCTCTAGGACCAGGGGACTAGTATTAAAATGATTATAATTACTGGTGACCCCCTTTAATACATGGTCTCGATCAGTGTCTCAAACACCATAATAACTGGCTTATCCAGTTATTATGACATTTTCTTTTAACTCTCCCATCAGTCACATTCACTGCACTACCTGATTGGCTCCTATTCTGTGTGTGGGCGGGCTGAACAGTTCCACACACATGGTGGCTCCATTTGTCACTTAGCAATGAGCCACTACAATAACTGATAGTTTCTCTTATGGTAAGTCTCTTTAACTCATCATTATTATTAGTTTTTTTAGAATTTATCCAGTTGATCCTGCTTTTATAATTTGTGAAATGTATCTGGTTGATCCTGCTGTGCATCGGGTTTGGGAAACCACGAGTCCGACCCAGAGCGATCAGAAAAGTGGGAGTGTGCCTGACTTCTAAACCATCACTTAACCACGGTTCAATATTTTTACTTTTTAAAAGAAAAAAAAACACAAAATAATGTCCATACTGGACAGGGAGTGTGTGTGAATGTGTGTGTATGTGAAATGCATCACTAACTTTGGCATTCACTCCCTGCACCAGTAATTATAAAAAATAAAGAGGATGGACAACTGTGTTTTTATGGATTTTATTTACACGCCTTCAATGTATGATGACCTCACAAACCTCTCAAGATTTGCTTTCGAGATTTATGGGTCATCATACACCTTGGAAATACAAAATCACACATGCCCACACAATGCAAAGCATCATGGGCTGCATATGCAAATCACCACAGAATATTATGCTGGTTCAACTTTAAGCAGAATTGCATGGTGCCGAAGGGCCTCTCATACAGTTTGCAAAGGGTGCTAAAAGATGACATAGACACGTGTTTCATCCTAACAGGACTTATCAGTATGCCTCGTCTGTTTGACACTCCAGTGGAATGAACCAGCTACCCTAAGACGGTCTGTCTGGGTTATGTTGTGGTGAACTCATTAAAACAAAAAACTATTTAAAAGACAAAGAACCTCTGTCCGCAAACACTGAGGCAATGGTTACCCCAAAGGGCATTTGGCTGGGAAGCCAAGTTTCAAGGAAATACAAAATCACACATGCCCACACAATGCAAAGCATCATGGGCTGCATATGCAAATCACCACAGAATATTATGCTGGTTTAACTTTAAGCAGAATTGCATGGTGCCGAAAGGCCTCTCACATAGTTTGCAAAGAGTGCTAACAGATGAACAAAATCCATGACATACAGTTACCTATCCATTATTCTCTCTATATATACAGTGCTCTTACAGTATGTACTTACCATTTGCATTTGTCATATGTACTGTATGGATCTGGAATAAATTATATTTTGTATCAGTTTGCCAAGAGACTTTATGGTAGGAAAATTGTAAAAGATTAAATTCCATGTGACTTTAACAAGAAATCGGGGAAGAGCAACCACAAAAATAAGATTTCAATGGAGCTCAGTTGCAGGAAAAGGTCAGTCTAATTATTACAATTATCTGTGATGCACAGCTGATAAGTAGCTAATAAAATACAAGAATCTGTAATCAAAGTAGCACACCAGAAAATGCTGCCAGCATGATGTTCAATAGAGCTTTGTGTTATTTGTTTACAGTTTGAGTCCCAAGTTCTAAATAATCAAGATAATAATGGTTTCATGAAGAGTAATAAATATGAAAAAAATATCTTCTGTGGGTAACCAATACATTTCAGTCTTCTAAGTTTGGATGATTTTCATTGCCTTTCAAGCTAGATGCAGTACACCTAGGGATTGTTTAATGTTGTCACAAAACATAAAACGGAATGACATTCTTCAGTGCCATTGGGCCAGTTCTAATAAGCACCGTATTCCCAGACACATAATTAAACAGAAAACATCCCCATGCACACAGCATTCCAAACTTTTAGTGCCGAGGCACTTTCAGGACATTTCTTTTCTCTAGCCACATGAGCAGACTGTTTCACAATAGAAGAAATCTCCACGGGAGTTCAACAGATGAAATTAACTTGAAGCAAAACCTTGGACTAAAAACATTTCTTTGTCCATGTAATTGCTTGCAGCCATTCTAGTGTGAAAGCCCTGTCAGATTACTGGATTTGTTGTATGTAAATTGCAGTGCCAATGCTTGGAAGCACCACTCAGCTCTGCAGTGCTGGAAATTAGTTTTTTAAATGGGAAATTAGATTAGCGATATTTTCAGTCAACAGCAAATGTGGGAGAATTAATTCCACATGATAATGGGACAATTTTCTCATGCAAATATACCCCAACAAACATTGGCAAGAAATCTGCAAAAATGTGATGCTTTTGCATAAGAATTAGCAGAGACGTAGCCCATCATGCCCATACTGTAGTTCTGTTGTTTGCCTGCTAGACACATGATGGCCACTCGACTATGAAAGAGAAAAAAAATCTGATGATAAAATAACAATGGGACTGTAAAAACTGAACCAAAAACACAATAGTTCAGGAGATTTGATGCTACAATAAAATGGATCAAATGGCTGGAAACAAACAATATCTTGTAGACAGACAGTAGACAGACAGTATGTCACTGTACAACAAGGTTACCCCTGCCCCCCCCAAAAAAAAACTATACATAATTTTTGGGTAAAATTTGATATGTTTCATAGACATGAGAATTTGCAATAACATCCTTCTGTTAAACAATTCTTGGCACACAGTTTTATTACTTAACCTTTTTCCACTGGTGCTCTAGCCCTGTTGTCAGAATAGCTGAAACTGTACCTACGCTTCTAGCCAAGACTATGGGCAAATGGTTGCTGGTTGATTTATGTCCTCCTCCCTAAGAGCCGAGTGCCTCCCTCAGCATCCCACCTGCCGTATGCTAGTCTCAGAGTTGACACTTGTGTCCATATACATTTTATTGTTATTGATGAGTAATGCAGCCCTTGAATCCGTAGTTCATCTCCTCTGCTATTAGCTTCCAGAGATGTTGCAAAGTTTTCTTTCACTGCCGGAAATATGGCAAAGTTAAAAGTGCACCCTTTGTGAATACCTCATAAGTTAACCCCACTTTACCAAATTTGGGGTGTACTGCACTTTGTGAAACTACACAATTGACTTTGCCAGTAACTTATCTCTAGTTTGCAAAAGTTAACTAGCTGGGTAGGTCACATTGTGAGCAAACAGCTGATAGAAACATAGAAAGTGATGGCAGAAGGGGACCACAAGAACCATCTAGTCTGCCCAAAAAATGTTTAATAGGATGCTACCCCCCCAGCCTTTCTGTAAAATGATACCCTTGTGCCTAACCCATGCATTTTTGAACTCTCTCACTGTTTTGGCACACACCACCTCCTGGGGTATGCTATTCCATGTGTTTACCACCCTATTGGTAAAGAAGAGCTTTATAGTATTGCTCTTGAACCTCCTACCCTTCAGACTCATATTGTGCCCTCTAGTTATACCGCTCTCCTTTACCTGAAATAGCTCCTGTACCTTAACCTTATTATACCCCTAATATACTTAAAGGTATCAATCATGTCCCCCCTCTTGCTCTTTTGTTCCAAGGAGTACATGTTGAGCTCCTTCAGCCTATTCCCATATGCTGGCTGGTGCAGCCTCTGAATCATTTTCATTGCCATCCTTTGCACTGTCCCCAGTCTGTCGATGACCCATTTGAGGTGTGGCCTCCAGTCGCAGTACTCCAGTGGGGGCACACAAGTGACCTGTAGAGAGGCAGCACTGCCTCCATCATGTGCTTACACTGCTACAGGCTGCACATCGATGTGACAGTGTGCAGTCCTAGCCTCTTATGGAATGGAGTAGGATGTGCTTCCATTGTGCTGTAAAACATGGCAATTTTAAAAGCGCTATTCTTTGATATTTTGTATTTATAGTGCTCTTGTGTGTGATTGGAAATGTATGGGTGTGTCTGGTATCTTTATTGCTGTTAGCAAAATAGTAGCTTTAGCAAGCCATATGGTAGGCCGCCAGTGTTTCAAAAAATTATGCATGTTTGATCTTGCTGGCAGAATAGTAGGCACTGTGGCAAGCTACTCAACTGCCAGTCCTTATTTGTATATAATTCTGTTGCATATATTTTTTTTTGTAATTCTATGTATATTTACATGCCACAAGAAGGCCAGTGTTAATTCAAGATGACATAGGGAGACTGGATTTTTAAAAACGTTTGACCTTCCTTTGACCTGAAGGCCAGCTTGCTTGCCAGGAAACTGACAAGTTATTGTCAAAGGCTTGGAATAACTGATCAAAGGGCATTCCCCTAAGTTTACTAACCAAGGGAAATAGACATAATAAAACCAGCTTGTATTGTCATAAACCTTACAGGATCTTTCTTGGAACTAATTGAAGGAAGCCAGTTCAAAGGCCCAGGATGTTTTATCCAGGATTTGAGCAGCAAATGACCATTCTGACAAGATACTGTGAATTTTATCTTACGGGTGCTAACTGTTACAGGGTACTTCAAAAGCCTTAAACTCTGAATGTCATATCCATGTTAATTATATGTCTCAGGATTGTGATATTCTTGGGATTTTGGGAAACAGCAGAACAGCGACATTTCCTGGCCAAATGGAGTAGTTTTTCTGGGGAATTAGACCAGTTCTTTAGAACTGGGAATAATTGATGACACTCCGAGTTACATAAATAATTTAAAGCCCCAGATCAGGGTACTTGAACACACTTTTCATTTGGACCTTGCCTGACACACAGGAAGCCAAACTGCTGAGACCCAGTGGCTGCCAACACACACTTTTCATTTGGAATCCACCTGACACAAGAAGTCAAACTGTTGTGACTCAGTGGCTGCACACACACATTTCATTTGGACTTCATCTGACAAACAAGGAACAAAACTGCTGCCAAGACCGATTAAACTGAACTTTCAGTTATTGTTCTGGACTTCAAGTTTCTATAAATTTCAGGTAGACTTCAGCAATCAGTCATAGTGCATTTTCATGTATATTTTCCCATTTTATTTCTGTATTCTGTGATCAAATTAATGCTTTTTTAGTTGTGACTGTATGATTATTACTTAAGTATTTTAGTAAAAAACATTTGTTTTTCTAAAGAAAGTCTGCCTGAGTGAGATTTCTATAATTGTGTGTGAATTGTGAGACAGTATTAATAATCTGTGACAAACTGTTATTGCTAAGTGGTTGTCACCATCAGCAACCAGATCAAAAAAGGGGCCTGTAAGGGATCTGGAAGGATAGGGAGAATACCAGAGTATGCAGGGATTTTGAACCAGGTTGTTGCATGTCCTGTAGGGAGAAGATCAAATCAGGTTTCATGCTGCTACCCCCAAAGAAAGTGTGACACCTGGGTCTTCCCCCTTTGTGTTATAGCAAAGGAGGGGTTCATATCTGGCTACAAGACTTGAGACTGGTATTGTGCCCTTATCCAGAGTTTAGAGGAATGCCCTGGGTCCTCATGGCAGAGGTACAGTCATGACCTTGGTAATCAGTCTAAAAAAACACAAGAAGGGTAGTCCTGCCCCCCATCATGGATTGCACTTAGGGGTGGGTACTGTTATCTCAGTGGACCTGACACCCCCAGGAGTGGGTTCATGACAGGTACAGCCACCAACATGGTTGGCTCCCAGTGTACACAGAATATTTCTATCCAGTAAGAAGGAGGAGTTGGCTTGCAGTGACTGAAGGTAGGTACAGTGAAACTAGGCCCCAAAGGGAAAGAGGAAGATGGTTGCAGTGACTGAAGCTAGGCTGAATGGAATTAGCCCCTGAGGATGATGGGCTTTCCTTTCCTTCAGAAGTGTTATGAGTCCTTGTCTGTACTGTGGGTCTAATGAAGTGGTAACTCTGTACTCCATGATTTCTTTGGATAGATTGCAGGAGAGCAGTGTTACCAAGTGGTTTCTATATGTGTTTTATGAATATGGTGGAAGCAGAATTATCACTTCTTTCAGGTTGCTGAGGCACATTGCACAATGCTTGCCTTAACCCACACAAACTGCTGAGCTAATGGATGCTATCTGACCAATAATTGCATAGGTGGTATGTTCAAAAGACCATAAGGTGAGAATCGGCCCACCATGTGACACAATTGCTCTGTTGTTAATCACATGAAAGCTACTGAGGCATCATGGGTGGTGTGAATGAGCAGATAGTCAGACAGCTCAAAGTATTACTGGAACATATGCTCTGTCATGTAAAGCTTAGGATTCCACTCTGTGACAGTGTCTTGCTTATTCAGTGCTGAGGCTTGTTATTTGTTGTTTACAAAGATGTCCTGTGTAGTGTCAAAACATCAGCAACTTTGTGTCAAAGTGTCCATATGCACTGCACCCGATGTGGGGCTTTTCAAGAAAAAGAAAGTTGTAAAAGGAATTTTGGTTCTGCATTATTATAGCATTTTATCAAAATTGATGCTGTTTGATCAGTTTTGAACTGCTTCAACTCCAGTGATTGCTGGGGCTGGTACTTAGCCTGGAACTGAAGGAATACCTAATAAAAAAATCTCTGGTAAGACATCTGGATTCAAGTCTTCAAGACACCATTATTTCTCCATAATTGGTGTGCTGGTTAACTACCCAATTTGTGAGATCCTGCTATGTGACTGTACTTTCTTGAATTAGCACCCCTTACCCCCAGGTGCCTTTGCACCCTCTGTTTTGTTGGCAGTTTTTTTTCACTTGTAGCTCCTGTAACTGCTGCCTCAGCTTGGATAAGGTGCAAGATGGCCACAAATATGATGACACACAAAGCAACTCTTAGCTGTCTGTTTGGATGAGTAAGTCATGCACTCTCAGTAATGCATTGTGCCATGTCTGGAGCTCTATATAAACCAGCACCCTTTGTTGTTTTAACCACATTTTGACCATTATCACTAAGTATGAAACCACCTTATAGGGACAGCGGGTGCAGCCAAGTGTCAGTTTTTTCCAACATCTCAAGCAAGATCTTAGCTACAGTGGGTGCTTGTGGCATCAATGTCATGGATACAGTTGCTTGCTTGTGAACTGCAAGAGTGTGAGGAGTGCAATTTACAGATACAGTGCATGGGGCAACAAGCAAACCCTGAAGCTGTGCCCAATAGGCTGTTAGGAGTTCTGTGAAACTCTCCCCCTTTAGGACCATGAGCTGCCCCTACCATCCCTGGAAATGTGCAATTATGAATTACACATGCTCCTCATACCTCATTAGCCCAGGTCTGGTGTTTTTCCCAAGCTGACAGATAATTATTTTAAGGTAGGTGTGCTGACCAACAGTACTGAGATGTGATCTACTTTTACCAAAGTTGATGTATGGCTGGCATAGTGGGCACCTGGGTAACAGTTGGTGGATGGTTGTTCAACTATTGGGAGTGTGTAATGTATTTTGTCATTTGGACTGGTGTGAATAAAATCATTTTGGAGTTTCGACAGGAGTAAGGCTCCACTTATTGACTCTGCAGTTATACTCTATATGTGAATCCTGGGGTGTGGGTCTACTTTTGTGTGTTTACATTGGTAAACTGCGGGGGTTAGCAGCTCTTGACCTGTGTCCTGCCCCACACTGGTGAGCGCAGCACTTCCTGGTTATTCATAGTGGGTGTATTGCCTGACTGTATTCAGACAAATCAATAATAGAATAATATCGCACCAACGTTTTGTCTAGGAAGTGCTCACTGACTATGGGAAGAGTGAGTGGAAATGTATTTGCAAGTACTTTATCTGACTGTTTGGCTTGTGGTGCCTTTTTGTTTCATTTTGTTTTTGGACATCGTGACCTGCAGAGATCTCTAATATCAGCTTTCACTTTTTTTTGTGACTAAAACCCTATAATAAGTAGTTGGTTTAGATCATTGTTGCTGGGGTTGTACTGGTTAACCTATGTTTTTTTTGCTTTTTTTGGAGTGAGGTTCCAATGGAGCATCTGTTACATCACCATTAACATTAATCACCTCTACTTCTGCTTTGCTGTCTCCACCCCATCCTTGACAAATGGGTTCTTGACTTCCTCCCCATTCTTAGATGTTGGAATTACTGTGGTAGTAGCCTGAGGCCCTATCTCCCTGACTTCCTTGTCTAGAAACATGGTTGCCAAGTCACCTGCTGCCATCTTGCTTCTGCTTAATAATCTCCTGGGGAGCATGGGGGCCCTGGGCCTACAACAGAATGTAACAACAGTAATGCACTCAGGTAACCACACTCTGTATTTGGTCTTTTCTTTAGGATTTGATATAAACCCAGTACCACCCTGACATACTCTGCATCATGGAATCTTAGCTTGCCACCAAAATCCCTAAATCTGTTCTTGCCATTTCAGATTACAACCTATTTCGCCAAGACCAGGGCAAGCACGTTGGGGTGTGGCACTATACATCAAGCAATCTCTCTCAGGCACTATCATCTTCAATGAATCTTGCCCTTCTTCCCATGACTCCATTGTCGCACACCTATCCTTCCCCTCTTCCACACCCCTCTTCATTGGAGCTTTCTATGCCCCTCCAAAAATCTTACCCTACTCCGTCATCCAGGCCATCTCTTCAATCACTGACAGAACTTCAAACAGTGAACTTGTGCTCCTAGGTGACTTCAATCTTGACTGGCTCTCCCCCTCTGCCAAACCCACCACCCTTAGGATCGAAGCCCTAAATCTCTCTCTCTCAGCTTATCCAGGAACCTACCCACCTAAACCATCAATCCCAAAACCACACACTTTTGGACTGGGTCCTATCCACCCCTCCCCACCGAATCATGGCCTCCGGCATTTTCTCCGATGCCCTTAGTGACCATTGTGTTACGTATTGCATCCGCAAAATCCACTCCCCACTCTCCCATCCCAAATTTATCTGGTTCCACTCCCTACACTGCCTAAATGAATATGCCTTGCTGCTAGACCTCTCAAATGCAGATTGGCGGCCAGTCATCTCAGCACCTGATGCTGACAGTGTTCTGTCCCAATTCTGTGGTATCTTCTGCCGTATCTGGGACCTACATGCTCTCCTCAAGAAAGTTAGGGTAAAACACTTCCATCACCCCTGGATCACTCCTGACCTTCTTGCCCTCTGTTGCACCAGGGATATGACATGGAGACTGTACAAAGCTTCCCATGCCCCTCGGGATCTACAGTTGTACAAACATCTCAGAAATAATGTACTAAGGCTGTCCAGTTTTCCAAATCCTCTTACTTTAAAGCACAGTTCTCTCAGTACCAAAATCCCCATGCATCCTTCTGGAGGATGATCAACTACCTACTTAACCCCCCTACCATACAAGCATACCCAGCCCTTAAAGTGGATAGCAGCACCGTCTCAGATCCTGCCTCCGTGGCAGAGCTCTTCAATAAGTTCTTCATCTCCTGCGCCCTCCTTGACTACTCCCTCCCTCCCTCCTCTAAATTGGCTGAACCACTCTCCCCTACACCTGGTTTCTTCCTTCCAGTGCTCACCCTTCTGGAAATTTATACTGCACTCTCATCTGTTAACCCGTCCAAAACCAGTCCCAACGGCATCCATCCCATAATGCTTCACATCTTCACCTCCACTATAATGGCCCCCTTGATCCACATACTAAACCTCTCTCTGTCCACTGCCACTGTCCCCAAAGCTTGGAAAATGGCCAAAATCATCCCTCTTCCCAAAGGCGGTGATCCCTCCCAACCAGGAAATTACTGGCCCATTTCACTCCTCCCCTCCCTTGCTAAAGTCCAAGAATCTCTCATACTGGCCAAACTGACTTTCTCTCTTCCAACAGCTCCCTTTCTCCTGTACAGTCAGGCTTCAAAAAACACCACTCCACCATCACCACCCTTCTGCGTGTCACTGACTCCATTCTCTGTGCCGTGGACCACTGCCAAACCACAGCTGTCATCTTCCTTGACCTGGCTAAAGCTTTTGACTTGATCTCCCACCCACTGCTACTCAGCAAACTAAACTGTTTTGGTTTGGCCCAACAAATCATCACCTGGTTCCACTCGAATCTCCACAACAGGCAACAATCGTTGCAAATAAGTGACACTCATTCTTCTCCTCTGCCAATCCTATCTGGCGTACCCCAAGGCTCTGTTCTTGGTCCCATCCTCTTCTTTCTCTTCATACATGACCTTCCCTCCACCTGCCTCTCCTACAATATGCATATGTATGCAGATGACACCATCGTCTTTGCCTCAGGGACCTTCTTTGACAGTATCCTCCCAAATCTCCAAAACAAATTCAACAGTCCAATCCTGGTTCCTTGAGAACCTGATCATGCTAAATGCTAAAAAAAAACTGTCACCATGGTCTTTGGATCCAGACAGAAGCTTGCTATCCTCCCTGCACCTCCTGTGATCACCACCCTGGATGGCTCACCCCGGAGCTGGTCCCTGCTTACAAGTACCTGGGAGTCTGGCTGGACAGCCACCTCAGCTACTCAACTCATGTTGAGGCCATCTGCTCTAACATCATTTGCCCTGGACTTGCTCGAGAGGACCGGGGTTTCTGGAGGGAAATCCCTCTACCACCACGGGTTTCCATCCCCCCTGTCCATGGACACCAACTGAGGATTTCTTCTTCTCCACGGGATGGAGGCACTGGCAGCTGGCCAGGCGGACCTCTCCCATAGTCTGCATCTCACTGTCACCAAAGGGAATGTTGGGGCTCATCACTGGGGACTACTGATAATCTCGGGGCACCAATCTGCCAGCAGGAAGCGCCGACTTTTGAAAAAGGCACCTGCATCTCATTGGCCCTGCAGCCAGTGATGCTCACACAGCAAGGACTAAAAAGCCATTCCGAGCCCCACCAGCCACAGCATTTGCCCTGGACTTGTTTTTTTTTTTCTTTCCGCCCACCCACCCCGTTCCCTCCTCCCGTTAAATTCTTCAAAACCCCACCTATTCAACCCATATGGACCTATCCTGCAGCTGCCTGCTGTATGGGATAACTACATAAAGCATTTCCTAAAGTGTTGCATTGACAGTGTCTGATAGCTGTAAAGCTGATAATGTATCCTCTGGTGTTCTTACTGCTGGTGTCTGTTTAGAAACTGCATATGCTTGTACTCTAACTTAGCTGTGTCTGCTTAGCCATTCGATGCTTAGTCTGAAGTATTTACCATATTTTTCACACCTGTTTTTTGTGGGCTTGGGGTTAAGTTGTCTGAATGGCATCCTCACTGCTACTGTTTTTCCCCTACTCCACTCACATTCTTGACCTGAAGTATCCCAAAAACTCGGAGCTGCTGGATCAAATCTTTACTTACCGAACCTGCCCCTCCAACTACCCGAGTCTAAGGTGCTTCTATACTACTGTGTGAGGTAGCTTTTCTTTTTCTCTTTCCACCTACCCACTGCCCAAACTCTAAACATGCAGGGTGCTGGCCTTTTGTCTGCTGCTACCTACATGGTGCTAATACTAGGGACCAACCTGCTCTACTCCCGGGGCTATAGTCCCATTGATCCAGATGCTAATCCTGGTCACCATTTCCCAGTAGCCCCAGATACCCTGGTGGAAGGGAACAATACTATATTGCTATCCAGACATGGTAACTGTTACAATCTATTTTACGACCTCTCACAAAGTGACTAAAAGAGGCTCCTCCCTATTCCCACGAGAATCATTAGTTACCTGGCCTGGCTAAAGCTTGCCTTATGGGGGATGTGGAATTGAACCCTGGCCTCTACTCCCCCAATACCATACTCAGTGACCCCACTTGCCCTCTCTGGACCAGTGCCAGGGGACTCAAAGTGTTGCACATGAACATAAGTAGCCTGAGGCACAAAATCCATGCCCTTGAAGCCTGGACAATACTCTACAAACCTGATATACTTGCAGTGACTGAGATCTGGCTTAAACCTTACATCCTTCCTCACAAAATGGACTTAGTCAGCTTTAATGTTTTCAGGAAGGATCATGTTGGGAAGAAAGTTGGGGGGTTTTCAGTTACACCCAGAGTGGTCTTAATGCTATGCAGGTTGTCCACTCTCCCCTCTGTGACTCTGTGGATGAGATCATTTTTGTGAAGGTGCTCCTTGGAGACACCAAACCCCTGTATATAGGGTGTCCATACTTCCCACCTCAAACAGCTGTGTCCTCCCTCGAACTGCTAACTCTTGCCTTGGCAGAACACTCCCTGGGGGAGCTGATTCTCATGGGGGATTTATCCAAGGCATTTGACTTGGTCAGCCATGAACTTCTCCTCACCAAACTTCACCTACTTGGACTGGACGGACTCTCTGCTACATGGTTCAAGAGCTATCTGCTAAACTGAACCCAGAAAGTCCTATGGAGAGGAACCCAGTCTAGTGCTAAATTGGTAACTTCTGGGGTACCCCAGGGCTCAATCCTTGGTCCCCTGTTATTCACCCTTTTTGTCAATGATATAGAGGGGTGGGTGGGAGGAAAAACCTCATCTTCTCTGCAGATGACACCATCGTCTACTGCAGTGATGCACTTCCTAGTGTAATTACTGCCAATCTCCAGGCCAATCTAGCAGCACTGGAAGCCTGGTTCTCCTCAAACTCACTTGTAATGAATGAGGAAAAAATGAAGGCAGTCCTGTTGGGGTCCAGACACTTTGACCCAGACTGGAATAATATCCTTCAGCTTTATACCACACAAGGGAAGAGAATAGAGGTCACAGACAAGATCAAGTACCTCGGAGTCCTGCTTGATCAGGCAATGACCTTCCAGCCTCACTTTGACTCTGTTGATAAGTCCACCCACCAGAAGCTAGGACTTCTCTATTGGCTGGGTGACTCACTTTCTCTTGAGGCTCACTGTGCTATATCCAACTGCACCTTACTCCCCTCCCTCCTCTATGGGGCTCCCCTGCTGCAGTCCCTAAGGGTGGGTGAACATAAAAAGCTTTCTACACTGTACCACAGGGTGGCTCATTTCTCCACCAACTCCCCACCAAGAAGGCACCACTGTGAGGTCCTTGCTGATCTCCACTGGCCGTCTATGCAACAGAAACTGGCCTATTCCTCTTTAAACCTGACTTTCAAATTTACCACTGTTGACCCCCCTCTCCACCTGCGTGGGCTGCTAAATCCAAAAGCCTGGGGCCGGGACCTGAGATCCTCCACTGGCCATCCCCTTGACATCCCTCATGTCTGAACTTACCATGGCAAATGCTCCTTTAGGTAAACTGCCCCACATTTATGGAACCTTCTTCCTGCTGACTTGGCCAACTGTCGCACTATTCAGGGTTTTAAGTTGGGCCTGAAAGGTTACCTACTAGAGCTTAGTCTCTGTGGCTGTAACCGCTAGCCCTGAACTTGGTCTCGGTGGCTGTAATTTGCTTGTCCCATAGCAGACAGCCCACTTGGGGTGGCAATATATCCTACATAATGCTGGTTCCATCTGTTCCCTAAAGTATTGCTGTTTAAAACATCATAAGTCCGAGTTAATTTACTAAGTTATTATATGTATGTAACTGACATACTCTGTAATGTACTCTTTACCTCATGTAATGTATGCTTAAGTGTACTCCTGCCAATGTATGTACTACTGTGTACTCCTGCCAATTATATGTAATCTTTGTCTGTAACTAATCCAGGTTGCTCATGAAAAAGGGACCTCTGGTCTCAGTGAGCTTACTCAGTTATCAAAATCTAAATAAATAAAATAAATAAATAAACTCCAGCCCAAACTCACCATCCTCTATCGCCACGAAGCCAGCCTACCTATCCCTACCTGTTGCAAGCTTGTTCGCAAAACAGTCTTGCCATTATAGACTATGCCGACATAGTCTACAGTATGGCCACACCCTCCTCTCTATCCAGATCAGATATCCTTCTTAACTCTTTCTGCCACCTCGTCACTGCCTCCCCCATTCATGCACCACTGCACACTATACGCTACACTCATCATTGCCCCTCTCTCCCACAGGAGAATCATCCACTGTACCTCCTTCATGGCAAAATATTGGTTTGGATCCCTTCCCCCCACCTCATCTCTCACCTTACCCCTGCCACCTCCCTAAACTACCCTCTTTGCCAAAGGGACCCACGCACTTTCCACCTGCCCCACCCTCACACTTTCACTGGCCAATCTGCCTTTTCATACCATCTCCCCCTTTTCTGGAACAACCGTCCTCCAACCTTCACCTGTCTTCTTCTCACTCTACCTTTACACAACTTCTCAGGATCCTCCCCACCCCACACTGCCCTAACTGCTCCAATGATCCCTTGACCCAGCAGAAGCACTGCACTGTCTCTATTTACTTCACCTAGCCCTCAACAGCATTCTTGCCCCACCTCGCATTTTACTGTGCACGCTACTTATAATGGTTATTGAAATTGTATGGTACTCCTTGTAAAAAGTCTGTATATACTGCTGAAATTGTTTTGTACTTATTGTAAAATGTCTGCACATGCTGTTTGATCTCCTCACCTTCTGTTACTGTTTTTCTTCACTATACTCTGTGTACTCAGGTCACACCTGGAAATGAGCCTTGGCTCAGTGTGCTTTTCCCGGTCATCAATTTTAAATAAATAAATAAATGACCTCAGGATCTGGTGTTTTGGTTGGATCATAGCACCGGGGGGTTCATGTTCAGAGGCCCCCCCCAGTTGGTCCTGCCCCATGGAGATTGTCCACAACCACCAGTTAAGAGGAGTTTCCTCTACGGGACTGTTGGCAGTGCTGGACCTATCAAGTGTTGGGACAGCTTGTGCAGTGGGGACAGAGGAAGTGGTGGTAGCCTATAATATGGCTGTCATGGTGGCCTTCAACTCCATCGCACCAATTCGTGTCCACCCCTTGTCTACTCATCGGAGACCTCCTTGGTTTGATGAGGATCTCTGGGATTTAAAGACTAAGGTGCAGAGATTAGAGATGTGCTGGAGGAGATTCTACCTGCTGGAGGACAAATTGGCCCTGAAGTTGCATTATGCCAACTATCAGGGGGAAATCACCTGTAAGAAGGTTAATTATTTATCTAGGGAGATTGCTGCGGTGAGGAACAGGTTGGCTCAGCTTTTCAGCATGGTAGATGGGCTTTTACATCCTGCCTGTCTCCACGTAGGGGGAGCAGGTTCTAGCACTGGGTGCGAGGAGCTGGCTGTGTTCTTCACCAACAAAGTGTCCCCTATCAAGGACGAGAACTCCTCGAGTGCCTCTTGAAAGGGATGCAGAGCCCAGCCTGAGTTGTGCCAAAACACTACTCCTGTCTGGGATGAGTTTGAGCTGGTTGGGGTGGAGGAGATGACTGAGAGAGTCTTGAAGCTGCAGCCAACAAAATGTGATCTAGACCCAGGTCCGACCCCACTTTTGGTTGGATGTTTAGTCCTAATTGGACCTGTGGTTGCTGACGTTGTCTGGAGTTCCATGAGGAGTGGGGTCTTCCCATTGGCCTTGAAAGAGGCCTTGGTTAGACCCCTTTTGAAGAAACCCTCTTTGGACCCAGACTGCCTCAGCAACTACAGGCCAGTCTCAAACCTTCCATTTTTAAGGAAAGTTATTGAGAAGGTGGTGGTCTTTCAGCTTGAGAGGTATCTTGCCTCTTCTTCCACTTATGAGCCTTTCCAGTCAGGATTTTGTGTGGGGCATAGTATAGACACTGCCCTGGTGAGGGTGCTTAATGATCTCCTGATAGCGAGGGATAAAAGAGACCGTACCATCTTAGTCCTGCTAGACCTCTCTGTGGCATTTGATACCGTGGACCACGAGGAGCTGCTTGACCATCTCCGGTTCTGGTACGGCCTGTCCGGTAACATCATCAACTGATTTAGGTCATACCTGACAGGCAGAGTGCAAAGGGTGATGATGGGGTTAGCCTTATTTAACCCAAAACCTCTGTGTTGTGGGGTTCTGCAGGGATTGGTCTTGTTGCCCTTGATGTTCATGGTGTACATACTGCCGTTGGGGGACATTATCAGGTGGTATGGGTTGGATTTTCACTGTTATACAGATGATACCCACCTGTACTTGTCCTATGCACCTGATATCCAGGTGTTGGCCTCTGCATTTAACAACTGCCTCGAGGAGGTCCAGTCTTGGATGACCCAAAACTGACTTAAACTTAATCCAGACAAGATAGAGGTACTAATGGTGGATCCAGGTTGTCAGGGCGGAGGAGGGGGGTGTGGGGTCTCCCCCCAGCCTAGTGTTGGGGGACATTCCCCTTGCCCCATCTAGACATGTGAAGGATTTGGGACTGATCCTGGATGACGGCCTGACCCTTGATATGCAGGTGTCGGTCATGATCAAGAGTGGATTTTACCATCTGAGGAACATCGCACAAATCTGAGCCTTAATCCCAGCTGAGGACCTGACCACGCTGATACATGCTTCTGTCACTTCCATGCTGGACTATTGCACTGCTCTGTACCTAAGCTTATCTGGGGCAACCTCTGCAGGCTGCAGCTGGTGCAGAACATGGCAGCAAGGTTTTTTTCAGGGGTGAGAAGGTGTGAACATATCACCTCAGTTCTCTGTGGACTGCACTGGCTGCTGGCCAAGTGGAGGATTGTCTTCAAGGTAGGGCTTCTGATCTAAAAGATCCTGCAGGATCGGGAACATGTCTATCTGCAAGATCTCCTTGTCCCCTACCATGTGCCCCAGGCACTCCATTCTACCAAGTGGGGGCCTCCTTAGAGTTCCCAGGGTGAGGTTGCAGCATTTGGGGGACAGGGCATTCTCAGTGGCCACACCTACCCTGTGGAACTTATTTCCAGCTTATGTGAGAGAGGCTTCCTTGGTAGAAGCCTTTAAATAGGGGTTAAAAACCTATCTGTTCTAGCAGGCTTTTATTGACTAACTAGTGGTCTGTTTTAGGATAGGTAGATGAATTTTAATTGTCACTGTTAGTTGCACTGTTAAGCTTATGTAGTTGTATATTACTGTATAATATTATACTGTTGTTTGTGTTGTTGTACAGTGCCCAGAGTACTTGGAAATGGGCGCTTTTATAAATAAAATGCCTATCTATCTGTCTGTCTGTCTGTCTATTAATGCTGAATAGTGAGTGCTAACACAAATCACATCTGGTGGTGATGATCTCATCTTTTCCTTCTCCTCATCTTGATGAAGAGGCTCCTGCCCTTTGCTTTCCCACCTCTATCCTTTTCTTGAGCCCCCTTCATAATATGCCACTTGCATTCAAACTAAAGCGACACAGCCCTGACTATTGTCTGCTATAGCACAAAACTAATTTTATACAATATATATTCTTTTAAAAACCAACAAAATGGTGTGCTATATAGGCACTGAGGTATCCTAAACAGTTGATTCACAGGCCTACACAAATAACTTTGTCTCACACAGTCCCCCCTTAAAGAAATGTTTTATAATATGTGTCTCTTTAAAAACAAAAAGAGATGATGCCTAAGTACTGAGGTGCAACAGACTGCTGTTTCACAGCTATACACAAATAATTCTGACCATTGTCTGACACATCTGTTATTTTTATTTATTTATTTTTTTGCATATAAAATTTCTGTTTGAAAAAAATCAACTCACCTTCAAAATTACAAATATGGTGGCCAGGAGCCACTCATAAGCAGTGATCAGAAATACAAACAATCAAACAAAAAGCTGCACTTGTAACAAAAGAAATATTAAGGGACAGAAATTCAAAGCTTTGCACCTGGTGCAAATCCATAGCACTGGAATAGTGCTGGAGTTGCACCAACCTGCAATATGCGAAAGCCCTATTAGTGCCAATGCTGTGTGGTAGCGCCGATGCTAAAAGATAATGGTATGGAGGGGTGGGGTTAGAGGAGCACCCATGAATGCCGGCAGTGTGGCATATTCAAACATACAACATTGCACTACAGACATTAGCGCGACCTGTAGCACAGTGCTAACTACCACCGACAAAAAGCTGGCGGTAATGCAGCGGTGCCCGCCCATCGTGATCCCTGACCCTGGTAGCCACTTGAATAAATGTATTCCCTGGTAGTCTAGTCCCCACCCCCATCAGCACAATTCCCGACTCCCCTAGCAGTGTTACATGAATAGTACCCTGGTAGTCTAGTACCCCCATCACAATTCCTGACCCCCATAGCAGCGCTACAGAAGCAGTATCCTTGGTAGTCTAGTGGTACCCCCACCAACCCAACACGATTCCCAACCCCCATAGCAGTGCTACATGAATAGTATCCCTGGTAGTCTAGTTCTCCCCCAATTGCGATTCCTGACCCCTGTAGCAGCGCTATAGAAACAGCATCCCTGGTAGTCTAGTGGTCCCCCCACCCTCCAGCATTAGTCCTGACCCCTGTAGCAAGTGCTACATAAACAGTATCCCTGGTAGTCTAGTGCCCCCCATTGCAATTCCCGACCCAAGTAGCCGCTCGAATAAATATATTCCCTGGTAGTCCCCCCAGCATGAGTCCCAACCCCAAATCATGGACTGCCCTGGTAGTCTAGTGTCCCCCGAACCCAGCAGCAATGGCCCCGGCTCCTCCCAATAATTACTCACAAACAGAGCCGGCAACCGTCTCAGCCCTCCTCTCACCACCATGGCTGGCAGCTGACTGAGGTACAAATGAGCTGTACTGTAATCAATGCAGTACAGCTCATTCATTCCTCAGTCGGCAGCAGGCCAGCTGGCAGCTGGTGGTGAGAGGATTCGTGGGTGGTTATTGGGAGGAGCGGGGCCCATCACTGCCAGGTGATAGGGACACTAGACCACCAGGGCATTCCATGATTTAAGGTCAGGACTCATGCTGGTGGGTGGGGGGACCGCTAGAATACCAGGGAATACATTTATTCTAGTGGCTACCGGGGTCGTGAATCGTGATGGGAGTGCACTAGACTACCAGACATACTATTTATGTAGCACTGTTAGGGGGGTTGGGAATCATGCTGGGAGGTGGGGGGACCTTGTTTCTTTTAGCCTAGCAGTTATGTTAATAACTGTGGCAGTTTATAGCTATTTCACTCTATATAGTGAGCTTTATTTCATGCCTGAGTGCCTCTACTGTGACATTCGTTAAAGTATTAGGCTGGCTGCCCACGGTTGAAGCACCGGCTGTCTTGGGTTGGATCATGGCAGTTTTGTGGAATTATTTAAACTATTTATGTAGCACTGCTATGGGGGTCAGGAATCACGATGGGGACCATTAGACTACCAAGGAGTTAGCACCTATGGGAACAGAGCCTTGACCTCTCAGACGGACTGCTTGGTCCACCCAGCCTTCCCAGTCCCCTACATTATTGTGATGTTGTGGATCCTAGTATGCCTATGGCCTACATCACCCCCCACTTGCCTCATGCCTGTTCCATGCAGTTGTGACTCACCCCATTGCTATTACACCAATGACTGCTGTGGGGTACCACTGTTGTTGTGGGGGGTCTGTCTTCCAGTGCATGTTTGGACTCAGGCAGTACATATATAACTGCATGCTAGTGTACGCTATGCAGCACATAATGAGATGCAGATTTGCCTGTTTCCCCACAGATTACCAAAGTAGGCTCATTTGCATGGGAGCTTTGAATACAGCTCCCATTTGCCCCAGGCTAACCTGTTTGAATCAGGCTATTGTGTTAGCACTGTGCAATCAGGTTAGCCCTAGGAAAACCTCACTTCAGCATAGCACAGTTCTGCAGTGTGTGGCTTGCTTTGTTGTTTGCAGTAGATGTGAGACATCTCTGTGTAATCACACACAATGTTCTCTACCTTCAACACTGGCTTGCTCCAAGGTCTAATGAGCTACAGTAGCAGTGTGCACTTCCCTGTTATTATATTCATTGCTGTCTTATTCCTGGCTATTTTTGCCCTGCACTCCTGGCCTTGTTTGCCCAGCTTCCTTTGCTTGCTATATTCAGCTGGTTTTGCATCAGGCTATTCCTTTTGAATATAGCTTACTTTTTGCTCCGGGCTAAGTTTGCCTACTGGGCAGTGCTAATTTAGCCCCAGGACAAAGTTTTGAATATCTGACCCTAAAAGTTTAATGCATTTAGTCAAACAAAGCTGAAACTGGGAACTGACTTACCCTCCCCCAATGGATTCAGCTCAGAAACACTATTAGAGTACATATAGAAAAACCTATCAAAATATCTCCTAAAATGTTTTCTATCTAAATAAGAACTTTTTAGATACCTTCTACAAAGTCTCAGACATCAATGCTTTTAAGCTCATATGGCAAATCCTGTGCAGCATTCACTGACACATCCATCTCCTTCTGCTTTCAATCTCTGACTTCAAAAGCATGGGGCATCACAAGGAACAACGTACTTCAGTTTGTACCATGAGACCATCCATTTGCATAGGTCACGCAGGTGACCTGCCGTCTTGTTCACATTTCACAAAGTTTAATGCATTTTTCAAGTATTGTTTCACCATAGCAAGGTTACGTCACCATAAAGACTACTCAAAGCATTATGGACAAACTTTGCTCATCCCTGTTAGTTTCCAAATTACAATACTGTTACATTAAATCATTGCAATACCAACCACATATAACATAAATGACAATGGCATCATCATTGATTTGACATACAATACACAAGTCATCTAAGATTGTAAAATGTACACAGAGGCCAGGATATTCAAAAGGGTTGCGTACGGTGCAACAGGATTGCACCATGCGCAACCCACCAATGCGTCCCAGGGTGATATTTAAAAGGGCAAACTGAGCTGCCCAACTCCTGATGCACTGGGGCGCATCCATAATGTATGCAGCGCAATGGCAGTCACTCATTCACAATTTGGGACTGTGTAATACAGTTTGGTCTGCACACCCATTGGCCCACGCAGTGGACCAATAGGTGTACAGCCAAGCTGTATGCTGTCAGTTGGCGGGTGGCCAGGCAGCTTGCGGGCAGGTTGCTGCTGCCTGCCGCTGACTTGGGGGGTGGCGGGGAATGCAGTGGGTGAGTGGGGAGGGGGGTACAACTGGACCACCAGGGTTTGTATGTGTGTGCCCATGATCGGGCGAGGGGGGGTTCAACTAGACCACCAGGAATTGTGAAATACTTACGCCTGTGATCGGGCAGGGGGGAACAGTCCACTTGACCACCAGGGATTTTACTTAATGCACAGCCTGTGATCGGGCGAGGGGGTAAGGTCCACTGGACCACCAGGGATTTCATTTATATTACTGCCCACGAGTGGGTGAGGGGATCGAGTCCACTGGACCACCAGGGCTATTTTTAACATTCGCCCATGATCGGGCAGCGAGGAGGAGATACAGTAGGGCATTGGTCCCCGACGGCTGCAGCCTGGCAGGGTGCCAGGCGCAAGTCAGTCATGGGGGATCAGCGCACCGCATGCAAATGGGGTCATAATGACATCAAATTGCCCCATTTGCACCTTGCATATGTTATGCCCTCATTTGCATGTGCAGTTCTGAATATCGGGATTATGTGCCTAGCACAAGTACACTTGCGCTGGTGCATCCCCCTGCTCCCCTACTGCCTCTTGCACCCGGCGCAGTGCCACTGCATCGTGTGCAATGCTTGTGCCCTCAGTGCCCTATTCAACGGTGCTGAGCCATGGTGCAGTACCGTTGAATATTGCCTGGTCCTCGCCCTGGCGCAACCCATTTGCGCTACACCCAGGCTTGCGCTACAGCCCAGCGCAGTTTGAATATCCCAACCACAATGTATAACCAGGAAAAATAAACAACACTATATTGGCTGAAGTTTACAGTCAGAGAAAGTGATTCAGTCAATCCAAAGCAAACTAACTATTAGAGCATACATTGTTAGCAGGCATAACGGAGCACAACACTGTTCACATAACAGCTACACAATAGTCAAAGTCATAGTGTACACTTATCCCCACTGAAGAGTATGCGGTTACAAAGCAGCTCATGGCACTTAAATCCCAAACATGCCGCCTGTCAGGCTAAAGTTCAAAATTACAAATGGGCAACAAGAAAATGAGAAAAATATAAAAGGCAATAAGAGCATACGTCACAATCAAAGATGAAAATTAATATAATAAACCTGTTATCAATGGAATTAGAAAATGGGTTAGGAAGATCATGACGTGTGATTGACTGACAGCATTCCAACTTCACACTGTATGTTTATCAACAAACAGAGCCATGTAAAACAAAGAACCGGCAATATGCCTGCATAAGGACCATTGACCTTTTTTAAAAAAAATTAAAATACTTTTTAAATATTATACTACTGCAAGCCTGATGTTAAAACCCATTTTCTAAGTGTGATAAGATCTTCCCTGCTGTGAGGTGTTGGGGGATACCTACCCTTCCAGGCGATGTAAGGCCCTCCACCTGCAGTGTCAGGCCTCACTGCACCCCTGGACATGCGGGTATCCTCAACACCCTATACCCTGTGGGGTCTTACGTCACAGAGGGAAACAGACATTAAGTATGGTAAATTATGTGCTACTATAACTACCTGCAGTGTTTTTAATTCCTGATTTTCTTTTGTCACATGTTACTTATACCTGATGTGGGCTAAAGCAGAAATGTTTAGGGTTTGATGTTAGTGCTATAATCAATACACTCTGAAAATTTCAACATGATCCGTTCAGATAATTGTTTAATTACAGTTTTCATATAAAATTGTAAAACACTATGCCAGTTTTTGTCACTTTTTGTAACTGGCTCTACAGGCAAAACTTCAACATATTAATTAATAAAAATTGGCATTTTAATAGTCCTTGTTTTCCTGCATGTCCTTTTGTTAGTCTCATTTCAAACAATTTGGTAGTTTCCAAATAATCTAGGTTTTCATATTTTGTTTTGGGCATGTTCAGTACATAAACAATCATAAAATGAGATAACATAATGCATATGCAGAATGATTCCTGCTATTGTGTATGCCTTGGTATTCTTATTGACACATACAGGGAGAACTGTTTGGTTTTTGTTCAACTCTCCAAACCACACACATACTCTAAAGACTTAATCCCAGTGCTAGGCATCACAAGTATCTAAATCCTTGTACAACTCAGGTTGACAAGGCTTCACCAGAACAGATACTGTCCAGGATATTCAAAGATCCTGGATTGTGCTTGCAGAATGTTTGCTCCAGGAGTAAATTACTGCCTGGAGCAAGCTACTGGTATATTGGAACGTACACAAAGCTCAAAATAGCACTCATGGCATGTTCCAACTTGCCATCCAAATGCCCCAGACACTAACCTGAATGATTCCACAAACTACAACCCATCTAGGAGCCACATAAAGTATGTGGCCAATAGGGAGATTTGGGGCCGGCAGGAACAAAGGAGCAGTTAGGGTCAACAAGTGGTGATTGTTTCTGTGGAGTAAGATGCCATATTCATGCATCCCCATGCAAATGATCCCATAGCACTGGCAATGTTCCATGAGGCCATTTACATCCCATTCAGGCCTTATTACAGGTCAGTAGCAAACCTGAAAATTGTGTTGTAAGATGACTGGGAGCTCTTATGAATGAGTGTGTGCATGCACTTATTTATTCAGCTAAGTGGGCGGCCAGCCATGGAGGAGAGAGGAGGGTTGTGCTAGTCACCCATTCAGGGTTGGGATGGGGGGAGTGGGGTGGTGATGAACTACCTGCCAGGATGGAGGGGTAGCCGGGCCTCTAGACACCAGGGAATGAGGAAAGTGTATTATTATTTTTTATATGGAGGGGCGATCAGCAGGTGGGGAGGGGGAATGGACACTAATGATTTTTTTCCTATGGGGCCAGTGATCAGCAGGTGGGAGGGGCCACTAGACACCAGGGAATGAGGGTATTTTACTTTTTATATGGGGTTGGTGATTCACAGGTGGGGGGACCACTAGACACCAGGGAATGAGAATATCATTATTTTTTATATGAAGGGTCAATCAGCGGGTGGGTGAGGGGACTGGACAGTAACAATTTGTTTTTATATGGGCCCATCAATCAGTTGGGGGGCACAAGAAACCAGGGGCCAATGATTGGCGAGGTGGTTAATGAATTAAACTGTGGGGGGGAAGCCACAGAGCTGAACAGTGACAGTGATCAGTTCTGCAGAATTTTTCCCCGGAGTTTAATACATTAACCCACAGTTCTTACATTTGTTCTGCAATTTTTAGGCAGAATTTCTATGAAAGCTGGTAAAATGATTTTCGAACTTTCGCAGAAGTGAAAGTCTGACTTTCACCAAAATTCTGCTGGCAGAATTGTTTTTTTTGCACATTCCTAAATGCGATGTCTTCATGTGGGGCCCAGAAAACTCTGACAGATTATTTTGGCCTTATTGTATCACTATGAGGCACTAGGTTGGATCTGTATCTTGTGCTTTGGACAGGAGGCTATAGGCTGGGGCGAGGGGGTGGGCATTAGGTTTCACAATCCCAAGTAAGACCCCACCACTGATTCATTAATATGCAGGAGAACCAAATCCCTAATGTTTTTTCATTTCCCATCTTTGCACACTTTACAATCTACAACCCTAATGTCTGCATTAATGCAGTTTTTTGCAAAGATATATACAGTATATATATTATGCAAAAAACTTCATTAATGCATCATTTAGGGTTAAAACACAAAAAGTCAGGAAATGAGACCTTTAGGGTTGCCCCTTCCCCACCTCATGTACCCCCATCCTCCCGAGATAGACAGATGACTGGGTGTGTCATTGGGGTTGTGAGGCCTAAATGTCACCCCATTCTTCTTTAATGTGGCTTGTGAATATGATTACACATGGAATGGGGGTGACATTTAGGCCTAACAACCCCAATGATACACCCCGTGTCTGTCAATCTCGGGAGGATGGGGGGTACATGAGGGGGGAAGGGGGCAACCTTAAAGGTCTCATTTCCTGACTTTTTGTGTTTTAACCCTAAATGATGCATTAACAAAGTTTTTTGCATAGAATTTTCTTACTTTTTTGAGAAAGAATAGAAAAGTAGAAAGTCACACAAGTTGGTGGGACCGTGGGGCCTGAAATGTTTCATTCATCAGAGTGGCATCATTCCATACCTGTTTACATGTCAGACACCTAACCACTGGAAATTACCTCCATGGCAGTAAGGCTAGGTACCCTATAAATGTGAAGCCACTACCACAATGGAAAATACTATATGCAAAATGTAAAGTACATCATGCAATATCTCCACAGCAAATTAATTTTCCAACACCTAAATACCATAATTCACATGTACAGGATATTCCCTGAACACCCTCCAAATTTCAATTTAAAAGACCAAACCATGTCCAAGATATAATATTTTAAAGTTTGAGATTTTCATTCATTGGAGTGGCAGAATTCCACACCTGTTTACATTTTACACACCTAAGGACTGAAAAGTACGTCCATGGCAGTAAGACTAGCTACCCTATAAGTTTCAAGCCACTACCACAATGCAAAGCACTCTCTGCAAAACAAAAACTGTGCCATGTAATATCTCCACAACAAATTAATTTTCTGACACCTAAACACCATAATTCACATCTACAGGACATCCCAAGATATTTAATTTTAAAAGTTGTTAAAATTGGGCTATCTGGTCCCTCCAAATCTAACCATCTAGTCCCTCTCTCATGAACAAAGATCACAATCAAAGAATCTAGCAACCGAAGAATTTGCAGGTTCGTGACCAAAGAATTTGTAGGCTCACAATCAAAGAATAAAAAATGGTAAAACTCAATTTTTACACAGAAATACATGAAACCACAGACATGCCTCGATAAAACAAAGCCCCCTGAGCAAAACCTATCCTAGTTTGACTTTATAAATAACCCTTGGGCTGAGAAATTAGATTTTTTAATCTGGCCATCTAGTTGCGCTATGGCGATCAAAGACCGCGGTCAAAGAATCTCATGATCAAAGGATTTGCAGGCTCACGATCAAAGATCATTAGCGAGCTGTGATCAAAGATTTTAAAACTTTAAAACTCTATTTTTGGACAGAATTAGAAGAAACCAATGGCATAGCTCGATAGAGGGATGGCAGCATAGCCTAGAGGTTAGATGAATGAAGTGTGAACAAGCTTGGTACATCCAGCAGACTAGACCTGAGACTGATTCTCACAACCTCCACTTGCATACTGCGTGACTCTGAGCAAGTCACTTAACCGTCCAGTGCTCCCAGGTCACCCCTTAAACAGGCACTTGTGCCTAGTGGGCCTTACCTGGTTACCAAAGACTAAAATAAAAAAAAAATCAGAGTTTTACTTCAGAAATCACCCCTGAGCCAGGATATTTGTTTTTTTCCGACCATAAAATGAAAACAAGATGGCAGCCATTACGATCAAAGAATTCCTCATGATCAAAGATTCTCTGATAGCGAGTCTGCAAATTCTTTGATAGTGAGGAGGAACCAGATGGCCAAAACCCCATACTTCTTTCGCAGAATAACCATATAATTTTTCCCATAGACTTATAATGGGAACTTAAAACTTTAATAACTTTTGAATGGACTAATATGTTTTCACCAAACAAAAAGCAGCATGTTCCTTGACCCAAGCTCTTGCAATGTGCCAAGTTGCAGAGTGGCACACCACACAACAGCCACACAGCACCATGGAGAAAATCCAAAAAACTGCCCACATAACTGGCAAAAAGTGCATTTTTCAGCATTTTGGTGAGCACAAACCGTAGGTCCAACCAAAACAAAATTTGGCAGATCTAGAGATCTACCATGCCCCACTGCACATATCACATTTCATGCAAATCCCTTGAATGGGTCCAAAGTTATTAATGCATAAAATTCCGAGTTTAACATAGAAGTGGCTTCATAATCCAAAATATAGAGGCATGACCGTGCCCCTATAATAGATATATAGATATATATATATATATATATATATATAGCTCTATATATATATATATATATATATATAACCACCCAGTCCTCTGGGGTTACTAGAATCCCATCAGTATTAAATCAGGTAGGTCTCTAGGCAGCAATAGAGGGTTTTAAACTCTCTGCAACACATTACCTCATTATTTACCTAGTTAGGCTGGGCAGAGAATGAGATGATGTCATTTAGAACTATCGCAGCAGCATAAGCCCTTTTGACTCAGCTGAAGGGAAGCAGTTAGAATCTTAGTGAGTTCCAGTTTGGAGAGTGAAAGAGAAGGAGCTCTCTGTACTGCAGAGGGCTAGAGGTTCCTGCCAGCCCCCCTTGGCTGGGTGAAGGACTTCTGTTCATCATTTTTTTTCTCACCCTAATGTGGGGAACAAGTGTTGCCTAAGAAGTGGTGGAGACCTGTGTCAGTGGAGCTCCAATGGGTTCAAATTCTTCCAAATGAGGAAAGGGACTGAGAAATCAGTGGTTCTAAGGGGCAGCCCCCTGATGGACTGAAGGATTATCACAACTGCCCAGAGAAGAGAGACTGAGAGAGTTTCTGTTAAAGCTATGGACTTTGAGAAATGAATGTTTCCTCAAGTGTGTTTTCAAATGCCTGTAACAAGGGAATACCAAACCATGAGTACAGTGTGCATTTGGAGATAGACTTTTGGGTTGTCTGGTGATGTATGAACCCTAGGCTGACTAGATTATATGCACTCAGGACCCTGTTCACCACAAAAATGTGCTGTTTAAATGTACTGCATTTCAGGGTGTCTTTAGCAACAAAGTGGGGTTGCAGAATCCAGTTTTTGTGTCTTAAAATAATGTCAGAGTCTGACTTGGGCCAGGATGGGCAGAACCTCACTCATGGTCAAAGTGAAGATCTAACTGATTGCCAGATAGGCACAGTTGTCTGAAGATATTAACAATGGTCTATCACATCAAGGTCCCAGTTTAAGTGTGTGGTAATTCCCACTAAGTAACAACTGTCAGAAATCCAGAGATCCTTAAGCAAAGGGGTGGATAGTTTGTGTTTTGGAAAAGGTTCATGTTGGAATGTACAGTACTGCCTGTTTCTGTGTGAAAAAAGAAAAATTGTTTCTTCTAACTGCAAAAAAATCTGTGACTTTGAGATGTATGGACATAGATTGTTTTTTTGTTTTTTTTTCTGGTGTATGATACAGCTTTTATTGATGCCTGTGTTTGATAGTATAACAACAGTACAATTTTGAGAATATAGCAGCAGTTGGTTGTTCTATGTTGCTGACTCTGCCATAGCAATAATATCATGAAAATGGGATGATGAGAAGAATATGTGTTTTGTTAAGGAAATTGAAGAGATATAGTTGCTCAATTTGGCATAAAAAAATGTTTTTCCCATACTGTACTAAATGTTATGTTTGGGTATAGGTTACACAGATACCGTATTAAATGTTCTAGAGTATTTATTGTGATGTCTAACACTTGCTAGCTGAGTTGTTGAGATTTATAATGACTTTTTGGGGTTGCCTCTTTAAATGTTAACAGTGTTGTTACTGTCGAAAGTCCATGCATCATATTTCATGTTGTTTTGAATGCAATGTTTGCAAGTGATATGCAGAAACATATAGCTCGGGCTGGCAGTAAGCATGAACATATATATTTGTGTATCTTTACATGCAAGCTGTATGGCGCATGTGATGATGCTGGGGTGTAGATTGGAAAAGAGGATAGAGAAGAAGGTATGAAAACAGCTATGCATGCAGTCATGAACTTCTACTGTTTAGCTCACTATTAAGGCATCTAAAAGTGTGTAGCAAGGCACCGTTTCCATAGTGTGAAACACACATTTGCTTACTGTTTCTTTTTTTCTTGACAGTGTGTGTCATTATGGAAAGAAAGAAGAAAAAATCTTTACATAAATATATCATTGAAAGCCCCCCCCCTTTCCCAGACACATTCCCACTCATACGCGAAGATTGACAGTGTTAGTATTTTAATTGTGGATACTCCATTCATAACAGTCAAACAGACATACACATATTATGTGATCAATGACTGATCTTGTACAATTACAGTTTCATGTGCTGTTATTTTAATCTGTTCCTTTTTGTTCAAACTGTGTGCCAGTGCCCCCTCCCTTGCATAATGTGTTTACGATGTTGTGGTACATCAACTCTCTTTGGACTCTGTACACTTGCTGAGTACAGCAAAAAATATTCACTTGTAGCCCTTCAAAGGATGGTTCATCTTGTACAGGAATTTAGCTGTCCCTTTGTAGCATCACCTTCTTACCATCAAACAACAGTGTGGTCTTCCTACTTACCATCTAAAGGTCTGTGTCCACACAATAAACTGCGTGAACAGCATTCTTACTGTACAGGCTTTAAAAGATGTCATCAAACTGTGCCAGAGTGATTATGGAGTACAGTAATACAGTCACAGGGTTGGCGCCATTGATTATACAGGACCTTACAGGAGGTATGATGCCATGTGTCACGGGACGCAGTATGGCGCAGTGGTTTAAGGCTCTGAGCTGCAAATCTGGTGACATTCAGCAGACCAGACCTGGATTTGAATCCCACAGCTTCCACTTACATACTGTGTGACCCTGAGCAAGTCACTTAACTTCCCTGTGCTCCCAGGTCGCGCCTGTAAAAAAGCTTTCAGCTTAGTGTGCTAATCCTGGTTAAACACAACTTAAAAAAAAAAAAATGTGTCTGTGCTGAGGGCTGTCATCATGGTATTGCATGATCCAGCACAGCTTGATTTTGTGCTCCCTGGATGGTATTATGGCTTTATTTTTCAACACAGAACAATTTGACTATATATTTCTTACCTTCTAGAACAGCCGAGATTCTTGGACGTACAGCACAGTGATCTGTTGAAATAAATGATAGAGGTTTAATGTACCACTTTGTAAAATACATAATGTTGTGGCTTTTGGAGAAGAGATTTGCTCTGCTATACAAACTTAATGCTTATTATTTGCTAAATAAAATTCTATGAAACTGCCCCCCCACTGTTCTTTCTGTTGCAAGCTGTGCTTTTGATAACCTCTGTGCTTATTGTGCATTCTTAATAGTATGGTGTTAGCTGTGGCCCCTCTCCATATCCATTGCACATTGACAACGAGGGACGCACGGATACCTGACCCAGTGAACCGATCTGGTCGGATATCAGGCTTACTGATATATCATATCCAGCCCAATTGGATACTAATAATTAAATCGGCTTGAGTTTACCTCCTGGGGAAGTGTTTCTGTGTGCCTCTCACATGCTTTTCACTGTGGTACAATGCACTGCTCAATGGCATTCAGCCTGGTTCTGTGGTGCGGGTGTTGTTAATTAAGTGTCTCGCTGACTGGAGGGTCACCAAATGCATGAAAACACCAAGTGAGCCACTGTGAGACAGGAGTTTGCTTACCCAGGTGAGTCTCTGTTCCACCTCTTTACCTCTTTAGCTCCTAATTTGTTAGTTGACCTCCTGGTAATGGTGCCGCCACATCATAACCGCTCTCTCGCGCTGCACTATGGCTGGTACAAAAAACAATTGGTGCCTTTTAGTTTGACACATACTGTACATACACAAATAAAGCAGGAGGGATAAATAGGATGACAGACATCTTCAGAAATTCTGAAATTCAGAAATTCTGCAATGTTAAAAGTTCTCTGAAGATGTCTGTCACCTTTGCTCAGTTGTAAAACCCCACAAAACATCAGCCAATATCGCCCCATATCCGAACTGATGTTGAACTGATCCAGTCAGATTTAAAATAAAAAAAAAATCCAGATCTACCAGCCCAGTGGCACAGAGGGCTGAAGCACTGGATGTCTCACCTTGCAGCATGGCGGCGACCCAGGTTCAGGAGCGAGCCTGGGTCGCCAGAGGTCAGCACGGGGAAGGAGGATGGAGCTGGATGGAGCGGCTGACAAGCAGTTCTCCTCTCCAGGGAGGTGGGATGGCATCCCTCACTGACAGCTGCCCCCTGGTGGAGGCCAAGGGGCTGCACAAGCAGGGTGCCAGGTGATAGGCCAATGGGGCGGGAGGAGGAGGAGGGCCGTTACCGGGGCTGTAAGGTGCATGCAAGCCTCCACACGCATGCAACCTTCTCCTGGGGCCCTCAGAAACATGGGGGAGAAAACAGAAAAAGGAAAACTGGTGGCAGGATGGCAACTGACTCTGTGCAGGCACCACTCCCAGACCGGGTGTAAGGTAAGCCCCGGTAATTCCGGGGGATGGAGCTGGGGGAGCTGGTCAGATGGGGGCCACATGGAGGAGACTAGAAATACAATAATTAAAAAAAACAATCAGGATCCGATATCCAGTACATGTATCTCAATGGACAACCTCAGCCACTAACAACAGACACTCTTGCTATGCAAGAATGTGATTAAAGGTACTGTTATATGTATTTATTTATATGTATTTAAGAAAATATTTAAGAATATATGCAATATTTTTGGAGGTGTTTTGATATCAAGTCTTAGTATGACATCCACATTTATTTATATTTACTACTTATAAGAATGTTTATGTAGGCAGAACAAATCTCTGTTGAAATTTGACAATCTCTTACAAGGAATAAAGTTATACTGATTTGTTAATAGATGTACATTTTACTACTATATCATGTTATCTTAGTAGATTGTCTTGTCTATATATAAAGTTACTGTAAAAAAACGTGAACTGTTATTGGTTACAAATATTCATATAATGTATGGGGAGACATTATTGCAAACTGAGAGCAAGTAGCTTACAATCTTGTTATGCCACTGTTATGACATAAGTCTGTTGTTAACCCTTCTTGAGAATGTCATTTCAATGTTACAACAAAATGGTATGCTCATAAACATTAGTGTTATAACAACACGGAATGCTCACAACAATCAATGTTCTATTAAGTTATTCAGTTATGTAAAGAAATTAAATCTGTAATTATGTGATCTTGGTAGCCAATACAACATTAAATAAGAGGTGCGGTCTTTGGTTAACAATCACACGGAAAAAACCTCTTGAGGTTGCCATGATATCTGAAAACATCTCGCGCTGCGATCTCGAGGTTTACAATGATGTCATGGCAACATTTTGAAGTGTTAACAGTGTGGTTATTAAGCAAAGACTGTACATTATCCTCTGTAAAGTGTATGTTTCAGTGTTGTTAGGAATGGAAATGTATCCCTTTTCAAAAGTTGTTATGTTGCACTACCATGCTTACAATTTTGTAATGGTGCAGTAGACTGTAGCTGTTGTAGTATAACAACTTTTAACATTTTCTACAGCCCTCTGATTCTTAGCAAATGGTTAAGACACTGAGATATCGTCCGGGAGGCAAGTCTTGGCAAAAACATAAAAAATTTGAAAACAAACATATATACTTCACCATAAGAACTTACCATACATTATGAAACATAGTGTGTGGTTGATGAAATATTACAGGACTATTTTTAAACTATTGCATGTCTCTTTGGTAATAAGACCTGTTGGGATGCGCTTTTGAGGTGTGTGTGGTCAACATAGAAACCTCTTGAGTGGAAAATATGGCTGTTGTGTATGGGCAATCATACAGTATCTTCAATGTGACTGTGGAATATTCAAGCATGATACATGGTTATGCTGGTGCTGAACAACATTATGGAATGAGCAAAATAGTCTTTCTACTGCCAGAACTATGTATTGTGTGTACCCCTGCAACCATTTTTTTTTTTACTATCAGAGAAATAGGTGTTGCATTCACAATGCATTTGAACCTTTGACTGTGTTCTAAAAAACAAACACTATGGTGTTTAGAAAAAAGAGAGGCAATCAATTATTTTTTGTTAACCTAGTACTAGTATGAATAATTTTAAAGCTAACTTTGACTAACATTTCAGTAATATAACTACTCGATTTTAAAATGTTGGTATATGGCAAGCAATTATGGATGCAAGTCTGTTATCTTGAAGATTACATATGAAACCTGCCCATCGCATAGTAGTTTGACATGTTGATAAATTAGAAATATTTGTTCCTACAAATTAACAACATTGGGGGGGGATTGTTGTGTGCACTGAGTGCACAACAGTATGGGGTTGTTGTACCTAGTGGGTTTTCCTAGTAGTTAATACTGTGTATTCCTAGATGTCATGGACTGCTTTTGACTGCCGATTTCCCCTATCAGATCTTATGCAGAGTGTTAACTGAGGAGCTATGTGTTGAGTTCTGTGAAAGAGTAGTTGATCTAACAGAGAAATCTGAGGTTATGCTAAGATAATGATTTATAGTTTGATATAATGATACATACGTTGCTCAATTGGAGGCCTGGCAGGACCTGCAGCATCTCTGGCTGGACCCAGGTGGGACTGTTGGTTCAGCCACAGAGGGTTAACCCACCATAACATCTTCTTCACTCTTAGTGGCCTGTTGGTCACCCCAACAGTGCCCTCCAGCTAATGTTCTTCCTCTGGAAAACAGTAGATGATATTTCTTTGTTGAACTGCATAATCTGTCAAACTGTTGTTGTTGTTTTCAGCTTTAAATTGTACAGGTGCTTATGGCTTACCCCCTTGAAAACTGCCCATAAGCACCCACAGTGCACCCTGATAGTGTAGTACACCACTCACTGCCTGGTGTGTTGATCCTCATAGAAAAAAAATTCATGCATCTGTGGTAGTCTAGTGTATCTCTCATCCCCCGCTGATATTGTGACTGTGGCCAAACAAGTGACGTGTCCTTTTTGATAATGCGATGGTACCCCTGCCATGCCCCTCCCTCTCCTGAGCGCACACACACAGCTCATGCCAGTACCTTCCCCGCATTCCTGCAATTATCAACCAGCAGTGAACACACCCACTGACCTCTGTGGCTCACCAACAAATGACAACTTACAGTATCTACTGTAACTGCAATAATTCATACTGTGGAGCTTGCTAAGCATACTGTAATAGTCATATACAACTTTCTGTATGAAGGCTTTCATTGAGAAAGTTGTGGATGACTATCATAGTATGTAGTGCAAGCCCATTGGTCCCCCAGTGTGGAATGATGCAGTTGCAGCAGCTACTGTATGCTGTCATTTAGTGGGCAGATGTGGAGGTACGTGGTTGCGTTTGCTGCTCCTCAGTGACTGGGGGGGTGAGCTGGGAGTCGTGTGTGGATGTGGGAGTAGGGGGCTAGGGGTGCACTAAACTATAAGGGATAGATAAAACTGTCTTTCACATGTACTAAGAGGTACACATGCTGTGCTGGGCACTTGGCGCATTTTGCTGGTGAACACTGTTTAACTCATGCATACATGGGCACAAAGTCATGACTGTACAAAACAGGTGTAAATGGTAGCTGCAGGCAGCTGAGCTGTAGTATTGCATGCTATAACACAGCAGCCACCAGTCATGACTGGCAGCCCCCTTGCACCATACCCCATTGAAACCTGTTCATAAGCAGCCACTGTGTGTCCTGGTAGTCTAGTGACTCTACTCCCTGTGTGGTGCTTTGAACCCTGTGAAAAACAGTTCCATGCATCGCTGGTCATCTAGTTGTTCCTTTCTCCCCGACTGATAATTTTATTGTGTCCAAATAAGTGACGTCCCCTCTCCCTTCCCTCCCTATTGCCAGCATGTTACTGATAGACTGGTAATGTGATTTGTATTCATGCCTAGCTGTTCAATTGACTGTACAGACCTACATGGTTGAATAAGTGTAGATATAAATATTGCTACTTATTGCTTAAAAGTTCTACAACTAGGTGTGGATGATGGCAGGACTTACACACTTGTGTGGTTTGCTCAGTCAGTTATCCATTGTGAACAAAAGAACAGGTGGTGTCGGTTGATCCTGTCAGCCACCACAGTCGCTTGAGACATGCTGCTTAAATACTGCACAAACTGGTGTGGGTGATGCAGGATGTACACACTTCTGGTGTGGTTTGCACACTTCAGTCTACTTTGTGAGGAAACTGTACCAGTCATTGGTAAATTGTGCTCTAAACTATATGCAGTTATGTTATATTGATTTAGAAAATGGACTTTTTATTTCCTGGCATCTGATTGGCTCACACACAGGAGCAGTTACGCCGATCGCCATCTTCTTCAGCAACTGCCACAGCCCAGTATCTACAGTACCACCGGTACTTTCTTTGATTTCCGTACCGCAGATGGATGTCTGTGTGGAACAGGAAATGAAGACAGTATCGCTCCCACCAGACACAGCAGTGCTACTGGAGATGGCGCATAAGCCAGCCTGAGCCTTGTCTTCCTTTCAAAATAAACTGAAGATCAGTATTGAAACTGCACTGAGTTTGGGGGGGTTGGGGGTTGGTGACCATGACAACCACCTGGAAGGGTCATAACTAAAAAACAGCAAACTAGTGCATACAGAGGAACTATTTTAATGCAAGATAAATAATAATATGTTCAAAAAATAGATGCTTATAATAAAATATTTTTTTTCAAACATAAATAGAACAGATGCCCATTTCTTAAGCTCGAGAATATCCTCTAGGGTGGGCAGTATTGGGAAATACCAAAGCTTCCTGAGGCTATAAGGCCATCTGCCTGCATTGTTGGGCCTTATAACACCTCTGGATGGACCGTTATATTCCAATACCACACACCCTGTCAGGTATCATTGATTACTTATTACATTTTTGTGATGTACTATTAAGTATTGTAAGAAGTATACATACGTCCATGGTGGCGATCACCAAATTCAGGCTTCCCTGCTGCAACCCACATATTGTATGCAATGTTGTACCAGTATCAGTTCCTCCTGTGGACCTCACCAGCAGACTTACTTTTATAGAATGCCTGCCGAGTGAACTTCCACTTCTTCTGACACTCATCTGATGATCTTGCAATGCCTTGCTCCCCCAAGGCATGATCAACCTGTGAAAGAAAACAGAATGAAATGTTTTTGCAATACATATATGTGTTTGTGGTTCCACTTGGCAAGGTTGGAGGAATGGTCAGAAGTATGGCAGCTAGGATTCAATGCAAAGAAGTGCAAAATAATGCACCTGGGAAACAAGAACCCAGGGGAAGAATACACAATGGGTGGGGAGGTAGTAACAACAACAAAAAAAGAAAGGGACCTGGGGGTAATCATATCAGATGACCTTAAGGTTAGCAATCAATGTGAGAAGGCAGTAGGGAGGGCTTGGGGTATACTGGGATGTATAGGGAGAGGCATCATCAGCAGAAAACAGGAAGTTGTTATCCCTCTGTACAGACAGTTGGTGAGACCCCATCTGGGGTACTGTGTCCAGTTCTGGAGACCCCATCTCCGCAAGGACATAGACAGGATAGAGGCAGTCCAGAGGAGGGCAACTAAAATGGTGCAGGGTCTGCAAGAGAAGCCGTATGAGGAGAGACTAAAGGAGCTTAATATGTATACCCTTGAGGAAAGAAGGGAGGGGGGGACATGATAGAAACTTTAAGTACCTCAGTGGAATCAAGTCCAAGAGGGTAGCATCTTTCAGAAAAAGAGACTTGCAAGAACAAGGGGACACAATTTAAAGATAGAAGGAGGGCGGTTCAGGGCAATGTGAGGAAGTATTATTTCACAGAGAGGGTAGTGGATGCATGGAACAGCCTTCCTGAGGAGGTTGTGGGGTCTAAAACTGTAGGAGAATTCAAGAATGCATGGGACAGACATAAGGCAATTCTTGTGGGGGATAGGAAGAAATAGGCTGTTGGTTAACTAGGATCTGCGGCCTATCCTGTAGGTAGGGAAATGGGCAGACTAGATGGGCCTAGCGGTCCTTATCTGCCGTCAAAGTCTATGTTTCTATGTAAAAACGGTACCCAGTGAATAACGATTGCCATTACAGCAAGTGTTCACTGTCAAAAAATGGATTTCAGCAATGCACACTCACATCGAGCATAGATACAGTGGCTGAGACCGACTAATTTTTGTTTCATGCAGCAGTACTGTGCCATACGCCATCCCCCACCCCAGGGAGCTTCAACCTCTGCACTCCCCTACAAATAGATTCTCAACTTCAGGGTGGTGTATGTCGGGGGGTGAAGGCTGAAAATCTTGAAAAAAATAAACTGGTTGCTGGCAATAAAAAAAAGAAAAATACTGTGCTGGACCCGAATCCTGCACCTTGCACCTCCCAATTGACCACCCACCCCATCATGTTAGTGGTCCAGCTTGACAGCTGTCCACCACTCCTTATCCCATATACCTTCTCTCATCTTCTTCCCCCAATGCATGTTTATGCATGTACATCTGTTCGTTGTATGCTGCATACCCTGCTATCCACTTGCTACCCTGCCAGGTAGCCCTGTACACAGGTGCTGTGATTGAGTCACCCTTTTTGTAAGCATACAATCATGGTTGTCCTGTATACAGTATACTGCGATTCATACACTGTAAACTGTATGAGCCACCTAATCAGGAGACAGTCTTTCTAGAAACACTGTATATGTTTGTGTTTACAACTTTTACTGCATATATAATATAGCCATGTTTCTTTTTACCTTTGTCCAAGTGTGTGACAGGGTAAGGCTGGTCACCCTCATCACCATGGCAGGATGTGTGTGTCATTCAACTGCCTGAACAAGGGCTAGCACATCACTGTCTTTCCACAGCTTAAGCATTGTGGCCTTGCATTCAAAACTTTCAGGGTGTTCTGTGGCATAGATGAAGAGAAAGATGACATGATCAATATTACATCTTTAAACAACAGATATTACAAATAGAATAATACATAGGAGTGTATGTATTACAAGGGAGTAATCCCATCGAGAGGTTCTGGGGACATGGGAACCTCGAGAGCGAAGCTCGAGAGGTTCGCATGTCCCCAGAACCTCGAGATGGGAGTACTCCCTTGTAATGCATACACCCCTTTGTGTTATTTTTTGTAATATATGGAGCCAAATTCCATATGAAATTGTGTCAGTGTGATTTTTGTTCTCCGCATTCTCGCTGGCTGCTGCACGGCCGCTCTGCCCCCCACACACACACACACTCTCCACTCGCTAGCAAGTCCTCGCCATAGGGAAGTCCTACCTGTTTTTTTTGTCCGTAAATGCAGGATCAATGAGGTACTGTTGTCTTGCGGGGTAAAAAAAAGTCCGGGTGAAAGTAAAGATCCCAAGTTCTGTGGGTACGAGTTACTCTCACCAAGCGAGAGATGGCAGCCATTTTTTTGAAAGTATTCTGCCCTCTGTGAGACAAAAGGCAGCCAATCACGAAGCACGGTTTACAAATCTCACGTCGTGAGTATAGCGACTGCAGTTGGCTGCTTAGCAACCAGCTCTGTGTCTTGGGCATGCGCTGTTCCATTTAACTGATAATACTATCGTTCAGAGCAGCAGCGATAGTATTATCACTTCTGAACGATAGTGTTATCAGGGACGAATGATGGTATTATCACTTTGGCTGATATGGTATTACCGGGATATTTTTGTATGGGTTAGTATACTATTATTTAAGCATCTCCATATATTACATATTCAATAACATGGTACTACCTACCCACACTTCACCTCACAGACACACACATAACACCCCCCAACCCACCCCTCATACCCACACACAGACGTACACACATCCACTATTATAAACTAATTAATAGGATAACATTGCGTGTCAGCTTGGTTTAATTATTTGTGTGATCAATCTTATTACAAGAATTATGCAGAGTGGTTGACTGTTGCAACTTTCACAAATTTACAGTGTGACACTGTTATGCCATGCATACACTGACTTGTTCATTCGAGACTGACACTGAGAGGGCAAGAAAGAAGTTGTCTATTGTTATATTATAGGTTCAGCCGCAAGCTGATGCTCAGTGCTATCACATGCTATTTTATGCTCGTGACATTATGCTTGCTTTCTCTCCCCCCAAAAAAAGAACTCCTGTATAATCTCTCTAGCCTAAGTAACAGATATTATTAAACTCTGTGACACTGCATGCCATTAATGCTACACTGCCCCCCCAGACTAAGCACATTTCCATTTTACATGTAAGCACTATCATTCCAACAGACACACCATTCCATCACATAAAATTACATGTGTTTCAGTTTGTATTGTGAGTGTAGAGCGTGTCTATTTTTTGACCAAGTTGTGTGGCTCTTAAAAGAGCTGTTGGTTATCTTCCATAGTAGACACTGCAGATACATAGAGATATACATTCAGAGAAGTGCTAGAATACTATCTCAGAGGTCCCTAACAAAAAAAGTGTTCCCAGTGTTCCCAACATTTGAGAGATGCACACCATCTTTTAGGTATAACCAATGTTTAAAATGACAAATATGGGGGTGATGTATAGTGTGCATTCCCACAACATGAAGGAATCCAGATATTTGGATGTTTACCTTACGACGTGATCTTTCAAGTCCAGGACAGTATTCCTCTCCTCTCCAGATCATCTACTCTGTAATATTTGAATACAGAATCTTACAAGCAGGTAACATCTCAATAAGAGACTGCAAATCTGAATGAGCAGCCTCAATTAAATCTATTCCCCTTTTGTGACCCAAATCATTACCTCCGAGGTGGATGAGGAGTATATCTGGCACAGGGCATGTTTCCAGTAGGTGGCACATAGTTGGCATGAGCTGCTCCCATCTCATCCCACCCTTGTCAAACCATGACACATCACAATTTGGTAGCTGCAAGTTAATGCCAAAATAGCTTGCTCTACTAAATGCAGCTGCCCTTTGGACCAGACTTCTTCCCACAATCCAAGCACTGACTCTGGCACTTTCTGCCATTCTGAATATAAAGCAATATTCTGACACAGACAGAAGTTTCAGAAATGTGTCTCTCTCTGAATAGTCCCGAAGCAAATGTCTAGTGTTAGCACAGAATAAAGCTGTGGCAGTAAAAAAAACTTCTATCTCATGTAACAACATATAGTGTGAACACATACCATTGGTTGGCAACAGTTAATGCATCTTGTTGTATCTACATAATTGTTTGCTATTGCCTATTGTTTATTAAACATTCTTTTTATTTTTGTGGGATAAGGCTGATGCTTGATTGACCATATGATGTGACATGGCAATATGGAAGATTTCTATTGGTCAGTGCCAGTCCCTACAGAGTGAGACAGACCCTGTGTTCCCTCTCTTTTTGAACTGCCATTCTGAGAGGTAAGAACTCTTCTCACTTATGGTTATTTGAATGATGCTTGGAATACATTGGAAGTCTGTAATTAAATATCTTTGAGAGAAGGCAGTTGGCGACAGCATATTTTTCAATCATGCTTAGTTTAATTGCTATTGTTGTGTTATATTCAAAGAAATAAAATGAGTAAAATAGCTGATTAGCTAGGCTGTTTAGGTGTGGTTCTCTTTAAAATTTGTGATTTGAAAATGCACCATGGTACCTGTTTGTAAGACAGATCATTTAGCAGCATGAATAGTACAATGTTTATTTCATGTACAACTTTTGATTTATTTCATAAAATTAAAAAACTATACTGAAGTAGTATATCTTTCTGTACATTGCTAAAGTGGCTGAAGAAAAGAAAATACCTAGGAGCAGTTTTGGCATGGTGCTTTTCAAAGTGATGTAGTTTAAAAATGCCACATGATACAAAGTTGGGAAGTTGTGCACCTATTAGAACACGCAATCTGATTTTTATCTATTCGTTTTTAACCAAATTCAACCATTTATTATATGTCTAAGTAATGCTGTTTTGTGTAGTGTAAATGAAAAAACCAAAACCTGCACCACAATAAAACTATGAGACATGTTTAATTTAAACTGCCTTTTTAGCCTGAATGATAAATCACACAGACTTATGGAGAATAGCATTTAAAAGCTCAGAAATTCTGATTTTGATATCTATAAGATTGGTGCTACTACATCAAGCGGAAAGTGTTTTAAAAGTGTTATGATATAAAATTGTACTTACAATTTTACTAAGATACTCCGTGCTGCTGGACTGTAAAATTGAAGATGGCCAACTTCCTGTTGTTTCCTGCATTTTCATTGGTCTAGAAAGCTCATTTCCTGTTGTCTTTCGAATCCTCTTTCATGAGTATGGAAAATCCTTGACCGAGACTTGTGCAGACACGGATCCCCTTTCGTGAGCCGACAAAATCCTTGACCGTGAGATTAACGCAAGGAAGGAGAGTAGGAAATCAATATTTTGTTTTAAATAAAATGCATATTTTAAATCAAACTATTTTATTGAATATACTTTTGTGTAACTTTTGGGGGCTCTATAAGTCATTGTTTAATATTATTTCCTACATTTTAGAAAATAACATTTTTTTGCCAATCCTCAGTCACGAGCATGCAAATTCATTGAACGCAACTCATACTAATAGACATCCCCTTTTGCGTGCCAACAAAATCCTTGACTGTGAGATTAATGTGAGGAACAAGAGTAGGAAATCCATGATTTTATTTAAAAATGAAATATACTGTATGTTTTAAGTCAAACTAATTGATTGAATATACTTTTTTGTAACTTTTGGGGGCTCTATAAGTCATTGTTTAATATTGTTTTCTACATTTTAGAAAAGCAAACTTTTTTATCGATCCTCATTCGTGAGCATGCAAATTCATCACCCACGACTCGTACGAAATGGGATCCCATTTCATGAGCCAACAAAATCCTTGACCGCTAGACTAACGAGAGGAGCATGAGTAGAAAATAATTCATTTAAGTAAAATGTGAAATACATGTCTTCAGTCAAAAAACAATATATGCAAATACTTTTGTGTAACTTTTGGGGGCCGTATAATTCATTTTTTAATATTAATTTCTACATTTTAGTTAAGATAAAATTTGTCATCGATCCTTGTTCGAGAGCATGCAAATTCATTGACCACAACCCATGTGACCAGGGATTCCCTTTCACGAGCCAGCAAAATCCTTGACTGCGAGATTAATGCGAGGAATGAGAATATGGATTTAATAGTTTTTCATGGTAAAAATATGGTTTTAATTGTTGTTACTTGTTGTACGAGCCTTTGTATGGCTTTTGGAGTTTAACAACTGAGTGCTTAGTATAATTGGTACATTTTTCTGTTAATTTAAAGAACCGCTAAATCTTCATCCATGAGCATACAAAATCCTTGACTGTCAGCGAGTTGCAGTCAAAAATCCTAGTTTGTGAGGATGCAAAATCCTCGTCCGTGACTACATTTTCAGAAATTGCATTTTACCATATGTTATCTTGTATATTTGCATGGGGATAGTAAATTTAAAGCTGAAAAATTAGTTTTCTATGTGTGGTGGCTGAATGGTAGCAATGTTATTTTTAAACTGTAATTAAGACAGTGTTGATAAAAAAATGCTTTTCTGCTTATGAAAGCAGAGGGTTCAGTGTTGTTAATATTGTATTTACTGTAATTTTTATGAAGGCACTTCCTTCTTCACCCCCTCCCATTCCCCATGATAGGGACTGGTAAGACAATGTACAGTGCTCAGTGTAGGCTAAATTGAGAATGGGGTCCACAAATTCACCTTTAGTAGAACAGTACATCAGACTCTCATAAAGCTCTGTTGGTGGGCAGCCACGACAGAGTGCTGGATAGCTTGTGGTGCCCGCTGACATTTGGGAACTGATGGTGGCAGGGAAGCAGGGTGTGGTGAAGGTGTATGACTGGGTGGGGAAGTAGAGGGTGTTGGGATAATGGGTGGGGTGGGGGTGTTGGAAATGCATGTATTTTGTGCTACTCATAGACAAGTGCTTTGTACAGTATGTGACTGTCAATGTATAGGCTCTGGAGTATTGATGTACATGTCTATGCTGCTGCAGAGTGCATCTTGAGTGCTGGGATACAGACAGGGAGTTAGTTTATTTCGGCCAGGGCATTGCTACTGCAGGGTGTAGCATTCACTGTGCATGTTTTGGAGTTGTGGGGGGGTCAGCCTGTCAGCAATACAGAGTGTGTTTTGGGCATGCAGATGACCCGCAAACAGGGTGTGAACATATTTGGAGGTACATGCTGACTGCATGTAGTATCTAAAGCCCATGGCTATTCCAGGGTGCACAGCATAGTCCACTGGACACCTGTCTATGAGAGAAATGCAGATTGGTACATAATGACATGTAAATTACCTCATTGAACCTTGAATGTATGATGCCCCATTTGCATATACCTGACTGTGAATTGAAATTGCATGTAATGCATCATACAATTTCCTGCTGCATTGGTTTCCTAGCATAACTGGGGGGGTGGTTGTACTGGTACATGTATTGGTGGGTGCAATTGTGTTACTAAAAGATGGTGTGCACCAGCAGGTTGATGTGGTGCATCTAATGCGAATACCACAGTGTGTGATCGACACACCTCATTTGTGATGGGGCATTTGACTTGTAAAGAGCTAATTCATTTGGGAATCTTATGCATGTACTTTACTACTAAGAAAAGATACACATACAGTAAAAAAGTGTGTGACTCCCTGAAAGAAAAAGACAAACATTTGTATCATTGTGAGCTGTCATGCTGGTGTGCCATATAGCAGTTGCTAAATATGCATTCAATAATTTATTTCAAAGTGTTTAAAATGGATGGTGTGTTTGTGTAATAATTTCTATATGGCAATTGTGATTTTATCTAAAAAAAGTGTTTTTTATAGGTGTGACTTTGAAAGACAAAGAGTGAATAGTTCAAGAAGAGTTAGAGAAATGACTGTTGTGCATAAAATTTAGCCACTTTTGAAGTGAAACAGGTATCTTGGTGGCTCCATGTTATGTCATAATGAGAAAACTAGTCTTTCTCATAAACAAGAAACTGTTGAGTGTTCTTCATCTTCTGCCACAGTTTCTATAAAATGCACACATGCAAAAAATGTGTGAGTCCTGGTAAACTGCCAGTGAAGAATAAAAAGAAAAACACATCTCACGGAAAAGACCTTCACTACAGCCTCATGAGGCAGTTTGTGCTAGGTCTGTTAGAGACAAAAAATTGCTGTTGGTGATAGTTGTGGTGCTAGACATCACAGCAGAGCTCAATTCTTCAAAAAAATGGTACGTACTGCTAGGATTGACCGTATCATCTCAGCAGTTGTCAGGCATAAAGGAAAGAAAGTAAAAAGCAAACCTTCTCTGATGAAACTACGTTTGAGAGCAAGACGCTTTGTTTATATGGCCATGAATATACATTCACAATTGTGAGCTGTCATGATGTCAGCCATTGATAAACTGAGGGCCAGAACTGAAGATATGAGAAATAGGCTAATTGCATTTGAACACTTAAAGAGAGGCAATTTTTGTTCAGTGTTTGAAGGGAAGTGGATGCATTTCAAGCATTCTGAAGCATTTTTATGAGAGGAAACATACAATGTTCACAATAGTAATGTAACTTTGAGATTGCATGAATGTGGCAAAGTTCAGAATATTTTACTTGTGCCAAATTATGGGAATGTCACAGATGACAAAAATGACACTTGTGAAAATATTGCACAATAAAAGTCACGTGCTAAGAAATGGCCTTGTGATAACGTGCAGTATTAGGGAAGACTCATTTCCTGTGATTGAAAAGTTCCTTTAGACATTCTTAGACATAAAAAGATATGTAAGACACAAACTGTTTGCCACCATTGTCAAGTGCGATATTAGACCTTTTAGTGGTCTGATGGAACATTCACTTGCTTGTTTGCAGACTGGAGCATGTTAGAGTATATTCCATCACTTTTGCTTGATTTCTGTGCACAATTCTGGTATGCAGAGATTTGTACAACAGCTGTATCGTGTAAGATCTGCCACGAGAGACTTCACATGTTTTGATTCTTTGTTAAATGATGGAGATGTTGATGGTATCATTGACTTCGTAAAAGAATTACAACCAAAAAATGAATTGAGGAAAAGTATTGATACTGATAGTAGCATAGATGTGATACAGACTGGCACAGTGCAAGAGTCACAGTTGCTAAGAAAATTTGGAACCCAGATTGCTAAATCTGAAATCAGCAAAACTCAGACATTTGACATTATCTTTGCCTCCTGTGAATGACTGTTTTACAAAGAACAGTCCATTACTGTGGACCTGTACAATATTACATGGTGGAATGAGATGTGGGGTCATCTGGTTGCACATTTCCTTCTGAAGACAGACATTACTTTACAGGATACAGTGTCACTATGCACATACTGTTGTCGTAAGAGCAAGTGTGCTACTTTGCCTCCTCAGTCTGTACTAAATGGCATGGAAGTATAGAAGCCCCCATAGAGATTGCTGGCTTAAATTTGTTTGAGAGAATTTTAATCCAGACAATGAAGCCATTTCAAACCATTCTGAGACTGAACACCAAAATGAAAGATTTGCCAAAAAAAGAGCTCATTAGGTCATTAAAGGACTCTATTATGTATCTGCCTCTACCAATCAATCAATCAATCAATCAATCAAGTCTTTATTTAACCAGGCGTTCATCGTTGAGCAGAAGCTCATTTGCAAGATGGACCTGGGTGGAGCATGAATAATTGTATATACAGGTCAACACAGGTATTTACAAGGCAATATAGATAATACTCTTTACAGAGAGGAAGAAAAAGAAGTTCATATGTACATAGAATTATACAGATATTGTACAGATTACATGGTATTTACATACATAGAAGTGTCTATAGGAAGATAAAGCAGGTTATCTAAGGTTGCAGGAGGAAGTAACGGAAGAAAAAAATAAAAATAAAAATATACACCAGGTAGAGGTGAAGGTGGGGGGGAAGAGAGGGAGGGAAGTAGGGGGAGAAAGGCTAGGAGGGCACGGTGCACAGAAAGATGTTGGTAAAGCTGGATGTAGAGAAGGTGGATGGAGAAAAGGAGTATGTGTGAGCCCCGGGATTGAATGTTATAAAGTACAGGGCATGGTAGGATGTCACAACCCAGGGTAGTGAGCTCCTATCTGAGGTTGGGAAAGGAAGAATAAGGGGATGGATGGGCCTAGTGTTGATAAGACAGGGGGATAAGAGAGAGAACAATTAGGCTGGTGAGGAGCAAGCTGGGGGGGTCAGTACTTAAAATCGGGTCTAGTCATGGCTATATACCAGTGCAGACACCGGTACTGGGTCTGAGTGGGTGAAGCAGTTACATACTTCTCTGATTGTATGGAAATAAAGCATCTTGAAAGCATTTATACCAATTAGAGTGCGTAATTTGAGGGTTTTTTGTAGATCATTCCATAAGGTAGGTAGCACGAAGCTTATGGCTGCCCTGCCGAAGCGGGATTTTGCTTTGGGTACTTTAAGTGTAATAGCTGAGTAACTTCTTAACGTGTATTTCCCAATTATACTCAGGGGAAGACAGCAGGAGATATAGTAAGGCAGCTTATTAAAGATGGCTCTATAGGTCCAGAGAGCGGTGTTTCTGTGGCGCCTGAACTTTAGTGATGTCCATCCCACTGCCGCATATAGGGTGCAGTGATGTGTCGAAGGGGAGTCCCGTTATAAACCTCAGTGCTCGATGGTAGAGTGTGTCCAGTTTAGCCATGTAAGAGTTGGGGCATTGGCTGTAGAGGAAGTCAGTGTAATCAACCAATGATAGGAAAATGGATTGGACCAGTTGTTTCTTGCATCTCTGGTGAGAAATTGGCTGATTCTAAAAACAGTCCAAGCCTTTGCCAAGTCGTTTTAGCAAGTCCTCCGATATGTTCAATGAAGGAGAGTCTTTGGTCTATCCAAATTCCCAGATACTTGAATTTTGTAACAAATTCTAGTTTTCACCTAGAACTGTGGTAATTTGGGGAACTGTCCCACTGGACACAGGGTTAGCTGTATGGATAAAAGGAGAGGACCATCGCTTTAGTTTTTTTGGCATTAAGGAGTAGCTTTTTTTGGAGGAGTTGGCTTTGCAAAAGGTTGAATTCTGACTGTAGGTCATTGCAGGCAGCTTCAGGTGTTGGGTGACTCACGTATAGAACTGTATCATCTGCAAACAGATGGATGTTGGCTTCTTTTATACAGTAGTCGATGTTATTAATGCAGATTGCAAAAAGTAAGGGCCCTAATATAGAACCTTGAGGTACCCCTCTTTGCAGAGTTTTTAAGGGGGACAGGCCTCCTTCGGCTTTAACTTGTTGAAGGCGCCCTGTAAGATAGTCAGTGAACCAACGCAGAGAGGAGGGGTCCACACCTATGGTTTGAAGGACGGAGAGGAGCAGACTATGGTCAACAGTGTCGAAAGCCTTGCTTAGATCAAGGAAAACAGCACAAATAAAGTTTTTGCTCTCAAGATTACGCTGCCAGTCATTAGTAACTTTGGCGAGAGCTGAGATAGTGCTATGTTTAGCTCTGAATCTGGACTGCATAGGATTTAGCAGTTCCCTAGACTCAAGGTGAGTCCTCAGCTGTGCATTTACAATTTGCTCTAGGAGCTTGGACAGGACCGGAAGGAGGGAAATTGGCCTGTAGTTATTGAGATCACCACGGTTACCTGATTTGAACAGTGGTATGACATGTGCTGTCTTCCATATAGGTGGTAAGGTGCCCTGAGACAGGGATAAGTTAAAAAGGTGGGTGATGGGTATTGCTAGTACGTGGTAGGCAATTTTTAGGAAGTAAGGGTCAAGGGAGTCGGCCCCAGCACTTTTTCTAGTATCCAACTGAAGCAAGAGGTCCTCTACCTCTTTCAGTGTGGCAGGTTGAAGTGAGAAAGGCGGTGAAGCTATCGGAGTTTCAGGCAGTTGGCTGGCAGTCTGGGAGTGAAGTATGTTTGCAGGGGAGTTATCAAATGCCATGCCTGCAGTAGCAAAGTGGTTATTGAATGCGTCAAGTATATCCATCTTTTCGGTTATAGTCAAGTTGCCAGAGGTAATCTTGGTCAGGAGTGAATTTCCTGGGGAGTGGCCTAGCAGATCACTGATTGTGTTCCAGAGCTTGATTGGGCTCTTTGTGGCAGAGTCGAGTTCGGTTTGAAGAAGGTGGCCTTGATTCTCTGATTGTTTTGGTACATAAATTTAGAGTCTCCTGAACTGGTTCCAATCCTCTGCAGTGTTCAGTCTGTGTTTTTTCCAGAGCTTATCTCTTTCTAGAAGCAAGGACTTGATCTGAGGGTGAACCATTTACAGGTTTTGGTCCTAGTTCGAACTTTAATAAGGGAGCATACTTATTAAGGGCCCTTGATAGAATGTTGTGGAAGATATTGTAGTTGACGTAATCGTTTGGCCAGGTAGAAATCTTGCCACTCAGGGGAGTACTTAAGCTCGTTTAGGTAGGCATGTTCATTGAAGTTGCGCCTGGATCTCTTCATAGAGAACTTGCTGATGGGTGCTGGGTTGTTGGTGGATCTTAATCCTGCAATAAAACAATGGTCGCTGGCGTCTGAGAAGAAGACATCAGCGTGGGAGCAGAGATGAGGTTTGCTCACCATTAGCACATCCAAAAGTGTACTTTTACTGGGGTTCTTCACGTTTGAGCGTGTTGGTTCAGTAATAAGTTGCGTCAGCCCATGTTCATCACAGAAGGATGCAAGGGGGGCAGCTGTGTTAGAGAGCCAGTCACAGTTGAGGTCTCCTAAAATAATAGTTTCTGGCAGCCCCTGTCCCAACTTGTCACTTAGATATGACACAAGCTGTAGGCCAGCAGACGGTGTTCTGTAGCATCCTATTATGCAGAGTGCAGTAGTCTGTGTAATTTCCACTTTGAGAATTAGGCATTCGAATTCACTGGTGACAGATGCCGAGGATAAGCAGGAGGCAGAAAATTTGTCTTTAACATAGATAGCTACCCCTGCTCCTCTGGCATGCCTATCAGCTCTGAACAAGGCATAGTTGGGTATGTTTACTTCTCTATCAGTGGTGCTGGGTCTAAGCCAAGTTTCGGAAATCACAAGTATGTCAGGAGAGGTATGATTTACCTAGGTTTGTATTAAGGTTATCTTTTTAAGGAGGCTACATACGTTAATATGCAAGAAGCTTATTCCTTTTAAATTTGCTAGTTCTGCTGGCAAAGCAATAGCTTCTGGGGGGCCAGGGTTGAGTTCTACGTTGCCTGAACAAAGCAGGAGGATAAGTAGGATTTTTCTAAGAGCACTAATTATAAGCTTGTAATTCCTGCCTTTCTCCCGTCTAGTAGATCTGATGTTTTTAAGGACTGGAAAGTAGCCACCATAGAAGAGCTGATCTGTTGTAGCAAGAGCTAGTACCCCTACCACAATAGGCGGGGAGGAGATAGAAGTCTGCGTGGTGGGAGGTGGGCCTTGTGGTGGGGGAGTGTTATAAGTACTACTGGTATGTGTGGTCCAAGAGCAGGGTTCGAGGTACTGGTACTTGGAATCACGGAGGCAATTAAAGGATAAGTTGCCATGTGGTATACAGCACAAGGTGCCGTTGTAGACCAAACATGATGGTAGTTCAGGTGTCCAATGCTGGAAGCTGGTATCAGCAGAAGAAGGGGCAGTAAAAGGAGCCATATAGGGCCCGACATGATGGTACCTCAAAAAGGAGCCACTCAATTAGCCCAGGGGCCAGTGGGGTTGCTGGATTAATGCAGCTTATCAGTAGCTTTCCGATCCAGGTCGACCCAAATTTGATAGCATTAAAGATATTTAGTGGTGAAGGCACAGCCAAGGAGAGCTATGCTTTTAGTAAGGTGAGGCCCTGAGAGTTGGATCCCGTAGGCTGGATAGAGAAGAGGGGGATCACGAGCTAAGTCTCTATTGGAGGGGCACTGCGCCAGGGGACATGGACTAATATTTTGGCAGGAGCTACTGTATTTAATAATCAGCGGAGGTGGGGGAGGGGCGGTCGAAAAAGTTGCGGCAGTTGCCGTACCTTGTAGGGCCTTGGGTCCATGTCTGCGATCTCGAGCATTGGCTAGAGGGGCACCGACCGCCCAGTAGCCGGGAATCCCGCGGCTTAGGAGCTGGGAGCCTGGGCGACAGTTTCTCGGCTGAGGGAGAGAAGGAGAGTGAGGGTTAATAAAGTGGATTCACATAAAGGGTTAGACAGAACAGCGGGGAGTCCAAAATTTGCAGAACAAAAGGACGTGTATGGTACCAGCAATGCCAAAAGAGGTAGTGACGTAGTAGTAGGTGGTTGCACCCCAAGGTAGTTTGTTTGGTGTTGCTGGCCTGCTTAACTGCAAGCTGGTTTATAGTTGAAAGGGTATATAGTCGAATTAGGGTGAGGTCCCAACAATAGGGCAGGTAGAGCAGTAATTGAGAGGAGTTAGATGGAGTGGCTGGAGATAAGGTTGAGAGGAAATGTGGGATCCTGTGGGTGGGACTGCTTTAAAAAGGGGCGGTAAGAAAGTGGGTCAAGTCAGGTATTGAAGACAGGGAGGCCAATAGCATGAAAATGTGCAGCAGTGGAGTGACCAATCTGCTGCTAGGCTGAGGAAGGGGTGGAGTAAGGGTCTATTTAATACTGTGAGGAGGAGGGGGAGGGGGGATGGGCACACAGAGGATTAAATACAGCTAGAGTATGATAGCAAGCTCAGTGGGGAAAGACAAAGCATGAGGTAAAGAGGTGGTAAATGCAGGGCAATTATTTGGAGCTAGAAGAGGAGTTAATGGGGGGGTCATCTGTGCTTTGGCACCGGGATGTCTGAGGAGGACAGCAGCAGCGGGGGGGGTGTAAGGAAAGGGTTTGTAGGTAAGGCAGAGAAGAAAGTAAGGTGTTTAGAGAGACAGCATTACAAGTGGGGCAGAGAAATTAATAACTGGCAGAGTGACCAGTGTGGGGAAGGGGCAGAGCTCATCAGTAGGGCAGAAATGGAAAACTGCAGCAGTCTAGCTCAGTAGCTAGGTCAAGCAGTCAAACATCGGCTATTATACCATGGACCCAGAAACAAGCAGAAATCCCTGCACTTTTATTGGTTGGCTGGCACCTTCCAGCAGTTATAAATCCTCCAATATACCCACTGGAAAAGGTGCCAGCCAACAAGAACTACTACCACATCACAAATATCACTACCGCCGTCAAACTTCAAACGAACCGCCGCCATTTCTAATCGCCGCATATGCCACCGAAAGTAAAAGCGTCTTAAAAAACATCAAATACCACTTGCTACATTTCTAAGAGCTACAAAATATATTTAGCGCCAAAAATTAGCCATCCGATCGAAAGCGGCATAGTTAACAAGCGGAGCATTAAACTCCACAGAAACCTGTCGCAATATCTCCCGGCTTGGCCTGCAAAACTAGCGACACAACAGCAGAAACTTACCCGCCAATGAAGCAGCAGCCGCCCCTCTCCCTCAACTGCAATACCGGCATTCTCCTGATGGACGGAAGCGGCGTTCCCTATAAAAAAAAAGTTAAACGTCGCAGCAAGCACAAAAAAACAAATAAAATGGGCTATAAATGTATTTTTAGACTGGCTCAAACAAAAAGCAATGCAACGACCGACCAACTCACATGCTCTCCACACCAAACATATGCTCACAAAGTAATCGCAACCTAACTTCTTAAAGAAACAACAACCAAATATCAAACCTGTGAGCAATGTAATGAAAAATGTGACACGTAAAAAGTTCATACAAGCTATAAAATATTACTTCAACACAATTGATTTCCTAAATGTTGTTTCACAAATAAAACATTTAATGTTGTTTAAGAAAAATAACTAATTACATCTTGCACTTATGAAATGTTCATTAAAAATTATTAATTACATAAAACCTTTTCAAATGATCATTAAAAATCATTATTTACACAAATAAAACCTTTTCAAAGCATTTTACCTGTCTCTATATCCAATACTAAAAGGAACTATTTTTCTCAACGGAAGAATATATCCATCATTATCACAACATAACTCACAAAACAAATAATAAAAATAAAAAACAAATAAAAATTATTCCTACCATTGTATAATAGCAATATACCCCTCCAGGGTTGTGGGTATACTTGGTTACCACGGCTGGTGCGGTTAAGTCACTCGGCCTGCGGCGACCAAACCACACCAGCCGTGTGAATCCACCAGTATACCCACACCTGTCGGGTATATTGCTTAACCATACAATACAGTTTGTCAAGCACTAAGTAACACTGAGAGGCTAGACTAGTGGCTTGTAATAGACTAGCTAAGCTGGCAGGTAAAGTAAGACCAATTGATGCATAACATATGTAGATTACATTAACAAAAATTCAGTCCAGAACAAAGCACAGAAAGAGATTTCCCTGAGACCAGGAAGCACCAGGCATTGGAAAATCAGACAAGGAGTACAGCTGCCAGTCAGTGCCTGGTTCCTCCACTGGGCATCCAGTCAAAACAGTGGCATTCAAAACCACAAGTTTCGGAGGTCTGGTGCGTACCTGAATCTGTCCGGGGGGTCAGTCGGGTGGTCTGTTAGCTGTGGCCTGCTCGGAGAGAGCCAAGGCCACAGGAGCAGCTTGGGAAGCCCACAGATGGGCTGCAAGAGAATGTACACAGCATCTCTAGAGAGAATAATGTTGTCATTCTGGTAAATGGTGTTCCAACTAAAAAACAAAACAATATGGCAAGACATTGTGAATGTTGAAAAGGTGAAGCATGCTTTGCAGTACCTCAAGCAGCATAATCCTTTCTATCTGGATGTTGACATAGGCACATTTGCTTATATGTTTCATATGCAAGCTGATATGCCTGAATGTCCAAAGGCCATGATTGAAAAATTAGAGGTTGCCACAAATGAAAATGTGTATGAACAATACACTATCCACCCTTTGCATGGCAAGGACCCTGTTGTGGATAATATAAATTTGTACCAGATGAAACAGGTAGAGGGTAATCCTGTCAGCATCTGGGAGAATACACTCGAGGCACGTTGCTTTCCAGATCTCTTTCCACATGGTACAGGTGGATGCCTGGACAATCATGATGTTTGCATTCCTGGAGCTGAGTACAGAGCTTCAAGAGTTCTGCATTCAGATGGGAAGATCCACAGAAACATATCATATCTCTTTCATCTTCTGTGAGAGTGTCAACTTAGCATTGTGTCTGCAAGCATTGAACACACATTGTGACTCGGTACAGAATTTACCAGTATGACCACTGCACAGTAGATCCACAAATTGGAGAAGAAAGATGAAATACTACAAGCTAGTCTTTCTTCAATTCTGTCTGGCATGCATGGTACTAAAGAATATTGGTACAGATGGCACTCTGAGGTGATGTGAATGTTAAGGGAATTTGGCCCAGTGACATGGCTTGTCACACTCAGTTGTGCGAAATACTATTGGGATGACTTGATTGACCTTCTTAGATGGGCAAACTCTGATGTGGATGGCATACAGACTTTTGGTGGGATGTGTTCACTGGATCCAGTCTCAGTGTCACAATACTTTCAGCACCAGTTTCAGATACTTTTATGATTCATACTGTCCAAAACTAATCCACCTCTTGGTATTGTTGAGCACTATTTTGGAGGATGGAATACCAAGCAGATGGAGCACCCCACATACACATGCTGCTGTGGATAAAAGATGCTCCACGAATTGGTGACAGTGATGAAGCTGATATTCTAAGCTTCATTATGAAGTATGTAATGTGCCAGATTCCTGACAAGTGCGACAGCCCAATGCTCTGGAAGTTGGTACAGAAATTTCAGCAACACTTGTGCAGCAAATACTGTCACAGAAAGGTGAAAAACAGAGGGCACTGATACACAAGGTGCCAGTTTGGATTCCCAAGATGAGTCTGTATGAGTGTATGTCTGAATGATGTCTTCTCTGCTATGCAGCATCATCTGAAAGCTAAATCCATGAAACGGGTGTATGAGCTGCCTCGTAGGGAGTCAGAAGTCTACATCAATGACTACAGCCCTCCTCTGCTGTTGATGTGGCAGGCCAACACTGATGTGCAGTATGTTGCTGACAATTCAATGGCTGTGGTGAGATATGTAACTTCATATATCACTAAGCATGCGCAAACCTGCTTACAAGAACTATGGGAAGACTTGTCTAATTGTAACAGGTCTATCTCTTCTAGCCTGTGGTCACTTGGATTGAGAACTCTGTCACATCGTGAGTGTGGAGCATATGAGGCTACTGACCATCTTAGAGGTACCTGTCTGTATGGCAAGTCTGAGTCCATTCACTATTTGAATGTTAACTTTAAAGAGAAGAGATGTTGTGTCCTTAAAAGTCATGATGAGATTGAAGATCTTGCTGCAACCAGACCAACATCTACAAACAAACTGAAGAACAACTTGATTGATAACTACTATCCACAGTGCCATAGTGCAATAGATGATTTGTGTTTGTTTGAGGTTGCTCAATGGTATGACTACAAATGGGGTGTCCCTTCTGACCCTGAGAAGAGTATATATAAGGTGTCAGGCCTAGATGACTTGCTGGTGAAGAGGCATAAACCATTGCTGATTGACCACTGTAACTGAACTTGACAACAACAAAAAGTAAAGATCACTACTATTTTGCACTTCTATTTCTGTTTAAGCCTTGGAGAGATGAGAGAAGTTTGAAAGGTGCATGTGACACTTTTGAAGAGCAGTTCAATTTGAGCTATGATTCTTTCAAAAGTGAAATGTCAACTATATAAAGAGACTGGACCTTGACAAAGAGCAACTTGAGAAAGCAAGGCAACAACTGGAAGATGATACTCCAGGCAACTCACAGGACATGGTTGATTCTGAGGGTGAAGGAGCACTTGGTGCTCTGTTGCCTGCAAATGACCCAACTATGTTGAAGTCAGAGATAGAAAGTGCTACGCAGCAAAGCATGCGCTTCACTGATAAATCAGTCAACATTGTAGATGAACTGAATGCTCATCAACAAGTTGTCTATGCCGCAGTGAAGCATGCTGTTGAACATGGTGTGAGACACCGTAAAAAGGAATGTTTCTGTCACAAACATATGCCAGTTAGGATGTTTGTCAGTAATGCTGCTGGCACTGGCAAAAGCTTTGTGATTGATGCAATAAGTGCAGGTGTACATAGAGTTACTGACACACCAACATCTGTCATAGTATCTGCTCCAACTGGCCTAGCAGCTTACAACATAGGTGATATCATTCTCCACAAGCTGTTTATGCTGCCAGTTGAGCATGGCAAAACTGGAGAGTACAGAAAGTTTTCTTTTGAGGTTGCAAGTGAGCTGAGGTCCATGTTTGACAAAATGGAGTTACTGATCATTGATGAAATCAGTATGGTTTCCAACATTCTTCTTACATACATTCATCTACATCTGCAGGAGATAGTGGGCAGTGACGATGATGTACCATTTGGTGGTAAAAACATTGTTGTCTTTGAAGATCTTCTCCAACTGGCTCCTGTCAATGGCCAAAATGTCTTTTCTACTCTTTCAGTGGAGGAAGGTAGGAACACCATTGGGTGTATAGGTGGGGTTAATCTCTGGGAGTTCTTCTCTTATGTTAAACTGTTCTAGAATATGTAACAGAGAGGTGATATGTGTTATAAAGCAATACTTGTTGAAGCGCGGATTGGTAGTTTATCAGCTTCTCATCTACAAATGCTAAGAGAACGTATTATCAGTGCAAAAGAGACATTGATGCAGGAAGCATGCAAGATATTTGCACAGCTGCAGAGCAGTGGACAACATATCGTGTGCTTGTTGCAAGACTAAAACAGTGTGCTGAGTTCAATCAGATCATGCTACAAAGAGAGCAACACCTATCATTACACTTACATCACTTGATGTGATTGATGGTGTTAGTCTAACACATACAATGGTAACAAAAATGGTTAAATGACTAAAAGAACTCCCAACTGATGTGTCATAGACTGCTGGGTTGGAAGCCATGTTAACACTGTGCAAAAATGCTGCAAAGAAATCTTGATGTTGGCCGTGGGCTAGTCAATTGAGCAATGGGCTACATTGCTGACTTTCAATACAATGCACAGAACACATCTGTGAAATTTGTTATGATCAAATTTGACAACTGTGACAGTCCTTTCCCCATAGACAGATCCACTGTCAAGTTTCAGATTGTGAAGGATATCTATGTGACGCATAAGCAGTTTCCACTGTGTCTTGCTTATGCTGTGTCCATTCACAAATCACAAGGACATAGCCTTGATAGTGCCATTGTTGACACAGGAATGGGAATCTTCAAGGATGGCATGGCATATGTCGCTTTGTCATGAGTCAGATCTCTTTCTGGTGTGCATATACTGAACCTTGCAGAGAATAAGGTGCATGCTGATGTGAAATGTATTGTAGAATACAACCGGCTATGTACACTATACCAACCAAGCGCAACTCTGATTCCTGTTCCTATATACATCCCCATGTGAGATGTACCAGTGGACACAACACATAAGCTGAAAAGGAAACAGAGTAAAACTTCAGTTTCTTCACCATCTGCTGTACATGGTAATCAGTCGCTTGCTGATCAAGTCAGGTCACCACCTGCAAAAAAATACATTGGTCTTGAGAGACTGACAATCTTTGACAATAGCACTGGAGTGAATGGCTATGCCAATGCTGCAATGCAAGCTCTTTTGCATATGCCAAAGTTTGTTCACCTATTGAGTGCTGCAAAGTCAACAACTCTTTCTGATGTGCTGAAAAGAGTTATAAGAGGTAGTCAAGAATAAGCACCTAGCTTACAGAGTTTAACTCTTCTGCTGCTTACTCTATCCAACTATCTTGGACTGAGGATGTTTGCTGATAATGTCCAACAGGATGTGACTGAATTCATGATGGGTGTGATGAATAGCCTGGCTAATGATGGAATTCCACTTAGACAGCACTTCACAAATAATTAGGTGTGCAAGTACACTTTCTTGTCATGTGGACACATAGAGTCTCAGGCAACTAATGACATGCTATGGCTATCTGTCTATGTTCCTGAAGAAACATCTGTTAAGTTCTGTAGATTGTTTAAGAATGCTGCCACTGGTTGGCAGTGTCACTGATGTGGCAGAAGTACGTCCGTTCTTTGAGAGTGACTGACTTCAGTTCATACATCATCATTGTGCTTCAGCAATTCAACTCTCAAGGCATGAAAGTTACCACGCCTATTACTGATTTCATTGCTGGAAGAACTATATTCTCAGGCACTCAGTTTGACACACATGCTATCATTTTCCATTATGGACCTTCTATTCAGTCAGGGCATTATGTCACATGGCATAGATTTAGAAATGGATGGGTAGAGTGCAATAATACAGTGTGCACTACGAGAGAACAATTACCGAGGAATCTAAAAGATGCATATGTAATCATTCTCCATAACATAGATAATGCTCAATGTATTGAGGAGTGATTTTTTGATCAGAGACCTACAGAATGCTAACATGTGTTACACATTGGTTTACATCATATGTATTCCACCTCTTTTTACAGAAAGCATAATGCGAAGGGGAATAATATATGTGCCATCATTAAACACATTCACAACAATATACCAGTTTTGTAATGTTATAGGCCCACTATATATATATATATATATATATATATATATATATATATATAGTGAGCATTGAGTCTGTTGTTACCAGGAAGTAGTGCTGTAAAACTTTTTACGGACTCTATTTCAGTTGCGATGAAGCATGTCACATTTGCTGTGATTAGTAGTACTGTTGGGAGGACCACAAAAACAGCATGGTCATTTTGTTGTTTGCATAGTCTGTTATTGAGACAGATTTGACACTCATTTGTGTCCATAGAAAATTAATTTTGTGAGCTACTAACAGTTAAGGCTGGTATACCTTTTACTGTTATGTTCAACATAAGTGACTTTGATGTACTTACTTACTAACATGACTGCCATGAGTACAGTCTAAGTAGGCTTGAGGGAGCTGGGCAGCACTTATGTGACAGCAAGTAAGTAATATCTTGGCACATGTAGTTGAAAGATACTGATTCATTATATGTCTTTATCTTTAAGACTGATATGTGTTTCAGAATATTTTTTGTGACTGCTTCTTATCTATCGTCATACAAACAAGGTGTCTGCAACTCATGAAGTATGTAGTGGTCTTGATGTATCACTGTGACACCTGCTGAAAGGAATTCCCATTGTGATACTGTATGTCATAGCTTGTGTCAGTTGCACTGTTACATTCAAAGGAGTAATGAACAGTAGAACACTCTCTTTGCATATCTCAGCTGTTATTGAGTGACTTGACAAACTGATATTTGCTCATAGCAAATAGATTTGTGACTTAGTAACAGGTTAAACTATTATGGCTTTTCCTGTTATACTCTACATAACTGACCTTGATGTTTTTACCTATAAGACTGGCATCAGCACAGTCCAAGTAGACTTGAGGGAGCTGGACAGCACTTATACGTCAGCAAGTAAGTTACATCTTGGCACATGTAGTTATATGAGTCTGAACTATTCTATGGCTTTGTCTTTGATAATGTCATAAGTTCATACTAATATGCAATCCTAACACCATTGATGGCTGTGTGAAACCTTCCTTAAATGGAGATAACATTGATTCACCGGACATGACTGCACAGGCCACCAAAATACAGCTCAGTGCTGTAAATATGTATATATTTCAGAAACTGAGCTGAGTGGTAGTATACTGATGCTGCTTTCATTTTCATTTTGTTTATTTGAAAAAAAAATGTGTTCTTAGTGTGCATGTTTTGTATGAATATTGTGTTATGTAAGAATCTGTAGCATTTAATGTCATTGCATGACATTAAATGCTGTCCATATATTGATGTTGTGAAAATGTATATATATATATATATATATATATATATATATATATATATATATATATGTATATATATATACACACACACACACACACACACACACAAACACATATTTGTAGGTGTATATGGATGTATATATGTATCTATATGTAGATTTTCACAATTACTGCCTTTTGTTTCACAGAATGATAGTTGTTTATTTTTTTATTTTATTTTATTTTATTGAGGATTCAGAAAATACCTTTGAGTCAAAGACTCCTTTTCAAAGGTTCCATGTCAGTACAGGCATAACATGAGAGAACAGTACAGAGCAATCCAGAAAGCAGACAGGCATGATACAAGAGATACAATAACAGGCCAACATTTAGAATAATAGTAGATTCATGGTATTAGTTTCAATGTGCAGATCCATATTTAAGCTCCTTTGGGGGCTAGTTTAGAGAGTTTCAGATTGGGGATTAGCTGGCCAGAGGCCATAGTCAAGGGTAGAGGGGCAGGGATTGGTTCAGTGGCAATCACAGGAATTAGTGGATTGTAGATGGTTCCTAAGGCAGGCTTTGTAGGGGCTGATTCTATTCATGTTTGTGAGAGTGTAAGGCAGATTATTTACCCAGGAGGGGGCTTGGTAGCTAAAGGACCTTTGGAATAGGGAGGTGCGGCATTGGGGAGCCACGAGGAGTTGCTTGCTTGAATTCTGAGTGTGTTGGTGTGATGGGGTCTGTTGTATTAGAGGTGTGAGACTGGAGGGGTGAGGCTGAGTGTAATCTTTTTAGCCATGAAGCATGTATGAAACCCGATTCTGTTATCCAGGTTTAGCCAGTTTGTGGTATTGTAAAGGGAGCATGTATGGGTTAGATGATCACAGCCCAGGATGAGGTGGCAGGCTTTGTTTAGGGAGAGCTGAAGTCTAGATAAGCCATAGTCAAGAAGGGAGAGGACTGAGGAGGAGACCGCTAGGTGAAGGGCATCAGGTGTTAGACAATGTCTATACTGGTAGAGGATGCCAAATCAGGTATTGAGGGTTGTAGATAGTTGATGAATGTGTTGGTGGAAGTTAAGGGCTGGGTCAAGTATGATGACCAGGTATTTAAAGGAGTCCACTTATTCAAGTAGGGTCTGGCTGGTGGTCAGGACTTGAGGGCAATGGTCCTTCCTGGGATTACGAGGGTGAGAGAAGTACATAACTTTAGTCTTCTTGTAGTTTAGAATAAGGCGGTGTGCACTGAACCACTTTAAGGCATCACTGAAGGAGGATTGGAGGGAGAGGTGGAGCTTGGTGGGTCAGGATTGGAGGAGTGCAGGACAGCATCATCCATATAGAGTAGGATATTGCTTGAGCAAGACTGGGGGAGGGAGTTGAGGAAGAGGCTGAATAATAGTGGTCTGAGGATGGACCCCTGGGGGACTCTGGAGTGGACTGGCAGCCTACTGGATAAGGTGGTACCAGTTTTGACCTGCTGGGAAATGACCTTTCAAGTAGTCAGTGAACCAACAGAGGGCATCTTGTGAGAGACCAAGTTTGGATAGTGTAGTTAGTAGGAGGGAGTGGTTGACAGTGTCAGACGTCTTGGTGAGGTCAATGAAGACCGCACTAGAGAGATGACCTTTGTCAAGGGTGATATGTAAGTGGGTGGTGAAATCGAGAAGGGCAGTAGTTATACTACGTCTTTTGCGGAAGCCATGTTGCTGGTTGCAAAGTATATTGTGTTTGTTGAGATGGTCCGTGAGCTGATCAGAGATGATATGCTCTAGTGCCTTAGGTAAGGGAGGAAGAATTGAGATGAGATGATAGTTGTGAGGTGAGGTATGGTCTCCACTCTTAAATATAGGGGTAATAGAGGCAGATTTCCAGCGCATGGGAAATTCCCCCAAGACATAAGGACCGGTTGATAATGTGGGTGAGGGGGATTAGCACCTCAAGAAAAGTGAGCGGGAGAAGTTTGAGGTCTAAGGAGTCACTACTGTATTGGGAGTGGCTTATGGCTTTTTTGAGGTAAGGCTCAGCAGACCTGGGGGAGATGCATCGTAGGCAAAATGGGGGGTGTGCTGAAGGGGGTGTTGGAGACAGGGGGAGGATCAAAGAAGTGGGAAGGGAGGACGTGGCTGAGGTCAGTGAAGGCATGGTTAAATGTGGTGGCTATCTGAGTAGGGTCGGTGGTCAGGCCTCCTTCGACTAAGATTTGTGTGGGGGCAGGGTTTAGGGCTTTGCCACAGATGTCCTTTAATACTGCTCCAGAATTTATGTCCTGAGCCCCAGGTAGAGGTTAGGGCCGATTTGTAGAACTCGGCCTTGGCTTTGTGTAGGGACCATGTGCATTGGTTTTGGGCTTCGCTGTATTTCTGCCTGTCCGTTGGGAGGCCAGTCTCATTGGAGAGGTGCCATAGGGAATCCCTGGTCTGCATCAGGGTTAGTAGGTGGTCAGAGATCCAGGGCACCATGTTGCCTTTGACTATCCTTTTGACAAGAGGGGCGAACATGTCACAGATAGCGATGAAGGAATGAATAAAGAGATCAAGGGCTCTGTCTGGGTCTAGGGTGTTTGTTATGAATGATCAGTCCAACATACTGAGATGAGTTTTTAGGAGAGTAAGTTTACCGGGGCCAAGTTTGTGTCATAGGACCATTTTTGGAAGGGACTTAAGGGCCTTGCTAGACCAGGAGCAGAGGACAGGGGAGTGGTCACTAATCGCATCTGGGAGAATAGTAGTACTAGTGATTTTGTGGGGGCAGTTAGTGAAAACTAGGTCCAATAGGGAGGAGGACCCTGTGCGCTGGTCCAGGCGGGTGGAGGAGGGGACTATTTGTGTCAGGTCATGGGCTGTGGCTGCGTCGATGAATGGGGCAGCAGACTTTGATAGCCAGTTGATACTGAAGTCCCAAGTACAATTTTTTTCATTATGAGATGGCAGGGTGGCCAGGCAGGACATGACAGAGTCAAAGTCCATTTTTTGGTCCCTGGGGGCAATGTATATAGCTGTGATGAACAGGGGGGTAAGGGATCGACCAAGGGTAAGTTTGAGAGTGAGGGCCTTGGGTCCAGGTAGGAGGTGGGAAGAGGGAGCAGCTGAACATGCAGAGTATCCTTGGTGTAAATGGCACAGCCTCCACCTCGCTTTCCCTGTCAGTCGGCCCAGAAAACGTCATACCCAGGGAGGGTCACCAATGAGTCAGGGATATGAGAGGAGAGCCAGGTTTCACCCACGGCAATGATGTCGGGCTGATGTTGTAGTACCCATCCCTGATATGAGTCCCGTTTTTTTAGTAAGCTGCATACATTAAGGGTGGCAATACCCAGTCCACCTACAGGGGAGTGTGTGGGTGTGGAGGTTGCGATAAGGTCCAGAGTTGGGGTGTATATTGCCTGACATAAGGAGGAGGAGGAGAAGAAGAAGAGATCTGAGGCAGGGATGCCAGGACAGCAGTTTGGGGCAGTGGGATTTGTGTGCTTGGGACCCTTTAGGGTTGAAAAAAGTGGGAATGGGGATGGTAAGCAAATGGGGGGGAGGCCAGGATCAGGAGGCACAGTGATGGGGGGAGATGGCAGGATCAGGGGTGGTGAGTGGGAAGCCCAAGAGGTGCAGGGAGACGAGCTCCCATTCCTAGTGCTGGCATGATTCTGTGTGAGGTGGTAAATGTGGCAATAGTTCACTAGCAGTGTTGTGGGACAGAGGGTCATTTGCAATATCATGGAATACGTTGTAGGGGGTGGCAGCCAGTTGGGCAGATGGACGGCACATCCATATGAGAGAAGGTATTCAGGAAAAGTACAGGGTGGGGGGTGTCAGCACAGGGAACAAAAGCATGAGTGTGGGAGTAAATAACAGAAACATAGTGAAAAGCAGTGGGAGGAAGACCTGAGGAGGAGCCAGTGGTGGGTGAAGGAAAGCAGAGAAACTGCCCCTAGAGGTGAGAAAGTATAGGCTGCTAGTGGAGAAGTGGGCTGATTGATTCAGAGTCACAGCCTCTCCCTATATAAGGGCAAGTTCACCAAGGGTGGTGGTGGTGGGGTCAGTGGGGAGCTGACATGGAGCATCGGTGGGGATCAATTACACAGCTCCTGTAAGCGAGGAGGAGACCAAGCTCCTTGGCCAGCCGAGAGATTCGGTTCCCGTACCTGCTGCAAGTGGCTGTTTCGGGGGTTGGGGAGGGCAACTTGTCTGCTGGCCCTCACAACCTCCTTTTGGACCCTTGCAGGATCGACTGTGGACAAAAATGAGAAACAGGTAAGAATTCGAAGTTGAAGTGGGTGGGGTACAGCTGGATAATAGGGCCTTTCCAGAATGGAGCCTGTCCTAAGTGTTCATCCGGTTACTGGAGACTCAAATTACTGGCAGATAAACTTCTCTGAGGTAGAAATTCATGCTAAGTTGCTCTAAATTACATCGCATAGCATACTAAAACTCGAGATCCATTACATTACTTTAAGGGATTCTGTTTGCTGCTGTGAACAAATGCCTTTAAGCTGTAGGTGGTACATAAAATTCCTTTAAGCTCCTGCTTCTGCCATAATTAATTAAAAAAACAATACCTGCATACAGCCAGCCTATCTTTAAAAAATAAAGCTATCTCCACATGTACGCCGGCAACAATTAATGTAAAAGAAACAGGGTTTGAAATTAAAGCTGTTTGAAATTGAAAATGGTGCCAACTACGCAGCTCCTGCAAGCGAGGAGGCAACAGAGCTCCTTGGCCAGCCGAGAGATTCGGTTCCCATACTTGCTGCAAGTGGTTGTTTCATGGGGGTGGGGACAACTTGTCTGCTGGCCCTCACAACCTCCTTTTGAACCCTCGCAGGATCGATGTGCACATGTATACCACAAAGCAAACTATTGGTGTGTTCCTGCTCTTTTATGGGATCACCTTTATTGAGGGGTCAGATGAGGAATTTTACAGTCCAATTAATATTTTCTTAAATTCTACAGGATGCAATTTTGAAACCCCAGCTATATTTTACGTACATTCTGTGTGCTGTCAGGTGGTTACATGGACTGTACATTTAGCATAGGATTAAAGTTTGCCAATTTACAACATATACCTCGTACAGTGTCTGAGATAGTGACAGCACAGCAATTTCTATAAGTAATCAGTCACTACAAAAATATCTGTGCACTGTACTATTTGCATTCTTGCTATATGTACAAAACAAACATTAAAGATTGTATATGTATTGCACTTTGAAAAATGCAGAACCTTACTGCGGTCTTTGTTATGAATGTTTTGATGCAGTGTGCCACACTTATTGATATGTATTGCGTGATAGCACAGTTAGTACTTAGCTGTGGTTTCAAAGGTCTGTCCTTTTTAAAAAGATAGTCTAGCTCTAAGATTTTGAGTAAAATAAAATACATTTCATACTGTAAAGTATTGTTATGGTAAACAGGCATAGCAAACTAACTTCTAAGAAAGATATGCATCAATCTAGATTACTATTGTTTTCAGGAAAAGTGAGAAACATATTTTTTTAACTATATAAATGTGATATCACAGAAAAGAAATCTCTTAGCATTACTGAAAATATTTATTTTACGAAAAAATACTCATAAATAATATATCAAAACAATAATATTGAACAAAAAAATTGTTCTAATGTTAATGTAATATTGTAATTAAGACAATGCCAACACACTGTTTTGAAGAGCTATAAATATGTAACCTTAGTATTTCTGTTACCTTTGAAAATATACTTAGAGCACTTTAATATAGTTAATGAAGTAGGCAAAAACATGTATGTTTTAATTACTTTTTAATATAAAACGATAGATTGGGCACTACTTTTAGCATTGTGATAATATCTTCTTTATAATTATAAAAAAAGATGTTGATTTATTTATATGCTAATATCATTCTTTATTTGTATTTCATAAAAAAATAATATTTTTATTTTGTGATGGAACCTAAGTGATGTGTGCCGATACAAAACAAATTTGAAGACCACAATCACAACAATTTATTTATATGGTGTACAATAGAACTGGTTTTTCGTCCATCCCAGGAACAACCACCCAATTCAGCAACACGTACATTGGGAACTCTTAAATACATTTTTTTAAACTTATGCTCTTTGTCCTCTGTATTATTTCTTCATCAAGTTCTGTGCAATATGTATTACATTGACAGTGTATACATTAAAGCAATACTATATTTAGAGATGTATGCATTTATAACTGGGGTTGTGAGACAGTTCAAAGGTCATGGGAATGTGATTTTATCACTTCAGCTAACAGAGGTAAACTGTCTGTTGAGAACAGTACTAAACATGTTATGTGTCTAAAGAGAGTCATTGCAGTGGGGGGGCAAAGCCAAGTGGCAGTCAGCTGTGAGTTGTGATGATAATGTCAAAAACAATAGTTTGACAATTAACTGCATGCAAAATTTTATAACAGAACAGTTTTGCTTGCTGTCACAAACAAAAGGTTTAAAGATTTTGCACGTCTTTCTCAAAATGTAAGGAATCTCATTGCGAAAAACTCCATTAATGCAACAGTTAGGGTTGTTCCACAGCAACAAAAGTGAGTAAATTCAGCATTAGGGTTTTCAACCCTAACTCCGCCTCCACACACACACACACACACACACACAACACACATACAAGCACAGGATGGTACAAGGCTACACAACCAATCAGAAACAGACACCATATGGTAACAGAAAGGACATACAACTCTGTAAACATGCCACAAGAGGCATCCATCATCATGTTTCAGCAACTGTATCACTTCTGCTGCCATCCCAGTGTCTTGGGGGGTACACCCACATGCTGTGCAAACATGCGGTGAGGTGTTAAGAAGGCTAAAGAGAACACTGTACATGAAAATTCTTTCATGTGGGATGTTATGACTATTTTGTACTATTTTGCTACACCTGCTCATAACTTAATGAAGTATAAAGGTCACGCTCTACTGTATTTACACAGATAGATACATATGTTTATCTGTGGATGGATAGGAATGCAGCGTCTAAAGCAACCTACAGTGTGACTGTAACATATAGATAGTGTTCTTCTGTGTGGATGGAGATATGGAAGTGCAGGATGTGAAGTAGAATGTGGTTCCACTATTAGGTATGTACACTCTTCTACTAGGTACATGTAGAGATGTGAATGAACTGTGAATAACCCCATAGTTCAAACCTCAAGCATGCAAACCATTTTAGTATCTAGTTGGAGAAATGTTGTTCCCATCATTACATATAGACACTGTTGTATTATGTCAATATGGGGCTGGGAGTGTACTGCCTTTTGCACCATGAACTCCCATCCATACATTGAGATAGTATGCCAGAATCCATAGACGACACTATTCATAAATCACTTTTGGACCCTGCCCTCCCAGTCCTACATCAAGATACTGCAACACTATCCATATGTCACATTGTCCATAAGTCACAGTGAAAACACAGGTCCTTTGGACCATGTAGTACCATACATCTATTGAAACAGTACAACACAATACATGTGTCATGCTATCCATATGTTGCACTGTTTGCATTATAGGTTGTGTGAGTTATGTATTGTGTTACAGTATGTTGATGGAGGAATGGAACTTTAGGATACAAAGGACCCTGTACTCTCACTGTGACATATGGATAATGTCACATATAGATTATGTTGTACTTACATCTTGATGCAGGAATGGGAGTGCAGTATCTGAACAACCACGAGATCACACTGTAACATATGGCGAGAGTGACATATAAATAGTGCTGTAATATGATGATACAGGGATGGGAGGGTAGAGTACATAGAACCCTATGGTCCTACAGAGACAAATGAATAGTATTGTTCTATCTCAATGGTGGAATGAAAGAACAGGGTCCAACTCACCATGCAGTCCTTTCATGACTTATGGGTGTAGTTGTACTATCTGCGTGGAGGTATACAGTTCATGCAGTGTCCATCTTACATGGTTGCACAGCATGTGGTTGTACCCCCCCCAAGACAATGGGATGGCAGCAGAAGTGATACATTTTCTGAAGCATGATGATGGATGCCTCTTGTGGTATTTTAACAGAGTTGTATGTTCTTTCTGTTACCTTATGATGTCTGTTTCTGATTGGTTGTGTTGTCTTGTACCGTCCTGTGCTTGTATGTGTGTTGTGAGTGTGTGTGAGGGGGTAGGCAGAGTTAGGGTTGAAAATCCTAATGCCGAATTTCCTTGCTTTTGTCACTGTGGAACAACCCTAACTGTTGCATTAATGGAGATTTTTGCAATATATATATACACATAAAAGTATATTATGGGACACAGTAATGCCCCTATATAGGATTGGGTAGGCTGCTCAATGCTAAGCCCCTAACTTTATATTATAATAACTTTGATGGGATTTGTCTGAATAGCCCACAAATGTGCATATTTGCATTTTCACTGACATGGCATGTCAGTGAAAATGTGGAGAGTTTCATGATGGCATCTTGTGTGGTTCTGAGATCTGAATACCCCTTATTTTGTAAGAGTCACATTTTTACCTATTTTTAACATTATTTTTTTGTTTGTTTTTTTACATGTTTGCTCTCATGTACAGGCTACAAGGTATTGAATTTCTGCACACAACTTCCAGGGTACATGTGGTTGGTGCTGAGGTACAGTAGCGACTTTCAAAGGTTTGGTGAGAAAATATTAAATTGTCCTTGGGATATAAGGATTTAAAAAATAGATGCCCCATACAAACCAGAAATTTCTGGTTCACAGGGGTTTTTTGGTTCGCAAATTTGATGTATCACAAAGCAAAAATGGGACTCACAAACCACTTTTTTGGGGGGTGATGGTTGCCATCTTGGTTTTTTTTATTTCTGTTACTGCTGAAGTTGGAAAACACTTGTAAAGGGATAGTTTTAGCAAAACTAAAACATCCCTGATTTACAATGTTTTCCCTAAGCAACATTTTATGGTCTGTTTATGGGGATGTTTGCCAAAATTTAATATTTCACACATTCACAATCTTTCCCAAGCAATTTCTGGTTCACACTAAAGATTTTCTGATTTATGAACCAGGAAAAGTGGTTCGAGAGGCATGCACAAGATGGGCGCACGCTAGTGCAGGTATGAAGGGAGCCAGATGCAGAGATGCAGAAGAAAACCACAGCTTTTGGCTCCAGGCTTAAAAAATCATCAGCAATGTAATTTAAAGATTTTGCTCTTGCCTTTTTCTTACCTCTTCTCGCTTTCCCTCGTTGCACTAGTCCCAGGTACTGGCGGATGTTTTTTTCTTTCAGTGGTTGTGTAAACTGTGTGAGGTAATACTGACTGGGTGAGGAGCAGAAGCGGGGAATGAGCAGTACAGAGCAGCTTGGAACAGCACAAAAATGCTGGTGGGAAGGATGCCAGCTGAGCTCAAAGATCTCAAAAGCAACCTAAAGCTAAGTAACTGAGGGGAAGGGTTATTGCACACGAGGAATTAGTAAATTATCTGATATTCCACTTTCTTATCTTTCTTCTTTGACTAGACTGTTTAGCTGCATTATACTGGGAATGCACAGTATATGAGCTGATGCATCTCATTGCCTGCAATCTACTGTATATTAGTGGATGATGGGGAAGAAGAGTGGAGAGGAGGAGAGAAGAACTTTAGAGTGCCATCTCAATGGAAGATTGAGGGAAACCACCAGCAAACTTCTGAGTTAGAGGGTTAAAGCCCTGAAAAAAAATAAGAAAAACAAATATTTAAGGGCTATTTCAAAAATTAAGAACAAAAGGATTACTTCAAGTTTTTCTCCTTATACTTGAGCCTTACATAGGGAAAGGTTGAAAGAAAGGAAGAAATGAAAAAATAAGGAGGGGTTAGTTTGAACTCCTAACTTCTGCTTTAGCTACTGTATAAAGAGGTAGAGTAAACTAGGGAAAAGGAGAAGATTGTTTTTTTTTCCGCACTTTTTCTACTATACTTGTAGATCAGTCATAGTCCCTCCCCCCCGAAGGAAACTATTGCTAGAGCTTTAAGGAAGAGGAAGGGGGAAAAAAATAGGGAAGGAAAGAAAAATAAAAGGCTATTATTTTAAATGTAAATCACACAGTTAATGTTGAAACAATTTCATAGAGTTAAGGAAGCCAGATATATGCTGGTTCAAACTCGAAAAAAAAAAAAAAAAGACAACAGACGCAAGAAGATTAAGCTGATTTGCTTGCAGATGAAAACCTTCTAGAGCTACCCCCTGCAGTAAAAGAGAAAAAAGTTTTCAGTCAAAAGGAAGGGAGAGGGAGAAGGAGAGGGAGAAGAGTTTGGCAAAAGAAGGAGCTAAAAAGCAGATAACGATTACAGACTTTATAGAAAAAAGAAGAGACTAGAAGACAAGGCAGAGAGTTCTCAGGAAAAGTGGTTCGAATTATACTGTGTATGGTTGGATTTCTAAATGAATGAGTACATCAGTTTAACACTTTTTTTTACCCAACATATGCTTGGGAATTCATAAGGAACTGGGAGCTCTGTCTGCTCTCTTGGGTTGTACCCTGAAGAGTTTTCTGAGAGTCATGGTGAATGGGCAACATGAATCAGGTCACAAGTCCAACCTATACTTTACATTACAAGACTGACAAATGTCGAGCAGGAGCCAGGTGCATTTATCTATGTGTCTGGGTCTGAAAGGTTTGATGACTGTTTCTCATGTACAGAAGTGTGTAGAATTCAGATTTACAACTCTTATTCATCCTTAGTTGTACGTTTTCTTGGAAAATGCACTTTCTTATAAGTAACTAAAAGTTTTACATTTATGCAATAGACTCGGTTTACTTAGTTACTAATGTAATTTAATGTTTCAGATATGGCTAGCAAGACCTCTCACAAACAGCAGAGATGATGCATTCTACACACTGATCCAGGAGTTAGCAAAGACCTTAGAGACCCACTACCCTTTGATGATGCTTATTGGGAGACAGTAGTTGTTGCAAATGAAAGGCGTTCGAGTCAAATACTGTCAAAATACAACACAGTGTGTCTTGAACTGCCTGAATGTTACTCCAGCAGCTATAGGTATCATTATATCTGCTACAAGAAGTTCACTGTGTGAAAGAGTTCCGGTAAACTTGCAGCTGATGAAACTTTAAAAATCAACATCGTAAAGAGTTATACAGCAAAACTGCTTCGCTCCCAAGTTCCTCATGCTCTATCTGAATCTACGGCATCTACATCAGGCATATTCCCAAATGAATGTATGTTTTGCAAATCATACAAGAAAAGTAATCCTAAGGGGTCAAAGGAGACTTTTGAATATCCTAAAACATGTATAACTTATGGGCAGCGGACAGCATAAAAAATGTAGCAAAAGAACGCTCGACAAATGTAGGCAGTATTGATCTCATAGCCAAAGAAGTGAAGTACCACAATAGCTGTAAGAACAAGTATGTAAAAAAGGCAGAATGAATAAAGAGCACAGATACAAAATGTGAATACAGTCAGTTGAGGGACAGTGACCAGGCTGCCTTTTCCAGACTTGTTAAGTATGTGCAGGGCATCATTGTTAATGGAATACAAGAAGAATCATTGCTGTCTCTACACAAAGGGTACATGGACATTCTTTTGGAGTGTAGTGGGCATGAAAGAAATTATGACCCACAGAGCTTGCAGTCAAAACTGGCAGATCACTTCAAAGATGGTATCATATTTGATACGAAAAGAGGGTACAGTCATCAGGTCTGCTAAGAAACAGGCTGACTGGAGGGAAGCACAAGCAGCTCAACACATAAGGGAACAGTTGTTGAAACTTCTAAAGGTACAGCCTCATAATAGAACCAAAGTTAAAACTGAAGTTTTAACAAGAAGAAAATGTAAAACTGCCACCCGTTCTTCAGACATTCTTATGTACTGTACTCACGGGTTCATCAGAAGTGGACAGTGAATGACAGGAGAGGGTAGTTCAAACTAATGCAGATGAGATAGTGTTTGTAATGTCAAGGGGAATAATCAAACCACAAAAACACCTCTTGTTGGGCATGGGTATTAAATCCATGACAGGCAGTAAGAAAGTTTGAACTATTTTGAACAAGAACTTGAGACCTCTTTGGATGCTTGCTATATCTATCTGCAACTTCAACAGCTGATCTTATGATAGTGTTTGCCTACCCGCTAACCCCAGTACCCCTCTGCTAGGAAACATTGATGGATCAGTGAACACAACAATGAAGTCAACACTGCTGAAGAAACTTGAGACGAGAGTCCAAAGTAGCCACCCTGATGCTGTAAATGCCACTGTGGTTGATGCCATGTTCTTTATCAGCAGTCTTACAAACCTGCCACCAACATTCCACTGTGTGGCAAAAATCATCCTGCCTCTTGTTTGCTGTACTTCTGCAAATGAAGTCCACCTTGTCAGTGACTGTTATAAGTCACCATCAATCAAAGGTCTTGAACAAGAGGAGAGAGGACAGCATAGCATTGCTCTACTTTCCTATCTCATAACTGGTCCTGAACAAAGTCGACCAAGAGACTTTGCTGGAACCCTGTATTCATCTTCATTCAAGATGGCACTTCTAGGCTTTCTAGCTACAGCATGGATTTCTGATGTGTACTGTGAAGTTCTAGTTGATAAAAAGCTCACGTATGCAGTAGAAGAAATGTATTACTCATACAAAGTGGAAACTGGACATATGCTCAGACTAAAGTGCAAGGCCCTATAAAGCAAACACATACAGTAGAAGCAGACACAAGAATCATGTAACACATACACTATATTTGCAGTCAAAATGAGGGTGAAGATGTGCATGTAGTGGTCAGGGCAGCTGATACTGATATTCTGGTCATTCTGCTGTATCATGCAAGTCTAAACGATAATCTCAAACTACACATGGGCATTGGCCATTCAGGGAACAACGCAAGAAGATTCATAGATATATCCCGCTTGTCAGCAAAGCTAGGCAGCCTGTGAGTGCAGCTCTACCAGGTCTCCATGCACTGACAGGGTGCGACTATTCACCAGCATTCAAAGGCAAGGGGAAGGTGCAACCCCTAACAATTATGGAAAAGAATACAGAGTACACACAGGCATTTGGAAAACTGGGATGTCCACACTTGTCTAAAGAAACTGAGGATACAATTGAGAGCTTTGTGGGTACCTTGTATGGACAGAAAGTAAAGAGTGTCAACACAGCCTGCTATATTATGTTTAATGTCAAGTATAGACCTAGTGACAAAGACGCACTCTTAGAAAAGATCAAAGGAACAGATGCAAGCTCACTGCCACCATGCAAATCAACTCTGACACAATACATCTGCCATGCAAATTACATTTCATTGTTGTGCAAAAACACAGACAAACCAGAAATTACACTACTGAAGCCAGAGGACAATGGCTGAACCAATGAGGATGGCAAATACAAGCCAACGTGGTTCACATGTGAAGTTGTACCACCAGCCTTAAATGAACAATTGAAAGAACATGACAACAATCCAAATGAAGAAGATGATGACAGTGACTGTGATGTCGATATTGATGAGACAGATTTGCTTAACATGTCTGATAATGAAGACAGTAAACAAGAATATTGATTGTTGTACTTAGGTTCATAAAACGTCATAAAAAGTTGATTGTTTCAAGTTAAATATAGAATAAAATAAATAATAGCGTTACTATTAAGCCTTTGATACATATGTTGCTGTTTGTTACAATGTCTGTAGTATTTCAATAAAAGCTTATAGAATTGAAATTAAAGAAGGAACCATTAATTAAAATATACACAATTTTCACCCACAGATCATTTTTTCATTGAAGAAGTGCATTTTCCAAGAAAATGTTCAACTTTGAGTGAATAAGAGTTGTAAATCTGGATTCTACATGTTTTTATATAAGAAACAGTCATCAAACCTTTCAGACATAGACACACAGATAAATGCACCTGGCTCCTGGACTAATGGTCAGTTTCATCTCCCAACTAGAGTTTTAATAATGAAGGAAAGTAACACAGGCTGTGTCAACTCAGACTAAAAAGGATTTATTTGCAGGCCCAGATATTCAGAGCAGTTGCACATGGCACAACTGAGTTGCACCAGCGTAAGTGCGGTACTGTGCCAAGGAGCCATATTCAGCGGGAGCCAGTGCACAGCGCAAAACCCATTGCACCAATGGGCAATTATAATGAAAGCAGGCACAAGAGCAGAGGGCATTCCCATGAATATCCAGCACAGTGGCATATTCAACTGTGAATCCATGGTGCAAGTGTGGAGCAAATCGAAGTCGCTCTGAGCAGACTTGTTCCTAGTATAACAGGGCACAAGCACACAGACAGCAGTTGTGACAAGGGTGGGAGTGAGAGGGAGGGACACAGGGAGACAGACAGACTGACAGGCACATGACCAGACACAGAGAGAGGGGGACAAAGAGGTGGTGTGGGAGAGGGAGAGAGGGGCAGAGAGAGAGGGGGACACACACACACAGACACAAAGCTTGTGTACCAGGGTGGCATACAGCCAGCAGCCAACCACCAAGGGGCACGGTGGACAGTAGGGGACATGGTATGTGCACCCGCCCTGCTGGGAGTGGTGAGGAGGGGTGTGAGGCAGCAGGAGGAGGAACAGCTAAGTGGCTGACGAAGGGCCCGGAGGCAGCATGCCTGACATAGGTGGTACCATGCCCAAAGAACACGGCTGGGAACCAGAGTGACACTAACAGCGTGGGCCGGCACTGCCTGAACAGGGCCATGCTGAGGCAGCCCTGCGAGAAATGCAGTGCAGAGCTGCAGGCACCCACCAGATGGAGCCATGCCATGGCTGTGGTGATGACAGTGACTGCCGGCATGCACCTGCTCACCAAGGGCACTGGCAAAGAACCAACAGGGGAAGCCATGGGAATCACCCCAGCAGCCACAGCCCACTGCTCCACACAGGTCCCCATGGCTGTGCTGCCATGTGCTGTGGAATGCAGCCATCACCCCAGTACACAGGCAGAGCATACAGCACTGATGCAGAACAGCCACAGGGTTGCATGCATGCATGCCTGGCATGAGTGGGGCTTGTGCGTGCACCCAGATGGGCAGCCACATGCCACCTGTCCCTGTGGGACTGGTGCATATCAACAGGAAGGGGTGCCTAAGCATCACCTGCCAGATGGTGTGCAATGCAACTGGGTGCACACTGATGCCTTCGCCACACATCTGGCACAGCTCTGCACCATGCACAGATGTGAATGTGGGGATGACCCCACAGGTCACCCAGTGAGTGTGTGTGGCATGGGCAGGGTGCAATGAGCAGTGCAGTCCTGGGGGTAGGGGTGGGCAGGGTGTGCATTGTGGTGCGGCTGCTAGGGATGGATAAGGGGAACAGCACAGCATAGCAAAGGGCTAACCATGGCATGCTCCACATAGGCGACAGCACATATCTGCTGAGGCCTTGGCAGCATCTCCCTGGTCCATCCCATCCTGCAGTGCTGTCGAACCCCAGTGTGCTGCTGCAGCATCCACATCTGTCACAGTTGCAATACTGCTACATGGTCTGTGCTGTTCGGTGGTGCTTCTGTGGTGCAACGCATGTAAATGATGTTGTGCATAATGGTAATAATATGCTAATGCACCCCACTGCACCACGCATTGGCTGATGAGCTCATTTGCATGCTGTGTCTGAATATTGGGATATTGCACCATATGCAATGGTACTGCACTGGAGCAAGCGGCGGCACAATGGCTATGCATGCACAGTGCTCAGACATGCAGTGTGCATGCACACTGCACTGCCATGGTGTCAGCCACACAGACAACATGACCAGTGTGATGTAGCGGCACAGCAAAAGCTGTGCAGGGCCAGCAATATGCACTTCATGCATGCTGGCATGTTCCCTATTGCACACATGTGCACTGTGGGTGGGCATGGTTCCTTGGGACATTGCACTGTGCACCTGCCTTGGCCCTCGCTATAGGTGTCCAGCTGCCAGTGTGGACACCGCTGCACCAGATGCTGAGACGGCCCATGCAGCAGACCTTGCTCATTGTCTTGGGCATACATGGGGTCATGGTGGCCCTGCAGGGCATGCTGGCAGAGGAGGGGGGTGAAGGATGGCATGCCGAGTGACTGGCCAGGGATGTTGCTAGTGTCACCCCTGTGTCCCCTGTTACCCCTGTTGGGCCTTTCCCTACAGTCCTCCCCTCCCACGATGCACTCCCTGTTCCCAGTCCCCCTGCCAAGCTGTCCCCACCCATCTCCAGCCCCTGTTGTTTCTGTACATGGTTGTCCCATACATATCAATTGTCTGGCATACCCACCTGTGCCCATGTCTGCTTTGCAGGTGGCATGGGGTGCCATGCTGCAGTGGCCCAGTGACTGTCCATGTTGTGTGAATGTGGGGGACATATGCCATGCTCCTGTGGCTCCCTGCTGTGTGCCGTAGTTGGTCCCACTGTGGTGGTGTCCATCCCCTGGGTCGGTGGCTGTGCCTTGGGGTGCCCATGGGATGGTGGTTAGGGGTGTGTGGTGGATGTGTGCATGGTGGTGGCCAATGGCCATGGTCATTGGTTGGGTACCATCCGCACACTGTGTTGGTGCACATGCTTGGCATTCTGCAGCCTGTCCCATGTTGTCTGCCATGTTACCTGCCACACAGCATGTTTGGTGCCTACTGTGTGGGCATTCTGTGTGCCTGTGTGGCATGTGTGTGCTTGGCTGCATGGTTCTGGGTGTAGCCTGCTATGGTCTGGGAGGGGGTGGGCTTGGCCAGCGGCCTGCAGGGGGGCTCCCATGGTGGCCCTCCATTGGCCATTGGCACCTCCTGTTGCCTGCTTGGCCTGCCACTGTTGTATTCTAGGGTTGGGTGTCTGGGTGCCTATGGGTGCCCTGCTGGTGGAGGCCTCCTGTGGCCTGTCACTGTGCTTCCCTGGCTCTATCTCTGGGTCTGTTCTCTGTGCCATGCCCCCCCTATGTTGCTCTGCTACTTTGCTCCCACAGTTGTGCTGGAGCATCTCTTTTTGCACCATTGCACAACTGTGTTTGTGACATGACTCATCTCTGCCATATTCAGACGGGTTGTGCTGGTGCAGTTCGGCCTGCGCAACCTCTGAATATGGCTCCTGTTGCACCATGGTGCATCAGATTTGTGCTGCGCCGGACTTGCACCAGGCTATGGCACATTTCTAAATATCTGGGCCACAGTATCCAGCAAGTTACTCTGGTCTGCACATTTTTTTTTCTTTCTGCAGAACCAAAAATGGGGTGGAGAAGAGATAAAAATAAAACACTAAAGGAAGTGGAAAATGTTGTGATGGGAAAGAGAAGCTTACATGGCTTATGAGCTTTTGTTAACCCAAGCAACTCTGTCTCTCTGAACCTCAACAGCAGCAGCAGCAACAGAATTAATAACAGCCCCAAAGATGCAGCACTCAGCTCAACTCAATCCCGATCATAGATCCCCCTGCCCAGAAGTGTGTTCCATTTCAGCAGCTACTCCAGTGGTATCTCCCAGACTGGCAGCATGGCTATTTTAACAGCCCCTCACCTGTGCCACTTGTTACTCATACCCAGTCTTTGACTGCTGGCTGACATTTTCCTTTACAGCACCTGCATGCTAGAAGCAGTGGCAAGGACATGTGGCCTGCTTTGCTTGCTATCCACCTTGTGGGAGATGGCAGAGCACTCCTGGGTGGTTATCAAAGGCAAAGTGCAGGGTCAGGAGGAGTACCAGCTGAGGACAGGAGACAGTGCAGGAAAGGTACTGAGCGATGAGAGAGATGCAGAGGAGCAGTGAGACAAGCAGTAGGAGGCAGTATAGCGCAGTGGTTTAAGGCCTTGAGTTGCAAATCTGGTGACATCCAGCACACCAGACCTGGGTTTGAATCCCACAGCTTCCACTTGCATACTGCGTGACCTTGAGCAAGTCACTTAACTTCCCTCTGCTCCCATGTTGCACCTGCGAAAAAGCTTTCAGTTAAGTGTGCTGCTCCTGGTTAAAACAACTAAATAAAAATAAAATTAAGCTGGGCTCTAACAGGACTTCAACTGTGCCCGAGTCCTACCTTGGACCACACAGTAGCTGATCAGGGGTAATGACAGCCTCAGTTACTGGCCTCCTTTTAATATGTAACTACTCAAAAAGCAATCAGGAAATTCAACCAGAACCAAGTAGGTTTTTTTTGTGTCTTTATGGGCAAAGGCATCAAACATTTGCAGTTGGCTATTAACTCTTTTAAGTACTATTATTTTTGTCAAGGTCAAGAAAGCAAACTCCCTTTATAAAAAACACCCTTCCAAGCATGCCATAGTTTCTAATCATACTGAGCATTCTGCATTGTTCTAGTACTTCTGATCTAAAGTGATTTTTGCTGCTGCTCTTGTCTCTGGTGTTTAGTATGTGTGGCCTGATGACGAGTTAATAGTTCAAAACAAAACAAAATATACAGTAGCCATTCATTGTCAGGTCATCTGAACCATTGCCTTAGTAAAATTGTTAGGCAGTGTGGTGACTTGCTGCAGAAGCTTTCTGCCACACTGGATGCAATTAATAGTTTTTGAAATTCAGCATATTTTTGTGTTGCTGCACACAAGGGGGATGGCGGGTTAAAGGTGAAATGCTAATAAAATATTATACAAAAACAAATATGTGGCTGCTGTCTTTTTTAACTTCATCTCAGCTGTATTTCAAATACAACCTGTCCTCCTGTCATCCACTTTACAGTTTGTTTGTTTTTTATGTATTGGTTGCGCCCTTTGAAGTACTATTGAAAATCATCGCTTCAGAGGATGGCTCGGTTGGTGGCTATCAGCTTGACTTTCAAGCCACGAGACTGCATGATGTAACAGCCTCTCTGCTGAGCTGTCATATTCACCCAGCCATCAATTGAGATTAATCGGTGGTGGGAAATGCTGACACTTTCTACCGACGGCAGATAACTCTAGTGCAATTATTCATTAATATGAGCTTAGCACACACTCTGTATTAGAGTTGGCATAGCTTGGTGTGAAAGCCTGAATGAAATGCGACATTTGTCAATGATTGTTTCATTTCAGCTGTGCTTTTTTTAGTCAGTAATGGCAGTTGACTTTGATTCTATTTTGGTGTTCTTCACCCTTTGCCAGTCAGCTGCCTATCACAGACTAAGAAGTGTGTGCCTGAGTATTGTTTGTAGTTTAAAACGAAGCCTATATTTTCTCAAAACTCCCACTCACTCCCTTCTTTTCCACAAGAATTTATTGTTTTCCCTTAACTTTGTTGTTGCGGGGATTGTGATTCTGACAACTGCCTCTATCTCTGCATTGGGGAATGCACCCCCTCAAATATTTTCAATCTGTCATGGCGCCCATGAAGTGTATATGCGTTGAATCACATTTAAATAATTTTACCCTGGTGAATGGTGATGGACCTGCTCCAAAATTTGGTGGACCACACGGTTGTCATAGGTTGCTATGGTCCTTGTCTTGTGGGGATCCAGGGCATGACCGCATACATTTCTTTCTTATTTAATTCCCCTTGGACAGCAACAACTATTTATAAGTAGGTTGTGATTTCCTGGTGTTATGGAGTTGTCCATGCTTTTGTGTAGTTTTCTCCAAGGGTGACAGATTTGTTTTTAAAATCAAATAGTGCTCAGTAAATTGTGCCACTGAATTCCCTATCGCATTGCTGTGTTGACTTAATTGTTCAGATCATTACTATAGATTGTATGGGACATCTGCCCTTTTTCCTGTCATTCTTTCATTCATTCATTTTTTTTTTCATTCATTTCCATTAGGTGCCCAGACAGAATGAAAACATTTGAGGGGTGCATTCCATGATGCAGAGGTACAGGTGGCTGTCAGAACCACTATCCCCGCAACAACAAGAGTAAGGAAGAACAATCAGTTCTTGAGGAAAAGAAAGGAGTAAGTGGGGGTTTTGAGAAAATATAGGCTTTGTTTTAAACTACAAAAAATACTCAAGCACGCACACTTTTTAGTCTGTGATAGGCAGCTGACTGGCAAAGGGTCAAGAACACCAAAATAAATTAAAAGTCAACTGCCATCACTGAAAAAACAAAGCACCACTGAAATGAAACAATCATTGACAAATACCAGCATTTCTTTCAGGCTTTCACACCAAGCTATGCCAACTCTAATACACAATGTGTGCTAAGCTCAGATTAATTAATAATCACACTAGAGTTATCTGCCGTCAGTAAAAAATGTTAGTGATTCCCACCACAGATTAATCTTGACTGATGGCTGGGTGAATGTGACAGCTCAGTAGGGAGGCTGTTACATCATGGAGTCTCGTGGCTTGAAAGTCAAGCTGATAGCCGCCAACCGAGACATCCTCTGAAGCAACAGTTTTCAATAGTACTTCAAAGGGCACAACCAATGCATAAAAAAAACTGAAAAGTGGATGACAGGAGGACAGATTGTATTTGAAATACAGCTGAGATGGAGTTAAAAAAGACACCAGCCACATATTTGTTTTTGTATAAAATATTATTAGCATTTCACCTTTAAAGTGCATTCACCGTGGCAAAATTTATCAGTGTCAGTGGCTCAGTAGGTAGCACACTCGCCTCTGAGGCCGGGAGATCAGAGGGCTGTGGGTTCAGTTCCCACATCTGGCACTTGGGTTAATATCCCAGTACTGACACTGTAATGCAGCATGAGAGGGGTGCTGCATTTCTGAGGTGCCGCCTTCGGATGAGGACGTTAAAACCGAGGTCCCATCTGGATTGATGGTAGTTCAGGTGGATGTTAAAGATCCCATGGCACTTATCGAAAGAGTAGGGGAATTTCCAGTGTCCTGGCCAAATTTCCCTCATTCACTAAAAATACCACCAACAGTTTAATCTGGTTCAAGGTCAGTTGGTATTCATCTGTATCCCCCTCCCCCGGGTCGTGCCTGAAAATAGGCAGGATTTGTCTAGTGCACTTACCCAGTCATCAAAAGCTAAATAAATAAATAAAAAGGAATTCAATGCATGAGGTGGAGGGTCATGTTATCAAAAGGAGGACCTTTTAGGATTAAAAAAAAATTCAATAGATTATTGCACACAACAGCAATGTTAAGTGTATGACTAGTATGTATAAAATACTGTATATCTGCAAGACCATAAAAGCATCGCACACATCGCTTTTGAATATCAAGCCTGCTCTCAGTTAATACTTTTAGAAATTAATTTACTGTATATAAATATGCAAACCCAATATATGTATCCCAGAAACACCTCATTATAACACCCCAGATTATTGGTTCCCAACAAAGACTTCACAGAGATTCAAGTGTAGGTGATACAGTATGTGTTATATTGAGAGACCAGTGTACTTGAGGTGATATATAGTATTTATAGAGAGATTCCACTATATCAAAGGTGGTTTATGGTATTTAGAGAGGATCAGATTTATTTATAATGATATATTGTGTTAAAAAAAATGGCTATCTCTTGGGCTGAGGTGGGGTGACTTGGCAACACAGAGATACTGGAAAAAGTCAAATCAAGATTACAAGACTGACAAATGGTCAGTTTCATCTCCCAACTAGAGTTTTAATAATGAAGGAAAGTAACACAAGCTGGTGTCATCTTGGACTAATAAGGAGCCACTTACAATAGCTAGCAGGTTACGCTGGTCTGCACTTTTTTTTTTGCGGAACCAGAAAGAAGGTGGAGAAGAGAGAAAAAAAGAAGTGTAAAAGGAAGGGGAAAATCATGAGTTTTTGGTAGCACAAGCAACTCTGCTTCCCCGAATCTCAACAGCAGTAGCAGCAACAGAACTGGCAACAGCCCCAGCTCCAAAGCTGCAGCACTCGGCCCAACTCAGATCTGATCACAGATCCCCCTACCCAGCAGTGTGTTCCATTTCAGCAGTTATTCCAGTGTTATCTCCCCGACTGGCAGCATGGCTCCATTAACAATACCTAACCTGTGCCACTTGTTCCTCATACCTATACTATCCACTATTGTCCACTCTGAGTCCATGATGGTCTATGAAAGATGTATTAAGTGATTCTAATGTCTATCTCTGTCCTGTAACAATTTGTACAATGTGTGGCAGTATCTCTGCCCCTATACATGCATTGTTATAGCTGTTTTTTACTGTTTCATGCTGTTTCTCCAATGTTGCCATGTATGTATACTGTATGTTCTGTGCTCTCCCGGGTTGTTCCTGAAAATAGGCATACTACTTGTCTAGTGTTCTTACCTGGTAAACAAAAGCTAAATAAATAAATAAATACCTGGCTTTCAGCTGCTGGATGGAATTCTCTTTTTCAGCACCTGCATGGTGGAAGCAGTGGTGAGAGCACGTGGCCTGCTTTGCTCATCAACCACCATGTGGGAGATGGCAGAACACTCCCAGGTGGTCATCGAAGGCAAAGTGCAGGGTCAGGAGGAGTACCAGCTGAGAACAGGAGACAGCGCAGGAAAGACATCGAGCAATGAGGGACAAGCGGAGGAGCAGTGGGACAAGCTGGACTCTAATAGGACTTTGGCTCTGCCCGAGTCCCACCTTGAAGCAGGCAGCAACTGACTGGGGGTAATGACAGCCTCAGTTGCTGACCTCCTATTAATTTGTAACTACTGAAAAAAACAATCAGGAAATTCAACCAGAATCAAGCTGGGGTTTTTTGTGCCCTATTTGGCAACTGCATCAGACACTTGCAGTTGGCTTCTAGCTTTTTTAAGTGCTATCATTTTCTAAATGTAAGTAAGTTGTTGAGCTCAAGAAAGCCAACTCCCTTTTTATAAAACACTCTTGCAAGCATGCCATAGTTTCTCAACATACTGAGCGACCTGCATTGTTCTATTACTTCAAGTCTAAAGTGATTTTTGCTGCTGCTCCTGTCACTGGTGTACAGCATGTGTGGCCTGATGACAAGTTAATACTTTAAAACAAAACTTAAAATAGAGTTATTCATTGCCAGGTCATCTGAACCTCTGCCTTAGTAAAATCGTTAGCCAGTGTGGTGACTTAGAAACATAGAAATATATAAATTGTTGGCAGATAAGGACCACTAGGCCCATCCAGTCTTGCTGCAGAAGCTTTCTGCCACATTGGATGCAATTAATAGTCTTAGAAATTCAGCATATTTTGGGGTCTCTGCACACACAGGGAGGAGATGGGTCATAGTGCATTCACAGTGGCAAAAGGAAAACAATGTGAGGTGGAGGGTCATGTTATGAACAAGGGGGGCCTTTTAGGATAAAAACAATAAATTCAATAGATTATGGCACACAACAGAAATGTCAAGTGTGTGACTAGCATGTATAAAATATGTTTGGAAGACCATAAAACATCACACACGTCCCTTTTGGATATGAAGCCTGCTCTGACTTAATACTGTAAGAAATGAATTTACTACACATAAATGCCTATGCCCAATATACATATATAACAGAAACACCTCATTATGACACCCCAGATTATTGGTTCCCAACAAAGGCTTTACAGAGATTCAAGTGTGGGTGATACAATATGTGGTATATTAAGAAATGGTCCAGTGACCAGTGCATTTGAGGCAACATACAGTATTTATAAAGAGTTCACTATATCAAAGGTGGTTTATGGCATTTATAGAGAGGATCTGATTTATTTAGAATGATATATTGTGTTCAAAAAATGGCTCTTTCTGGGGCTGAGGTGTGGGGACTTGGCAACACTGAGATACTGGAAAGAGTTGAATCAAGATTATGGCAGCCTGTTGAGGAGAACTAGGTCAAGTCCCCTTTAAACATACATAGAAACCAAAAATGTGTTGGCAGATAAGGACTGTTTGGCCCACCTAGTCTGCTTAGCTTGTCCTGCCTATACTTTTACCACAGACCATACCTGCTCTCCGGCTCCCCGCGCTTTATTATTAAGATTCTTTTGTGCCTATCCCTCTTGCTCCCACCACTGGTAGACTGTTCCAGGTGCCCACCATTCTGATAGTGAAGAAGTACTTCCTCCTATCCCTGTCCTTCTTATCTTCAAGATCAATAAATAAATAAATTATCCATGGTTGGTGCCAAGTGCAGGTGCGGACAGAAGAAGCAAGGAGGTGTTTCCTCAGGGTGCCCCTAAAGGATAATAGTGGGGGTGAGCTGTGTACAGGGAGGGGGATAGCATTCCAAAACCTGAGGGCAAAAGAGGTTAAAGCCAGTTCACCCACTGTGCTGGATTATTTGAGAATGAGAGGAAAGAAGCAATGGAGGATCTAAGTGAGAAAGACTGAGTTGAGTTCTGAAGCAGAGTTATGGAGGAGGAAGGGGAGGAGGGCCTGAGGAGTTTGAATATTGCAGGAAGCAACTGAGTGAGTAAGAGTGGACCGTGGAAGAGAGTAACCATCCCAGAAAAGAATAGATCATGCAGTGGTGGATTAGTCGGGATGAGGACAGGGAGAATCAGCAGATGTTGCTAAAGGTTACACCCCTTTTTAAAATTGTAGATTTAGAGGCATGGAAGTAAATCAGTGGGCTATATTGCAAACAGGGGAGAATAACTAATTGAGCTATGGCTAATCTTGCCTTGGAAGTGAGAAAGTGGAGAAGGCAGTAGGCAGGACTGAGTCAGGAGTTTACAGCTTTGCAGATGGTGGATATATGGTTGAAGAAGTTTGAGGCTGAGTCTAGGCTTAATTCCTAGATATTTAACATCTTCCATGATGCAGAGTTGGGAGCCATCAGAGCACTGGATAGACAAAGAATTGAAGCAGGCAAGGCATCTAGCTTTGGATCAAAATAACATAGCTTGAGTTGTGGAGGCACTGAGGACTAAGTTATAACAAGTTTGCCAGCTCTGAATCTGGGAGAAACTGAAGCTGAGTTGCAAGTTTAAAATGCTGTTCTGTGTGAGAACAGTGGGACATTCTTGAATGCTGAAGTTGCTGCTGGAGTTTTTTCTGGCTTCATCTGAAGCAGTGAGCCAGCGATCACTGTTCTGTCTGTCTGTCTGTCTGTCTGTCTGTCTGTCTGTCTGTCTGTCTATCTATCTATCTATCTATCTATCTATCTATCTATCTATCTATCGATCTATCTATCTATCCATCTAGCTATTCCCCCAGCCAGGGAATGAAAACTGCAGGGTAGCCTGCATGGTCCTAGGTATTATATTATGAAGACAACTCTTAACTTGGCATAGGTCCCTGCACCTCTTCACCTGTGGGTGGCAGAGGGCCCTGTACATTGGCTGGCATATTAACTTTTTGCTGTGTGCATCTGTATCTGTGGCCACATGGAAGAGCAGGGACCAGAGAGCCCTGTGCATCTGCTGCCCACCAGACAGCCCCAGGAATTCTTGACACCTGTGGCTGTATAGACACTTCTGTAGGTGGATGGAGTCTTCCTTTGATGCAGGGCTCAAAGGGCCCTGTATGTCTAGATCTGTTCATGCAGTTCCTGAAGGGACCTGCATGAATGAGGATGCAATTCCACTATCTCAAAAAAACAGAAAATTCTTTGCAAAAAACTTCATTAATGCATCAGTTAGTGTTGAAGATAATGCTACAATGGTAGAGAAATGTGGTGTTAGGGTTTCCAACCCTAACCCCCCTTCCCCCCAATCAGCAAAAGGAAAAAAAAATTAGGGTTCTTGGGTCTCCAGAGTCTTGGCAAATCAGTGGTGGGGTCTTCCTTGTGGTTGTCAACCCTAATGGCCACTTCATTCCCTGAGAAAACAACATCAGATGTGATCTTTCTTCACAAATGAAGAAAGCTATATCAGATTGTGTTGGTAAGATGTGGTGAGACATACTTCTCTACCTTTGCAGAATGTATCACTATGAGGTACTAGTTTACAGCTATACCTTGTGCTTCTGACAGGATGCTATGGGATAGGGGTGAGCATTAGGGTTGACAACCACAAGGAAGACTCCACCACTAATTTGGCAAGACTACAGAGACCCAACACCCTAATGTTTTTTCCTTTTGCTGCTTGTAGGGTAGGAGTGGGGTTTAAGGCTAGAAATCCTAATACCACATTTCCCTACTTTTGTGGTGTTAACATGAACCCAAACTGGTGCATTAACAATATTTGTTTTGCAAAAAATATATATTATATTCTGACTGCTTCAGTCTTCTCATTTGCATAACGCTGTCCCCATCCCCCCTCATCATTCCAGTTACAGTATTTGCATACAGCAGCTGGCTTCATGGTGAACTGTGGCCCTGTTAGGCTGCCTCATTTGTTACCCAGAGTCCAGTCAAACATACAGACACTTGGCAGTTAGGACTCAGGAGACAGCAGTAATTGGCCCCTGTAGTCAGACAGATGGACACGCAGCCAGAAGCACTCAAAACAATCCCCTTCAGTGCCTGCATGACCATCGACTTGTTTGGGAAGTCTTTTCCTCCTAAACTTAGAGTGGCTCCTTATCTTCGCTGGCCGGGTACACCCTAAATCCAGTTATGCTGAGACCCATCCTGAGCAGTGATACCATGAGGGTGAGCTGTAATATAACGTCCAAGCCATGATGATCGCTGCTGGTCCACAACCTCTAGTCCAAAATCCACACACAGTCCTCGCACACTGGCCCTGTGTCGATCTATCCCAATGGAATAAGTGCTATCTGTTTCCAAGCGGTGGGCTCTAAACATTTCCAATGGGGTGGGGCACTGAGTCAATGTCATGCTGTCCAATCGCTGCTTGTCCACTGCCCCTAGTTCAAACTCCACACGCACTGTCCTCGTTCACTCACTGACCCCACGTCTATCTATGTATCCCAATGGAATCAATGCTACAGGCTGCAAAGCGGAGTCGAAAAACAACTGTGTCCTTCATGCTTAAAGATCAATGGCAAATGGCAAAATACAGTTTTTAGTTTTCCTACATCTGTCACAGTCTGTAGCTTAAAATCTTATCCCTGACAAGAAATATATTGCTCCCCTGTCATTTTTTGTGATAAAATGTAAATGTCATGCCCCCACATGTTTGTGTGACTGAAATCCGATGGCCCAGGTTCCCGACAGCAGTTGACTGTTTTTGTCAGGTAAAGATTAAGATTGCATTTTCTTGTTTTCACAGTATTTCAACTATAGAAGCAAATGCAGGTCTCCCTTGCATGCAGACTGCTAACAGTAAATAAAGTAAAAAGCAGAAGCACCAGCTTAAGTTACTTTGAAGCAGAACACTATCAGCTGTAAAGCTGCAATAACACAAGACAGCTGATCGGGATGAAGAATGGAACGGTAAAAAGAAGGAGAAAAAAAAATACTGTGAATTCTGCATTTACTGTTAGCAGTCTGCATGCAAGGGCAACCTGCATTTGCTTCTATAATTGAAATACTGTGAAGACAAGAAAATGCAGTCTTGATATTTAGCTGACAAAAACAAAAACAAAAAACTGCAGACTTTGCAGACCACTTCTGGTTATCCCTATCATCTGTAAAACTGGAAGAACAAGATGGCTGATCAGGATGCAGTAAAACAACAAAACTTCTTTAAGCACAGTGTCTGCATTGCATGAGAGATCAGACTGTGATATCTTTTCAACTGATGAGGCCAGGCTGCAAAGAAAAATCAAGCTGAATATGTTAGCAAATTATCACTTTCATCCAGCTTTTCATTTTTGCATCAGCCTTGAGTCATCACCTCACTGCTGCAATGAAGCAATTTGTTAAGCTAAACCGAGCGGCCTAGCTGAAACAGAGTCCGTCGGATTTCAGTCACACAAACATGTGGAGGGCATGACATTTACATTTGATCACAAAAAATGACAGGGGACTAATATATTTCTTGTCAGGGACAAGATTTTAAGCTACTGACTAGCAGACATAGGAAAACTAAAAACTGTATTTTGACATTTACCATTGATCTTTAGGGCACTCCTCGCTCCAGCCACTTACTGCAATAGGAGAGAAAAACCAAAATTTAAAATTGACAGTCAGTTCTTCCCTCCAACACTGCAGTCTGAGGGAGAACTGAGTTGTTATTTAAATGCCAAGCCTTTTAAATCTTCTGCCTTCCGTATGTTTTTGCCCTGTTTCATCCGATTGGTCCCTTAATTGTTTGTGTGTCCTTTTCTGCCTTATCTGTATCCCATTTGTGTCTCAGCTCCTTTTTCACTACAATCAGAACCACTGTAAATTAAAACAAGTTAATAATGAATTCCTCCCCTTACGGCACTCCTCGCTCCAGCCACCTACTGTAATATGAGAGAAAAACAAATAAGTTAAAATTGACAATCAGTTCTGCCCTCTGACGCTATGGTCTGAGGGAGAACTGAGTTGTTATTTAAATGCCAAGTCTTTTAAATCTTCTGGCTTTGGCATGCTTATGCCCTGTTTCATCTGATTGGTCCCTTGGTTGTTTGTGTGTCTGTCCCCGTTTTATTTGTGTCCCATGTGTGCCTCCCAGCTCCTTTTTCACTCCAGTTTGCAATCAGAACCACTGTAAATTAAAAAAGTTTAGAATGAATTCCTACCCTTATGGCACTCCTCACTCAAGCCACCTACTGCAATAGGAGAGAAAAACAAACAAACAAATTAAAATTGACAGTGTTTTTCTATGGTTTATTGTGATGACTTTTTTTCCTGTAGTGTAGCAGTGTTCTTTTCCGTAGTGTAGTGGCAATTATGGGGATGCCATTGTTTTAGCCCTCTTAGGATTTTCTTTTTTTAGTTTTTTTTTTCATTAGTTTAGGGGCCTTCAAGTAAAGAAGCTATGGCTCCAGTGGTATTCCCTTTACTGTGTTCAGGATTGTGAGTCGTGTTGGTGCGGCAGCTATGGCAGCTATGGCAGCTAGGATTCAATGCAAAAAAGTGCAAAATAATGCACCTGGGAAACAAGAACCCAGGGGAAGAATACACAATGGGTGGGGAAGTAGTAACAACAACAAAACAGGAAAGGGACCTGGGGGTAATCATATCAGATGACCTTAAGGTTAGCAAGCAATGTAGAAGGCAGTAGGGAGGGCCGGGGTATACTGGGATGTATAGGGAGAGGCATCAGCATCAGAAAACAGGAAGTTGTTATCCCTCTGTACAGACAGTTGGTGAGACCCCATCTGGAACACTGTGTCCAGTTCTGAGACCCCATCTCCGCAAGGACATAGACAGGATAGAGGCAGTCCAGAGGAGGGCAACTAAGATGGTGCAGGGTCTGCAAAAGAGGCCGTATGAGGAGAGACTAAAGGAGCTTAATATGTATACCCTTGAGGAAAGAAGGGAGAGGGGGACATGATAGAAACTTTCAAGTACCTCAAGGGAATCAACAAAGTCCAAGAGGGTAGCATCTTTCAGAAAAAGAGACTTGCAAGAACAAGGGGACACAATTTAAAGATAGAAGGAGGGCGGTTCAGGGGCAATGTGAGGAAGTATTATTTCACAGAGAGGGTGGTGGATGCATGGAACAGCCTTCCTGAGGAAGTTGTGGGGTCTAAAACTGTGGAAGAATTCAAGAATGCATGGGACAGACATAAGGCAATTCTTGTGGGGGACAGGAAGATATAGGCTGTTGGTTAACTAGGATCTGCGGCCTATCCTGTAGGTAGGGAAATGGGCAGACTAGATGGGCCTAGCGGTCCTTATCTGCTGTCAAAGTCTATGTTTCTATGTTTCTATGCGGCTTGCAGTCTGGAGTGATGTGTAGAGTACAGTGCTGGAGCCGTGATTCTTGACAATATAAGTGTGCAGTTGTGAGTGTGGACAGTCATGGAATGATGGTTCTGGGCAATGTGTAGAAACATTGAAGTTGATGGCAGAGAAGGACCGCAAGGCCCATCCAGTCTGCCCATTTTTTTTTTACCTTATGAATGTGCCATAGGCCTTTACTCTGTCAATGGCCTATCTATTCATACTCATCTGTATTGCTCTCTTATGCCTATACCATGCATGTTTGAATCCCTGCACTGTATTCATATCCACCACTTCCTGAGGTAGGCTGTTCCATGCATCCACCACCCTTTCTGTGAAAAGGAACTTCCTCACATTACCCCTTAATCGGCCTCCCTCTAATCTCATGCTGTGTCCTCTTGTCCTGCTATTTTTCTTATATTGAAACATGTTAGACTCTTTCACCTTGTTAATGCCCTTAAGGTGTTTGAATGTTTCAATCATATAACTTCTCTCCCTCCTTTGCTTTAGGGTATACATACTGAGCTCCGTTAATCTGTCCTCATATGTTTTCTGATGCAGTCCCTGCACCATTTTGCTTGCCATTCTCTGGACTGCCTCCATTTTGTAATGTCCTTGTGCAGTATTCCAGATGGGGCCTAACCAGTGACTTGTAAAGAGGGATTATTACCTTCCTCTTACAACTTGTGATACCCCTACTAATACACCCCAACATCCCTCTAGCCTTACCTACTGCTTTATTGGTCTGCTTGGATGATTTCAGGTCATCTGTGATGATGATGCCCAAGTCTCTTTCTTCCCTTGTGAGTGCCAGCAACTCCCATCCCAACCTATAGGTAGCTTCAGGGTTTCTCTTCCCTATGTGCATGATCTTGCACTTTTTTGCATTAAACCCCAGTTGCCACTCTTCCGACCATTTTACCAGTTTTTCCAGACCTCTTCTCATTCTGCCCACCCCATCTGGATCATCTACTCTGTTGCAGATCTTGGTGTCATCTGCAAACAGACAAACCTTACCCTCCAGTCCATCTGCAATATCACTGATGAAGATATTGAAGAGGACTGGCCCCAGGACTGATCCCTGAGGTACCCCACTTGTGACTTGCATCTCTTCTGACTGTATACCATTTACCACCACTCTCTGTTTTCTGCCCACTAACCAACCAGTTTGCCACCCAGTTGACTAATATCTGACCCACCCTGACCTTACCCAGCTTATTAATCAGTCATCTATGTGGAACAGTATCGAAAGCTTTGCTGAAGTCAAGGTAGACAACATCAACTGCACCCCCTTGGTCCACCATTCTGGTTACCCAGTCAAAGAAATCTATGAGGTTAGTTTGACAGGACCTTCCTGTTGTAAACCCATGCTTTCTTGGATCCTGTGCTCAAATGGATTCCAGGTGCTGCACTATCCTTTCCTTAAGGAGTAACTCCATAATCTTGCCCACTACTGAAGTAAGACTGACTGGTCTGTAGTTCCCTGCCCCCTCTCTGCTGCCACTCTTGTGGAGCAGGATCACATGAGCTCTTCTCCAGTCTTCTGGGGCCTCTCTTGTCCTCAGAGACTCACTAAACAGTTCTGCTAATGACTCTGTTAGTTCCACCCTTAGCTCCTTTAGTACCCTGGGATGTATGCCATCAGGTCCTATTGCCTTGTCCACCCTGAGCTTAGTGAGTTCTTGTAGGACCATTTCTTTTATTTTTATTGGTGTTATTTTTCCGGAGGCCGGCCCTACCATCGGATGTCTCCCCTGCCTGCACCACCAGGTATTAGACCCCCTCCCCCTCAGCTCCCACAACTTACCCCTCATGGTGGGGGGTGGGAAGTGACTCAACCCAGCAACCAGGATCCAGTTCAGGGGAGGTGCTCCCTGGCGGCGCTGTGAGGGGACAATCTTCATCCTCGGGTGGATGCCATTTTTTTTGGTAGTTTTCTCCCCTACGGAGAAGGGGGCATGCAATGACACTGGCAGAGGAGCACACACCCATCCGCATGCGCTCCTCCTGGCAACTGCCCCATCTCCGCCCATCTGCTTGCAGTGTTAGTGCACTGCCCCCCAGCATCCACTAGGGGCCATCACATGCCAAGCACTGATGTCCCCCCACCACAGAGAGAGAGAGCAGTCCCTCGGATTCTCAATCCCTCTCTTCCTCTGCTGACTCCCAGTACCCTGAGTCCATTCCTGAACCCGGGTTGCCAGAGTGGCACGAGGTGGGGTGTCCAGCGCCTCAATCCTCAGTGCCACCGGGCCAGCATAGGACCCTTTCTTTTGAGATGGGACTTGTGCACACCTCCCTCCCCCCTGTGTCCATGGTGCTGAGCTGTGGGCCCTGCCCTCCCTTCTCCTCAGTAAATACTGTGCAGAAGTATCTATTTAGGATAGATGCTTTTCCTTGGCCCTCCTCCACATGCTCCCCCTTATCCCCTTTGATCTTAGTAATACCCCCTCTGGACTTTCTCCTTTCACTAATGTATCTATAGTAAGTCTTGTCCCCTACTTTTACTATTCGTGCTAGTGCTTCCTCGGTTTGGGCCTTTGCCTGCCTTACTGCCTTCCCTGCTTCCCTTAGGGAAGTTTTGTATGCCTCTTTACCTTTGTCCCGCTTCAATCCCTTATATTTCCTGAAGGCCAACCTTTTGGCTCTGATCTTTTCTGCTACTGTATTTGAAAACCAAAGTGGTTTTCTCCTTCTTTTGCTCTTGTTTTTCTCCCTAACTCAATGGGATGTTGCTTTAAGTATTGCATCCTTAATGCTTGCCCACTTTGCCTGTACCCCCTCACCTGTATTTCTTCCTTTCAAGGCTAGCTTAACTCTGTTGGCCATCTTATAAAAGTTAGCTCCTCTGAAGTCCCATATTTTTACCTTGAAATGGGATGATTCAGTTCTAGTGGCCAAATTAAACCACACCATGTGATGGTCACTGACGCCCAGTTGACCTTCTACCTGGAGATCTTTGATCCTTTCACCGTTAGTCAGTACTAGATCCAGGATAGCCCTGTCTCTTGTGGGTTGTTGTACCAGTTGTTTGAGGCCCTTCCCTTGCAGGGAATCCACTAGTTCTGGTGGATGTTCCTGCTGGTATTGACCAATCTGTATCTGGCATGTTGAAGTCCCCCATTATCAGAACCTCCCCTTTAGCTGTCATGTTTTGTATATCTTCTAACAGTAATGTGTCTATATCCTCCCCTGGTCGGGAGGCCTGTAGACAACCCCCAGTTCATATGGCTGTCCCATTTCCTGTTTGCGGGGTGACCCACAGTTCTTCTGGCTTCTTATGTGTATTCTGAATTTCTGTAGCTTTGATATTTTCATTGACATAAAGGGCCACCCTTATGGCAGCTCAGTCTCTTCTGAACAGTACATAGTCAGGTACTGAATTCTTCCAAGTGTGGTTACTGGTGAACCATGTCTCACTAATGGCTACTATGTCCAGTTTAGCCTCTGTCATTGTTGCCTCCAGGTCTGGGATCTTGTTTCCCAGACTGTGGGCATTTGTGTACATGATTTTCCATTGGCCAGATTTTGGTGTGTTAGTTGTTAGGCGAGGTCCGGCATTTCCCCTGTGCATCAAATGGGGAGCTGGACCTTTTTCCTTACCTGGTGATGAAAATGAACTACAAACATGCTGAACTCCTGTTTGATCACTAGCTGAGGGGGGAAGGGTGTTCTTCCCATTCAATGTATCTGGTGCTGCACCCCTCTCCTCATTTGCTAGTTTAAATATTCTGCAAATACATCAAATTTCTGCCCCAATGCACTGACTCCCTCCTTAGTCAGATGCAGTCCATTGAATTTCAAGAACTTTTGTTCCCAAAACTGTTGCCAGTTACCTACAAATTTGTGTCCTTTTTCCTGGCGCCAGCCCTTGAGCCACATGTTTAGCTCTCCTATCTCCCCTTCTCTGAACTTCTGTCTGTCTGCCCCCCCTCCCAGACCAGCAGGATATCAGAGAAGGAGATGCCGAATGAAATGGATGACAGTTTGTCTCCCAGCCTGGTCAGGTGTTCCTTGGTCTCCACAACTGCCCGTCTGGTGAGATCATTAGTCCCTATATGTACTAGGACGTCGATGTATTTTCCTGCTTCATGCACAATTTTAGCAATACGGTCAGTGTCTCTCCACATTGATGTACCTGTGAGACATCTGACCATTACCGGCCAGGGGTAATGGTCAGATGGAGTCTCCTATGATCAGAAGTGTTTTAGATCAGAAGTGTTTTGGATTTTCTTTTTTGCTTTTTTGTTTTGGTCCCTGTTTTGAATGAGTTTTGTAGTGCTAGCTCCTGTGCTGCAGTGTCCTGCTCTGCAGTGTCCTCTGCCCCTTTGTTTGATTTTGGAGATAGAGGCAGATACCTGTTTGTAGTTTTTATATGGTTTGTGGAAATGATATGTTGGTGAGCATTGAGTGATGGGGAACCCAATTTGCCCCTCCTAACCACGTGCCAACCTCCCGGACCAACTACTCTCTGCAGTTGAGGGGCTTCAGTTGGATGTTGGGGAAATGGTGGGTGGTTCCTGTAATATATTCCCTCCTGAATAAGTGATTTGAGGCATGCAATCTCTGCCCATGCTGCCAAGTGTAGGATGCAGTCAAAAGTGTGTTCTGGGTCTGGGCTGAGGGGACCCATAGTGTTGTCAGAAGTGTCCTGGGAGTCAGCATCAGCAGGTTCCAGTTGGTGCAGAATGGAGGTAGTGGCAAAAGCATGGAGGGCTTCATTGGAGAAGAGTGAGAGAGTGTGAGAGACAGACAGAGAGCTGCTGTGTACCTCCTCATCTTCCATACTGGCTGGCTGACACACTCACTCCCTCTCTGATGCTGCTTCTCCACAGACTCAGCAAGCTGTAAGCACAAACCCTGCCAATAAGGACTAAAAAAGAGAAAGAAGAACACTCAATGGTGGGGGGGGGGGAGGTAACAAACAAGGCATTAAAAGTGACAGATATCCAATAGTTCCTTCTAGTGCAACCCAGAATGGGTTGCACTATTTTTTTTTTACTTTTACTCCTGATTTTTTTAATATATTTGAAACCTTTTTTTTATTTTAATTTACTAGTAACCCAATTTAAAAGTGCAATTTTATGAGTGAATATTGCCATTTTTTGCTTCATTGTGCTTGTGCAAGAAAGGTTTTGTTACAAAGAACTAGCATTGTTGAGGTGTGTCACTGACTAGCCCAATGCAGGGCAAGCTACATTGGGATCATCCCTGACAGACCAATGACCACAGCAAGCAGAGTATGACGGTTGTCACAGTTTCATGGGTGGAAACTTCATGTGCCTGGAAGGGCACGGGGTCATAATGTTGCAAGACATTATGCCACATGGAAAAATTGTGCTGCCAATACAGCACGATATTGCCATGTGGCATAAGTGTTTTTTCTGTGGGGGGCTGTGCCCCCCCCTCACTAAAGATTCTCAACTCCAGGGGGGTCCAAATCGGGGAGTGCACAAAGTGTAGAAACAAATAAAATGTCTGGGACTGGGAATCAAACCTGGTCCCAGACACAGAGCCTGGGTTCCTGCTGCTGTGGCTCAGTCCAGTGAGCCACAGCAGCTGCTCGGCGGAACCCACTCCCAGCAGAGGTCTTATCTTCTGCCTGGGATTGTGTGAATGGTGCAATACCGTGTACAGCAGTATACGCAGTATTGCACCATTCGCTGTCATGGACAGCACTGTTTTGGGTTAGCTATAATGTCGTACGCTATTAAGCATACGACATTATGACCTGGTAGAGCCTGAAAGGACTGAAGCACTCCAATGTCAGAGTGCTTCACTACTTTTATTTGCACGAAGCTGGCTGGCAATCAGTTGAGTGGCCTCTACCTATTTTCTCCATGATTTTTTCAAGGCGCATGTATCACCCTCATATGTACACCATGCAAGGAAACATTTGGCATTGACAAATGCTTGTTCTGAGTTGGCTTGTATACCAGTGGAGTAAATAATATGTCCCAAAAATTGAATGTGGTCTCTTGAAAATTCACACTGGTCATTGAATGTGATTTCAGAGTTTTTGAACTTTTGACAGACGTTCTGCTGTCAGTATTAATGTTTGGTTTGGGTTTTAATAGTATGATGTTAATTATTGTATGTAAGATTGTACCTGAATTTTGTAATAGTGTAGTGACGTTGTAAATGTTTTGTTATGTAATTTTATTATGTCTAAATTAATTTTTGTATATACCATATTTATGTGATTTAACTTTTTGTACCCCTCCCCCAGGTGTGGCTGAAAAAGGATTTTCAGATCCAGTACATTTCCTGGTGAAACCAATAAAATGAAAATGAAAAATGAAATGAAAATTAAGCAGCACAGGCAATAGCCAGCCATGGGCCAGATAGACACTCCCCAAAAAGCTTTTGATTAATGGTAGTCTACATAGTTGAATCAATTAAGAATTGTGTACATTTATTTTAGTGGTGAAACATGCCTGTTTACAATACATTCACCTTCTCACAGTTAAGGAGAAGGATTGGGTTAACTAAGAAATGTTGTTGTGGGGTGTTTATAACTGTACAATCAACTTGCAGAAATATCTGCAGAGATAAAGACTTACTCAGGGACTTGTTCTATTTGGAGAGGGGCCACTGAACCACTGCTGCATATGCTTTTCCTATACCAAATCTGTCCATTAGTACCCTCCTGATGGGCCATGGGTGAGACTGTATGTCGCACATAGAATGTCATGGGACTTAATACCCCAGTCAAAAGAAAAAGATCCTTTCCCACCTAAAGCAGCTGAGGTCCAAAATGGCCTTTTTCCAGGAAATGAAGCTAACTTAAAATGACCATGCTTCACTGGTGAAGGACTGGGTGGGGCAGGAGGTCCATCCAGGAGCCCCAATGAAGAAAAGGGGAGTAGCTATACTCATTCACAAGTCCCTCCATTGGACCCTAACTGCATCAGTGGCAAATCCAGCAGGTAGATGGGTATTGACCAACTTCAGCACCCCCACAGGGCTGATCACCTTACGTAATGTCTATGCCCCAATCAAGATGACCCTAACTTTTTCCACATAGAGTCAGAGGCTATTGGTGCTTTCATTACACCTGCTAGCCCAATGCTAATAGGGGGTGACTTTAACCTTACCCTAGACCCCCAAGTGGATAGTAATGTCTCCAGTAGGGAGTCCCATCTCGGGGGGGTACCTGAGCACTGCACCAGCTCATAAATGACTTTGGACTGACCGAGGCGTGGTGCCTCTTCCATTCCAGTGCCTGAGGTTACACATTCCACTCGGAAGCCCATGCCTCACATAACAGAACTGACTTTTTCCTGACCTCCCCTCTACTGACACAGAATTTGTTAGTCTCCTCTATTATGCCCAGGGTGATATCTGATCAATGCCCCTGTTCAGCTCAATTTTACATGGGGAGCAGCCCCATCCTCCGGGAGAAGCTGGAGGCTTGACCGTATCCCAATGAGAGACCCTGAGTTTGTTCAATGACTTCAAAAAGAAACCTCTCAGTTTTTGGACAACAACCCTATCTCCAATACATCAGCAAGGAACACCTGGGAGGCACTTAAGACCACCATCAGGGGAACGATCATGAGGCACACCTCAACTAAGTGTAGGGAGAGAGAGAAAAGCAACTGGGAGAGCTGGAGGCAAAACTTGTACAAGATGAAACAGTATACAGGAACATGACCTCCCCTAACCCACACTCCCCCACTGGAAGAGAAGCTCTGGGCCTACGACTGGAAATCAACTAACTCCTGACCAGGAAGGCCGAGATAGCTGTCCTTAAACTCAGGCACAAATTTTGAGAGGGGTGAGATAAAGGGGGCAAAGTGCTGGCCTATCAACTGTGGAAACAACAGGTGGAGCACCAAATACCTGGGTTGAAAGACCCAATGGGGCAAATAGCGACTAGTCAACAGGGAATAAATGAAATCATGACATCCTTTTACTCAGACTTGTATACATCCACCACCACTGGCCCTCCCAGTGGGACCCAATACTTCCTGGACAGTTTATCCCTTCCTAAACTAACCAAGCAGCAAACCCAGGAGCTGGATGCCCCAATTACTGAAGGAGAGGTCCAGGAAGCCATATAAGCCCTATAGAAGGGGAAGTCCCCGGGGCATGATGGCTTTATGGTGGACTTCTACCAAGCCCTCTCTGATCACATACCCTCCCTCCTAACCAAATTGTATGCTGAGGTCAAAACCCTAGCGTGCCTACCCCCCAGCTGAGGGAGCCATGATCACCATCATCCCCAAGAAAGGAAAAGGACCCATGACAGCAGGAAGCTATAGGCCAATATCCTTGATCAGTGTAGATAGCAAGATCTACACTAAGGTTCTTGCCACTAGGTTAAGCACCCTTCTCACTGACCTAATCTACCCATCCATCCCAGGTAGGCTTCATCCCAGGGAGGCAAAGCACAGACCACATAAGATCTCTAATAAATCTCATGCACAAAGCAAAAGATCTCCTAACCCCAGCAGCTGCTATCATGGTCAACTTTGACAAAGCCTTTGACTCCCTGGAATGGGACTGTCTACAGCTGATCCTTGCTCATCTGGGAATGGGTGATAGATACAGAGGGTTGGCGCATTCGATCTATGCAGGTTTGATGGCCAGGGTGACCACCAAGCAACTGTTGTCTGCCCTCTTCCCCCTGTAGAGATGGACACGCCAGGGCTGTCCCCTCTCCCAACTACTATTTGTGCTGGCGGTTGAACTCCTGGCTGCAGCTAATCACCAACACCCAGACATTATAGGATTGGGGATAGGTGCCAGTAGATATGCAACACTAACGTATGCAGACAACCTCCTTATCCCGCTGGAGGAGGCCCAAACCTCTCTCTCTCTCTCCCCTCCTGGCCCTCCTTGACTCATTTACTCAGCACTCAGGCCTTCCCCTGAACCAATCTAAGACAGAGATGATGCCACTTAATCAACAGTGTTATCAGAACATCACCTCAGCCTCAGGGCTCCTGTGGGCTCCGCACGGTATTACTTACCTTGGTATCAAAATCACCCCTAAGGTTGATAACATGTGGGAGGCCAACTCCAACCTCTGCTACAGTCCTCCTAAAGGCATTTCTAAATTTGAGCATATCCTGGACACCACCCATTTTAGGGTTGCAGCATTCTCATCTCTGCATGAGAAATGGGGGCTTCAGATGAGTGATATTTGGAGATTCCTCCAAATCAAGGAAGCAGTTCATCCTCTACTGAAAAACTACTCCGCACCACAACCCCCTAATGAGGTCTCCTCCTGGTTAACCCAGTCAAAAGGCCTAGTGGGTAAAATCTATGCTAAATTGAGAGATGCCCTCCCCTCTCAATTAGACAACTCCAGACATAGACAAGAGGGAATGCTGGGTTACAAAATCACTGAAGCACAGTGGTGTAGAGCATGGAGGTACACCCACGTATGGTACAAAGATGCCTGCAGTAAGCTAATACAGAACAAGATTTCACATGCATGGTACAGAACCCCAATGGTTTTGCACAAAGCCAAGCTTCTAGATAATGACAGATGCTGGAGATGCTACACATCAGGGGAGACCTGTACCACATACTCTGGGTATACCCAAAGATTCAGAACCTCTGAAGGCAAATTTGCCACATGGGAGACTTGGTCCTTCAGGCACAGATCCCATGCTCAGTCTATTCTTTCTGTTGGGGGTCAAATCAGAAGCTTGTGAACTCAAACCTCTGAACTACAGATGGCTTGCCCTCCTTGCCCTACAGACCAAAAGAGTTATCCTCTGTAAGTGGAGGTCTACGATAGTACCAAGCCTGGCTGAAATCTTGGCCTCCCTCACATCACTTGCTGGGCTAGACAAGCTTTCCCACTCACAGCTAAACCAGATGCCCAAATTCCAGATCTGCTGTGCCCCGTATGTGGCATTTGGGGTGTGTGCCTCAGGACTGGAGGATGGCTCATGTGGTGCCCCTCCACAAGAGTGGCCCCAAGGATGAACCGGGAAACTACAGACCAGTGAGCCTCACATCCATCATGGGTAAGCTAATGGAGACTATCCTGAAGGAGAGGCTGGTGGCCCTCCTAGAGACCAAATGGCTACAGGACAGCAGACAGCATGGCTTCATACATGGCAGATCCTGCCAAACCAACTTGGTGGAGTTCTATGACTGGATAACTAGGCAACTGGACAGGGGCCATGCAATGGATGTCCTGTATCTGGACTTCAGTAAGGCATTCGACTCTGTGCTGCATGGAAGGCTGGGAAGGAAGTTAGTAGGCACAGGGGCAGGTGCAAAGCTGGTGAGATGGGAAGGAAACTGGCTTCAGGGAAGGCAACAGAGGGTGGTGGGTGGGGAGCTCTCACACCCAAAGGCAGTGATGAGCGGTGTTCCACAGGGCCCAGTGTTGGGACCAGTGTTGTTTGAGATATTCATTGCAGACATATCATGGGACATCAACAGCAAGCTCAGTCTGTTTTCTGATGATACCAAGGTAGGCGTGGTGGTGGATGACCTAGGGGGATGGCAGGGGTTACAGGATGATCTGGCAAAGCTTGAAACCTTGTCAGACACCTGGAAACTGGGGTTTAATGCCAAAAAGTGCAAGGTGCTGCATTTTGGGATGAAGAACCCAAGGAGAAGTTACCAGCTGGGGGGGGAGTGCAGCTAGCCCAGACCAAAGAGGAGAAGGATCTGGGTGTGCTCATTACAGGGTCAATGAACAACTCAGCACAATGTAGGAAGGCAGCTGAAAAGGCTAACAAAGTGCTGGGTCATATTGCAAGGGGTATATCCTCGAGGAGGGAGGAGGAGGTGATTCTGCCACTGTATAGGTCATTAGTTAGACCACACCTGGAGTACTGTGTGCAGTACTGGAGCCTGTATCTGAAGAGGGACATTAAGTTACTGGAGGGGGTGCAGCGCAGGGTGACAAAGATGATCAAGGGGCTGGGGGACTTATCATACGAGAGGAGGTTGAAGGAGTTGAACATGTACTCACTGGAGGAGAGGAGGGACAGGGGTGACATGATTGAAACCTTTAAATACATGAAAGGAATAAACAAGATGGGTACAGAGGGGCTGTTCAAAGTATGGGAGGGGAGGGTCACCAGGGGCCATGATATGAGACTGGAGGTAGGAAGGTTCAGGAGGGAGATGAGGAGACACTTTTTTACAGAGAGGGTGGTGGCTGGGTGGAATGTGTTACCTGCAGAAGTGGTATCCAGTAGAACAGTGGACTGCCTCAAATGAGGATGGGACAGGACAAGGGGGAGGGTAAATGAAGGGGAAGGGTGGAAGGGAGGGGCAGCTGCAGAATAAGGGGTGCTAGCTGCACATTCGAGCAGACTTGATAGACCTCTAGGCCTTTATCTGCTGGCAAATTTTGTATGTTCATACACATCAGCCTTGCCACAGGCATGGGGTAAATGACCTACCCCTAGAAGTGGACAGAGCTCCACACCACCTCCCAGTGTCTAGTAATAAGTCTCACCTGGCCAGCATTGCCGGTGGACACCCCCCCCCGCTTATCATGCAAGTCACCCAGACCTCTACTCACAACAGAGCACCCCTCTTGCTTCAACCAAGATTATACCCTTGCCAATGTAAATAACAGGTTAGCACCTCATCATACAAGTCAATGTTATGGAACAGTTTTGATGTTTATGGAGTCCAGCTGCTATGCTGAGCCTGGTATTCTTTATGGTTATATTTGTTTGTTCTAGAGGGCCCTAGAGTGCCAGGTACAGAGTAGACTCAAACTCACTGCTGGATCCTACAGGATGCCCTGAAGCTTACAAACCAGGATCCTTCCAGGAGACTATCACTCGAGATTCATTCAGCTGGTGAAGTATGTTAGTACCTACCTCTTGCTTTGTACCTCTCCTAGCATATAGACAGCAGATGGGACCTCCCACTAAGGTACATTTCACCCTCTGATACACCTAGCTAATTACCCTCATAAGGTGAGAATCAGGGTGTTCTGAACAGCAGTACTTCTGAACAGCATTACTTATGAACAGCATTACTTATGATGTACAGAACTTATACAGTTTACAGTAATTACACAGTATTACTTTTCTGTATGTAGTTATCACATGTATGCCTACCCTCTGCACTTTGTAACCACCTGCAAATAGTTATACAAATTCACAGGTTTTGTAAAAGTTTGAAACTCAATAGAAAGTTACTGTGACACTTGGACAGCTGGTTCTGATCGCTCTATGATCTTGTAAAATAAAAATATGTTATTAAGTGTCTCTCATGAGACATCCTGTGCCCCTGGGATGACCCACCCCCCAGGTTTCAGTTCAAAGGACAGAATATGTTAAACATCAGATCTCTGTTTGTGATTAATTTCCAAGAACTCACATTTTTTAGCCTTCTTTAGGATCTAAGTTGCTTGAAGCCAGGAACTAAAATATCCATTTTATGACGTCCTCAGGAAGGGCAGTTAATTTCAACTGGTGCTGAAAAACTATGTTGCAGCTAGGTGAGAAAACTGCAGAGTTGTAAAAGTTATGTGATGTCTTTGATAAAGCAGGAAAACACAATAGATCAAAGGAAAGACTCAAGAAAAGGGTCATATTGGGAAACACGTTTTTGCTGATGTCACCTTATTTAATATACCCCTGAGTGATGGGAAATCCTGTGTGTATTAATTTTTATATTTTACAGGAAGGAGTTAGGTGACATCATGGAAGGGGCAGGTTTAGAGACAGTTTAACTCTATTCTGTATTTCCACTTAGAGACATTCCTGTTTGGACTCTCTTGAAACAACAGCTACCTAAAGCACTGTAAGAAGGTATACATTAGATAGAAAAGTCTAACTGCACGTTGGTAGGAAATTGCACTTTAAACCTTGTCCTTTTAAGTGATTGTATGCTTTGTGATATATTGTTCTGTGTTTGCATTTTACATATTTTATTAATTATAAGTAAACCTCTTATTTCAAAGAGACTGCCTGTATCTTCCAAGTCCTTCCTTTTTGCTTGTGATGTATGGATGGTTAAGATTTTGACAACACTGTTCATAAGCTTAACGGTATTCCAAACTGGGAAAAGGTAAGAATTTATCCAATATCTTTCATAGAGTTTTTAAGGGGTCATTTTGTGTACCTGGTTAGGTGACCATAGGCGAAAGATATCTGGCATTCCCCGAAGAACAGATTATCTGAGCCTGTACATTTGGGTATGGTAGCAAGAGGTTCACAGTTTGAATCCCTCAAGAACTTGAGACCAAAGGTGATTCGGACCCACAAAACAGACAGGAGGGTTACCCTGTTCCATTACACTGTTCACAATACTACATTCAGAGGTTGGCACTGTGGGAGCAGAGGGCCTGACCTGCTGAGTGGGGTTGTGACAGATTGGTTGGCAGCAGTGTACACAATTTTGGTACTACAAACTTTTATTGTTCAATGTGTCAGCTTAATACTGTCAGCTCACTTGCAAAACAAGGCAGTGATTTATTTTTTAAAAAAGGACACAGATCGATAACACTTGGCTTACAGTCACGTTCCTACCTGTTTTATTTTTTTTTAAAGTGCAAGTTAGAGTAGCCATAGTTAGGGAAGAAGATGGCTTCCAACTACAGCGGGCAAACTGTAGACTACTTAAAGCAGTTGTGCAGGGACAAAGGAGTCCTGTATGAGGTGAAAGCCACCAAGCAGAACCTCATGGATGTCCTGATGATAGCAGATACCCAGAGCATTGAGTCACAGACAGTGACTGTAAAAGACCGAACCTTGGGCATGGAGGGGCTAGCGGCCAGTGCAGTATCCATATCCGATGAGGGGGCAGCAGGGCCAGTGCCAGCGAAGGGCCACAGCAGCAAGGAAAGGTCACCAGTATTCTGGATCCAGAAGTACTCAGGTTAGCCAGCCCAGTGGCACAGAGGGTTGAGGCACTGGACGCCACACCTCGCGTCACACTGGCGACCTGGGTTCGGGAGTGGACCCGGGCAGCCAGGGGTCGGCAGGGGGGGAAAGAGATTGAGCATCCAGAGGACAGCTCTCCCTTCCCCGGGGAGGGTTGGGATAGCGAACATTCAATGAGCGACCTCTGGCAGAGGCTGGAGGGTAGCCAAATGAGCGTCATGGTGTATGTTAGGGGGTGGAGCTACGGCATGTGTTGCCTTAACAGCCAGGCTCCACAGGGAACATAGCACAAAGGAAAAAAAACCTCATCACCTATAGGCAAAGGTGCCTCCTCCTGCAGACCACACTCCCTAACACGGACTCGGCTCCAAGGCTGTTGCCCCTCCTCTCTGGCCTGGTGTCTCAATACTATGAGAAAGAGTGCCCTGGGTGGTGGCAGCCCTTCCCTGGAGGGTAGACCCAGGGGATTCCCGGTGCCAAAGAGGAGCCTATGGAGTAACCCTGAGCCATGTTGGGAGGTAGAGGCTGTGGTACAGGAGGCCACTGGAGAGAGTTCAGAGGTAAGGGGCAAGAAAAAATAGAGTGTGAAAAAAAAAAGAAGTACTCAGGCTGCGGATTGAGTTGTGCAGAATGGAACTGGAGTTCCAGTAGAAGAGAGAGCAGGAGCAGCAGGAGGCTGACCATGAGGAGCATAAGCGCCAGCAAGCTGCAGAGAGAATAGGGTCCGTGAACAGCAAGAGGTGAACCATGAGGAGCGTGAGCACCAGCGAGCTGCATAGGAGAAGAGGGACCATGAACAGCGAGATGCAGACCATGAGGAGCGTGAGTGCCGGAGGTGACATGAACTGGAGATGCTACGACTCCAACCACCAGCACCAGAGCAGGTAAGTGGCTTGAGTTTAACTGAAACTACAGGACTGGGTTACAAATTGAATTCCAAATTGATGGCTGAATTTAAAGAGGCGGAGGATATGGATGCCATTTTAAATTCTTTTGAAAAAGTTTGTATTCAGGCTAAAATTCCTAGAGAGTCCTGGAGCTTCTAGCTATCCCCGCTACTTACCGGGAAAGCTCAGGATGCATTGGGTCAAATGGACAATGAGGACAGTAATGATTACAGCAAACCTAAAGCTGCACTGTTAAAAAAATTTAATTAACTGCTGAATCATACAGAGCTAAATTCTGTAAGCTCAGGAGAAGCCCTGACGTGAGCTACAAGAAGCTAGCCACAAAACAACGTCAGTTTTTAAAACATTGGTGGGAAGAAATTGAAGCAAACTCTGTAGATAAAATTGAAAATGTGATTCTGTTAGAACACTTTTTCAGGGCATGCCCAGCAGAGCTGTAAACCTGGCTGGAGGACCGAGATCCCAAAACAGTGGAAGAGGCTGCTGAACTCTTGGACCATTATGCCAAGAGCAGACCTGCTCCTCTGAGAGTGAATGGGGTGGGAGCGGCAGAGCAGAAAGGGAAAAGTGCACCTTCAGCACCTGCAGCACCAGCAACCCTCACTGCCTCTATCAAAACCAGTTAGCCCCAGGTTTCAGAGAAAAGATTTCTCTGAGAAAAGAAATGAATGTTGGTTGTGTAAAGAAACTGGGCATATTGCCAGGCAGTGTCCCAAAAGGGCGAGCAATACACAACCGGGGGCTAAGAAAGAAGTGGGTTGTTTGTGTGTCCCTGGAAGCATACCTGTGAACATGAGAGAACACATGCACCCAGTCATGGTGAATGGTGTACAGACACTAGGGTTAAGGGACACAGGAGCATCCCTGACATTGGTAAAAGGGGATCTGGTACAGCCTGGTCAGCTTATACCCAATAAATATGTCACTGTACAAGACTTTACTGGTGGGGAGAAAACATTGCCCCTCACTAGTGTTCTTCTAGACTGGGGTGAAACTGAGGGAACTGTGCAACAGTTGGCTGTAGCCAAAACTTTAGCAGTGGACATCATCCTTGGCAACAATCTCAAACAGGGAATGGTGTGTGCAGTTACCCATAGCCAAGTGGCAAAGGAAGATTGTAGTTTCCTGAACCCCAGAGAAGCCATTGTGGAAACTACTGGGAGGCTGGTTCCCCTGCCTGTGTCTCCTGATATGGAGACTAATGAAACGGAGGTAGAAATTTCCCCAGTAGCAGTTAACTACACAGCTACAGAGGATTACTCTGAAGAGGGAGGGGTGACCCATTGTCAGAGGGTTAGGAATGATAGTGATCCTGAGAGCCCTGACGCTAGTGCTAGGGACCCTAGTTTAGAGACTGAAGGGGACCTGTCCCATACCTTGGGAATGTATGAGGAGTTTGCAGCTGCTCAGAGAAGTAACTCTAGTCTAGAGAAGCTGAGGGCTTGGGCAGACTCTGACACAGCACAAGGAGTGACTGTAAGCATAAGGTTTATTGGAAAAATGGACTGATGTATACTCAGGCTGTGCAGACAGAGGGAGGGGTGCTAGGCAGGCAGCTTGTCATTCCCCAGGGGTATTGTGAGCAGTTGCTCAAGATCGCACATGATATTCCCATGTCTGGTCATCTGGGAATCATGCGTACTATGCAGCGGTTGGCCCAGAATTTCTATTGGCCCAATTTCACCCAGCAGGTGAAGGAGTATTGCAGGTCTTGTCACCAGTACCAAGAAATAGGGAAGGCGGGCAAGAAAACTCAAGCCGCTATTATTCCATTGCCCATAGTGGAGAAGCCATTCCAGAGGGTGGGAATGGATATTGTGGGGCCTTTAAATACCCCTAGGTCCTCAGGGAAGAGATTCATCCTGACTGTGGTGGATTATGCCACCCGGTACCCAGAGGCAGTCGCCCTATCCTCACTGAGGACAGACAAAGGGACAGATGCCTTACTTGGGATTTTCTCCCATGTTGGGTTTCCACAGGTGGTTATCACCAATCAAGGGGGTTCCTTCATGGCAGACCTGATGAAATGTTTGTGGGAGAAGTGTGGGGTGGTGCAGACATGCACAACACCATATCACCCACAAGCCAATGGGCTTGTGGAAAGATTTAATGGTACCCTGAAGTCAATGCTCCGGGCGTTTTCTGAACAGCATGGGAGGTACAGGGAGAAATTCCTTCCCCACCTGTTGTTGCATACAGGGAGGTGCCCCAAGAATCAACATGATTTTCACCCTTCGAACTCTTATATGGACGCCGGGTACGTGGGCCCCCCTAGACTTGATCCAGGAGGACTGGGAAGGCAAACACGCCACCCAGAGAACTCCCATCGTGGATTACGTCCTTAAGTTTAGTGAAAGGCTGAAGGAGCTTATGGGGACAGCCCAGAGCAACCTGGCAGCTGCCCAACAGAAACAAAAAGTGTGGTATGACCACAGAGCCAGAGCTCACTCGTACATGGTGGGTCAGGAAGTCATGGTCCTTATTCCAGTCTGGAAAGACAAGCTGCAGGCTGAGTGGGAAGGACCGTACAAAGTAGTTAGGAAGGTAAATGACATGAACTATATTTTAGAGTTACCTGACAGAAGACAGACAGAAAGGATGTACCACGTCAACATGATGAAGCCATAAGCTAATAGGGCTGACATGGTGTTTGCAGTGTGTAGTCCTGGGAAGGGGACGGGCGGAGACCCCCTTCTGGACTTGCTCAAAGAAAGCAAGTGGAATTCCTCTGTGGAGGCAGTAAAATTGTCTCCCCAGCTGGCCCCAGGCAAGATTCAGGAAGTAAGGGAGGTTTTAGCAGATTTTGCCCCACTGTTTAGCGCCAAGCCTGGACTAACCCCCTTAGCGATGCACGATGTGGAGACAGGGACACAGATGCCCATACAGCTGACAGCATATCGGGTGTCAGAGGCTGTCCAAAAGGACATTAGGAGGGAAGTGGAGGAGATTTAGGAGTAATCCAGAGATCCCACAGCCCCTGGACCTCGCCCGTAGTCCTTGTGCCCAAGCTGGATGGCTCTACTCATTTCTGTGTGGCCTATCATGGACTGAATGCAGTCACAAAGTCAGAAGCCCATCCAATGCCCCAGACAGATGAACTCATGGACAAGTTGGGAGGGGCGACCTCCCTTACAACCATTGACCTGACCAAGGGGTATTGGCAGGTAGAGTTAACAGACAAAGCTAGGGAGAGGTCAGCCTTCATCACTCTGATAGGCTTATTTGAATGTAAAGTAATGCCTTTCGGAATGAAGAACGCCCCGGACACTTTCCAAAGGTTGGTGAACCAGGTGCTAAATGGTGCTGAGGAGTACACCGTGGCATACCTGGATGACATTGCCAACTTTAGTGCCAGCTGGGAGGAACACCTATCCCACCTTAGGGAAGTGCTGGGCAGGATACAGAGAGCCTGTCTCACTGTCAAAGCTGAGAAGTGCCAGGTGGCCATTGGAGAAGTGACATAACTCGGACATGTGGTAGGCCGGGGACAGCTCCATCTTAACCAAATAAAAATAGAGGTGATCCAGGCATGGCCAAGACCAGAAATGCAGAAGCAGGTCAGGAGTTTTCTAGGGACATCAGGGTACTATAGGAAATTTGTACCCAATTACAGTGCCCTGGCTACTCACCTATCTGACCTGGTAAAGAAAAGGATGCTAAAGAAAATTACCTGGGGACCAGCCTGTGAGGAAGCCTTTACTAGACTGAAGGAGGCCCTGTGCAGTGCTCCTGTATTGACAAGTCCTGACTATAACAAACCCTTTATAGTTCAGACTGATGCCTCAGACATGGGTATTGGGGCAGTACTGAGTCAGACATCCAACCAAGGGAAAGATCACCGGTAGTGTACCTGAGTAAAAAGTTACTTCCCAGGGAGCAGGCATACTCTACTGTGGAAAAGGAGTGTCTTGCCATGGTGTGGGCCCTTAAGAAGCTAGAGCCATACTTATATGGGCAGCATTTTTGGTACAAACTGACCACAACCCCCTGGTTTGGCTGATGCAAATGGGAAAAACTAATGGTAGATTGCTAAGATGGAGTCTTGCTTTGCAAGGGTATGACATGACAATCTTACATAGGGCTGGAGCGACCAATCAGAACTCAGATGGCTTGTCTCATGTCTATGAGGAGTGAACTGATTTCGGAAGCTCATCCCATGCAGGGGATAGAGCCGCCAAATTTAGTCTAGGTGAGGAGGATTGTGACACTTGGACAGCTGGTTCTGATCACTGTATGATTTTGTAAAATAAAAATGTGTTATTGAGTGTCTCTCATGAGACATCCTGTGCTCCTGGGATGACCCCTCAGGTTTCAGTTCAAAGGACCGGCTATGTTAAACAGCAGATCTCTGTATGTGATTAACTTCCAAGAACTCGCATTTTATAGCCTTGTTTAGAAACTGTGTTGCTTGAAGCCAGGAATTAAAATATCCATTTTATGAGGTCCTCAGGAAGTGCAGTTAATTTCAACTGGTGCTGAAAAACTATGTTGCAGCTAGGTGAGAAAACTGCAGAGTTGTAAAAGTTCTGTGATGTCTTTGATAAAGCAGGAAAACACAATAGATCAAAGGAAAGACTCAAGAAATGGGTCATCTGGGGAAACAAGTTTTTGCTGATGTTACCTTATTTAATATACCCCCGAGTGATGGGACATTCTGTGTGTATTAATTTTTATATTTTACAGGGAGGAGCTAGGTGACATCATGGAAGGGGCAGGTTTAGAGACAGTTTAACTCTATTCTGTATTTCCACTTAGAGACATTCCTGTTTGGACTCTCTTGAAACAACAGCTACCTAAAGCACTGTAAGAAGGTATACATTAGATAGAAAAGTCTAACTGTATGTTGGTAGAAAATTGCACTGTAAGCCTTGTTCTTTTAAGTGATTGTATGCTGTGTGATATATTATTTTGTATTTGCATTTACATATTTTATTAATTTTAAGTAAACCTCTTATTTCAAAGAGACTGCCTGTGTCTTCCAAGTCCTTTCTTTTTGCCTGTGATGCATGGATGGTTAAGATTTTGACAACACATGTTCATAAGCTTAATGGTATTCCAAACTGGGAAAAGGTAAGAATTTATCTAAGGTCTTTCATATAGTTTTTAAGGGGTCATTTTGTATACCTAGTTAGGTGCCCGTAGGCGAAAGATATCTGGCATTCCCCGAAGAGTAGATTATCTGAGCCTGAGCATTTGGGTACGCAAGAGATTCACAGTTTGAATCCCTCCAGAACTTGAGATCAAAGGTGATTTGGACCAAGAAAACAGACAGGAGGGTTACCCTGTTCTGTTACACTGTTCACAATACTGCGCTCAGAGGTCGGCACTGTGGGAGCAGAGGGTCTGGCCTGCTGAGTGGGGTTGTGACAGTTACAACAAAAAATATTTTAGGATTTTACATCACTCTCACCCATATGACAACAAGAATGGATAATTCATGCATTCCAAGACATCTTATCATAATGTTCAAAGAATACCAGCCGACATTCCCAATACAGTTGAAGCTTTGTCCCAGTTTAAGGTGAGACATATTCAGACTTTTGAGAAAAAGATTGAATACTTAGATAAAATTGGAGTAGAAATGTACTTGATGGTACTATGAGTCTACCCCACCACTATCCAGTGGTATCATATACACCATCCCATTTTTCCATTTCCCTGTCCAGCATTAACTTAAAAAAATCGATGTTATATTCCAGAGGCTCACTACTCTCTCTGTCAGGAAGGTCCCTCTTCTGTTTGACCTATAAGGTTTAGCCCTGATTTGTTTATTATGACCCTTATGGTCATAATATGTTTGTTTCAAATCAAAACCCATATCAGTCATTAAGTAATTGTTCTCAATAAGATTAAATATTAGAATCAAGTCTTCTCCAACTTGTCTTCTCTCCCAGCTATGCAACCCCGGATACTTCAGTCTGTTTTTATAACATTTATTGCTCAGTCCATGCACCACTTTAATAAATTTATTTGGACCTTCTCCATAGTACTCATTTCACCCTTTAAATGAAGGGCACAAAACTGAGAGCAAAAGTCTAGGGGCTCGATTTTCAATCGGCCCTTAGATCGATACAAATTGCATTAATCTATGGCTGCAGCAAACTCCAGGTGCATCAGGCTCTGTGCCCAGTTTTATAAAACTGGGAGTCATGGCGTCAAAGTCCTGAGAGAGGCTGCAGCTACAGGGTTATGCCAAATATTTGGCACACCTGCAGGGTTCAACAGAGGGTCTCATCCAGCCCCCCACATGGAGCAACCCTAGATGAGCCATGAATGTAAGAGGGGTGAATATGCCAGCAAGGAGAGGATGGGGCAGACAGAGACTGGAGATGTCATGGGGTGATGGGGGCACAGCAGCAGTGTCAGGGTGCTGAGCTGGCAACTGGTGGAGTGCCATGTGCAGTTGAAGGGAACTGATTGGCTGAGGTAGAGGGGGTTAGCACAGATGGACCATGATCTGGACCCCAGGTGGAAACAGTCCTGGCACCTGCCACACAGGTGCCATGGTCCCTGACATGCAGTGGGTGGCAGTGGCTACAGGCTGCGGGGTGCAGGCAGTGGAGGTATGAAGGGGAAAATTCCCTGGGCACTGCAATAGTACCCTGGTACTCAACCCCTCCATATGGAGGCAGACTGCTACCTGCTTACACTGTCGGGGACTGTGGCACCTATGGGGCAGGTGCCAGAGCTGTTTCCATCTGGGGTCTGGGTCATGGTCAGTCCATGCCAACCACCCCTCTACCTGGGCTGATCAGCTCTCTTGAATTCCATGTGGCACCACCACTGGGTGCCACTGCAGCACCCTGACACTGCAGCTGTGCCCCCATCAGCCCCTATGGCACTCCAGAGCTCCCTGTTCCCCCAGTCCCCATCTTGCAGCCCCCACAGTCATCTCCCTGCCTAGAAGCACCTCAGGTCCCTTAGACTAGCTGCTTTCTGATCTAAAGTCGGCCCCTCAGACCCCTGTTGTGACCATGGTGGGCTTCTAAAATTCAAAAAAAAAGAGATTGGTGCAGCCCTGCTGTGGAACAAACCCCTTTGCAACCTGGCACAAGGGCACTTCTGCTGCAAGGGTGGTGCAAGGTGGCTTTGGTGCACAGCATCCCAATTTTGATGCAGTCTGCATTCAAAAATTGGGATTACCACAAACTTTGATGCAAGGTGCAACTTGCATCACAGCCCTTTGGCAAAGGCACCTTGCACCAAAGTTTTCGCTCTAAAAATCAAGCCCTAGATGTGGTCTAGCCAATGACTGGTAAATAGGTATTATAACCGCCTCCTTATGACATACAAACTTTTTTCTTAATACATACAAAAATCTTGTTTGCCTTAGCAATGAATCCAAAAAAGGCAGCACCAGCATCCGTAATTCATAAAACAGCTTCTTTTAATATATTACATGCCTGTGGCTATAACAAAATGAAAAAGACAAACTCACAAGCCCCGACCGGTTTCGCGCATGTGCGCTTCCTCAGGGAAGCTGATACAAGTGCAGCACCTTACTTAAATACCTCCACATCTTATGTGATAGCAATCAAACAATTCCCATTTAAATAAATAATCATTTAAACATGAAAATGTGAAAAACTTAAAACTGGAACTTCATTGTGAACTGATAACAAAGTTACAATCTTTGTATATATAAGCATCCATTGATTAATTTATATCATTTCCACATATTTAAAGAAGCAAAATACCCCTGAAAATTATTCACAAGGGACATAAAAATCTATGCACATGCTTCTTATATGTTAATACATTTTATATTTTACATACTGATTTTTATTTTAAACATAATATAGAAGGTCACTAAGGTCGACCCAGTGATATGCTCAACATCATAAAGCACACCAAGATCAATTATTACTCAAATAAACCAAACTTAAATGTTATGGCTTTATAGCTCCTAACATAATATGGAAAGTCACTAAGGTCAACCTAGTGATATGCTCATCATTATAAAGCGTACAGTAGATCATTAAAATCAGTTTATGCCAAATAAATTGGACCAAGATATCTTACTTTATAGCTTCCTATAATATAAAAATAAAAAACTGTTTTAAATAGAGACCCGGAAGGTCACTAAGGTCAACTACTGATATGCTCATTTAAAAAAATTTAGAAATTTTTTTTCTATTCATTCTTTACACATCCCTTCTAATATTATATGTGGAAATATATCAGAGGATTTAACCTACAAAAATTCAAAAAGATTGTACCATTTTTTACCAGAAAAACAAAAAGGGGGGAGTGGGAAAAGGAAACAGAGGGAAGGGAAGGAATAAAAACAGAAAGAGAAAAAAGGGAATAGGAGAATCCATATACCAATAATTTATCTCTTCTTTAAAAATGGTAAGATAGAAATCCTATCATTTAATCCAGGTGCATCAAGGCCTTTAAGAGTAAAAATCCAAAAAGCCTCACGTTCTAATAATAGATAATCTAAATCTCCCCCTCTTTCACCTACTGTCACTTTCTCTATGCCTGAAAACTGAAAAGTATGATCTCCTTTATTAAGATTCACCAATACATGTTTTGCCAGTGCATTTTTTTGTTCAGAATTTCTTATGGTTCCCAAATGTTCCCCTATTCGAACTTTGAAGGACCTGCTGGTTTTACCAACATTAAATGTACCACAACTACATGTTGCTAAACACACAATACCAACAGTAGAACAATTTATAAACTGATACATTTTATAATTTTTTGAGGCATTAGGTGATTGAAATGTATCAGTTTTTTTGACCACACCACAAAATGTACAGTGTCCACATTTAAATGTTCCCTTCGGTAAGGGAGGTGGAAAACTTATTTCCATCGTAGGTGTTGGCTGCAAACTGCTAACTAATCTATCTCCAAGATTGCTAGCCCAATTATATATCAAACGAGGTGGTGTCTGTACCCATGGTGTCAAAAGTGGTTCAGTCTGTAATATACTCCAATTCTTCTGAATGATGTTTTTTACTTGCTCTGATTTTTTAGTATATGTACTTACAAAATTAAGGACATCAGTATCATTTGCTCTCTGTTTTACTTTATATCGCATTAGCTCTTCTCTATCTCTTTCTAATGCTATTTTACTAGCCTGCTGAATATTCTCAACCCTATAGCCTCTTTCATGAAATCGTGCCTCCATTTCAGATGCCCTGATGTTTTAATCATCTATTGTAGAACAATTTCTCCTAATCCTCAAACATTGTGCACTTGGTATGTTACTGACAATATGTCTAGGGTGACAACTAGATGGTAATAATATCGTGTTCCTGTCACTCTCTTTCCGAAACAAATCTGTTCTGAGACTGCCATCTGACATTACACTAACACTTAAGTCCAAAAAATGTACATTTATAAAACTGCTGTCCATTCTAAATTTTAAATTTGGATTCGTGTGTTCCAGAAAAATAACAAATTCTTTAAGTTCCTCTGGAGTGCCAGACCAGAACAATAAAATATCATCGATAAAACACTTCCATAGAATAATTTTGTCAAAAAAAGGGTTCATACTTGGAGATGACACTACATCACGTTCCCAAGTTCCCAAATAAATATTCGCATAATTAGGGGGAAAGGTTGCCCCCATTGCTGTACCCTTAATCTGCTGAAAAAATGTCTGTTGAAATGAAAAGACATTACATTCTAGTACTTTTTTAGCACAGATAATTATAAATTCTCTTAACTCAATATTCAAGTCACTATTATTACCTAAACACTGCCTTAACACATCTAGTCCTTCAACATGTGGGATATTTTTATACAAGGAATCAATATCCAAAGTGCACACAATCTAATTTTTTTCCATTTTTATATTTTTCAAGATGTTCAATACATCAGTAGTATCTTTTATAAAGGATGGTATGAACTTCACAGGTTTCTTAATAAATGTATCCACATATTGAGACAGAGGCGCTATCACTGACCCTATACCGGAGACAATCGGTCTCCCTGGTGGGTCTATCATGGTCTTATGTATTTTTGGCAGTATATACATAGTACTACGAATGGGACATTTCACTTTTAAAAAATCTGCAGTTTTAGCATCTATGATGTTCTTAGTTTTAGCATTATCAACAATATCCATAATGTCTTTCTGAATAATAAATATAGGGTCTTTATTCAGTTTAACATAAAAACTACTGTTAGAAAGTTGACGACGGACTTCCTGCACATATTTTACAGTGTCCATCACAACAACTAACCCTCCTTTATCTGCTGGTTTAATACTAATTAAATCATTACTTGCCAGCTTATCTAACACTATACATTCATCCCTAGACATAGTTATAAAAAAATTGTCACTTTTGGTATGAAGAATGTCCAAATCTTTCAGGCATGCTCTTTCAAAAACTTGAACGGTAGGATTACTTGGAGGAAGAAATGAAGACGGAGGTTTAAATCCAGACATAGACTGTTGTAACAATGGCTGCAGTGTCAAATTAACATCGCTATCTCCCGTTACTGCCACTTCTCCATTTTGTGCAAAAAACACCTTCAGATTTAATTTCCTTGTTAATTTCTTAATATCCATATACGCTTCAAACGGTCTCTGTATTACCGTAGGCACAAATGAGAGTCCTTTGTTTAGCACCTGAATCTGCATCTTTGTCAGTTCCACACTAGATAAATTCACTACATTCATTTCTGGTCCCAGCCTCGACTCCTGCCATGACCTCTACCTCTGTACCTCCTCATCCCTCGCTGTTGGAATCTGGATACCTGTGGATTTATATTCCTTCTGCTATCTATTACCTCCTCGTCGTGTACATTGTTTTCGAAATGGACCAATCAGTTGCTGCATCTCAGGCTCCAGGCTTCTTTCATCTGAGACGCTTCCTCTAAATCCTCACCTTCTGATTCACTTGTATGAAAACTTGTATTACTGGTTCTGAGAAATGATCGTGGGCCATAAGACGACATCTGGTTCGACTTTTTATCTTTCCAAGTCCAAACTCTATCCAACTCATAATCCTTGCGGTCCGTTTCAAATTTAGTCATTTTAATGGCTGTAATATGATTTTCTTGTTTTTCCACTTTAAATTTTAACTCAGTTTCTAAATTTGAAAACTCTGGAGAGTCTTTAAATGCAAGGACAGCTCTCTCTCTTTGGCTTACTTCTTCCCGTAAGATTAATTCTTGTTCTTGATAATCTTCTATCACACAGTTAACAAACAACATTGTAGCTGCTTGCATATTGCTTTTCCATTTAGAAATAAAGCAATCTCTGTCGAACCCATATCCCAGCTATTTAATTACTCTCAGACCCCTTGGTGTTCTACCCACTTTTACATAGGCTTCCAAAGAAGTTCTATTCCACAGGTTACGTCGTGTCCTTAAAGTACATTTTTCCAGTTCCAAAAATGCTTGTTTAATATCCGAAATGGGAGGCTCACCTCGGGTTACAGTCATGGAAGTAGATGGTTGTTGACTGTTAACAGATAAATCAACAAATGGATTCTCCTTATCATCCAGTTTAAATAATGCCGAAGAGAATGCATTTTCCACAGCTCCCAGGCCAACATCCTTTAACTTGACCATTCTTTCAAGTGTTTGAGAAGACCTCAATACAATCCACAGGCAAAATACGGATTCCAGAACGAGCACACAAAACAAAGTAATTCAGATCCAAAAAGCAGCTCCGTTCTGGAGCTGTGCAAGCCTCAATCACAAAATTTCAAATTCAAAAAAGGCAGCACCAGCATCTATAATTCATAAAACAGCTTCTTTTTTCCCTTTCTGGTTTTATTCCTTCCCCTCCCTCTGTTTTCTTTTCCCACTTCCCCTCACTTTTTCTTTTTCTGGTAAAAAATGGTACCATCTTTTTGAATTTTTGTAGGTTAAATCCTCTGATATATTTCCACATATAATATTAGAAGGGATGTGTAAAGAATGAATAGAAAAACATTTTTTAATGAGCATATCAGTAGTTGACCTTAGTGACCTTCTGGGTCTCTATTTAAAACAGTTTTTTATTTTTATATTATAGGAAGCTATAAAGTAAGATATCTTGATCCAATTTATTCAGCATAAACTGATTTTAATGATCTGCTGTACGCTTTATAATGATGAGCATATCACTATGTTGACCTTAGTGACTTTCCATATTATGTTAGGAGCTATAAAGCCATAACATTTGTTTGGTTTATTTGAGTAATAATTGATCTTGGTGTGCTTTATGATGTTGAGCATATCACTGGGTCAACCTTAGTGACCTTCTATATTATGTTTAAAATAAAAATCAGTATGTAAAATGTAAAATGTATTAACATATAAGAAGCATGTGCATAGATTTTTATGTCCCTTGTGAATAATTTTCAGGGGTATTTTGCTTCTTTAAATATGTGGAAATGATATAAATTAATCAGTGGATGCTTATATATACAAAGATTGTAACCTTGTTATCAGTTCACAATGAAGTTCCAGTTTTAAGTTTTTCACATTTTCATGTTTAAATGATTGTTTATTTAAATGAGAATTGTTTGATTGCTATCACATGAGATGTGGGGGTATTTAAGTAAGGTGCTGCACTTGTACCAGCCTCCCTGAGGAAGCGCACATGCGCGAAACCGGTTGGAGCTTGTGAGTTTGTCTTTTTCATTTTGTTATAGCCACAGGCATGTAATATATTAAAAGAAGCTGTTTTATGAATTACAGATGCTGGTGCTGCCTTTTTTGGATTCAAAATTTTGTGATTGAGGCTTGCACAACTCCAGAACGGAGCTGCTTTTTGGATCTGAATCGCCTTAGCAATGGCCAGTTTGTTGTTATTTTTGAAGGTAAAGTCAGCTTGCACTGCCACCCCGGGATCACTCTCCTCCTTATGTAGCACAGGGATTATTGCTACCCCAATACAATACCACACATTTAGCTATGTTAAACTGCATCCACTACTCTCCAGCCCATCTATGTAATTTATCCAAATATGACTGGATACAACTTGTATCATTATTTGTTAGTACTGGGCCCCCAATTTTGGTATTGTCTGCAAACTTTTTTTATCATTCTATATGCTTTATTAATCCTGACTGAGGTAAAATCAGTACAACAAACAAAGTACAGAACAATTCAAGCTGTTAGTAATACAAAAATCAGCACATTAACAGGAGGGGGTGTATTCCAGCATAGCATACACTCAAACAGGTTATATTTACAGTACAAATACTACCCACCCAACTACCCTCCCCACCACCCCAACTGTCTCTCTGTAGTAAAGATTATTTGGGATGACATTAAATATACTAAAACAACAGAAAGGATCCCAATGCCATGGGTCTGGACTATGATTAAAGTAGATTCAATGGTTTCAAGAGTAGCAGTTCTTAAATGGCAGACCTTAGATGTACCACAATAAATTTATTCTCACTATCACCCAGGGTTCATTGTCAGTAAAGATTATAGGGGATCCCAGATACACTTATATTTGGCAAGTGAGTAGGACATACTAGCAATGGTACGCTCTGCCTGAAGTGCAAACAGGATTTCTTGGAGCCATTCCCGATATGTAGGGGTGCCAGAATTGCACCAATGGTGCAGAATAATTTTTTTGGCACAGGCTGATATTAGGGCTATATGTGGTTTCTGATTACCTAATAAAAATTTGGAGAAATCACCAATGATACATACATCCAGTGTAAAGGCCTGATCAAGACCAAAAGTGGATCAAGATGATGTCTAATTTCCTCCCAGAAGGGCCTAACCTTATCACAATGCCAGAGAAGGTGAAGTAGAGAACCCCAGTCACCCTGACATTTAGTACAAACATCTTGGGGGAACCTGCCCATCTTGCATAGTTTAATGGGTGTATAAAATAAGTTATGCAAAATCTGAAACTGCATAAAGTAGTATCTATCCCATTTTATGTATTTGTAGACTCCTTTCCAAATGCATTTCCAGTCTCGGGGACGATCCTGCTGAGGAAGGGCCATGTCCCAGTAAAAGTGAAATGGGTGTTCCTTATCAGCAAGGAGGGCCTGAAGTTATGCATGAAAAAAAGAGACCGCATGGGAAGTGGGATGGGATGATAACAGGGGACGTAAACAAGTTCCATACTCATTAAGCCAGAGTCCACCTCCAAAGCGACTTAAGAGCATGTGACTCAACTGGAGATACTTGAAGCTCATACATATGGGCCATCCATGTTTCTGCTGGACTTCATGGAAAGTAAGAAGCTTGTTAGAGGACAAAAAGTCATCTACTGAAAGGGACTCCAGTGTGGGCCAGGTAGACCTGGTCAACATTTTGCCAGCAATCTGAAAGTTCAAGTTATCAAGTAGTGGCTGTGTTGTGTTCTGACAGGGATTTAAGGATAGCAGTTGACATAGTTGATGATGGACCCTAATGGAATATGCAATATGGGTAGCGTCCAAGGGGTGGGGGATCTTTCTAAAGGGGATATACAAAAATGAGTTGGGACATAGGCCCTGCTGTTGTGTCAGAAAGCTCTCTATATTAAGCCATTGGGGAGAATAACTTTTAAGAGAGGTATCTGAGACAGGACCAGGCCAGAGGGGAAGATGAGAACAGTGTATGGCTAAATAATACAGGTACACATTGGGAACTTTTAACCCCCCAGCCTCTTTAGCTCTCATTAATTGAACTAATGATCTTTGAGGTGGCTTCCCCAGCCAGAGAAAGCAGAGAAAAGCCTATTAATCTGGGTAAACCAACTTTTAGGGAGGTGTAAGCTAAGCATAAGGAGGGGATATAAAATTCAAGTAAGGACATTCATTTTGAGAATGTTCACCTGGACCCAGGGGGAAAGAGGAAGCAAAGACCAATGACTAAGCTCTTTCTGAGTAACAAGAAGTAAGTGGTCCAAATTATACTTTTTGATCTTAAGTGCATCCTTACTGAGGTATACACCTAAATATTTTAACTTGTCCTTTACCCAACAGAACCCCAAGTGCTCTACCATACAGCGGTGGGTTGAATTATTCAAGGGCATAAGTTCAGTTTTTAATAAGTTTAATTTATAATTAGAGAAGGAGCCAAATAAAGTAATAATGTTCAAAGCCTCAGGTAATGAGGTAGCTGGGGAGGTAATGTGTAAAAGGATATTGTCTGCATATACAGAAAGTTTGTATTGTGAGGGACCTATGACTATACCATGGACTAGTGGGGAGAGATTTATTTTTTGGATTAGGGGCTCAAGGTATAGGTTAAACAAAAAAGGGGAAAGTGGACACCCTTGCTGTGTTCCTTGTTGAACGGGAAAAAATTCAGAAAACACCCCATTACAGAAGACATGGGCTGAAGGTTTGGTGTATAGTATTTTGATCCACATTCTGAATTCACTCGGTAAAACCATATTTAGGGAGCAGATGAAACAGGTAGTCCCATGAAACTCTATCAAAGGCTTTCTCTGCATCCAGAGAAACCAACACAGTGGGAGTGGTGGAGTCCCTGGACGTGGAGACAAGATGAAGAATTTTCCAAATATGATCAGCTGATAACCTACCTGAGACAAAACCCACCTGTTCCCTGCTTAGGAGACCCTCCCAAACAGCCTTTACTCTTGTGGCCAAGATTTTTGCAAGGATCTTAATATCTACATTAATTAAAGATATTGGCCTATAGTTGGCCACCGATAGAGGGTCGCACCCAGGCTTGGGCAAAACAACTATGGTGGCAACTGTGAGAGAAGTGTCTGTTAGTCCCATCTGGTGGAGGTATTGAAAAAAGTCCAGGAGATAAGGGGCCAGAAGGTCTTTATATTTATGATAAATATTGGTGGAGAACCCATCCAGGCCAGGAGATCTATCTAATGGTAAGGCTTCTATGGCTGCTTTAACTTCCTTTAAAGTTAATGGGGCTTTCAACCATCCCACCTGATCCTCATTTAAGATTGGTAAATCAAGGTCCTGGAGAAAGGTATCCAGGGCAGAGGGATCTGGAGAGGTCAGGGGGCTGTGTAAAGAGAGCTGTAAAAAGTCTGGAATTGATGAACAGTATCTTTGGGTGAGGTGAGTAAGCAGCCAGAGTCTGACCGGATGGATGGAATAATCCATTCGGCCTGCTAGCTGCATAAGCGGAGTGTGAGGAGTTTATCAGCCTTCTCCCCTTGATCAAAGTATTGAGATTTGGTTTTTAAAACAAGGTGTTCCACCTTTTCCCCTATGAAGGCATGATACTGAGCTCTTAGAGTTTCAAGGCGCTCCCAACAGGATAAAGGAGAGGATTCCAAGAGTCCACTCTCGGACACACTAATCTGAGACAAAATAGAGGCCATGGCTTGAGATGACTCTTGTTTCCTTCTCGTAGCTATCCTGATGAGTTCCCCTCTAAGAGTGCATTTAAAAGCATCCCAAAGGATATCTAATTTGGGCATAGAGAACTGGTTGAGACAGAAGAGTTCTAAGATAAATGACCGTATTTATCAACTATGTCTGGCATTTTAATAGGAAATTATTGAGGCGCCACATTTTGTCCCTTGTAACTGAGGGGGCCAAATTAACCTGTAAAATAACTGGGTGGTGGTCCGAGATGACTTTGGCACTATAACAGCAGGCTATGACTCCTGGCAGTGCTTCAGTGCTCAAAAGGAAAAAGTCTATATGGGAGAAGGAGTTATGTGGGATAGAGTGGAAGGAGTACTCAGTAACTTCAGGAAACATAAGCCTCCAGGGGTCAACTAAGCCCAGGGTGTCCATTACTCCCATCAATGCCAGTTGGCTTGAAGTGGGGGACTGAGACCAGGAAGAGGATCTATCTAAACAATTGTTCAGGACTATGTTCCAATTCCACACAAGGATCATCGGGAGGGATGACCACTGAGATAGGATGGATGGATGGCATTTGAGAGAAAAAGGAGGGATCTTCTGTATTAGAACAATAAACTGACCCCAGGATGACCTCTAGATGTCCCAATAAGGCCCTAAGAAATATAAATCTACACTGAAAATCTGTAACCTCTTGAAGGAGGTGAAATCGGATAGATCTGGAAATTAAAATAGTGACTCCACATTTACAGGAGTCCAGCCCTGAACCAAATACCTGGCCTACCCAGGAACATCTCAAAGATGGAAGCTGAGCAGCAGGAAGATGAGTCTCCTGAAGGAAGGCCACATCAACCTGCAGCTTACGAAAATGAAGCAGGGCTTTGGCTCTTTTTGTTGGGGATTGAGTCCCTTTGACATTCCAGGAGCAGTATCTATAATTGGATGCCAAGTTCGTCTGATAAGAGAATAAGTATTGGGGGGACTGCCATATGCCAGTCAGCAAATAACAACTGAGTATCACAAGCAGTATCATAGTCCAACCAGAGACATACCCACCCACCATCACCCCGACCCTTATACCATACCTCAACCCCCACCCATGTAAAAGGAAAAATAAATTGCTGATCCACAGAAAACCCACAACAAGCTCCCCGAAAACATCCCCTAAACCCCAAAAAATTTGGTGCATAATGTCCCACTCCAACATAGCTAGCACCTCAACCCACCAACTGTCCCACCCCCTTGATTTAAATCTATGTCTCACCCTAATATGACAAACATCTCAACATTATCTAGTATTAAGAATATTTAAACACCCTATCAACAGCTGCAAAATGGCAGGAAGGAGCTTCACAAATATCCCTAGACCTAGAAAAAAGCAGAACTAATTAGATCAGGGAGAATTGGCAGTACAACCCTGACACTGAATTGGTATTGAGAGCTCAACCTAGTTAGTCCATAGAGTACAGTTCAGTACAATCATGTACAGAAGGTCCCAACTAAAGTACTGAGGCTAGTAAACAACAGCCTTAGCCCCTAACATGAGTGAACTGTCTCTCTGATAGAAAAAACAGAGAGGAAGGATCGCCCACACAAAGGCCGAGGAAGGGAGGTAACCCACCTGGGGCAATATAGTGGAAAGGTATATAATTTTGGAAGTCTCAAAAGTAAATTAGGCGAAGTCCCAGAGGAAAAAAAATCAACAAAATAAATAAATAAGTAAAAATTGTCCAGTAACTGAGAATCCAGGAGAAGTCAGGTTAGTACAGGAAATCCAGAGCACAAGGATACTGGTTGCATATTCATAAGTTGGACATCCCAGAAGTAACAACAATGAGCAGAAGATCTCATCTAGCTAACGATGATCGTCCATGCCCGATGTTTCCTGGAGTTCATCTGTCATTGAACAGGTCAGGGAGTGCCTTTCTGAGTGACTGGATAGCAGATTCAACTGTGTCATAGGATTGCCAGGTACCCTGAAGTAAAACTTGTAGGTGGGCAGGGTATACCATCTTAAACTTAATATCTGCAGCAATAAACTTTACTACCATATGGTGGCAGGTCATTTTTTTTTTACGTGTGCCCACAGGCAGGTCTTGGGAAATCGCAACTTTGTACCTTCCCAGAGAATATCTTTTAAATCTCTGGTCTTCTGCAGCATGTACTGTTTATCTAAAAAATTCAGGAGCTTAAATATGAAGGGATGTAGGGGTGAGCCAGCAGGGGGTTTAGGGCACAGGGAATGATGTGCATGCTCCACTATATATGTGGGGTCATTCGGAGAGGGCCTGGTGATTCGTTCTAGCAGCTTTTGGATGAATTAAATTGGAGAGGTCCCCTCCTCACCTTCAGGAAGCCCAAAAAGGATGAGGTTGTTCCATCAGCTTCTCCCCTCCAGATCCTCCAGCTTATTTTTCAAGAGAGCAAACTTTTTGGCATAGCAAAGTAGTTTCAGAGCCTGAGTCTTCCTTCCATTTTTCCAGGGAGAAAGTTCTGACCTCTAAATCCCCTGTTCTTCTATTTAGATCTCCGATATAAGAACACAGTGATTTCAGCTCTTCTTTAATCTCATGAAGAGACTCCTTGAATGGTATGAATTCTTGAAGGAAGCGTTCCTTGGAGAGTGGAGCGGCCGCCGGGGGAGTAGAACTTTTGCCCGAACCGGAGCCATAGGCCTTTGTTTTCTTACAGGATTTCTCCAGTGTCTGTGGAGGCGTATGGCAGAGGCCAGTGGGCCTCAACTCTATTTCAGACATACTGGCAAGAACCCAGCAAGGAACACTGCCAAAGTACTGCAGAGATGTTCTGTAGTCAGATCCTTCAGCAAAAATGGTGAGAAGTAGATTTTTAATAACTAAATAACAGAGTTTGTAGTGGGGTAGAGAGGAGAGATGCAGGAGAGCAGCTACTCAGACAAGAACATCACGTGACTCTGTCTGCAAACTTATTGATATGTCCTGCAAGACCACAGTACGTGTGCCTAACATATAGAGTGAACAGTAACGGTCCCAGGACCAAACCCTGTGGCAACCCACTGGTAACTGGAATGTGTTTACAGATTGTCCCCTATATCCTTATTCTCTGATTCTTGCCATGTAACCAATTCTAGACCCAGACCCCCACTCTATAATCTATTTCCTTGTTGCTTGGTTTACTAATCAGCTTTGAATGAGAGACCTTTTCAAAAGCTTTACTGAGATCCAAGTATATTATCTAACTGGGGATGTTATTGTCCAGAAGCACACTAATAGGTAGAGACCTGTGTTTTTCTTAAATAAGAAATAACAAGACATTCAAGGTAAAAAAAAAAGAAATAAAACAAAGACATACACATGAAAGAAGTTTAAAAAGTACTTGTTTTTGGCAAAAACTAAATAAGTGCCTGCAGTAGTTGTTATTTAGGCTCCATTATTACCACTGAGATGGTTTGCAAGGAAGTGGCAGTGGAACTGTCTGATTCACAAAACCTTTCAAGACCATAGCATAATGTCACTTAATACAATGTAGTGTACTAGGAATGTGATGTCTAGTGTGTATAAGGTCATTATGAGGTATTTTATGAATGTAAATGTGATAACAAGATATAAAATTACATTTATAATCAACAAAAAGTAATAACAAGACATTCCAGTAAAACAAAAAGAAAAATTATAAAAAATAAAAAGAATTTCATGGGGCTCTACTAATAGGCTCACATAAAGATATTAGTGATGCATGATTGCCCTTTAGTAAATCTATGCTGTGTGTCATCCATAACCCCCTCAGTGCCTAAAGTCTCTACCATATAGTCCTTCAGTTCTGAATCCATGACCTTTGCCACTACTACTGTAAGACTAATCAGCCTGTAGTGTTGCATCAGGAGCCAATATCCTTTTTTAAACATTGGGGCGACAATTACTTCTCTCTACTCCTCAGGGACCATTCCAGTCCTAAAAGTTGATTTGAAAAAACTGCTTAGAGGGGCTGACAGGGGTTCTGCCATGTGCTTTAACAGGCAGATGTGCATGTCGTCTGGACCAGAGGATTTGTGATGGTCAAAGTTACTTAACTTTGTTTGTATTATGTTAATATTAAATAACCTATTCTCTAGATTGTGGGTAGAATGAGTCTCCCTAATGGTGACCTTATAGTTAGTTCCCACTTTATTAAAGACTGAAGCAAAATAACTGTTAAATGCATCCACCATGCTGTCTTGATTCTGGATTGGCCTGTCCGCCAGTTGCAAGGGTCCTATCGACTTTCCCCTTCCTTTAAGGGAGTTAATATATCCATAAAAGAACTTGAGGCTTTTGGTTTTGCCTCTTGCTAAATTGGTCTCAAATCTCCTTTTACTTTTCTTAATTAAATTTGTACACTTCCTTGAGTCTACCGGTTATATCTCCCAATTCTTACCACTGGGGTCATTCCTCCATTTTTTATAAGAATGATTCTTTCTCATTATTTTTGTTTTCTTTTGATGAAACCGTTCATCCATTTAGGTCTTATCTTCCCTCCAATGACCCTTTTCCTTCTTGGAACCCAAGTGACTTGTAGTAGTATTAGTGTTTCCTTAAAACATTTCCATTTCTCATTGGTAGTTTTTTGAGTGAACTTCCCAGTTCCAGCCCCTCACATCTTTCTTTATTTCATCAAAATTAGCTTCACTATAGCTGAAGTACTCATCCCTATTTATAGATTTATTAATTTTTTTCTACTAATCAAAATTTCAGTCAAACTGTAGTCACTACCGCCCAATGGCTCAACTACCTTACATGAGTTAATTCATTTTTTTATATTTGTTAAAACCAAATCCAGTATATTATTCCCTCTAGTGGGTTCTATATATACTAAAGACAAGGCAGTAGAAGGCATTTAGCCCATGATTCTGTCTCCCACATTATTGGGCCCAAACTTCCCTTTTGTTTTCTACTATATACATATATGGTGTAACTCCCTGCTTACACTATATCCATTGACAAACTGTTCCATACTCTTCCTGCTCTCCGTGTAAAGAAACCCTGTCTATTTTTGTTTGTTTGTTTTGTTTTCTAGGGTGATCTGTTTATGTGATCTTTAATTGAACTCTTTGTTATATGTCACAAGGTTCATGGTACTCATAAGTTCTTTATCGTGTAGTATCTTATACATTTCCAACATGCCTGCTCTCCATCATCTCTCTTCTAAAGAGAAGAGACCAAGAGCCTCCAATCTATCCTGGTAGCAGTATTTTTTTTAGTTTAGGAGCCATCTTAGTTACTGTATGCTGCACATTTTCTATTTGTTCTATTTCCTTAAAATAATGTGGGTTCCAGATTTGTGAACCACAGTCCAGAGTTTGTCTAATGTATGATTTGTATACAGGAAAAATACATTGTTTGGTTTTGGTTGTGAAGGTTTGATTTAGGTTTTTAATAAGTCTATTTGCCATCCCTGTTATTTTATTACAATGTGTATTGAATCTTAAATCTTGATTGTTATCACCAAATCCTTTTCAGTATAGACCTGCTTCAAAATGTTATTGAGTTTTTATACCTGCTTAATATGGTTTCCCCATATGAATGCCTATGCATTTATTATTGAATTGCATATCATTTTTAATGCCCATACTTCTATTTTTTGTAAATCCTTGGTAATAACTTCTATGCTGCCCATACTGTCCACTATTCCACCTACTTTAGTATCATCCGCAAATTTAGTCATTAGACTGTTTCCATTTATATGGAAGTCTTCATTACAAAAGGAAAAAGGGCTGGCCCCAGCACCAAACCAGTAGGATCCCACTCGTGATTGACTTCTCTTCACATAGCATACCCTTTATTTTGACTGTTTGTGATCTTCCCTTGTAGCCAGTATAACACCCACTTCAATACATTGTTGTTAATATTGGCAGCTCTTAATCTGAGTACAAGTATATCATGGGGGACATGTCAAATGCTTTCTGGAAATCTAGATATATTATGTCTATTGGTATTTTGTTGTCTAGATTGGAATTTATTATTTCATAGTATGAGAGCATATTTGTTATGCATCATCTGTTACTGTTACAAGATGATCCAGCAGTATATCTACAAAGTGGGACCCAACACCGCTAGCTGATGTTCTGCATTCCCAGTCAATACAGTTAATGTTAAAGTCCCCTAGTATAATGACTTTCTTTTTGGTAAGACTAATTTTTAATAATCTTAAACAGTTTATTTGTCTATTCCATATTGCTGCCTGGAGATCTGTAACAAGTTACAATACTAATAGATTTATTTTTGGTAACAATAAATACCTATAGGCTTTCAACATGTAATGTATGCTCTTCCCCTGAAGAAGCTCCATGGAGTAAAATGATGAGGTAGCTGTGTACTGCTATGTGTTGACTGCTCTCAGTATTTGTGCATCGAGTACAGCAGTTTGTCTTTAATAAACTGTTTTTCAGTTTGAACTTCTGTCTCTTAGCCTTTGTGATTGCTGCCTGTTCCAGCTGAAGAGTGTGTTTTTTCTATGTTTGCTAACTCATCCTCTTCACCGAGTGTTTTTATAATAAGCATACTGTTAAAGCTGTTCCTGACATACAGCACTACACCCCCTTGACTTCCTGTTAACCTTGTACAGTGTATATCCATCCAGCTCTTGCCTTCAGTCTATGGAGTCATTCCACCAAGTTTCAACTATTGACACTATGTCATATTCTTCCTCCCATAGTTTTGTCATCAACAGGTCCATTTCGTTATTTAAACTCCTTGCATTAGGTGATAAAATGCTTAGTGTGTTAATGTTTCTTAATCTTCAATAAGTTATTCCTGTTGACGTGCACACCATTATTACCCTCATGACTGGGATTGTTACTGGTACAAATCCCTCCTCACCCCTGCTTTCTAGTTTAAATTATGGCTGATGGCAGTATAAATCCCATTACCAAGGGCAGTACCCCCCCCTTCTGTTTAAATGCAGGCCATCCCTTTTGTAATATTCTCCTCAACCTGCAAAAGTCTACCAGTTCCTTATAAATTCAAAGTTCTCATTGGCTGCCCATCTCTGAAACCACTGTTTGTAGCTATAGATGTCACTTAACTGCTTTTTTTTCACCACAGAGCGGCAATACTTCTTTTTTTTTTTCCATTCACTTTTTATTGAAATTTTTAAGTTACACAGAGGCGATGAACAACACCTGAACAACAATACACGGTGTGCATTCGATTACAATCAAAAGATCATATCATACAGGATCACACTCTTAGAAAAGAGCCTCCATGACCCTCCCCCTCCCACAAACCTCCCCCCCCCTCCCCACACCCCAAAACAAACCCGGACACAAGGTACTGTTTATACCCAACAAACTGGGGTCCAAGGCACACAGTTAACCTGAGTAGCTAATAATAAGCGGGGACCAGATTTTTCAAACGAGGCAATTGGTCACGTAGAATAGCTATCCTTCTTTCAATCCTAAGAAAAGCTAACATTTCTGATAGCCATTCTGAATAAGAGATCCTAATGGAATCCTTCCAATGTTTAAGCACGAGCCTTTTAACTGTAATGGAAATCAAAGAAATGTAAAACTTTCTCAGAGTAACCAGAAAATCTGACATGATTCCTAGAAGACATACCTCTGGACTAAACATCTCTTCTACACCCAACAAGGGGCTAGACTTATCTCTAATGTCAGACCATAATGGGGCAACTTTTGGGCAATGCCAAAAAATATGTAGAAGATCACCTCACTAAGCCACACCTGTCACATTTGGGTTCCAGCCTCACCTTTAATTCAGATAATTTCTGGAGAGTAGTAAACATTATGCAATATTTTGAACTGTGTCAATTTAAGAGAGTCTTGTTTCAAGAATTTATGACAATTGTTCCAAATCTGTAACCAATCCAAAGTTACATTAGGAAAAGCCCTGGTCCAGTAAGATGAAGGGACAAACTATCCCTAAAGGCCCACTGAAGTAATACACAGTAAATTTTGAAACTGCATGAGGGCACCTATTATGGTATTATGCTGCCCCAAAATCTATGTTAGATGGGGAAAGCCCATTCATACTTAATTTTTGAACTAAAAGGTGACGAACTGAAATACCTTGTAACCTTCTTTGGTGGGTGTTAAGTCTTTTGAGTATCTGTAGGGTTGTACAAGGCTTACCTCTTCATCTAAAAAATCCCTTAATCTATTATCTCCCAAGTTAGGTAACCAGTTGCTAGCAATAGGCTTTTTACCTATCAACCAATGGGGGTTCCCAACCATAGGTTGGTAACCATCTTTACACAAGTCGTACTTCAAAAAGCTGCAGAGTTGGTTGTGAATCCTTAAAGAGACTCCTATAGGGATGTTTTTTGTAAAGGGAGTTAACCTCGAAGGAGTAAATAGCAAGGCCTCAGGATTAAAACCCGTTTTTCTAATTAAGTCAACTTCCAATTTAACCCAAAGAGGAACATATACTTTACTGTTAGCAGATGTGAGAGCACTGGTCCATCTACCATACTTGTTTATCTGGGCGGCCCAATAATAGAGAGTGAAATGGGTAGCCTCAACCCACCTTGGGGTTTAGCGTGCTAACTTGACATATGACATTCTTGCCTTCTTAAAGTTCCAGATAAAATCAGCTATTAACTTGTGAGTCTTTTAAACCATGCCAGAGGAATCCAAATGTTAAGCATGGAAATTGGATAAAAATCCTGGGAAGACATTCATTTTGACGACATTTATCCTACCCCAAAGCGATAAAGGAACTGTGCCCATCTTTTCATGTCTAACTCTATATTCCTAATTAGGCGCCTAAATTAAGTTGATGGAGACGATCCAAACTATTTACTAAAGTGAGTCCCAGGTAGCTAAGGATTTGGAATTCCAGCCCAGCCTCAGCTCAACAATGTCCTTCTTGAAAACTCTACTGGTCAGGGGAAACCACTGTTTTATCCTGATTCAGCTTGTAATTGGCTAATGAGCTAAATTCCTTAATTGCATTCAGTAATTCTGGGACTGAGGAAGCCGGGTTTGACACATAGATCAGTAGATTGTCTGCAAAGGCGGTGACCTTTACTACCTGGCCCCTCACGCTAATCCCACTGATCTTATAGTTAAACACTATATGTCTTATTAAGGGCTCTAGGTAAAGATTAAAAAGCAGGGGTGATAACGGGCAACCCTGTCTAGTCCCTACCTGCAGTACAAAAGGCGCAGAAATAACACCATTACAAGCAACTCTTGCCGTCGGATTCGTGTACAAGGCCTTGATCCACCCTACAAATTTCTCCGGGAAACCAACCTTCTCCATCGTCTGAAACAGGAAGGCCCAATGTACCCTATCAAATGCCTTCTCGGCATCCAAAGAGACCAGTGCCAAGGGAGATCTGCTCTTCGAGGTCGAGAAGACAAGGACAATGTCCTAAAATGATCTGCAGATGTTCTGCTCTTCATAAACCCACTTGTTCCGGGCCTATTAAATATGGCAATACCTTGCTGACCCTTTCCGCCAAGATTTTAGCTAGAATTTTTAAGTCATAATTTAGTAAGGAGATGGGCCAATAGCTACCTGGGTTCTCGAGTGGTTTATTGGGCTTAGGATCAGTACTATTAATGCTTCAAACAGATACTTGTCTGAGTCTGCCCCAGAAAGGATCTGCCGATATAAATTGGCTAACAAGGAATCACCTGGGAGAGAAAGTTTTATAAAAATTTGGTGAGAAACCATCAGGGCCGGGTGTCTTATCAATAGACAGAGCTTTAATAGCTACTTCAATCTCTGTATAGGTGATCTCAGCAGTGAGAGAGTTACTGTCTGTTTCCTCCAATTTAGGGAGTGGGATCCGATCTAAATAGGATTGAATATCACTTAGCTGCGGTGGAGACTGCATACCACCATACAGTAATTCAAAATAGTGCCGGAAGACAAGGGCAATTTCATCTGGAGACGTTTTAATGGACCCATCCCTCTCTGACCAAACCCCTTCAATTAGCAGAGAAGCTTCTAACTGTGCAAGCCTCCTGGCAAGAAGCCTTCCAGGTTTCTCACCTTGATCTACATAGATGGCTTTGGTTTTTATAATGGCCAGCTCTGCCTGGTCTCCAAGTATCTTAAGATATTCGTCCCTGGCCTTGATTAATTTAAATTCAACCTCTTCATTTGGACTATGAATCAATGTGGCCTGGAGCTCCTTAATCTGCCTCAATAACTCCATCATATAGGCATTCCTCTCCTTTTTCTTTGTGGTAGCTTGGCTAATCAGGAGACCCCTCATGTATACCTTGAACGCTGACCAAAGAATGTCTGGTCGGGTTCCGTCCCTCGCATTAAAAGAAATAAACTCCTCTATTTGAGAAGTCAGATTCTGGACCACTTTGGGCACTCTGAACAACTGGTTGTTTACTTTCCACCTATTACCTTTACCCAGCGCAGAGGGAAAAGAGATCTCAACCTCCACCACCGAATGGTCTGACAGGGGAGCTGCCACTATTTCTGAACCAATAACCCCTTTAAGTAATGTACGGGAGAGAAATATGTAATCATTTCTCGAACCCGTCTTGTGTACTGACGAATAAAAGGAATACTCCTTTGTCAGGGATGGAGGACCCTCCAGATATCCACCCAACCAACTTCGATCCATTAGATTGCTTAAGGCCAGAGTGGCTGGTGAGGAATACATGTGTCCCTGAGGACCTAGCCATTAAAGGGTCTAGAGCCAAGTTAAAGTCCCCCCCTATAATCATGGGAAGGTGGATAAAAGGTAACAGTACCCTCAATAAATTTACAAAGAAATCTTGACTATCAGAGTTTGGCCCATAAACAGCCCCTAACAATACCTCCCTTCTATATAATGTCCCAACCGCCAATATAAATCTACCCTCTTTGTCAGGGATGACGTTCTTGGGTATAAAGGGTACCGATCTATGGAGTAAAATCGAGACCCCTTTACTCTTTGTGGTACCAGGAGATGAAAAACTTCCCATACTGCATTCTTCTCAGTAGCCTTATTTTCATCTTGCACAAATGGGTTTCTTGTAAAAGGCGATCTTAATTCTAGCTGCCTCTAAATATTTCAGTATTCTATATTGCTTTACTTTGTGTCTAGCCCCCTTGACATTCCATGTACAAAACTTGATACGAGTATCAGTCCCCATAGCTAATTAACAAATTATACAAGAAAACAAGTACCCTGTAGCCCCCTACTGTTAACCAGCACCAGCAACCTTGTGTCCCCCACCCTATAAAAGTAAACAAAGTCCCCCAACACCCCAGAAGCCCCATCCCCCCTCTATTCCTATCCCACTGAATAAGAACCATCCCTCCTCAAGTCTATACGATCCCTAAATCCCCACCCTCCCACCCTTAACCCTCCCTTTCACTCTATGACCCATGATATCAGGATACCTAGCCCTCTCAGCTCTCTCCATCCTTTTAATACCCCAATAAAATCCAATCATAATAGTACAACTCCTAGGCTAAACTTGAACTCAGAACTCAAATAGAGCTTCCTTCAGCTAGAAATTAGTCATTTATACGAGAATACAAATAGCTAACAGGTTACACCGTCACTCATACACCTATCTGAAATGAAGCATACTGATACGCTGGGAGTATTTAAAGTCCCGCTGTCCAGATGATCGCTTAACTGTATTTAAATCATATAGGACCCTGAAAGGGGTCCGAGCTGTATATTCCGTTAAATGAAAATCGCTCAGTCTAATTATAGTATTCATCTGTCGAAAATGCATTTAACATCAAACTTCAGACGTGAATACGACGATCCAGAAGGAAAATATGGAATCAGGTCCGAGCAGTCACAATACCCAGGAGAAAAGAAAATGAAATGCTATACAGCACCCTGTTAAAAACCCAAGGCTTTGGGTTCGAGAAGGCCGAAATCGGCCCTCCCTCCAGCTTCAAGACTCCTTATGCAGCATCTTATAGTAAACCAGGGCTAAACCACCTGCTAAATCTCTGTCCGTCTCATGTGCCTTTGAACAGATCTGGAAGAAGCTCTCTCAGAGCTGCTGCAGCTGTATCTGAAGAGTCAAAAGATTTCCACGTTCCTTATAGACCTGGAATCTTGCCGGGTATCTCATTCTGAACTTTACCCCGGCGGCTAATAGCCATTTGACGAGCGGATGATAGGTAGCTTGCTTCTGTCTAACAGAGAGTGGGAGATCTTGAGCCACTCTGATCCGTGTACCTTCCCAATAAATCTCCTTGTCTTCTCTTGCCTTGTCGATCAGCAAATGCTTCTCCTGGTAGTTTAAAAATTTTATGATAAACGGCCTGGGAGGGCGATCCGATGATGGCAACAGGCGCAGCGCCCTGTGGGCTCTCTCCACAATATATTTGGGCCCAAAAGGCGAGGGACCTGCTATTTTTTCAGTTATTTTTTGGGCAAACATAATAGGATCATTAGCTTCAGCCCTCTCAGGCAATCCGATGAATACCACGTTATTCCGTCTGCTCCGACCCTCTAAATCCTCTACCTTAGTTTCCAGTTTTTGCAGCTTTTGAGAAACTTTAACCATTTCAGACTCCATTGTTTCTTTTCCTCTTTCTAAGGATTTCACTCGTGCTTCGTTATCTGAAGCTCTTCGGGCTAGGTCCTCAATAGATGTATTAATATTCTTGAGCTCCCCTGCCACCTCTATAATTGTAGCTCTGAGAGGCCCAATCTCCTTGAGAAAATGCGTAAGCGTTAAAGGCTCCTCCGGAATGCTGCCCTCACTTGCCCCATGAACTAGCGCGGAGGTCAAGGCCTTGGATTTTTTTGCAGCCTTTTCAGGTGTTGCGGGCGGAGTGTGCTTCGGAGGCTGTTTTCGCATTTCTGCCTCCATCGGTTTCCGCTACACACACTCCGCTATTGTAGTCTTAGGAAGTTCTTTGGGTTATTCGGATTAAGAGGAGTTTTTGGCTAAAATAGCAGGGTAAAAGACGGAGCTCCGACGAGAAGCCGCTACTCAGCGTCCCGCATCACGTGACTCTAGAGCGGCAATACTTCTGAAAAGATGGTGTTACACTTGTGTTTCTTAAGTAATGTCCCTATACCATTGATTTCTCTAGTTATCATTTGCTCTGGGGTTCTGCCAATATAATTAATTACTGCATGGACCACAAACAGAGAGGGTAGCTCATTGTTTGCAATTAGTCTTTACATAATGTTTCTCACATTACTTAACTTGGCCCCTGGAAGGCATGTGACCTGGGTGTTCTTTATTATAGTTGCAAATAGTAGAGTCAGTATACTTTAGGGGTAAGTTACCTATTGCAATAGTTTCCCTATCATGGGTCATACTGGGTTGTGCATTTGTCCCTACAGAGTCTGTTCGGGACTTTGAATACTACTGGATCCATTACAGTAGGAATTTGGTCACCATCAGAATCAAACTGTGTAAGATTTATAGGTCCGCTTGTATGACCTCATTGGTTTCAATCTTACCCAGTGCAGAGAATCTATTCTTAGTTTCCACATCTTCAGAGTATTTCATCACATGCCTACCCCTTTTCCTTCTCCTGTTTCACTGCACAGTTTACCAGTGCTCTTCCAACCCTGCCTCACTAGTGGTGCACTTTCTTTTTCCATTTATTTTGCTATTCTCTGCTTCTATAGTTGGACAAACACCCTCTTCACCCTCGGCCACTACAGTTGCAATACTATTGCTATGCACCGTATTACCTCCATTTATTTCTATATCCATCCTCCCCATACATTATTTTGACATGTTTAGCCTTTCTGTCATTCTTGCTAGTTCAGTCATTAGTTCTCTGAGTTACATTTATCACAGGTAAATTCACCTACTATATTAAAACTTCGGAATAGTTCATATGTTGAGCAGCTAATACATTTGAAGCTGACCTCCCTATGCAAAGTAATAATAGTGCCCCCCTTGACTATTTGGAAAATAATAACTTGTCTTTGGTAATTAATAAAGGGCATATTTCCCTGGCTTTCCCCGTTGACACCGGCAGACATAGCAGGTGCCGCTGCTGTGTTTCCTCCACTGTGCTCACCAAAACTAGCACAGGCATCTGCTTTTCAGGACGTGGGACCAGAAGTAGTGCTCTGCTCACTTACAGTTTGCCCGTCTACACCAAACTTCAAGAGCACAGGATCCAAGACAGCATGGGTTTACAAAAGGAAGGTCCTGTCAAACTAATCTCATAGATTTCTTTGATTGGGTAACCAGAGTGGTGGACAAAGGGGGAGCAGTTGATGTTGCCTATCTTGATTTCAGCAAAGCTTTCAATACTGTTCCACATAGAAGATTGATTAATAAGCTGGGTAGGCTCAGGGTGGGTCAGAAGTTGGTCAACTGGGTGGCAAACCGGTTGACGGGCAGAAAACAGAGAGTGGTGGTAAACGGTATACAGTCAGAAGAGATGCAAGTCACAAGTGGGGTACCTCAGGGATCAGTCCTGGGGCCAGTCCTCCTCAATATCTTCATCAGTGACATTGCAGATGGACTGGAGGGTAAGTTTGTCTGTTTGCAGATGACACCAAGATCTGCAACAGAGTAAATGATCCAGATGGGTGAGCAGAATGAGAAGAGATCTGGATAAACTAGCAAAATGGTTGGAAGAGTGGCAACTGGGGTTTAATGCAAAGAAGTGCAAGATCATGCACATAGGGAAGAAAAACCCTGAAGCCACCTATTGGCTGGGAGGGGAGTTTCTGGCAGTCACAAGGGAAGAAAGAGACTTGGACATCATCATCACCAATGACCTGAAATCATCCAAGCAAACCACTAAAGCAGTAGGTAAGGGTAGGGGGATGTTGGGATGTATTAATAGGGGTATCACAAGTCGGAAGAGGGAGGTAATAATCCCTCTTTACAAGACATTGGTTAGGCCCCATCTGGAGTACTGCATGCAGTACTGGAGGCCACATCTTCACAAGGACATTAACCAAATGGAGGCAGTCCAGAGAAGGGCAACCAAAATGGTGCAGGGACTGCATCAGAAAACATATGAGGATGGATTAATGGAGCTCAATATGTATACCCTAGAGCAAAGGAGGGAGAGAGGTGATATGATCGAAACATTCAAACACCTCAAGGGCATTAACAAGGTGAAAGAGTCTAACATGTTTCAATATAAGAAAAATAGCAGGACAAGAGGACACAGGATGAGATGAGAGGGAGGCTGATTAAGGGGTAATGTGAGGAAGTTCTTTTTCACAGCAAGGGTGGTGGATGCATGGAACGGCCTACCTCAGGAAGTGGTGGATATCAATACAGTGCAGGGCTTCAAACAGGCATGGGATAGGCATAAGGGACCAATACAGATGAGTATGAATAGATAGGCCATTGACAGAGCAAAGGCCGATGGCACATTTATAAGGTAGAAAAAGACATGGGTAGACTGGATGGGCCTCGTGGTCCTTATCTGCCATCAACTTCTATGTTTCTATGTTGATTTGAAGCTACTTAGCCTAGCACTACTTAACAAAATGTAGTGCTACAAAATTTTTTCCCAGTGGCAGTGCAGTGCAATTTAGAGGGTAGATTCCTCACTCCCAATTCACAGGGCTTCCATTCCTGGTTCCCTGCCTCCAGTATCCCACAGTCCTCTCTGACAACAAGCAGAGATTCCCAGAGGAAAAGAATGGTACCTTTTCACACTAAAAGTGCCTTTGCACACTTTTTCTTGTAAGATAAACAATGTTCCACACTAATACACCATGTTAAAATACAGAAGAGCTGCAGACTGCACACCCTTTCATAGTTTTCAGCTGCAAAACTCAATCCCTGTTACAGGCATCTGCTTTTCAGGATGTGGGACAGGAAGTAGCACTCTGCTTACTTCGGGTTCACCCATCTGTACCAAATATTGGCTTTAAGCTACTTAGCCTAGCACTTCCTAGCAAAATGTAGTGCTACAAAACATTTTCCCAGTGGCAGTGCAATTCAGAGGGTAGATTTTCCCCTCCCAGTTCAAAGGGCTTAACTTCCTGTTTTCCCACCTCTAGTATTCTACAGTCCTCCCTGACAATGAGCAGAAAGCCAAAGAGAAAGGAGAGCTCCTTTTCATGATATAAGTGCCGTAGCACACTTTGTTTAGTAAAATAAACCTTGGCTAGGAAAAGTTTAGAGGGCCCGATTTTCAAAGCTCCCTGGACGGCGCAAGGGACTTGCATCACACTGATTGGAACAAGATGCCCCTTGCACAAAATGATGCCCTGGGAATAATTTACAAAGCCAGCCTACATCTACATCAGGCTGCCTGCACCAAATGGGGCTTGCACTGCCAGTATGCCACCTAGTGGTCTGTGACTAGGTATTAGAGGCTTGCAACAGACACAGGCTGCCAAAGCACCTGAAGCCAGGGCTGGTCTAAGGGTACTTAGAAATTCATCCATGTAAGTTATGCACATTGTGACAATGTGCCACCGTCCCCCCCCGATCCCTTATGTGCCCCAGTCTTTAACACTGAAAAAATATCCCTCATTGGTAGTATAGTGGTCCTCCCACCCCGATCCCCAATGTGCCCCTAGATCCCCAATGTGCTGCATTCAAAAAGTATAAGGAATCACAGAAGGAGCACAACAGGGAACTGTATCAATTAAAGCAGAAAGAAGTGGGGAAGGCAGTCTGAATAGCAAAGGCCCAAACCGAGGAAAAAGTAGCCAACTCAGTTAAGAAGGGGGGGATAAAACCTTTTATAGGTACATTAGGGAGCATAGAAAGGTTAAGGGAGGGATAGTGAAGATTAATAAAGGAGAGGGAAGGTGGGCAGAGGGAGACAGTGAAAAGGCAGAGATACCGAATGAATACTTTTGCTCAGTATTCACAAAAGAAGATGAGAAGGAGTTATCTAAACCAGACAATAGAAGCACTCTTAGTAGGGGGGTTGACACCAGTCCATTTACAGAAGAAAGAGTCCTGAAAGAACTCCTAAAACTCAAGGTGGACAAAGCAATGGAGCCTGATGGGAGTTACCCCAGAATCCTAAAAGAACAAAGGGAGGACCTAGTGACACCACTGACCACACTTTTTAACAAATCACGGGAGGATGGGGTGGTACCTGAGGACTGGAGGAGGGCAGATGTAATTCTCCCCTCACAAAAGTGGGAGCAAGGCAGAAGCAGGAAACTACAGACCTGTAAGTTTGACCTCTGTGGTAGGGAAAACGATGGAATCACTTCTGAAAGAAAGAATTGTTGAGTACCTAGAGGCCAGCGGGGCACAGGACCCAAAGCAGCATGGATTTACAGCAGGAAGGTCATGTCAGATGAATCTAATTGATTTCTTTGACTGGGTGACCAAAGTAATAGACCAGGGAGGGGCTGTGGATATGGCCTACCTAGACTTTAGCAAGGCATTTGACACTGTCCAGCACAGAAGATTAATAATCAAGTTAGCCAGCCTGGGAATGGGTCCCAGGATGGTAGCCTGGGTAGCAAACTGGCTGCACAACAGGACACAGAAGGTAATAGTGAATGGAACACATTCAGAAGAAAGGGGGATTACTAGTGGAGTACCTCAGGGCTCAGTACTGGGTCCAGTCCTCTTTAACATCTTTATAGGTGACATTGCAGAGGGTCTGGAGGGAAAGGTATGCCTCTTTGCAGATGACATAAAGATCTGTAACAGAGTTGATACACAAGAGGGGGTAGAAAAGATGAGAAGGGACTTGGCAAGGTTGGAGGAATGGTCAGACATAAGGCAACTTAGATTCAATGCAAAGAAGTGCAAAGTAATGCACTTGGGAAACAAAACCCAGGAGAAGAGTACACAATAGCAGGAGGTACTAACAACAACAAAAATGGAAAGGGACCTAGGGGTAGTCATATCAGATGATCTAATGGTGGGCAAGCAATGTGAGAAGTCAGTAAGGAGAACCAGGGGGATACTGGGATGCATAGGAAGGGGCATCACAAGTAGAAAAAGGGAAGTGGTTATCCCTCTATACAGACAGTTGGTGAGACCCCATTTGGAGTACTGTGTGCAGTTTTGGAGACCTCATCTACGCAAGGACATAGACAGGATGGAAGCAGTCCAGAGGAGCGCAACTAAAATGGTGCAGGGTCTGCAGCAGAAACCATATGAAGAGAGACTGAGAGAGCTTAATATTTATACCCTTGATGAAAGGAGGGACGGGGGTACATGAAAGAAACTTTCAAGTACCACAAAGGAATTATCAAAGTCCAGGAAGGTAGCATCTTTCAGAAAAAGAGATGTGTAAGAACAAGGGGGCACAATTTAAAGATAGAGGGGGGACGGCTCAGGGGTAATGTGAGGAAATGTTTTTCATTGAGAGAGCAGTGGATACATGGAATCACCTTCCTGGGGAGGTCATTGGGTCTAAAACAGTGGGTGAATTCAAACATGCATGGGACAGACGTAAAGCAATTATAGTGGGGGGGGTTGCAGGAAGTAGGCTCTTGGTTAACTAGAATCTGCAGCTTATCCAGTAGGTAGGGAAATGGGTAGACTGGGTGGGCCAAGTGGTCCTTATCTGCCGTCAAAGTCTATGTTTCTATACGTAAAAGTGAAAACACCCCTTGGTCATATATAGTGGCCCCCACTCCCCAATCCCCAATGTTGCCACTGTGAAAGTTAGATAATCCCATGCCCCCCACCCCATTCCCCGATGTTCCCACTATGACAAATAGGTTATTCCATGTCCCCCACCCAATCCCCAATGTTGACATGATTGATAATAAGGTAATTCCAATGGCCCCCTTCCTGAACCCTGATGGTGCTGGTCTTAATATGTCCCATGCCACCCTCCCCAACCCCAAAGGTGCCAGCACTAATATTAAGAGCCTGCGACCAGCACAGCCCACCTCACACCTCCACGACTGACTGCCGGCTGAACTGATAATGAGCTTACTATAATGTGTATGTGCATCTCTATAGGGTTTAATGTGTAGGCCTCCCACCATCTTGGTTGCCTTCCTCTGTAGAGCCTCCACTCTGTTTATGTCCTCCTAGAGATGGGTCCCTAGAACTGGACATAATACTAGAGGTGAGACCTCACCAATGATCCATACAGTGGGAGTATAACCTCCCTCATTCTGCTAGTTATACCCCTACCTATGCAACCCAGCATTCTGCTGGCTGTTGCTACTGTCTTGTCACATTGTTTGGCCTTCTTCAGATCATCTGAGCTGATGTAACCCAGATCTCATTAAAGTGTGCTCTCCCCCTAGGTTGTACACTGCCCCTGGGTTATTGTTACCCATATACATAATCTTGCATTTTTTAGCATTGAACCCCAGTTGCCACTCCCTAGACCAGTCATCCTTTTAAGGTCCCTTTGCATTTTATCCACCCCATCTGGAGTATCCACCCTGTTGAAGATGTTTGTGTCATCTGCAAACAGGCAAACCTTCCCTTTCAGCCCATCAGCAATGTCACTGATGAAGACATTGAAGAGACATTGAAGAGGACAACACCAATCCCTGTGGTACTCCACTGGTCATCCTTCCCTCTGTAATCTGGAATGCTTTATTAGTATGAAGTAGAAAATTAGTGAAAGGAATGTTGAAAAAAACAGTTCAGCTCTATACATGATGAACAGCAAATTAATTTCTATCAGTTACTACACATGGCACAATTGCAACCTATCATAAAAATATACAACATGGACAGTTCCATGGAGTCAAGCAGTGGAGAACTGGATTCACACCCCAAGTCAGGAACATCAGGAGTGGAAGATGGCAGGGAGGATTCCAAAAATCCCTAAAATATTCTCCTGGAGGGAGTAGAGATATCTTACACTGCTATACTAGTAGCTTAAGATGGTGACTTGGAGACAGCACCATTGGTTGTGGGGTGATCATATGCTGACAGGCATGCCCCCAGGATGTTGCTGCTTATACACACACACACACACACACACAGGAAGGAGGAAGGCAACCTGGCACACTATAGTATGAAGCTAGGCACTATCACACCTTGCCAGACCCCAATGCCCACCTCTACTGGGCAAGACTTCCTGCTGGTAATGGTGGCCCTTAAAATACCCACCGAGGGGTGGAACCATGGAGAACTCTAGTGGGTAAGAGATAGAGGTGTGGTGGAGTGGGCTGAGAGGTGGCCACAGACAGTGGACGGCAGTGCTTGTGACTGTGGAGAAAAATATTCTATATGGTACAGTAAATAAAAATAATATGCAAGATATTTTTTTCAGAGACCCTTTCTCACAATAAGGTACTGCCAAGTGCCAGCTACCCTGGGGGAGGTAACTGAAACAGTTTTGGGGTAATTATATCAGATGATCTAAAGGTGGGCAAGCAATGTGAGAAGGCAGTAAGGAAGGCTGGGGGATACTGTGATGCATAGAAAGAGGCATCAATAGTAGAAAACAGGAAGTTGTTATCCCTCTGTACAGACAGTTGGTGAGACCCCATCTGGAGTACTGTGTGCAGTTCTGGAGAACCCATCTCCGCAAAGACATAGACAGAGTGGAGGCTGTCCAGGCGAGGGCAGCTAAAATGGTGCAGGGTCTGCACCAGAAGACATCTAAGAAAGACTAAAGAGCTTAATATGTACACCCTTGAGGAAAGAAGGAGAGAGGGGACATGATAGAAACTTCCAAGCACCTCAAGGGAATCAACAAAGTCCAAGAGGGTAGCATCTTATGGAAAAAGAGATGTGCAAGAACAAGGGGGCACAATTTGAAGATAGAGGGGGATGGCTCAGAGGTAATGTGAGGAAGTATTTTTTCATGGAGAGGGTTGTGGATGCATGGAACAGCCTCCCTGAGGAGGTCGTGGAGTCAAGAACAGTGGGGGAATTCAAGAATGCATGGGACAGACATAAGGCAGTCCTAGTGGGGGGTAGGAGGAAGTAAGCTGTTGGTTAACTAGGATCCTATGTGAGAAGTTGTATAGAGAATGTATCTAAATTGGGAATCAAAAACAGGTAAGACAAAAGATTCACAATATTGCAAGATAGATCTTATTTAAAAAATTAACATTAAAACACTTCCTCTGATTTAATTCTGCTGCTACTCCATGTGATTAGAGGAGCACAAATGTTTCCACTTTGCTGAAGTGGTAAAGGTGGTTCACAGTTTTGAAAAAATAATTTGTATTATGTGGTTAACTTCCTTTTTAATAACAATACTCATGTTGAGCCCTATCTATCAATGAAGCAAGACCCTATGAGCCACGATACCTGGCACCAAAGGCCAGAATATTCTCATCCCAGGTGTCCAAAGAACACCAGTGGATGCCCACCCCTATTGTGTATCCCTGCCAGGGCCTGACCACACCTATACCTGCATAACTGCATGGCTGGTAAGGGCAGGAGGCATGGAGTAAGTGTTATAGCAATATGCCCACAGAGCATGACATCCATGATGCCTGTACAATCTGCCAGGCTGGTGCCGGGGGGGGTTTGTTATGTCAGCTGGAGGGCTGCCATAATGGGTGAACATGCCCCCCACAGGCATTCTGATGACCCTGTAACCATGGACCCCAACTCTCCTCCATGCCACAGAGGGATGAACAATGTATGATGGCTGAAGGCCATAGATCATAGCAAACAGACAAAAAACATACCTGCCATATCCCATGGCCCCTTACTCCTGTGGAGCAGTGGACTTACTGTGGGATTTTCCAAGTTCTAACTGGAAGCCTGCAGCCTGTCCTGAGTCCATTCCCAGGCTGGTCCTGTCAGATGTGTTGAGTATTGAGCCAGTCAGAGAGAGTGAATCCCAACCCCACATGTCAGACAGAGGCTGGTTACATGGTGCATACTTATGCAGCTTGGTACATGGCCTTTCTGGTGCATATTGAGCTCGATCATGAATAAGACCCGTTATGTGGCACTGCAAGTATATTAATTAAAAGATCAGGTAGGGCTCTCAAAATGTTGACAACCAATCTACATTTCTGAAACGTTTTTATAATACCTGATCAAACTAATATTGTGAAAAGGGAACAAAATGGTTCCAGAGATAATGAACCATTTAAACAAATGTCCCTATTGCAGTAAATGTTGCCCTACTAAGCTGATTATACTGTAGCTGGGACATAGACACAAATGCCACTGGCAAAAAATTCAAAGATAGGAAAATAATATCTATGTCATGACACATCCCCTACCCTCTCCCCCTATGTGCGTGCGTGTGCACGTGTGCACACACATACACATATACACACACACTTCCTGTAGGTCCCAGACCACTAAAGAAAAAAATATACCTGACCAGCCACTGAGGGCCTTGGTCAGCGTAACTAAATTGTGTATTAAGTGGCTGTTAAAAACCCAAACAAAGGCACTGATATGTGGATACCATACATAGTCCAAGGATATAATTCTACTGGAAATGGTATAGTTTTTCCACTTTTACAGGATCCAAACAGACAGGGTTGTGCCATGCTTGCACCATCGACCCAGGTGTGCCATGGAAGAAAGGGGTCTTGTGGCACATCCCTGCTGCACCATAGCCTGCATCGTGGTTTTCAAAGATGGCAGGTCCCAGCGGTGGTTAGACCAGCCAGAGCTGGTCTAACAGCCTGTGAGCCACAACTGGCCATGGCTCAAGGATGGCCTAATAGAGTCTGCAACACTGTGGGGGCATGACACTTACTGGGGAGCTTGTGCATGGGTGGCATGCATGCCATGTCTGTTGGTGCTCAGAGATTGTCTGAAGCCCACTGACAAGTTATAATGAGTGCAGGTGTAGGTGACCATATACTGAACAGTAGGTTGTGTTGTATGCCCTGTGTGGGACCTGCATGATGTGCACTTGGGGAATGCTGCCAGGAGAGATGGTCCACCATATGCCCAGTGGACACCACTAGGGACTGGGAATCACATGGTGCCATGCACTGTTCAGCCTGCTGACCCCAACATATTTGATGTACACACAGTCCCACATACACAGCAAGGCAGGAGTAGAGGACTGCCTTTGAGTTATGCCAGTGTGATGGCTAGCGTGTACCAGGGGATGGTTACAATGAGATAGCATAGGTCTCTGGAGGACCCAAGAGACACACATTGGAGCTGCATGGGTGTACTGTACAGTGTGTGGAATGTCTGAGGCTAAACACTGCCATGCTCACTACCACTTACAGATGCCCAGACTGCTGCCGTCATTGAGGACTGATAGTGGGTATGTGTGTGCCCCATATACAGGTGCTCATGGGATGTCTAACATGCAGCACATGGTCACAGGGAATCCAGACGGTCCATCCCAGCAATGTAGGGTGCCATATGCCATCTTACCTGCAGCAGCTTTCACCACCACATTCCCAATACACACTCTTTGGACACTGTTTACCTGTGACTGTCTTAGGGACTATGATAGGCACTACCATGGTACTGTGGTGCCTGTGAGTTGCACTGCACCCACTGCACTATGGTAGACCCATCCATTCCAGTACTGTGTTCCGCTAGGGTGCTATACAGGGTTTGGGATCTGTAGTCCCATGGCTGTACTGCGCTGGTGTACAGTACAGTGGCTGTTCACTGCCTGGCATTGGTATGGCAGACTGACATGTGTATGCACACACTGTCACATCCATCAGTATCTCACCAGTCCGCCTCCATCCAGGGGTCATTGTTCCTGCCAACCATGTCTGCAGGTATGCACCCAGACAAGCTGCATTTCAGTCCCATCTGATGTTGCCACTCACTGTCCCCAAAGGTAGGTTGACTGTGGTACTACATTCTTGCTAGATGCAGGACCCCATTTCTCTCCAGATGATGTCCACCATACATGTCCTCTGGTACTGGTGGTGGCTCACCTGCCCGATATTTTTGTCCTATTTGTAGGGGACTCTTGCAGGCACTACCTGTTGTGTGCTGTGTCAGTGGGCAATGTCAGCCTGCTACTGACTGCATCATTCTCAGTTCTGAGGAAGGAATATAGCCAAAATGTCAGCTGTTGTACATACGCATCTCAGGAGCATACACTATGTCACATGGCTTCCTGTTACACTCACCATTATGGCTTGCACCAATTTGGCACTGGTGTGATGTTATTTTCTGCGTCACGGGTTCTGCCACCATTTATTTTAGCTTCTGCACAAATTTTTCAATATGTTTTAGAGCACTTTGTATGGTCTAACAAATTTATTAAGAAGACACCTATTAAGTTAAGCTGAGTCTTTGTCAAATTTTTGAGCCTCCTTGCTCATGGTTCAGTGCTTCAGTACTTGTGAACTTTGGTCCTGTTTGTGTTTATGTTGAGGCATAACTCTGACACTTAGCATAAGACTAGTTCACATCATTAATGATCTGAGACCCTCGCTTTTTGGTTTTCCCCTGGCTGCACCATTCAGTCTGGGCATGGTCACATCACTGGGTACACTGTGGTTGCAGCTTCCACCAAACCTACCCCATGCATCATGTCTTGGATGCAGCTGACCACTTGCAATAACTGAGGGATCTTCAATCCATGTGGTAATACTGTACCAAAATCTGGAACAGGAGCACTGGCACATCAGGTTTTGACACAAGCTGTCTATTGGCTACAGATTGCATCACTCTAAGAACCCTTTGAAAACTGGGCCATTTATGGCTGTCCCCATCAAAGCTCATATATACTGGCAACTGTCCTCCTAGCAGAGTAGGGACTAGGATACAAAAACATAAAGTATTCTCTTAGTGGAGGTAGCAACAGAAACTTGCAGACATTAAAGGAATATAATCAATGTTAATGTTCCTTGGTTGGCTATGCAACAAAACCTCATCAGAAGAGTCAAAACAGCCTAAAAGTGCAGCATTGTCTACCCCCAGGAACAGTACCCAAGTTCTTCATGTAAAGACCTGTGGATGTCTATGACACAGGTCTGCTTCAGCCACCTTAGGTGTGCCATGCAGCAATTTCTGTCCATTCAAAAAATTAGGAGGTGTGCTGCATACAAAATACAGTAAGTCATTATTAATAACCTTTCCAGGTCTACATGTCTTAAGTCTGGGAAGATCATGCACAGTTTAATGAACCTTTCTCTTCACTGCACCCTTCTCTCAGATGGTTGCCTTGATTCTGTCTTTATCACCAGACTGCAGCATTTTTTAAATGATAGTTTGAGGTGGTTGTTCTGGATTATGGAGAGGTAGAAAGGCCCTGAGAGTTAATTCAAATGATGGTCCTTCTGCTCTCACTGGAAGATACAACAATGGTGTGAGAATTGTATTCACAAGTGTGACCACTGTAGCATCAAGTTCTGCACCATTGTGACTGCCAGTGTATTTCAGATTATTTCTGTAACAGTGATTTTCAAGGTGTTCCACCTTCTGCAAAACCTCAGTCACCCACTTTTACTAAGACTCTATTGCTGTCACAGTACCAATAACCTAATTCACCAGCTCACTCAGCCCACTAATGGCCTGCCCAATTCAATAGTGAGGCACTTTCTAGAAACACAGAATTTTGTCAGCAGAAAAATACCACTTGCCCCACCCAATTTGCCCAGATGTTCCCTGCCTAATCTGTCTCTGCAGACCTGATCTAATCTCCGAAGACACTCCCTTATCCCTGTCTATCTTCTCATATACCACTATGTCTATGTATATACCCTTCTCTATTCCCATATTTATTGCTGGTGTTTACTGCTCTCCTGGTGTACCCTCTGCTTCAGTTACTGAGCTTCTTTCCCCTATCTATTCAGCCTCTTTAGGTGGTGAGTTACTTATACTTGGTGACTTTAACTTAAACTGGATTGCTTCTAATGCCAATAAATTCTCTCATAATGTTAAGTCACTGCAGCTGACCCAATTAATTACTGAACCCACTCATTTAAATTTTAGATCCTCAAAGAAGTTGGGCAGTCTGGGATTGGGTCACAAGGTGGTGAACTGGGCTGGGAATTGGTTGAGGGATAGAACACAGAGGGTAGTGGTAAACAAAAGTAAATCCAAGGAAAGGAGGGTGACCAGCGTGATGCTACAGGGTTCAGTTCTTGGGCCAGTACTGTTTAATATCTTCATTGGTGACAGTGCAGAGGGGCTGGAGGGGAAGGTATGCCTCTTTGCAGATGACACTAAGATCTGAAATAGGGCAGACACTCCAGGAGGGGTGGAAAAACTGAGGAAGGAACTAGCTAAACTGGAGGAATGGTCCAGAATGTAGCAGCTAAGATTCAATGCAAAGAAGTGCAAAATCATGCACTTGGGGAGCATGAACCAGGGCAGAATTACATGATGGATTGGGGAGTTATTAATGGCCACCAAACAGGAAAGAGATCTAGGGGTGTTTATATCTAATGACCTAAAGGTGGTCAAACAATATGCCAAGGTTGTAGGGAGAGTCAGTGGGATGTTGGGGTGCATAGGGATTGATAGCACCTGCAGATGAAAAGAGGCAGTGATGCCACTGTACAAATCATTGGTGAGACCTCATTTGGAGTACTGTGTCCAGTTCTGGGGGCCACATCTCTGAAAGGACATAGACAGGGTAGAGGCAGTTTAAAGAAGGGCAGCAACAATGGTGCAGGGCCTGCACTAATGCTCATATGAGGAGAGACTGGAGGAGCTCAATATGTATACCCTGGAGGAGAGGAGGGAAAGGGGAGACATGATAGAGGCTTTCAAGTATCTAAAGGGATTAAATAAGGTATAGGAGGGAAGCATATTTCAGAAAAGAAGATAATCTAGAACAAGACAGCACAACATTAGACTGGAGGGGATAGACTAGGGGGCAACATGAGAAAGTACTTCTTCATGGAAAGGGTGGTGGAGGCATGAAACAGCCTCCCAGCAGAGGAGGTGGGAGCAAAATCAGTGAGGGAATTTAAAAGAGCATGGGATAGACATGGGGGACCCTAGCGATTCAAAAGAGGAGGTAAAACCAGAGATAAAGTGGGATCTCTGGCATTTTAGTAGGTAGGGAAAAAGGGCAGATTGGATGAGCCTATCAGTCCTTATTGGCCATCCAATTCTATGTTTCTGTATTTAAATCACTCTCTGATAGACTGGGTCCTCGCTTCTCATCTCCACCGTGTAGTTGATGCAGGAATTCTTCCTGATGTACTGAGTGATCATCATATGGTTTTCTGCATGCAAAAACTACACGGCCCTAAAGCTCCCCCTAAATTCTTTTTTTTATTCTATAGTCTTTATTAATTTTCAAAAAAGAGAAAACACAAAATCATTAAAGAAGAAAACGGGAAATGGAAAAATAATCCATAATACAATATAATGGTCAAAGAACCCCCAATAAAGAAGCAACCATCAAAATATAAGAAAAAACATACAAAACAATCCACCAACCACCCACCCACTTACACAAGCAATAATACCCAACAGGGTGGGCGGTATTGGGCAATACCGGACCATGCAGGGGTGTAATGAGGCCCAACGCCACAGGCATAGGGCCTTATAGCCCCTGAAAGGTCCAGTATTGCCTATACCGCCTACCCTGGAGGGCATTATTGCACTTAGAAAATGGTCTATTTGTGACTTTTTTTATAAAATAATTTCAAACGTCTCAAATTTGCTCAAAAAAGTTGTATAAATTAATAGAAAATATGTTATATTAAAGTAATGCCTGTACTGGTATAGCTGCCAGTAAAGGGCACTTTTGTCTGCTAGCAGGCTGGGGGATGCTCACTAAGAAGTTGCAAACAGCAGGCTGGCATCTGGAGGAGGCACGAGATCACTATTGGGAGACGAGTGGTGCAGTTAGAAAGGCTGACAGAAACACTGTAATTTTTTCTCTTTCAGCCGCAAATAAAACAAAGTGTTTGTTTCTTGCTTGCTTTCTTTTTTTTAGATATGATACTTTTATGTTTGTACATATTCAGCTGGCAGAGGAGGTTATACTAGTTGTAGTTGACAGCCAGCAGTATCAGAAGTGGTGCCCGTGATCAGTACATTGCCATTACCACAACTTTTTTTTTGGTTCTCTTCATCTTGTTGTTATAGCAGGGGACTGCTGTTGCGCTGTGGTGACAGTTTTAATGAAGTGGGATGACAGTTGCAGTGAGGGAAATACTCGCTAACAGGCATAGAAAAAATTGTCATCTATTTCAAATTCAGTGCCCCATTTTTTGGCCAATGAGAAAGCAAGGTGGACACGCACAAGGATGCTGGAGCGAGTGAAGGGGCATCTGGGCTGGCACTTTTCATTTGCTGGGCATCTATTGAAAGTTAATATACCCCTCTGGCAGGGGTACCAGCCAATCAGAGTCCAGCAAATAAAAAGCACATTTTCTAAACAATAATAATCACCCACCCCAGGAGACTATATAAGTCAAACAAAAAGAAGAGTATATGTAAGCAACTCAGAAAGAGGAAAATATCTTGCTTACAAATATTTATCCATCATCAACCAATCAATAGTAAGACCAGAAAATAAACTGTAAAGTTAGTCTGAAGTTATACAAAAGAGCAAACAAGAGTGTCAAATAAAATATATACTGTAATAAAAAAATAGTATGAAAACTTACATTAGGCAGCTGGACCAATATCAGATAGCAATAGCAGAATCATAGAGCTTACCTCTTTTCATGGTGAAACCAGGCAGATTGTGTTTTATATTAGCTAGCATTTTTTCTAGTCTAAGATTAAGTAAAAGTTCTTGCCTCCATTCAGTAAATGAGGGTATTATATGATCCTTCCAATACTTAAAAATAATATTTTTTGCTGATAAAGTTATCATGGTTAGATGGTATTTCAATTCCATGGAACTTATCTGACTAAAGTCATCCAGAATACAAATTTGGGGAGTAAAGTAATGTTCCAAACTAAGTTTTGTACTTAATGATTTTTAATACCCATCCAAAGAGGACTAACCATTGGGCACTCCCATAAAATATGGAGGAGAGTACCATCAGCTTTCCCACACCTAATACAATTCTCATTAGATAAAAGACCAAATCTACATAGCTTAACTGGGGTATAATATGTGTCATGTAGAATTTTAATTTGGTTCAGCCTTAAATTATGGTTGGAGATAAACTTATATAAATCTTTCCATATCATAGGCCAATCTACCTCACTAAAGTTTGAGGAGTACTGCCAATATTTGTGGGCCAAAGATATAGATAATGATTTGAAAGATAAAAGGAATTGGTAAAGATAAGAAACTGAATGAGGTTTTTTGATTCTTTTAAATATAACTTACTCAAACCCTCTGTTATTATTTATGCAGGGTAAGGATCCAAAATGTGATGATAAGGCATGGTTCAAAGCAAATAACTTAGGGAAGTAACCGTTACCCAGATTTAGCTTAGTTCTAATCACCTCTAAAGGGAGAAGATATCCTTTAGAAAGAAACGTTTCCACTCACTGTTATATTTTTAATAGACGGGAGTGAGTGGTAGGGGATAAGCCTCTTATTTAGTCTAAAATTTTAATTATTAAGCAAGGGCTGGTTAATGTCCTCCGACTAGGGCAAACCTAAATGTTTACACAATTGTTCACAAATTCTATATGAAACTCCAACTAAAGAATTTTTCAAAGCAAAAGGCAGATTTTTGTATTTAATATAGAAAACTGATTGAGTGAAGATATTACATTTTTTCAGTATCGTGCACTCAATATTTAGCCAAATGGGTTACTAGAGAGAGTTTTCATTACAGGTACCACCCACCTAAAATGTTTTTTCACATGACTAACCATATAATATAGGGCAAAATCCAGGATTTTACAACCTCCTTGTTGTTTAGTAAGAATCAGCTTATTATAAGCTATTATGGGGATTTATTAAACCAAAGAAGCCTTATTAAAAGAGATTGTAACTTATTAAACCAAACAATAGGCAAAAATAAGCTTAACATGTTTAAAGGATAGAAAATTCTTGAAAAAATATTCATTTTAATAATATTAATCCTACCTATAGGTGAAAGGGGGGGTTTCTTCCATCTATCTAAATCCTGACTAATAGTGGAAATTAGGTCAGTTAAATTTTTAGAGATCTCATCAAGGATTTATCTTGAGAAAGATGTAAACCCAAATATTTTAAGTGCCGAGGGGACCATGCAAATCCAAATTAGAGAATATCATCTCTAAAAATCTTATTGTTCAGAGGCATCACTACTGTCTTGGTTGCATTTAATTCATAATTGGAGACTCTACTAAAGTTTTCAATGGTCTTTAAAATAGCCAGAACTGAAACATTTTGATGGGAAATGTGGAGCAAGATGTCATCTGCATAAACATATTAGGTTAGGAAATGTGACTCAATCTTAATACCCTTGATATTAGGATTATTTTTAGGTAAAAGAGGAGCAGTTCCAAATAGATGTTAAAAAGTACTGAGGAAACACAACAGCCTTGCCTTGTAGCGGAATGTAAATATATAGTTGAAGAAAAATGCCCATTGACATAGATCTTAGCAGAAGGATGAGAATATAGAATTTTTAACCAGCTAAGAAAGGTGGAAAGAAAACCAAATTTAACTAATGTTTCTAGTAAAAAGGAAATGTTAACTCCATTGATAGCTTTCTCTGCGTCTAGGAAAGCAAGGACCACAGGGGTCCCTGAGTCCCTAGACACAGAGAAGATATGAGGAAGTTTCCTTGTGTGGTCTAAGGGTGATCTACCTGACATAAACCCTACCAGCTCAGTAGAAATTAAGCTCACCCAACAAGACTTAATCCTCTGAGCAAGGATTTTAGCTAGGATTTTTATGTCCCCAGTTATAAGAGAAATAGGTCTATAACTACTAAGTTGATCCTTAGGTTTATCAAGAATTAAAAATAGCAATGCCTCTAATAGGGAGTTGTCTGTCATTCCATGATCTAAAATATAAGTATAGAAAACCTTAAGGATAAAGTCTATGTCTTCATCAAATGTTTTGCAAAAGGTTTGCGTTAGCCCATCTGGGCCAGGGGACTTATCCAATTTAAGAGAATGTATTACACTGATAATTTCTTGGGTAGTGATAGGGCAAATCAAATCAGAGACCATCTTAGGAGACAAGGTAGGGCATTAAAATATTTCAAGATATATTTTGTAATCTCTATTTATTAAATTTTCATCAGAGGGTTTATCTGTTTATAGCATTGTTCAAACTCATAAATAATATATCGCGGAAGGGTTATAATTGAGTTATCATTACCTGACTTTATAGCCATGCTGTATTTGTTAGCTTCAATCTTTTTAAGTCCTTACACAAGTAATTTACTAGGTTTTTCTCCTTAATCTATGTAAATAGTTTTAGTTTTTAAAATAGGGTAGTCTGCATTCTCCCTCGTTATTTCAAAATATTCATCTCTTAAATTTGGTAGTGTAATCAAAATCTTGTTCACTAGGATTATTAACACATTGGGCTTCCAACTTGTTAGTGTTAACCAAGAGCTCAACAAGCTTACTTAGTCGATGCTTCTTATGTTTAGAAGAAAGACATATGAACAGCCCATAAATAAAACATTTAAAAGATAACCACATAATGTCCATCTTTTTTTTTAATTCAAAAAACTTTATTGAGCTTGATTAGAAGCAAGGCACAGAGAACATGGAAAAAGCATGAAAACATAAAGTCTTAGCATATTGATATGAAGTAAGACAACATAACATTGATTATGTCTGGATATACAAAAACTATATAACAAAAATATTTATCCAAAATCCATGTAGACTTCTCAATCAAGCTATAATAATAACATTACAACCATCCCTCCCTCCCATACCCCCTTCAGCAATACCCCCAGTCTCCAAAGGCTAAGGTGCCATGGATAGAGCCCAATGGGTGACAACTGGAATAGTACACAGGAGATGCAGGTTCAAAACATAATGTAATCTTAACTATTCCCAGGATTATAGGGCATAAAAGTCCTAAATAATAAACATAAGTGAGAAATAATAAAGAGCAATATATTGATTAGCAGACCTTCACCCAGGGTTCAGAGTTAATAAGGTAAAGAGAGGTTCCCGGATCTGTTTGTATTTTGTGTAGGAGTGTAACATATTTGCAATAATATGTTCAGCCTGCAGTGCAAAAATAATTTCTCAGTACCATTCCACATGAGTAGGAGTAACCTGGTCACACCAGTGTCAGAGAATAGCCTTCTTGGCACACGTCGTTATTAAAGCCATATGTGGTTTCTGGTTACCAAATAAAGTCTTAGAAAAATCTCCCAATATACAAAACTTGGGGATGAAAGCCTTGCTGAGCCCCAAAAGGGGGTCTAACCATCAGCTAATATCTTCCCAAAAGGGCCTGACCTTCTCACATGTCCAGAGGATGTGAAACAAAGACCCCCGTTCCTTCTGACACCTAGTGCATATGTTCAAGACCAACCTTCCAATTCTGTGAAGTTTAATTGGGGTGTAAAACATATTGTGCAGAATCTGAAACTGCATGAAATGGTACCTATCCCATTTAATATAGTTGTAGACCCCCTTCCAGATGTTGGACCAATCACGAGAGTTCCCATGAGGGGGGAAAGAACGTGGTCCCAAGAGTAAAAGAATACATGCTCCATCTCAGCAAGGAGATCCCACAGCCATGTATCAAAGAAGGCTATAGCATGGGAGGTAGGGGTGACTGACAATAAGGAGAGCAACGCATTGCCATACTCTCCAGACCAGACACCAAAACCAAAATATTTAAGCAGCATGTGCCTAAGTTGTAAATATTTGAAATACATGGATATGGGCCAGCCACATTTCTGTTGAGCTTCTTTAAAAGTGATAAGTTTGTTGTCAGACAGTAATTGGTCAACTGAAAGGAATTCTAAAGAAGGCCAGGTCACCTTGGTCAGTATTTTACCAGAAATCTTCAAGTTTTGGTTTTCAGGGATAGGCTGTGTAATGTCATGATAAGGGTCAAAGGTTAACAGTTGGCACAGCTGGTGGTAGGTGAGGAGTGAATAACCAACAGGGGTATCCCTTAGAAGGCCCAGGATCCTTTTAGGGGGAGCATACAGCAGGGTATGAGGGTGCAGACCAAGGTGACTACACTAGGAGTGCTCAATGTCCAGCCATTGGAGAAAATATAAAGCGTCTAATCCCCCGGGGTGGAGCAAAACCAGAAGGAAAGGTGGTAACAATGTATGGCCAAGTAATAAAGATAGACATTAGGAACCTTCAACCCACCATCCTCTTTGGATCTCATTAATTTTGCTAGGGTTCTACAAGGAGGCTTCCCCTGCCAGAGGAAATGAGAAAAGATAATGTTAACCTGGAGAAATCATGCCTTGGGTGCAGCCAGGCCAAGCATGAGAAGGGGGTATAGAATTTGTGGAAGGACATTCATTTTAAGGATACTTACATGGCCCCATGGAGACAGAGGTAACAAAGACCAATGATTAAGGTCATTTTGAATTTGGATGAGCACTTGATCCTGATTGATCTCTTAAGCGTAGACAAATCAGTGCTAAGATACAGCCCTAAATATTTTAGCTTGTCTTTGACCCAAAAAAGACTCAGGTGTTCTACACCGGCATGGTGGGTTGAAGTATTTAGGGGGAGAAGCTCTGTTTTTTGACAGATTAAGTTTGTAGTTAGAAAGGGCACCAAAATGGGTTATAATATCCAAGACTTCTAGTAAGAAAGTGGAAGGAGATGAAATATGTAAGACAATCTCATCTGCATAAACGGACAGCTTGTATTGTGAGGGGCATAAGGTTATGCCTTGAACTCACAGGGAGAGATTAATTTTCTTGATCAGGGGCTCAAGATATAAGTTAAATAAAAATGGAGACAAGAGACACCCTTGATGGGTTCCTTGCTGTAAGGGGAAGGGATTGGACAGAATCCCATTACAAAAAATATGTGCCATGGAGTTAGTGTAGAGGACCTTGAGCCATCTAAGAAATTAAAAAGGGAAGCCATATCTAGGGAGCAGGTGGAACAAATAGTCCCAGGACACTTGATCGAAAGCTTTCTCCACATCCAGGGAGACCAGAACGGATGGTATAGAGGAGTCCCTGGATGCAGAGATAAAATTAATGAGCTTCCAGGTGTGATCTGCAGACAATCTGCCCAAGATGAATCCAACTTGCTCCCTACTAAGAAGACAGTCCAAAACAGAGTTCACCCTGGTGGCTAAAATTTTTGCCAGGATTTTCAGATCTACATTAATTAATGATATAGGTCTGAAACTGGTCACTAATGAGGGATCTCAACCAGGTTTAGGCAGGACCACTATGGTGGCCACCGTAAGAGGGACATCCAAAAGGTCATACGAGAAAATATACTAAAATAATTCAAGGAGACGCAATGCCAGCAGGTTCCTAAATTTCTGATAGAAATTTGAAGAAAAGATGTCCAGGCTGGGAGATTTGTTTGGGGTTAAAGAATCAATCACTGTATTTACCTCCTCCAGAATCAAAGGAGCCTTCAACAAGGCAACGTGAGCCTGGTCTAGCACAGGTAAATCCAGTTCCTGAAGGAAGGCATCTAAATCAGGAAGCTCGAAGGGATTCAGGGGGCCTTATAGAAAGAGTGTTAGAAAACCTGAAACTGTGAAACAATGTCTTTAGGGGAAGTAAGTACATGGCTCGAATCTGATTGAATGGATGGAAAAATCCAGTCCACTTGCTGGTTAAGCAAGCACAAAGCGAGAAGCTTTCCAGCTTTCTCCCCTTGATCAAAATATTGGGCTCTGGTTCTCTGAAGGTGCTCAGCTTTCTCACCAGGAAGGGCATTATATTTTGCTCAAAGAGCCTTAAGGCATTCCTCTGTCTGCTGCTGGGGAAGAATCTGAAATTCCCCACTTGGCTATTCAGATTTGTGATAGAAGGGAAAGTGCATCTTGAGAGAGTTCCCTTTTCTTTCTGGTTGCTAGTCTTATAATTTCCCCCTGGAGGGCACATTTAAATGAACACCAGAGAATGTCAAGTTTAGGCATCGTAGGCAAGTTAAGAGTAAAAAATTCAGAGATAGATTGCTGTAGTCTTTCAACTAGGTTTGGGAGTTTGAATAATTGGCTGTTAAAGCACCATGTTTTATCCCGTGTCAGAGATGGGGCAAGATTAACCTGCAGAAGGACAGGGTGATGGTTGGACAGTACCTTAGCACTATAACAGCTCAAAAGAACTCCTGATAGAGCTTCAGCACTCAGTAAAAAAAAATCAATATGGGAGAAGGAATTGTGTGGACAAGAGTAAAAAAGAGTATTCTTTTGAATCTGGATTTGTAATTCTCCAGGGGTCTATCAATCCTAGTGAATCCATGAGATCCCACAGAGTAAATTGACTCAGCATAAGGGGACAGCTACATTTTGAAGTCCAATCCAAATTATTGTCCAGCACCACGTTCCAGTCTCCAGCAAATATCATAGGAAGAGAAGCCCACTGGGACAAAATGGAGGGGATCTGGGAAAAGAAGGAGGGATCTTCCATATTGGGTCCATAGACTGATCCCAAGATCACCTCCAAATGTCCCAGTAGTGCCCTCACAAAAATGTATCTGCCTTGAGGGTCAGTAACCTCTTGAAGAAAACAGAAAGAAACAGACCTGGACACCAGGATAGACACACCTCTTTTATGGGAGTCTACCCCAGAACCAAACACCTGGCCAACCCAGGAACATCAAAGAGACATTATCTGTGTGGGGGAAGGTGAGTGTCTTGTAAAAAAGCTAGATCAGCCTGCAACTTATGGAGCTGCAGTAAAATTTTAGCGTGTTTTGTTGGTGATATAATGTCCGTCTTGTCTATTAAATTGAGATTACATTGTATAAAAGTATTAATTTCCTGTTTAATGTAAGATACCACATAGAATCCTTTAATAGCTAATTATTCAGTCTTCAAATCAATTAATTCTGTTGTGAGGAGAGTCCTAAACTAGGTGAAAACTTAACCAAGGAGTGATCTGAGATAACTCTAGGTGTAATAATTGAGTCAGACATGATTGGAATAAGTCTGTTACCTATTAAAACGTAATCAATTCTAGAAAGAAACTTTATGCACAGAAGAATGAAAGGAATGTTGCTTACTTGTCAGGTATAAAGTTCTCCAAGGGTCTATTAAATTAAAACAATCTAAAAATTCCAATAACTCCCTATGGTCCAAGACTAGCCTAGGCTCTAACCCAGATGATCTGTCTAACTGTAAGTCTAAAGGAACATTCCAGTCCCCACCTAGAGTAATATTATAAGATGCATAAGGGATTAACATTTTAGTCAAATCAGCCACAAATAAGAAAGTGTTAAGGTTAGGGCCATAAATACTACCCATCAGCACTTGGGAATTATTATCTGAACCCCACAACAAGATAAATCTGCCATCAGGGTCAGAAATCATAACTGAATTACTAAAAGGAACATTATGGCTCATCAAAATTGCCACACCTTTTTTATTTGTAGAGTCACCTACTCCAAATACTTAAGAATAACCCAATTTACACAAAAGATTAACTTTGTTGGTCAAAAGATGGGTTTCTTGTAAAAATACAGTCTGACAGTTCAGATGTTTCAAGTATTTTAGTAGTTGCATTCTTTTAGATCTGGATCTAACACCCTTAATATTCCAAGTAGCAAAATGTATAGAGTTATAGTATAAGCAGAATAATTATGATAGGAAATATGGAGTAAATAAGGGAAAAAGCTGGGCCCAAAGCGGTATAAAGGTCTCAAGAAAATAACCCACCCCACTAAGTCGCAAAAGAACCCCAATAAATAGATTTGAAAATTAAAACCCAATAACTAAATCCTGAAAACATCACCCCGGTCCTAACAACCAAATACTAGCTAATATCACCTAAACAGTGATTCTCAAATCTCAGCTCTCATGCTCCCAGAATCACATAAACAATATGATTATGAATAAAACATTAAAAAAATTACAATGATTAGAATATACCAAAAAGAAAGATCAAGATTTGTGTTGCAGAAGAACCCACCCCCATTATATGTTAATGTATATCTGTGCATAATGAGTGATGGTAATTACATCCCCATATCTTGTAATGCTATGCCCATATATAGTAAATAGTAAAATTATCATAGCTGAGAAGTAAATAAAGCCATATGCAACAAATATCTCAGCTCAGTGTAATAACTTACCATCCATAAGTTGCAATATAATATGATACTGGAAATATTTTCTAGCTGTGTAATTGGAGTATAAAAGAAAGTAAATCCAAACAGCAATCGATTGGGCATTACAATAATACCATAATAAAAACCCATTGCTTCTAATTTATAAATCTGATTACTACATAACTAGATTAGAAAGTAACATAGTATATGACCCCACAGAATATAATTTCTATTAAATTTTAATTCTAAAAAAGCCTATCAAACCTCATAAATTACTAAAACTTATAACCTTTAGTATCTTATACTGTATATGAACATAATATTAGGGCCGTCATATTAAAGTATCAACAACAAACATGGTAAGCAATTAGTCTCTGAAATCTGAGTATAAGGTATAGAAGTGGTTTCATAGCTGGGAAAAAAAATAACCAGATAAAACTAAATTTAGAAAGAGTCACTTCCCCATCCAATGGACTATTCATTGCAGAATTAACATCCATTGAGCCCTCAAATTGACAGCCTATACAACAAAGCAGCAAAATCCCCAAAGAAAACATCTTATATATATCAAGCACAGTAAAAACAGCCTCTGCAGCAGAGGTAACCGTGCAAAGACTCAATATACTAAGGAATGGTCATGTGGGGATGTGAAGAGTCAAACTTATGTTCAATTGCCCCATTCAGCACGGCATAATTTATTTATTTATTTATACAATTTTGATGACCGGGTATGCCCGCTGGGCCCATAGAGGTCCCTTTTTCAGGGGCAACCCGGGTGCAACAACAACCAGGAGGTAACATTTCCGTACAGACTGGAGAGTGGAATAGTAATTTACAGGTAGGAGTACATATCTTTGCAGACACAAAACAATGGAAAGCATAAAGGTAACAAATAATGAGCACTAAGCTTTAAGCATCTTAAATAGTAGATTAGATACCAGGTACACAGGAAGTAGTGGGCACGCCTGTAGACCTAGGGTTAGCTGATAGGTACGCAAGGTTGGAAGGGGATAAGATAGAGACCTAAGTGCACCCCTGCAATGAGAAGAGGACCAAATGTCCTGCAAAGATGGCTGATTGGGAGGGCAAGTGAGCTACTCAAGAGAGGCTGAGCTAGGTCAGGTACTGTGGCATAGACAAATGCTCCTATTGAGCAGGTGTCCCTTCAGCATCGTCCGAAGCTAGAAACAGTCTCTGCCTCCCGGACCTCCAAGGGGGTTGTTCCAGGTGGAAGGGCAGTGTACGCAAAGGACCTGGACCCGGCTTTGGTCCTAATCTTTGGGACCTCAAGGAGAGATTGGCCTGATGAGCGCAGGCACCGTGGGTTGGGTTTTGCCCTGATGAGCCCAAATAGGCAAGGGGGGAGAGGGACCAAGTATCTTGTATGTAAGGCAGAGGGAAGGGTAAGCTAGACGAGCATCAAGCGACGGCCACCTGAGCCTGGATTGGGCCTCACAGTGGTGAGTCATGGGGTGAGACAAGGTGGCAAAGCGGACTATCTTATTGTACATCTACAACAAACATCTACAACAAACATTTCTGTAGCCAGTCTCCCATTTCCAGTGGCAAAGCATGGGTTACAAACAAAAACCAAAATATCAGAAGGGAGTAAATCTGACTAGGAAACATCAAAATACATCCTCGGGAATCATCTCATCCAGTCAAAGTTACTTTCAGCATTACACTTTGAAAATAAATATTACTCCTCAAGTTTTATTCCAGCATATCTTCTGGAGCTTTTTACATAACATCTATAATCAATGGCTTAATGTTTCAACCAAACCTAAACTAGTGCCACATATTAGACTAAAGAAAGACAGATTTTATAATACAAATAGATTTCAAGATATGTAGGCATTAAGTTGCACACATAAGTCTGTGACCATCCAGTATAACTTACAGGGAAAAATCACAAGTAAGTCTTTTTTAGCTTTTTCAGGTGAATCAAATGAGTGCCAGATGTTGTTTTTTTTTATTTTTTTGAGGATCATTTTAGCCGGGCACTGCATTTTAAATCAAATACCCACAGCAATTATTTTATTAATTTATTAATTATAGGCACAGATTCTTGTCTACATGCCCGCACCACTTGAGGGAGATCCTGTGACACTTGAATCTTTTTTCCATCCCAGCTCAGATTCTGAGACATTTTAGGTTTAGAAAGTACAAATTAATGATCCAAGTAATTTAAAACTTCATAATAAAAGGTCTAGGTCTCTCACCATCTGATGGAATTAGCTTTAATGCTTTGTGAGCTCATTCTATAATATAAATCTGTCCTTTAGGCAAAGGGCCTGCAAGATGTTCACAGAGAACTTGTGCAAAATGCACCAGGTTGGTTCACTCCAGTTCTTCAGGCAATCCAAAAACAACAATATTGTTGCATCAACTCCTCCCTTCCAAATTTTCAAGCTTGACTCTAATTTGGAAATCTTGTGCCTTAATGCAGAGAACTCTGTATCTATTCTTGCACACCAGTCCCCAACCAATGAAACCCTTGCTTCCACATCAGTCATTCATTTGGTAAGGTCCTCTGTTTTTGATCTGATTTTTCTGGTATCGTTCAATAAGGTTTCCAAGGCTTCTTTCAATGTTGTAAGTTCCAAAAGAAATTTTTCCTTGGTCAGTGCTGAAGCTCCTGTGTTTGTTACATTCACCTTAGGTAAGGCCTGCTTATCCTGCTTGGCCCCAGACGATTGATTGGGAGTCAGAGGTGGAATGTGTCTAGCAGGTGGAACCCTCATTTCGGCATCCATTTGTAAGAAAATTCAGCCTCCAAAATTCATAGATGTTCCAATTCAGTTAACTGTCAAAATAATAAGATTTGTTTGAGTTATAAGTAAAAAATAGGACTAGTGATCTAGGAGCTTCAAAGGAGCTGCTACTTCATTAGAGCATCACATGATCCATTTAGCTCCTTCTAAATTAATTTACTGCAGGTCTTTTAAGTCACTTGACTTGACTTCTCGTCTTGCTGATCTTTGGTCAATTGATTGATCTCCCATCTCTGCAGCCTCTACTATTAATTTCAGCCCTTCATTCCTTTCAGACTAAATTCTTGGCTGTATGGGATAGTCATGCACTCCTGTGTAGAACCAGAGTGCGGGGTTCACACCTTCCCTGGATAACGGCTGAGGTACTTACTTGTTTCTGCTCCAGAGACCTTGCCTGGCATACTTTTAAGCTTACTGGCTCCCATTCTTCATTGTCCCACTATAGATGTCTCTGTAATGCCTGTAATAAAGCTGTCAGACTTGCAAAGTCTGAGTACTTTAGCTCCATGCTCCATAACAACATAAATAACCCCTCCAATTTTTGGAAAGTTATCCATTCCCTCTTCTCCCCTCAGACTCAGTCTCCCCCTCTCAGTGTAAAGATTGGTGACTCCATTTTTTTCTGATCCTTCTACTTTTGCCAACTCTTTTAATTCTTACTTTACTACCTGTGCTCTTTCTCTTATCTGTTCTTCCACTACCTTCCCTCTTTCCTCTCCCCGCCTTCCTCCCCTCCTTTTTTATCCTTTTCGCCTGTCACTCCTGCTGTTTTCTTAAAGGGCCTGCTTTCCTTTAATCCATTAAAGGGAGGTAGTCCTGATGGGCTTGATCTTAAGCTTATCCTTCACTCTAAATCTGCCATTGCTCTTCCCATTACCTTACTTCTAAATCTCTCATTATCTTCTTCTACTGTTCCTGATGTCTGTAAACGGGCTACTGTCATACCTATTCTCAAAGGTGGTGATCCCACTTCTCTTGGTAACTTTTGTTTGATCGCTCCTTCACACCTTGGCTAAGTTACAGGAGTGTATTGTTCTATCTGCCGTGTACCTTGGTATTCTTCAAGATCGTTGGGAGTCCACTGTCGCCTATTTTTTCCTGGATTTGGCTGGATGCCAACTCACATAGTTATCCATGCTACCCCACAGTTGATTTCCACTCATTGTGCTCGGTAAAATGTGATCTTTGTACCACAACCATTGTACCTTACTCGAATGTCTCTAAAGTGCTTTAATCTATGTACCCTAGTCATATGATTTGTCATGTTTCCTGAACCCAATGTATGTTAATCCTGTTTATACCTGTATGCCTGATGTTCATGTATTGTTCCATTGTAACCCTCCCGGGTCGCACCTGAAAATAGGCACTTGGTTGTCTAGTGTGCTTACCCGGTAAACAAAAGCAAATAAATAAATAAATATCTCAGCTTACGTCCTTTCTCGACAATTCCTCCTTTTCACCCCTTCCAATCTGGCTTTAAGAAATCCCACTCCATGTCTACCTTCCTCCTTCGGCTCACTTCTTCCATACTTACAGGCATGGATAAAGGACTGGTGACCTCTGCCATTTTTGTTGATCTTGCTAAAGCTTTCAACACTATGGTGCAACCCCTTCTCCTGGACAAACTTAAAGCTGCTGACTTTTCTGGCTCTTCAGTCAGCTGGTTTTGTTCATACCTTAAAGGCAGATCTCAAGTTGTCTGAATAGGTAGATCCACTTCACCTTCTCTCCCCATTAGTTCAGCATCCTGTGTCCTATTCTCTTCTCTGTATTCCTAAATCACCTACCGTCTGTTCCTCTCCATACATTCATCTGTATGCTCATGACACAGTTCTTTTTGCTTCTGGCTTCTCTCCCCATGTTCTTACCTCCAGACGTCAGTCAGATTTTGTCAACATTCTGAGTTGGTTCAAGGTAAACCAATTGTCTCTTAATGCCAAAAAACAGACTCTATGACTTTCAGTACCAATCAGAGGCTTGCCATACTTAATTCTCCTTCCCTATTTCAAACCCTTGATGGTTGTATACTTGAGGATGTCTCCTCCTTTAAGTACCTTGGGGTCTCTTTTGACCTACATCTTGATTTCTCTGTGCGCATTGATGCAATTCACCATCAGCTGAATCCTAAACTTGGTGCTTTGTACAGGAACAGTGTGTATTCCGCTCCCTGCCCACCGAGAAATTGTAGTCAAATTCATCCTTTCTATTTTTGACTACAGTGACTTAGTCTACTGTAGTGCCCCTAAAACCTCCTTTGCCAGACTGGACCCCATTTTTCATTCCTTCTGCTGCTTTGCCTTAGATTGCCCCATCGCACTCATCACCGCTTTCTTTACTCAGCTCTTTATTTCCCTTCTCTTGATGCTACGTACCTTTCCCATTGTGTCTCTTTTTTTGTCCGAATTCTGGTTTGGCACCCTTCCCTCTTATCTCAGATCCCTTCTTTCCCCTCATCCTTCTTCCTCCTACCCTCTTGGCAACAATACTTTCCATATAGAAACATAGAAACATAGAAGATGACAGCAGATGAGGACCACAAGGCCCATCCAGTCTGCCCATTTTTTCTACCTTATGAATGTGCCATAGACCTTTACTCTGTCAATGGCCTATCTTTTCATACTCATTTGTATTGCTCCCTTATGCCTATCCCATGTCTGTTTGAAGCCCTGCACTGTATTCATAGCCACTACTTCCTGAGGTAGGCCATTCCATGCATCCACCACCCTTTGTGTGAAAAAGAACTTCCTCACATTACCTCTTAATTGGCCTCCCTCTAATCTCATGCAGTGTCCTCTTGTCCCACAATGTTTCTTATATTAAAACATGTTAGACTCTTTCACCTTCTAAATGCCCTTAAGATGCTTGAATGTTTCGATCATATCACCTCTCTCTCTCCTTTGCTCTGGAGTATACATATTAAGCTCCGTTAATCTGTCCTCATATGTTTTCTGATGCAGTCCCTGCACCATTTTGGTTGCCCTTCTCTGGACTGCCTCCATTTTGTTAATGTCCTTGTGCAGGTGTGGCCTCCAGTACTGCACGCAGTACTCCAGATGGGGCCTAACCAGTGTTTTGTAAAGAGGGATTATTACCTCCCTCTTACAACTTGTGATACCCCTACTAATATACCCCAACATCTCTCTAGCCTTACCTACTGCTTTATTGGTCTGCTTGGATGATTTCAGGTCATCTGCAATAATGATGATGATGCCCAAGTCTCTTTCTTCCCTTGTGATTGCCAGCAACTCCTCTCCCAAACTATAGGTAGCTTCAGGATTTCTCTTCCCTATGTGCAAGATCTTGCACTTCTTTACATTAAACCCAAGTCACCACTCTTCTGAACATGTTGACAGTTTTTTCCAGATCTCTTCTCATTCTGCCCACCCCATCTGGATCATGTACTCTGTTGCACATCTTGGTGTCATCTGCAAACAGGCAAACCTTATCCTCCAGTCCATCTGCAATGTCACTGATGAAGATATTGAAGAGGACTGGCCCCAGACTGATCCCTGAGGTACCACACTTGTGACTTTCATCTCTTCTGACTGTATACCGTTTACCACTACTGTCTGTTTTTGCACGCCAACCAGTTTGCCACCCAGCTGATCAATCTCTGACCCACCCCGAGCCTACCCAGCTTATTAATCAATCTTCTGTGTGAGACAATATTGAAAACTTTACTGAAGTCAAGGTAGGTGACATCAACTGTACTCCCTTGGTCCACCACTCTGATTACCCAGTCAAAGAAATCTATGAGATTAGTTTGACAGGACCTTCCTGCTGTAAACCCATGCTGTCTTGAATCCTGTGCGCCTATGGATTCCAGGTGTTGCACTATCCTTTCCTTAAGGAGCGTCTCCATAATCTTGCTCACTACTGAGGTAAGACTGACTGGTCTATAGTTCTCTGCCTCCTCCCTGCTGGCATTCTTGTGGAGCGGGATCACATGAGCCCTTCTCCAGTCTTCTGGGATCTCTCCTGTGCTCAGAGAGTCACTAAACAGTTCTGCTAATGACTCTGCTAGTTCCACCCTTAGCTCGTTTAGTGCCCTGGGATGTATGCCATCAGGTGCCATTACCTTGTCCACCCTGAGTTTAGCAAACTCTTGTAGGATCCTTTCTTTTGTGAAGGGACTTATGCACACTTCCCTCCCCTTGTGCCCATGGTGCTGAGCTGTGGGCCCTGCTCCTAGAAAAACTATTGTTGGTCAATCTGCTTTTTCTTACCACTTTCCTATACTTTGGTTCTCTCTTTGCCTTTCTATTCATTTTGCCTCTTATTCCTCCTCCTCCTCCTCACTAAAGTCTCTTCTTTCTGATTTTTGTTGTCCTACTTGCAACTGCTTTTGCCCTCTCCTTCTTTCTCTATTCTCTAGTCTGGCACTCTCTTGCTCTGACATTTTTGTTTATTTCTTTATATACTGACATTGGTTTAACTTCTATTGTTGTTGCCTTCATTCATTCTTTGCCTTACATTTTTGTTTCTGCTTGTATTACTTATTTAATATTTACATTATTGTTATATTGTTAGACATCTCCCCCTCCCCTCTCCCCAGGACTCATCTGGAAATGAGCTATTATCAGCTCAGTATGTACTTCCTGGTTAAACTTTTAAATAAATAAATGTCTATTCCATGCAAGCCTGAAACCCCTACACACACTGTTTTTGCCACCACCACTTTTGCTGGCAGTCTGCTTCAGATGTCTACCACCCTTTCAGTGAAAAAAATATTTTATTACATCTCTCTTAAACTCAACTCCAGCTTTATTACATGCTCCCTGGTCCTGGAGCTTTTGTATAAGGCACTCCCCTCTGGCACCCTGTTTACCCCATGAGGTACTTGTAGGTCTCTATCATGTCATCTCTCACCATTCCTTTCTTCCAGGGTGTGCATGTGGTGATCCCTCAGCCTCTCCTCCTAGGGCTTCATGTGCAACCCTTGAATAATTTTATTTGCCCTCCTCCAGACTGCCTCTACCCTGTCTGTGTTCTTTCTGAGGTGTGGCCTCTGAAACTGGACACTGTGCTCCAGGTGGGGTCTCACGAGTGAGTGATACATTGGCAACACCAACTCCCTCCTCCTGCTAGAGATGCCCCTCTCTATGCATCCCAGCATTCCACCAGCTCTACCCACTGCTTTTTTACACTGTTGTACCACTTTAAGTTCATCAGCTATGATAACCCAGAGGTTAATGTCCAGCTTAGTACCTCCTCTATGCTATACTCAGCTCCTGGGTTCCTATGCCCTAGGTGCAGGATTTTGCACTTTTTGACACTGAACCCAAACTGCCATGCTCTTCACCACTCCCTCAGTTTCCCAAGATCCCTGTGCAGTCTTCCCACCCCTCTTGAATGTCCACCTTACTGTAGATTTTCATAATATCTGCAAAAAGGCATACCTTCCCTTCCAGTTGAAGGCACTGAAAAGGACAATTTCCAGCTGTGGTACTGAGCTGGTCATGCTCCCATCATTAGAGTGAGTGCCATTTACCACCATCCTCTGTCTCCTATCTGTTAACTAGTTTCTAACCCAATTCACCACTTTGTATCCCACTCCTAGGCTGCTTAGTTTCTTTGTCAGTCTCATGTGCAGCACAATGTTGAAGGCCTTGCTAAAGTCCATATTGCATACATGTGATATGTCCAACTTGCATAAGAGGGAGATTTGGGTCAAATTAGGAGGGAGATTGGCCTGCCAACTTGCTTAAGAGGGAAATTTGGGTCAAATTAAGAGGGAGATTGGCCTGCTAGTAGGGAGATGCCGTAGCGTCATGAGTTTGTCCTTAAATGGTGTCAAAAAATAAGAAAAAAGTCACTACAAAAATGTAATGTATTTCATTTTGTCAAGAATAAGCACTAAAAAGAATAAACAACTAGTTATATAAAATTATCACATACATTGTTCATCATTGATTTAATTTTTATGTTTCTTTATCTACCCAAAAAATATGGATATTTTGGACAGAATTTTACTTAAGCAGGAGATTTTGTTTCCCAGGAGGGAGGGAGGGAAGGAGTTCAGTCAAAAAAAACAGGAGTCTCCTACGAAAAAAGGGAGATATCACATGTATGATATTGGCCATGTCAACTGCCCTCACCAATCTATTTTCCTGGTCACCCAGTCAAAAAAATCCATCAGATTCATTTGGCATAACCCCTCTCCCACCCTCAGTGAATCCATGTTGCAGGCAGCATGGTCTTGCAGCCCATTGATTTCCACATGGTAAGTAAGTAAGTAAAATATTTTTTTTAAATACACCCATTCTCAGAGGCTCTGGGCACCATACAATAAATTAACACATAATCAAAAGCATCAACAAAATAACAAAATACAATTACACATACAGTTATAAAATTATTAAAATACAACAAATAATCAGCTCAGACAATTCTCAATTTAATCCAAAAATGTCTTGGTGAATAGGTGGGCTTTAAGGTGAGCCTTAAAAACCTCCAATGTTGGGGCCTCCTTAACCCCAAAAGGGAGTGAGTTCCATGGGACCATGGTGGTGACACTAAATGTCCTGTCGCCAGCCGATTTCAACCTCGACCTGGGAACCGCTAGGAGGCCCCCACTGGAGGAACAGAGAGGATGAGCTGAGACAGCGGGAACCAGAAGGTCAAAACAAGTAACCAGGGCCCTGACTGTGTAGAGCCTTATAGGTGAGAAGCCCCACCTTAAAGAGGATCCTCCACCTGACTGGCAGCCAGTGCAGATCACGCAGCACCGGAGTAATGTGGCAAAATTTAAGCTGCCCAGTAAGTAACCGTACAGCTGCCTTCTGCACTCTGCAGTCTGTGAAGAGATCCTCCCGTGACCTGAGATAGAGTGCATTACAGTAGTCAAGCCTCGATGTATCCAAGGCATGTATCAAGGTAGGGAGGTCCAGAAGCAGAACAAGGGGCTTTATGCTGGCGATATTTCTAAGATGCAAAAAACAGGAGTCGACAACAGAGGAAATCTGTGCCTACATAGTCAAACTCCTATCAAAAATAACATGTTTGCACCCTTGAGGAGGCCTTCAATGAGACAGAACCTAGAACTAGTCCAGTCCTTGAATCAACGGCCAATCTATCACGCACTCTGTTCGACTCCACTACCAGTACCTCCGTCTTATCGGGGTTCTGTCACAACCAACTGGATACCATCCAATCATTAATCTCGGCAAGGCAGCTGTTTAGCACATCCTCCGGGTTGGATGTTCCTGGGGCAAAGGACAAGTATAGTTGGGTATCATCAGCATAACAATGAAAACCCAAACCATACTTCCTAATGACCCCCCCGGCAGCATATACACTGCAAACAACATAGGGACCAAAACTGAACCTTGGGGAACTCCACAAGAAAGGAGACTAGTGAAGGAGGAGAAATTCCTCATCACAACCAGCTGTCTCCTATTAGATAAAAAAGACTCAAACCAGCAGATGACAGTGCCAGTGAATCCACAGAGTTCCCCAAGATGGTCAAGCAACACACCATGGTCTACTGTGTCAAAGGCTGAAGAGAGATCCAGGAGAATAAGAATTGTCTTGTCTCCCCGATCTCTGGCCCTGAGGAGGTCATTCTACATCTGAACAAGCATGGTTTCAGTGCTATGCCTTGCCCAAAACTCTGACTGGAATTGTTCGTACAAATCATGAGTTATGAGGTGCTCCTCCAATTGAAGTGCCCCTACCTTCTCCACAACCTTCGCTAAAAAGGGAAGGTGGGAGATAGGTCGGTAATTTGCCCTAATCTCTGGGTCCAAAGATGGTTTCTTTAAGAGTGGTCTCACCAGTGCATCCTTCAAGGCATTAGGAAAGACCCCCTCAGCTAAGGAGCACCTGACAAACAGGGCAAACACCAGGCCAACGGTGTCAATGCATCTCATCAAGAAACGCGTCGGCACCAGATCCAGTTCACAAAAAGTGTGCCTCAAATTGGTCGCCACATCAATAACCTCAATGGCATCCACTGGTTTAAACTCCCCCCAACCAGGTGGAGTGCACTCAGGATACCTCTGATGACCACTGCAGCTATAACATTGCAGACTGGAGGAACACCCTGCCGAATACTGGACACTCTGTCCGAGAAGAACCAAGCAAACTCTTCACATTCGAAGTCTGCAAAAACCTTCTTTGGCTACAGACAGACAGGATGGTGTAACCTATCTACTTTCTGAAAAAGTATAGTTGGTCAGAACTTCCTTGCAGCAATCTCCCTGGACAGGAATACTGCCTTCTTATGGTTGATTGCCCCCTGGTATGCGTTATAATTCACACACAGGGCCAGTTTGTCTGCATCCAGGCCGGATCTCCTCCAGCAGTGCTCTAACCTCCAATCCTTTCTCTTCATCTCCATGAGGTCCCCATCAAACCAAGGAGACCTCAGGTACAAAGATTTGGGATGTACATGGACAGGTGCGAGGGAGTCAATGGCGTCAGATAGAATCCTATTATAGGAGTTTACCATAGCACCAATGTCTCCGACGCATACATTTCCCACGTCAGATAGATCAGCTGCCACCAGAAAACCCTCTAGGGTCAAACTCTGTAAAGGGGGGCAGCTCATCATCTCAGTAGGGAGAGGGCATCCGGTGGGAGCCCTGAACGTGAACTGCACCGTGCAATGATCAGACCAAACTACTCGATCAATCCTGAGATTATCTATCTCGAGCCCCAGTGAGAACATCAGATTCAGCGTGAGCTTGTGACAGGCCCAAAGAAGACATAGTTTGGAGGAGGCTATAATCAGGCTGAGACAATTCGTTGTCAGCCCAAACATTGAAGTCCCCCAGAATAATACATCCAGGCTCAGTGTTTCACCAGCGATGAATCTGCAATCTCCTGCAGAAAATTCCCCACCGTCCCAGGAGGGTGATAAATCAGGAAGATTCTGCACCCTGCACCTGGTCCCCCATGAATGGCCATGCACTCAAAAGAATCTGGGGCTCTCACTGGGTACACAGTGAAGCCCAAGTCAGATCTAAAACAGACGGCTACACCACCAGCCCTTTACTCCTCTCTGAGGCAGTGCACTGCAGTATACCCGGGGAGAATGGCAGCCTCAAAAACTGGACCTGCATTGTCCCCAACTCAGGTCTCTGTAATGCAAGCTAGGTTGACAGAGGAAACCAAATCCACAATAATTGTGGTTTTATTCCTAATTGACCAGGCATTGTATAGCACTACCCTCAGAAGATTTGTGGGAAAGGTAGCCCCACTGATTACCTGACCACATGGTCTAGTGGAAACTCTGGAGACAGGCACCAAACACGTCTGGCCTCTGTCTTGTGCCAGTCATCCAGGGTGCCTCCTGGACCCAATAATCTTGATATTACCACCCTCCATGAATGGGGCATCCTCCTGGCCTCTCCAAATCCCTACCTCCCAGCAACATCTTACCATGGTATCCAAAACTGGGAGACAGGTGAATGGCTGAAGATCATGTAGGAGAGATGATTCATACACAATTCTAGCCCCCCCGGTACCCCCCAAACAACCCTTACACATCAGAAATATCTAAACTGTCTAAACATACTCTACATATATCTTAAATTATTAAATAGTTATATTAAATTATATCTCAGTATATTACCCCACAGTGTCCTATAAACTATAAACATTATAGAAAAAATTGTAGACATTTCCAGTGTAAGTAAGTAAGTAAAACAGTATGTGTTAAGCATCCAATCCCAGAGTTTATGGGCACTCTACAAGGAGGCAAAGATAAAATAAATAACATATAACAATACAAACATATGTTAATGACAGTGATCATGAGCAACAATAATGCAAAATAAAATCCTCAATAAAATAATATTTCAGCAGTTGCTTAATTCCTAAAGCTCATAGATAGTTCTCAAATGCTTCTCTAAACAGATGTGCCTTCAGACCCCATTTAAATGCTTCCACCGATGGGGACTCCCTCAAAGATCTTGGAAGCAAGTTCCACAGAGCTAGGCCAGCCCCCTTGAACAAACAATCTCCTGAGGTCTTCAACTGAGCCCTAGGAATCACTAGGAGGCCCTCGGTTGAGGAACAGAGCAAGCACCCAGGGTGGACAGTGGTCAGGATGTCATTCAGATAGCCAGGGTCCAATCTGTATAGGGCCTTATGGATGAGCAAGCCCACCTTGAAGGTGATTCTCCATCTCACCAGCAGTCAGTGTGGGTCATGCAGGACCAGGGTCACATGGCAAGACCTCAGGAAGCCCATTTGCAATGTGGCCACTGTGTTCTGCACCACCTGTAGGAGACAGAGGATCCCTCCATTGACCCTGAGGTATAGAGCATTACAGTAGTCAAAGCCTAGATGTTACAAAAGCATGAACCAGTGAGGGCAGGTTGCCAGGTGAAATTAAAGCTTTAATCTGGGTAACATTCCATAGGTGGTAAGAACCACTCCAGACAATGGATGACATCTGAGCTCATGTGTCAATCAATCAATCATCAAGGCTGATGCCCAGATTCTTCACCTTAGTAGAAGCTGCCAAAGGCCAAGGCCAAGGAATAGCCCTGATACTGCCCTTGCAGCACCCACATAATGCCAGCAACCAGGCTGAGTCACTAGCACTTCCATCTTGTTGGGGTTGAGTCTTAGACATCTAGAGGATATCTAGCCTTGGATCTTGGCCTGACATTCATTAAGCACCTCCACAGTGTCACTCGTCCTGGGAGCAAATGACATATATAGCTGAGTATCATCTGCATAACAGTGAAAATAGAAACATGGACTTTGATGACAGATAAGGACCGTTTGGCACACCTAGTCTGCCCATTTCCCTACCTATAGGATAAGCTGCAGATCCTATTTAACTGACAGCCTATTTCTTCCAAGCCCAAAACCCAAGCTGGACCATCTACTGATCTCACCCAGGGGAAACAAGTACACTGCAAACAACATAGGTGACAGTCTTGAGCCCTGGGCACCTCCACAGGGCAGGGACTTTGGTTCAGAGATGGCAATTATGCCAATCATGGTGAAGTAGTTCGTATCAATCTCGAATGGTGTTTGCCATCTTCATATCCTTATTGCATGACGCAGTTTCAGGCCTGGACTGGTCCCCTTCAATTTGGTGCTCCAGCTCCACCCTACACACTACCACCATTATCTGACATAAACCGGCAAGCCTGCAACTTAGAAACCATTGCCCAAAGTTTCTATTTAAAAGCTTGAAAGCATTGTGACCAAATATGTTAGAAATTATTGCTGGTAGGAGCAGAGTTAGAAATAATTGCTGGTGGGAGCAGAGCTCATTAACACACAGCCTCTCCCGTGTTAGGTGAAAAGCCCACACCTATAAATTTTTATTCCTATACAGATTGCCCTTGTTCTTGTGTCTGGTAATATGCCATTTTTATGTTTGCTTGCGTGCATGCACAAGAAACATTATGTGGCAGATTAGTAGAGAAGCGGGTTGTGGAGGCGCAGCACTGTGACAGCCAATGGAGGCATTGTATTTGGGGGCTTAGCACTGGTGGACCAATGGAGGCACAGTGTGCTGATGACACTAGATTCCAAAAGTGCCACCGACTTGTAACATTTTCATCGCAGCAATCAGGGTCCACCTCGTCATTGCAGCATCAGCCATTCCACTGCAATGAGGGAGCGAACCGTCATTGCAGGGTAGAACATTACCTAGTGTAATATTGTTTGAGAACATGGCGGCAAGCCACCGCCATGTTCACAAACAATATTATACAGCTCCCACTGCCAAAGGGGTGCCCAATCCCTCTTGGCAGCATGCACCCTCCCCAAAACAGTCTTTGTTTGCCGATGGGGGCCCCAATCCCCATCAGCTTCAGTCCCCCATCCCAATTGAATTTGCCAATGGGGGAATACACTCTCCTTTGGCATAATGACCCCCCCAAAAAACAGTAGGTTTGTGCCAAAGAGGGTGCCCAATCCCCCTTGGCTCTTGCGCCCCCATTATGTGCTGATGGGGGTGCCCAATCACCCATCAGCTACAGCCAGCCCCCCAAAAAACAACACTCAGGTGGCATGCTGGGACCCCACCCCAACGTGCCAAATTTCCCTGTTAAAAAAAGATCCTGCAATGTTTTTGTTTGTTCTTTTGTTACCAGTAAATCAGAAAACAGTCCCTCGTTGAATCCGGTGGCCCCACCACCCTACCCGCACCCACCTTCTGTACACCCTGCCTTCCCACCCCCCACCCCATACTCACCTCCGGAGCCCAGAGCAACAATCTTTGGTGGACTGGGAACACGTCTGCACTCTTCAAAGTCGACCTTGAACTGAAGAAATGCCGGTAAGCTATATAATGGCATAAATTGGGTTTTTCCAACTTTGGTGCATATCTCAGGCATTTTAGGGAATTTTGGCACCAAATTTTCTATGTGGAGTTATTGGGACCCCTCCTTATGAATTCAGTCACTGTCATGGCATTATTCAGTCCTGAAAGGTGATTCATGGTCACTGTGTGGAATCACCTTTTGGGACCAATTAACAAAACAACAATGCCAGTGTTCATGAGGTGGCCTCTCAAAAAGTCTATGTTGCAAATTTGGTGGAAAAAATCCAAGAAATTACTGTTTTACAAGCATGCTTTGCACAGTTGCTACGTACTCTCATAACTTCCCAAATTTGCAATATTTTCACTCCAGATTTTCAACATGGCCATTTTTCTGCACCTCCTTATGAACAGTACAACTATTATTTTTCACTTCCTGGCCAACAAGTGTTTTCGCACTTCCAGTGCAGAATAGCATGGTCGCTGTTGGAAATCTGTGTTTGGGATACATTAAGAAAATCACAGAGACACTGTTCATCAGCAGAGGTCCTAAAATGACTGTGTTGAAAATGTTGTGATGAAAGTCCATAAAATGACTGTGTTATGAGCATGCATTGCGCAGTTTCCATGTATGCTCATAACTTCACACATTTATAATATTTTCACTCCAGATTTTCAACATTGCTATTTTTCCATACCTCCTTATGAACAGTACAGCTGTCATTTTTCACATCCTGGCCAAAATGTGTTTTTGCACTTCCGCTGCAGAAGAGCATGGTTGCTGTGGGAAATCGGTGTTTGGGACACATTAAGAAAATCACAGTGACACTGTTCATGAGCAGAGGTCCTAAAATGCCTATGTTGAAAATTTGGTGACAAAAGTCCATAAAATGATTGTGTTACACTCATGTGTTGTGTAGTTTCCACTTATGCTCAAAAGGGCAAGCATTTTTAATATTCCCACTACAGATTTTCAACATTGCGATCTCTTCACACCTCCCTATGGATGGTGCAGTTGTCATTCTTCACATCCTGCCCGATCTGTGTTTTCGTACATGTGGCACAGAATGGCACTGTCACTGTTGGAACTCAAAGTTCAGGACACATTGACAAAATCACACTGCCACTCTTCATGAGAAGAGGTCCCAAATGCTTTCATGAGGTGGGGTCACAAAAAGGCCATGTTGAAAATGTGTAGTGCAAATACCAACAAATGCCTGAGGTGTTAGGGTTTCTAATCATAATGTCCCACCTTTTACAGACTGACAGGCATCAGGGTGTGCCTTTGGATCACTGACTGTACTGCTTATGCCTTCCCACCCCACCCCCAGCCACTGACAGGCATAGAGGTGTACCTTGGACTCTTCGGCCCCAGACTTCACCCCATTCTCCTATGATGCACCCATTTCAGTGTATGTCCTTATGGACTGGGGTGACTGTAAAGCCAAACACCCCAAGGCACACCTCAACTTCTTGTCAGTGCCTGCAGAATAGGGTGAGGTGACATGGCATGACCGTCATGGGCAAGAACCCAAACACTTACCCCAATGCCTGTCCATCTACAGGATGGAGGTGGGGTTGGCGTGAAGTTCAATACTTCACTGCCATTCCTATTCTGCATCTGTCTAACTCCTGCATTTCCAATGATAATACCAAAAAGCAAGCATTCGGCATTGACAAATGCTTGTTTAATGTTTTGAGTCAGTTTTAGAATTTCCTTTAGCTTTAGAATAATTAAAGGAGAGCTTCATTAAATATTGGTGACATTAGGTTTCCACCAGTATTTTCTGCTGTTTTTAACACCCATTGTCACTCCTCTGCTGAATAAAATCAAGTAAAGGAAAACAACACTCACCACTCAGACAGTAGGCAACCACAGAACCAGCAAGGTGTTTAGCTGTGCACAGAGTGTTTTTGCTTTATTGGTGCCTCAAGTACAGTTATTCTGGAGCACAGAAATTAAACTGATCACATTAAAGCTGGCTCCCAACTTGTTTTGCATGTGGTACTTTATCAGGAGATGGTGAACCAGTCACTAACCTGCCTAAAATAATAATGAATTTAAAGGTTTACACACACTTAAAAACAATGGTGCAGGTAAGTGATTTAAAACATAGTGGTAAACAACACAAGCAATTTATATGGAGCATATCAAGTCAGAGTCAAAGGGCTTTAATGAGCATTATCAAGGTTGCCAGTTGGTTAACAAATTCATGATGGTGCATACGTATATCAACTTCAAAATCATGTTTCTACCCTAGTGCAGGTATATTAATCTCTGAAATATATCACTGGAAACATTACACCCCCACAGCAGGGAATTCATTTTTTAGGAGGGGAAGTCGGTCCAGGTTCACATTCCTCAGCAACAGACTACACTCCAGCACAAGATCCAAAATTCTGAAAAGAACAAAATAAATAAAGAATTAGTGTTGCAAAATAATAACTGTCATAGGGCTGCTAGATGCACTCAACTGGCTCACCATCCCTTGAGAAAACATCAAATACGAAACATGTCTGGAGCTAGTCCTGCTACCAACAGCCTGATTTTTGTATTCCAGAAGAAGAAGAATTGCATTGGGTTGGCTCCAACAAAGCAAGAACACTTTGTGTATAGCAAAAGATTGCTGTTTTCTATGGTTGTCTACCCTGCAAGTGGTGAATGCCATTTCTTCCTCCATTACCAGATTGTCATCCAAACTTGTGCACTGCATATCCTGGTGTGACTGCCCCACTGTGTCTACCATTTGATTAAAATCAATGAGTATTCAACCATCTCTGCCTCTAGACCTGATTGGACACTGGGAGCAGTCAAGCCTATTCCAGGTGGTCTAGCATGCTGATCATAAAAGGAAATGCAGCAACACATTAATGGATTTGGACTAACAATGCCAGCCATGATCAACAGTGGAGGTTGAAAAGAAGTGCATAATGTGTATTATTGCCACTCTTGGGTGAAATGTTTTCCTTTTAGTTGGGGTGTGGGAAGTGAACAGGGTCAAATGGAGGAATATGGAGATATTGACTGATTAATTGATAGATTGATCAATTGATTGACTGATTTAAAAGTGTTACTAGTAAAGGCCTAGTGAGCAGTGTAACAGCTCACTTTCATTGTGTCCTGGGCAAAAGGGGTTTTGAGAAGCAATAACTCAACACAATAATGTAGCACAGTACAACACATTATAAACTAGCAATAATTGGGGACTGTTTTTTCCATAGGAAAAGCTGGTTATAATTCATCATTATACCCGTGGGTTACAACAGCAAACATGCACCAGCTTTCCCTATGAAAATTGAAAGTGATAGCTCACACTTGCTCTGCCATGTAGCTGTTTCCAGAATAGTCACACTGTAGCTGGCAAACATTCCCCGGTGATTACATAAAACAACACTTGGGGAAGACTGTAAACTTGAATTTTATAAACACCCTTAGTGTGGAATGCTTTGATAAACCTGTCAAGCTTTGCCCTCAGGGTTTATGTAGCATCCCACACCTCTGGTGTGCTTAAAATTCTCAGTATGCCCTCATACCCATGCGTTATTCTATATGTATTAATAACTGCGCAATGCAGAAAAACAGGGTAAGCGAGTAATATGAAGATAGTTCAAGATTCAGGAACAAAGGTGAGCCGACAGCAGGTACTAACAAACTATAATACATAGGTAGGCCACTCTCCCCATTGAAAAGAAGGAACTGAAGAAAAAAAATCCCATATCAGTTGCTAATAAAGCAAAGGTGACATCATCCACAATATAACATTAACCTAATTAATTAGTCACGGTATCATCAACAAAATAGCACTCACCTAATTAATCAATCATGGAATCATGAACAAATAACACCATCCTAAGAAATCAATTCTGACATCATCACTATGAAACACCCTAAACAAATCAACAAACTGCAACATCAGCCATAAACACTTTTTCAATTATTTTACCTCAGCTTTAAACATACTTTGATTAAAAGAATACATTCTCAACATTTTGTTTTTTCCTCCAACAAAGCTAAAAACAGTTGTACACAAATTCTGTTAAAACCTAGACACGGACTGCATGACTTCTAGCATCTCACTCGACCTCCTTGTGTTGCAGCACACAGAGTTGAACAAATGGGTCAAAACCAAGACCACATTACCAGCAAGAACTTACATCTCAGCTGGAACATCAAAACTTTAAAAACACATATTTTATAAAGCAAAATATTACATTTTCTAGTCCCAACACCTACCACAAGTTGGTAAAATATAATATAAATCATGACATAGAAATACTGCACTAAGACTGACTGTAATCCTGTCCACACTTTAAAAATATGCAGTTTAAGCCATCTTCTTCACAAAATCACCATAAAGCAGATTCACACTGTAATGAGAGAAAACTACCACAGCACCAGTAGTTCACATAATGTTTTGAACTGGAATGTGTTTACTGATAATTTCATCCACCTGTTAGTATTTTCATCTACCATCAATTAACCTGTCTCAGACCCCCCAACCTGTAAACCAAGTCTCAAACTTTCTGAGTGCCTGCAGTCACTGACTCTGTCTTTGTCTAATACTGCTGTGGTATCTTGACATACTTCCCTGCTTACTGCAGTGTAGTGCTGTGACCCTATTTTGAACATTTTTATGTATTGTAGCTGCCCTTCTGGCCAGCAGTTGAGATACTTCTGAAATTATCTCCTGCACTGTACAGAACTGATGCTGTTGCTGTTACCACCTCTACTACTTACACTCTGTGAGTGTGCGAATACATAGCTGGCAGTATTGTATTGTGCTGTCAAATGTGGACATATACCAACATACTGTATGTAAATGCGCAGGGTGGGAAACACATTCCTAATATCAGAAAGTGGGAGTAAATCATGCAGAAATGGTAGTCAAATACTCCTTTACTCCCCTTGTCTGTTCTACTGCACAGCATGTTGCTGAAACTACAACCAAAAATGCAACTACAATACATTCAGATATACAGGATTAAGAGATTTCAGTCCTCTACACAATCAGAAAAATGTAGGCTTTTCACAGTCTGCAAAGGGGGCCAACAAAAAGAACAAAAGGTTCTTTGTCTTTTACAGTAGCTTGTTTTTTTGTTTTTATTGGGTTCACCACAACATAATCCAGATAGACTATCTTAGGGTAGCTGGTTCATTCCACTGGGGTGTCACACAGGTGAGGCACACTGATGAGTCCTGGTAGGACAAAACACATGTATGTGTCTTCTGTTGGCACCCTTTACAGACTGTGTGAGAGACCTTTTGGTACCATGCATTTCTGCTTAAAGTTGAACCAACATAATATACTGTGGTGATTTGCATATGCAGCCCGTGGTGCTTTGCATTATGGGGGTATTTGTGACTGTAATTCTTTGAAACTTGGCTTCCTGGCCAGTGCCCTTTGGGGCAACCATTGCCTTAGTGCTTGTGCGCTGAGGTTCTTTGTCTTTTCCCTATATGTTCACTATTGGTTTTCCAGTTCTTGATGGATCTAACCCAATACTTCTTAACATTATAATAGTCAGTAGATTCTATTAAGTTCCTTAATTCTTGGATTTTGTATCATCTCCTGCATTTACAGATATTCCCAAGGCCTGTAACCTGCCTTCTAGTTCTTTCTGTCTTTTCAATCTTAATTTATTCCTCCATGAGGCTTCGGATATTATTCCCCCTGTAAGCGTGTCCTTGAAAGCATCCCACCATTCAATAATATTGCCCACTTGTACCTTATTGTCCATTTGAAACTGATCTATCAACTGGGATATTTTCCACAAAAAAGATTTATCTCTAAGTAAATAATTATTGAAATGCCAAATGCCCTTCTTTTTGAACCCAGATCTCATATCTAAATAGAGATCACAGCTCACCGGTCTATGGTCAGAGATTAATCTTGATTCAATGGTGGCTCTAACCCCCAAAGTCCCTACTAATAATTCTCTAGATACAAAAATGTTATAAAGTCTGGAATGTGATCCATTTCTGGAAGAGAAATAAGTGAAGTCTTTAGTCACCCCATGCAAATCTCTCTAGACATCCACCAGATTATTAGACATTAAGAAATGTTCCAATAATTTGGCTTTATACTTATCCCAGCTACATCCCTTAGATGATTTATTAATGGGGCTGTTTAATATACAGTTCAGATCTCCTCCAAATATGAAGTGGCCCCCATTTCAGGTGAACATCAGCTAATTTAATTCGGCCCAAAAATTTGCATATCCCTTAAAAGGACCATATAAAGAACCAAGTATTATGTCCTCTTGATCTCTGAGTTTTATATTGACCAGAACAATTCTCCCCTGTTTATCTGAGACTAAACCAATAATTTGCCCTTAAAATTTTTATTCAATAATGCCACCACCCTTGCACTTCTACTAGCAGCTCCAAGTGAATAAAATATATAACCTGGATATTTCTTTTTTAACTTTTCCATTTCTTTTTCATTCAAGAAAATTTCCTGTAACATAATAACATTTTCTTTACTTTTCTTGATCCAGGTCAGAATTCTAGTATGTTTCACAGGCGAATTTATACCATTAATATTCCAGGCACATATCTTAATTGACACCATTAGTAAAGGTGGAATAAATCAGTCCCCCTCTAACAAATGCATTACAATTCCATCTGTTGCTACTAAATGCAGCTCTTGACCCCCTTCCCATTATGCCTGCAAACACAATCTGGCATCCCCCCAAACTTGGTAACAAGGTTGGAAAAAGCAGCTAGTCCCCCCACACCAATCAGCATTTCAACATTTCACCCCACTACCTTTTGTTTTTTACCACAACTTGAATAATAGTAATCATCCATTGTCAAAACCAGTGAATATTGTTGGAAGTCTTATTTTCAAATTTGATAAAGCTTCTGAGGGAGAATTACACATCAAGATTTGATTATTCAAAAGCACCTTATATCTGGCTGGGAAAATTGCAGAAGTTTTGATATTCTCTTTCCACAGCCTCTGTTGAATACCCCCATATTTTTTTCTTTGATCCCACAAATGCTTTGAAAAATCATTTCTAAAGTTAATAGACTGACCTTGAAAAACAACATTTTTTACCCCATAAAATGCTTTCATAATTGTGTCTTTCCCCTCTGATGTCAACATTTTAATAATCACAGGCCTAGAGTTCTGGTCAGATTTTACAGACCCTAACCAATGTGCCCTATATATTACAGGTACATTCTCCCCTGAAACACCCAATTCTGCAAAAATATCTAACAAAATGTCTTTGAGAGGTTTTCCTTTTCCCATTCAGCAAGAATCCCAAACACCTGAATGTTCTTCCATCCGGCATGGTTTTCCTGGTCATCTTTTTTCCATTTAAGAGATTCCTGTTGTACTTTAAATTCCTTCATTTCTTGAGTTAAAAGGGAAACAACATTTTCCAGGTTTGATTGCCTCTTCTCTACCTCAGCAATCCATTTCATACCCAATTCCATATTTATATCCAGTTTCTGAATACTGTCTGATAGGGTTTTAACTGAAACTGGGAGAGACTGCAGGTTGCCCAAAGAAAGCTGTAGTTCATATACAGTCTTGAGCAATTGCTGGACCCAACCAGGTGGAAAATCTTGGGTGGACTCAGAAGTGCTAGGGCCCATATCATTTGTAGTTCCTTCTAAATTATTTGAAGAGCCTGCCATAGTGTTTTCTTCTAAAGGGTGAACAAAATCCTCCCCCAATCTCCATGGATGTATTTGTTTCGCCCTGAAGGCAGTATTACTCATAGTATCGGATAAATTTATGGGCTTAGGCTCAGATGGGGCAGTTTTCACCCTCCTTTTCTTTTCAGGATCAACTTTTGGTGCATTCTGAATAATTTGGGGCCAGCAGAATCACAACAATTCTTAAAAGGTAATTTCAACTCTCTCAATTTCCTCCCTCTGGCTTCCAATTGGACCTTTGGACTGTCCTGATCAAACATGGTATCAGACTCTGGGATAGATTTACCTTTTTTGAATTTAGAACTCTCTTTTGAGTCCTGAAATAGAAACATAAAAACATAGAATTTGACAGCAGATAAGGACCGCTTGGCCCACCTAGTCTGCCCTAAATAGTTTAGACAGTTTCTTCCCTTTTAACTGGTCATCCTGATTAGAGTCCCACATGGGCAGATTTATTAAAGAGAAAATGCCTTCAAGCAGTTATACAATGTGAAGCCCACAACATAACATGCTGTTCAGATACTTTATCCCCCCCCCATGTAAACAAGGGAGTTCAATATGACATTGGGGAAGAATGAATAGCTTTTAAACATCCAGTTTAGTGCATAGCATCACGGTCTCAGCTCAATATCAGGAAAAACAACAAGTGGAATGTGAACAAAAGGTGTAGGCTACTTATCCTAACAACAGTCCTTGGTGCCCCCTTCAGTTGTTGGTCACAAAACAAGGATGTTGATTGTTAGTTCAAGTTGCTCCAAAAAACTGTTGTTCATATCGCTTATCTCCGAATGATCAGGGAATAAAGTTAATTGCAGCCTGTAGCACTGAGTTTGCATTTTGCAACTGTCCGAAGGACTAGTTCTGGTACCAAATTATGGTTCCGGACCGCTACCACTGCTATAGATGCTCAAGAACTCATTCCCCTTTATTAACTAGTGCTTAATAATTGAAGACAAAAACACAGAGAAAAAATGTTACCATTTCCCCAGCAGCCGCTTCAGAGAAAAAAGGTTTCCCAAACAACTGCAGTTCCACCGCACATGGTAATTAACAAGTTTAGGCTAATGGGTGAATTTGTCATGTTAAGCTGAAAAATAGGCAGTGAAGAATGCTTGCAAAAAATAAAGAATGCCCAAGAGAAGCCATTCAAATTCAGTGTTTAATTCCCGCTGAGCTGGATGCCATGCCCATGGAGAGCAAGAGGGGTTGCAGCTCCTTGTAGCTGCCTAGCCACACATTCAGTGTCTTGTGTCACCCCATCATACCACCCATCACCATCCACCAAGATAACGTAGAAATACTGACTTTTTTGTATATGAGGTTGGAAGACCAGACTGTTGAACCATAATCTGTGCTCTCAGGTTTTTATTAATATATGTAGGTGGAAGAAAAGACCACTGAATGGTAATCTGCTCTCTCAAGTTTTGAACTTCTGCTGCTACAGTGCTGTTGCAGCTGAGTATTCATGCTCTAACAGCAAACATTATTTTTGTTTCCATATGTAGTTTACTTCTCCGGCAGCTGGCCCCTCCTTTGGAGTGGATTCATCTCTCCAGTGAGACTTTCCCCACACCCACCCCAACCAGCTATCCCCCATGGGTTATCTCCATGACAGGGCCGGTGGTGAGGGGTGCTGGCTTCCACCTACTCCCAGAAGCCAACATCTAGATTGCTGGGGGATGTGTGGGCACAGCCTGCCATCATGGAGCCTGCCAGCTCTAATTCCTTTTTCCATTTTCTCCCCAGACCCATGCACGTGCAATGAGTGGGGTGACTGTCTCCACCTCTGTGGAGGCAGTCTTTTTTCTGTGTGCATGGGTCCACCCCTTTCTAGTATGAAGCCTGTGCTGACCCCCAGCTTCCACTGGGTGTCAGTCTGCAGAGCAATGCTGAGTCCCCCAACCCCAAGGAAGGAGAGTTGTCAGCGGATGCTCAATCCTTCTTCACCCTGGCCGATCCCTGAGTGACCCAAGTCCGTTCCCGAACCGGGGTCACTGGCATGGCACGAGGTAAGGTGTCCAGTGCCTCAGCCCTCTGTGCCACCAGGCCGGCTCCAAACATTATCTTTTTAAGTATATTTTATGCACAGCCAGAAAACTGTAAGTTAAAAGAATATTTAAAAATGTGAGAACTGAATAATATTGGAAAAGTGGGAAAAAATTCCAGAAAGTTGATACAGAGACACTGATATCCATGTGTAAAATTCTCACATGAAATAAGGATTTCTCCATCAGCTTCCAACTTGATTAAGACTCATAAGCAAATAATTAAGTGGATGCACATAGTTGCTATACTAGGGTGATCATGACAACAAGAGGAAAGTAGTACATAAGAACCCCTATTACCTGGGCATAGCAGTTAGCATGCAGTGGATCCAGTCTCAAATGGTAGAGTACAGTTGTGCTGAAGATACAGTAGGTGTGTTGTTGAAGCAAGAAATGAGTAAAACATTTAGTATTTATCGCAGTTCAGCAGAAAGAGCCGAGGAGAACTGTGAGGGAACTGGCAGTTAATTATTTTACTTATTTTCATTACCTGGCTGTTTTTACCCTGACGGTAACTTGGCGACTTGTTCAAACACTAAATAGAATGATGTAGAGATTAGCTTGGACCTGGAAATAGGGTTCTTTCCCAAAGAAAGCAACCAGGAGCACAGTTCCTGGCAAAAACCTAAAAGCTGCAATAGACTGATATATTTTACAGGCTGACAATTACATTCTGGTGGCTGAACAATTTAAAATATACAAGTAAATTTTAACTAAAAGCAAAGCGACCTTTTTTGATACAGTATGAAGCTGTAATGAAGTTGATATGTAAAACAATTGGGGAGTGTTCTGTGAGGTCACTGAAGCACTTTAAAAAGCTGCGCTGCTGGCAAGCGCGAGCATTGTGAGTGGTGCAAGCGCCACTCGGGGTAAGAAATTTTACCTAAACTAAACTGTAATTCCTGTTTAAATTAGTAAGTTGCCTATAGTAGTGTAACCTTATTCCATTGTGGTGTAAGGTTTAAAAACTGGTAATTTGGACATAGGTTTAGCTCATAGTGGCAAGGAATCATTTATTTCAAGGGCTAAATAGCTCCCTTAGTGCCTCCTAAGTGGCAGAAGATTTATTGATTTATAGGGGAAAGCTGATTTGGGTGTTTTGGTGGGTAACTGCAGGGAGAGTGTTTGTAAATTTTGTGGGATATACCTGGGCTAATAATGGGGAAATTATTATTGTTCCACATTGTTAGTATTCTGTAGTATGCATTTGTTGTTGAACTGGACTGTATCGCTACTAATGATGGTAGTTTAGAGTTTGAGATAGTAGCTGCACATGCTGTTACTAAGGATGGGCAATTGCATCCTGGACTCAAACTCTTCCTACATGTATTTCGAACATAATATTTGGAACTGGTAGTGATTTTGTTAACATAATGTTAATTAAAATGTGTAACATGCAGATTTGTTATAATGTAGGGAAAACATGTATTGCTAATAGTGGAAATAGGCAGTTTTTTGTTCTTGGGAAATATGGGAAAAAATATTTTAGGGCAAAGTCGTTATTTATGATACTATTAATGTTATCAGGTACAGTTCATCCAAATCCTGGACCAATAAATCAAACTGTGAGGGGTGTGAACACCCTTTTAAAGATAGGCCATTTAAATATACAGAGCCTTTTGCCTAAAAAGGATTTATTAGAAGGATGGATAGTTGAAAATTCATTTGATGTCTTGGCATTGACTGAGACTTGGTCAACTGGGAAAGTGATTGATGATGAATTTGGTATTGATGGCTATTCTGTTTTTAGAAAGGATAGAAAAGGAAAAATGGGGATGGTTGTTTATTCTATATTAAGAATCATCTGTCAAGCATAAATCAGGGAAGTTCTAATGGTAACTATTATGTCATTGGTAATAGACTTAGTTTTGGGAAGTAACAAGCTGTTAACTTTAATTAGTGAACATGTACCTCCTTTGGATGTTAAAATGGGGATAGATGCTTTTTTTCAAGATTTATCCTTTCCTTCTTCATCTAGAGAATTGCTGATTGTAGGTGATTTTAATTTAGACTGGCCCCTCAAAACAAGCAATTGATGTTAGGAATTTGGTTTCAGGATTAGGGATGATTCAATTAGTAACAAATACTACTTGATATAATTATCGAACTGGATATGAGCCATTGATTGATTGGATCATTACTAATTGTCCTGAGCATGTGGTCACATCGGGAGTTAAATCTGACTGTCTTAGTGACCATTGTGCTGTTTATTGTGGGTGGACAGTGAAAGATTGTAGAGAACCTCAAAGAATTATTCAGTATCGTAAAGTCACTGATTTTCATCTGCAGTCCTTTTCTGATGAAGTTCATCTAATTGATTGGACATTCCTAGATGTCATTAAGGATATTGATGACGTTTTTGATAAATTTTATTGTCACTTTATTAATATCTGTGATAAGTTATTACCGATTAAGGTTGTTAAAATAAGAACTGATGAAAAAATATGGTTTGATCAAGAATTGAGAAAGATTACAAAGGATAGAAATAGGGCTTGGAATAGATTTAGGAAGCACAAAACAGTTGGATTTCAACAAGAATACAAGAGATTGTATAATTTGTGTAAATCTAAGGTAAGGAAAGCTAAAAGTGATTATCTTAAGAAGAAACTAGGTACTGGATCTGGTAATACTAAGGCCCTTTGGAAAATATTACATAGTTTAATGGGTAGGAGTAAGAAATCAGAGAATATCTCCATTCAGATTGATGGGCAATTAGTTAACAATCCGATCAAAGTGGCAAATGGGCTTAACTCTCATTTTACTAATTTGGAGAGGTTTAATATTCAGGGGTGGGTATCAAATTCCGAATTAAAGGAGACATTGACCAAAAAATGGATAATATGGAACAGATAGGAGTTCCAAGATTCTATTTTCGGACATTGACTGAAGAGGGTATTTTGACATATTTATCAAAGATGGATCCCAGACCTTATATAGGGGTAGATGGAATAGATTATAGGATCCTGAAAAAAGCTGGTACTTTAATTGCCCCAATGTTGACTAAAATTTTTAATTTTTCTTTAAGTAATAATGTTTTTCCCACAAAATGGAAATGTGGTATTATTAAACCCATATTTAAATCTGGTAGTTTGTTAAAAGTAAATAACTATAGACCGATAACATTGTTAGCTCCATTATCTAAACTGTTAGAGAGGGTTGTTTCAGATCAGATCAAGGAGCACCTGGATAAGTTTCAGCTTTGGTCCTCATCTCAGCATGGTTTTTGACCTGGACTCAACACAGAGACTGCCTTGGTGAGGTTCACAGGTCAGGTATATAAAGCCTTAGATGAGGGTAAAACAGTGACTGCTGGGTTTGTGGACCTCACCAAGGCATTCAACCTTGTTGACCATAGGAAACTATTGTTGAGTTTACTTAAGGTGAATTTTTCTAATTGAGTGATATATTGGATTGATAATTATTTATCTGGAAGGGTGCAGAAAACTTTTATTAATGGTGTAATGTCTGATGAGGGTAATTTGATGTGTGGTGTCCCACAAGAGTCCGTTTTGGGCCCTTTGTTATTTTCTCTTTTTTAAATTCTTTGCATAACATATGTAATCATACTGAGCTTATATTAATTGCAGATGATGCAGCTTTATTATATATTGGAGATTCCTGTCAATCTGTACAACAGCATTTGCAAAAGGATTTTAGCCTATTGCATAATTGGTTTATTGGGCATAATTTAGCGTTGAATCATGTTAAAACAAAATGCATGGTTTTCAAAATTCCTAGATCTAAAGTAAATTTTGAGCTGACCTTGAATGATAATTATGATAATAAAATTGAAAGGGTTTCTGAAATATGTTATTTGGGTTTAACTATAGACTGTTACTTATCTTTTGAATTACATATACAGAAATTAATTAGTAAGTTACATCAAAGATTAGGAATGCTGTATCGACTAAAAAGATATCTAACATATGAGACTAGGACAATATTGGCACATAGTTTGTTGTTTTCAGCTATTAATTATGGGTTATTAATATATATTTTTTCTTCAGATAGGATGCTAACAAAGCTTACAACAACTTATCATAATATCATTCTGTAACCCCTACCCAGTCTACCGTTTGTTTCTGACAGCAATACCAGGTGGGCTGGGTTCAGGGAGGAATAGGTCACTTGGCACAAAAGCTAGGTTTGGCTACTCTGCACAGGGGCACCCAAGTAACTCTGAACACAGGAGGCCATAACTGTAATGTCCAATACCAGAAGTGGGATTCTAAAGTGTGGCTTTTTATTCACATCCAAACAGAATAAACAAAGCATAGCTGGACCCCCATGGGGCTACACTCCTGGTAATGCAGATTAAAAGAGACTAGAACACTTCCTCAACACTTTAGCTCTCAGGCTCTGAACCCACTGGGTACACAGCCCAGACTTGCATGCTGCTTTGGGTTACACAGCCCAAACTTGTACACTGTTCTGGGTTTTCCCTGGCTCAGCTCCTTTACCAGCCACTTGGACACCTTCCATACTTCATGGAAACATTTTCTGGTGGCTCCCTAAACTATCTAAGAGCACCATGGCTCCATCAGGGAATCTTCCTTTCAATCCCACATTTGGCTACTTTCCTCAGGCACTGGCCAAGTATGTGAGAGAAAGCAAAAGGTGTCTCAGAGCAAATCCATAGAGGTGAATTTGGTTACTACTGATGGGGGGTCTCCCACCTCTTGCTCCCACAATTCATACCCAGCCATTTCTCTGGACAGTAAACACCTCATCCTGTAAAGCTTTGCAATGTAGATTCTTGCTAAATGTATTTCACATTCCATCTACTTGTCTTGCTTCCCATTTGTGCTGGACTTGAACATACTTTTAAGTGGCATTGTCCATTACTCTAGACCCCCACTGAGTTAAGCAGTCCAATCCCCAATTTCCTTCATGCTTTGTGCTGGACTTGAACATACTTGAATTAAGTGGTATTGTTCATTACTCTAGACCTCCCACAGATTAAGCAGTCAAATCCCTACTTTCCAACTGTACTTGGCTGTCTTTTCCTGACCCCACAGTAACAGTCCCTTTAGTTTCCTTCTGTTCAGGTGAAAACACTTGACCCTTTTTCAGAGCAAACTCACCCTTTGGTTGCAGGTGCCCCACAGGTGTTTCCTCCACAAGAAATCTCTCTCTCTCTCTCTCTCTCAGAGCTTCTGGTGCCTCAGCACAACGTGAACAGGCAGTTTCTTTCCCACAGCTGGACCCAGGGGGTTTGCCCCTGGAAAACAGGAAAACACCTGCCCCCATCCCCTCAGGGATGGGGCTACTGAACCATTGAAAGTGGTCTCCACACTTCAATTACCAGTTCCTGTATTCCTCTTCAGGTGGAAACACACACCTTCCAAAAGTAGCTCTGAAACAGAGCTTAAAGCTCTGAGAGCCTGCACACACTTTGTTGCACTACAGTTTCTCACTCAGACTGCACACAGACTGGCTTCAAATTCCCCAATGTTCTACTCTAACCTCCAACTGCAACATTCCAGTGTGGCTTATGCAGCTGTGACCATTCTAAGATGATGTCATCCTTCAGTCTCAGCTGAGACTCAGAACAGAGAGAGAGAGTGTGAAATCCATTTAACTGGAGTTTCACAAGCTGCCTTCCCTGCCTACCACTAGGTCTTACTGGGATTCTAGTAACCCCAGGTAACGGGGGGGTTACAATTCGATTTGTTACTGGTCAGAATAAAAGAACTCATCATTGTTTTCTTTATAGTACTTTAGGGTGTCTGTCCATTGTTGATAGATTTAGAATGTGTGCTGCAGTATTTCTGCAAAAAATACATCTAGGATTTTTACCAGCTATTATTTGTAAGATTTTCCAAGATTATTTAATTCTGCTAGGACAAGGTCACAAGTTAGCTATACATTTCAAATTCCTTTCTATTAAAGTACAATGGCTAAAAATTCACTTCAATATTATGCAGATAAATTATACAATGATTTGCCTTGTAATATTACAAAGTATGTAACCATCTCATTATTTAAGAGTGTTTTAGCAAAATTTATGTCTAATGAAGCAAAATGCCATTGTTTTAATTGATACATTTATTGTATGATTCTGTATGTTTTTTGTATTATATATGATGTTGTAATTATGTTTTGACTGGGCACCAGTGAAAATGGGCATTTTGTGCTCACTGGTCATACAGGATAAAAATAAACAAACAAACAAAACAAACAAACATATAATGTAGGCTAAATTATCTTCCTAAGCATGAGCAATATAAAAAATTGATTTTTTTTTCTTATGAGGAAAGTATAGATCACATGTTCTAATGAAATAGTTTCCAAAAGAAGGGGATTTTAGAAAAGTTGATTAGAATATTATTATGTAGAAGATATGTGAAATAATCTACTAAATATCTGCAATTTGAAATTACATGGTGCTCATAAATAGAAGCTGCATCGGAAGCTGTATCAGGTCTCCCAATGGCAACTTAGAATATCTGATCATCCTGGTCTGCCACGGAAAGATGAAAGTTGAGTAAATAATTTAAATTCAGTCCTGGTGCAGGGGTAGGACTATAAAGAATTAGGCTGCAGCTGCCCTGTGACCTCCGATGTCCGTGATGCTCTCCAGTTAATGAGACCTCTCTGATTATATAGAGCTTTTTGCCTCTTAGGATTTAAATTGTGGCACCTTACGCATTCTGTTGGCATTTGTGCACAGGTGCTCTCATTTTTTTCCACCAGTCCTCTCATCTTAATTTTGAGCAGCATGTCATCCACTAAGTTAAAAAAAGTGGCGTATCACAATTATAATGAGGGTGGGCTATATTATTTGGACTCACTCACACAAAAGTATTTCATATGTACTATATGTAGATGTCAAAGTGATGAAAAAGGTAGTCAAGGCACAAACAATAATGTTGCTATAGGACTGACACTGCAGGATTCATCGGACTGTGATCCAGAGGAAAGAAAAGCACATGGTTATGAATTTATATGATTATCCCTGAACATGGGTGCTCTTGTATGAATCCCACCAGGGTGCCTGTGTAACTGAGAATATTGCATCTATGCAGTTCAGTTTATATACTATTGTTTGTTCTGTTCTGAAACTAAGGAAAATTGTTTGAAAATATCATTCCTGTTTTTGGTACAAATTCTACTGAAGTGTATCACGCTATTAGCTGAAAGCGTATTAAGTTACAAAGGCACCCTGGTGGGAAGAGCACTCATGTTTGGAGATAACATTAAATCAGTGTGTATTCATACATAGTAGAATGACATGTGCATATTAAATACGATATGTGAAGTACAGAATAACTAATGGCACAGTACTTTATAGTATGAATTGACCAGTGTCAATGCTGTAGCTACAGTACTTTTTGTGACTTGTCTAACATTTGCATCACTTTGGCATTTACATATAGTAAACATGAAACACTGTCCCATTAGCTGAGTCCAAATAACATAGCCTCGCCTCATTATTCTTGTGCTACACTAAGACCCTGATTTTTACAAATGTGCTGGGGCAATAGAAATCATTAAATAAAAAACTCCCACTACCACCCACTGTGCATTATATGCCCTCCACCCCTCCATTCACACCCCAATAGTACAAAAAAAACCTCCCATTACCACCCACTGTGTACTTTACCACACCCACCCCTCTGTTCCTGTCCTGGTAGTACAAAAAAAACCCACTCCCTCCCTCTGTTCTGTGCTACCTCAGCAAGAAAATACTATGCTCAGTGCAGCATTTTCTTTTTATTCTATTTTTCAGAAGCACCAACTGACTTCGGCACTGAGAAAACCCAATACCTAAACTGCAAATACAAGCAAGCAATGTTCAGCATTGACAAATGCTTGTTTTTGTTTTGTTGTGCTTTTTTGCCAGAAAACCCAGTAAAGCACCAAAATTTGGACTTTCTAAACATCAGTAAAAACAAAGCATTTACAAAATTTTATATTTTTGTACCAGATCAGTGAATCAACAGACCTTATATTTTTCTATCAGTTCTGTACTTTACTGTTTTTATTTTGCTTTATTTAATTTGATGTATACTTAGCCCTTTTTTGTTATGAATATCTGTACACATGCTAAAGGTTTAACAGTTGAATCCCAGCAAAATCTGGAAATTAGGCTAGCAATTACCAGTGCAATCTCAGAATTTCAAATCTTGAAAATGGAATTTCATTACTTCAAACACCGTAAATCATTTCCCTGCACTATAAGTAAGGCATCATCCTTCAAGAGAGGGTTGCCTATGGCCCAGAGGGTAGCACATCATGCACTTATGCCACTGACTTACTGTAAGTTTTGGTGCCCAAGGGGTTGACACTGCTGGGTGGCAGTTGTCCCACTTGAGGAGGGATGGCACAGTGGTTCAATAGCCCCACTGGCCCCCATGGTGGAGCAAAGAGCTTACCTCCACTGTGCACCACTCCACACCAAGTGGGAGATGGGTGAGGCCAAGGGGGAAAACCCAGAATCTTGTGCATTGACCCACTTAAATGACAGGTGCTAGTACCTACAAGTTCTGGTCCATGTAGATCCCTGTCAGGTATGACAGTGGGGAGAGCAGCAAATGGTATTTGGGGGTCACCGGCACTGGAAGATAAGACTTGAAGCTAGGCACACTGGTGGCTAAGAGGTCAAATAGCTGTACAAAGGAAAATGGAAAGGAGAGACAGGATGGAATAGAGGGGAACAGAGATGAGTATCAAAAGGCCAGTTGGGAAAATTAACAGAAGTAGTTAAACAGAGGGTCCAGCCTGGTAAGAGTGGATTGGTGGCCACACTATACACCACAGCCTCAGTTAAAAATTGGGAGGATCAGTTTCACAATAATCTCTTGATGGGTAGGGACCTGGAGACAAGCTTTTGTTCCTGCATACTGCACCATGCTAAGGTAATCATGCTTTGGTGGCTGCCATCAAGGGACTATGTCTATAGGTGTCACCGTGGCTCAGTTGGTAGCACATCCGCCTCTGGACCAGAAAGTTGTAGGTTCTTGTCCCATACCAGGATTGGACTTGCACCTAAAAATCGCTGGCATCTGAGTGCAGTATTGGGGGGTGCTGTACTGCTGGGGTGTGCCATCCTTTGGATGAGACGTTAAACCGAGGTTCCTTCTACCCATCCTGGTGTTGTCCTGTGGGTGTCCAGGTGGAAGTAAAAGAACCCAGGGCACTCTTCGCAAAGAGCAGGGAACATTCCTGGTGTCCTGGCCAACATTCCCCTTCCCATAAGCCAGTTCATGCAATTATCTAGGCTGTGTGTGGGTGATGATGTGCAATATGGCTGCCACCACACATTCAGTCACTTCACAACCAGTCTAGCATTGCTTGTAAAGCACTTTGGGATACAGTGTATGAAAAGCGCTATATAAATGCAGATTCTTCTTATTATTATTCTATTGAGACTTCATATGCTTGAGAGTCTGAGCCTTTGAAGCAATATTCTTTAAGGCATAATGAGTCCCAGTACAACTGTACAGGGAAGATTATAATGCTAATAATGCATGCTGGGTAAGCACAACAGCGGTACCTAATTTTTCAAAATGGCTTGAACATTTTGAGACTTCTAAGTGACTAAGAGACTTATCTAGGTGGACATTTATGAGACAACAATGCCCACTTAAAACATGTCCCCATGCCAACTGCCCCATTATCCACTGAAATCTCTGTGCCACATTTGAAATTCAATCTTCAAAACCACCATTTTTTTCTTTCACTTACCAAGTGAGGGACTCAGCTGGCAGTTGCCCCCCCCCCATCAGCTGTGCTTGCTTCATCATATTAAGTTTAAAACTGCCTACTGTTTAAACAGAAACAGTTCCACAAAGCTGCCTGCTACTGATGTCCCTGTACTCCAACCGCTCCACCACTCTCTGTTCTGCGACAAACTAGCAGTGCATCACCACCTGCAGCAATGAAAACCAGCAAGACACTGCTGGTCTCATCAGTGCTGCAGCTTCCAACTTGGCATTTCCACTGCTCAGCCCTGACATACCTATCCCTGACCATGCTCCTCTGTAAGCAATCGCGCCACCTCTGGTCCCTATAGCAGCATCTTAGTGAAAAGTCAAAAATGCAATATGTTCAAATCCTTGACGTACTCTGCTGAACTGTGCTATTCTCAGCTGTTCTTGTCTTCCTGGTGGGAACCGTTCACCCGATTGCACACAGAAACTGCCACTAATAAAACAAAATGCCACTAACAAGACAAATAAAAACTTGTACCATAGGGGAGGATAAAAACAGCTGTCATAAACATCAGCACCCCCTACTGGGAATTCAGCCAGCAGAGGGACTACTTTGCAAGAAATTATCTTTAAATTATTTTTTTTTAACGTCTAACAATCTCTATTTGTGTTTACAAAAATACTCAACATATACCGATTTTCTAAGTACAGTAATATCCACCTGCCGAATCTGGCCGCATTACACCCCTGGATGGGTGGGTATAGCCCAATACCACACATCCTATTGGGTGCATATGTCATGTATCATATCATGTGCAGTATGACTGTACTAATGTGCAAAATGTCTTACTTGACCTGATACAGATATTGTGAAATGTATGCCTAGCGCATGATTTATATTTCTTTGAGTAGTTGCCTACTGCAACATTGAAATGACGTCTGAAGGTTTAGTAACAGCAAAGTCCTCTTTTGAGGTAGGAAAGTGAAGAACAAGCCCCCCCCACACACACACACACACACACTCATTTAGCAGTTGATAGATGAAACCACTTATATGGTGAAACTAACAAAAAGATTGAACAAGCTCAAACAGCTAGATATGTTTGATCTCATGTCCTGCAACAGGATGCAGGGACATACCCTAAAGCTCAGGGGTAGTAAATTTAGGTGTAACATTAATTTCTCCCAGAGGGTAATGAACCTATGGAACAGCCTATCAGCAAAGATAGTAGACATACAGACAGAACAGACCTGTAAAGTATACCTGGACAAATTTCTGCTTACAGTGAGAATCACCAGTAATGACTACAAGCTAAGGGTCACTCAAGCCATGATGGTTCTCACAGCAAATGCTAAATAAAGTCACAGAAAACAACTAGCTGGGTACAAACATCCCCAGTAGTAGAAGAAAGTCACAAGCTGACTACTCGCTTATTTTTTGTATTAACTAGTTACAACTCAACTCCAGTGTGTACCCCATGTCACAAATGCACTCAACAGGTCAGGCCCTCTGCTCCCACAGCGCCAACCTCTGAGCGCAGTAATGTGAGCAGGTAACAGACAGGGTAACCCTCCTGTCTGCTTTTGGGTCTGAATCACCTATAGTCTCAAGTTCTGTGGGGAATTCAAACTGTGAACCTTATGCTAGCATACCCAATGTACAGGCTCAGATACATGCCCTCTTCCGGGATTGCAGTACAATCTTTCACCAGGTGCACCAAGCCAGGCTTCCAAAATGAACCCTTAAAATTCTATAAAAGACCTTAGGTATATTCTTACCTTTTCCCAGTTTAGTAACACCGTCAAGCTGTAGAACAATTGTCAGACTTAACCATCTATACGTCACATGCAAAAAAAATAACTGGCAGACACCCAGGCATTATCTTTCAAATAAAGATTTTACTAAAAGATGATAAAAATATGAAACAATGTAAACACAGAACAATATATCAAAGAGCTCACAATCACATAAAAGAACAAGGGCAAAGTGCAAAACAAAAACTCCTACCACAATACAGTTAGACTTTTTTTATCTAATGCATTACCTCTGGAGTGCTTATAGTTAGATTCTCTCAGAGTCCCAAAATAATATGTCATATTCCCCAATTACAAGGATACATTTCAACTCCATCTCCCCACCCCCTTGGTGAGTCATCTGGCTCCTCCCTTTTAGAATAGAAAAAAATGCAAACATGATGACCTATCAGGAGGTATATTAATAAGGTGACATCGATGAAAATTCCACTTCCTAAGTATGACTCCTTAATTAAACATGTTCTCTTTGATCTTGTGTAGTTCCTATTCCCAAGGCATATCAAAGGGTTTTACAAGTTTTAGCACCATGGTGGTATCAATGTTCTTCCTATAGGAATCATAAAGCTTTATGAGCCCTACATCCTGGCAGCTGGGTCAGTTCTAATTATGACAAAAAACCAGAGACCTTTAATCAGGTCTCTGGTCTTTTTAATTACCTCCTGGTTTCAGGTTAATATATCCTGTAGCTTCACTGAAATGGGGGGGGCACATAAGCACAGGCTGTCTTATGTGAGACAATCACCTGCTATGTTTTTATATTACAAATATCATGCAACAATCATAACCAGCTGGCCAAGCATCACACCCCATTCAGCCGGTACCCCCAACCCCATCACCCCACCATCTCCAGAACCAACCTTATCTCCTGGAGTTTCCCTATGGTGTGCCTCCATAAGGCCATCAGGGCCTGGCCATTCTCTTGTAGAGACTGGATCTGTGGTTGTAGGGGAAGAGGATGGTTGGCAGGTGAGGGGCCTGCAGGGTACTACCATCACACTGCCACCCTACCTGTTCTTTCAACCATTTACTCCTTGCCTGCAGACTCAGAGTTGTCAACACACAAACATCAATACATTCAAAGGGCATGCACATGCACAAGATGGCTGACTCCACCCCCCCAACTTGCTGGCTGCTACAATGCCTCACATGGTACAACAGGAGGTGCTTGTACAGCTGCACAGTCACCCTTTCCTGGAAAGGGGGAGTCTCCACTACGATTATCATGCCTTCTCCCATCTGGATGGCCCTTGAGCAGATCAGGCTTACTCTAGAACAACAGGTCACTGTTGTCACAAGTGGTAACCCTACCACTGAACTGAGAATTCAGCTTGCTGCCTACTCACTTTGATTATTTAATGCTTTTTTATTTTGTGCAAATGCCAACAAGTGTTAAACCAGACACACAGGGAGCTCCCTGTATGCTTGGTTTAACACTTACTGGAACTTGCACAAAATAAAGAAGCATTCAATACTCACTGTGAGTAGTCAGTCTATGATTTCTTCCACTACTACTGGGAGATGTTTGTGCCCAACATGTTTTCTAAATCACCAGGTACCCTAAGTAGTGGAGTGGATAGGAAATCACTAAAAATTGGTGCTTGTTTGCCCACCATACTTTTTAATTCTCTGCTTGTGAAACTGGGGGGGGGAGTGACATGCTAGTTCTGCTTTCAAACACTCTGTGTCAGCTCACTTTTGATATATTAATAATGTTTAAAAATTGCCCATGTTTGGATTTTTATTTTTGCCAATTGTGCTACTTAGTTGCTGGAAGTTTTGGAAGACTTGTCTCTCTGAGTTTGAATTGTGGTCTCACTTGCCATGTCTGGTCAGTGTGATCGGGCTTGTGAATTGTCAGTGTGCTTGGTTTGAGGTGGGCATTCAGACCTTTTATGGGCAAAGTGCCTTATTTTCTGAAAGTACTGATTAAACCTCCTGAATACCTATAATCCAGCCCTGATTATTGACTATTGTTGGGGTATGATGGTGAGTGTCAGGGTGATTTCCTAGAGCAAAGGATGATCGGTGAGAAGATTTTCATGAGTAGACAGTAAGGGTGGAGGCAGCAGCTGCACTTTCATTGCTAATATGTTAGATTTGCCTATTAAAATGATGACAACACAATTAATTTCTGGTGGTTGCATAAAGAAGATCAGTGGTAGACAGAGCATGGGAGCATGGGAGCATAGGAACCATGAGAGCTTGGAGAGTGAGTAGTTCCTACAGATAAGAGTATAGTAAAACCAAACTTTGGAGAAACCTGGTCTGAAAGTGTGGAAATATGGTCAACAAAACCACTGGACTTCCAGGGGCAAGAAGGAAGCAAATGTCCGTATGCAGATTCTGTTCCTTTAATCTGCTTTCACCTGGATGCATGACTGTCGTTTTGAGAAATAACGGCCTGAGGTATTTCCCTAAATAGAGGTACCATTTCTTTTATATATTTGGTGAAACAACTTATGGATTCTCTAAACTACTTGTGATTGCTATATCCAGTGATAACATTTCTTTGCATACACACCTGCTGTTATCAACTTGGGTGGATTTTCTAATTTTCAGCCATAACTCTAACAGCCCATGCCTGAAAGGGAAAACACCTATTTTATAACACTACCCTACATAATGACATTTCTTTGCACTAACTAAAATTTTTAAACTGACTGCTTATATTTTAGGAGCTACATAGAGAAATATTAAGTTATGCTATCTTTAAGGATGCTTCAATTGAGATAGTAAACACAGTGTAAATCGTTTGGACACCTTGGTAACTGATTGGGTCAATATTGAGCCAATGGGACTTTCTTCAGTTTGTACTCCAAATCTGATGAATTAACAATCCTGACATGAACTTTCAAGAAATTTTACTTGTAAATATGCATGGCTGAGTCTTTACTACTTGTTTTAGATTCACTTAACTGTTTTATATGTTTAATGGACTCCTTAAGTTTTCAAGAATCTCAGACCATTTTTGTGTTGCATTATCATGAGTTCTTGCTTTACTGTTGAATATCTTTTATGTGTTTTATGCATTTCCTAGCAGCACTGAAGGGAAACTGCTCTTTCTGGTATGGTGGATAGTTTATAAAAGATCTAAATAGTTATTACAGTAATTTAATACAGATTATTGACTTGTGGGAATGCAAAATGATTCACATAAAGCCTAAGAGGCAGTGTGGTTGGGGATGTCACGTGGAACAGCCTAACAGGGCATACAAGGAGGGCTGCTGTTACACCTTTGCAAGAAGCCATTCCTTGGCTGAACTTGGGGACTGACTAGTAAGCCATGGTTGAAACTGTTAGTGGCCACCAGGTCTGAAAGTGGGGCAAAATATCTGGACATACTACAGCAGGCATGGTCCACAGAAACCCATTTATGGTTTCCTAACTGTAGTTAATATATAATTCCTGCCACAACTGGTGATAATAAGGGCATGTGCCCTGCATGGCTCCACTTGGAAAGTCACTGTTAAGGACAGGTTTTATTGACATGAGATAACCTAATGTGGAGCCAGTAACTGTGATTTTTGCTGCTTTTGCTTGGGACAAAATACCCCCTATGAGTTCACCTTGAATCCAATTACTAGTCCTGTGCACAGTGATTCAATTTCATCCCCAGATGAGGCATAGGTATTTTTTTTGCATAGGGTAGTGTATGGCCAGTGTACTCAGTTGCTCCTTGGGAGAGACCTGATGGCCTTTTCTAAACTGGAGCATTTTTGGGTTAATTTACAGTAGGTACTTGGTTATTTTCCACATTTTGAGAGCAATTTAATGACTATATGATATAGGGTTGCTGCTGGAGCCAATCTCCTCTAGTGTAGACAACCTATTTCTACTTCAAAGAGGAGCGTTTATGAGGGTTTATGAGTCTATGGTATGGGACCAACATCATCCACAGGGCAAGAAAATGAGACAATTTGACCAGTAGTAAAAGGACAAATATGGTCTACTGGGCCTTTGTGGAGTCAATTAAGTGCCACTCTGTGTCTGCCATTAATAGCTTTAATAGGGTTTTGCCCCTCTGAGTTATTTATGTTTAAGTATATGTTCTGAAATTGTACTCGCTAGAGACTAGGAGGGAGAGGGGGATATGATTAAGACTGTCAAGTTCCTTAAAGGCATCAACAAGATGCCAGAAGTGCAGCTTTTTACCAGGAACATCAATTCTACTACAAGATAAAAGCTGTTGGTGTCCTCCCTGACTGCATCAGTGACCATTCCCCCACTTTCTGTATTTGGAGGAACAACTATCCCAACCCCACCACCATCAAGGTCTCCCTGGTTCAGGACATGTCTAGGTTTGATGTAGGCAGCTTTATTACATCCATCAATGACACTGACTGGTGCCCCATTAATACTCTTCCCTACGTAAATCAAGCTTTGGATTTCTTTGTCTTGACCCTCTCTCAAATTGTTAATTACCATGCCCTACTGAAAAAATGTAGATCAAAGGGTGTCAAGGCTCCCTGGCTCACAAAGGACATTAGAATGCTTATGTCCCTCAATGACAAAGCCTGGTGAACCTATAAAAAGAGTGGACTCCCTCAAGACTGTGAAGTCTATGAGCAATTCAGAAACAAGTGAAAAAATTCCCTCCATAAAGCCAAATGTCACCATTACAATTCCCTTCAAATGGAGCACCTTTGCAACCTGAAGGAATTCTGGAGGCAAGTTAACTCCATGGTAAAAGGAAAGACTGCAGATATTCCATGCTCCATAATTGCCAATGGCGCCACCCTTGCTGACCCGGCATCCATCACGTCCAGATTTAATAATTTATTTACTGATCTTCACAAATATATCTTGCTCTTCCTTAACCCCTCTTCTACTCCCTCTTACCAATCCCCACCAAGCACCCTTGGTGCTTGACCTGCTTTCCACCTGAAATTGGCCTCCTTCAAAGAGGTGTGGAAGCTTCTCTCCAATTTAAAATCAGAGCGCTCTCCTGGATATGACTCACTTGAGTCAAAATTTCTTAAATTAGGTGCCCTTGCCCTCACTTGTCCTGTTCGTGACTTATTTAATCGATCATTCCTCTTTGTACAATCCCTGATAAATGGAAAGTGGCAGTGGTCATTCCAGTGCATAAAGGAGGGTCCAATAATGCAGTAGAAAACCATAGCACAATTTCCATCCTCTTCTCATTAGCCAAGATTCAAGAATGAATAGTATATAACCACCTTTAGGACTATCTGGAATATCACAATCTACTTTCCATGTATCAACATGGCTGCCAGAGGACAGCACCCTAACTGCCCTGATAAAAGTTACCTCTGATATATTCCTGGCTATGGATCAATGTTTTGTTACTGGTGCCATATTTGTCAACCTCATGAAAGCATTTGACCTGGTCAATCATGGTCTTCTCCTCCATCAGCTACATGCTCTTGGCCTTGACTCTGGTGCACTGAACTATGTTAAAAACCATCTGTCCTGCTGTTCTCAAAGTGTTAAATGGTCTGGATCAGTCTCTGATCTAAGGTTCATAACCTATTGTGTCCCTCAGGGATCCATTTTGTGTCCTCTATTATTCTCTCTTTTCATCAACAACCTGCCCAACTTTTGCGGAGGGGCTTCTGTGCACTTCTATGCAGATGATGCAATTGTCTATCACTCCTCCCCAAATATTAATCTAATTAACAGAGAACTTGCATCTGACATTGCGTCCCTTAAGGACTGGTTCGGCTGCAATCACCTCATTCTTAACACGAAAAAAACTAAAAATATGGTATTAGCTCTTCGACCCTCCATCAAGTCTCCTCTCCCCCCTCTTAGTATTACCTCGAACAATGGTGATACGCTTGAGTGTGTCCAGTCCTTCAAATATCTGGGTATTCTTTTGGACACTGCTCTCACCTTTAGCCTGCATGTCTCCTGAGTCTCAAAATCTCTATACCAGAAACATGGACCTTTATCGCATCCGTCCATTTCTTTCCTCTGCCTCCCGCCACAAGATAGCTACTACATTTCTTCTCCCACTCCTAACTTATGGAACTCTGTTACTGCTCTCTGAAAATTCCTCCTCCCTGTCTCTTCTAACTCAGGCTTACCCTAGGATGGGGAGGTTTTCCCTGGGAGCAAATGCCCGCTCTCACCACTGTGACGTCCTCTCCTCTCTGGGCAGGCTACCTTTTGAAGCAAAACTGAGGTATTCCTTCCTGAGCTTCATGTTCAAGCTTGTCCACAAATTCACATCTCCTTGCCTCCGTGAGACTATACAGCTAAGATAAGCTCCCTGCACCCTACAATCTGCTTCACTCCCACTTCTCGTTATTCCAAAACTATGACTAACCACCACCCATAGGTCTTTCTCTTTTGCGGTGACATCAGACTGAAATTCCTTTCCCACCTCTGTCCTCTCCTGCTCCTTTCTCCCCATGTTTCAATCTAATCTGTATGCCTCTCTCTCAGTCTCTACATCCTACTTCTGCTTCCATTGACATTTCATTCTTCCCTTCCCTCCTTTATCCCTATCCCTCCCGGAGCCCTGTGCTTCACCACAAACCCTGTGTTCTGTCCTTTACTCTCCTTTTCCTCTTGGACTGTCTCTTTCCTCCTCCCCTTCCCCTCCTCCCCTTTGCTTTTAGTTGCTGCTTTAAGTTCATATTGTATATACATTTTAAATTCTGTTTGTCATCGAAGTATTTATTCCTTGTTTGTCACATTTTTGTAAATATCTATATGCTGTATCTCCATATTTGCCATTGTTTATGTTGAATCTCAATGTTTGCCATTGTATTTGCTGTATCTCTATATCTGCCATTGTATTTGTACCACTGTATTCTTGCAATTGTCTCTCTGCCATTTGCCAAGACCCCGGGTCGACCCTGAAAAAGGGACTGTATTGTCTCAGTGGACTTACCTGGTCACCAAAACTCAAATAAATAAATAAATAATATCAGAAGAGGGCATGCATAGAAATTGAAGGGTGGCATGTTCAAGAGGAACATCAGAAAGTATTACTTCTCAGAGAGGGTGGTGGAACCTTGGAATAGATTACCTCCCAAGGTGGTGGCTGCAAAGTCAATATCAAGCTTTAAGCATGAGTGGGACACGATTTGGGAACAAACTCATTTCACTGGCAAGGGCTAGGCTGGTGTCTAGGAGGACAGAACACTAGTGCACAATAGGTCTTGGTATACCTTACTTGGGCAAACTCAATGGACCACAGGTCCCCTTCTGCCATCATCTTCTATGTTTCTATATTTCATTTTCTATGTTTCTTTAGAGAGTCAGACTTTTAGTTTGGCTACCTGGATTGACTCCCTTTATGGCCACAAGACTGGGTTCTTGCTGGTCAGTTGGCCATGCCAGAATAGTCCCATGTACTGACCCTGGGCTTCTCTTACAGTGCTCTTGCCATGACTGATGTTTGCCCGCCATGAGGTGGAGATAGGGTACTCAATTTTCATAGGGTGACACAGGGCTTGCTTCAAGCCCTGAGTCACACCTGTTTTTGTGCACAGCTATGCCAAACTGCTGTGATGCAACAGCACTGGATTTTAGTACATCAAGCATAGTTGCAATGTTTCCTTATTTTATGCCAGCTTGTGCCAAAGCTTTGGCCAAGCCCCATAAAGAGGGTCCCCCAAATGGCACAAGTTAGACCAGGGAAAACTTGGTTCTAACTTTGTGGCATTTGACACTGGATTGAAAATCGATTGTCAAGTTATTGTGAGAATGCCACAAGCCCCATGCGCCAAATGATTGGTGAACCAGGAGCTTGTGGCATTCTCAGGGCTTTGAAAATCGAGCCCAGGGTCTAACAGAGGTAGATACAGAAGGCTGTGAATAGCAGGAACTCTTTGTAGTGTCTCTCCACCATTTCTACTGTGTTTATGTCTGGATAGCCTACTGTGTCACCTTTTGGTTTTCAACAGGGTATCACAAATGGTTCAACTTCTTTGCAGTCTGGAGGAATGTAGACTATAATCATTTTCTTTTAAGAAAATTGGCTCTGTCTATGTACTCATGAACTTTTAAGTGTGATAATGCATTGTATGTATTTTATATTTACAGAGATTTCTTTTGTATGCTTATTTTTCTGTATGTATCTATGTTTGATTATATTGTAATGGCTTCTAGCCACTTGATTATACTATTAAAACAGAAAAAAAAATTTTTAAAACAGACATAGATCTAGTGTCCCTTTCAGCTTTAAATTACTGTTACTTTCCCCAATATTTCACAGACTGGTTTTCTGCCAAAAGTCAGTCAGTCTGCACCATGCTTCTGGTTATCATAACTCTTCAGATGCCTGAATGGGTTGCCACCACTCAGCTGGACTCTGAATTGTGGTTTCTTTAGAGCCACTGCTCAAACAGTACAGTGCCTTATTCCACAAGACAAATGACCCACCCCTTTAGTCACAGCTGAGAACATGTTGCTTTAGAGATGGTAGCTTTGTAGCTTGTCTCTTTAGAAATGGATCACAGACTTGCCAGTTTACCTCTGGTTATCTATACCTTAAAAGATTGTCACAAAATGCATGAATTATATAAAAATAACCTTTAACACTCCATGATATTTACATATAAATACTATGTGGAATACAGGGTACTACAGAGAAGAAAAAATAGCACATCTGAAAAGCTAGAGATCACACAGAAAAACCTAACTGAAAGATAATTAAATTTCTATGTAGAGTAGAATCTTACCCTCAGCTGGGCCTGGCAAGTTATGGCAGACTCGAACACACAATGTTGCTAGTTCAAAATCCCAGCACAAATGAATTCTTATTGCAAATGTACGACAGAAATATCTTTGACTGGCCTGCCACTATACCCACACCATTGTACTTACTTCAGTGACATCACACCCTAGACCTTCCTTTGATCTCTGGGAACCACCTCTTCCCAGAACAGGTCCAAACTGGCTCTGTGGATTGGAGCATTGTCCGTTTGTTATCCTGACTGACTACTGAGCAGGGTGCCATCTGGGTGTACCAGCCAATTGTTTATGGTCAAAACATAGCCTCTTCAGATTAAAAGGGGCACAGCCCTTTGATGTTTAAGTAAAACAAAGAGCCTTTACAGGACAGGAAGAGGACTGCTTAAACAAATGCCACTTTCAGCTAAGTACCCAGAGGATTGGGCTACAGAAGAATGTACATTTTAGTTTTCACCAGACCTCCCACCTCAGCTGAAATACTTTATAGAAGCACAGATTATAATAAAAATTAAAAGTAATACATTGCATAGTTGCCACATCTCTATCCCCTGAAAAAATGAAAAAAAAATATTTTAGCAAACCTAAATGATGCTTTTCATGTTAGCAGGTTTCCTCTACCTGCAATACCCCCAGTTCTCTCTCTGGTTTAACAGTTCATTAATTCTTTAGGGCACCTGTCTTTCTTTACTGGGCCACTAGTTCTTGCCTGGACACATCTTCCACTTTGCCATGGTGTGACACACTGTGGTGAATAATGTCCATGTTATAGGACTGCAGCACCAGGTTCCATCTTAACAATTTGGTGTTTTATCCACCGAAACTGTAAAGACACATGAGGGGTTGAGGTTGGTGGCCTTTGTGAATTCCCTCCCATACAAATATGGTGCTTCTGCAGAACCCAGACAATACCAAGACACACTTTCTCAATTGTGGTGTAGGCCTCCTCTCTGGGCCGCAGCTTCCTCCTAAGGTACACAACTGGGTTTTCCTTCCCCGTATGCATTACCTGACTCAAATCTGCTCCTAGCCCATTATTTGATGCATTCATGTGAACAATAATCTTCAGAGAATAGTCAGGGCCCACTGGCACAGGTGTCTGACACAATGCTTCCTTTAGTTAGTGGAACACTGTCTCACAGTGATTCATCCACTGAACTTTTTCTGGCATCTTCTTCCTACTGAAATCAGACAGGGGTTTGGCCACACTACTGATGTTTGGCACAAACTTTTGATAGTACTCTGCCATCCCTAGGAAGACCCTTACTTTCTTTTTTGTGGGGTGTGTGGCCTATCTCTGAATTGCCTCATTTTTTACTGGTTCAGTTCACACGTTACTGCTCCTTACCCTGTGCCTTTGGTATGATACCTCTGCCATCCCTATTTGGCACTTTTCCACCTTGACTGTCAGCCCTGCAGCCTTCAGTTGGTGGAGCACCTCAGTCACATGCCTGGCATGATCCTCCTATGCCTGTCTGTAGATGGTGATGCCATCCCTGTATGCCAGAGTGAAGTTTCCTGCCCCAGACAGAATGCAGTCCATGAGCCTTTGAAAGGAGGCTGGTGCATTCTTCATCTCAAATGGCAGTACTCAAAACTGAAATAGGCCAACCAGAATAATGAAGGCCAATGTCTCTCTCTGGCTTCAGGAGGTGGTGACACTTGCCAATAGCCACTTGCCAGGGCTATGTTGATCAGGTACATGGCTCCCTCTAACCTCTCTAGAACCTCATACTTCCTGGGAATGAGATATGCATCCAATTCCAAAAACTGTTGAGCTTGCAGTAATCAATGCAGAACATTGTTATCCCATCCTTCTTGGAGATCATTAACACTGGGGAGGCCCAGGAACCATTGGACTTGATTACCCTTAGTGTCAGCATTTCCTAGAGTCCCCAAAATGGCACGTTCTACTCTCTAAGGGACTCTGAAGGGTGGCTGCCTCACTGGGGCCTGGGACCCTGTATGCACATCATGCCCCATCATCATAGTACACCATCTCCCAAATGTATACAGCACCTCACTCATTTTGGCAGACTGGGCCAGTGTCAGCCACTCCATGAGGGTGACAGCATCCACTGAGGACACTCACTTAACCTCTCCAAGGAGATCCACCAGCAGGTCTATTTCTGCCTACTCCTCCTCCTCCAGATAGCTGCACACAACCAAGACCATCTCTTCCCAGTCATGGTAGGGCTCCATCATGTTTATATGGGAGATTCACTGTCTGCATCTCCTGTAGGGTAGCTCTACCATATAATTAACATCATTCCCCCTTCTGGTCACAGCATATGGAACCTCCCAAGCTGCCTGTATTTTAATCTATCAGACAGGGATGAGTACCATCACCTGTTGCCTGACTTTGCACTCTCTGGCTTTGGCTCCATGGTCATACTACCAGTGCAGTGGCTACGTGCTCCTGGGTGAACCCCACGAGCTCCTTGAGTAATTACCTACAATTCAGGACACACTCCATAACAGATTCCACTTGGGGAGCAATCTCATCCTCCCATTCATCCCTTACCAAATTGAGGGGACCCCTTACCCTATGGACAAATAGAAGCTCAAAGCATGAGAACATGTGGACTCCTGGGGGACTTCCCAATATATGAGTAAGAGATGGTGTAAGTACTTGTTCCACTCTCTTGCATACTGGTCCGCAAATGCCTTTAACATAGATTTAAGTAATGCATTGAAATGCTCAATCATGCCTTTAGTCTGGTGGTGGTATGGGGAGATTCTGAGCTGCTATACCTCACAAATCTCCCAAAGACTAACCATTAGGGCACACATAAAATTGGTGCCCTGGTCTGACAGAATCTCCTGGGGAAACTCCAGCTGGCTGAATATCCCCAGCAGTTCATTGGCCATTTTTCCCACTGCAATGCAGACCAAGACCATGGCCACTGAGTACTTTGCAGCAGAGTCTGTGACCATCAAAATGTACCTCTTGGTTGTGTGACATATGCTGATTGGCTGCATGATGTCCACAGCAACTTGCCAAGATGGCTCTTCAAGTATAGGCAGGGGAATCAAAGCTGTCTTAGCCTTGTCCCCAACATTTTCCACCCTCTGGCACTGTGGATAAGTCCAGCACTAGATTGCTGCATCTTTAAAGATACACGGTCAGTAAAATTGTGAGTCAGACACCTTTTGTATGGCTGGCATTTAAGGGTCCTTAAAAGGGTATATTGTGGGCTAAGACAAGAAGCTGCTTCATATACTCCTTAGGAACTACTGTCTACCAGAGTACCCCTCTCTCTGGTCCTCCCTTTGGAACCCACTCTTGATATAGGGTCCCATTATCCCAGTATACCTCCATTTTCTTTGTACCTGACAGTCACCTTCTACCCTGGTAGCCAGCTTTCATAATTTCTGGAGGGATAAGTCAGCTTGCAGAGCTCTGCCCAGCTCTGTATACCTGACCTTCCCTAAAATACAATCTCCTGTGTGAGAGCCAACCATTGGTGGACTGTTCCCAGTCTGTAGCTGTGGGTCAGAACTGCAGCTCCCTGCTCATTCTTCAGTTACAACTTCCCCTGCTGCTGGGGGTGGGGTTGATTCCAGCTGAACTATCCCCTCTGTGTCCTCATGAGCTGGTTCCCTTGCCTTACTATAGGTGTTGATGCACACAATTTTGGTCCAGCTGTCAAAGTCATTATCCATAATCACATCAACAAGCAAGTCCAGTACAATACCCACCTCCCAAATTCCCTGGCCACCTTCCCAGCAAAGGAAGGTCTGGGCAATCCGCACTGAGATTGCAGGACCTGTCACACCTCTAATTCTGGGAAACAGACCTGGCAGGATCTGTCCTTCTGAATCAAATCCTATTTTATCATTGAAATGGAGGCCTCAGTGTCCCTCAATCCCTGGGTTACCATCCCATTTACTAATACAGGGTGCATGTGTGCAGTGGAGTTAGTGGGAACAGCACTCTGAGTATGGACCATTAGCTGCTGGGAGCTTCCAGAGCTACCCCACCAGTTACACTCACCTCCTTTGCTATATTTTTTGGACAGTCATATGATAGGTGTCCCAATTTTGGGTGAATATAGCACCTGCAATCCCATGACAGATATAGCACCTGTGATCATGGGACACCTTACTTTTGAATACATTCGGCTTCTCTTTTCATTATGGCATAGACTGGCTTCCCTTAGGCTGCCCATCCCAGGGTTCCCTTAAAACCACCTGATGTCCCTCCCACAATGTTTTTGCACTGAATGCCTGGTCAGCTTGATACAAATTGATCAGCACTTTCATGGAGCTAGGCGACCTATCCAGCAACCATATTCTCAGCTCCTCTTGTACAATCTTGAGAAACTGTTCCATCGGGATCAAATCTGTTAGCTGTTCCACAGGGCTAACATATTCACCCTCTAACCATCACTCCAACAGATTGCCTAACTATACACACATTTAAGAATAGCTATCTCCTGGTGCCTTCTTTAACCCTCTAAATGTTTGTCCATATGCCTCAGGAGTCCATTCAAAACATTTTAACAAGGCAGTTTTCACTTTGTTATAGTCAATAAAGTCTTCAGTGTCCATCCTGATAAAAGCTTCTAATGCCTGCCCATAAGGAAGTGAGAAAAGATGAGCTGCCCAAGAAGCCCTGTCCAATTCAAATTGCCCACAAATTCTCACAAAGGATTTTAAAGACAAATTAAAATGTTTCCCCTTCTGATATTTGGGAAACATTTTGGAATTAATTTTGGCATCTTGGGTTGATCCCCTGATGCCAGTACTTATAGTTTGTAGTGGTGCCCTCTGGCACAGAATCTCCAGCTCCCACTTATGTTCACACTCTCACTCCTCTGTCAGCTGTATCACATGCTGTTGCTGCCTTCCTTGCTCCTCATTCTAGAGTCTTTTCTCCCTTTCTGTCCCTCCCCAGCTTCCAGTTTTGCCTTCTGCAGCTCAGCCTCTGCCTTCTTCTTAACCAGGGTGAGCTCCATCCACATCCTTTCTAACTGGTCTACTTTCACTGCTGTTTCCAGTTGTAGGCTCATTTACCCACGCATTAGCCTCAGTCTCACAACTTTTGCAGCAGTGATCACTTTTGCACCACTTTCTTGGTCTTTTTTCTTAAATGTTTATTCCCTTTCATTGCTGGTGAGGATTTACCCCTTATCTGACCAAAATCCCCACAACCCCCTACCCTACCAGCATCCTGAGCTGGCTGAACTGGGTAGCCTGTGACATATCCCTCACAGCAGGACTCCTGAGAGAGAGACCAATATCCACCATGGGTCCCAGCCGAGGCTTACACTTAATGTCATTCAGCTGGGTTGGGAAGCCACTGCACTGGGCACCATTCTGCTGCAGCTGAAATGTTTTTTTCATGGTTTCCCCAAAGATACATGGCAATGCAATGACTTTGCAGGTCAACCGTGCATGCTCCCACACATGAGGCACTGATGTCCTCTGATGCCTGCCTCCCTCCCTATGCTTGCAGGGCCAGAACACTCCACCCAATCTACACAAGTGGTAGCTCTACCACTGCTCTGGTGGGCCAGCTTCCTGGTCACTTTTCTTGAGCATGTCTATGAGTTCTGCCTGTGGCTGGCCTTCCACAAAGACTAGTCTTCTTATTCTGCACACCTGCTCAAATTCTATTAAAACATATTTTAAGGCAAAGGCCATTCCCCGAATTTCTGTTTTATTATCAACAAAAACTTGAAAATGTAAAGGAGTGTATTTATCTGGGAGTAATGTTATTAGACAACATTATTCATTGCAAAAATCTACAAACTAGATCTTCCTCTGCTAGCAAGCATCAAAAGTTATTTTTATATACAATAACTTTTATGGGGAAATAATGCAAAGGAAGATCATGAAGCTTTTTGCTCAAATATAAACTCTCAAATTCTATATGGTGCAGAGCTGAGGTCTGGTGCTAATTATTTTTTTATTGAAAAGGTCCAAAATAACTTCATGAAATTACTATTTGATGGTCTCAAAGGGGACACCATCCTGTTTTATACTTGTTGAAACAGGAGTTTTTATTTACATATTTATTTAGTGTTTATTAACCAGGTAGGCATGCTAGGCAGAAACTGCCTGTTTTTAAGTGTGACCCGGGAGGGTACAACAATAAGAATACAAATACATGATGTGTTACATACAAAACATGACTTTTACAGTGTGTGATTGGGTACAACATGTACAGAGGCAGATTTACTCTATGTTTACTGTAGATTATTCTTAAAATTTTAAAATACTGGACATTACTTCTCAGTATGCTTTACATACCTTGATCTAGGATTTGTTATATGGAAGCTTTAGAAAACAGTTTTTGTACTATGTAATTTCCTCTGTTAAAAGTGATCAGAAATACCTTATAACTTAATGGACTGGGCAACCTTTGGAGAAGGCAATCTTTTATTGATTAGAAAGGATGATTTAACTGTTAATTTAGGATTGCATGATGTAACTCAACAACAAATTCTTGTGCTGAGTACAGCAAGTTCAATTGCACCTCTCTTCTCCCTGGTTAAAATAAATGTTGAGTAGGAAGCTTATTTAACTTTTTTTGAAGTTGTCAAAGACCTAAGGTGCATACATTAGGTTAAAGGCACAGAAAAATCCACTCCACAGCTGGGTGTGCTAAAAGGAAACTCACACATCAATTCTAAAATCATCCAGCACCACCCACCACAGAGACTAAACAGACACAGAAATACTGTATAGATGCAGTTTATTGTGACAACAAAATAAAGTGCAGAATTTATCTTGCACAAGACACAGACTGGGAAACAATCCAGCAGGGACCATAGACTTCTACCAGTTTCGCCGAAGCATCATCAGTAAGTGTCCTCTAGTCGATGCACCCATCATTTATATCCCCACATATTAAAGTTACAGTCACCATTATCAATTCATTATTGATACATATAACCTGAACTCCATAAAATTATTATATATTGCACAATATGTGGTGGAGTAAACACACTCAAATGAGCTAAACAGTGATTAAAAACATTTCAACATACAATCAACTACTATATTATACAGAGTATATACAGTTTTATTATTATTCATTTTTAGCTATGAAAGGGCTAGCGGCCCCCAATAATCACACCAGTACATAAACTTAAATGGTGATATGCACTGACCACCATAGTAGAGAAAAAGAAGAAGGAATAAAAGAAAGAAGGAAAAGAGGGAGAGGGGAAGGGGAAGAAATATGAAAAAGGAAAAAGAAGAGGGAAGGGGCAAAGGATAAAAAGGGGGAGGGGAAGGGTTGCATAGGGGATAGGGTAAGTGAAAAATAAAAGAAGAAAAGAAAGAGAGAAAGCACAAAAAAATGGAAATGGGAAAAGAGAAATTAAAAGCAAGAAGAAGATGAACATATGGTGACAGTGTCAAAGCTCAAACTGCCAACTTCATTCTTACTTTTCCAAACCCAAACTAAATCAAAAATGTTATAACTAAGACTGTACAGAGCCTAAAAAAATACATATATCAAATGCTAGTTGAGGATTTATATGAATTCTGTGCAAAATGCACTAAACAACATGCCACAACTCCCTATTTCATTTGTCTCACATATAAATAAGACATAATTTTAAAGGTCCAATTCAAAACCTGAATAGCTTAAGTAGAGGATATAATAAGAAATATATCCATATAGATATTTTGGCTTAAAGACATAATTAGCATAATTCACAAACAGGGCAAAGTATCAACAAATTAATACAAGGAGCACACACAGAAGTTTATAGACTTAAAAAAATTTACACGCAAATTAAACTTGAAGGTGTTTTTCTCTAAACTTAATGAACGACAAAGAGGGAACTCTGAACTGAACACCAATTCAGAACTAAGTACTAATGCTATTGAGGAGTGATTAGATGGAAGTACCCCCATTTGACTGACACATCATTTAAAAACAATTTAAATTTGTCCCTGCATATTTCCCAGCTGTGATTACATTTGAAAGAGCTGTTCTTTTTTTCTTTTTTGTAATTTAGATTTGTTAGGCTTTTTGCCCCATTTTTCTCCTGTTCTGCCCAGTACATAGTCGTGCATGCACAAAGAGGCACACATTCACCCTGTGAAGCTGGCTCAGCCCCTTCTGCCTCTCCCCTAGCAATCAGTGAGCACCCCATGGCCAAAACTGCCATCCGTCTTCCACTGGGTGGCAGCCAAGGGCCAGGGAAGCTCCACATCCCTCCTTGGGAGAGGAGAGCCACCTTGTGGAAGCTCAGTCCCTCTCCTCACCCTCCCCCCCACAAACTCCTGACAACTCAGGCTCATTCCTGAACATGGGTCACTGGCATGGCATGAATTGTGGCATCCAGTGCCTCAACCCACAGCACCACTGGTCCAGCATGAAAGAGCTGTTTTTACAGAATCTGAAAACATGTGTGGGAACCCACGTGTCTTGGACTATGTCAATCCATCTCAGCACAAATGGGTTATGCTACAGGACTTACATGAGAATCCCCACATTGTCGTGAAGACTGCCAACAAGGAGGGCTCTATAGTGGTCCTGGGAGTTGAAAAATATAAGAAAGAAGTCTTTAAACAACTAACCAATATGCATTTCTATGCAGGATTTAAGCGGGACCTACACTGGATTTCAAAAAAGAAATAGATGTGTATTTGTTAAATGCACTGGAAAGCGGTGGCATTTCAAAAGAAGCTGTTGATTTTCTAACTGTGCAATATTCAGTTAGGCAAATGATTTATGTGTTGCTGAAGATCCATAAATCTCTGGTAGATCCTCCAGGATGCCCTGTAGTGTCTGGCATTGGGTCCCTAACGGAACCATTATCACAATTTGTAGATGGCCACGTTAATTTTTTAGTACCAACTTTACACTCTTTGGCCATGGACACCACCCAGATACTGGGCATCCTGGAGGTCCTTGAGTTGGATCCATCCTGGCTTTTGGTTACTCTTGATGTTGAGTCCTTGTATTCCAACATCCCCATCAGGTGGACATCAATGCACTTAGTTATTGGATAGAACATGGCATGAGTTATAACCAGGATTTTTCTGATTTGTTGTGTGATCTTTCTGAATTTGTCCTTAAGAAAAATTGTTTCCTTTTCCAGGGACAATACTTCTTACAGGTGAAAAGGACGGCGATGGGGTGACATTCACCCCCACTTATGCCAACTTGTATTTGGGTCTATGGGAACAGAGGGTCATATATGACCCAGAGTCAAACACTTACTTCTAGTACCTCTATCTCTACACTGATATATTGATGACATTCTGATGGTGTGTCGGGGAGATGCTATACAGCTGCATGAATTTATAGACTATTTAGAGAATTAAAATACAAACCTCAGGTTTTCATGTCAGTATTAATATGAGAGAATACATATGTTGGATTTGGAAATCACCAAGAATTGTGATGGCACACTAACTACAGACATCTATTGTAAGCCCACAGATAAGGACAGGCTGTACATGTCTAGCAGCTGTCATCCCTGCCACACCATCAGAAATTCCAAATTCACAGTTTCTATGCATTAAAAGGAATGGTTCAGATCCAGTAACCTGCATGAAGAGAAGTGGAGAACTGGGCCAGAGATTTAGAGAGAAAAGGTTAGTCAAAAGAGTGCTCCGATACAGGTTCAAGAGAGACCATAGGCAGAGTTATTGACCTACAAAGATAGAGATAGAACACCTCCTGGTAAGATCCTGTTCATAGCAAAAGTATACAGTGAACAGCAGCAAAGCTCAAGATGAACTTTTGAAACACTGGCATACACTGTCCACAGAGCCATCAATGGTAGAGGTTGCACATGAGAATTCTAGCATTGTACATAAAAGGGGTTAAAAACCTCTGGGATACCTTTGTACACAATTTTCTTCCTGTCAAAAAGACAACTGGTTTATGCCACACCTCACATCACGCTGGCGACCCGGGTTCTGGAACGAACTTGGGTCAGCAGGGGGAAGGAGGATTGAGCATCCCAATGGATGCTCTCCTCCTTCATGGTGGAATTCCAGGGGTGTTTGTCACACCCAACGTCCCTGAGGGTCAGTGGGAGCACCAACTTTCAGGACTGTGGTGGCTCCATGGTGCTGGAGCCGGGGAAGGGAGGACGCTGTCAGGCATTGGTAGCATCATGCATCAGCACATTGTCTGCCCGAGCTGGCATCCTCAGAGTTGGAAGGGAATAGAAAAATAGAAACACCCACTGTCAGTCCTAGATGAAGACCGATCTGTGCCTCCCAACCACCAACTCACTGGTAGACCCCTCAAGCATGGTCGAGGAAGAGGGGCACTTCCTCACCCCACCTAGGGGGGGATATCTGGGCATCAAAGAAGCATAGTGGAGAGACCAGGTACTCTAGGGGCATACTCTGTGTCAGTGGTCCGTGGGGCTGATCAATGGTCTGAAGAAGTGGACAAGGAGAGTAGTAAAGGCGGATAAAAAAGATAGTAAAAAAAATAAAGACAACTGGTTTGAGTTGGTTACCAAACCCTCCTAAGGGCAACTTTCAATGTGGGAGGTATACCCATTGTAGGGTAATGGTCAAAACAAAATCATTTTCAACCACAAACAACAAAGGCCCCTTTGATATAAGACACTTAATTGCAGTGCATGTAATGTGGTATATCTGGCTACATGCACATGCGGGTCATTTTACATGGCAAAATAAGCCACCACTTAAGACTAGAGTGGAGGAGCACTTATGTTCCATCAGACAGGGGAATGAGAGAAGTGCATTGAGCCTACATGTACTGCAAGTAAGAGAGAAACTGGCCCACAAGTTTGTCTTTTGTGGAATTGACCATGCCTTTATTGGTCCAAGGGGTGGCAATGTTGATGCTAGTTTGTCAGAAAAGGAATCTTATTGGATGCACACTCTCTGTGCCTTGAAACCTCCAGGTTTGAATGATGGCATTGATCTTGCTGTCCATCTGCATAAGTAAGCACTATTATTTTCTTCATGATTTCAGAGAGTAGGCACTGCACTAAAACATGTCCTTCATATATATGGATAAGCTTATTACTGCATGAATGTATATAGTTCTGTGGTCTATTTATTTTGGCACTAACTACTGTGTGTGCTCATTGTATTAATTTGTTGATGTGTTGCCCTGTATGTGAATTATGCTAATTATGTCTTTAAGCCAAAATATCCATATAGCTATATTTCTTATAATATCCACTACTTAAGCAATTCAAGTTTTACATTAGACCTTTTAAATGATGTCCTATTTATATGTGAGCAAATGAAATGGGGAGTTGTGGCACGCTGTTTAGTGCAATTTGCACAGAATTCATAGAAATCCTCACCTAGCATTTGATATATATATATATATATATATATATATATATATATATGTATGTATATCTGCTCTGTATGGTCTTAGTTATAACATTTTTTATTTAGTTTGGGTTTGGAAAAGTAAGAATGAAGTTGGCAATTTGAGCTTTGACACTGTCGCCATATTTTCTATTTTCTTCTTGATGTTATTTTATCTTTCCCACTTTCATTTTTGCACTTTCGCTCCTTCTTTTCTTCTTCCTTCTTTTATTTTTTTACGTGCCTATCCCTGCCCAACCCCACCCCTCCCCTTTTTCATCCTTTGCCCTTCCCCTTCTTCTTTCTTTTCCTATTTCTTCCCTCTTTTCCCCTCCCCTTCTCCTTCTTTCTTTTATTCTTTCTTCTTTTCATCTGTTGTGGTAGCAAGGGCATATCACCATTTAAGTTTATGCACTGGTGTGGTTATTGAGGGCCGCTAGTCCTTTCACAGCTAAGCATAATTAATAATAAGACTATATATATATATATATATAATGTAGTAGTTGATTGTATGTTGAAATGTTTTTAATCACTGTTTAGCTTATTTGAGTGTGTTCACCCCACCACATATTGTGCAATATATAATAATTTTATGGAGTTCAGGTTATATGAATGATGTTATGTAATGCTGTTCCCACAGTGAAATTCCATGCTGCCTTGGGTTCTGTGCCCCTCTGGCCTCTAGGTACTCGACAATTCTTTCCATCACTTCTGAAGGAAAGAATTGTCAAGTACCTAGAGGTCAGAGGGGCACAGGACCCAAGGCAGCATCGGTTCACATCGGGAAGGTCATGCCAGACGAATCTGATAGATTTCTTTGACTGGGTGACCACATGGCCTACCTAGACTTTAGCAAGGCATTTGACACAGTCCCACACAAAAGATTAATATACAAGTTAGCCAGCTTGGGAGTGGGCCCCAAGATGATAGCCTGGGTAAAGAATTGGCTGGAGAATAGGACACAGAGGGTAATAGTAAATGGAGTCCACTCTGAAGAAAGGGGGGTTACTAGTGGGGTACCGCAGGGTTAATATTAGGAGTCTGTCCGCTCAATGTCTTTATAAGCGACATTGCAGAGGGACTGGAAGGAAAGTATGTCTCTTTGCAGATGACACAAAGATCTGCAACAGAGTTGATGCACAAGGTGGGGTGGAAAGGATGAGAAGGGACTTGACAAGGTTAGAGGAATGGTCAAATGTATGGCAGCTTAGACTCAATGCTAAGAAGTGCAAGGTAATGCACCTTTGAAACAAAAACCCGGGGAAGAGTACGCAATAGAGGATGAGATACTAACAACAACAAGAATGGAAAGGGACCTGGGGGTAGTCATATCAAATGACTTAAAGATGGGCAAGCAATGCGAGAGGGCAGTAAGGAGGGCTGGAGGATACTGGGATGCATAGGGAGAGGCATCACCAGTAGAAAACAGGAAGTTGTTATCCCTCTGTACAGACAGCTGGTGAGGCCCCATCTGGAGTACTGCGTGCAGTTATGGAGATCTAGTCTCCGCAAGCACATAGACAGGATGGAAGCTGTCCAGAGGAGGGCAACTAAAATGGTGCAGAGTCTGCACCAGAAGACATATGAAGAGAGACTAAAGGAGCTTAATATGTATAGCCTCGAGGAAAGGAGGGAGAGGGGGAACATGATAGAAACTTTCAAGTACCTCAAAGGAATCAACAAAGTCCAAGAGGGTAGCATCTTTCAAAAAAGAGGTGTGCAAGAACAGGGGCACAATTTGAAGATAGACGGGGCTGCTCAGGGGTAATGTAAGGAAGTATTTTTTCACAGAGAGGGTTGTGGATGCATGGAATGGCTTTCCGGAGGAGGTTGTGGAGTCAAAAACAGTGGTTGAATTCAAGCATGCATGGGACAGTCATAAGGCAATTCTAGGGGGTGGGGGTAGAAAGAAGTAGGCTGCTGGCTAACTAAGATCTGCAGCTTATCCATTAGGTAGGGAAATGGGCAGACTGGGTGGGCCAAGTGGTCCTTATCTGCCATCAAATTCTATGTTTCTATATGTATCAATAATGAATTGATAATGGTGACTGTACCTTTAATATGTCAGGATATAAATGTTGGGTGCACCCACTAGGGGACACTTCCTGATGATGCTTCAGCAAAACTGGTAGAAGTCTGTGGGCCCTCCTGGATTGTCTCCCAGTCTGTGCCTTGTGCACAGTGAGTTCCTGCACTTTATTTTGTTGCCACAATAAACTGCATCTACACAGTATTTCTATGTCTGTTGACTCTCTGTGGTGGGTGGTGCTGGATGATTTGAGAATTGGATAAACTAGGTTAAGCAAGCAATAATATCCAACAGGGTGGGCAGTATAGGGCAATACCAGATGACCTTTTAGCCCCAGAAGGTCCAGTATTGTCCTATATCGCCCACCCTGGGGATATTATTGTGCTTAAAAAATTAGATACATATCTCATTTTTTATGGCATTTTAATAATAAAATAAAGCTGAAAAATTAGCAAAAAAAAAACCTTTTCCTCATTTTTGGTTAAAGTAGTCTCACTACTGGTATATGTGCCAGTAGAGGGCACTGCACTGTTTGATACCTATTTTCCTCCTACTATACAACTGCCTGCCAATGTAAGTATACCAACCATGTTTTTTTTTCCAACTGATCTGTTTCTTTTCTTTGTTTATTTTGTTGTTGTTAACAAGCATTAAATTACCACCTGCATCAGTACACCAAGCACGTTTTTTTTTTAACTGATCTGTTTTCCCACAGTGAAATGAGTCTGGTTGCAACATGAATTAGGTAAGGTATTTTTCCCCCAACTGTGTCTGTTTTTTTTAATAGACAGGGCAGATTCCTTGTTATTCCAAAAGAAAAAAAAATTCCAGTCCTGTGACCTACAGTAATGCAACTAATGACCTTAAACATTTTCTCCCAAGATGCCTGTATTTTAATTAAATAAAAGATTAGCTTGAAAAGAATCTTGTGGAATTTCTTTATAGATTCTTTCACTACAATTGCATATCTATTTCTATCCAGAAACATGGAAACTGTTCTGTGACCTTTTATTTGTAGGGAAGAACAATGATATAGAAAGGTCTAATCGGGATATTTCAGTTCCAGACAGGTCATTTATCTTTGTTTGTGGACATTGACAAGCTCTGTGGGCTTGACTGCTATTTCAAGAAACATGTATGTGAAAACCTTTACAGTATTTGTTATAAATGAATTTATTGTGGTTGTTTTTCAGACTTCAATATTGCATTTTTCTCATATATGAGTGGACTAAGTGTGCATTTTCTGCCAACAAATTTTATATATCTAGTTCTTAAATGTCATAGAATGTTTCGGTTATGGCGTCATCTAACCTAGATAAACTACTACTACATGTTTGTTTTCTCTTGGTATATATAACTTGAATAGCATGCATTTTCAAAATGTGCAGTGATGTCACTAAAACCATATGCAAACTAGATCATACATATGCATGTTTGAAGCTCATAAGAGCTTTAAACAAGAAGGTAATGTATGTGTAATTTTGATTTTCTTTCTTTTTTCTTTTGTTATACAATAAAGTTGTTATTAGGCATGAGGATATTCACATACATACAGGTGTTATTGCATGTATACATTTGTTCAGCAAATAAAATCATACATTAAAACTGCTTCCAGCACAATATCCAGTTAATCGCATACAAAAAAGAATCATGTATCATCCTTACTTATACATTAATTTGATTAATTTCAGGGAACAAAATCAGGAGTAGTGTTTAAGTGATATAGACTCCATTTTCTCCATTTTATATCAAAGGCCTCGACCCTGTCCCTTAATCTGGCTGCCATCCTCTCCAAACTGTAAATTTCTCTTCTCAGGTCTAGCCACGCTCCTTTAGTTGGTAATCTATTTGTCCCCCACATTCTGGTTATTACCTTTTTTGCTGCCAATATCATCAATGTGGTATGCAGGTAAATATTCTTATCTACTTTCAGGCCAAACAGAGTAGTGGCAGTCAATATATACTCTGGGGTAAAAAGGTCTGGGACCTCATATATTGCCACAAACTCCTGTACTACCTCCCCCCAATAGGAACCCAGCATGTTACAGTCCCACAATATATGGGTCTGATCTGCCTGCACAGTTCCACACCCCCTCCAACATTTACCTTCAGGATCCCCTCTCTTCAAGTGGTGTAACAGGCTGTGCTTTGAAACAACTGAGAAGCTGCATGGGATATACTATATTGACTAGAAATCTGGAACTGATCTCTCTTATTTACATCTGAGGGAAGTTTTCCTTACTTTACAGTCTTACATTGGTATTGCTTTGTGTTTCATTTCGTTTTTAAATCAGGAAGGGGTTTTCAAAACTACTTATCTTGTGATCAGCTTCAGAAGGGTTGCAATAACTACCTATTTGATTTTCCTTTGTGGCTAACTGGACTGTCTACTAGTATTCTGTAACAGTTTGCATCAAATTACTTTTAAATAGTTGACAAATCAGTTACTGGAGATTAGCTGAATTACTATAAAGGGCAGTACTCGCCAGGGTGGTGTAGCAGTGGTGTATTTGATTGTTTCTAACAGTCACCAGTGGTTGTGGACTACCCACCCTTCCCCCGCACTTCAGGCGTGACATTTCCTTTATAGCCAAGGTTCTGACATCACTTCCCTCAACAGCTCTTGGGGCAGAACTGTCATATTCTTAATAACCCAGCACAGTGCATAAAGGGTAAGAACACACCACACAAAGGAAGAAAAAAATATATATATATTACATATTATATATTATAAGGGAGAGGGACATGTTGGGAGTGGTGCAATGCACTGGCTGTGGGGCAGCAGTTTTCCAGGAGACATTCTGGAAACTGCATTGCTGTCCTATTTGCAGGCAACTGTCAGCTCTGATGGAGGAGGTAGCCCACCTCCAGGCTGAACTGATAAGGACTAAGGAGGCCTCCCCCACACAAAGAGCACCACTGCCACAGAGGCTGCCAAGTATGAAGAGCAGGTGGACCACAGTGGGTTCTGGGAGGGTACGGGTGGTGGAACAGAGGTGAAACCCCCTAGTTGTACCTCTACACAAACCATATGCCAGTCTGGCAGAGCAAGGTTCCTCTATGATGGCACCCTCAGTGGAGACCAAGAAGAATGCTGAGGACACCCACAAGGGAGACCCACAGAAGGGTGGCAAGGGACACCACAGGGGAAGGAAACAGCTTCTGATAGGGGACCCAATTGTTAGAGGGGTAGACCTGGGGAAGGGAGAGGAGAGGGAAGTAAGGTGCCTGCCTGGTGCCATGGCTTGGAGGGACAAGACTAATCCTCAGGATTGCAGAAGCAGCATCACAGGAGAGGGAACTAGATATCATTGTCCACCTTGGGACAAATGACCTAGCTAGGCATGGGATCAGTGCAGTGCAGGATGAAATTGTGGAGTTGGGGAGAGGCCTCAGACAGGTAGCAATCACAGTTACCTTCTCAGAGGTGCTGCCAGTCCATGGCAGGGGTGAGGCTAGACACCATGCAGTTTCATGAATGGTTGCAAAACTGGTGCAGAGCACAGGGCTTTGGCTTCATTGGGGACTGGGGGTACACCTGGAGAGATGAAGGTTTATACTAGCACGATGGTCTGCATCTGTCCATGAAGGGAACCAAGATCCTAAGTGACAGATTTAAATGCTTCCTTGGCAAGCTTTTAAACTAGCCATGGGGGAAGGTGCTAATAAGAAGCAGGAAATTTCAAGCCTCCCCCCACAAAACTTGATGGGTAGTAAGGTAAACACTGAGGTACAGTGCTCAACAGAGGGCAGGACAGGGGTAAATGGAAAAATAGACAAGGGCAAAAAGAGCAGGCATGGGGGAAAAATGGATAAAGCCAACATTAAATGGAGGGCAATGAGTACTAATGCCCGTAGTCTGGGAAACAAGCTTCCTGAGCTAGTAGCCTTGATGGAAGATGAACACTTGGATATTGTGGCAGTCACAGAAACATGGTACATGGGGAACCATGACTGGGATGTCAACATACCGGGGTACACAGTCTACAGAAGGGAAAGGGAGGGGAAAAGAGGAGGTGGAGTAGCTCTATACATAAGGGAAGGGATCAAAGCTACAGAACTAAAAAGTAAAGGGGGAGGACAAGAAGCACTCTGGGTCACCTTGGAGACAGGGAATGGCATCACAATCTGCACAGGGGTTGTATACAGACCCCCGCCTCAAGGGGAGGAAATGGACAAGAAAATGATAGAGGACATTCTCAAAATGGCTGAAAAAGGGGAGATACTGTTAATGGGGAACCAAAATATGCCAGATGTTAACTGGATGACATGTACTGCAGCCACATCCAAGAGCAGGGTCATTCTCAATGCCCTGCAGGGGGCAGGTCTTAGACAGCTAGTGTTAGAACCCACTCAGGAGGAAGCAATACTAGATCTGGTACTCTCAAAAGGAGAGAGGATCACAAATTTAGAAGTCAGTAGACATCTGGAAACAAGTGACCACTGCACAGTGTGCTTCACAATAAGCACAACCATGGAGACAAGCCATACAAAAACAAGCATACTGGACTTTAGAAGGGCTGACTTTGGCAAAATGGGTGAATACCTGAGGAATACACTGGCAAATGGGCAAAAGGAGAGGTGGAAGAACAATGGAGAAAATCAAAACTGCCATCATAGAGGCAGCAAGCCTTTGTGAAACAGATAAAGAAAACAAAGCGGAGTAAAACCACTATGGTTCTCAAAAGAGGTGTCAGGGAAGGTTAAGGAGAAAAAGGCTGCATTCAAAAGTATAAGGCATCACAGAAGGAGCATGACAGGAACTGTATCAATTAAAGCAGAAAGAAGTGGGGAAGGCAGTCAGAATAGCAAAGCCCAAACTGAGGAAAAATAGCCAAGTCAGTTAAGAAGGGGATAAAACCTTTTCTAGGTACATTAGGGAGCATAGAAAGGTTAAGGAGGAATAGTGAAGATTAATAAGGAGAGGGAAGGTGGGCAGAGGGAGACAGTGAAAAGGCAGAGATACTGAATGAATACTTTTGCTTAGTATTCACAAAGAAGATGAGAAGGAGTTACCTAAACCAGACAATAGAAGCACTCTGGGTAGGGGGTTGACACCAGTCCATTTACAGAAGAAAGAGTCCTGAAAGAACTCCTAAAACTCAAGGTGGACAAAGCAATGGGGCCTGAAGGATTCACCCCAGAATCCTAAAAGAACTAAGGGAGGACCTAGTGACACCACTGACCACACTTTTAACAAATCATGGGAGGATGGGGTGGTACCTGAGGACTGGAGGAGGGCAGATGTGATCCTCTTCACAAAAGTGGGAGCAAGGCAGAAGCAGGAAACTACAGACCTGTAAGTTTGACCTCAGTGGTAGGGAAAATGATGGAATCACTTCTGAAAGAAAGAATTTTGAGTACCTAGAGGCCAGCGGGGCACAGAACCCAAAGCAGCATGGATTTACAGCAGGAAGGTCATGTCAGACAAATCTAATAGATTTCTTTGACTGGGTGACCAAAGTAATAGACCAGGGAGGGGCTGTGGATATGGCCTACCTAGACTTTAGCAAGGCATTTGACACAGTCCCACACAAAAGATTAATAATCAAGTTAGCCAGCTTGGGAGTGGGTCTCAAGGTGGTAGCCTGGGTTGAAAACTGGCTGCACAACAGGACACAGAAGGTAATAGTGAGTGGCACACATTCCGAAGAAAGGGGGGTCACTAGTGGAGTACCTCAGGGCTCAGTACTGGGTCCAGTCCTCTTAACATCTTTATAGGTGACATTGCAGAGGGTCTGGAGGAAAGGTATGCCTCTTTGTAGATGATACAAAGATCTGTAACAGAGTTGATACACATGGGGGGGTAGAAAAGATGAGAAGGGACTTGGCAAGGTTGGAGGAATGGTCAGACATATGGCAACTTAGATTCAATGCAAAGAAGTGCAAAGTAATGCACCTGGGAAACAAAAACACAGGAGAAGAGCACACAATAGCAGGGGAGGTACTAACAACAACAAAAATGGAACGGGACTTGGGGGTAGTCATATCGGATGATCTAAAGGTGGGTAAACAATGTGAGAAGTCAGTGAGGAGAGACAGGGGGATACTGGGATGCATAGGAAGGGGCATCACAAGTAGAAAAAGAAAAAGGGAAGTGGTTATCCCTCTGTACAGACAGTTGGTGAGTGCTGTGTGCAGTTTTGGAGACCTCATCTACGCAAGGACATAAACAGGATGGAAGCAGTCCAGAGGAGGGCAACTAAAATGGTGCAGGGTCTGCACCAGAAATCATATGAAGAGAGACTGAGAGAGCTTAATATGTATTCCCTTGATGAAAGGAGGGACGGGGACATGATAGAAACGTTCAAGTACCTCAAGGGAATCAACAAAGTCCAGGAGGGTAGCATCTTTCAGAAAAAGAGATGTGTAAGAACAAGGGGACACAATTTAAAGATAGAGGGGGGATGGCTCAGGGGTAATGTGAGGAAATCTTTTTTCACGGAGAGAGTGGTGGATGTGTGGAACTGCCTTCCTGGGGAGGTTGTTGGGGCTAAAACAGTGGGGGAATTCAAACATGCATGGGACAGACACAAGGTAATTGTAGTGGGGGTGGCAGGAAGTAGGCTGTTGGTTAACTAAAATCTGCAGCTTATCCAGCGGGTAGGGAAATGGGCAGACTGGGTAGGCCAAGTGGTCCTTATCTGCCGTCAAAGTCTATGTTTCTATGTTTCTATCTCCCATAAACCTAGCTACCACTGCAGGAGTATGGAAAAATCTATACCTTAGCTTCCATGCGTACTCTCTCCAGTAGGGAGATCCCGAGGCCCTCAGCATGAGTGAGGAGGCCGCCTGCCAGTTCATGGTAGGGAGATCTATCCCTAACTCCAAGGACCAACGGACCCTAACAGACTCAGTGGAGTCACTGGGTTTCTCACCCAAAGCAACATAGACAAGACTGATACAATGAACCATGTTAGCACCTTGCCTCTGGGATTGGAGAAGCTTTATTATTAATGAGGGGTTCTCAGCTACTGCTGCCAGGGCCTTCTCCATAGGCTGCAAATATGATTTTAACAGCAGATATTTATGAAAGAAGCTCTGGGGCAATTTATGTTGGGACTGAAGTTGCACAAATGAATACAGGCCTCTTGGTCCAACCAAATGAAAGATATGTTTAATATTATATTTATTCCACTGAAACATAGATCTATCTATGGCATTAGGTGGAAATGCACTGTTTACCACCAGGGATCTGAGGAACATTGCCTCCATGGGCAAGAGTCTTTTATTGAACACATGGAGCCGCTGCTTGAATACCTCGGCAGTACACTGTGGGAACCTGAAGAGAGGCAGGCATCCAGGGGGATGTCCAAAAAGATAGTCTGTTAAATCTAGGATGTCACTCCAGATTAACTCAAACTGTTTCCAGGGCATGATATAATTGGGGTTTATCCCAAAGTGAAAGACCTTTAATTTAGAAGCCTGGGCATATTCTAAAAGATTAGGCAGGTTTAAACCACCTCTGTCTCTGGATAATTGTAGCAGGGAATATCGGATCCTGGAAGGCTTACCCTGCCATATAAAGCGAGAGATAAGCCTATTCCAGGTCCAAAAGTAGACCTGAGTTGGCATTAGATGTAGTGTCTACAGGCAGAATAAAATCTGGGGAAATACAGTTTGTTTAATGGTGCCTATTCGAGCCAGGAAACTTAAGGCACATGTGACCACCGTGTAAGATCTTCAGTTATATTTTGAGTTAGGGGTTCAAAATTCACTATATCTGCATGTATCAGATTTTTGGTAAGGCAAATCCCCAAGTACTGCATCATTTGTTTGTTCCATTTAAAGGGAAATGCACGCTTTAGAGTTGGGGGGTATAATCAAATAGCAATACCTCTGATTTTTGTTGATTCATTTTATACCCTGAGACTTCTCTCTATACATCTCCAGTTGTTCCCAAACCTTTGGGATTGATATATCTGGGAAAGTCACAGAGAGCAGGATGTCATCGGCAAATAATGAAATTTTATAAATTGTACCTCCCATGGGTATTCCCTCAATTTCCAGGTGGGCTCTAATGGCCTGGGCCAGGGGTTCAAGATATAGGGCAAATAACAAGGGGGGGAGTGGACATTTCTGGCGGGTTCCCCTCTGTAAGGAAAAAGGGTCAGAGATAGAGCTGTCTAATTTTAAATAGGCCCTGGGTGTTTATAAACATTTTGCAGTTGTTGTATGACCTCCTGGGGAAAACCAAATCTAGATAGGGTTGCCCACAAAAAAGGCCAGGCAACCCTATCAAATGCCTTATTGGCATCTAACTCAATCAGTGCTAGGGGGGATTGAGCATGTTGTTGCATATTCTTTAAGTAGATAGGTTCATCGTACTGCATCGTATGCTTGCTGGCTTTTAATAAAGCCAACCTGATCGGGGTTAATCAACAAGGGCATACTGTTTTCAAGTCTATGTACTAATACGGACATATATATTTTGTAATCAAAATTTAACATTGAGATTGGCTTATATGATGAGGGAAATTTAGGGTCCTTGTCCTGTTTAAGTATGGCAAATATTACTGCATATTGCCAGGAAAGGGGGGTACCTCCTTTCTGTATCTCATGGACTGCAGGGACTAGAGATGGTAATAGTTCCTCCCTGTATGTTTTCCAGAACTCCAGTGGATATCCATTAGGTCCTGGAGCCTTCTGGGTTTTAGCTTTCCACAACACTCCTTCTAACTCAGCCAATGTTATAGGGGGTTTTAGGGTGTCTATATGGGAAGAAGTCAATTTAGGAAGTTGTAGCCTGTTAAGATAAGACTTTGTCTGTTGGCTGCAGTTTTCAGGTTCTGCCTTATACAGATCTCTGTAATATTCAGCCATGATTCACCTAATTACATTTAGGTAATGTTCTAATTTCCCCGTAGTGGGGTCTTGCATAGCCATGATGCAGGTTCTAGTCTTATGCATTCTAAGTTTACGGGCAAGATTCCTGGCCCACTTGAGCCCCCCTTATGGGCTGTAAACCTAAGATAAAAAAACTGTTGCTCTATTTTTTGGTCTAGATATTTTTGGATTTTTTCTTTTGTGGCCAATAATTGTACTTTTACAGTTGTGTCTCCCTGGGCATATAAGGATTGCAAATCCTTCAGCTCCCCTGGAGCCAAATCAGTTGTGCCTCTCTCTCTGTTTTTTTTTGGATGAGGAGGCAATGATGTCTCCATGTAGTATTGTCTTAAGGGTGTCCCACAGTATCATTGCTGAGACATCTAAGTTGCCATTTTCCCCCAGAATCTGTGGGATCCTATCTTTAACCATCTGATTAATCTCCGGGGCCCTGAGGTGTATCAAATTAAAATGCCAAAAGTTTGTTTTATGTCCCCCACCTAACTTGAATCTGGCATACACTGGAATGTGGTCTGACAGTATAGTCGCCCCATGCCACACATCATGTAATGTCTCAAGATGCTATGCGGTGGTAAATATGTAGTCAATCTGGGATGCTACCCCAGGCCCCGGAGCCATATGAGTATATTCCCTCTGGGAGGGGAAGCAGTGGTGCCAAATGTCTACCAATCCCAAGGAGATTGTGCCCTTCACATATTTCTGAAGGGGTTGGTTCTGTGGGGGAAGTAAACCGAGGCATCTTTGGCTGGGTTCAATGTTATATTCAGATCTCCACCCATCAGAAGCTGACCCTGAAGGACCTCTAGAAGTTGTGAAAAAAACTTCTGGGCCAATCCCTTTGAGGCCCCTGAGGGAAAATAAACAGAGGCCAGAGTGACCAGGTGGGCATGCAGCGTGCCCGTGGCAATGGCATATCTCCTCTCTGGGTCCGTAACCATCTGCTGGAGGTCAAATGGTACCCCCTGTCTGATCAGGATAGCAGCCCCCTCGTCTCGTACCCAAGCTATGAGATGAAGCTACCACCATTGGGAACCCCCATTTAGTGAATTTCTCATGCTCAGGAGAAGACAGGTGGGTCTCCTGCAGAAAAATTACTTCTGGACTGTCCTTTTTAATAAATTGTAGGAAACAGGACCACTTAACTGGACTATGGATCCCATTAATGCCAAGAGATAACACTAAAGATGACTTCCCCATTTTGTGAGTCTAACAAGCACTTTATGATACATGGACCCAGTCTCCTTTGATTTCTCCTTCCCACTTACGAAGATAAGCTGTTGCCTTTCAATTCTCAGCAACCCAAAGTGCTGGTATGCAGTCTCAATTTGTATTAAATGAACCATCTTAATTTCCTGTATGCTTAAGCCCTTGCTGCCTGATTTTAACAAATTATTTAGTAAGATACACCCATAAGATAGGGTGGAGAAACCTGAAACATTTTTACACAACCAACACAATCATCGATTAGAAGCAGTATTTGCTGCCCTGTAGTGGTGGTTTGTCAGTACTCCCGGCAATAAGGTATACCCAGCCGAGCTTAACAAGTATCTTAATTCATAATAGCCACCAGGAGTAACGTAAATAGTAAAGCTTTGACTCAAGATACAGCTTATAGCACTCCCTATTAGGTTTCCAAACATAACAATAAAACAGCAACTTATTTACAAAGTGTACAGAGGAAATCTGTAGTGGCTCCCTAGGTAGGGAGGGCTCTCTACTCCTTCCTGTGCAGGGATGAGTGTTATTTCCCTGTGGGGGAGACTCACATATCCAACATGGGCCCCCAGTGCCATGAAAACGCAACAGTAACATGACGCAGGTGATCAGTACATGCAGCTCCAGGCATAGCAGACATTCGAGCAATAAATGCTGCCCAGATATCGCTGCATGTGGCTGTCGTCAAACGGCCATCTGGTGGTATGCATGTTTATGGGTTCACCCCATGGAACCCAACTGTAAATATAAAAGTTGGGTTTGATGAGAGGGCCCGACTTCAAATGAAGAATAGTAGCCCAGGAGTAGTACAAGGGAAAGTAAAGGTGGGGGGCAAGGTTTTCAATTGCTCATACCAAACTACCTCTGACTTGCCAATACCCTAAAAGGATAAAATTCAGGAATGATGTTGCTATGTACTAACTATGCAAGTCTGTACCCCAGTCCCATAGAAACATAGAAACATAGACTTTGATGGCAGATAAGGACCGCTTGGCCCACCTAGTCTGCCCATTTCCCTACCTATAGGATAAGCTGCAGATCCTAGTTAACCAACAGCCTATTTCTTCCTATCCCCCACAAGAATTGCCTTATGTCTGTCCCATGTATTGTTAAATTCTTCCACAGTTTTAGACCCCACAACCTCCTCAGGAAGGCTGTTCCATGCATCCACCACCCTTTCTGTGAAAAAATACTTCCTTACATTGCCCCTGAACCACCCCCCTCTATCTTTAAATTGTGTCCCCTTGTTCTTGCATGTCTTTTTTTCTGTAAGATGCTACCCTCTTGGACTTTGTTGATTCCACTGAGGTACTTAAACATTTCTATCATGTCCCCCTCTCCCTCCTTTCCTCAAGGGTATACATATTAAGCTCTTTTAGTCTCTCCTCGTATGGCTTCTCTTGCAGACCTTGCACCATTCTAGTTGCCCTCCGCTGGACTGCCCCTATCCTGTCTATGTCCTTGCAGAGATGGGGTCTCCAGAACTGGATGCAGTACTCCAGATGGGGTCTCACCAACTGAGGGATAACAACTTCCTGTTTTCTGCTGGTGATGCCTCTCCGTATGCATTCCAGTATACCCCCAGCTCTCCCTACTGCCTTCTCACATTGCTTGCTAACGTTAAGGTCATCTGATATGATTACCCCCAGGCCCCTTTCCTTTTTTGTTTTTGTTACTACCTCCTCCCCATTGTGTAATCTTCCCCTGGGTTTTTGTTTCCCAGGTGCATTATTTTGCACTTCTTTGCATTGAATCCTAGCTGCCATACTTTCAACCATTCCTCCAACCTTGCTAAGTCCCTTCTCATCCTTTCCACACCTCCTTGTGTATCAACCCTGTTGCAGATCTTTGTGTCATCTGCAAAGAGGCATACTTTTCCTTCCAGTCCCTCTGCAATGCCACTTATAAAGACATTAAAAAGGACTGAACCCAGTACTGAACCCTGCGGTACCTCACTAGTAACCCCTTTTTCTTCAGAGTGGACTCCATTTACAATTACCTTCTATGTCCTGTTGTCCAGCCAATGTTTTACCCAGGCTACCACCCTGGGACCCACTCCCAGGCTGGTTAATTTGACTATTAATCTTTTGTGTGGGACTGTGTCAAATGCCTTGCTAAAGTCTAGGTAGGCCATGTCCACAGCCCCTCCCTGATCTACTACTTTGGTCACTCAGTCAAAGAAATCAATTCAATTCATCTGCCATGACCTTCCCACTGTGAACCCATGCTGTCTTGGGTCCTGTGTCCCACTGGCCTCTAGGTACTCAACAATTCTTTCCTTCAGAAGTGATTCCATCACTTTCCTTACCACAGAGGTCAAACTGACAGGTCTGTAGTTTCCTGCCTCTGTCTTGGTCCCACTTTTGTGAAGGGGAATCACATCCGCCTTCCTCCAGTTCTCGGGTACCACACCATCCTCCCATGATTTGTTCAAAGGATACCTCTTGATACCACTCTATAATAGGAAAAAACAAAATTAATAACAATTCTATTGTATCCCCTTGGTTATCTCCTCAGGTTATGCAGGCAGCCTCTCTAAAAATCAGAGTATGCCCCGACTCTCCTCATGGGCTAAAAGAGTTGCCAGAGCCCCCTGTTCTAGCAGTCAATCGGGGGCAGTTCTCTGAAATTTGTGCATGAGTTTTTTGACATCTTGTAAGGTTGAGTAGCCTTGTCTCTTTCTGGATTGTGCATTCTGTGCCTTTTCCCACAAATTTCCTGGCTGAAATTCCTCCATATCCTGGGAGTCTGATGTTGTCTGCTGGGTGACCATGATGTTCTTGGCCTGGATAGCGTTGCTCGCTTCGTCTGGAGTTTCAAAGGTTTGTGGGCCTTTGGGGAACAATATCATAAGTTTTGCTGGATATGGTGTAAAAAACTTCAGCTGTTGCTGTTTCAGGGCATGGAGTGTCGAGGCATAAGCCCTTCTCTTTGCTGCTATTTGAGGAGAATAATTGTTATCAAAATAAAGGCATCTACCTTTATATTGAATGTCTCTCATGTGCCATGCTCGTGTCAGCAACTGCTGTTTTACTGCATAGTTCAGCAGCCTGAGCACTATAGAGCATGGTCTCTGGTAGGCCTGCTGAGGTTTTGGGGTGAGGGCTCTATGAGCACATTCTATATCAAGTTTGGTGGCCGGATCAAGCTGCAGAACCTCTCGTAATAAAGTGTCCACAAATTTAAGCATGTCCCGGCCCTCCTCATCCTCAGGTACCCCATGGATAAGTAAATTGTTTCTCCTTGACCTGCTCTCAAGGTCTTCACACTTGTCAGTTAGAAGCGTTTGTTCATTTAGTAAGTGCACCACAACCCTCTCCAGGCTATCGGTTCTAACATCGATCTCAGTGTGAGCCAACTCCAAGTCTGCTACCACCTGATTTATTTTAACTAGTTCTGTGGATAACTCAGAACAGAAGGTGCGGACTTCATCCCTGAAGCTCCTTGAGTTCTGCCAGAATCGCGGCATTCCTGGGTTGCCCATTGGGAGTCGGCGGGACATCCGCCATGTCTGGTAGGCCGGATCCACCAATAGGAGAGTTGTTAGTTCATTTAGCTTGCTACACGGCAACTGACGTTGACTTTTTCTTTTTTCAGGCTCCCATTCAGTTCTTTGTCTCCCCTGTTCTCTTTGTGTAGAAGCTTTTCTGGTTTTGTTCAAGTTTTGGGGGTCTGATTGTCGGGTCCCAGGAACGCCGTCTCTTCAGTGCTGCATTCCACCTGGCTGTTCAACCGGAAGTTCCTCTTTTTTTTTTTATTTTGACCTCACTGGGTAACCCTTATTTGGATCTTCTCATTTAAATGATGTTCTTTCTGTGTGCTCACTGTGACCATAGCAATAGTTACAATGTGTATGGTTCTATGCTCCTCGTGAGCTGAGCAACAGAGACTACCCATCTTGGATGAGATTCAGCTTGTGGCAGAAATAACTGTCAGCAATTCTAGATGCAGTCCTTGTAAATGTCTGACCCCAGATTCTCAGGTGTTGGCTGTAGTTAGGGGCTGCTTTTACAATATGAACTTCACAAGGTTGTGTCCCATTCTTTTTTTTTATTTAAAATTCATTAAAATACAAGATAAGAAATTACAGTAGGACCATCAGGATTGAATGATACAAACCAAGAAAAGGAAAACCTAGCCAGGGGAAATCCCTTGGAGGCAAAACTCTAATCATGGTCCAAGAGATATAACATCGGACAATAATGCAAGTATTATTAAATTTGTAATAGACAAAACAGGATTGTACAAGTAAATCAATTGTGGGTAATAAGAAGCAAACATGCATACGAAGTTAAGAATTTAATATATCTGTAAACCAGATACTGAAGTACTATTAGTACAATAACTATAGTATGAAGCTAGATCATTAATCTGCAGAGGAGCACTGTGAGGTAGGAGAGGGAAAGAAAAGGCAGTGGGAAGCTAGTCGTAACTTTAATAGAGCCTGGAAAAGTGGTAGGTAGAAAGAAGAGGTGGAGCAAAGCCACATTATATCTTAGGGGTGTATCGGAGTGGGATTAGGAAAAACATAGTACCCATGTCGTATGGAACAGTAAGGGTAGGTCAAGAAAGGAGCCTAAATGTTATTGAATATATCTAATTTTCCATTGGAAGTGTAATGAACCCATTCAAAACAGGCAATTTTCCCTAATTCCAGCAACCATTCAGTAGGTTGTGGCGGGGTGGCTGATCTCCAGTGTCTAAGTATTATACGTTCAGCTGTGACCAAGGCACAGGTGAGCTATCATTTGGATAAAGCTGAAAGAAGTGGGTATTTATCCATCAATTGACTGGAACCTAGTATAACTAATGCAGGGTGAAGAGTAATGTCCGAGTCAGTTATTGCTCTACAGATTTATTGGATTTCAGTCCCAAAAGGAAGGAGTAGGAGACAGAACCAGAGAATATGGGTGATATCCTGAGGGGAAGTGTGGTCGGTGGGCAGCAAACCCCACTTATGAAGCTGAGTGGGGGTCATGTGCCATCTATGCAGTATTTTGAACTGTGCAAAATGGCTATGGGTGTCTCTGAGGGATCATTTTAATTTTTTTCTGGCAAGAAGTACAGTCAGTGTGTGTTAGTGTGTACTCCAGTTTGGTTTCCCAATTTTGATACAGCTTATCTAGTGTACTTAAGTTCACAAGACAGAGATGCTTGTAGATGAGGCTAGCTTTTGAGTGGGGGTTGTTTCCCACGTGGACCATCAGCTGTTTAATGTCATTGATCTATCCAGAACAGAAATTATGCCCCAGAAATGAACTGAGTGAGAAACAGAACTGTAGGTATTGCCAGTGTCTATGTTTCTCCAGTCTGAACTCCTGTTGAAGTTGGCCAAAAAATTTTAGGTGGCCCATTGGTCTATTAGGTGAGAAACAAGTGTAATACCTTTAGAAGGCCACACAATCCAGTTTACCGGGGAGCCGCCAATGGTTATGTGAGGGTTTTTCCAGAGGGACATATTTGGGGAGGTTTTAGGGCTCCACTTTGCAAGTTTGGCTACTGTTTTCCAAACCTGAGTCATGTGGCTTATGGTGGGATTGGTTCGTAGATGATGGGGGATGCCACTGAGTACTGCAGAGATCACCTTTGAGGATGCACTCCTCACAGGAAACCCATTTAATAGGTTTACCATTCTGTGAGGAAGAGAAGGCTTGCGATAATTGAAGTAAAAGCATGTGCAGTATGTTTCATTGAGAAGTCTGGTAATCCTAGTCCACCACACTCAAAGGGGAGTGTTAATTTTCTGAGACTTAGTCCCTGTGGGCCAGGGACCCAAAGAAAATAGATTTTCTGAGAGTATAGTTGATAAAAAAGCTCTGATTTGGCTTCACTGGAAGATTGTTGTGTAGATATTGTATTTTGGGGAAGCTATCATCTCATAGGTTTGAGCTCCACCCCAATGTGAAGGAGGGAGACAGCTCCATCTAGCTAATTCTTGTGATAGGGCATTCAGGAGGGGGGAGATTAATATGAGCTAGTAATTGTGTGTACCGAGAGAAATTAATGCTGAGGTATCATATATGCCTTTGCACTACCTGAAGGCCGCATGGAAAGGCAGACAGGTTTGGGGTTTGATGGTGAAGCGGTAAGATCAGTAATTTGGCTACATTAACATTGTAGCCTGAGAGAGTGCAGAATTGTTAGAAAAGGTATAGTACTGCAGGGATGGATGCTTCTGGTTGGGTAAGGGTCAGCAAAATGTCATCAGCATATGCCAGTCCCTTATGTTCTTCTCCCAATATTACTCCATGGATGTGTGGGTGTTTGTGAATGGTTTGTAATAGCAGTTCAAGGGCTAGGACAAAAAGGAGTGGGGAGAGTGGGCATCCTTGTTGGGTTCTCCTGCTGAGTAGGAAGGGGGGCAAGGTTACAGAGTTAGTGAACACTGATGCAGCGGCCCCATAGTAAAGGATTCAAATATTATTGATGAGCTGTTCCTCAAAACCAATAACCTGTAGGACATAGAAGAGGTATGGCTACGCCACTCTGTCGAATGCCTTTTGTGTCCCATTCTTGAACCCAACAACCTGAAAACACAGGTGCAACCCTGTATAGCCTTGCACCTCAACTTTTGCAGTGTGCTGTACTAGAGCTTAGCCTATGGCCAGATCTGATGGCTGCAGCTAGTGCAGAACAGTGCTTCTGGCTTCTTAACCCCCTTGTGCAGATCACAGCACATCTCCCATTTACATCAGCCGGTCCTGATAAGTTCTAAAAGAGCTAGCTGTCAACCTAGCTGAACCGATCTGCCATATATTCAAGGCCAGTGAAAAGGAAGCAGTCTCAGATGACTATAGGGGAGGAAGGTAATAGTCATATCAGCCTTTAAAAGTAAGGGAAAAATCAAAGACAGGGGTAACGATAGACCGGTTAGCCTTACATCAATTGTCGATAAAATCTTGGGGACAATACTCAAGGAAGAAGTTGAGAATTTCCTGAGTGTTAATAAACAAATAGATCAAACTCAACATGATTTTGGAAATGGCTGATCCCACATGAGTAATTTGGTTGCATTTTTGAACTAGTGAGCTGGGCACTTGATCATGGGATTCTGGAAGATGTGATATATATGGATTTTAGCAAAGTATTCCACACTGTTCCCCATACAGAGTTAATAACTAAGTTAGAGAGTATGAGGATGCATAACAACACAGTTATCTGGATTAATAGTTATCTGAGAGAAGACAGAGATTATGAATAAAAGGTTACTACTCAGAGTGAGAGCAAGTGATCAGTGGGGTGACCCAGGGGTTGGTATTCAGACCTACATTGTTCAGACATTATGGGTGGTATTTTCAAAGGCCTTAGACTGATGCAAGGTGCTTGCGTTGAACAGGTCTGACACAAAGGCACCTTGTGCCAAGGGCTCTGCCAAGTGCTATTTTCAAAGGCAGCTTGTGTCACCCAGCAGGCTGCCTGCACCCACCTTGCCAGCGCCAGCACCCACCTTGCGACACAAAAGTGGCTGTGGCATGCCGCAAGGGGGCTTGCAGCAGACCCAAACTGCCGCAGACCTCAGATCCGGACTTTCAAAGAACTAGCCAGGAACTAAGTGCCAAGTACCCTTAGACCAGTGAAGGGCTGGTCTAATGGTACTTAGACAGCTCCTGGGAGGGTCATCCGGTATATGCCACTGTGTGGCCTGCCCAATCCATCCATGATGGGTGTTCCCTGGTGATTCAGTGGCCCCCCCACCCTGACTGTTCATGTGCTGGATGGCATCCCCCTGGTGTCCTGGTGCCCCCCCCACTCGGCACATACTGCCCACAACCCTGTATCCCCCATCCATACCCCAGATTCGGGGACTGGCACAGCCCTCCTCACCCCACCATGGCCGACCAACGAATGAACTGTCATTGTACGTACTGTATGCAGTATACAGTACACTCACTGACAGCGAATTCAGCATCCAGCTGTGGTGGGGTGAGGAGGGCTGTGCTGGTAGCCATTTCAGGGAGTCTGGAGGTGGAAGGGTGGTGTGAGGGGGCTCTAGGCAGCATCATTCCCCCCATCTGAGGGTGCCACAGACACCCTGCTGCCGTTGCACTATTCCAGGTGGGTCTGCCATCTATGTGACATAGCACCACCTTTGCCGCATGCTGCTGGACTTTGGCGCCGGGACCCTATGGGATAGAAATTCAGGTGCAGGGTCCCGGACACATCCACAGTCAGCACAAGTTGCCAGTGTTGCAGTTTACATTGGGCTTTGAAAATCTGGCCCAATGTGACCAACATGCAGTGTTCAAGGGGTGGTCGGATGGCAAAGTTTGCTGATGACACAAAAAAGACTGTGAAGTGAATACATCAGGAGGAATTTAAAACCTATAAGATGAACTTGTTAATTAAAGTAAATGGGAAAATAGTGCCAAAATGAAATTCAACCCAGACAAATGCACTGTAATGCACTTTGGTAATAGGTATACTAGTGCTGAATACCAATGTTGGATTTAGGATTTTAACAAGGGTCCTGTGGCTATAATGAATGGGGACAGGCTAAAATGGGATGTGCTGTCCACAAGCAGTCAGAAAACATCTGTTTCTATTATCTTGTCCTGAGCATGGTAACTACTAGTAGTGGGTCATGATACAATTAATTGTGTTTGTGTTGGAAATATATACTTTTATGTTTGATTTGTTCTGTTCCATACAGAGGTCTATGAAGGGTCCTGCTGCTGCAGGATCTTTATTAATGCTGGATCCACCACTGCTGAGTACTTTTTTCGATTATATAAAATTAAGAGAAAGCACATGTGAAAAGATCTGGGAGTTCTGGTATCTAAGTCATTTAAGCATACATCACAGTGTGATAGTGTACTAAAGAAAACCAATACAACTTTGGCTTGCATAAGGACTGAATGATGAAAGGCAGATGAAAGGAGATGCTGCAGGACTCCATGCTGTGCACATGCCTCCATATGTGCACACTTACAAGTGCACCCAAACATGGGGTTGGGACACAAAAATATGGAGGAAAATGGTGGCAGGACAGGCATGAATGAAGCCTGCTCACCGATCTCTACCCAACATACAACTGGAACCCTGAAGCAGAAGACAGGATTTGTGCTTCATGAGGAGGATGGCCCTCCCTGTCATGACCCCACCATGGGGGAAAATCCGTGAGGGTACTAAGGGTCATAGATGAGTTCTGGGGAGGTGCGAGATGGTGGGATTAGTAGGGCAGAGCTGTGTGGAGCCCAGCCTGTCCTGACCACAGCAGGATAAATAATTAATGGGAAAAAAAGACTACATAAGTACTGTATATGGCTAACATTTCCCAGCAGTAGCAGCTGTGAAAGCAACAGACAAACTCAATGCCTCCTTTTGTCTGAAACTCCAGTGATCCTAAGAACTCCAGAAATCTGCAGTCTGTGCTGGATGCCTATTAGGCAGAAGATAAACTGCAGGGTTATTGTTTTAACATTAAAGGTCTTAAACATACTTGATATCATCTACAGTACCTCATTAAGCTCATGACTGAATATCTTTAACCATTTATGACTAGTTTTTATGATGTTGTATTTGTTGTTGTGTATTTTGCACAGCATTCTAGGTACATAGATGGATGCTTTATAAGTAAAATGAAGATAAAACACACTGCTGAGCCCCTTGAAAAAGGTGAAACATATATTTGTGGTGTGCTATTCGCAGTCTTAGTGGAAGATTGTTTGTAAGCTTTGGATAAAAAAAAATCCTGTTTAAAGATTTCTATAACACCTGACAGTATTTCTCTAATAATATAAACAATAATGTATGGATAACAGTATGTAATGAGTTTTTTACACACCAGAGGTGTATGAGACCATATAAACCACAAGACCAAAGGTTGGTTAGTTTCTTTAGGTATCACACAGCATGGGGTAGATAGAGTGATGGGCAGAAGCAAAATGGGATTTCATAAAGAGGGGTGAAAAAAGATGATGACATTGTGCAGGAGACAGAGCAGGAAGAATAAAGACTACAAGAAGATGATCTGGTTTTCCACAGAGGTGGGAGGGGCAGTAAGGGCAAAAGGGGCAGCATTCCAAAAACACAAGAGCTGGGGGAGAGTGAGGGCAACCAGGAGGATTATCTGCAAAAGTTGAAAGATGCCAGACATCCGGTTAGAAAAAGTAAACCACAGAGAGAGTTGAGAATAGCGGAAGTGGTGAACGAGGGGGAGGTGAACTTCTTTAGGTACATCAGGGAAAAAAAGGTAAACTATGGAGATTATTACCAGATTAAAGAAGGAAGAGACATGGGTTTTGGGAAAAAGACTGCTATACTAAACGAGTGCTTTGGTTCTGTATTCACTATGAAAGGATGGGCCGTTACCAGATTGTGGGGGTGCAGGCCAAAAAAGGGGGGAGTGGACTGGAATTAAAATCAATCTCTGAGGAAAGAATGCTCAGATATCTCAGATCCCTGAAGGTGGACAAAGTGCATGGTTCTGACAGGTTGCACACTAGGGTACTGAAGAAGGTGGGGAAGACACTGGCCACACCACTGGCAGTGCTATTTTACTAGAGTTTGGTGGTGGTTCCTGTTCCCTGGAGGGTAGCAAATGTGGTGCTGCATCACAAGAGTGGGAGCATAAAGACCTGTAAAACTACATCTCAGTCAGTTGAACTTTGTGGGCAAGAGTCTGGAAATTATCATTAAGGAACAGACAGTGGAATTCTCTGAGACCAATGGATGGCACAACAGAAGGCAGTATGGGTTTCTAGAAGTTCAAACAACAAGTTTGATAAGCTCAGACTGACAGTGCTGGTGCTTCTCATGGGTAACTAACTCCATAAACATGCTGAGGGCACACCATAAATGAACTAAAAGACATTGGTTTCATGTATCAGTATCAGGTGCGTCACCCACAAACCACACAAGGTAAAAATGTTGAACTTGTAGCCACAAAGACTCAACAAGGAGGACTCCTACTACACCCCAGAAGCGTTGAGTTTCTCTGGCTCATCTTCAGGTGGCATAGCTACCTATTAACACCTGTTCTTTTATATCTGATCTCTTAAATGCAATCTCATAATTAGATGAACTCTCCATCAATTCAGTCTAGACATTTCTTATGCCTGGGATTGGCCAAAATTCACAATCAGATGGAGATCTTTAGTAATTCAGTCTAAAAATGTATTACACCTGGAATTAGCCAGAATTCAAAGAAAGAAATATACAAATTTTGCCAATTTTTCAGTTAGCCCTCCCACCCCAAGACAACTGGTCTATTGTGCACTTTGAGGAATGCATGGAAAGTTGGCATTATGGGAAAATCCATCTAAATAAAATCTAGTTCCTTCTCAGTATTGTCACCATTTTAAAGGTTTCATCAATAAGATCAAAATACTCTAACTGAAAGTGATAATTCTTTACAAAAGGACTCCAATTCATTTGATGTACATAGGAAGAACTAATAGAGCTATAAAAGCAAGGATTCAAGAGCACAGTGGCTCAATTAGGAACAATAAGAAAGTAGCTCCTGTTAGGATCCACTTTATGGAGTTTCATAATTGTGATGTCAGTCTGTCATGCTTTATGGATATAGAGCATGTTAGAGCACTACCAAGGTGAGGAGACAGGCAGTTCCATGTGATAAGGGCAAAAGCATATTGGCAACAGAATAACAGCAATGGCAAATGAGCGAGGCTGCAAAGGGCGATCGTGAATAAACAGCAATCACCAAAAGGGTGACAGCAATGTTTTGTGTTTCTGTGGGGGGCTTTGCCACCTGCAGCCCCCCCTTTATATTATATACTCTGGGTGGGGCAAAACTTGGAGAAGGTGTGAAAGCCGAAGGTCTCCATTTCAGTGATCATTGTTGTTTCCGGTCACCCTTTTGCCCACAGGATACCAGACAGTCTGAGAGAATTGCTAAAAAAGGAGGGCAGATGGATTTTGCATTTTGACTGTTTCACTCCAAAGGTCTTAAACAAGAGTTGGGCTCTTTGACTATTCCTGTGATGTGCTATGAGAAATTAATTTAGCAATTTAGTTAATACTATGATAATGACTGTGTGATTCAGATGTGCTATTTCTTAGTTTAAATAAGTGATATAAACTGATTTTGTAACTGAAATCACGTTATGTGCTGTTTTGTATTTGTACAATGCGCTCTTCTGCCTGTTGTAATCTGATCCATTGATCTCCCACCCTTTTAGGATTTGGAATTTTGGTTTTCTGTATGTTTACTTTTAATTTTTCACCATTGGGATTTAAACTGTATTCCTGCTTACATATCCAATCACACTGACAATAATTTTTGAATTTTGGCCAATGCCAGTTGTAAGAAATTTCTAGACTGAATTATTGGAGATTTCCTTTAATGGTAAAATGGGGCCTGCATCTTTAAAAGATCAGATGTAAATGAACATGGGCTACTAGGTGGCTGTGCCACCTGCAGAAGTACCAGATAGGCTGGAAGCTGCTGGGGTGTAGTTGGATTCTTCCTTGCAGAGTAGAGTCTCTGTGGGTGCAGGTTTGAAATGTTTAGTTTGTGTGGCTGATAATAAATGTGGGTGATAAACCAAATACTTGTGCACTAAACTAGTGTCTTTTAGTTCATTTATTGTGTGCCTGCAACTTTGTTTCTGTTTGATGCTGGGTTTGTAAAAAGAAAGTCTTGCCAAAATTACCAGATTGACTTCTTTGATTGAGTTACAAAGACAGTGGACAGGGGCCAAGTGGTGGATGTGTTGCACAACACCTAAGACGGCCTGATTCGTAGTTAGCATTATTGCTTAGTCATTAAGTTGGTTAATAACTATGCAACAAAATAAGCTTGCAGCCATTTTTGGCTTGTGCTGGTGGCCACTATAGTGCCAACATTTGCTCAAAAATTTGGAGGCAACTTGTTCCAAGAATTTAAACCATTATATGAAAATGTTTGCCTGCCCCATCTGGTCTTTGAATAGGGCACTTTAAATTCCACCTTGAGAGAAGATATTGTGTTACTCAAACCTTTATGACACTAATGATGTTCAGGAATTGATAAGGCATTATCCCATTGGTCAGCTCCTCTGAATTAAGAGTAATACAACAGCTTGCCACCATTAGACATGTATCTGTCCCAACCTGTTTTTAAAGATGCCCTTGGATTCCCTAACAATATTTTAGGGACATTGTTCTGTAAGTTAACCACCCTCAGTGTATAAAAATATTTCTTTTGTCAGATTTAAATTTTGTAATCTGCACTTGCAGAGGAGGGCCATATGTATTATGATAATTATGCTTTTTAGTTATATTCAGCTGTTCCATTAAGTACTGATCATGCATCACATCAAAGAACATCAACAGAACACCTCTCTTCCTATGATGTTCTAAACAGTAGAGTCTTAGATCCATTAATCTCTCAGTGGCTGGGCAATCTTTATATTCTGTTAAGATTTTGGTGGCATGTTGCTGCACCTTCTCTGCCTTGTTAATTTTTGTTTTTCTATAAGGACACCATAATTGACTGCAGTAGTTCAAATGTGGTACTACATATGAGTTACATATTGGCATAATTGCTTTTGTGATTCTACTCCTGATGTTTCATTTGATAGCACCCATCACCTTATTTGCCTTTGATACTGCAGCAGTACACTGTTCCTTGAAGTTTAATGAGGTATCAGTGATTATACCCAGATCTTTTTCAAATGTACAGTAGTTGATTTTAAGACAGTGTTACTGAGTATGTACTAAAGTCTGTGGGTTATGTCTGTCCAGGTGTAGAACAAGGACATACCCCATTAAAAGGCCCAGCTGGTAATAGTATCCAGATCTTTTTGAATGGTTGCTGTTTGTACTTACCAGGCCACCAATCTTAGTGTCGTCCATGTATTTCACTTTGAAATTTTTTATGTTATTATGTAAGTCAGATATAAACAACTGGAACAAGATTGGTCCCAATACGGATCCCTGAGGTACACCGCTAGTCACACCTCCCACATTTGACAGGAAACCATTTATGGAGTCTATTTGTATGCGATTGTTAACTAATTTACAATCCAACTTACAATAGCATGGTCAATCTTATGTTTTAATAGTTTTTCCACTATCCCCAATGTGGGACAATGTCAAATGCCTTATGGAAATCCAATAAAATTATATCAGCTACACCACCTTGGTCTAGTATAGCACTTATTTTTTCATAAAAAGAAAGGAGGTTTGGTATGCATGATCGACCTGTAGTAAAACCATACTGAGACCTGTTAACTGAGTCTATTGATTTTAACTGTGATCTGATCTTATCTACGATTATGGCCTTCAAGATCTTTGCAGGAATGGTTGTCTTACTGACAGGTCTATAATTTTGCCTGTCCAGTTTGTTACCCTTCTTATGTATGGGTGTGTTTTGTCTTTTTTTTTTTTTTTTTTTTTTGCTATTTTCCAATCTTGTGGGATCTCCCCTTCATTAAAATATAGTTCAAATATAATCATTAGTGGTATACAGATGCTTTCTTTCATAATCTTTAACATTTGGGGGGGGTAATATCATTATGTCCAGGGGTACTGTAGGGTTTTAGGTTATCAGTCCTTTTCTGAATGTCTTTGGGATCAATAACATACTGTAGGTATCCTGATTTTTCTGGGAAGGGTGAAGATTCACTGATCTGTCCTTGGTGTATACTGAACAAAAATAGTTATTGAAGCAATTAGCAATTTTAATGGGGTCTGAAACAATGTTTTTGTTTTGCTGGATTGTGGTTAGTTTTGTATAATTTCTTCTTAATGAATTTATATATCCATATATTATTTTGCTGTTATGCTGAGAAGCAGTTGATGCCAATTCCTTTTCTAGCCTTTTTTAGGTTTATCAATGGTGCTTTTACATTTTTTCTGAGTATCTTTAAAGTTTGACCAAGATGAGTGAGAGTTAGATTCTTTATACTCTGCATAACGTTTCTTTTTTATTTTGACCAGCTTCAAGATTTTCCTGTTCAGTCATTTAGGTTTTATACCTCTTACATTGTACTTTTTTACTTGCTTAATATGTTTATTACAAACTTCCAAAATGATGCATTTTATTATGCTCCAACATGCTTCAGTGGATCTGTCCTTGAAAAGGGCATGTCAATCTAATCAGTAATGCTATTGTTAATACCTGCCTTATTAGCTGTTTTGTACAAGTATATTTCTGCACAGCCAATTTGCTTCTGACAACCACAGTGAATGGCAAATGTGACAGCGGAGTGGTCACTGTTACACAGTGGGGGCTGACAACACAGTCTGTAATGGGGATAGACTTACTACTGATAACCAAATCTAAGATGTTACTTCCTCTAGTTGGTTCCCTAACATGTTGTGCCAAATTTAGTTCCTTGTAAGTTTCTAGAAACAGAGAAGATTGATTGGTGTGGGCTTTTAAATTTATCCAATTGATGTTACTGTAGTTAAAATCTCCCATCAGTATGGTTCTTCCCATATCACATGCCATTTCAAGTTCTTTTATAAGGGCCTCATTTGAGGTTTCGTTACATGAGGGCAGTCTGTAGCATAAGCCCAAGATTATGTAGTCAGTAATATGTAGGTAACTTTCAGCCAGATGGTTTCAGTCTTAACTTGGAGAGACTTTATTTTATTTGACATGTTGGTTCCTGAAATACTATTTGAAATGCAGATTGCAAACCCAGCGTCCTTAGTAATATCCCTATCCAGCCTTATTAATTGATAGCCCTGGATATTTTTGTTTCACGTGTCCCCTTCTGCACAACAGGTTTCTGTGATTAATGCAACTTGTGTTTCCTGTTTCATATTTAGGATCAATTGTAGTTCATCCATTTATGCTTCAGTATGTCTTGCAGAAGACCTGGTGCATGACCTTATCTATATATCTATTTGTTGCAAAAAAAACTTTACTAATGCACCAGTTAGGGCAACTTAATGCCACAAAAGTAGGAAAATGTGGTGTTAGGGTTTCTAACCCTTACCAGCGCCCCCCCCCCACAGCAAAAGGAAAAATCATTAGGGTTTTGGGTCTCCGGAGTCTTGGTGAATCTGTGGTGGGGTGTTCCATGGGGGTTGTCATGTGTAATGCTCACCCCTTCACCCAAGCCCACAGCCTCCAGTCCAAAGCACAAAGTACAACTGCAAGGCAGTGCCTCTTAGTGATTCACTCTTCAAAGTTGGAGAAATACATCTTGCCACATGTTGCCAACACAGTTAGTTGCAATTTTCTTCACAAAGGGCCCTGTTGGACCTGTTTGAACAAAAGGAAATCATGTATGATGTTGTTTTTTCAAGGAATGGGGAAGGAAGACCCCATGACTGATTCACCAAGAATAGATTCTGGAGACCCCAAACCCTATTGTTTTTTCATCTTGCTGATTAGGGGTGGGGGAGTAGGTTTGGAAATCCTAATGCTACATTTCACTACTTTTGTGGCATTAAGTTACCCTAACTGGTGCATTAATGAAGTTTTTTGCAAAGACTTTCTTTGCTTTTTGAGAAAGTAGAATCACATCTCCATCCACACAGGTCTCTTTAGGATCTGCATGAAGAGGTACAGATGTGCAGGGCCATGGGAAAACTCTGTCTACAGAAGTTCAGGACCACCCCCCCAGCCAGGGAATGCAAGTTGCAGAGTTGTCCACACAGGCCCAGGTATCATATAGTGAAGACAACTTTTTATTTGTATTGATTTATTTTATTGATTTTCCCAGTTGGGTAGACTGGATCAAAGATCCATTTTCAGCCACACCTGGAGAGCTGGGTTTGCGATAGGTATAGACAAAACATAGTTAAGAACCCACATTACATACAGAATAAAAATGTCATATCACACAAAGTGTACATGATTTCAAAAGAATTGATGTTAGTAATAGATGATATCAATATTTTAGAAGTTCATTAAGTTACTTCAAAACAATTGCAAACTGCCAATAATTCTAAATGTTCCCACAGTTTCTTCTTGAAAATGCTAGCTTTCAAGTAAAAATCCATTCCTACTTCATAAGCATTATTTATCATCACAGAACTGTAGTAGGAAAAATAATGTTCAGTCCATTCTGATTTAGTTCAAATTTCACAAAATCTTTTTACTGATGTCTGTCTCAGAGATTTTGGATTTTGTACATTTACCAATTAGTTTTTTAACACCATTGGTATCATTGTATTTACAGTAGAGTTTTATATATAAAAGACAAAGCTGCATATTGCACTGTGCATCTGTGTGGTAGAGTTCCAAAATGTTGATATGCTGTATATTAATATGGTGTTCCATTTGTTTTGAATTTGTTGCAAATCTAACTACAATATTGAAAGTAACTCCATACTTATAGAATATTGTTTCCAGCAAATTATACAATATAATTGAGTTATAGTCCAAAGCTGGAAGGAAGACCTGTTTTGCAATAGCCTTTTTAACATCCACTGTTTTACCCTTTTTTGTAATCTTAGCTAGCTGTATCTTAGCTACTGTATATGATCATTATAAGAAATTGTTTGATCTAGCATAACTCCCAAATAGTTGAAACATGGTACTTCCTCCAGTTCATATCCATGTAATCTTTTAATTTCCATACCCTTCCTGTTTAAATCAGTTTTTTGTCATATTCCAAAAACCATGGTTTTTGTTTTCTTCTCATACAGTAATATTTTATTTTTAGCAAACCAAGTTTGCAAATTTATGATACAAAGGTTGCATTCCTTTCCTCTTGGTCTGCTTTTGTCCTGCCTGACCTATACAAGACTGTGTCATCAGCATGCATTATAACTGATGCATTATCACAGATCCCTGGTACTGTAGGTCATTTATAAAAATAGAAAACAGGAGCAGACCTAGTACTGAACCCTGCTGCACTCCTTTATCAATCTTTCTCTGATCCAATCTCTCAGATCCAGTACTTACCACATGTTTTCTGTCAGTCAGATAGCTTCTGAACCAATCAAGACCTACACCCAATTTCCGTAACCTAGTTAATAATATGGGGTTGTCCACCAGGTTGAAAGCCTTGTCCAGGTTGACAAAAATTGCTCCAGTGAGCATTTTGTTATCAATATTATCATAAATATCACTTGTTATCCTGACCAAGGCTGACAGTGTGCTGTATACGCCATAAAAACTATACTAATTATTTGTGAAAAGATTGTTTTCTTCCAAGTGTTTGTCTAATTGGTAAAAAATGTACTTTTCAAGTAGTTTACTTAGCACCTGTATGTCAGAGATTGGTTGATAATTTGTGATGATCTCCAGATTAAAAAAACTGGTGTTACAATTGCTGTCTTCCAGCATTCTGGAAGTCGAATCATGCATAATGATAAATTAAACAAATATGCCAGTGGTCTAGCCAACTGATCAGCAGCTATTTTTAGTTGTCTTGAGGGAGTCCAACTTCTCCAGCCCCTTTACTAACATCAAGCTTTAACAGTAACTTTTTGATGTCAATTATTGTTACACTAAAATAAAACTTTTGGTGAAGGTGTCATGTAGAATCAAATTTTCATTTCCAATAGCACTTTGTTTTATTTGTTCTTTATAAGTTGACATGTTTATAAAAAAGTCATTAAAAGTTTTGGCAATTTTGCAACTATCTGGCAATAAAGTCTCTCTGGATATTACCTTGTCCCCATTCACCTTAACACATTCAATTTTCACACATACACTCTTTGTTCTTTAAGATCTAAATGGGCAAAGAGATCTGAAAGAACAAAGGGTGAATGTGTAAAGAGTAAATGAGGGCAGTTGTCTTCACTGTATGGTACCCAGGCCTGTGTGGATAACCTTGCAGCCTGCATTTCTTGCCTGGAGAGGGTGTCACATAACAGATGCATCCCCTACCCTCACCCCATCCATCTGGGTCACTGATCACAAACTCAGCTCATCAGCATGGGGTCACAAAGCATGCTTGCTGAGGTAAAGTCTGGCACCACACACAAAGTTTGTTAACAACTATATATTTTTTTATTTTGACCTCAAAATTTCAGGATAGTTATTTTAAGACTTGCGTTATAAACATGGCATGTAGCATTTATAGTTCATTGGCCAAAATGTCATGTCACACCAGAAGTGCAAACACACTCATCCAGAATTTTAAAAATGAAATCTGTCACATTTATGAGGTGGTGTGGAAAATGGCTATGTTGAAAGTTTGGAGTCAAAATACTGAAAATTAACAAAGTTATGAGTGAGTGTTGAAGTACTGCATAGTTCACTCATAACCTGGGCATTTTACCATATTTGCATGTCAAGTTTTCAGCATAGCCTTGTCATGGGATTCCCTTTCCAAAATTAACTACAATACACACAATTGGCTTCGGTGCTCAGCTGGCATATTTTATTTACATTGCATCACTAAACTCTTTCATACCTTATTCTCATAATTACATCACTCAACATTGTTTACCTCAGCAATACTTTGATACCATATACATAATTCATTCAAACTTGATACAATATACATACATTTTTCCATATTCTTTTTATGATCATCTTCAATATCTTAATCCTTTCTGGACTCAAATGCAAACCTGACTCCCACATTCAGCCCTCTGGGATACAAACTCCACAAGGTGCCCACCCAGCTAGTTTCCTACCCCTGCCCTGTCCTGAGTTTTCAGCTCAGTACCCCCCTTGTCTCCCTATATCCTTTACCTATGTCTCTCATTTCCCCTCCACCTTTATCTCTTCCTTCCATACTCCTAACTTCCCATAACCTGATGACTTCTACTCCTTCTTTCATCACCCTTCACTCATCACATACCTTCTTCTACAGTATCCCTAATACCTGGCCCCCACTACTGTCCCCTTGAGCTGCTCCCCATAGTCCCCAAATTAACCCCCTTTTTGGTCCCTAGACTGTTGCCCACCCTCCAAAGCCGGCCCTGTCACCAAAACTGCCATGGAACTCCCCATTTATCCTGTCTAAAATTACAGGGTGGGAGGGTGGGTAAATCTCTGTCTAGCAAGATGACTGTTGATTCCAGTCTTACTTCCTTTTTCTATAGCCCTTTCCTCAGGGGCCTTCCCTTGCTCCCCTCCACCAGTCTCTGTCTTCAATTACCTGTCCTCTACCCTCTTCTACCATCCTTCTTCCCATGATCCTTCCTTCCTCCTTGTTTTTCATCCATGCTCTTCTATTCTCTCTATCCCCCACCCCTCCCCTTCCTATGCTTCCTGACCCTCCTAGGTCCACTGGTCTTTACCTTATCTTTTGGTCATGAAACCCCTGACAATGGGGGATGCCTTTTAACAAGCAACCCACCTTCTGTGATGGACATATGACCAGATTGGTCCACTTATTTTTTGTGTTTATGTAGATATTTTCCTTTTATAAGTTCTATTATTTGAAAGTGGATGAAAACATGGCTTCCAAGTCACATGTCCAGACAAGTCTTATGGGAAATACTAAGAATTGCTCTGCGTAAGTCTTCCATGAGCTCATCTCAGCTGCACATCCTTGCAGATGTGCAACTTTGAACACCTCAGATATCCTGCAAAAAAAGATTGTAAAATGGGACAGAGGATTTCTAGGTGTGAAAAAGGCCAGCTTGCCCAGATGATGTGATCCACACACACACACATATGCGCGCACACACACACACACACACACATATGTTGTGGGGGAAACTGTCACTCAAAGGGGTGAAACCACTCCCCACAGTCAAAGGGAATAAATTAGGCAGCTGAGGTTCAGCTCGCTCTCTTGGACCTGCCACATCTAAAGACCAGAGCCCTGCCATAGGTAGCTATCTGAATGGTGAGTAGAGATTAGTCTAGATAAATTGTCTATCAAGCAGGTGGGTAGGTTAAGAATGTGGTGAGGGAAGCTCAGTATTTTTTGTCAACTGTCTGTTTAACATCCTTTATTTTCCATTCTGAGTAGAATTGTAAACCTTTTGTCTGACTGTAAATATATCCGGTTGTAAAGACTCGTAGTTCTCTAATAAAGAATCTATTTTTGATTAGTCCAGGGACTGCCTGTTTATTTTAAAAAGGTAATTTAACTATTTCTGATGGACTCTGTTTGCAGTCCATCTCTGAAGGGTGCTCTACCCACAGTTATTGTGCTGACCTTCCTGACCTTGAGCAAGAGGTAAAAGGTGGTTTCCTGGTTCAAGGTAAAACAAAAATCAAGTGATGGCAAAGAATTATAAGTCCCCGACGGAGGACTGCCCTTTAAGCAAGGGGCCCAAGAGGCAGTGTTTTTCACAGCTGGTAACAGGGGTGAGGGATCACTTCTGTCACACCTTCTTATTACCCTATTTCATGAACTGGTAGGTGAAAATTTTAATATCCCAGCCGAAATGTCATTTCACACCACTGAAATGTCATTCTGTGCCACATGTGTAAAACACACATTTTGGCCAGGATTTGAAAAATGGCAACTGTCATATTCATGAAGTGGCATAAAAAAATGGATGTGTTGAAGTCTTTAGGTCAAAAGTAGTTAAAACTGCCACAGTTATGAGTGAGCATAGAACAATTTCAATATATGTTCATAATATTGTCATTGTGAAAAGTGATTTCACCAAGCAACCATGAAATCACCTTTCTGGCCAGATTTGCATAATTTCTCTACCATTGGACATGAGGTGGGGTCCCAAAAGGGCCATGTTGAAAATCTGAGGTTAAAATATGCAAAAATAACAATGCTATGAATCAAAGTTCAAAACCCCATTGAAAAACATTGAACTGCCTTAGTGACATTACAGTTGGCAGTTCCAGCAACAAGAAGAGTCTTTGATCAGAAAGTAGATCTATGCCATGGGGCATGTTCAGGTGAGTGAGGGTGTATGGGGGATGTGAGGGTAAAATTGATGAGGGATCCATTTTTTTTACAGGATTACCAAAAAAACAATCAAGGGAGGATTTTCTTTTTCCCAGGGGAGTTATCTGACACTGGAGATTGGACCCCTCAATGTTAGGTAACTGTTCAGAGCAGCAGAGGTATGAACCCAGGTTCTGCCACCTACAAAATGGGAATGGAGCAGGTGACCTAGAAGGGAGGGGTGGCAAGACAAGCAGTGCCATGGGTGGGCACCCTGATCTGCTTATGTTATATATAAATAGAAAAGTCTGAGAAGGAAGGGTGACCTGGAAGAGAAGGGGGAGAAAGAAGCAGTAGTGGGGTCCTGATCTGCTTAATAAATAATAAGACAATAAGATGGATAGATAGATAGATAGATAGATAGATAGATAGATAGATAGATAGACAGACAGACAGACAGAAAGACAGACAGACAATGAGGGATACAGAGACAGACAGACCAAACAGGGAATCGGTGGCTCACTGCTTTCACCGCAGCCCATAGCACAACTTCCAGCTGTGACTGCAGAACCCAAGAAAGTCTTGCTGTCCTCATACAGAGAATGTGGGTGAACAGTTCCTCTCACTAAGTTGGGCATCCTGACCTTGGAGTGCCCAGAAATATGTTCTGAAGAACATTGAATCTAGCTGCATGGGTCCCATTTAGCTAGATTCTGGTGTTTGTTTTTTTTGAAATAGTATCATTTTTATGTGTGTTTAATGTTTTTTAAATGTGAAAGAAAAAACAAAATGGCAGACAGCATGATCAGTATTTTTTCCACACAATAGATATGTGTGTTCAGCATATCAGGTAAATCATGAAAATAAGGACACATGATTTTTTTTGTGTTACCATTCACGTCAGGACTTTGACTGCAAAATCATTATAACTTTGGAACTGTATTACATTTTTTTTTTCATGAAACCTTCTAAATGCACATCCCTGGCATGGGCCCCTTCAACCCTGAAAATTTCATTAAAAAATTCCCCACCGTCTAGGCTGTAAGAGCAAAAAATATCAAATGTTAAGTATAGGGAAACCAAATGTGTTTCTTTCTGTCTTGTTTTTTTTCTCTGTATTTCAAAAACTGAACATGATGCCATCACAAAACTTGTCATATCTTGAGACTCTGACAGCCTGATCACACATGACAAATTTTGGCCCATTTCATCATACGATGTCAAAGTTATTAAGACACAAACATTGGGATTTAGCATTAAATAGCCCACTCAACCGTAATTATGGGGGTGCTACCATTTTGCTATAATGTCTAGATAGATATAGACATAAATATAGACAGAGAATATACAATGCCCTGTGTTCAAATATGTGATCTATTTCCATGAATGAGTTATGAATGTCTCACCCCCTCACAAATGGAAATAAATGACATCTGAACACAGGGCATTGTATGTTCTATGTATATAATGTCCTGTGTCCACAGACTGCAGCCTCCTGCCCCCCCCCAAAAAAAGATGGTGCCTGCACCCAAATGGAAAGTGCTGTGCTGATCATATGAAATTTAAATGCATATCTTTTCTGCACAGTACTTGTGGAAACTGTGGGTTGCACCCCCCTCCCGAAAATACTGTATCTGCTCCCATATGGAATGTGCTATGATTGTCATATAAAATGTAAGGCATACCTTATTGCCACAGAACTTGGGTGAACTGCAGCTTTTTTTTGAGGGGGGGTCTGTGTGAGTCTTCCTGGAGTGAGTGAAAGGTTTGGTGACACAGATGAGAGACAGTGACTGACAGAGGCATGCAGGCAGGTATCATTTATTGAATACTGACACACTTCAAATAATTTACTTGTGGCTTGGTTAACATTGCACAAGTGGCCGCATCCTAAATCAGCAGTGATCCAGATGTTCTCTTGACTAGACCCAAAGTTTTTTAAACTGCTGACTGAATTGGTGAAAAACAATGGCAGAGGGAGTGGGCTTTTGAATTCTATTGTGAGGAATGCTATTGGTCACCAGCATGCAGCTGATTAGTCACAGGATTGGGTGGAATGGGGTGTCAATTAACATGACTGACATTTTGATGACTTAAGCAAGTGAAAAACAAACATTGTTATTTATTCATTGGGTCAATAACATTGTTTATTTTTTACTTGGATCAGATGGTTGGGAACATAATATTGTTATTTAAGTATTCACATTTCAATCTACATTGTATACATATACAAGTGGTAGTCGTAGAAAGATTTCTCAGTACTGAGGTACATCTGGGTATACTGAGGCATACCTGGGTATACTGAAGCAGAATGGGGCAGAATCACATTACAGTCAAAGCAAATTGTAACTTGAGTGCCTCAGTGGTAACTCAGTGGTACCTTGAGGTAGGCAACTTTTAGATAACTACCACTGTAGTTATCTGTGCATCAGATTCAAAATAGGACACCTCTATACTCGGTTAGGAAAAGCCAACTCAAGCATTAACAAAGAAGTCATATTTAGTATGAGTATTTCTGCAGGTAGCCAAGGTGTATCTAGTCAGTCATATAACATCCACCTTGTTTAGAAACACCTTAGCCGAATGAGTGAAATGCTGTTTGCAGTAGAAACATAGTGCTATAGAAATGCATGAGGTTTTGATGAAATACACCAAATTAGTGTGCTGGAATATTACTTTCATAAACTGTGCAAGATTATATGCTGGCTATGAAATGAAACAGATATCTGGTAAACATGCATCCAAGATTGTTAAGTGAAATATCAGATGTGCTATTATCAGAACACTGGAACGGGATGCATATGTGGTCCCTATATTCAAAAACAGGAACAAAGCAGAATACAACTATAGACCTGTGAGTTTAACTTCTGTTTTGGGCAAGATATTGGAAGGCATAATAAAAGATGAAATTGAGGAGCACATAGAAAGTAAGGGTTTGGAAGATCCAACACAAAATGGTTTTAAAAAGAACAGATCGTGTCAGACAAATCTCCTATACTTCTTTGAGCCAGTAAGCAGGACATTGGATTACAACATGCCAGTAGACATAATCTTCCTAGACTATTCGAAAGCATTCACAAAGTACCATATGCAAAGCTAGTTTCCAATATAAAGGATATTGAGATAAATAAGGCTATAGTGAGAGTGGGGAAGGGTGGTGAGTGGAGTGCTTCAGGGATCAGTTCTGGCACTAGCATTATTTAATGTCTTTGTCTCTACCATACAGTGCTCCAAAAGGGAATGGCTCTACAAATTTGAAGGCCATAGTTAATAATGAATATTCTATTCTAAATTTTCAGAGGAAGATTAATAATTTAGAGACTTGGGTCATAAATAACAAACTTGCTTTCAATCATGAAAAGTGTAAAATAATGCATTCTGGAGTGAATAATAGAATACTATTTAAATGGCAGGGAACTACTAACAGCTGAAAATAAAAAAGATCTGGGGATAATAGTAACACATAACCTAACCTTTAACAACCAATATAAGGCTGTGGTAAACAAAAGCAATAGAATACTAGGCTGCATAGGTCATAACATTAACAGCAGAGACAGAAAAGTTATAATCTGGCTATATACAGCGCTTGTTAGGCCACATTTGGAATACCGTGAGCAGTTCTGGGCAACACACAGAAAGGGTGATGAAGTCTTGTTGGAAGTGGTCCAGAGAACAGCAGCCAGAATGGTAGCAAATGTTAGGCACCATACATATGAGGAAAGACTGTTAGAATTGGGTATGTTCTCATTAAAATATTGGAGAATGAGAGGGGACTTACGTATGATATACAAAGCTCACCAAAACTAAAGTATTTAGGAATGTGTGGGAATAGAGGCAAAGATTCATAATAGGGAGACTAGGCTGCACAGTAAGCAGTTAAAGGGGGAATATAGAAATAAACTAAGAGGTAAACGACTGAATCAAACAGTGGTATCATCTTGGAACTCCTTAACTGAACAGGTAATAGGTAGCCAAGATTTGAGACAGTTTAAGGAATACCTCCATGCTTATTTTAAAGAAAAGGGTATTGTGAACTCTTATTGATGGGTAAATAAGTCAAAATGGCTAATGGTTAAATAGACTTGTATAATTCTTATGATTCCTATGATCAGTTTCTTTCTGTGTGCGTACTCTGCAACAAAGATGCTTCACTTCTTGAACCATCACTTTCAGGGTATGGTCTTCACTTATTGTTGGAAGTTGTGACTGTGATTGAGCAGACTCTCAGACAGTGCATTTTACATAATAGAATAGTCACCCCAATTGTCCACTGTTAAAATCAGGAAAATAACACTGTCCAGCCTCTCAAGGACAGCCACCCACAAACCCTGGTTCCATATCAGTTATACTCAATGTAATCTGTTGTGTTTACTGTGTGACTGAGCTCATTTATATAACTTATATCCTTATAGTACCCATGTTCTGCTTGTGTTGATGGAAACAATAAAATTTTGAATCACACAATCAATATAGAATGCGTCAACATCACTGAATGGAAAGGCAGGGGAGATGGACTGTGTGGGATAAAGCTACTGTTAAAGGGTAAAAGCACAAAGGACCCCACACTCAAGTGTAGGGCTAGTTCCAATGTGCACTTTGTGGCCAAAAACAATTGGTTTACTTGCTGCTCATTGTAATATAGCAGATTATATCAGACTAATTTTGTTTAGTTGCTGGCTGACATCTTCATTTACTAAAAATTCCAGAATGCACTGAAGCTGGCATCAGAACAGTAGGCAGCTGTGGGAGACTAAATAGCCTGCAATACATGTAAGAGCTTTTATCATCTCCAAGCAGGACTGCTTTTCTCAGGGGCTAAGTACAATCCTCTGTGACTGTACATAGTACATGTAGGACAGACAGACCAGCAAGCAAAATATTAGAGCTCATATAAACTCTAACAGGCATTGCAGGCTATTGAATCTTCTCATTGCTGCCTACTACTCTTATGTCTTCTGCAGGGGATTCTGAGATTTGTAGTAACAGAAGATGTCAGCCTACAACTAAGCAAAACTAGTCTGATACAATCTAATCTACTATACTACCATAAACAATAAGTAAACCAAACTGTTTTTGTACACAAAGTGCACAGTGGGACAAGTTCCACACTTGAGTGTGGGGAACCTCAGTGGTAACTGTTCCCCTTTAATAAGACAAATGCACTTAATAACTGTAGTAATTAGACAAGAAATGCAAATATTTACATTAAACAAAGTTTCATATTCAGTATTATCTATAACTTTTTTCACAGTTCTGAAAAGCTATTATTGATGTCAAAATAAGAATCCAGCCATGAGCAAAATGTCAACTGCTATTGATGCGGAGGTAAGTGATAGTAATTACTAATGCATTAAACATGACAAACTAAAAATGACTTACCAAGTTTCAAACAAAATTATTAGAGATACCACAGAATTCATGTAGCAATCATTATTTGGCTATCATTCTGTTATTAGCCTGTGTCCTGTATCAGTGCTGTACAGTCATTAGAAGTAAAGAGATACACTGATCATCTGTAAATTTTGTAACAAGGACAGTGAACAAACACTTGAATATAAATCACTGTGTTTGTATATAGAGAGACAGAAGATGACCACCTCGTATGCCTGTATCGCTTACTTCTGAGTCTTTATATTTTTAATCAACTATTAGGCTGTAGTCCATGTGCAAAACTGAAACTATCTCTGGGAATAAAGACATTTTTCATAATATGTAATGTTATTTAAAGCAGCCTTAAAGTTCAGCAAGGCTTTATGTGGTTAATTCAGAAAAGGGTAAACATTATGACATTTCTGTCATATCAATGAAAGTTACAAGTGGACTGCATTACATTTTAATGCATTCCATAAACAGTTGAATACTCAGATATAAAACAAAGAATTTTTTTTTTTTTTAAGTTCCACAACCTTATGCCCCTTGGTTAAGCTAAGAAGGAAGTGTGGCTCCATAAAACAGCATAATGTATTACAATGGCTTTATCTGCATCTGCTATGTGTAATTCTTACTTTTGAAAACCATGCAGCCCCTCTGTTAATTTGTAATTAGAACTTTTTCTCCAGCAGTCATGAATGAAAACAACATACAGCATGTGCTCACAATGTCCCCTCAATATTGTCAGCCTCCTCCCTCTCAGTACTTAGTCCAATTTTATAAAGAGACATTTAACACAATGAGACTAAGGGCACATAAAAGGGTAGAATAGAGAGGACTGGGAATAAATGCTACAATTGGAGTAATTCAATAACTGCTTAAGAGACATTACTACTTAGCAGCAAACATACTGCAACATTTTGAAACATATAAATTACATATCAGTAGATGTGGGATAGACATCATAAATGTAGGTAGCATGAACAGCTGCTTCAATTTTTGCTATAGTATATATTTTTCATTTTCATTTACTTACCATTGTTCCTTTTCTACTGCTTTCAGTCATTTAATGTGTGCTTGCCATAGGCAATTTAAACATGGGTTTAGCATGGGGAGGGGGTTAAGAGCATTTAGCTAGCATCCTCTCCATAACACATGATATAGTTCATTGTGTGCATATCAGCTGATTTTAATATTTCAATAAAAGCATTTCTGAACAGTTATGCCGCCTTGTATTTTTTTTTTTTTTTTGTGGTATACTATTATTGGCATTTGTATTTTTGGTGTTGTTCATGAAACATTGGTGATGCCTCCTAATGTGAAGGTGCATTGATTTTTGCTGGGCTGAGTACATCCTTAGACACTCATTCAACTATTAAATGCACCCCTGCCTTCATAATGTTCACGAGACAAACACAGTGTGGGGTGGTATAGACCTGTCTCCATCTGAGTAGTGAACTAAACCATCATCCATGTCCATTGGTCAAGTGAACTGTCAATCAGTGTGATTAGCAATTCAACAAACCAATGGGATACCCCTGTTATCAATCTCTGGTAGCTTGGGCATAGAGATCTAGGGCGAAGTTGTCTAATGGCTGCCAAAGTGAGTGGGTGTTAGCTGCTGTGAATATTGCTCTCCTGGCCATCGGAGGGAGCAAGTGTCAGCCACTGCACAAGCAGCTCCCCAGAGTGCATGTCAGTTATTGTTAAATTAACTTTCCCAATTACCTCAGCAACTGCAGTGCTGTCTGTCTTTGAGTCAGTAATGTGCTGTGGATGGCCCACTCAAGCTCATAGTTAAGTTGATAAACTATTTTTACAGGCTTGTGTGAGCCAGCAGTTAACAGCAACAGGCGGTGATTGGATTTTGAAAATGTGCAATGAGTATGGCAACATGATCATGACTTAGTGTGGGTAAAAAGTGACTAGTTCCATGTGTTTTTACTTCCCCTCTCGTGTTTTGGGCCCTTCTATAACTGGTTGGTAGGACTTTGCACAAGTACTAAGTCATCTATTCATTGGGTTAAGTCTAGCTGCCCTTTTTTCAGTGTCTGGGGGTGAATGACTGGGACTGAGTTTGAAACTATTGTGAACTGCATTGCCTACTGGAGTTCACAATGAGCAAAGACTGGACCACTCCATTTCTACCCCATAAGAATTACATGACTTACATGAGTGCCACAGTGCCACATTCGCGAGTTGGAACCTTAAGTAATTTTCCAACAGCCAGCTTCATTTAAAGGAGAACATTCAAGCACAATGGGTGTCATAGGTTGAAAGCCCACAAACCAATATTTTAAATTAGGTGTTGGGCTTACTAGTAGGTGGTAGCAGCCCAAAGATATAGATGATAAAATCTTTTCAATATTGATCCTACATTGATACTACATTGCAACCATTGTGATATCGTGCAGGAACAGGCTATGCCTAACTACATGTAGTCAAGTACAACTTGTTTCTGCATTAGATAATATGGTTCCTTAAAATGGTGGCAATGCAGTATAAATATTGAACAGATATAATTATCCTTTGTCTCAGAACTGCTGCCAACCATGGGTAAGTGCAATACCTTGTTTAAAAGAGCATTTAATGGCATTGCAAGCTATGACAGCCACTGTGAATGAATGTCCCCCTTTTCAAAAGCAGAAATAAGGCTGCACCAGACCCAACAACCCTCAGAGTGAGTGAGTGACTGAGTGTGTTATAGTCATCACACTTACTGGCTGAGTCTCCTGGCCAGGTGGCCTTCTAACAGCAACAGCAAGATGGTGGATAGAGGAGCTGCCAGGTAAAGTAGGTACCGTATTTAATATTCATTTGTAGTTGTTAGTTGTTGATTCATAACCACTACACCCTGATCTGATTGTCATTTTGTGAGTTACTGTGATAGAAGACTGTGACAACATGAAGATCACATGACTGGGTTAATACCTAAGCATTAACTGACATTCACATCTCAGACATCTGTGCATGACTAGGACTGCTCAATGTAGGCTATGAGGATTCTTTTACTGATTCCAACTAATTGTGGCAAATACTGGATGACATCCCCTTCATGGGCATCAGAAACAATGAGAGAGAGTGAGAGAGAGTGATAAAAGCAGAAGTGATGGAGTATATTGTGCAATACCTAAAACAAATGTATGCTTGGAGGGGTCCAGGAAAGGCTGTTGTATGTACAGTACTCATTGTCATAACAAACTGTTAATTGTGAACTATATATATATTTCTTAATATTGGGTTATGGAATATGATTATTTGTGTGTCATCTGATACTAAGACATTGGACTTGTTTAAAACTCCAAATAGTTCTATTTATCTGAATGGACTGACAAATCAAGGCATGAGGACAAGCTGTGTTTTTTTAAGTACTACAAAATGTCCCTTCAACAGAAAGAGGTGCCTCATAGATTTATGAGTACAGACTGATGAAGAGGTCAAAGGTGTGAAACTCCATGGTAACCTGCTACAGGACTGATCAGATCTGGTTACAGTGAAACACCAAATGCTTCAAGAGGAAAGAAGACTTAATGGGGCTGATTCTCAAAAAGTCAGTGCAAGCCACTACAAAGGTGACTTTCGCCGATTGCCAGTGCAAAAGGGACCCTGTGCCCAATTCTCTAGTGGGTAGGGTCCCAGCGTTAAAGTCCCACAGCTTGTGGCAAACTTGGCCCTGCACCAAACAGAGGGTACATCAGGAAGACTTGCCACAAACCATGGGCGAGCTGTGCAGCAATAGCACCAAGAACAGGTGCCTTACAACTCCCCCAGCCCTGAGTCCCAATCACCATGTAAAAATCAATAACCATGCCTGGTAGTCTAGGGCCCCCCCCCGAAAGCTCCAATCACCATATAAAAGTCAATAACCATCCCTGTTAGTCTAGGGCACCCCTCCACCAAGCCCCAATACCTGATCACCATGTAAAAATCAATAACTATCCCTGGTAGTTTAGTGGCCCCGATCCCTAATTCCCAAGAAAAATTAAAAAAAAACATTCCCTGGTAGTCTAGTGGTCCCGCACCCCAGTTGACAGTGCCCTACCACCCCTCACCCCCATCCCCAAGCCAGTGACAAGCACAGCCCTCTGCACACCTCCATGGCTGGCCACCAATTGAGCTATCAATGAGCATGTACTGTAAGTACTACCAGGGAATATTTTCAGATTTTTCTTGGGGATCGGTAAAGATTCTCCATTATTTTTGCATCAAGAAGAAAAACCCACATTTTGTACAACTTCCAAGTGTCTAAGTATCACTTTAATATACATACATATATATAAATATATGAAAATAGGGGTGGGAGCTTCCAGAGTGTGATAAATGGATATATCATCACTGGAGTGTGATAAATGATAATAACATCACTACTGTGATGATAAATGCTATTTATCCATACTGTGCTGATGTCACCACTCACTCACTACAACCTGCATTCTAAAGGAAACTGCTTCAGTTTCTCTTTCTCACTGAGGCCTGCAAGTTATTCAATTACCATTGCAAAGAAAACTCAACTGTGTGCCATGGTGTTTCTAAGACTCCCAACCCATTCAGAAAAACTCACACACACTCACAACACACACAGAAAGGCCAGAAAACACACAGAAAAAGGACACAGAAAAAATATTTCAAAAGCTTCCACCCCTATTGTATAAATAGCACACATGATGTGCAGAGCATGTGCTATGGAAAATATTCTAACTCCTGTGGAGTAAGCTCTGGACACTCTCACTCATGCCTTCAGCACTCATGAGTATCCAGAGCTCACTCTGCAGGAGTGAGAATATTTTCCATATCACCTCCTGTCCATCACGTAATATATATATATATATATATATATATATACACATATATATATATATATATATATATATATATATATATATATATATACAACATGGGTTTCATATAATGTAAGGATAAAAGTGAAAGCTCAGGCAGGCAGTGGAAATATCACTGATATCTCCATGTTCCTATACGTCACGGTGATATATCTACATTCCCGTGTCCCACAAAAGAAAGTGAAAGTGTTTCACTTTCCATCCAGCAGTTCTCTCTATCACCTACACCCCCCCACACACACACACACACCTGTGACACCTCAATCCAGCCACTATTTTTAATTAAAAAATGATTTAAAAACATATGTGGTTGATCATGCCACTTTCTATTATCCTAACAGTTCTTTCACTCCCCCAAAATGTAGCATGACCGAGTGTTATGAACAGTAACACAATACGAGCTGCCAGAGCTTTAGCAGGGTTTTTTAGGAGTAAACATAGTGGTTTGTTTGTTAAGAGATTTGCAACATCTTTTACATGAGAAGCCTCACAGTCAGTCGGAGCTCTTTTTGTCGGCATTCAGGGTCTGGTTTTCTCTCACACATTATACAGTATTACATACAGCCTGCCCACTGATCTTTTGTCTGTATCTCCCCAGGACTGAATGCAGAACCACAGTCGAGAGGGCAGTCAACCATAGCTTTCTCTAAGTTAGCCACCAGGGACTCCCTGCTGGACCACTGCTGCACTGCAAACCTCATTTTTTTTGTGTAAAACCATGCTGCAGCATCAAGCTCCCTGCTCAAATGTAGTGCTTAAATACCTCAGTGCGTTTTCTCCTTAGAAACAAAAATATAATAGTTGATAGTGCTTTGTAAAGTGCAATCTGCAGCAAATAACTTGTGGTGCAATGTCTGAATTAAACAGTACTGAACTGTTTGTGATAGCTAAGTTTGGCAAATAACAAAAACTTTAATAGGAGTTTCTAAGACAAAAAATTGCGGTTTGTAAACAAAGTTGCAGCATCTCTTAAATGAGAAACCTCACAGACACTCAAGGCTCTTTTCTTTGGCAGATTGATCCTATTACAGGCTGCTCACTGATCTTTTCTCTTTACATCCACAGAACTGAATGCAGACAGATGCCCACACTTCATCTACAGTTCAGAAACTGTCAACTCGATCACTGTTCTCTCAGTACAATTGGCAGCTTCTTTAAAAAAAAACACAGAACTTCAGCAAAAAGACACACTTTTCTAAGTGTTCTAACACAGACTCCCGCACTGTAAAGCAATGGTAGACCTCATGTGTCACTGCTCAAAACGTTGGGTCATGCTACATTTCGGGGAAAAGTGAAAGTACTATAAGGATAATAAACTCTGAAAGTAGCAGAATCAACCAAATACATTTACAATTATTGTTTACAGATAATTGTTGGATCAGCCAGATAGGTTTCACAAAATAGCTTTAAACTGATTGCATCAACCAAAACAATTTATTTAAATAACAAATGTAATCTGTTGTGAGAGGGGGAGGAGGAGGAGTTATGGAAGTTTTTGTTTGGGGTGGCCATGGCTCGATCAAGCAGACTCAAAAGAAGTTTTTTAAAATAGAGTGGCAGGATTAACCACATTTTTTTTGTCATCTGTTGTGTTGGTGGAGATATGGAGAGTTGTACTGAGATGGCCATCATCTCTTTATCGGGGATTGTACTGTGGGGTATGTCGGGGTTGTGTTGGGTGGGGACCAAAACACATGTTGTATAAGCAGAGCATGACATAGCCTGACTAAAGATATCATATTTATCTTCGCTTAAGGCCAGTGACATCAAGATATCTCACTCATGGCTTTGCCACTCGTGAGATATCATGATATTACTGGCCTCTTGTGAAGATAAATAGGATATCTTCAGTCAGACTATGTCATATCATATTTATATATATATATACTGTATGTGTGTGTGTGTATATATATATATATATATATATATATATATATATATTTAGAGTAGCTTAGAAAAGAGTGGTTACAATGGGTGGAATCCTATAACAGGTGTTACATATACGGTATAAAGTAAGTTGCTAATTAAGAAAATATCTATGCAAGAATAATGTTGCTATTTTCAAAAGTTTATTAAGACTGCATATTGTGTCTGTTTACTTTTGTTTGTTGTTTTCTTGAAAGCTTTATTATGCATTTATTCTGCCTTGTGCAGTGTTTACAAGATTTGATATATATGTAATAGTGTTATTAGTTTTTTTAGTTTATTTTGTACAGAACAATAAAATCTATTTTTACATCACTCTGAGGTTGCCACATGCCATGTTCATTTACAAATTATCAAAACCTTTTATATGTGGTAAGTTGAGAAGGAAAACCAGAGTCATTTGCCACTGTTTTGCATGATCCGTAAAGCAGGTGTGAGTCCTAGCTGAGTGGTCATAAGAAATAAATCGTATTCTAACCTATTGTTTTGACAAGATGGGGGCTTGTCATTTGGGATCATTTAAATTAAAAACACTTATTTATATTGATGTTATTATTTTGGTATTGGCATGAATTTTGGTTTTGTTTTAATGAACATTGCATACACACTGAATGTGTGTAACAATAGATGAAAGGCTTTCACTGCATAGAAGTAACTTTTCCTGTTTTTAATTTTTAACAGTGTCTAAAGTGTTTAACTCCTATAGCTGTCTAACTAAGGGTGAGAAGAAGCATGGCGTTTCCTTGCCTGAGGAAGGAATAAGGAAGGGTGAGGACATTTTGAGCTCTGAAGAAAGAAGAGAGAGAAAAAAAGAAGTTCCACCAATAGTTTTCCTGACTGCCTGCTATGGCAACAAGCAAGAGAAGACATCAGGATGAGAACTGTTCAGTTGCACAAGTACAATACCCTTGATGTACCCCTGGAATACACATATATTAAGATGAAGGTCTATTGTTGTGGTGAATTATAACAGCCCAAAGTATAAATGATGTTATTAAATCAATGGCAGTGATAAATCATCCAGCACAGCTGACTCCTATTAAAAGTCAAGATGAAAGGACAAAATAATTAGAGAGAGTTAATGAAGAATATGAGTTGCTAATTGGACAGTTGAATTAAGGAACTTTTTGTTCAAGAAATAAGCCAACTGAAAGGACAAAAAGAAGATGAAAGCGCTAAGTGTAAAAGGTCAAGTTCAACTATTGGAGAGGCAGTTAGAATGAAGGAGACTGGAGGCATCAAATAAAGATGCTGCCCTGTTTCAACTAAAGACTAACATTGCTCTTTTGCAAAGTGAACAACATGACATTGAGGAATGGACAAAATGGTGTTCTGGTTTGGAAAAGCAGAAGGTCAAAATAATAAATGCTTATGAGCAGATTAACAAAGATTTAGCTAAACTGCACAAAAAGTATAACACATTAAACGAGCAATTTGAAAGGTGAAAAGGATGAGCGGCTCAAAGGAAACCTTTGAGCCAAAAGGCTCAAATGGTTCATTGTCCAGCTGCCAGTTACAGCTGAAAGAATGAGAAGGAAGTACAAGCAATGGATATATTCCTTCTGGGACTTGTTTCTGTATAGAACTGATAAAAGACAAATCTTATCACCAGCCATACTCCCCTATTCAGTCTAGTACCGAGGGAGAGTTAGAGTGGGAAGAAGTAGAGGTAGTTAAAGAAAAGATACATAGATATAAAGAAACTAGTGCACTGGTAACACAGAAAAGGACATTAAAGAAATCAGATACCTAGGTAGAGAAGACAGAGAAAAGTACAAAGAATAAAAGTAAAAATGACGAAAGATTGAAAACATCTGAAGAATCAGACCCTGATACTGATTCTGAAGTCTCTGGTGTTTCCTCTTCTGAAAAAGAACATTCTGATTCATGAAATGACTCACATGAGAGGCACAAAAGTTAAAATAAGTCCAGACAGAAAAGTGACTTTGTTTCAGGGGGTGAGTTGCCTAAGAGACATAAAAGAAATGAAAAGGTATCTAAAAGAGAAAAAAGGATATCTAAAGTCAAAAACCATCATGAAAGCCTTACAATTACCTGGAGCATGACATAGTTCCAAAATGACTAAAGGGGGCATTGAACAGCATATTCATAAATTGAAGGAATGCTTTGAATCATTGACATAATTGATAAGGAAGAACAGAGTTTTATAATTCGATGGTCTGTAGATGATCCATGTGCCGATTGTCTAGGGTACCCAAAGAAGATAGGAATAAATGGGATAGTTTGTACTAATTTCTGAAAAGAGAATTTGGTGAATATCATGCCAAAGGAGCAGCTAGGTGTGCTGCTTACAAAATGCAGTGTGGTACTGAACAAAGTCCAAGGGAATTTTATTGCAAGCTGAAGGATGTATACTTTGGAGCAGAAGATAACACCGACAGTGATAGTGATAATTTTAAAGATTTATATTATCATAGTTTACCCTCTTCAATTAGAACACAGCTGGCAATGGAGCTTAATAGGAAGTGTAGAGAAGTACTGTGCTAGAATATTAAAATATTTCAGACCCAGAGTGGTTTTCTTTTTCACTCTCTCCTTTCTTCTTGTTCTTTTTCTGACTATCCTCCTTTTTCATATCAGGGTGGCCAACCTGATGTTCTTTCTTTAGTAATTTTATTTCCCTTTTTCCTAAATCAGCCTGAACATTCCCCCTCCCCCCCATGTATGGAAAGCATTGTTATAGCAGATTAAACAAAGCAAACTGCTTTGTAAACTATTGCCCTATTTGTAGGCCCCTTATGTTTGTATTTACAAATGTTATGTTTACTGCAGGAGTTCCTGATCAATGTGCACATGATCACACGGCCGCACTAGTGCATGATCGCACTGTCACACAGCTCTCTGTGTGTGTACGATCGGGCAGGATAGGTATCCAAAAAACAACAACATAATAGTTATAAATAAAGCAATACACTGCTGGTAGTGGTTAGAAAGTGCTTGGACTGGATAAAATCATAGAGAAGCCCTACTAGGTTCAGTAGAGCCACCTCAAGTTCATGAAACAAAGATCAGCTTCAGCATTGTGGGTGAGGGGAGTTAAACATGTGAGTAACTAAAGAAATAGAAAGTACTCACCCTGGTGAGCTGAGTGAGCCAAGAAAATGTCCTATTTCTTTTTAGAAAAAGGGTGATTTATAGTAATGTGTAAATAGGAGGAAATAGGATAGAAATGCCCCTCACTGCAGAATCAGCTGAAAGTAAATGTTTTAGCCGACATCGAAAGATTTCAGCCAGTCAGAATATTGCAAACTTTTGTTTTAAAAAGAAATGGGTACAAGAATTGTCCGAAGATAAAGGGACATAAGAAGATTGAGCCTTTGGAAAAACTGCATTACAGTGTTTTTGCCATAATAAGATATTATATTATAACCAGAGTTGTCAGACAAGCTAAATTAAAGAGTGGCTTTGCCTCTGCATATATAAACAGAGAAGGAGTGCACACTTTTCTGACTATTTATTTAAAGGAAAAAGCTCTTCCTGAAAAAACATGGGATGACAATTATAAGTAACATAGTATTTTAAATAGAAATATCAAGTATAGTTACCCTGTTTGTTCAGTAGCTGAGATAGGTCCTTCTATAGGGCTGGCAGCCCCTGAACTGCCAGGTTTTATGGTCCTTGGAGAGAGTGATGTCACAAGTAGGAGGAGCAAAGATAGTGCTCTGACATCATAGCCTCTTAATTAAGCCTGTAGCAGTGTACTAAGGCAGTATTTTGAGACAGGACCTTATGTAGGTGACCCTTAATAGTGTTAGAATGCTGCTGGTTGGTTTAAAATTTATATACCTGTTCATATGCTTGTAAATTCCATTATTTATCCTAATTAGAGTATCACATGATTGATGAAGTCACTCTGTGGCATTATAAAAGGTTCCTTTAGGAGAACAAAAGATAGATGAGTGGTCAGTAGGGTTCTGACCAAGGTGAGAGAAGGATTTAAGTGAAGTAATTGTGCAAGTTTCCACATTGCTTAAGAGACGGGAAAGAACTCAGGAATTCTGTAGAGTGTTTTGAATGCAAGAATTATATCCTGATGTTTGAAGAGGTGTGGTGGCTTAACACCATTTATTTTCCTTTCTGTATATATTGAATTTATTATTTTTTTTTTTAATAAAATGATAAAAGCAGACATATGCGTGTTTTTATGCATCATATATGGTTGTATGATCTGCTTATTGGAACCCACACTACCACAAGTACATTGGATTGTAGAACAGGCTGAACATATATGGGACTCTGGAAGAGAAAATGATGTTCCTACCCAGAAAAAAGGAAGTTCTGCCTCCAACGCTAAAGTGTCAGAGATCACTGCCTCTAATACTCTAGCTATGGAGGGAGATGAGTTACCTTCTTCAAAAAAACTCAAAAAGAAATGGAAAGAAACAGAATAACAAGACTCTGCATGAGACACCTGTGGAACAAGCAAAACCTTTACCAGACCCAGGAGTGGTCCAGGAATCTTGCCCTGATCAGCAGCCTTATCAAAAACAGCAGCAGTACCAAAACCCTCAGCAATATCAAAACCAGTGTTTCTCTCATGTGGATACAAACATGGTAGAGGATATGATAGGGATACAATAATTGTAGATGTGGTAGAGGAAATTTTAAAGAGTGCCAGAATTATAACAATGATCAACAAGGTTATAGGGAACCCCAGAACAGGTCTAGGGCTGGTTCTTGATGTCTAGAAGAAATTATTAAGAAGTCACAAGATGAAATGAGACAGGAAGTGGAAAAACAAATGGAGTATTTAAAAGCTTTTTTTAGGGTCATTTGCTATGTACTCCCCAGTTACCTCCTGTTTCTCATTCTCCAGTGCAAACTTTTTCAGTAGCACACAGTACAGGTGAGACCAGTAATACTAACTGAATAATACCTTCTGTTCCCTCTACTACTGCTCAGGTACATGAAACTGTAATTGTTGAAAATGGTAAAGAAACTATTGTGAAACTGGAAAATGAATGCATGCCAAAGGAAAATGAAAATGCGATCGCTGAGACTGGCCTTTTTCAGGAGCTGTCCAGAATTAGTATTGCAAACAGTGTGCCATGTAATAGTGAAACTATTGTGTTGCCAGGGGTAAAGAAAAACAAGTTCTACATAGGTAACTTAATTCTGAAAGGAAAAGCAGAGAGATTTTACTCTGGCATTAACACTGAGAAAAATCTCAATTGTAAAACTGTGTTAGATTCAGGGGCAGAAGTTATTCTGATATCTAAAAGCTCTTTTGACAAACTGACTGATACCTTAGGTGACTCAAAAGTACTGTAAGTCCTCTCTGAGGGTTTACAGATTGTAGGTTATGGAGAGGAAGCTCAAAAGTCCTTATGTAAAGTGTGGTTAAAATTAAGACTTGGCAAAATGGCAGTTACCCATCCCAGTGTGTGACCAACAAAACAGGTGATGATTTTTTAATTGGTAATTACCTTCTGAAAAGGTTTAGACCTATTATTGACTATTTTTATAGAGTTTTGTGGTCACGGGTAAAAAGGCCTATTCCATTTGGAAAAAGTCTAAAGGTATCTAAACAATCAGAGTCATGTTACCTTGAGAAAGATGATGCAATGATTAAACTAAAATGTGTGTTCTGATGTACCTGATGTATCTATATTGGGTAATTCTGAAAATTTGGCTAAATACAGAAGCAAAGCTCATGTGGTTTGTTTGTCAAAACAAGATGTGCTAGGATCTGAGATTAATGTAAGAGGTTTAAACCTTCCTCACAAAAGAAGCAAACCCTACTTTCTTAGAATCACATCCTGTTTCTGATGCAGAGACATTAGACTTTGAATACACAGACTCTACTGAGGAATGTGGAAAATAAATTTTACTGAATCATAAGTCCTTTCTCCATAGTATAAGGTCAGAAAAAGGTCAGTTTAAGATGCCAGTTAGAACAGAGAACTTGCAAATAGCCAGTTCTGTGTTGTGCCTTGGCTATGAATATTGTCTGATCAGTCAACAGTTTTATAATGTGTTAAGAAGGTAGAGGCCTAATTTAACATTTGTAACTCAAAAAAAGTGACTGAAAGGTGTCCCAAACCATGAAAATTGTTTGAAAAGTACAGGTGTCTGTGCCTTGAACCTCCAGATAGGGTGAAAGAATATACAACATCCTGTGTATGTAGTACAGTGTTTGAAATCTCCCCTATATTCTGGGTGAGATGTACCTGTATGACTGGGTCTGTATATAGACTTAGCCAATGACATCTTAAGGTCATGAATAAGGGGGAAATCTTACACAATAAAAGTGACACCACAAGTCTTGAGGTCTGGACAAACTAGTCCTCAAGTGGGCCAGGTAGTGAGTGAGTTCACTGTAATTATTCCAGGTAATGTAAGGGGATTTTCTGTTATGATTAATGTAAAGAATGGCCAAGAAAGGCCTGACCAATCTGTATTATTTGTGCCTAACCAGCAGTTTACTGATATGGGTTTAAAAATCCATTCTACACCCTGCTTGGATATGAGCAATCAAGTAATGCATATTCTGATACATAATCCTACAGCAGAGCCTATCACTGTAGAAGCTAACTGTGAGTTAGGAATAGTAATAAGTAAATCCTTTTATGATTTGAAATTAGTTGTTCTTGTTATTGGGGAACTACCTGAGAATATTGCCCAGACAAAGGAGACAGATGGAAATATTAAATATTTTCCTGGTGATTTAATTGTTCTGCAGGAAATCTGTCCAGTTGGCAAGAAAGAAATACATACATGTACCATTGAATACAATTATCTTGTGCTGTCCATTACTGTTAGTGAAACAGAACAGCTTAAAGAAGTACATGTTGTTGACACTGAAAATGTTTCTGATATAACTGAAGATAAGGTAGGATTGGGAGAAACTTACATCATTTGGATTTTAAAGAACAGGTTGAACAAGTTATATAAACATGTAGTTGTGAAACTGAAATAGAAAAGGTAGTTGTTCGTAAAAAATTGTATTTTTTCAGTTATTTATTTTTATTTATTTAGTTTTTGATTACTGGGTAGGTGCGCTAGCCATAAAAATGACTATTTTCAGGCACCACCCAGGAGAGTACAGAAACAGTAACATCAGTGACAATTACTTTAAAGGTTGATAATTTTCACAAGAAAAATTGATACAGACAAGTAACAAAGAAACACTGATAATCATATGATAAACATTGTCAGAAATGTATACATGAAAGAAACAAATACATATCAAAATTAGGGCACATGTTAATCAGAGTAGGGTAAGACAACTATGAGCAGTAATACTATAGTAATTATAAGGAAATATAAGAAAGAAATTGAAAGAAGGGTAGGAATAGGGTAGGTAAAAGTAGGATGGTGGAAACTGAAGTATGGAATACAAAAGGTAGAAAGTATAAGACGGCAGGTAGCCATGGTAAACAATCAAGTTGCAAGTGCTGAGCCAACTGGGAAAGGGCAGGACTGAAAAAAGCCAGGAGAGTGGGGGTTAGGGAAGGGACTAAGGTGGTCTAAAACAGGAGCATTGACTGGAGGAGACAAGATGGGCTGGAGTAATTTTTTGAAGGAGGAGGGGGTTGAGGCCTGTCGAATAGTTATTGGGAGGGAGTTCCAGTATTTGGGGGCATGATAGGAAAAAGAGCTTGTGCCTTTAGAGGTAGTATGTCTAGGGATGCAGACCAAGGTGTTGTCAGATGAACAAAGGTCATAGTAGGATGCTTGATTTTGAAAGAGTCCCATTAGGGACTTAGGTATTTGGGATCTGATAATGTTGTCTATGATGGAGCTGATGGCATAGGACGTAGCTGCATGAGGGGGAAGCCATCCAAGGTCAGAGTAAAGGAGGCAGTGGTGTTTCATTCGATGGAAGGAGGATGCACAGTGGCAGATATTGTTGTAGGTGACATCCCACTTGCAAAAACTTGATTTACTTGCAAATGTGTAGGTAGCAACCCCCATAGGTAAGTGAGGGAAGGAGTATCCCCTGGGCTATGGCAAGTCTTGCCGAGGGGGTGAGGGCATAACTGGTTCAATAGGCAATACCAAGTTTCATGATTACTGACTTGCATATCCATTGAATATGGAGATCAAAATTTAGTACTGGGTCCAGTGTGACTCCCAGGTATTTCATGGGAAGGTAGTGACAATCCAGCTGGAGGACCACCTGACCATCCATAATATCTATGAACCTCTCCAGTCTGGTTTTCATAAGAGGCAAAGTACTGAGACTGCTCTGGTTTGGGTGCTCAATGATCTCCTGATGGCGAGAGATCGGAGACACCATTCTATCTTGGTTCTCCTTGATCTTTCTTCAGCTTTTGACACTGTAGACCATGGGGTTTTGCTCGAACGCCTAAGGACCATCTGCAGACTGGCTGGCACAGTGCTCAGATGGTTTTCTTCTTTTTTATCTGGGAGAACACAGAGAGTTGTGGCAGGGTTTTTTCCTCTGACCCTGTCTCTCTGTAGTGTGGGGTTCCCCAGGGCTTGATGCTCTCCCCCATGCTGTTTGCAGAGTATATGCTGCCCCTCGGAGACATTGTAAGACAGTATGGGCTGAGGTTTCACTGCTATGCTGATGATACCCAGCTCTACCTGTCTTTTGCACCCGACCAGGATAGTGCTCTCTCAGTATTTAATAACTGCCTCACTGAAATCCATGACTGGATGAATTCAAGCTGGTTGAAGTTGAACTCCGGAAAGACTGAGGTTATGGTGGTGGGCCCAGGTCACAGGATCAAGGGGTTGTGGTCTGATCTGCCTTCTGGTTTATTCCTGGGGGGAGATCAGCTCCTTACCTCTGAATGAGTGCATAACTTGGGAATTGTACTTGATGATGGGCTGACCCTTCATCACCAGGTGTCAGCAGTCATTAAGTCTGCATTTTACCATCTTAGGAACATTGCCAGGGTGAAGCATTTAGTTACATCCTGTGATTTACCTGTATTGGTCCACGCCTTCATGATCTCTCACCTTGACTACTGCAACTCCCTTTACTTGAGGCTTCCTGGGGTTGATATCCACCACTTGCAGCTAGTGCAGAATGCTGCTGCCAGGTAGCTGACAGGGGCATTGAGAAGGATGCATATTACCCCTGTTCTGCACAGTTTGCACTGGCTGCCTATACAGTGGTGGATCACCTTTAAAGTAGGTCTTTTGACCTTCAAAGCCCTGCATGGACTTGGCCCTGACCACTTGAAATAGCTTCTGATTCCCTATATCCCTGTCTGACAGCTCCGTTCAGCTGATGAGGGGTTGCTAGAGGTTCTGGTGGTTATTTTAAAATCGTCTGGGGCTTGAGCTTTTATGTTTGTTGCCCCAACCCTCTGGAATTCTCAGACTTGTCAGCTTCGGGAATGCATGACCGTGGAAATTTTCAAGCGCGAACTTAAGAGCCATCTTTGGACTCAAGCATACATGACTTGAGAGAGCTGTTACTCTGATTTTATATATGTTTGCTGTTTTATATTGTTAATATTTTAGATAGTTGTGATCTGTTTTTATACATGGCTTGTTTTATGCTTATTTTGTACAGCACCTTGGCACTTGAAAGGCGCTTAATAAATAAAGTTTTATTATTATTATTTTATTTATTTATTTATTATTATTTAAAGGAGTTCACCACCCCAATGGATGCACCACTTAAGGTGGAGACATTAAACATGTGTTGGGAGTGACTGAGCTTTAAGTTTGATCCAAAAAGCATGGCTTCGGTCTTAAACTCATTTAGAACTAGTTTGTGACTACTCAGGCAATGCTGGATTAGTTGAAAGTCATGGTAGTGCTGCTGATTTTTGTACTCAATACTTTTGGCACTAGTATACAGAACAATGTCATCCGCATATAACAGGGAGTTTGTTCTCAAGTGGGTTGAGGTAATGTTGTTTATGAAAATAGTGAAAAGCAGTGGGCCCAGTATGGACCGCTGAGGTACTCCAATGTTAGTAGTGGCCTTGTCAGAGATGGTGGTGTTATATTTTGCAATTTGTGTTCTACCAGATAGGTAGTTACTATACCAATTTACAACATTGGGTGACAGCCAAGTGAGCAGAGTGAGTCAGCTAGGAGGGAGTGGTCAACTAGGTCAAATGCCTTAGTCATATCAAGAAATATTGCCCCAGTGAGAGCAGCAGAGTCCATGGTCATCAGTGCATTGGATGTAAATTTGAGGCGAGCAGTAGTGGTGCTGTGACCCTTTTGAAAACCATGCTGGGCAGAGGATAGAAGATCGTATTTCTGGAGAAAGTCAATTGTTTGACTGGCTACAAGTTTTTCTAGAATTTTGCTGAGCACAGATAGGATGGTAATGGGTCTGTAATTTGAGGGGTCTTTGAGGTCACCTTTATTTAAAGACAGGGGTAATCCAAGCCATCTTCCAAATATCAGGGATGTAACTCTGGCACAAAGAGAGAGTAAAGATCCTGGCTAGGGGAACAGCAATGTATGAAGCAGTAAGTTTTAGGGGCTTGGCTTCTAGGTTATTGGAGTCAGCTGCCACATGCTCAGAAGTGTTGTTAAGCAGTTGTAGTACCTCATGCCTAGAGACTGACTTAAAGAAACATTTTGGCCCATATAAATTAGTCAGCGTGACCGAGATTGGGCTGACAAATAAGGAGGATGTGTAATTAGTTAGATCAGAGAATTTTTCATTGAAAAAATTGGCAATAGTGCAGGGTTTGTTATAGTGGCCACCATTAAGTGACATATCATTAGAGGTGATGGATGAGTTTGAGCCTAGGAAGAACTTAATATATGACCAGAATTTTTTGGAGTCTCCATAGGAGTTCAGTAAGAGGTTTTTACAGTAGGTGCTTTTTGCCTGTTTGATATCCTTTTTACAAGAGTTCTGCAATGTCCTATAGGTATTGAGGTCAGACGTTAGACCAGAGCTCTTGAAACAGACCCATTTTGTCTGTTTGATGCAGCTTACTGAGTAGGTTACTGAGTAGTAAGCCATTGGGTTTGCCCTGCAGTGTTTGGAAGTTGGTTAGGAAGATATTCAGAGAGGACTGTGCATCATTAGATTTATAGAGAGAGAGAGGACCAATCAACACAAGCAATGTCTAGTAGGAAAGCCTGTGAGTTGAAATTGGTGTAGTTGTGAAAAGTAATGAAACAAGGCTTAGTCAGAGCAGACCTCACTTTACCCCAGATGCAATAAGTGGAGGAGTGGTCAGTGATGGCATCTGCTAGAATTCCCAAGTTGACTATATGTTCTGGATGGTTGGTCATTATCCAATCCAGCAGTGTGCTTGTGTTAGAGTGTGGTGCAATTCTAGTGGGTTCCTCGATCAGCTGATGCAGGTTAAAGCTTTGTATTCTGGACAGGGCTGTGGCTTGGGAGTATCCCAGCCAGTTAATGTCGAGGTCCACAAGTATGAAAACTTCATTTCTCCCAGAGAGAAGTGTGGTTTGTTCCAACAGCTCATCCAAGCCAGTTGGGCCACTTTTGGGAGGGTTGTAAACACAGGCTACATGTAATTTTTTTGACCCGAGTGTGAGAAGGGCATGAAGTGCTTCACAGAGTTTGAGAGGACATGAGTTTATGACAGTGAGATTGAGATGATCTTTGAAGTGGATGGCAGTACCACCCCTTCTATTAGGAGCCAGTCTATTAAGTCTCAAAAGATTATAGGATGGCAGGAAGCATAGTGAGTCGGGGTAGAGGATTTGAGCCAAGTTTCAGTAAGGCAGATGATGTCAGGCTTGCAGAGGGAAGTCCAGGCCTCAAGTTCAGCAAAATTCCTCTCAAGGCTCCTGATATTATGGTGAGCAACTATGAGACCTTTAGCATTATTAAAGGTATTGGGTATGAGGTTTGCAGGGCCAGGGTTTAACTGAACATCTCCAGATAGCAGTATGGCCAGGAGAATTAGGTACCACAGTTTGTGTCACAGGTATGGGCATAAGGTCCGAAAGTGAACTATTTCTTTGGACATAAGCTATCATATGGATCCAAGCCCTGTTTAGTAGTAGCAGAGTGGAGTGGTGTTATGGTTAGGTTCTGGCACCACAAGAAGGTTTGAAAAATACAAATCAAGGGATGGGAAGTGTGGGAGAGCTGATTCAGCACATGGTACTGTTTGTAGTGTTATATGAAACAGCAGGAGAGTAGATGCTAGGAAAACCAATAGCATGCACTGATTCATAATGAGCAATTCTAGAACAGGTGAGCTTGCCTTCAAGACAGATCACTCATCGGGGAGAAATAAGGAAAATGGATTAAGAGGAGGCTTAAATCCTGAAACCACTAGAAGCAAGTGACAGAAAAGTAGGAGAAAGGCTCTAGACAAAGAGTAGGGATAGGATGTAAAGAGGTTAGAGTCATTGCCCAGAGGAGTGAGCAGAAATAAGTCTGATAAAATAATTAGTGTATCACAGGAAATCAAGGAGGAGCAAGTATATAAAGAGAGTGGCTGAGCATAGGTAGGGGTATTAATAAAATATTATAGAGTGTGGAGCAGTAGAAATACAGCCCAAAATGCCAGTAAGCTTATGGCCTTACAGCGAGGTTAGGTGGTAGACTGGGTAGGCAGACCAATGTGGTGGGACCTTATCAAGGAGGGAGAGACAAGACTTTATTTAAAGAGGCCTGGGAGGTGGGAAAAAAATACTGATTCAAAAGTCTTTAAAATACAAGGAGCAGCGCTTGAAACTCGTGCAGATTGTGGTTAATAAACTTTATTGATTTGACTTATTAAGACAATACAAACATTAAAACAGTCAGATACATTACAAAGATCTTACAGACTGTTACATATGTCTGTAGAAGCAAAGAACAGAACATGCTGGCCAAATAGTAACAAACTGAATATACTAGGCAGGTGAGCAGTAGGATAATACTCTGTGCCTGGATGTACAACACCTGTCCAGCTGGAGATTAACTTTGAAAGTATTAGCAGTTGGTGCCTTGCATTATAGCTAACTCATACAAACATATCTTACCTGGCCCCATCCTGCTAGTTTCTGCAGTATTTGACAAAGATTCAGAAATTATGAGAGGTCCAGGGTCGCTGTCCTCTACTTTACACCTACAAAATACAAGAGATTGCACACACAAAAGCAAACAGGTCTTCATTGTCAGAGAAGATACTATCCTTTACTGATATTATACCATGTCATCCATAGAGCAGGGTCCCCTATAACTCAGTAACAATCTCTCCAGCACTGAGACTCATGCAGATTGCCAGGCAAAAGGTGCACCAATCCGGTGAGGTTGAGCAAGCCGCAGTGACCAATCAGGGTCCAGCTGATATGCACTGGACCAATCAGCAAAGAAGCCATAGCGAGGCAGCACTAAACAAAAATTCAGCAGCTGTACCTTGCTTGGGAGACCGGTCCATGGATCCAGGAGGGCAGGCAGGGGTGATTGTGTTGTTGGGCAGTGGCAGCAGCCACGGAGATGGTGTGGTGTGACCGCCATACTGTGAAGAGCACCGCTTGGGCACTGGAGTCCCTTGCTTGGGAGACTGGTCCACAGATCCAGGAGGGCAGGCAGGGGTGATGGTGTTGTCGGGCAGCAGCGGCAGCCACAGAGATGGTGTGGAGGGACAGCCTTACTGTGAAGAGTGCCACTCGGGGGCCGGAGTCCCTTCATTACAAGAAGTTAAGAAGTTAAAAGAAATGTTTTCAAAAGATGCTTATGACTGTGGGGTAACTGAGCTGCATGTTACCAGGGTACCTGCAAACCCTAGTAAAGGTCCAGTTTATGTACGCCAGTACAGAATACCACTAGCATCTTATGAACAGATGCAAGAAACATTGGATACCCTGATGCAGTGAGGAATTATAAGAGAAGTGAATTCTGTTTATAATTCTTCTATTTGGCCTGTACTGAAGCCTACAGGAAAGCGAAGGCTCACAATTGACTACAGACAGTTAAATAAACAGGCACCTTTATCTCGTTCACCCATGACATATTTGAATCAAAGTTTGGCCAAAGTTGAGGATGCAAAAAATTTCACAACCCTAGGTATAGCAAATGGATTTTGAACATTAATAGTACATCCAAAAGATCAATACAAATTGTCTTTTACCTTTGGAAAAAGACAATATACATGTAACAGGTGTCCTTTTGGATATTTACGTTCCCCTGCAGATTTTAATATCTTTCTGCACAAAGCCATGTTTGATGCTGAAAGTAGAGGAAATCTGCTTTATGTGGATGATATGCTAATTAAAAGTATTTAAAGGAACACCTGGAAGATGTAAATTATGTTTTGAACCAGTTGAAAAATGCCAGTGCCAAACTGTATTTGACAAAGGGACAATGGTTCAGAAATAAGGTAAACTATCTTGAGTATGAAGTTGGACCTGATTGACTGTGCCCATAGCACAACAGAATAGAAGCAATTCAGAAAATTGGCCCATCCAAAACTTTAAAGGAGATATGCAGCTTCCTTGCAATCTGTAATTACTTGAGATAATTTATTCAGAACTATGCTGAGATTGCCCATCCTCTCAGCAGGCTACTCAAAAAGACAGAGCCCTTGGTATGGGGAGGGGAGAACAAGAGAAAGCTATGCAGGCTTACTTATCCACAAATGGACAAGGATTTTTGTCTAGAAACAGGGTACACTGATAGATGTGTCAGTGCAGCGTTATATTAGAAACATGATTCAGACAACCGTGTTATTGCTTATGCTAGCAAAATTTTAAGTGATGCTGGAGAAAAAGTTTTCAGAATATGAAAAAGCATTATTTTCTACTGTATGTGCAGTACAACAGTTCCAAAACTATATATGAGGTAAGAAAGTTATTATTGAGACTTGTCAACCTATTGTTTTTGTGGGAAGCCAGAAACTTAAGGATGGTAATGTGTCAAGTAGCAGAATTGTGGCCTGGACCTTAGCACTCCAGATCCTAACTTTAGAGATCAAATATGCTAAGAACAAAAGTAATGTTGTAGCTCAAGGGTTGACAGATCTGCATGATTGTACTGTAGACGAATATCCAGTTCAAGCTCCTGAACAACCTTCAGAATTGGAAATAGTGCAAAAACAGCACAGATATCACAGTTATGATGAAAATGTATGTAGGAAATTACCTAGAGCATATGTTGATGGTTGTGCATTCCAACAAGATGGGAAACTGCATCCTGGTTTAGGAGTGGTGTGGCAAGAAAATGTACCACGTTCTATTAAATACCAGTTTGGTTCCAAGTCTAACCAATATGCAGAATTAGCTGCTGTCCACACAGCAATATAAACTGCAGTGCAGCACAACACTGCAAGACATTATAATTTATACTGATTCTGATTATGCTAAACATTGTTTCCTTACACATTTACTATACAGGAAGGTGAATAATATGAACAATTCTAGAGGTAAAAGGGTAGTACGTGTAGAACGTATACTAGCTGCAGATCAGTTACTTCATGGTTTGATTGTTTATTGGAAGAAAGTAAGAAGAAATTCCAAAATTCAGGACCCAAACAAAATGGGAAATGACTTAGCAGATGCTCTGGCTAAGGAAGATGCTTTAACTGGAGAAGTATGGAATTTTGTTCCTACTGTTCAAGTTAATGTAAATTTGGTTACCCGTCAACAAGAACAACACTGAAAAACAAAGTGTTACACGTGCATAGTGATACACCTAATTTTGACCAGCTCTGGCTGGTCTAACTGCAGCAGAAGCTTGCAGCCAGAGCAGAGCTTTGGGGATATGGCAGCCCTTTTGTGGTGCAAGCCCCCTCAGCATCATGGCACAGCCTGCAGGTTGCTGTAAACCCAACACAAGGTGGTCTTGTGCAAGGGCTCCAGCTGGTGTGGCAAGCATCGATTGAAATTCAGGAATGATGCAAAGTGCGGTGCGGTGAACCCTTGAGTCATGTCTGTTTGATGCAAGCACCTTGCATCATTCCCGAACCTTTGAAAATCCTGCCGATGTGAAAGGGTGTATAACATGTTGCATATTTCAGCCTTCATTGCCAAGACACAGAGCGCCACTGCAGGTCAAAAGGAATTGCCATGCCTTGGTCTGATATCCAAATTGACTACATTGGTCCTGTTACAAGGTCTTCAAGGTAACAAATACCTTTTAACAGTTACGTGTTTGTTTACAAAATGGGTTGAATGTCTACCTGCTACAAACGATACAGCTGAAACTACAGCTTTATTGTCAATAAACCATGTGTTTAGTCACTGGGAGTACCAATGAGAATGGAATCTGATAGAGGTTCCTATTTTACAGGCAAAGCTATAGAAAATGTGGAAAATACTAGGGGTTCAGAGAAAGTTACATGTGTCCCATCATCTAGACAGGTGGAATGTGCTAATCAAACAATTGTGTATATACTAAAGAAATATTCAGTTTATCAGGAAAAGATTGGGATTTAAAATTACCACTTGTATTAATGGCTGTATGTGCTACTCCTAGTAAGTCTAAAGGCATATCTCCTTTTGAAATGATAACCAGAAGACAATGGTGCTATCTTTACATCTTCAGTATACAACAGGAAATGTAAATTTGTCATGTGCTACTACAACACATGAATATGTAACTCATTTAAGACAACACCTGCAAGAAACCTTTGCATTTGCTCAAATGAACTCAGAGAAAAGTGTTCAAGGTTCTAAGTCATATTATGATAGAAGAACTAATTCAAAAGAATATCAAATTGGAGATAAAGTGTCTTACTTTAACTGCAGTAGAAACACTGCTAAAGTTAAAAAGTTCCTTCCAGGCTGGGAAGGGCCCTTTTTTGATCAAAGATAAAGTTTCACCTGTAATATACCAAATTGTGGTCAAGAAGAACAACACTGGTGTTGTGGTGCTTAAGTGGGATCATATTAATCAGTTGAGATCATACCATAAACACAAACAAGCTGGGTATCATGTCTCAAGTGAAAGTGAAAATAAGCAAGAGTCATACTTGAAATTTTAATTGTGATACTGATATCTGAGAGTGATGAACAACAAATAATAAGTAGTCCCACTTGTGAAATGTTTTTGATAATTTCAATGTGCCAAAGAAATTAGTTGAAACAGTAGAATGAAAAATGTACATAGTTGTAATCATGTTTAATTGTGTATCAGTTTAATTTTCCTATGTAAAATGTACATCTCTGGTGATGTCACTTTCGATGATGTCACATTCTGATGTCATAAGTTTATACTGTATGTGTGATGACGTAGCTTTTCTATTACGTTATATAATTCATAATTCTCCCTACTGACATATAATATCTTATTGTGTTGTTTAAACTGTATACTCATATGACAGGACTGTAGTTTTGAATTAGAAAATTTCTTATTTTAGAATCCATATTAATTAATAGATGATTTCATTTGCCTATGTTTTACTGTTGTTGTAAGTCTTTGTATTTTAATCTTATTTGACTTTAGGTCACACCTGAAAATGGAATTTTAACATTCCAGTGTACCTACCTGCAATTACAAATAAATGAAATGAATTGAAAATGAAAATCAAAAAGGAGGAAGATGTCATAACAAACTATTACGTGCTGGCAAATGGGGAGTTTGTGAGGGAACTGAGGGTGGAAGAACCACTGGTGGGGAGTGACCACCACTCAGTATGGTTCACATTGGATATGGGTAAGAAAGGAGCGGAATCCAGCAAAATTGTGCTGGACTTCAGGAGAGCCGACTTCAGGAGGATGGGGGTAGTAGTAAAAGGGTAACTGGCCAGAATTCAACCTAGTATGGGCACTAACCAGAGGTGGGAGTTCACAAAGCTGGGGATAGTGGAGGCAACCAGAACCTGCAGCAAGGCCCAGAGCAAGAAGCCTAGGGCAAAGAAACCTAACTGAGTGAGAAAGGAGGTCATGGAAAAGGTAAGGAGGAAAAGTGCTGCCTTTAGGAGATATAAAAAAACAGGAAGGAGGAGGATAGGGAGGAGTACCTGAAGGAATTGAAGGAGGTGACAAGAGCAGTAAGGGCAGTCAAGGTGTCTACAGAGCTCAGGCTGGTGCAGGGCATTAAGAAGGGGCAGAAGGACTTCTTCAGGTACATCAAGGAGAAAAGTAGTTGTAAGGACCATATAGTAAGGATTAGGAAGGGGGGAGTGGGTGGAAGCAAGGGGTGATAAGGCAGAAGCATTAAACAATTACTTCTGCTCAGTATTTACTAAGGAGAAGTGGGGTAATACCCAAGGGAGAGGGAGGGCAGGAACTGAGAGGGAGGGGGTGATTGATGGGGAAATCACAGAGGGCAGGGTTCTGGAGGGATTGAGGGCACTGAGGGTGGACAAGGCACCAGGCCCAGATGGCATCCACCCCAGGTTACTGAAGGAGCTGGCAGAGGTCCTGGTGGGACCTTTGGCAGACCTATTCAATGCCTTACTCCACTCAGGGTGTGTATCTCAGGATTGGAGGATGGCTCATGTGGTACCCCTCCTCAAGAGCAGCCCCCAGGGTGAACCAGAGAACTACAGACTGGTGAGCCTCACATTCATCATGCGTAAGCTGATGGAGACTATCCTGAAGGAGAGGCTGGTGTCCCTCCTGGTAGCCAAAGGTCCATGGGACAGCAAACAGCATGGCTTCATAAGTGGCAGATCCTGCCAAACCAACCTGGTGGAGTTCTATGACTGGGTAACTAGGCAACTGGATTGGGACCATGCAGTGGATGTCCTGTACCTGGACTTCAGTAAGGCATTTGACTTGGTGCTGTATGGGAGGCTGAGAAGTATGTTAGAAGGCACAGGGGTGGGTGCAAGCTGGTGATATGGGTAGGGAACTGGCTTCAGGGAAGGCAGCAGAGGGTGGTGGTGGTGGTGGGTGGGGAGCTCTCTTCCCCAAGGGTAGTGATGAGCAGTGTTCTGCAGGGCTAGGTGTTAGGACCAGTGTTGTTTGGGATATTCATTGCAGACATATCATTGGGTATCAAGAGCAAGACCAGTCTGTTTGTTGACAACACCAAGATGGGAGCAGTGGTGGATGACCTTGGGGGATTGCAGGGGTTGCAGGATGATCTAGTAAATCTGGAAACCTGGTTGGACACCTGGCAACTGGGGTTCAATGCCAAAAAGTGCAAGGTGCTGCATTTTGGGGCAAAAAACCCAAGGAGGAGTTACCAGCTGGGGGGAGTGCAGCTGGCCGAGACAGAGAAGGAGAAGAACCTGAGGGTGCTCATTGCAAGGTCAATGAACAACTTGGCACAATGTAGAAGGGCAGCTGAAAAGGGCAACAAATGCTGGGTTGCATTGCAAGGGGTATATCCTCAAGGAGGGGAGAAGTGATTCTGCCACTGTATAGATCATTAGACCTCACCTGGAATACTGCATGCAGTACTAGTATCTGTATCTGAAGAGGGACATTAAATTACTGGAGGGGGTGCAGTGCAGGGTGACACAGATGAGCAAGGGACTTACCATATGAGAGGAGGTTGAGGGAGTTGAACATGTACTCACTGGAAGAGAGAAAGGACAGGGGATATGACTGAAACCTTCAAGTACATGAAAGAAATAAGACAGGTATGTAGAGGCTGTTCAAAGTAAGGGAGGGGAGGGACAACCAGGGCCATGATATGAGAGTGGAGGGAGGAAGGTTCAGGAGGGAGATGAGGAGACACTTTTCTACTGAGAGGGTGGTAGCTTGGTGGAATGCATTACCAGTGGAAGTGGTATCAAGCAGAACAGTTGACTGCTTCAGAAGAGGCTGGAACAGGACAAGAGGGAGGATCAAGAGAGGGGAAGGGTGGAAGGGAGGAGCAGCTACACAATAAGGGGTGCTAGCTGCACATTTGAGCAGACTTGATAGACCACTAGGCCTTTATCTGCTGGCAAATTTCTTATGTTCGTATGTTAATTGTAAAAATATGTCTCTTTTTTAATACTGGGTTACAGAATATGGGTATTTGGGTAGCATGTGATACTAAGACATTGGACTTGTTCAAAACTCCAAATAATTATATTTATCTGAATGGACTGATAAATAAAGGCATGAGGACAAGCTGAGTTTTTTTAAATACTACAAAATGTCCCTTCAATAAAAAGAGGTGCCTCATAGATTTCAGAGTACAGACTGATAAAGAGGTCAATGGTGTGAATCTCCATGGTAACCTGCAACAGGACTGATCACTTCTGGTTACAGCAAATAACAAAATGCTTCGAGAAGAAAGAAGACTTACTGTCTTTAATACTGGACATGTATCTTTGTTTATTTTTGTGAGACTGAATGTGCTGCAAGCATACAAATAGCATAATCTCATAGCAGATGTTTCCATCTGTTGAAAACTCAATGTTCAGAAGGAACCTTTTCATAAAACAAGAGTTATGTACAAATATGTCTAGTGCTAACAGTTTAAAAGTTTAAATGCTCATGTTTGGTTTCTTTTCAATGCTCACATCATGAAGCATTCAAATATATGTCTTTTATGTGTCTGAGTGGTCACAGAAACATGTATTGTTTCAAAGTTCTGCTATAGCTATTTTGAGAGTCATATGACAGCTCTTAAATTTATGACTTGCTATGCATCAGAAGTTTCAAAGAGAATCTTACTCAGGAGAAATTCTATGTCTTTTAACCTACTTCCTAAAGGTTTATTCGGAATAAAATACCTCCTATTAGAGCACAGGAAGAATGGATTAAGCAGATATAATTTTTATAAAGATATTTGCTTGAAAACAATGTTTATGAACCATCTTGTGGAATATGGACTTTAGAGACATGGTATTCACATCAGAATGTGCTAAATGATGTGCTGAATAAAACAACTTGTGTGTTGACCCATGTATCTGGTAAACTCCAGATACAAGAGTGAATAATAACTTTGATTTTAAATTTCATCACAAATGGGAACTTTACCAGAGAGGGGTGGTGCCAAGGATAAATATTTGCCATTCCCTCCTCATTTTCAAGATCAGTAGCACACCACCGCAATGACATCCTAACAGAGAAGACCATCACAGCGACAAATCTCGCCAGGTCGCTGTGATGGTCCACTGTTCACCAACACTTTGACTCGTGGTGTTTCGTCCCTACCCTGAACCAACTCCAACTCAGAGTTGGTTAATTAGAGATGGAGGTACAGGGTGCACAGCCACCCACATGGGGGGTGTGGGGGGGCAAAGCCCCCTGCTAAAAAGCACTTCATCCTGACGGAAACAATGCCGACAGTCAGCATTGTTCCCATCACTGCTCAGGATGTTGACAACATTGTTGTCAATATTCTGACATAGAACCACAAGATCCAATCAGAGTGGATAGATCAGAGTAAGTGATGCTATAATTATATAGATGTGACTGACATAACACCAGACATTTTTCAGTCTGGTCAGAACTTCATTAAGCTAGCTGCTGTCTGTCCATAATGGTTGAGATTGTTGTTTTCAAGCTGATAAGCTTTCCAGCCAAGAGCTCAAGCCTGCCTTCCTGTGTGTGTACCAAAAGATTGTCCATGCCAGTGGGTGTGAAGAGAAACTGCTACAGCCAAAGCCAGCAGAACCAGAGTGACATAAACAGCAAAGAAGAAGATTCTCTATTATTTTTGCATCATGAAGAAAAACCCACATTTTGTACAAATTCCAACAGCATGATATTCAAAAAAGCGTAAAGCAGAGCACAAACATTTATGCTCCATCTTGCAATAGCACCGGTGCACAAAATTGCTATATTCAGAGGAATAGTGCAGGGCACTATTCCTCTGAATATATGTTCATTTTAGCCCAGCACTAAGCCACTTAGCATGGCCCAAATGTACCCCCAGAATAGGGATCCTGCAATGGCACGTGATGGGGCTAAATCTGAATTGTTCAAAAGTCCCCAAACAAATGAGCCCATTGGGCACACAGGGTGCTATGGGGACATGTGCATGTCCATTATAGACTCATTTGCATGCGGGTTAGAGGCACTGTAGCAATGACAATTACCCATCATGTGCGGTGTCCCTGGTGCTAGAAGCTCCCACCCTATCTCCAATTGTAGTTCCAGTGTCCAGTGGTCCCTTCCCCATTCTCTGATCACAGTCCCCATATAACACACTACATTCCCTGATAGTCGAGTGGTCCCTCCCACCTCCCCCATTCTCCATTCACCATCCCTGTATACAGAACTACATTCCCTGGTAGCCCAGTGATCCCTCCCACCTCCCCCATTCTCCAATCGCTATCCCCATACACAGAACTACATTCCCTGGTAGTCCAGTTGCCCCTTCTTCATTCACTGATCACAGTCCTTGTATACAGAACTACATTCCCTGGTAGTCCAGTGGTCCCCCTCCATCATTCATGGACTGCCATCCCCATATACAGAACTACATTCCCTGGTTGTACAGTGGTCCCTCTCCCCCACCTCTGTTCACTGATCACCATTCCTGTATAAAACATAAATTCCTTGGTAGTCTAGTGGTCCCCCTTCCTGCTGTCTGTTTGCCATCCCATTATTTAATCTCTCAAAAATGTCCCTGGTAGTCTAGTGGTCCCTTCCTGTCAGCATTTGCCATCTCATTAAGTACTACTTAACATATTCCTGATGGTCTAATGTACCCCCAACCTGGCAGGTAGTAACCTATCACCCTGCTCTCTCCCCATCCTGGCCCCCAGCTGGTGACCGGTACAGCCCTCCCCTCCCCTCCCCACCACAGTCAACCATCGATTGAGCTTTCACTGACCATGTACAGTATAATATACATGCTCATTGATTGACAGCTGCCAATCAATGTGTGTGTGTACATTATACAGTACCTGCTCAGTGACAACTCAGTTGGTGGCTGGCCCTGAGTGAGGAGAGGGCAGGAATGCCCATCACCAGCTTGGGTCAGGTGAGAAGCTAAGCACAAGTTATGTGCAAGAACTTTCAGCTGTTAGGTAGTGGGAAGGGAGTGTGCTTTACCTGCTGGTGGGCTGTTTGTTTCTTGGCATCTTTTTGTGGAATAAAATGTGATATTTATCCTGATATTAACCATTGGACTTTATCTTTAAACAGAGCTCTGGAGACCATGCAGCTGAACTGCCTGCCTTTTGTGAGTGCCTGTTCAGAAGGAGCTGGTTGGCAAAACATCAACTCTGAACACTGTTGAAGTCAATTTGGAATTGCATGGTCAACTCAGGAGTGGTAGACACTGGCAAAGAGCATTGTTTTGTCAGTGTATATATGGACATATAAAGCATCACAGACCTTTTGGCAGTCATCCAGGAAGACTGAGAACAGAATAGGGTGAAGAACAGAGCCTTAAGGAACTATTCTCCCAGTTTGATGTGGGGAGAGGAAGCCATCTATGAGGATATCTTTTCTGGCTATCAGTGAAGCAAGAAAGTTCCACTGCAGATGAAATTGCGTTACCAATTGGTGGAGATGGGAAGTATTGCTGCAAATGCAGCTATTCTGGCCATCAGAAACATGGAAAAGCACGACTACTGAATGGGCTGTTTTGGCCATAGGTGAAGTAGGGGAGCACTGCTACAAATCCATTTTATTCTGGCTGATGGTGGAGAGGGGAAAGGGTGCTATGAAGAAGGCTGTAGTGGCCTTCAGTGGAAAAGAAGGGTGCTGCTGCAAAGGTGGCAGTGCTAGCTATCAGTGAAGAGGGGGTGTACCATTGTAAACATGGCTGCTCTAAACATAGGTAGAGATGGAGAGTTACCCTGCATATGCAGCTGTTCTGGTCTTCGCTGGAGAGGATGAATGCTGCAGACACACCTAAGCCATCTGTCAGATGACTGGAGAAGTGTCACTGCTGATGTGGCTCTGCTGGCCATTGGAGAGATACAGAAGTGCCATTACTGATGTTGCTGTGCTGGATACTGGAGGAGTAGAGAAGTACAGCTGCAACCATGGCTGTGTTGGTCCTTGGAGGAGAGGGCTCCAAAGTTGCAGATGCAACTGTGTTGGACATAGAAGAACATGGCAAAGAAAAACCCAGTGGCTGTCTATGCATTTATTTAGTGTTCATTTACCTGGTAAGTGTGCTAGCCATATAGGGAAAGAGTTTCTATCAGGTGGACGGAGCACTTGCATCCATATTTTGGATACATGCTGAATCCACGTAGATGCATCCAGATGTCCACATCGTCTTCACAGACATATGAACACATTTGCAACATTTCCCTCAGTTACGGCAATTTTTTCAATGCAAGTGCAAAATTCCATTTGGGAACTTAGAACAGTTTTTGTTGACCTAACTTCCTGGGCAGATTTCTGCAAGAGCATCTGAAAAATGGACACAGGACTTTGAAAATGCCACCCTTTATGTTTATTTTAAGCCCTGACAAGGAAGGGCACTCTGCAACAAGAACAAATACAGGATTTGAGAATTTGCATCAAGTACACAAAAAACTTGAAGCACAAAATACAGGGTTTAAATTTTATATCAAGTACAACACAATAAAGCATAAATAATACAAAAGGAGAGATATAATAATGCAACTTAAGATATAGCAGTTGTTGATACAACAACCTATATGCCTAACATGAAGTGAGAATGATAACATTATGTGCAAACACATGCATTAATATAAACAGGTAATTTCTCAGTTTATTCCTGAAGAGCAAATGAGATTAAAACATTACACAACCCCAGAGAAAGATAGTTCCAGCAAGTAGGAACACAAGAGAAGGCCTATAGCCCCATATTAGAGCACTTTGGGATACATAACTGAGACTCCCCATTGGATCTGAGAGGACAGGCACCTGAAAGGAACCAAACTAAAGAAGCCAGGAAGGTAGGGACATGTGTTTTGGGAAATTTGTCAATAAAGTAACCAAGGGCAAAAGAGCGCTGAATGGCAGAGGAAAGACAGATCAACCAAGAGTATAGAAGACAAACATATTATGATACCTAGAGACTCGGTTACCCAAGTTTCACTAACCTGATGCCAGCTGCCCAAAACATGGTTCCCAGACATCAGAATTTTTGCCCATGGTAGAGTAATTTTCATGTTTTAGGGGGCTTTGCCAGCCCACCCCCACCCAGCACCCCCCTTAATCTATATAACAAACTCCACTGTAGGCAAAATCCCAATGTCAGTCAACCGTGTTTCATGCAGCCAGCGCTGGGATAGTGAAACTTGGGGAACCAAGTTTATACATTTCAAAATATTCCCTAGAAGACAGTGGTGAGTGAGATAATCAGTTACAAAAGCAAAGTAACATACAGTCAGTTGCAGCCAAAGGCATGATTAGATATTTCCTGAAATATCTGTAATATTTCTCAAGAAATTCCCTGTCTGCTTGCAGTACCACTAAAGGTCAACCAGAGCAATAACATCTGGAAATAACTGACCATGTCTTTGGCTGCAACTATATATTATTATAGGTGACATCCCAATTGGCCAGGTTGCTTTCTGAAATACTGAAGAATGATAGTAAGCAATAGTTCAGGCTAGGCAGCAGGAATCCTTGTGCAATTGCCAAGTGAGCCCTAGCAGTAAGGTTATCATGAATTCTATGACCAAGGCCCAGCTTGTGCAGCAGTGGCAGTTGATTTGGCAAGTAATTTCCTGAAATCTCTAATGACCTTAAAGGAGATTTTCATGAGATTTTTCTCTTGTACTGCAGAATAGCAAAGAAAAAAATCTCTTAAGAATTTTTCTGTAGCTATCTCCAGAGATTTTTTCTGTAGTTATCACCACAAATCTGAGGAGATAACGTTCTAAAGTGTGTGTGTGCGTGTGTGAAGCAGATGAATCCACTCGGTACAAGTACCCAATTGTCAGGGACGACCCAAATGCAAAGCACAATACATATACAAACACAGTTTATATAACAATAAATAGTATAAATAGTACATTGTCAAATTAAAACAAAAAGCATCAATCATTCCTTAAACATGTGCATTTACAGGTATCCAGCAAATACATTTTATAGCATTTTTAAATCAAGCTATTATCTTGGTTGTTCTGATCTATAGAGGTAAAGTATTCCATATTTTAACATCAGTCTAAAAGAATTCATTTTGTCTCAGGTTGGCTTTGCACCTACTGTAGGTACTGCAAGGTTTTGATTATTGTTGGTTCTGGAGATACCATGTGCTGTTTGAATTTGAACTAATAATTTAAGACTTTTGGGGACAGTAGCATTTAATTCTTTCCAAAATAGTGCCGTCCAAGCACGTTGAACATTTTTATCAATGGGAAGCCATTGAAGCTGATTATATAAAATACAATGATGTATATTCTTATTATTTTATGCAAAATTGACATACAGTTCATGAATTTATGTACTCTGAACAATGTAGAGTAAATAGGAAGGGAAGACATACAGAAACTTCCCCTTCAACAGATGAACATTATTCCTCATCAAAAACCTACAGACCCTGGAGCAGGCAAGCAGAAAAGTGGCAGCTTTGTATTGTGTGGGGAAGCAGAAAGGTCCAGCACTGGCTGACCCTACCACTGAAACAGAAGTTCCACCATTTCTCTTCAGTTCAATTTGTGAAGCCATGTCAGGGAGCACATTCTGTAGCCCTGCCAGGTAAATTGCTGGCAGCTGCACATTGTGCTCCATGAACCTCTCAAAACTTTGATTAGTTGCCTGAAAAGAGGGTAGGCATAAGTCCCCCTGTTTGTTCAGATAGAACATGACCCACTGATCAGGAAATGTTTCTGTGGTCTGGTGTGAAGGCTTGCAACCCACACAGTAAAGACATCATGCCCAGTACAATGATATGGGGATCACTCTCTAACTGCTCTAACAGGGATGAGACACCCAGGGTCTGAATGAACTTGTGATGAGCCCCCCAACCCAGGTTGAAAGCATCAGTACTGAAGACCAGCTGAGGAGAAGGTTTCAGCAACTGGTTCCCCAGCAGCAGATGTTGCCTGTTCTACCACCATAACAGTTCCCTCAGGGGTGGGGACATACTCTGATGTGGTGGTACCTGAGCTACTCATGAGCATGATACCATTGAGACTACCGAGTCTACTGAGGCATTCACATATGGTGCTGTGCCAGTGGCACCATAAAAAGATGGTTGCTCCCATGAGACCCAGAAGAAGAGCTGATAGCAGCTTCCTTATGATCACCAGTTCTGCGTGTGCATTCAAGACCCATGCTTGATCTACCAGCAAAAAAAGCTTCAGCCTGGGCCATGTCCAAAACTGTCTCAATGTAGTTGAGCCTATTTGATTCATTTAAATTGTCATATGCCAGAAGCATTTAAATACAAGGACAATGCACACAATTTTTAGAAAAAGAGAAAATAAATTGTAAATTAAGCAAGCAATATTACCCAACAGGGTGGGCAGTATTGGGCTATACCAAACTGCCCAGGGGCATAATGAGGCCCAACATCACAGGTAGAGGACCTTACAGCCCCTAGAAGGTCCAGTATAGATATACCATGCACCAGAATAAAAAGAACATTTCTATAAAACACTCCCTGCACTGTGGCATCTGGCAGTAGAGGGTATTGTTGTGTGTTATCTTTTCTTTATGTAGCATTTCCCTTAGTAAACAGTAGTCCTGCTTGGTCCATTTTAAACTGTTCATTTTACTGCCCCCATGGTTCCCAACCACCCATCACTGGTAAGAAGCAAGCAATAATAGCCAACATTCAGTATTTGTCTTTTTTTTAATAAAGGGAAAGGTTGCAGTTCAAGAGTGCTGTCAGGAGAATGGTGCTGACTACAGTGACCATGGTTGGAAGAACCATTTTTAATTGTTTCCTTTCCCCAACCATATCCACGAGTACTAGTCATTTGCTTTTTGTTCTTTTTTTTTAGCATTTAACAGTTTTATTGGGACTGGAAGCAGTCGTCATTTCTATCATGTGCAGAAGACAGCAGACTGAGCACAGTCGTGGGGCATGATGATTCAGTAATCTCAATGCAGGCAGGATGGTAGGGCTTGGCAAACACTAAGTAAACATTTTAGAAGGTACTGGTTTAAAAAATATGTGGAAATGCAATTTTTAAAACTTTTGAATTCATGGTTGTTCAGAGTACTTTTGTCCTTGTAGGAACGTCTCTCACTCGACAAGCAAAAAAAAAAAAAAAACGGTGGACATTAACATTCTGAAAATTCTATGGGTCACAGTGACTTTTCTTTTTAAAATGTTGGCTGGCACAGGGACTAGTTATTTATTGGTCTCTGTTGCCTGATACCTGCCCAGGTAGAGGGTGCTCTTGACCACAGAGCAGGGTTTCTGTAACTCATTTTCTAATGCAAAATAAATCTAACTTGATAAAAAGAGATCAAACTAAACAAAAAGTGTAAACCCTTAGTACTATAAACAGACATACTGAATAAAAATTAAGTATTAAAGTGACAAGTGACTGTGCAATTCACAGCAAAACAAGATTGCAAAAAAGTTGTTAGTACCTTACCAAGTATGAAACTGTAGAGGGCATTGGGTTAGGACCTTGTTATCTACATCCACAATGTCTTAAAGTGATCTCTGTCAAAAAGAGATGCCTAAATCGGGCATATATAACATATTCACGATTTCACGGTCTCAGTTTTATACTGACCAATCTCAAGTACACTATTAAGTAACACAAAACTGCCTGATCTGCCAAATTAAATAGGTAAATAGTAGTTTCTTCTGTTGATAGATGTATATTTTCCAAACATGAGGATAGACATTTATCACGTATTTTATTTTTAAAAAACAATGAACATAACAATACAATATGCCTTAAATCGTCAGGATAATTAAGGCCACATTTACAATGCGGTTTATATAGCATTTGATTAACATTGTACAACTCCAACTAGAAGCAGGTCAATGGAACATGATCTGAAAGTTCAGTTATACTATTTAAATAAGGTTCTCTCCTGAAAACTGTTTTTAATTTACTATACCAACAGTGTGATTTACAGTCTGATTAAAAAAACTTAAATCTTGCTGTGCTGCATTGTCCCTAAATCCCACTTTAACAATATTTACAATATCATTCTTGTTATTAGTAAGACAATCTGAAGGTATATGACCTTAACCAGCAGGAAAAATTACCTTCTTAATAATTTTCTTCCAAGGAAAACTACATCCCTCTATTGGAGTAATTAACTCGTTCTTCATAACAAATTCTAGGCTATCTATCTTGATGTGGTGTAATCAAGTCTAAGAGAAATGAAACCTGTTCTGTGTATATTAAACATGAAACTGGACATTATCCTAATTCAGACCTTTTTATACAGCAATGCTAAGGATTTTTGCAAGGCATCAGTGTTTTCTGCACCCCAGATTTCACCTGCATACAAAATAAAAGACATGATCTTAGCATTTAAAGCCATGATAGATCCCTTACTTGATTTGCCACCATATCTTTTACTGAATATTTTAAAGGTTGTAAGTGTCATATTTATTTTGGATTTGAGAAGGTCAATATGGGCTTTCCAATGCCTGTAGTATAAAATCTTACCCCTAGGTAATAGCAGAAATGAACTGTCTCTATAGATTTAGAGTCTATGAAAAGTCTAGGTAGATTCCTTTTTACTCATTTGTTCATTTTTGTTTATAGCCAAAGATTGCCATTTGGGTCATAGTCAGACTGATTTGGTGGGGATTTTGGATGCATAAACCATTACACCTAGCTAACTGGCATTGTAAACCTAACTTTGAAGTGGACATCAAAACAACATCATCAGCAAATGCCAGATGGCCAAATGCAGTCCCTACTACTTCAAGCATATGAAAATCTAGTTCATCGAGTTGACTTAAAATGACATTTAATAAGAGTTGGGACAAGGGTGCATCCCTGCCTAACTCCACTATTGGTTTTGATATAACTGGTCAAATGTCCAAATTGTTTAAATTGTGTTCTTAAACAAGTGTCATTATGTGATTTATTCAATACATCTAACAAATAATCTATAACTGCATCATAAAGGTGATGCCACAATTCTTTCCAGCTTACACTATCAAATGCCACTTTACAATCAGCAAAGCAACAATAGAGAGAGGATTTCTTAATCTTTGTTGTGTATATGACATGAGATAGAACAAAACAGCACTGTGATGTACATCTGCATTCTCTAAAATCCTACCCCGGGAGCTCACTGCAATGCTGGCTGGAGTACCCCCAAAAGGTCTGTACTTCACTTCCCCTTCATACCTTAGGCAGTTGATCTCAGTCAGAGTGACAAGGTCTTGTGTGGTCATGACTGCCATGCAAGCATGAGGCACGGCCAGTGGTTTGTTGACATGGTGAGCAAGTGATCGTGAACCACAGTCAGCCACCTATGTTTTGAAAAGGTAAGTTGGAGTAAAAAAAAAATAGTGATACTGGGGGAGAGGGATATTGCAGTAGAGCATCATGGCATTTAAAAAAATGGCTGCATTTTAAAATAATTGCCTATACACAGCAGAGAAGTGAGGAATCAAGATGGTGATTGAGGCGGTGATTGAGGCGGGGTTTTCAATTTCAATGAAGGAGCATTATTGGCTGCAATTGGGTGGCAGCTTCATTGTGGGGTTGGCTAGATTATCATGTCAATCACAATGACTGACATTTTATAAGACAGTGTGGCAAAGGCAAATGAAAAATAAACACTGTTATTTATCCAGTGTGAGAATAACACATTTATTTTTTACTTGGGTCAGATTCTTGGGAAAATAATGCATTTTTTTAAAGACTGGTATTCCTACCTACATCGTACACATTCAATTACCTTGCCATGATTAAGGTATAACACCAGATTGTAAGATATTATTAAAAATGCAACAAAAGGTGGGAAGCCACCATTTCAGTGCCAGTTTATTTATTCTATCAGGACCAGGTGCCTTTCCATATTTTGTCTCATTTATAGCACTAAGAATATCCTCCTTAGTGATAACCCAAGGTACTGGTTTATTACAGAGAGAAAAATACCTCTGAAGAAGCCCCTCCCAGTCAGGGTTAAACAGAAGGCTTTCCTCACCATTTTATGGCGTGACTGTTGCAGCATTTTTGGGACTGTCGTATCCTGCTTTGTGTGTTTTTGTACCAGTTTGTTATCTGATCATGTATATTTTTTATGGGATGTTTGTGCTACTTGGAAGAAGATGGTAATAAATAAGAATGTAAGTACAATAATCCCTTTTCTTGGCTTTTGAATGCTGGTATTTTCGAACTAATTTTAGAGTGCTAATGGGGTTTAATAAAGGTGGGTGCATTGAACTTAGCTGTTATTTGAATTTAAACTGCTAAGATTAGTCCATAAAAGAGCTACAATAGACATACTGTACCTACAGGACCAATATACATATAACTGCCTTTACTGACTCCCATTGTTCTGCGATTAATTAAATATAGACTGGGATCTTGACAAAGTGTTATAATCTTACCATATTTGTTGGTTTTGATATCCTGAAGTACATTATTAATCCTAAAGTGATTTGAATTTGTTAAAATTTTTCACATTAATATTTTTCTATTTCTTCATCTACTGTGGATCCTGATTCACTGAGTCACCCAATTTAGCACTGTAGTCTCCCATTAGAAGGATTATGTAATTGTCACAATTATCTGAGTTTCTATGTAACTTGTCATTAAGACCCTTCCAGATTTCTGGGTTATAGGTGTCTGAATTTTCCAGAGGGACATAAACATTTAAAAAAACATATTGGCAGATGGAAATACAATGTGTAACCCCATAACTTCATTCCAGTTCAAAAACATTTCTGATAACTTACATAGAAACATAGACTATGATGGCAGAAAAAGACCAAATGTCCATCTAATCTGCCTGGAGTCCCTTATCTGCCCCAGGAACTATTGTCCATATGAGGTTTCATCACTCCTGTTGCACACCTCCGTTCCCCTCTCTACTACTACTACTACCAAACTGAGCCTCCACCAAAGCCTTCACTCTGTTGCAGCCATACAGTACTTGAAACCAATTACAGTCTTAGTACCCACCATCTCTGCTGGCAGATTGTTCTATGGCTCCTCCACCCTTTCTGTAAAATAGAACTTCCTCAGATCCCACTTAAATGTTCCCTCCTCCAGTTTCCATGCATGACCTCAGGAGGTTCTTGACTCTACTCCTTCTACTGTACATAGTTCTTCACAGTTCACCTTGTGTGCTCCCATCAGGAACTTGAAGGTTTCTATCATACCTGTCTCTCTTGCCTGCTCTCCTGTGAGTACATGTTCAGTGCCTTCAGATGATCTTCATAAGATCTGCCCTGTTGGCCCTCAATCATCTTGGTCACCCACCATTGCACCATCTCTGGCCCATCCTTGTGCTTTCTTAGGTGAGGACTCTAGAACTGAGCACAGTATTCCACATGCAACCTCACCAGTGACCAACAGAGATGTAGTAGTACATCCTTTTTCATGCTATCAATACCCATTCTGGTACACCCCAGCATCTTATTAGCCTTACTATACTAGCTTGATTATTTTAGGGAGTCACTAATGATGACTCCCAGGTCCCTTTCCTCTGCTGTAGTGCTCAGTTTAACCCCTCTCCATCCAGTACTCTGCCCTGTTGTTTTTTTTCCCTGTAGGTGCACTACCATGCATTTGTTGGCATTGAATTTCAACTGCCAAACTTTAGACCACCTCTCAAGCCTTTGTAGATCCCTCTGCATCTCCCTGATCCCTTCATTGCTATCTACCTTACCGCAGAGCTTTATGCCACCTGCAAAGAGACACAATTTGCTCTGGATGCCCTCTCCAATATTGTTGTTGAACATATTGGAGGGACCAAGGACAGATCCCTGTAGCACCCTACTCATGACATCCCTCTCTTCTGATTTGACCCTGTTTACCACCACCCTCTGCTGTCTGTCCTTCGACTAGTTTACTACCCATCTAACTACAGTATATCCATAGCCATGCTCAGGTCCTGCACCTTCTTCAGCAATGTTCTGTGCGGCATTGAGTTGAAAGCTTTGCTGAAATTGAAGTACAGTAAAATCCACAGCATGGCCCTTATCTACTACCTTTGTTACCTAGTCAAAGAAAATATCAGGTTTATCTGGCAAGATCTCCCTGCCACAGTCCCATTCTGTTTACCATCTTGTAGACCACTGCTCTCTAGGTAATCCATAAGGTCCTCTCTGATCAGTGACTCCATTAGTTTACCCACTACAGAGTTAAGCCTAAGAGGTCTGTAATTTCCCAGTTACACCTTGCCCCCCCCCCACACTCCCCGTTTAGCAGGGAATACATCCATTATCTTCCCATCTTTTGGAACTACTTCTGTCTGAATTGAGCTATTAAATAGCCCTAATAGGGATTCAGCCAATTCTACAGCCATCTCCTTGAGCACCCTTGGGTGCATCCCATCAGGCCATAGGGCTTTATCTAACTTTAGGGCTTCAAGCCATTTCTGGACTATTTCTCTGGTAAATACTGGATGCCTCATTTTAGGAATGATCCTGTCAGCTGCCTTGATGTCACTTTCATGCAGGGCCTACTGTCTTCCCTTGTGAAGACAGAGCAGAAGTAGTCATTAAGGACCGGTTTTTGCTCATCCTTCTCTAATACCCTGTTCCCCTCTTGTAGCCTAAAAATACCCCTTCCTCATTCCTTTTTCCTTAATATATCTGAAGAATTGTTTTTACCCACCATTGACCCCCTATGCTATATGTATTGTAGCTCTGTGTCTCAATGGTGGAGCCAGGTTTGGGAGCCAGGGGAGCCAGTCAGTCAATCATGGGCTCCACAATGGGCTCTAAACAGTGAATAAAGATTTTGGTGGGGCACCACTATTCACACTGGGGCAGCCAGGAGGGTTGACTGCCGCCCCAAGCCCCCCTCTCTAGCTCCACCAAAGCTGTGTCCGCCCTTCGCCTCCCTGATCATCCTCTTTGATTCCCTAGTTCTCATTCGGTACTCTCCCCAGTCCTCCTCCCCTGCTTTTCCTTGTACCCGGTGAAAACATTTTCTTGGCCTTCACACTTCTCTGACCCTTTCTGAGAACCATATTGGTCTCTTGTACCTTATTCATTTTGCAGCACTTCTTGTGTGTGGCTTTGTTGCCTCGAGAATGGTCCCCTTAATTGCCCCATCTTTTCTCTACATCTCCAGTGCTGTCTGCCCTGGTCAGTTTGTTCCAGACGAGCTCCCTCATCTGGCTGAAATCTGCTTTTCTGAAATCTAGAACTTCAGTTTCTGATAGAGACATTCTGGCCATGAAGGCCAGCCTAAACCACATGGAGTTATGGTCCCTGGACCCCACTGGCTCCAATACCCTTACTCCACTCATCATGTCTGAGTTGGTGAGCACCAAATTGAGAATGGCTCCCTGTCTAGTGGGTTGCTTAACCAACTGCACCAGCAGGCAATTCTTCAATGCACTTGTTCTATGTAAACAAATCTGTGGGTGCTGTGTTTTGAATTTATTCTATTACAGCAATTTATAAAGCAATGCATTATGCATTTTAGTCGTGCTACAAGGCACAATTCAGCACAAAGGTAATATAACTGTTTCATGAAATGTATTACATTGTTAAAAATCAAATGTACAAATATACAATTCACTTTTTTCTCTTATGGAGTATAACACTAAATCCCCTTTTAAAAAAGCCTATATTACTAGGTGAAACATTGGGGTATCTTTAACAAATTAAAGAAGATTCTTAAGGAAGACACTCCTTGGTTGTTTATGTGGCTTTAAATTCAAAAGCACAGTACCCACAGATTTGTTTACACAGAACACGTTCATTTGGATCTTCGGCAGAGGTGCACTTTATTTTTCAGTCATTTCCCAAGAACATAGCAATATTTAATCCTGCAATGTATCCAACAGTGCATGATTTCTGGTGCACCTTGCCACTGACATTCAAATGTAATTTAACGCAATCAGGAGGCCACCTTTGTATCTTCCTTTTTCTTGTATTTCTTGCCAGGTTTAAGAAACATTTTATAACCTAGAAAATGGTATTCAATATTACCCAAAAACATATGCACTACCTAACTAACATCATCTATAGAGGAGAGTGTGCTCCTAATACCAATCAGAGTGGAAGTAATTTTCTCTTGGAATCCATTCATTTTATGCTGGCCATTACAGTAGAAAGTTTTTTCCCTTTAGTAGCCTTCGGGTTTTTCCTTTTCTCCTTTTCTCCAGGTAGGCTTGCGGGTTCATAAAATATTATCTAACATAACAAGTGCTCTAGTATGAACTATTTTAACCAAAATATAATAAATCAGAAGAAAAATAAGATGTACTAGGGGTTAACAAATGAAATCAAAAAGATAAAAAATACTAAAATAGCCAAGTATATACACAAGTGTTAAATGTATTTTGCTTGATATTATCACTTGTTTTTTTTTTAAACTTTATTTATACTTGGTGCTTCACACATAATAAAAGAACATGTCAATTTACCTTCTGGTGGATATCTCCAAGAGGGACAGCTTGCATGCCACTTAACAGGTTATACACAGATCTGTATAATAACATTACAACATTATCTATACCAATAGATGTTCTCGTACAGACCAGATAGCAGTCAGTATCTACCCTGTGCACTTCCCTCACTTATGCCTTCTTCCTCCCTGTTTAAACCTTGACATTTTGACAGGTGACTAATAATCATAGCTTCTTGATACCCTGTGTTGCCTCTTGTAAGTGGTCAGGGTTCAGCTCCCACATGTTCCATCAACTGAGGTGGACTGGGTATCTTACTTTAAGTCGCATCACAGGTGGAACCATGAGGTGTTGTCAATGCCCTTTCTAGGGGTCCCATGTTAGGTAACATTTGGGAAGCATCTACTTCACTCTGTACTAGGTTTTCTCCACCCTCAGGCTTTCCATAGCATACTACCCAAATGAGCTATTGTTAGTGGGGTTTATGCTATGCAGTTTTGTGCTGTCACATTTTCCCCTATTACCAGACCCAACAGCCAGAGTGGTTGTTGATAATGCTGTTGAACCTGAGGAGGACCCATAGTACACCCCAATAATATCACTTCCAATGGTGGGGAAAAGAGAACATTAGTACCTTAAACATTATGTCCACTATCTCCACCCAGAAGGCAGAATCCTTGGGGTGCAACTATGCAAGGTAAATGCAATTCACTTACTTTACACGTCAGACCCCTATCTGACTTCACAGGGTCTATTTTGTGTGTTAGAGCTGGGATGAAATAGTCGCTATGATGTATGAGAACAGAAAATGTAGACAAGTGTTCCATCATACACAGGACTCATCAGTGTTCCTCATCTGTATCTTACCCCAGGAGAAAACAAGCCAGCCCTAATGTGGTCTTATGGGTTAGGGTCATGGTGGGCACAAAATAAGAAAGCAAGCTAAAAAGCCAAAGAACCTCAGCAGCAAAGCACTGATGCAAGGTTTACCAAAAAAAGGGCATCCGCAACAAAGCCAGGTTTTCAAGAAATACAAAATCACACACAACCCTATAATGAAAAGCATTTTCCATCTAGCTTGCTTTCTTATTTTGGGCCCACCCTGACCCAACCTGTAAGACCACATTAGGACAGGTTCATTTCCCCCTGGCATTTTCCCCAGACAAGGCACATTGATAAGTCCTGTGTAGGACACAGCATGTGTCTGTGTCTTCTGTTCTCACCCTTTGCAGTTTGTATGAGAGGCCTTTTAGTACCATACATTCCCGCTTAAAGCAGAACCAGCCTAAATGCTCATACATATCTCATTATGCTTTGCATTATGGGGTTGTGTGCAATGTTTTATTTCTTGGAAACCAGGCTTTGTTGCCAATGCCCTTTTTGAGTAACACTTGCCTCGGTGTTTTATGCTTATGTTCTTTGTCATTTTACCTTGCTTTCTTATTTTGGGCCCATCATGACCCAGTCCTGGAAGAACATATTATGGCTTGCTCATTTTCCGCTAGGGTGATATATGGACTAGGCACACTAATGAGTCCTGTGTAGGACAAAATACGTGCCTGTGTCTTCTGTTATCACCCTTTGCAGATTATATAAGAAGCCATCTTATACCATACATTCCTGCTTAAAGCAGAAGCAGCCTAAATGTTCATAGTGATTTCCAAACATATCCCATGTTACTTTGCATTATGGGTATTTGTGTGAGGGGGAGGGCAGTGAACATGGCCTATCTGGACTTCAGCAAGGCCTTTGACACTGTGCCACATAGAAGACTATTACACAAACTGGGGAATATGGGTGTGGGCAGGACAGTAATGTGGTGGGTAGGTAACTGGCTGGGTGGCAGGACACAGAGGGTGGTGGTAAATGGCTGTCACTCCACTCCACAGAGGGAAGAGTGACCAGTGGGGTACCACAGGGATCAGTGCTGGACCGGTCCTATTCAACATCTTCATCAGTGACATTGTGCAGGACCTAGAAGGCAGAATTTCACTGTTCGCTGATGGCACAACGCCTGTAACAGAGTAGACACACCAGAGGGTGTAGACAGAATGAGAAGGGACCTGCAGAAACTTGAAGAAAGGTCAGGGGTTTGGCAGTTGAAATTCAATGCAAAGAAGTGCAAGATAATGCATATGGGGCACAAAAACCCTGGCACAATATATCAGTTGGGGGTGAGGATATAGCATGCACCAAGCAGGAAAGGGATCTTGGGGTTATCATCTCTGATGACCTCAAGGTAGGGAAACAGTGTGACAAGACAGCAGTTAAAGCAAATAGGATGCTGGGATGCATAGGCAGGGGCATCACCAGCAGGAAAAGGGAGGTCATAATTCCACTATACAAGACACTAGTGAGGCCCCACCTAGAGTACAGTGTACAGTTCTGGAGACCATACCTACGTAAGGACATAGACAGGGTAAAGAAGGTTCAGAGGAGGGCAACAAAGATGGTGCATGGATTGCATCACAAGTCCTATGAAGACAGGTTGAAGGAACTGAACATGTACTCCCTGGAGGAGAGGAGGGAGAGGAGGGAGAGAAGGAATATGATAGAGACATACAAGTATCTTACAGGGAGGAACAGGGTGCAGGAATACACTATTTTTAAGTGAAAAAGATGTTCCAGGACTAGAGGGCATGGGATGAAGTTAGAGGGAGGACAATTCAGAGGAAACGTGAGGAAGAATTTTTTCACAGAACGGGTGGTGAACAAGTGGAACACCCTGCCAGAGGAAGTGGTGGGGGCTGAAACAATCACAGGATTTAAGAATGCATGGGATAGACATAAAGGAATTCTGGAGGTCAGGGGTAAGAGGCAACAGACTTCTAGGAAAACATAAACTGAACTTACAAGCTCAAATGGGCAGACTGGGTGGGCCATAGGCCCTTATCTGCCAACACTGTCTATGTATCTATGTATTTTGTGTTTCTTGGAAACTGGCTTTGTTGCCAATTCCCTTTTAGGGTAACCCTTGCCTCAGTGCTTTTGTGCTGAGGTTCTTTGTCTTTTTAGCTTGCTCTGTTAAGTACATTGTATTCTATTTGTCTGAGTTGGTTGTTCTTTGAGCACTGGGCAACTGCACCTGTAGCTTTCTTTCACATTCCCCCTGGTAATTGCACCTCTCCCAGATCCTGTGCCCACCTCTCATCTTCGCCTAATAAGTGTGTTCCCAGAGCTGTTATTTAGTGCTCCATACAACTGTTTTAAAAGCCACATTTTATTCCCTCGTCTGATGAGGATCTCCTCTATTGGGGAAGTTTGGGGTCCACTGCTATATGAACCTTGGATGTTCAGAACTCTAATGCGGACTTGTAAATACATGAAAAAATCCTGGGGGCAAAGATTAAAGTTTTTGGATAGTATGACACTAATGCCCCTCCCTCATACATGGCTGATACTGTAGATACACCCTTCTCCTTCCATCTCTTCAATGTGTCTCAGCCAGCCATGCTGGGGTAATATCCCCCCACAGACCTCTTAGTAGGTCTACCAATGGCAAGATCCCCTTTTTGTACTGAATTATGGAGTGACCCATAAGCCATGCCCTGCTCAGTGTCCTGGTAAAAGGGTTTAAAACTTTTTTCATAATTCATGTGCTAAAGGCTGGGGCCAGGATACTTTCCTCTCCTCCATATCTGCCCCATCTGACTGATATTATCACTCTTAAGTAGTTTACATAAATTCAGTTGCAGGTTGATTTAAACTTTAAAACATCAATAAAAATCTGATATGTAGAAAAGTAATTGCATAAAGTCTGTGAAAGTCAGCCTTAAATTACCATATAATAAAAAGTGTTATAAATATAGAAGACAACCTTTGGTATCTTTGAGATAGCTTTAACTTGATCTGTAGTTTCCAGGCATGCATTTTGCAAAAGTAAGGTACTTTCAGGTCTAGTTCTGTGATAGAGAAAGTCTCTTCAGGATAATCTGTCTGCTGAGCCACTATAAACATGCAAATAGTCAGTTAAATAATGTTGTATTATATTTTCCAGTTCATAGACCTATAAAACATTTTGAGCTAAAAAATACCTTTATTTTAGTTTACTTTCTAACCCTTAAGAACTAGTTTTAATTTAAATATAAAGTTAGAGCCACCATGTTGCTACTTAAATAGATACACATCAACATCAATATCAATTATCAATATCAGATATCAATTTAACTTGCTTCAAAAAGAATTTAAAGTTCTATATTCAGTGTATTACCTTTAATTAAAATACTCACTGGTTCTTTGAAGAGCAAAATAATTTACATGATAACTGGTCAAAGGCTGAACACTCCCGGGCCCAAGGCACAAGGCTTCCTATGGTAACATGCCATGAAGCTGCTGGCTGAGACAGACTTTCTTCAAGGGCAGTGTCTGAAGCTAACAGCTTCTTAAATAGGATCAATGGAGATGTACCCCTCTCCAAATGTATTAGCAACAGCAGTGGTTCAGTTCTCATTGAGAAAGTTCACTTCCTTCTTTTGTTTGCTCTCAAGGGAGTACAATCTTATTTGCTTATCTGCTTGTTCAGAAAAGCAATAGTGATATAACAGCAGGCATACATTTAAAGGCCGGTTTGTTATCTGTTGAAACAGCATATGGCTGGCCCTGATACCTCTCTAGCTGCAAATGTAAAACAAGCATTTGTCAATGCTGAATGTTCAGCACTGGTAAGTAATTGCTTTTGTGCTGGTTTTTCAGATTTTTGTCCCAACTTTTCAACAGAATGGTTTTATGAGCACTACTCCTGAGCATGACAGGTGTCATTTATAAGACAGCGACTGAAACATCATTGTGCACCACAAGTGTTAAAACTCATTTTGGATAGGCTCTGACAAATGACAGCTGTCACATTCATGAGCTGGTGTCAACAAATGGCTGTGTTGAAAAATTGGGGTCAAAATATTAAAAATTACCACAGTTATGAGCATGCATTGAAAAATTGCAATGTAGACTCATGACTTTATCTTTTCATATTTTTACCCCACATTTTCAACTTAGACTTCATAGCTTGCTTATGAGCCCCCCTCATGAACAAGGGTGGAGAACATTTTCAAATGCTGCCCAAACAGTGATTTTGCACCACAACTGCAAAAACACAATTTGGCCAGGCTTTGAAAAATTAAAGCTGTCACATTCATGAGGTGCTGTGAAGAATTGGCTATGTTGAAAATTTGGGGTCAAAATATTGAAAATTACCAAAGTTATGAGCATGCATTTGCAAATTTTAATGCAGGCCATTAACTTGGCTGTTTGTCAATATTCGTGGCTCAAATTTTCAACATAGCCTTCATATGAGCCCACCTCATAAACAAGTGCAGAGAAAATTTTCAGCTCCTGCCCAAAAGGTGATTTCGCACAGCGACCGCAAAACCACCTTTCAGGATGCACAAACACATTTTGGCCAGGATTTGAAAAATGACAGCTATTACATTTATGAGGTGCTGTAAAGAAATCACTATGTTGAAAATTTTGGCTCAAAATTATCAAAGTTATGAGCCTGCATTTGCAAATTTCAATGCAGACTCATAACTTTAGTTTTTTTATGCCAAATTTTCAACATAATCTTCTTCTGACCCCACCTCATGAACAAGGGAGGAGATCTATTAATTTTAGTGGTATTAGATCTCAGGCAAAATTTACATATAAAACTCCCTTGTTTCATGCAGCTTTTGGTCAGAGATCTATTTTACAGTATATAGGGCTCCTATGTTTTTTAACTCATTACCTGTTGATATTGTAGAGAGTATGACAGTGTGGTCTTCTAAAACTAGACTAAAATATTGGATGCTGGATCAGGATGTTTGCACATGTTTAAGTTAAATATTTGATTGTTATATTTGTTTGTCTTATGTAACTTTGTATTATTGTTAAATGTTTTGTATGTTTGTAATATTTAGTGGCCCAGATATTCAATAGGGTTGCACATGGCACAACAGTGTTGCACCATGCGCAGCCCACTGATGTGCCCCAGTGCGATATTCAAATGGGAAAAGTCCACCGCACAAATTCCTAGGTGCCGGAGCGCATCAGTAATGTATGCAGGCGCAGGTGGGGGGGTGTGCCCATGCATACCCTCCACAGCCCGATATTCAGCCTGGGATGTGCAGAGCCATGCATGCACAACCCCTACCTGTGCCAGCACAAAGTTGATCCAAAAAAAAGGAACAATAGATGACCACCCACAGGTGAGCTGCCACATTGCAGGGTGCAACGCGGCAGCTGCCACCTCGCGAGTGGCCACCGAGCTCTGGCTGCACCTGGCGCCCCATGCCTGATCATGGGCATTTGTACAAAAAAGACTTCTGTCCAATATCCTGGTGGTCCAGTGGACTGCAATCTGCCCAATCGCGGGCATTTGTGAAAAAAAAAAGACTTCTGTCCAATATCCCTGGTGGTCCAGTGGACCGCTGCCTGCCCGATCGTGGGCATTTGTAATAAAAAAAAGACTTCTGTCCAATATCCCTGGTGGTCCAGTGGACTGCTGTCTGCCCAATCGCAGGCATTTGTAAAATAAATAGACTTCTGTCCAATATCCCTAGTGGTCCAGTGGACCGTTATCTGCCTGATTGCGGGCATTTGTAAAAAAAAAAAAAAAGACTTCTGTCCAATATCCCTGGTGGTCCAGTGGACTGCTGTCTGCCCAATCGCAGGCATTTGTAAAATAAAAAGACTTCTGTCCAATATCCCTGGTGGTCCAGTGGACCGCTGTCTGCCCGATCGTGGGCATTTGTAATGAAAAAAAAGACTTCTGTCCAATATTCCTGGTGGTCCAGTGGACCACTGTCTGCCTGATCACGGGCATTTGTAATAAAAAAAAGACTTTTGTCCAATATCCCTGGTGGTCCAGTGGACTGCTGTCTGCCTGATTGTGGCCATTTGTAAAATAAATAGACTTCTGTCCAATATCCCTGGTGGTCCATCGGACCACTGTCTGCCCGATCACGGGCATTTGTAAAATAAAAAGCTTTCTGTCCAATATCCCTGGTGGTCCAGTGGACCACTGCCTGCCCGATCGCAGGCATTTGTAAAAAAAAAAAACTGCTGTCCAATATCCCTGGTGGTCCAGTGGACCGCTGTCTGCTCAATCGCGGGCATTTGTAAAAAAAAAAAAAAAAGACTGCTGTCCAATATCCCTGGTGGTCTAGCGGTAGCCCCCTCCCCACCTGCCCACTGAGCCCCACTGCTCCGCTCCCCCCGGTCAGCCGGCGGGTGGTAGCACCCCATCTGCCTGCTGCCCCGCCACCTGCCAACTGACACCATCGGTAGGGCTATACACCCATTGGTCCACAGCGTGAGCCAATGTGCATGCAGCCCATACTGTATAGTATAGTATGGGCTGCCTCCATTGGCTCATGCTGTGGACCAATGGGCGACAGCCCATTGACGGTGTCAGTCGGCAGGGTGGCAGGCGGGTGGTGCTGCCGCCACCGCTGATGGGGGAGGCCCAGTGGGTGGGTGAGGGTACTGCTAGACCACCAGGGATATTTTACAGCAGTCTTTTTGTTTTACAAATGCCCACGATCAGGCAGACAGCGGTCCACTGGACCACCAGGTATATTGGACAGAAGTCTTTTTTTTTTTTTTTTACAAATGCTTACGATCGGGCAGACAGCGGTCCACTGGACCACCAGGGATTTATGCTTTTCCCTTTTTTTACTGCAGCCCATGATCGGGCTGTGGAGCACATCGCCAGCTGCAGGGGGCATCAGTCCCCGACGGCTGTTGCCTGGCAGGCGCCAGGCACAAGTCATCGGGATTGGGACACCTGCATGCAATGGCGAATAATGACATGCAAATGGCCCCATTTGCACCTTTGCATACATTATGGCCCAATTTGCATGTGCATTTTGAATATCGCGGTTGGTGCAAAGATAGCACAATGGAACTTGTGCTAGGCGCATCCCCCTGCTTCACTTTGGCCACTTGCGCTGGTGCAGTGCCACTGCGCCATGCACACTGCAGGTGGCCAGGGTGCGATATTCAACAATGCTGTGCCATGGTGCAGCTCCATTGAATATCATCCAGTCCACACCCCTGCGCAGCCAAGTTGTGCTGCACCCAAGCTTGTGCCACAGCCTAGTGTAGTTTGAATATCTGGGCCAGTATGTTTAAGTATGTTTTGTGACTTGTCGCTGGTGAAAATGGGCAGTATTGCTCATTCTGCTTACAAGTATAAAAAGTAAACACGAAAATGTTCAAATGCTGCCCAAAAGATGATTTCCTACAGCGACTGCAAAATCACCTTTTGTGACAGATTTGCCTAATGTAACTTGCATTGTTCATGAGGTGGGGTCCTAAAAAAGGTATCTTGAAAATCTGCAGCAAAAATATCCAAAAATGGTCAAGTTATGCCATTAAGTTCAATCCCGCGCCACCCCCCATTGAAATACACTGAACTGAATACCTGATTTCCTCAGTTCATGGTCCAGCACTGAAGAGTGAAGACATGTCTGTGGTCCAAAGAAGATTATGGCATCAGACCTCTGTGGGTAAGTAAGGGCTTGGGGGTGGTGGGTGCTGAGTGGGAGGTTGGGTGGGGTGGGTTAATGGTGCAAGAGACATTGATAGATGTTTTCTTTTTACAGGGTTTACTAAACAAAAAAAAACACAGAGGGAAGGGTTTCTTTATTTATTTCAGGATTGGACATTGGGGATTGGGCACCCCCAGTATCAGTGTTATGTTTGGGGTGGTGGGTGCTGTGTGGGACGGTCAGGTGGGTGTAACAGTACGGGGCCATGGCTCCTTTAAATTTCTCCTGCCTGATGGCTGTGCATGGGATGCACCACCATGCTTGTTGACATCTCAGTGGTCCGGCTTCTCAGAGCCCACTGAACTGCCAACCCCTTCCCACCAGCATGCCAGGAGGAGTAAAACAGTAGTCGGACCTTGGCCCCTCTAAGAGCATGGGTTAAGGTCACCGAATTGTAGCGGCTGAAGCTGCTGGGCACCAATGGGACCGACTTGCCAAAATCCCACCAGGGTACCACTGCTGTGGGACACGACTGAAGAGAGGGGGGCCACAGGCCTCACCAGGTAAGCTCAATTTGGGGGTCTAACACAGAATGATTTACTTTTTTACATGTGTTTTTTTTTTTTAAACGAACATCGCAGGATGGGAACTTGGGGGAAAGGATGGAGAGGCTTCAGATTGTGAGGGTCAAAGATGGTGAACAACACAATGATGTTCAAAGAGCTGACTGTTGCTAGACAACAGTCAACAGTGAACCATGCACTGAGGGAAAGGAGGCACAGCCGAAAGCAGCTCAGCTGTTTGCTGACGTAACTTCATGCAGATCAAAGGACCAACACCCTCTCTGATTGGAGTGGCTTCAGTCCTTTGAAGTACACAAAGTTTCGGCTCATCAAGCTGATAGTTGCATCAGAACCACAGTGGGTGGTCATTGGTTTACACTGCTGAGCCACTGCTATCTTGAACTGCAATGGGCTCGGCAGTGACACACCCCTCAAAAGTGCTCTCATAGCAAGATGTTCCCTGCACATGCATGCACGGTGAACATAATGAGCTCTGCACTGTTCAGCTTTTACAGTCTGCCTGATTACATAGAAACATAGACTTTGATGGTAGATAAGGACTGCTTGGTCCACCTAGTCTGCCCATTTCCCTACCTGCAGGATAAGCTGCAGATCCTAGTTAACTAACAGTCTATTTCTGCCTAACCCCCCACAAGAATTGCCTTCTGTTCATTCCATGCATTCTTGAATTCTCCCACAGTTTTAGACCCCACAATGTCCTCAGGAAGGCTGTTCCATGTGTCCATTTTTTCCTCTCTGTGAAAAAATACTTCCTTACATTGCCCCGAGCCATCCCCCCTCTATTTTCAAATTGTGGCCCCTTGTTCTTGCACATCTCTTTTTCTGAAAGATGCTACCCTCTTGGACTTTGTTGATTCCACTGAGGTACTTAAAAGTTTATATTATGTCCCCCCTCTCCCTCCTTTCCTCAAGGGTATACATATTAAGCTCCTTTAGTCTCTCCTCGTATGGCTTCTCTTGCAGACCCTGCACCATTTTAGTTGCCCTCTCTGACTGCTCCATCCTGTCTATGTCCTTGCAGAGAGGGGTCTCCAGAACTGGACACAGTACTCCAGATGGGGTCTCACCAACTGTCTGTACAGAGGGATAACAACTTCCTATTTTCTACTGGTGATGCCTCTCCCTATGCATCCCAGTATCCCCCAGCCCTCCCTACTGCCTTCTCACATTGCTTGCTAACCTTAAGGTCATCTGATATGATTACCCCCGGGTCCCTTTCCATTTTTGTTATTGTTACTACCCCTCCCCCATTGTGTAATCTTCCCCTAGGTTTTTATTTCCCAGGTGCATTATTTTGCACTTCTTTACATTGAATCCAAGCTGCCATACTTCTGACCATTCCTCCAATCTTGCCAAGTCCCTTCTCATCCTTTCCACACCCTCATTGTGTATCAACCCTGTTGCAGATCTTTGTGTCATCTGAAAAGAGGCATACTTTTCCTTCCAGTCCCTCTGCAATGTCATTTATAAAGACATTAAAAATGACTGAACCCTGCGGTGCCCCCACTAGTAACCCCTCTTTCTTCAGCGTGAACTCCATTTACAATTACCTTCTGTGTCCTGTTGTCCAGCCAATGTTTTACCCAGGCTACCACCCAGGGACCCACTCCCAGGCTGGTTAATTTGATTATTAATCTTTTGTGTGGGACTGTGTCAAATGCCTTGCTAAAGTCTAGGTAGGCCATGTCCACAGCCCCTCCCTGGTCTATTACTTTGGTCCCAGTCAAAGAAATCAATTAAATTAATCTGACATGACTGTCCCGCTGTGAAGCCATGCTGCCTTGGGTCCTGTGCCCCACTGGCCTCTAGGTACTTAACAATTCTTTCCTTCAGAAGTGATTCCATCACTTTCCCTACCACAGAGGTCAAACTGACAGGTCTGTAGTTTTCTGCCTCTGTCTTACTCCCACTTTTGTGAAGGAGAATCACATCCGCCTTCCTCCAGTCCTCAGGTACCACACCATCCTCCCATGATTTGTTAAAAAGGGTAGTCAGTGGTGTCACTAGTTCTCCCCTTAATTTCTTTTAGAATTCTGGGGTGAATTCCATCAGGCCCCATTGCTTTGTCCACCTTGTTTTAGGAGTTCTTTCAGAACCCTTTCTTCTGTGAAAGGACTGGGATTGATCCCCCCTATCCAGAGTGCTTCTGTTAATTGGATTAGGCACCTCCCCCTCCTCCTCTTTTGTGAATACTGAACAGAAGTATTCGTTCAGTATCCCTAATTTTTCACTGCCCCTCTCTGCCCACCCATCGTCCATTCTATTCAGCCTCACTATCCTTCCCTTTGTCTTTCTACACTCCCTGATGTACCTACAAAAGGTTTTATCCCCCTTCTTAACTGAGTTGGCAATCTTTTCCTCAGTTTGGGACATCCCTCCCTGCTTTCTGCTGCCTTAACTGGTACAGTTCTCTATCCTGTTCCTTCTGTGTTTCCTTATACATCCTAAATGCCATATTTTTCTCCCTAACCTTCCCTGCCACCACTTTTGAGAACCATAGTGGCTTTTTCTTTCATTTTGATTTGTTTATTTGCTTTACATAATGGCTTGTTGCCTCTGTGATGGCAGTTTTGATGTTTCCGCATTGTTGCTCCACCCCTCCTTCTAGCCTGTTTGCTAGTGCTTTTCTAAGGCACTCTCCCAGCTTGCCAAAGTCAGCCCTCCTGAAGTCCAGTACCCTCACTTTGGTATGACTTGACTCTGTAGCTGAGTTTATCATGAGTCACACTGTTTGGTGGTCACTTGTTCCCAGATGGCTACATACTTCTAGATCTGAGATTCTCTCACTTTCCCCATTTGAGAGTACCAGGTCTAAGATTGCTCCCTCATGAGTGAGTTCCAAAACTAGCTGTCTGAGGCATGCCACCTGTAGGGCATCGAGAAAGGCCCTGCTCTTGGATGTGGCTGCGGCAAAGGTGCTCCAGTTAATATATGGCATATTCAGGTCCCCCATCAACAGTATCACCCCTTTCTCTGCCATCCTAAGGGTGCCTTCTATTATATTCTTGTCCATTCCCTCCCCCTAACATGGGGGTCTGTACACAACCCCTGTGCGGATTGTGGTGCCATTTCCAGTCTCTAAGGTAACCCACAGTGCCTCCTCTCCTCCCGGTTTACTCTTTTGTTCCATTGCTTTTCCCCTTCCCTTACATAGAGAGCTACTCCTCCCTCTCTTCTACCCTCCCTGTCTCTCCTGTAGGTTGTGTACCCTGATATGTTAACATCCCAGTCATGGTTCTCTGTGTACCATGTTTCTGTGACTGTTATGATATCCAGGCATCCCTCTTCCATCAAGGCCACTAGTTCAGGGAGCTTGTTGCCCAGAATACGGGCATTGGTACTCATTACCCTCCATTTCTTGATGGCCTTACCCCTTTTTGCACCATCCCTGTCCTTATTGCCTTTGTCATTTTCTCCATTTACCCCTACCCTTCTCCCTATTGACATCTCTATTTTGGTGTTTACCTCACTTACTACCCTGATTTTGGGGGGGGCTAGGATTTCCCTGCTCCTCTCCAGTGCCCTCTGGCTAGTTTAAATGCTTGCCAATGAAGCATTTAAACCTATCACCTATGATCCTGATTCCCCTCTTGGACAGATGCAGACCATCATGCCAGTATAGGCCTGCATCACTCCAGGTGTACCCCCAGTCCCCAATGAAGCCAAATCCCTGAGCTCTGCACCAGTTTTTCAACCACTGATTGAATCCCATGGTGTGGAGCACCCAAGCCTCACCCATGCCATAGACAGGCAGCACCTCTGAGAAGGTTACCATGCGTGCTACTTGTCTGAGGCCCCTCCCCAACTCCACAAACTCTTCCTGCACTGCTCTGATCTCTTTCTCAGCTAGGGCATTTGTCCCGACAGTGACATTACAGTCATTACAGTCACTAAACAGTGACATAACTGCAGCACAACCAGCTCCAACAATGCCTTATATGGAGCAGTCAGCCTAAATCAATGTAAGTTGTTAATAAATATTTTAAAACCAAAAAAGCAATCATTTACAGTGCTTAGGTTTGATTAAACAGAAACATTAGGACTTCAATAACTCACATTGTATCTAGCCTTCACCAGGAAGCGTAAAACTGATTGGAAAGTTTCATTTTTAATATAGCCCTCAAGTAACCTGGGTTAGAATTTTTTAGCTTTTCAGAGTTTTGAAGGTACTTTTCCAAATTCTGCTTTTGTCCAGAACTAAAATCTGGGAGTCAAGAGCAGTTCAATGAGTGAGAAAAAGGAGCATAAGCAAATAACACAGACTTAAAATCCACTTGTGCTTATCTACTACTACTCACTGGACTGAGTTCAACACTGTATCAGTAAAGGGCTCAGAACTTTACTAAAACTCACCAATCCCATCCCCACCCCACCCCTCAGCCCCGTAATCTGTGAAAATAATATGTCAGTACGTTAGTATATCAGCTTGTCAGAATAAGTAAAATACATGAATAAAAACATTCAAATTAATATAAAAAGAAATCTAAAAGCAGTAAAATAAACAAAACTTTCAGCAGCCCTCTCCTCTCCCACCAGTTTAACCATAAGAGCTTGTGTAGATCTTTACCAGTAACAGACTTCCTGCACATCATCTGCTGATCTCTTAACAACAGAGACATTCCATTGTCATTAGGTATATATGTGAATTGCCCCACACAGAAATAATTTCATGATGATTTCTCAGAGTACGCCACCAACTAGTGCAGATTGTAGTGTGGAGTACAGAGTTGAGCATGGGGCTAAAGATTAGCTGCCACCCCTTTAACTAGGAACAGTAATGGGCAGCCAGCTATGGTCACATGTTATGCTAATTAGTGTCCAGCTGGGGCTAGGGAAGGGCAAATTCCTTTGTCCTCTGGTCAGTCTAGGATGTTCCCTGTGTTGAAGAGATGTGCCTTCCTAAGCTCCTAAATAAACCTTATCTTGTTCATAATTATATGCGTCCAACTCAGTTTGTTCGGTACCTAGTGACTCCTGCAGCAGAAGCACCAGATGGGAAAGAAGAATACCAGGAGGTAAGCAGTCCTAGTGGCAGACCAAATACCAAAACGCCACACATGGTGGAGAACGCAGCCCTTCCTCTTCTACCCAGACCTCATCTCGCGTGCTGTGTGTCATTGGGTACCCCAGAAGACATGGTTGGAGAGGGGCTGCATGGCCCTGAATGAAGGTCGTAAGGAATAGTAGGAGTGGTTGTCATGGAGAGAAGGAGATGCCTTGGAAGAAATGATTCATTGAGAGAATAAAAAGTTGTTGCTTTTTATTTTGTTTGTTTGTTTGTGAGCAAGTACAGTTTTATATAAGCAATTTTCAGCAATGGACTTCTCAATAAACAACTGCCACTCTAGTTTGGTGTTGTCTGTTATTGAAATAAACTGTTCTTTTGGAAGATGCAGCTATTTGTTGTAGTAATGAACACATAAACATGACAATGAAGACGGTGTTGTTCTTTTAGAATTATGGTGTCATTCTTACAGCTTGCAAAGGGTGCTAAATTCTATGTCATTTGTTAGCACCCTTGCAAACTGTGTGAGAGGCCTTCGGCACCATGCAATTCTGCTTAAAGTTGAACCAGCATAACATTCTGTGGTGATTTGCATATGCAGCCCATGATGCTTTGCATTGTGTGGGCATGTGTGATTTTGTATTTTCTTGAAACTTGGCTTCCCAGCCAAATGCCCTTTGGGGTAACCCTTGCCTCAGTGTTTGCGCACAGAGGTTCTTTGTCTTTATTTGTTGCAGTGTCCATTCATTTCAATGGGTGCCTCTCAAAATCATGGCCACCATTACTTCCCATGGAATTAGGTCATCTTGAACAAGCTGATGCCCCTCACAAAGAGGGCCACTGGACCTGTAACATAGGCTTCTTGGCTAATTTGACATTCCCAATATGGCTGCCAACAGGGGGGAAGGGTTGCTTCCTGTTTTGTAGTTGTAGGCAGTGGCTTATCTCAGGGCAAATGAAAGAATGCAAGATGGCCATCTGCAGTCTGTCCAAAAGATAAATGGTGGCTTTTGGTTTGGCTGAGTGACTCCCACCCAGGCTATCCAAAGTATTTGTGTTGAGAGATTTATTGCTCTCTTCAGGGTTTAGAAGCCTCTAATACTTTCTTCAGGCAGAACTGGCAAAACAAATGTCTGTGTATTGGAAGGCACCTCGACTTAAAAATAACAGAAAGCCATATGTCTCTGGTTTAAGAGTTAATGAACAGGCAGTCCCCAGCCCATGGTGCTCAGGCTAGCATGATTGTAATTTACAGTTCATTCAGTTAGCAGGCTGGTAATATGCAGCACACACATTTTTTATAGCGTACAATGTTAGACAAGGGCTGCAGGATGCTAGTTAGCAGGGTTAGTATGGAATTTGCATGTGCTGGAGCTGCAATCCAGAGACAGCATGTGGAAAAATACTTTAAAATGTTGTTGCTGCTTTGTTGGTTTTATAGTTTGGTGGCTGATCCCTGCAGCAGAGGGCAGTTGGTCAGGGATTGCAGTGTATATTCTGTGCTTTTTCTGGCTGGGAGCCGAGTTTTAGATTTTGGTGTACTTTCTAGACATGGAGTTTGCAGAAGCCTGTCAAGGTTTGTAGCATGCAGCTCCATGGGGATGGTGGAGCCATAAAAGAACTTTGTACCTTAGTTGCACAGTGTCCTAATGCAGGAGGCTTACATTAGCAGAGAACAGTTCAGTTTTAATTTTCCTCTCTGCTGCCAAGTTTATTCTTTCTGAGCATTCATACAGTTCAGGCACTAAGTAGAATTTAACCGTAGCTTGCTGTGAGCCAAAGTGGAGCTTGAGATGGACCACGCCAGTGATAGGTACGGTAGCAGTGCTTGCAGTGATGATGTCTTTTAGGTCAGCTGCAGCAACAGTAGGTACATGGCAAATAGTTAGATTGTCTAGGATACTGCTGTGGATCACAGAGATTTCTGTTCCAGAGTCGACCAAGGCATGTGTGGACCAATTGCCAATAGTGATGGGGACGTAGTTTGCAAGGAGGGGTGATCTGATGACAGAAATTTTGGCTCCTTTAGGCCAGATTGTGCCTGACTTAGCAGCTAGAAGGTGCTGTTTGTTTGTGTTATGCGAGTCAGTGGGGCAGTCAGTTGCTTCATTTTCCTGCCCAACAAGAGCCCCTAGTTTGTTGTGTGGCGCTCATTTCTCTGGTCCTGTGAATATTTGCTAGCATATTGCTGATTGTACTGCGGTGGATGCCTGTGGCTGTCTTGAGTCCTATGAAAGTTTTGCAGTTTGCAGCAGAATGCAGTAGTGTGACCCCTGAACCTGCACCACTGACAGGTCACTAGATCCCTGGAGGCAACTCACAGCTACAGACTCAGTCACTGTACCTCCTAAATCAGAGATGGTTTTGATTGCCAAGATTCAAGGTGACCCCCTTCCCCAAGGTGTTGTTGGCATTGTCACAGGATCCCCAGCTTTGCACTCCTCAGGTCTCCTTCCAGGGAACACCCTGTCTGCTGTGCATGGTGGTTCAGTATTCCAAAAGTGCTGCAACTTCACGGATGAACCAGTGGTCATCTCCAAGGGTACCAGTATTGGGAAGTTTGTCTGTCATCAGGGGATCAGCTTCAGCTTCTACCTGAAAATCAGTCTGGTTCCATTAACAGTCATCCTGTCAGTACCATTGCAACCACCCCCCACTTCACAAGAAATGCACATACCCTTCAGCCAGCGTCTCTCTGCCTCAAAGCTCCCAGCCTGTCCCCCAGAGAAACAGAAACTTCTGGAGTTCCTGGAAACCTACTCAGATGTCTTTATCGGCCCTGATAATAAGCTTGGATGCTGCGATGCCCTGCAACACACCATTGAGGTGCAGCCCAACCAAAAGCCAATTCATCAGCGAGCCTACAAAGTGGGACACAAACAAAAGCAAATCCTAGTGAACTTAATCATGGACATGCTTGAACAGGACATTATTGAGGAATCCACCAGTCCCTGGGGTGCACCTTGCTTGCTGGTAGTCAAGAAGGACAAAGGGTATTGGTTTGTGGTGGACTACAGAAAGCTCAATGCCCTCACGGTACAGGATACCCATCCCTTACCCACCACAGAGGATGCCTTAGAGAGCCTTGGATCAGCCAGCCCAGCCTACTTCACCACTCTAGATCTCCATAGTGGATTCTACCAAGTTACTATTGATCCAGCTTTACATCTGTACACAGCCTGGCGCTGCCACTTGGGGCTTTTCCAGTTCAAAGGTCTGCCTATGGGACTTCAGAACAGCCCAGCCACCTTTCATCACATCATGGAGGCTGTGTTGCATGGATTGTCTTGAAAATCTTGCCTAGTGTATCTCAACAATGTTATTGTCTTCAGCAGAACTTTCCAAGAACACCTCCAGCATCTCAAAGAGGTGTTTGAACGTCTCAGGCAAGCCAACCTCAAACTCTGTCCATAGAAATGTCGCCTCGCTCAACATTAAATCCATTACCTGGGACATGTGGTCAGTTTGCACGGCATCTCGCCAGACCCAGATAAGCTTTCTGCAGTAAAAGACTATCCACAACCCACAAACCTCAAAGACCTTAGAGCTTTCCTAGGTTTGTCTGGCTACTACAGAAAATTCATTTGCAACTATGCTAACATTGCAGCTCCCTTGTATGCTCTCACAAAAAGGGGATGTGACTACATATGGACTTCTGATTGCAAAGAGGCCTTTGAAACCTTGAAAGACACACTTATTTCTTCCCCAGTATTGGCCTATCCCCGCTTCGACCGACCATTCAGGCTTTACACAGATGCAAGCTCCTTTGCAGTGGGTGCTGTGCTGTGTCAAATCCAAGATGGAACAGAACGAGTTGTTTCCTATGCAGGGCGCTCTCTTTCTTCAGCTGAGCAAAACTACAGCATCACAGAAAATGAATGCCTAGCCATGGTCTTTGCTGTAAAGAAGTTTGACTGCTACCTTCACTACTCCTCCTTCACAGCCATTGTGGATCACTCAGCCCTCAGATGGTTGTTCAAAATGAAGGAACCAGTAGGAAAGTTTGCCCAATGGATTGCCATACTGCAAGGCTACAATTCTGAAATCCAGTACCAACCAGGTCGAGTTCACTCCAATGCTGATGCTATAAGCTGGAGACGGTATCCCTCTGTAGCAACATCTCCTGACAAAGAAGCTTGCCTCCAAGCTCTCCCCTTCTGCTCCACAGATGAGCTCCCAGTGGACACTCCTACAGCACCTCAAGTCACTTTGCTGCTCCCAAATGCTTCTATGGAGAAAAGTACCAATCCTCAACTATTGCAAGCAGCTGAAGAGCATCTTACAACCTCCAACACTGATATCTCCCTGGCCACAACTAAAGTTCAACAAAGAACTGATCCTCAGTTTACAGACATCATCACTTATCTTGAGTCTGGAACTTTACCACAACAAAAGAAACACCACCAGGATGTACAATTCTTTGCATCCCAGTATTTTCTCAATGATGGAGTGTTTTTTCACATTTGGACCAAAGAGGGCAAGGGCCATCACGCAGACAGAACTCATGTACAGTTAGTTGTGCCAGCCTCTCTAGTCTCTGAAGTTCTTCAATCCACTCATGCCTCTCCACTTTGTGGAGATCATATGGGTATCCACAGAACTCTGGAAAAGACAAGGCTCCACTTCTTCTGGCCTCACATGAACAAGGACATTGTCCATTTTGTAAAATCCTGCCAGCCCTGTTCCCAAAGAAAGCCTCCCACCAAACCAACCAAGGAACCAAGGCACACATCATTCCAATGCCTGTGGACACAGAACCTTTCCAAAGAGTCAGCACAGATATTCTTGGGCCCCGCCTACCTGCCCTGACTCCGGCAACAAGTACATTCTTGTCTTTGAGGACTACCTAACTAAACACTTGGAACTGATGCCATTAAAAGACATTAAAGCTGCTACAGTGGCAAGTGCCTTCCTCAATACAATCATTTGCCGTCACAGTACCCCAGTGTACCTGCATTCAGACAGAGGCACTAACTACCTCTCATCTATTGTGCGAGAAACCTGCAAACTTCTCGACATCAAAAAGACTCATACAACCAGTTACCATACACAGTGCAATGGACAAAGTGAGAGAATGATGTCGACCATTCTTAACACACTATCCAAGTACTTGGATGAGACTCACGGCACTTGGGATTGTTTTGTTCCCTTCATTCAGTTTGCATACAACTCCAGCCCTTGTGTCAATAACACAGAGTACACCTCATTTTTTCTAGTCCATGGACGTCACCCAAGAACACCTCTGAACAAAGATCTCTCATTGCTAGAGGTCCCAAAGTCAGCTTCCTCCTTCATCATCCCAATGTTGGAACAGCTTGAACTTGCGAGAAGGGTTGCTATTGACACCCTGGGACAGAGAAAAATGGCAATGCAAAGAATGTCTGCAGTCAAGTGTCATGATCCTTCATTTTCTGTGGGGGACATTGTATATTTGTATCAACCTGTCCTTGTTCCAGGTGCCACCAGAAAACTCCTTCGCCCCTGGACTGGGCCATTTTACATTGTGCAAACGCTTCCCCCAGTTCATGTTTGCTTGTGCCGAAAGTCAGATGGGAAGCTGGTACACAATAAAATTCACATTAACTGGTTGAAGCATGGGTACTTGCGTGATTCCCTCCCTGATGATCCCAGTCCCCCAAGTAATGAAGCTTCTTTGGAACCTGCAAACCTTTCAGAAACTGAACTTTTTGCTGACAACTTGACAACAGTGCCACCAGCACCTCATGGTACTAACACTTAGCCAGATCCCGTTTTTCCTGCCCAACCAGATGAACTTTCTGGAACTTCTCAGCCTCTTGCATCTTCTCAGGACTCTCTTATACCCCAAACAGTACATCAGACTGAGAAGATTCTGCGCAAAAAGTATATCAATGGATCTTGGTCATACCGTGTTAAATGGTGTGGGTATAACAGTGCTCACAACTCATGGGTCCCCTTTTATGACTTGACCACATCCTGTCAAGAACTAGTTCAATACACCCACTCAGCAATTCCAACTGACTGTAAAAGCTGCAGAATCCAGTGAATTTATTATTTGGACTCAGTGCAGTGATTCTGTTAATTCTTTGTCTTAATCTGCAAATTGCTTCTCAATTCCTGTATGATCTTAATTTTTTTTCACTTCTAAATTTTATCATTTTCAATCAATCAACTAATCAATTGTCTTCTAGTAATGTCTCCACAATACTGTTAAATGTTCACTTACTGTTACTAAGGTTTTGCTACTTTCTATTGTTGTTCATGCATAACGATGTCTTTACTTGTTCGAGTGGTACTCACATTTACAATACCCAGGGTGATGTGGAGTACAGAGTTGAGCATGAGGCTAAAGATTAGCTGCCACCCTTTTAACTAGGAACAGTAATGGGCAGCCAGCTATGGTCACATGTTATGCTAATTAGTGTCCAGCTGGAGCTAGGGAAGGGCAAATTCCTTTGTCCTCTGGTCAGTCTAGGATGCTCCCTGTGCTGATGAGATGTGCCTTCCTTAATTCCTAAATAAACCTTATCTTGTTCATAATTTTATGCGTCCGACTCAGTTCGTTTGGTACCTAGTGACTCCTGCAGCAGAAGCACCAGATGAGAAAGCAGAATACCAGGAGGTAAGCGGTCCTCGTGGCAAACCAAATACCAAAACGCCACAGTAGCACATTGACCAGTACCCCAAGTTGGTCCAATAGTTGCCTGATATTGTTCAATGTAGACTGTTAATTCTACAGATGACCCCTTCAGGAGTCAGTCATCCAGATAGGAGAAAGGATGCAGTGCCTCCCTGCAAAGGGAAGGCCATGACCACAACAGTCCACAATGTCCCAAGGTGCCATAGGTAACAGCACGCTCCAAATGCCTTTTAACTCTTACTGTGGTATGTTCCCCCCGTCAGCTTGCTTCAGACGTCCAAACAAAAAAGGGGATGGAGAGTTCAACCACATTTTATACAACAGACTTAAAATATAAACAGCATTCACACTGCAGGTTTTAGTCCATTTAGCTTTTTATTTCATCCATCCTGACATTTTGCCGCATTAGAGGGCTTCGTCAGGGAACTTAATTCTAAAATTTAAAGACAAACAAATATTATTGACCACCTAAGTTAAATTAAAAGCATTCAGTCTATCTGTACAATGCCTCAGTGTGTTACTGTCACAACCTCCCACACTCAGGATACAATCTGCAACAGATTGCTGATGTTCTCAGCCTTTCACACCTGTAAGGGTACCTCAGTAACTGCTACCACTCAAAAGTAATTCTCTTACTGGGGATGTTCTTGTTCCCTATCCCACCAGAGTCACTGCTCATACAATATAGTACTCATTTGGCTATGGGCACATGGCCTTACCCTGTCAGTCACTGCTGAGAAAACACCTCACTTTTTAGAATATGGTAACTGTAACCATCTTCTGCCTCTTCAAAGGTGGATTGTGGATTTGTCAATATCAACAGTTAACTATTCCCCAAAACATCCAGTAACAGTGGCACGAAGTATATGAAAATAATATTTAGTACTTCACAATATTTACACAATCTATGGTATATCACAATACACAGACTATGGTAATTACAGGGTACTACAGAAATTAAAAAGAAATGGTTTGGACACAGTAGAAGAAACACATAGAAAACCCTTCCTATAACTTCTTAACTCTGTACAAAGTTGAAAGATTTCCTACTGCACTGGATAACATTGTGAGTCGTAGTAGACTCAAACCATAAATGGTGAAAGTATAAAGCCCCAACAATGACTGATTGCTAGGGTCTGACAAGACCTTAAATGTCTTCAGTTGCCAGCCCCCCATGCTGCATCATCAAAGTCACTCTGATACTTTCTTTGGTTTCTGGGGTTCCACCTATCTGGAACACTGGCCTAAACTGGAATCTTGGATTTTGTGGAATCACAGACTCCTCTCATTGTTCTGAGCCATGTCTGCCACAGTGGGGGGAAGGGGCTGCATGGCTGGATAGTTTTCTGCCATGAAAGACCTTGACTTATTTGAAGCTCCCTCATTAACTGAGCAGGGGTCCCATTGTTACAGGACAAGGGGACTGAAATTACTTAACAGGGACAGCTAATCTGCTTCTGGCAACAGTTTTAATCTAATTTCCCCAGCACATCTTTGTCACCTTAGCAGATAAGAGTTAACAAGAAAAAAAAAGTACAAACATAGCAAGTTGTTACATCTCCCCCCATAAAAAATTTAAAAAACCCGTCCCTTTAGCACCCAAAGGAGGATTTTTTTTCCTTCAAGTGAGCTGGCTGGAGCCACTTGCTATGCCCTTGGTTCACTCTTTGTGTGAATCCCACCCTAGTTTCTCACATCACCTATCCTCTTTTTTCTATGTCCTAGCTATTGACTAGACAACCCATTAGCATTTCCATGCCCGAAACCCACTGTGGTGCCTAGTGTCCAAATTATAGGACTGCAGCTTCAAGCTCCACCTCAGCAGTTTGGGGTTTTCTTCACCAGTTCTATGCATTCATGTGAGGGGGTTGTAGTCAGTGACCAGAGTGAACTACCTCCCATACAGATAAGGTTGTAGCTTCTGCGAAGCCCAGGCAATACCTAAACATTCCTTTTTCAACTGTGGTCAAGGCATCCTTCTCTGGGCAGAGGCTTCCTGCTTAGGTACAAGACTGGGTGTTCCTCTTCTGAGTGCATAACCTGACACAGAATCATGCCTAGCCAATGATCAGTTGCATCTATGTGCAAAATGAGCCTTAGAGAATAGTCAAGTCTAGTAAGCAGAGGTGGCCAACACAATGCCTCCTTCAGCTGATGGAATGAGGTATCACAGGTTTCTGTCCACTGAACGTTGTCTGGCATTTTCTTCCTGGTGAAATCAGACAGGGGCTTGGCTAGGTTGAAGGAATTTGACACAAACTTATGGCAGTACCCTACCATCCCTAGAAAGGCCCAAACCTTTCTCTTAGTCATGGGTGTGAGCCATGCCTGGATGGCCTCAATTTTCACTGGCTCAGGCTAGATATACCCACTCCCCACCCTGTGCCCAAGGTATGACATGTCATCCATTTCTATCCTTGACTGTCTGCCCAGTGGACTGCTGTTGGTAGAACACCTTGGTCACATGCCTGATGTGATCCTCCCAGATCTGGCTATAGAAGGCAATGCCATCCATATATGCTAGTGCAAAAGCTCCAGCCCCATTCAGAATGCAGTCCATGAGCCATTGAAAGGTGGCTGGTGCATTCTTCATCCCGACTGGTATTACTCTAAACTCAAATAACCCAAACAGGGTGATGAAGGCTGACCTTTCTCTGTCTACAGGGGTCAGGTGCACTTTGTCAGGTCTATGGTGATCAAGCACATCACCCCATTACCTCTCTAAGACATCATCTGTCCTGGGCATGGGATATACATCCAAGTCTGCACAGCTATTGAGCTTGTGGTAGTCAACACATAACCTTGTGGTCCCATCCTTTTGGGGTTCAGTACAACAGGGTGGCCCAGGGACTACTGGACTCCTGGATCACCCAGTGAGTCAGCATCTTCTTGATCTCCCCCTCTATGGCATGTTTTACATCATTGGAGACTCAGTAGAATGGCTGCCTCAGGGAGGCCTGGGACCTTGTATCCATGTGGTGCTCTGCCAGTGTGGTATACCCTGCCTTCCCTGTGAGCATCTCCTTGAATGTTTGCAGCACCCTCAACATTTTGGTAAACTGAGCTGGTGTCAGCCTTTCAGAGAAGGTGACGGCATCCGGTGAGGAGTCCTCTTTAACTACTCCCAAGAGATCCACCAATGGTTCTACCTGTCTTCTCCTCTGGGTAGCTACACACAGCCAGGATCATCTTGTCTCAGTCATGATAGGCTTTCAACATGTTAACATTGTATAACTTCTGCTTTCACCTCCTGACAGGCAGCTCCACCACATAGGTAACATTGTTCACCCACCTGACTGAGTGTGGACTCTCCCAAGCCACCTTCAATTCATTGTGCCAGACAGGGATGTGCACCATCACCTGTTGTCCAACTTCATACTCCCAGGCTGTGGCCCCCACAGTCATACCATGTTCTTATGTGTGTTGCATAGAAGTTAGGTGCTCCTGGGTGAACCCCATGAGCTCCTTGAGCCTAGACCTAAGATTTAGGACATACCCCACAACAGATTCTCCTTGGGGAGCAAGCTTACCCTCCCATTCATCCCTTACCAAATTAGTGGGACTCTTCACCCCATGACCAAATAGGAGTTTGAAGGACAAGAATCCTGTGGACTCTTTGGGGACTTCCCTGTATGCAACTGAGATGGGGTAAGCACTTATCCCCCTGTCATGCATGCTCATCAGCAAATGCTCTAAACATGGTCTTAAGAGATGCATTACATTGACTGACCAGACCATTGTTCCGATGGTATGGGCAGGCCTTGAGCTGCATCACACCACACTTCCCCAAAGACTAGTCATCAAATCAGACATGAAGCTGATGCCCTGATCTGACAGAATCTCCTAGGGAAAATCCACTTACTGTAGCTAAATATCCCCAACAGTTTGTTGGCCACTTTCACAGTCTCAATGGAGATAAGAGCACTACCTCTGGGTATCTTGTGGCATAATCTACAACCACCATGATGCACCGATTGCTTGCCATTGTGACTTGTAGAGCTACATGGCTCCACAATGTCCATGGCAATTCCTGTAAATGGCTCTTCAATAATAGGCAGGGGAATCAAAGCCACCTTAGCATTGTCCCCAACCTTTGCCACTCTCCTGCCCTGCTGACAAGTGCTAAAGTAGTCTGTCATGTATTTAAAATACTGGGCTAGTGAAAATTGTTAGTCAGCTGACTTTTTGTACTGCTGACCTCTAAGTGTCCAGAAAAGTGATAAGGCCAGAGGCTGCTTCCTTTTTTCCCCCATGGAACTATCTGCTGGAGTACCCCTTTCCACAGTACAGGAGTCCATTCTGCCAGTACACTTCCCTTTGTTCAGAACTTGAAGAGTCACCTTCCACACTGGTGGCTAACTACCTTACTCTCTGAGGGATGGATCAGCTTGCTGAGCTCTCCCCAGTTCTGCATGCCTGACGTTCCCCAAACACACTCTCATGTGGGAGAGCTGCCCGTGAACAGAGTCACCTCTGTTTGTAGTTGTGGCTCAGAACTGCTGCTCCCAGCACATCTTTCAGCTGCAGTTTTCCCTGTCTCTGAGATAGGAGTAACATTTTCTTGCACTGCCCACTCTGCATCTTCAGGAACCTGTTCCCTTGCCTTGCTACAGGTTGGGACACACAATATACAGGCCCTGCTATCAAAGGCAGTCCTCATAACCACATCATAAGGCAGAAATGGTACAACACCCTCCATGCCATGGTATGCCAGAATCACCTTCCCAGCTTAGCATGATCCAGGCCATTAGCACTGAGAATGCCAGACCCATCACTCCTTTAATCTGAGAAAGCTGATCAGGCAGGATCTGTTCCTTCTGAATCAAATCCTGCTTCACCATTGAAAAGGAGGCCTAAGTGTCCCTCGGTCCCTGGGTTACCAATCCATTCACCACCACTGGGTGCATATATGCAGAGGAGCTAAAGGGCACTGCACTCTGTGTACAGACCACTATCTACTGAGAGCTCCCAAAGCCACCCCCCATAGCCCCTTTTGTTGTACTCTTTGGACAATCATATGACAAATGCCCCAGTTTCTGACAGATATAACACTACGTTTCCTAGACTTTTTACCTCTGAAATCACTTGGCTTCCCTTTTGGGTCAGTTACAGGCTGGCTTCCTTTAGATTGCCTACCATGGTTCCCTTAAAACCACTTGATGTCCCTCCATCATTACCTTTGCGATCACCAGCTGGCTATGAACTGATCAGTTTTCTGAGCTGCTTCCCTCACGGAGCTCAGAGTTCTATCCAACAACCATATTCTCAGTTCCTCGGGTACAGTTTTGTGAACTGTCCCAAAAAAAATGAATCTTTTATTTCTTCTACAGAGCAAGCGTTTGTACCTTCCACCCAGCATTCTAATGTAACCCCTAGGTGGCGCTATTCTAAGGGCTACTACCCCTGCCTGTACGGCTATACACAGGTTGAGGGGCCTGAGTTCACTAATAAAGTTCCTCCACCCAGAGTAGTGGTATTGGGGATACTTGTCTGCTTTGGTATAGCCCTCTGGGAAGCCATAACCCTCCCACCAGCCCTCCTAGTGACCTAATACATGGTGCAGTAGTAAATTCACAGACAGTATGGAACAGTAATAGTATGCACACATCCATCACACTTACCACCAGGGTTAGATCTGCCACAATTTCCTTGGAGACCCCCTGCAAAGTAAGGTTAGCAACACAATAGCACACTCTTAACACTATAACCCAACTAATAATAGCTAGCCAGGTTAAATGTGAATAAAACAATAAGGTTTATTTTAGGGGCAGTAATCAAGGAAGGGGTGTGAATTTAGTCAAATGATTGGCAATTTGATTTGATTCAGGTTTGCCATGCACTTTTAGTCACAACGTGACAATCACACAGCACTGGGTACCCAGGATGGTAAGTCTGGCTAGCCAGAGGCATTGCCCGGGAGTGGCCGATGTTGCTGCTGATGTTGGAGCCCTTGGTGGAAAGAAAGGCAGTTAAACATGCAAAGTAACCAAATTATTTGTAATGCAAGCTGGTTGGCTCAGTCCTTTGTAACCCAAGAAAATTAAAACAATTAGATGGTACCACAGATGATTTAAACACTTGTTGCAGGGAGATACCCTGGCTGTACTCACGCTACCAGGAATCTGTTGCAAGGCAGGCAATATGGAGACCTCGTGATAATGACAGATATACATGGGGAAGTATGCCAACATGACACACCTCTTCGTGGCCTTTCCACTAGGTGGCTGCAACCTGCATGTTGTTGCTGTGCAGGGGCTAGATCTCCAAGCCGCTCTCTCACAAAACAGTCTCTGGAGCAGGAGTAGCAGCCTAGGCTGAATTGGCAGGGCCCAGGCAGGAAGAACCTTCTGACAAAGTTCGTGATCTGCTGGTGAAACTTCCAGCTGGCCTAACAGGTTATTTCGTGGGTAAGCAGGTCTCGACCCATGTAACATATTCAACACATTTAAATCAACAGATACCTCAGAATACAGTTTGGATATAGTCCGGTTGCAGTTCAGCAGCTTCGCTGAGCAAACCTTTCGATCCAAGTATGTCTCTCACGCACAAGCTGGGCCAATCGCTTCTGGAGCAAGTCTTCAGTCCAAATCACAAGTTGCACTAATAAACTTCTTCTCTTCTTCTGCCGCAGTTCCAGGCTGGAATCTGACAAGTCTGACTTCTGCTATAGGCAGTTCTCAAGCAGGAGAAAGGTGGCAGGGAGGCAAGTTGAGCCTCTTACTATTGATTCCCCTACACTCTGTTCACACTTCAACCTCCAACTCTGACTGATCCACTGTCTCTTGGCAAACTGGGCATTTCCCTTGTAAATCCAAAGGTTCAGTTGGCTGAAAGAGCTTTCAGTCACAGTATGAGCTCCCCCTCCAGGACAAATTGGTGCCAACATTAAAACTAAAAAAACTATGGTTTTCTTGCCACAAGACCCCTGGGGCAGGATTCATTTTAGGCCCCTGGAGTCTAATTGGTCCAATTACTGGAAGTCCTGGATCTAACTTGGTGGCTTCCCATCCAAATGAATGATTTACAAATGAAGCAGGTTAGACAAACTTCTCTATCTCTAATATAACAGGGTACAAACAGTAACCCTCTGTGCAAGTAGTGACTGCAAATTAGAGCATGACAGAGCGGTGTCTGGCCATTCGCGAGCCCAAAATCACTTGGATCCAGCACAGACTATTCACTACACACAGATTAGCTATTCCCTTAAAGGGACAGACGCAGAGGCTTATTATAGCATGCTTACGTAAATAACAAGATCACACTAGGACAGGACACCAGCCTGACAGTGGGCATTATAGAGCCCAGGAAGACATTATAGTAAACCCCAAATTGGTAGGGGGGGTTACACTCACAAATTACTTAGCTGCACACATATTTCAGCATAGCTATCTTCCGATGCCCTTCTTAACCCTCTACATGTTTGCCTATAGGCCTTGGGAGTTAATTTGAAACCCTTTATCAAGGAAGTTCTCACTTTTTCATAGTCCATGCAATTTTCACTGCCCATTCTGGCAAACACTTTTAATGCCTCACCTATAAGCAGTGGCAATAGGTGAGTTGCCCAAGAAGCCTTGCCCAATTTCTATTGCACTCAGATTTGCTCAAAAGATCTTAAAAACAAATCAAGATCATCCCTTCTTGTTAGCTGGGAAACATTTTAGAATTAATTTTGGCTTCCTGGGTCAAATCCCTCATGAAAGACCTTGGCCTCTTTTAAGATCCCTCATTAATTGACTAAGGGGTCTGTTGTTGCAGAACAAAGGGACTGCAGTCACCTACCAGGGCCAGCTAGTCTGCCTCTGGCAACAATTTTAATATAATTCCCGAGCTCATATCTATCCCCTTTATCAGATACAGTTAAAAGAGATAAAGAGTACAAAAATTAAATAGCAAGTTGCTTCAGTTACATACAGTTCTGTGCCTGCCTTAGTAGGATAGCATTTCCCATGATATATATATATTTATGAACCGGCGATCGTAAATGGAGAAAGCCGATTGGCCGAGAGGTTTTCGAAGCCGTGATGATATCGGGCTACATCATCATCGGGCTTCAGAAACCTCCGTCACCAGCCTCCTCACTTACCGTGCAGTGCTCCTCGTCTCCCACACTCCGAGTAGTCGCCGCTATTAAAAAATAAAAAAAAAAAATAAACTGTGCCCATAACGAAACCCAGCAGCACGGAAGCTGACATAAAGACTGACGGTCGAGGTACCCACATCCTCCCCTTGCATTCCCTACACAAATGTCATCCAACAGCCAGCACTCGCAGACCGCTCGGCATATCTAACCACAACACAAACTGGCGCGAGACGCGCTTCGAGCGAGTATTTAAAATAAAATAAAAAAAAAAGTAAAGGATCCCAAACTGGCCCCAACTTATTTTTCAAACACTATTAACGCCCAGCCAAGCAGTACATTCGATTTCAGGTGACTTACTGAGAAATGTTCTTCCCGTTTACAGTGCTGCTTCCTGCTTGTCACACATAACGTTTAAAAAAAAATGCACACATCTTCACTGACCCTGTGACCCAGAAGCACCAAGTCAAGGGCAAGAAAAACAGAGTTCACTTCCTGGTGCTAAGAGAGACACAAAGAACACCCCTCTTCCAATAAATTCGACTTACAACAGTGCCACCTGCAGTCCAGGGACTATTTTATTAAAATGTACTCCTCCACCACCTCAGAAAATACCTTTTCAGAAGGATTTAAACATTTTTTTTTTTACTGCTAAAAATTGTGTTCCTGTTCATAATAGCAATAATACACTCCAGGGGTGTGTGGTATATCGTGGGATATCATCACTTCTGTCGTTGATGATCGCCCGGCGGCCTCGCGTCTAACCACCCAAGGCGTGATGATATCCCATGATATACCACACCCTGTAGTGTATTATTGCTTATATATATATATATATATTTATTTAGAAAATGAGCAAGTAAATCATAGCACTCTAACTGGCAGAGGACACCCACAGCAGTGGGTGTGCATTTCTCAATAGAGCCCTGATAGAAACAAGTGCCAATTCAGGGTGCCAAATTACTTCATTTATCATCGGGCACCCTGAATTTTCAAAGAGAACAGTCGTCATTTTTTTTCTCTTGGTTACCGGGCGACTTGACAGCCGGCCAACACTGCCCCTTCTGTCTGTAAAAAAAGGAAACAGTAGCCATGAAAATAACAAACAGCAAATGGAATTAGCACAAAAAAAACAACTAAAAGAAACCTGTCCAAGCTCTCACTATGGCAATCCCTACTAATTATGCTCCCGAACTCCCAGCCGTTAAATAACTTAGCATAATCCTGCATCCTGTCTCCATCTCCCGGGAGACTAACTCACCAAAGTCATGCCAGTACACCAGTTTTTGTTAACTCCACTCTCCACTTGCAACTTTCTAGTCCTAATCAGTAATGAGAGGAGCACAGAAATGAAATGAAAAAGAAACAAAATACCTGCTTCTCCAGAGACTGTCCTCCTCGATAACGTGATAGCTCACTTGCAAGCTTCTGAACTGTTTTGCATATGCTGTCCTGCTCACTGTCTGTGGTATGTGCCAGTTTAAAATGAACAAAAGTGTGTGTGATAAGGTGGGGGGATGAAGGAAAATTAATCGAAAATGGACTTCATACTGGGGACGGACAGGCACACAGAAGGTGCAAGTGCATACAACCAGCTTCTTTTTTTTCTTTTTAAGTACAGGGTCTTGAATAGGACAAACCTCCCCCAAAAAACTCATTATAATGCAGGTGGATGAATTATTTTATTACCACACTTACTTTAAATTGTTTATTAACAATTTTTTATTTAGCTTTTTTTTTTATTATGGATCCCATTTTCTAAGCGCAATATTACCCTCAGGGTGGTGATTGAGAAATACCGACCTTCCAGGGCTATAAGGCCCTCCACCTGTATGCTGGGCCTTATTATACCCCCCTGGGCAGTCTGGTATTTCCCAATACCGCCCACCCTGTCTGGTATTATTACATATATATATATATATATATGTATATGTATATGTATGCTGGTAAGCATCATTTTAGTCCATCAACTATAGCTGGTCATTCTGAAAAACAATAAAAAGAACAGTCATGTAAAAACTTACTGTAACAGTAGATCTTTGAGAGCATCTCCTCCATTAGGCCACACCTTTGGAATTGTAAGCCATCAGCACCCAGACCATTCAGAAACTTTTGCTACCCGGGGGCCACCTACAGTGATGTGCTGCATCTATGTGTATATAAATGTGGGCGGCCCCATCACTCCTCAGTCCCTGCCCGAGATTAGCCTCAGAGAACCTCCAGCCATGAGGAACTAGCAGATAAGACCAGCACCAGGCATACAAGGAAAGGCATGGAGTTTGAGACAGAACGCAAGGAGTAAGGTTTCAGGCACAGCGTCTGGTACAACCTTCACTGACAGCAAAAGGGGGAAGAAAGGAGTGTATGACGGCCTAATGGAGGAAATTCTCTCAAAGATCTACTGTTACGGTAAGTACTTATGTTACTATTCTATCTTCTTTGAAGATATCTCCTTCATTAGGCCACACCATTGGAACACTTCCCAGGCAGCACAAAGTAAAGTGGGTTGATAGCACAGTCTGATATGTAATCAGGACAGAAGGCCTTGCAGAACAGCAAGCTCAAAGCCAGCACATCTAAGAGAGATGATGTCCAGACTGCAATGTTTAATGAATGTATGCACAGTGCTCCATGTGGCTGCCGCACATGTTAGCATTAGGGACATTTCTGAAACAGGCATCAGAAGTGGCCATGCCCCTTGAAGAGTGACCATGAACAGCACAAGGAAGTTCTTTGCCATACTTTCTATAACAGAATGTAACAGAATGTGCCAGCCATTTGGATAGGCATTGTTTAGACACAGGAGTGCCCTCTTTCCCAGGGGTGACTGAAACACAAAGCTGAGAGGACTTCCTGCAGTTCTTGGTGCGAGTAATATAGTATCCAGTACACATCCAAAGTATGGAGTAGTGTCTCATCCTGGTTGGCATCCTCAGGATAATACACTGGAAGGTGGATTGTTTGATTTGGCATAAATTCAGATACCAGCTTTGGTAGAAACTTAGAATTCATATACAAGGACACTGTCTTTGTGAAAAACCAAAAAGGGATGCTCAAGGCTTACACATCAGAGCCTGAAGCTTGGAAATTCTTTGAGTAGAAGTCATCACAAACTAAAAATAATGTTTTCCATGACAGGAAACATAAGCCACAACTCACAGCAGGCTCAAAGGTAGCTAGCATAAATTTCTCAAGAACAACATTCAAGTCACAAGGCGGGACTGGATTACAGATAGGAAGTTTCATATGAAGAATAACTCTCATAAACATATGGAACACTTCTAGTTGGACAACCGGATGATCATCAATAGAGGAATGGAATGCTAATATAGAGGCCAGCACCTAAGGAGAGGAATACTGCAGGCCAGAGTCAGACAGGGAAAGCAAGTATTCCAATACAGCGTTCCCTGGGCATGAAAAAGGATCCATATTCTAGGAAGCAGCACACAGAGTGAATCGCTTCCATTTCAGAGAATAAGTATGCCTGGTAGAAGGTTTCCTAGCCACAGTCAGAACATCAACAACCTTGGGGATACCCCAAAATATGCAATGGCTATGTCTTCAGGAGCCATGAGTGCAGATGTAAGAATTTCAGGTCCAGATGGACCAGCAATCCCCTACCCTGTGACAACAGACCCAAACACAGAGGTAACAGAGCAGGAAGCTACATTGCCAGATGCTGAAGGAGTGGAAACCATATCTGGTGAGGCCAAAACAGAGCAATAAGGAAGAGAGTGGCACTCTCCAACCACAGCTTGAGCAGAACCCTCTGTATAACAGGAATGGGGAGAAATGCATAAAGGGATTTCCCTGTCCAAAAGAAGGACAATGTGTGTGTCACTAATAGACTCCAAGCCCTGGAGTTAGCGAGCAGAAACACAGCAGTTTTGCATTGAACAGGGAAGCAAAAAAGTCCCACTCTGGATGAACCCATCTTGCAAAGAAGTCATTTACCATAGAGGACAGCAGTTTTCATTCATGAGCCATTGACTGAGACCTACTTAGCCTGTCTGCTAAGACATTTTGGAGACCTGGGAGAAATAATTGAAGGCCGTGAGATAGAGCCCAGTACTATACTGTACTATATTGACTATGGGCTCATTATCTATGGATCCGCTACTGATACTACACTCTGGCGCATAGCTGTAGCCCTTAATAAGGCATGCAGACTCCTTACTTCAGCTGCCTGCCTTTTTCACACATGACATTTACATACATATGATATGTACAACTTGCTTAAGAGGGAGATTTGAGTCAAATTAGTAGGGAGATTGACCTGTTACTAGGGAGATGCCATAACATCATGAGTTTGTCCTTCAGTGGCATCAAAAAATAAGAAAACAGCATTTAAAATGTTTATTATATTTCATTTTGTCACGAATAAGCACTAAAAAGAATCAGCAGCTAGTTGTACAAAGTTATCACTTACATTGTTCATCACTAATTTACTTTTTATGTGTCTTTATCTGCCAAAAAAACAAGAATGGATATTTTGAACAGAATTTTACTTAAGCAGGCGATTTTGTCTCCTAGGAGGGAGGGAGGGAGTTCAGTCAAAAAAAAGGAGTCTCCTGCGAAAAGAGGGAGATATCACATCTATGCATTTATAAGCAGGCTAACTGGCTCCAGCTATCCGGCAGGCTAAAGTACCAGACCTGCATCCTAGCTAAGAAGACATCACTGGGCCTTATGCCCCTTGGAGTCCAATCAATATGGACTGCAGAGTGTACGCTGCCTAACTAGAAGATCAGACGGTCTAACCTTCACAATACCTCACTGCCGGACCTTTCAAGCTCAGCATTCTTACCTAGTCAGAGCTTCCACCTGGTTCAACTTGCTACCTACAGAAATCTCAAAAATTGGCACAATTGGTGCTTTTAAGTGTAAACTACATCAACACCTCGTGGCTAGTGCCTTCTATGATTGCTTCTTATAATCCCCTCCAGGCATACTACCCTCAAGCATCCCTCCTCACTGCCTCAGCTCCTCCTCCTCTCCTACCCCCCATTACTGGGTAAAGGATGAATCTGTCTCCTGTTCCTTTTCACCCCCATTCCTCCTCCCTTGCCATTTCCCATCTACCATATACCCAAAGCAATGCCCTTCCTATTTCTCCCACCTCCCTCTCTCTCCCATACCACCCCCCCTCACCACCACTCTTCTTTCTCTTTTCCCACTAACCAACTCCTAACAAAGCTTCACTGAGCCACCTATTGACTTGTACTGTATAATTAACTCACAACACAATTCCTTGACAATGCCTTTGGCTGCTATTATTGTAACCTTGTCTTTTTTTTTTGTAAGTTCCATCGTAATGATGATGTTGTGCTTTGTACCTTATTGTCCTTATTGCCTTGATGTGGAACCTTTGTAAAATACCCCTCAGCTCAAAGGTGTCATCTGAAATACTAATAAATAAATAAATACCCTAGCTGATAAGAGGTATGAATAAGTGCCCCCTTTTCATATAGCTTTATAGCCCTGACCACCTCCTCCACCTGCCATGGGGCCTCCACTGATCTCCAGTCCCATCACCGCTCCTTCCGTTGTCAGGCTGGAAGGGATCCACATGACACAGGACCCGAGAACCGTGGGGGCTGTCACTTGTGGTCATACACATAGTTTTTTCCCCTTTATCCCCCTTTAGTCTTACTCTCCACCTCAGATATCTGACATAGCCTCCATCAGCCCCAGATGCAGTAGCATACACTGGGCATTCACAACCCCTCACAAATAAGGAAGCTCCTTGGCTCGGTGGTGCAAGGGACTACTACTGCACTGGGTACAGGCCTTCTCTGACCCCAGCTCACTCACGCTCCAACTGGGAGCACTCCCCAGCTTGGCCTCTTGACCTGTGTAGACCCAGGCTCATTTCCAAAACCGGGTCACAGGTACAGAAGCGTGTAGTGCTACCACTGAGCCATTGGGTGGCCCCTGAGTGCCCCTTTATTTGTTGTTGTAATGCATCACACACCTGGATTAGAAGAGAATAAAGGCAAAGATGATTCTGAGAAGTCTGAAGAATGTACAGAACAGCCTGCATTTCCAGGACATTCATGTGTAGCTCAGCCTCCACCTTGGTCCATGAACTCTGCATCTAGTAAGGGTTGACATGAGCACCCCAGCCAGAGCCTGAGGAATCTGTGGTGAGGCTCTATACAGGAAATGGTACAAGGAATGGAATGCCCTAGGTTGCTGCACTCTATCCACCACAAAATCCCTCTGTGAAGAGGAGACATAACAAGAACCATTTGGTCTGGCTCATCCATCAGCTGATCCCACTGGACTCTGAATGTCCACTGAGTGATCCTCATAACAGGACATGCCAGGTGCACTGTCACTGTGGCCACAGCCATAGGGCTTAGGAGATGTAACATTGTTCTCACAGAGACATAGTGGTTCTTGCATTCAAAGTGAACTTGAGCAACCAAAGTGTCTGCCCTGCCCTGTGTAGGAAAGCACATCCCTTCTCTGTGTCCAGAACCACCCATATGTATTGCAGTTTTTGTCATGGAGTCAACACAGACTTTGACACATTCACTGTGATGCCTAAGTCCTTGAACAACTGATGTGTCTGAGACAGGGTGTGTAGCAGAACTTCCCTGGAGCTGGCCTTCAGAAGCCGGTCATCCAGATTTGGGAAGTCATACATAGAGGGGATGGCAGTATAGCCTAGAAGTTAGAATAATGAGCTGTGAATAAGCTTGGTACATCCAGCAGACTTTGGACTGATTCCCACAACCTCTACTTGCATACCATGTGACTCCAAGCAAGTCATTTAACCACCCCAGTGCTTCCGGGTCACCCCTGAAGATATACACTTGTGCCTAGTGGGCCTTACCCGGTTACCAAAAAATAAAAAAAAATACATGCCTTACATGCAAAGAGCTGCTGCAACTACTGCCAAGCATTTGGTAAAGACCGATGGTGCAGAAATCAAGCCAAAGAGCAATACCTTGAAGTGGCAGTGTTCGGACTCCATCATAAAGCAGAGGTATTTTCTGTGGATTTCCTGATTTTGATATAAAGGTATGCATCATTCATGTCCAGAGAACACAGATGTCTCCCATTTGTAGAAGGGGAAACTGAGCTTGCAGGGATACCATCTGAAACTTTTTGAGTTCAATGCACATGTTGAGATACCCCAGTGCAGATCCCCTGTCCATTTTGAGATTACGAAATATCTGTAATATAACCGTTTGTTTCTCTTCTGAGGAGGAACTGGTTCTACGGTATATTTCTGGAATAAAGACACAACATTTTCCTTCAGAAGGGACAAATGGCCTGGAGAATAAAAGGAAGGAGATGGAGGATGATCTGGAGGAATTTGTAACAGCTCCAGAGCATGCCCTCTTCCTATTATCTCCGGAACTCACTCATCCATAGTGATCTCCCACCATTGTTTCAAACGCAAGGAGGTCCTGCCCCCATACTCACTCCTGGAGGTAACAGCTGAGGTTAGGGGACAGATGGAAGAGAGACAGTCAGAACCAGTGGTGGCAGGGCCACCTGACCCAATTCCTTTGTGTGCTTTTGTAAGGGCATCAGAGGGGAAGAGACCTAGAAGGGGGCCACCTCTTCTGCCATAGCCTTGCTCATGGTGGGCATGGCTGCCTTGAGCAGCAGGTGGATGAAAGGAGCCCCAACCATGACCCCTAGCAGAAGTGGGCTAGAGGGACTTTACATACTTCACAGTCATTTTTGAAGACCACATAAGGCTCATAACATCATAGCCAAACAGTTTTGACCCTTTATAAGGAGCATTTAAAACTGCTTGTTGCACATCATTGGTAAAGCTACAATTCTAAGCCAAGAATATCTACTAATGCAAATACCAGAAGCAGTAGCCCTGGGAGAAGCATCAGAGATATCATAAGCTGAGCATAGCAAATGTTTGCCAACCTCAGCACCAGCAGACAATGTTTTAAGCATATAATTCTTAGCAGCATCATCAGGTAAAGCCTGAGCAGTTTTTCACAACCTGTTCTAATATCTGATCATGCAGGCCTGGTAATTTGCAATCCGAAGGTCCAATGATGTGGAGATATATGTGTGTTTGCCCATCACTTCCAGCCTCCTTGATTCTTTATCAGGGGCAAAAAACTCACATGTCTAAGGGCTCTAGGCCTATGATGAGCAGCCATGATGGCTACAGAGTCAGTTTGTGGCTGGTTTGCATATTAAGGCTTAGCAGATGGTGTAAGATACTACTTATCAGCCTTTCCTGGAACTGCAGGCAGTGAGTTTGTTCTATATCATGCAGCAAAAGTAGCATCCTCTAATGCAGGAATATGAATATATATATATATATATATATGGAATGATAATGCAGGGGGAGCAATGCACCTCCAGAAATTTCCATGATATTCCTTTTAGTGCAGTCTTCCTCTTCCACAGCAAAGTCCATGGCAGGCTGCATTTGCTGCATCATGGCTTGAAAACATTGGTCCTCAGGAGATCTCGGGGTATAAATCACAGAGTCCTCACTACAGGATGAGAGGGTAGACCAGAGTGAAGTGGATGATCCAGAAAATATTCTTCCTCATATTCCTCCCCTAAATCCTTCTCTCAGTCCGTGGGGTCAGGATTATATTCCATTTCATCATCGTCAGCAAGACTGATGATGGGAGCCACAGAATGATCTGGCTACACCAGTGGTGGCTGAGAGACAGGAATTTGTGGCATGCTAGAGGAACCCCTCAGCTGGGGCTGAGAACCCAAAGGCCCCATCAACGGAATAACTGCCTGCACTGGCAACCCTGGCAGGATGAACTGAGTCATCTCTGAAATCGATGCCAAGACAGCCTGAGAGATGATGGCACCAGCCTGACATTGGTGGTGGAAAGGTTAATGGAACCATTGCTGAAGGAAAGGATTGTGAAATATCTTGTCTTTTAAACAACCACCTAACTTATCCAACCTAACTGTCGGGAGCAAATTATACCTAATCAAAACTACTGAACACTAGGAGGCACTAAGCCTTGCAATAGTTCTAAATGTAAAACATGCAAGCACATTTCCACCTCAGACTTTATCAACACCCCCCAAAACAAGCAATTCAAGATACAGGGGGATTATATATGTGGATCCCTGGATGCTGTTTATTACATTCAGTGCAAGAAATGTAAATATACAGGCTATATGTGGGAAGCAGGGTAACTCCTTTGAACCCAAATGAACTCACACAGGTATGCCATAAGACTGAAACACCAGTGGGACAGCATGTCTCTCAATCTGATCACTTGATCTCTGACCTCACTGTCCTGGTTCACAAGGAACACTTCAAAAACACACAAGAAAGGTGAACCTATGAGCTCAGACGTATTCGTTTTCTGGATACTAAAAATGATGGACTCTGTATAGACCTCAGCCTTATGACCCATTACAAATTTTAACTGACAACTGCTGTTTTCTTGGTTCAGGTGTATATTTTTTCCCAGTGTGTGTGTGTGTGTGTGTGTGTGTATATATATATATATATATATATATATATATAATATCTTGCATTTAATATATTTTAGTGTGCTTTATATATTACCATGATCTTACTTATATGTTTCATCTTACCTTTTTGTACTGTATTCTATGTGTAAATATGTTTATGCAGCATAGATAAATACATTCTTTTTATTCACACACACACACACACACACACACACACACACACACACACACACAGAGTCTGTTTTTATATATATATATATATATATATATATATATAACCATCTAACAATGTATAGGCCCCTTGCTGTCACATTAGATCCTGGGAGAGGGGTCTGCATCCCCAGTCTGATTTATAACCACCTGGCATTTCAAAGACAGCCTTTTTTGTCTCTGTATGCACCACATTATTTATCGCTTTCAAGGTGCAATACTTTCTTATCAACAGCACTGTCACATCCATGTGTAAAGTTTGCTCTATCCAAAGAATAAAAGTTTGTTTTCTGCAGAATCTGTTACACATGAAGAATGTCTCTGTGTAGCCTGAAAGTTTGTGTTCTGTATATTTCTTGTTAGTTTAATAAAAGGTATCAGATCACCCACTTTGTTTATCTTTTTGTACAAGACCAATATGGCTACAAGCAATTCTCTGCATTGTGACTGTCAAAAGTAATATTTCTTGTCTCGGGGGGGGGGGACAAGATACCATGGGTCAGCCATCCTAGGCATAAAAGTAGAGATACAGCAAAGTTTTAATACACCTGCGTAGTGAACATGAAGTGGTCCACTTCGAATTCGTGTATCACTACGCAAAATTTCCATTAAACTATTGACATTCACCTTACTTCACATTATCCACTTCAAGTTCCAGTTTAATAAGGTGAAGCTGGTAAGAAACAGGCCACTGATCACATGCCTGACTGTATCTGGAGTTCTGCAGGTCACATGATTCAGGGAGGACATAAAATAGACAGGGAGTCAGTGTTTTACTTTCAACAAAGTCTTCCTCAGCACCTGCAGCAGTGAAATGGCTTGATTAACAGTTGCAGTCTCACCACTCACTGCCTGTGTGGCATGTTCAAATGACCTCAAAATGAATATTACTGAGTCCATGATTCTCCATTGTTCAGTTGTCATAGGCATTGAGGCCCCTGAACTGTCATGGCTAGTGTGCATAACTAGGTACTCAGAGATGACTTTGTACTGCTCATACAACCGCTCTGTCATGTAAAGGGTCGAGTTGTGGGCACAGATGCAGCATGCAACAGTCAGCATTTACTTTATGTCAGGGTACTGTAGACAAAACTGGTTACTCACCTGTAACAGTAGTTCTAGGAGTGGTATATGTTGTTCATCCACACTGTTTGGCATGTCCTGTCCCTTTAAGAATCTTGCCAGAAGGTCTTTATGCTGGCTTTTCCCATCCACCTGGGTGGTATATGCCTTGGCTCTACCCCTTGATGCCAGATCTTGCCTGCTGGAAGCTTAGGTTGTGCATCGAAGCCGGGGAGGTCAGGTGGGTTTGTGTGGATGAACAACATATACCACTCCTAGAACTACTGTTACAGGTGAGTAACCTGTTTTTCTAGGATTGTGGATATGTTGTTCTATACACACTGTTTGGCAGACTCCAGGCAGTTCTCTGGGAGCAGGGAGGCAAGGCGCTCAGCTCCTCAATACTCACTTGGGGAATAGAGATTGCAGAACTGAGGGCCCAAAACCAGCATCCCGGCATGACTCTAGGTCAAAGTGGTAGTGGATGATGAAGGTGTTTTCTGACTTCTAGGTAGCAGCACTACAGATTTCCTAGATAGGGATGTCCCTGGAAGCAGCCACTGATGCAGCAGTATGGTGGATGGAGTGAGCTCTTATCCCTACAGGAGCCTCCTTGCCCACCCACCAGTAGCAGAGATCAATGCAGGATGTAATCCATCTGCCAATCATCTGCTTTGCTGCAGGTCTGCCAGGTGCAGCTTCAGCATAGGTGACAAATAGCTGGTGAACCTATCCCTGAACTTCAGCCATCTGCTCCTTATAATAAGAGAGCGCTCATCTTAGGTCCAGGGTATGGGGTCTGTACTCAGCCTCTGAGGTGTGGTTGGGGTAGAACACTGGTAGAGTTGAGACCTGGTTAAGGTGAAACTCCCAACACCACCTTCGGAAGGAACTTCAGGTGAGGCAGAGGACAACCTTGCCCCTGTGGAAGACCAGATAGGGAGACTCAACAGAGAGCACCTGTAGTTCCCCAGTCCTTCTGGCTGATGTGATAGCCACCAAGAAGGAGGTCTTCCACGACAAATGTGACATCTCACACCTGTGCACAGGTTCAAATGGCTTGCCCATGAGCTTTGCCAGTACCAGCAGTAAATCCCACGGTAGTGGTGGTTCACACATTGGAAGGGAAATATGGTCAAGGCTTTTAAAGAAGTGCCAGACCACCTTCTCCTGTGCCACCATCTGCTGACCATCCCACTCCTGGTAAGCAGAGATGGCTGCCAGGTGCACCTTAAGGGTCATGGACTGAAGACCCCCTTTGGACAGAGACCAAAGGTAGTCGAGGATGCTAGCCACCGGGCAGGACAAAGGGTCTAAGCCCTAGCCCTGACACCAAATGGAAAACCTTTTCCATTTGAAGGAATAGCACCTCCTGGTTGACTCCTTCCTGGATGTTTCCATGACTGTGAGTGCATCCTCAGAGAGATCTAAAGCCTGGAACTCTAGCTGCTCAAGAACCAGGCTGTCAGGTGCAGGGATTGAAGGTCTAGATGGAATACCTTCCCCTGATTGACCAATATCAGGTCCGGGCATACTGGAAGATGCCACAGAGGCCAGGAGCTGAGGCTAAGGAGATCTGGATACCAGAACTGGCAAGGCTAGTCTGGAGCTACCAGGATCACCTGTGCCTTGTCCCTCCTGACCTTGAGGATCATCTTGTAAACCAAGGAAAGTGGAGGGAAGGCATAGAAGAGGCCTGGGGTCCACAGCCTCAAGACGTCACCCCCCCCTCCAGCAAGCCCTACTAAAGGGGCAGGCATGAAACAGTCTAAGCTTTACATTCTCCCTAGAGGTGAACAGATCCACCTGAGCCCCAGTGGGAGAACAGACTGTGTACTACCTCTGGATGGACAGACCACTCATGGGACATCTTGCCCACACAGCTGAGAGCATCTGCCAGTTGGTTTGAGGCTCCTGCCACATGGATGGCTAGGAGATCTGCCTTCAGTCAGTTTGGGGTCAGTTTAAGCCCTAAGTGGCAGCGGGCAACTCTCCAAGGGAGAGAGGGAAACTCTGCAGAGAGCCATTAATCGAGAAGACCCTGAGGAGTCCTGCTGCAGCATAGTGATTCACATGAACACAGCCTGAAAATATATTTAGTCTGAGTAAGAAACTTTAATGTTTTTTTTTGAGCTGCAAAAGCTGTGAAACTGTGAAAGCCAACGGCGAAAGCTAACAGTGAAAGGGCTACGTCAGACTCGGGAGAAATATTTTATTATATAAGACTTCCTCTAATCTCCCTCTTGAAGGGTCTAGAGTGAAGACAAAATGAAATCTACAAACATTTAATTCCTCTATGTTTTCTCTGTCCTCTGAATGTTTGTGTTTGGGTTTATGCTGAAGGGGCTTGTTTGAGAGCAAGGAATATGCTTTGTGTTCCCACTTTCTAGCTCCAAACTTATATTTTAGCTTTTACATGTGCTGGATTTCAACTGCAGTGGTACAGCTGCAGTGGCACAGCGCTGTAGTGTATATGCTATCCCCATGCATATTTAAGCTTGTTTAAATCCATTTATTTTGGAGGTGGTTTTGATTTCTGTTGCCTTACATTGTTTGAAAGGCTTATTTGTTACATTTAATATCCCTTTGATTTGCCTCTAGAAGATTATGGTGCTTTGAGGTGGAGTACAAACATATTGGGCTGGATATTCAAACTGCGCTATTCTGTGGTGCAAGCCCTTGCACTGCACAAAATAGTTGCGCCGGGGTGTGGCCGAGGCGATATTCAACGGAGTTGCGCTATTGAGCAACTCCTTTGAATATCACCCCCCCCAGCCACAGCCACTGTGCATGGCGCAATGGAACTTGAGTCTCCGCAAATGGTCAGAGTGGAGCATTCAAGATGTGGTGGCACAAATACCATTGCGCCATGAACAAATTTCCCAAATTCAAAAGGTGACATGCAAATAGGGCCATAATTCATGCAAGGCATGGGGGGGATATTTGCATCTATTTATGGCCCTATTTGCATGCCATTAGCATGCAGGTGCGCCGATCCCTGAGGACTTGCACCTGGCGCCCTGCCAGGCAGCAGCCATCAGGGACCGACGCCCCCTGCAGCCCGATCACGGGCATAAGTGTAAACCTCCACCCCACTGCCCGATCAATGTAAACACCCTCCCGACTGGCCTGACTGCGGGTGGCTATGTAAATACCCTCCCTGATCGGGCCCGATCATGTGGGCATATGCGTAAAACAGCCCCCAACTGGCCCGATCGCAGGCAAAGTGAAAATAAAACTCCACCCCCACCAGCCCAATTGGCGGCAGCAAAGAGTCCAACCCCCCAAGAATATATCCTGGTGGTCCAGTGGACCCCGAAGCCTGATCGAGGAACGATTCACATTGTGCACCCACAAGATCTGACACAGGATAGTATTGCTTTTGATCTTGATACTGAGGGACAGTCTGACTCATACAAGAAGAGGAGATTCCTTTAATTGCTCTGGATTCACTAACTGAAACAAATGTTTATGCCCCATTGGTTCAGCTGGATACGGAATGATGCAAGGTGTCCCAATCCAGGTGTTCTATTACTAGGACAGGACCACAAAGATTAAAGCTTCTTTCCTGGAATATAGAGGGCTTACATTTAAAATAAGCTGATCTGGAAGTGGTGAAGTGTTTAGATCAATTTGATGTAATAGCATTACAAGAGACCTAGTGTCAGGAACAAAGAGCATTGAGACTCTCAGGCTATACTGTACCAGCAACCAGGGATAAAAAGTGTGGTTGGTCCAAAAGGGGAGTAGCTACATATATTAAAACTGATTTAAATTTACAAATACAAGAATACACTAATGGGAAAGATAATATCCTGATTCTAATAATGACTGGTAGAATGGAAAAAATAGCTGTATGTAATGCATATTTTTCACCAAAAATTAAAAACCTGGGCTCTAATGATGGTTGTTATGACCAACTAAAGCTGGCCCTCAATAGGTTGTTGGAGAGAGAAAGAAATATTCCAATATTTACAGTAGGAGATTTTAATGCTAAAATAACCTCTAAAATGACTGAACTGGAATATTCTACAGTAGTTTTGTTTCTTAAATTCCAATGATTAATGAAGCCCTAAGATCCAAAAGGGATTTCATGGAGGTAAGATCTAATATTAGAGGGAAACAACTGCTGGAGTGTCTGGCTAAGAGACATTTTTTGGTCTTGAATGGAAGAACAAATGTTGACATACCTCAGAAAATGACCTTTTTTGGGCCCACTGGCTCCTCAACTTTAGACCTTATTTGGTCCAATGTGGAGGCTGCAAGAATGGTCATTTACCTACAGGTTTGTGCACGACCTGAATCAACTCAATTACCATTAGTATTGGATTTTGTAAATTATTTTGGATGCCTTTCGAATGAAATACACATTGAAGATGATTTGGTTATTATTAATGAGAGACAGATAAGATGGAGTTCATCATATTATATTCAATTTAGGGAGCTCCTTAGTTCTGGAGAAATGTATGAGACATACAATCAAATCCTAGATAGAAATAAAAATGAAACTACTGTTTCATGTGCAGGCTGGAATCACTTACAGTACATAGTCTTTTACAGAACTTTTGTAGAAATAATAAAATAATAAACAAATCATCATCTAGGCATAAAAAATCATGGTTTCATGAGAAATGTAGATGTGCAAAGAAACAGTTTGGGAAGGTTTTAAGGAAACATAAAAGTAACGAATAAAACAAAACACAATTGCATAACATTAAGAAAGGAAACAGAAAAGTATAAAAAAGTACTGGAGGGTGAGCGCATAAAATATGCCAATTTACTTTGGAAAAAAATGAGACAAACGGTCATAAAGAAAGATGGCAAGATATTTGGGAAACTGGTAGCACAAGGCTTCAATAAATTCCAGAACAAAGTGGAATCCTCTATTAACCACAGAAATGGACATCATACTTCTCAGAACTTTATTACTCGTTGGAAGAGAAAGAAACAAATTATTTTACTCAATCTAGGAATATGACCCTTTATCCAAGACCTATTAGAATAATGACACATGAAATTTGGGTAGCAATCTCCTCTACAAAATCCAATAAGGCACCTGGCCCAGACAAAATATTAGGGGCTCTATATAAATCATTCTGAGTCATGGACTCCATTATTATACCTATTGTTTAATGATTTCATCCAGAGACTTGAGTTTCCTTCGAGCTGGGCTGGCAGCATCATTTTTCCAATATATAAAAAACAAAATCCAAACGATCCAAAAATGTACTGCCCTATTAGCTTGATAGATGTTTCACAAAAGATACTTTCTACAATATTATTAGCCAGACTACAAGAATGGCTCGAGGAAAACTCAGTTCTCGATGAAGCACAGAATGGGTTCAGATGGGGAAGATCTACTGTACAACTTTGCTATGTATTACAATATATTATATGGAAATACACTAAAATATGCAGTGGCAGACGTTACTGCTGCTTTATTGATTTTTCAGCTGCTTTTGACAGCATAAGCAGGAAGATCCTTTGGGCAACCTTAGAGGAACTTTATTTGGATAATACCGTATTGGATATTTTGATAAGACTACACGAAAACACCTGGGTTAAAGTATAGTATAACCAGTATGGTTATGTCACTGAGGCTTTTAATACCAATGTGGGAGTTAGGGCTGTATACTGGCTCCAACAGTCTTTAACATTTACATTAACAGCATATTACAGAAGCTATTAAAACCATAATATGAACTTCATGCACCCTAGGTTTTTGAGAACAGAATTCATAGACTTGCATATGCGGATGACTTAAGTCTTGCTTTTGACCTCTGCACTGGGACTCAGGAGGAAATTGAGCCTTTTTGAGACCCTATGTAGGGAAAGAAAATTGAAAATAAATCACAATAAAACAAATATTGTTATTTTTGGTAATAAAACAAGGACATCACCAAAAATTAAGATTGACGGGAAAATGATTAGTGTAGTTAATTATTATGACTAATTGGGACTAAGATTTAATTATAATTTGAATTGGACAAGCCATCAGGCATTGGTTCAAAATAAAATGTCCTCAGTAATCTATGCACTTAAAATTTGTAATGCTAAGATGGCCAAATCGTCAATCAAGGAAATTATTTTTTTTATTTTATTTAGTTGTTTAACCAGGAGTAGCACACTAAGCTGAAAGTTTTTTAAAGTCATCAATGCTAAAATTAGAATAAGTATAATTTATACATCTGATATATGGGGTTTTTCAAACATAAAACCCATGGAAACTATTCTTAATAAATTGTATAAATATATTCTAATGTTACCTCAGGGGACACCAAATTGTTTACTAAAATTGGAACTTGGACAACAGTCCCTCTCCTCCTGGTTAAAGAAAGACAACTTGGCCCAAATATTCAAACTGCGCCCAAAATGTGCGCAACAGCAGGAACAAAGCATGAAATTTCAATTAGCATAACAACAAGGCGCGATATTCAAACATGGAGCAAAACAAATTGCTAAGCAGCCAACGTCTGAATATCGCACAAACTGCGCCTAAGCGCAACCAGGAAGGAAGCTGAGCAGAAGGTTGCACCATAGCACAACAAGGCTAGCCCAGCTGAGCAGTCCAGAGGTGCCATAGCACAAGCAGAGCCCCCCCAACCCCAGCAGAGCAATGGAACTGCACAACCAGGGAGGCAGGCTGGGGCCCACCGCCAGCCATGCCACACATGGGCACAGGAACACACTGCAGAACCAACAAGACACCCGCACACCCCAAGCACAGCATCACTGGGGGAGGGATGGATGATCCACTGGCCCATGGGGACAAGCCAACAAAGCACAGCAGGGCCATGTCGCCCCAGCACAACCACTGGCAGGCTGAGACTGCCACACACAGGGTTGACAACCACAGTGCACATCAGCCCCCGTCTGCACAGCACACCCACACCATGACCCCAAGACACTCACCCATGTGCAGTGACTGTCACTGCAGTAAACACCATGCATCCTCCGGCACACGCCAACCTCGTAGCATAGAACCATGCAAGCCAGACCCACCCTGTGCACCCAGCAGTGGGCGGCAGCAGATGGCAAGACCGACAGAAAGTCACTGCCACACCGGAGACACCTCCCCATGCACACACACACACACACACCAGGACCATACCACCCCAGATGGCATGCACACCACTGCAACTGAGCAACCACAGCCAGCTGCAAATCAGAGACCACCACAGTATTCATAACAAAATATATATATATATTGCAAAAAGAGAAAGTAGAACAGCAAGAACAATAACAAAACTATTTACAGATATTTACAAGACCGGGGGGTAGGGGTACAAGGTATGGGTGGGAAGGTGGGGTGAACAACTGGGAGAGGGAAGGCAGGGTGGGAGGATGGGTGAAGTGGGAAGGGAAGCCTGTCTAACACCTAGCAGGCTGGTCTTCTGCTGCCTGGTGCTGTCTTGGTTGGCTGTGCCATCGCCGCAGCCTACGGCGCCGAATGTCCCTTAGGATGTTATGGTTTTCAATGGACACCCTGGTCAGCTGGTGGAGGCACGCTCAATTCTGCGTAGGACGCTGAGGCCTAGGAAAAGGGAACACAGTCAATGGCTGTGACTGTCCACAACCCTGAACACCACCCATTCTGCAAGGCATATAGCCCAGTGTCCCGCACCTGTGATGGTATTCACCCACCCACAGTGACCATGAACATGACATGCCCAACCAGGCGGCACCAGCTATGTGCACCACTGCACACACACACTGCCCATGTCCATCACAGCACAAACAAGGCTGTCAAGTGACGTGGCAATGTGGTGGGATGCCAGTTCCACAGCCATGTGCCCAGTGCATGCATGGACCACCAGTGATGCACACATAGACATGCAGTGACACTGGACAGTGATGACTGTCACCTGTGTCATGCATGGTTGTGTTGTCCATGGCTGGTGGTCATGCCCACCCCCTCCAGCATGCAATAGCATCCATGATGTAATGATACTCACACTCATCAAGCAGCTGCTGCTGCTGCTGTGGCCCACCCCTCACATCACCTCCATCCTGGGCCCTGCCACGGCCCTCCTCAGCCCGTGCCTGCATCCTCTCTGCCAGGCCTGTGGGTGACAAATGTTGAGAAAAACATCAGTGTGACTCCAAAGCAGACTGCCCCCTGCCCCAGTGAGTGTGCCTGCCCACACAGCCAGACCCATGCATCTCACACCTGCACACATTGACACAGCCAACCATGGCAGAGCCATCCCCCATGCACAGCCACCAAAACACAGTCACACCCCTACGGAGAATACAGGTACATAGATGGTACACCCACCTGGCCTAGGCACAACGCCCCTCCTGGCACGTGACCTTAGGCGTTGCAGCACATCTGGCTCCCTCCTGCAGAGGTCACTGAATCTGTGCCTGCACTGCTCTGCAGACCGGCGCTGCCCTGTGACCCTCACCAGGTCAGTGGCCACCTGCAGCCAGACCTGGGTGTGAGCCATGGTGAGGGGCTCCTCCCCATACAGTGCCCCATAGTGGGGCTCAACCAGGGCCACCAGGTTGGCCACCTCCACTGGGCTCCATTGGGGCGCTCTCCTGCATGCCATAGTTTGTGTTGTACAGCAGGCAATATGGCGCCCTGCAGCGTGGCATCCCCACGTGGAAATGTTGCGCAATAGACCACCATAGGTTCCAATCGCGCTGTTCGTACAGCACCGTCGGTTCACATAGCACTGTCACCAAACAGCACAATAGGGCCATACACATGGCAGCCGAACAGCACCAGGGGGCAAAGGTCGACACCAGGTCAAGGGTCTATGATGCAAGGCCACGCACAGCACCATCTGACGTCTACGCATCCTGCGTGACCGACCACCTGTGTGCCAGTGCCACAGTGGACTATTGCGCAGTACTGCCACAGTGCCATATGGTGCCCAGTGCTGTAGCACCACTGGCACAATGGTGGCCATGGCCTGAATTGCCGATCGCGCACAGCACGTCATCAGCGTGGCAGATGCCTGCATAAGCTACCTGGGCATGCGCAATGCAGTGTACCACACAGTCACAGAACTGCACCATTGGCTCAGCCGGCTCAACCATATTGCGCAAAGTGCAACAGCGCGATATTCAGCCGACACATGCAATCATCTGATCAGCCATTCAAAGGCGCAGTGGTGTGATTTGCATCTCATTACAGTTGCTCCACTCCTAATTTGCATGCATTGCGCTATAAATGTGCGACACTGGGCTGCGCTGGCCAGATTCTCTTACTGCAGGTGAGAGGTGGGTTGCATGCTGTGGGATGTTCTGGACAATGGGCATGGGATAACGCTGTAGACTGCACAGTGACAGGTGTCCACTTCCACCCATACAGATCACCATGACCGAGCAGAGCCAAGGTGAGGGTGAGGATGGTGGGTGAAGGAGGAGGAGGCCCAACTTCACCATGGCAGAGACAGAGACCCTCTTCCAGGCCTACCTGGAGGAGGAGTCATTACTGAGTGGACGGCGGGGCACCCCTCAGGCCCGTGCGGCTGCATGGGAGGGGGTAGCTCGGGCAGTGAACCTGCACAGAAGCCACCAGCGCTCCGTGCAGGAATGCAAAAAGAAGATGGGGACAGACCGCAGGAGGGTGAAGGAGAAGGTGGCAGCCCTCAGGGCGGCACATGCTGGCACTGGAGGGGGCCAGCCAGCGGTGGTGGAGCTGACCCCGGCTGAGGACCGACTGGCTGCATCAATGCAGCACAGTGCTATTGAGGGCATACCAGGAGGTGGATTCCAGACAGGTGGAAGCCCATCACTGCACGGTATGACATGGTGGTAGTGTTGGGGAAGGTTGTTCACATGCACTCCATGTCCTCTCTTCTGTTACAGATCCTGTCTCGCCTTCAGGGATGGTGGTGGTGGGTCCAGGCAGTGAGGAAGACCTGCTGGACATGGAGGAGGGTCCATCCACCTCTGTCACCAGCCAGCATGCACTGCACCAGCATGCACGCTGGGCTGCCAACTCTGGTGTCGGTGAGTCGGGTGTGGGGGTGCACAGCCTGTGTCTCAGCAGTCTGGCATGCAAGCATGCCAGCACACTGTGACTGTGGCTGTAGCACGTACCTGCACCATTGATGATGCAAGGACTGCAATGGGCAGTGACATGTGTGTGTCTCATGACGGACACACAGCAGGCCAGCACGTGCCCCTGGGCCTACCTGGTTCCAACGTGTGTGCCAGCATGTTGGCACAGTCCCAGGCTGTGCCTGTCAGCACCGGTGGGGCAGTACCGGTGGCTGTGCAGGTGTCTGGCACTGTTGCGGCCACAGGAGTGGAATGAGTGGTCCCTGGGGCACAGCGGTTGGAGGGGCAGCAGCAGCCACACACCAGGTCTGGGGGTACAGTGTCCAGTGGTGGCACATGCCCGTCACCCTCTGATATGCCCATTCCTGGTCCTGGTGAACAGCGCCCACCCTCGAGGGGTGTTGAGCATCAGGACCTTCCACACCCTGGGGGACAGGATGCCGTTGTGGCAGAGTACCCATTTGAAGAGCACACCTGCCTGCTGCAGGAATCAGTACAGCAGCAAAGGCGGGTTGCAACGTCTGTGGAGGCACTGTGTGCGGCTGTGGAGCGGCACAGCAGGGACTGTGCTCTGGACTGTGCAGAGATGGTCCATATGCGGATGGATGTGACCGCCGCCATTGACAGGCAGACCCAGGCATTGGTCGCTGTCGTGGCTGCATTGGGTACAAAAGCAGGTGCTCCTGTACCGCGCACCCCACACAGTACGCCTCCACTCCCTTGCTCCTACGTCTGCTATACACCAAGCCTGTCGATGCTGGGTTCTGCTGTGGGCATCCGCAAGCACCCCTGGTGCAGGTATGTTTGGCATCCTACAGACCCCACTGTGGACAAGGTCGCGATCGCGAGTGAGCACTCTGGTGGTCCATCGGTGCCACCCCATGTGGCCCCTGCTCAGCCTGCCAGTGCTGTTGGGTCACGGCGGGGCCGCCACGCATCCGCGGTGGCCGTGGAACGGTGCAACATGACTGACCTGTCTCCCAGTGCGGGCCCTGTCTGGTGCTGCCCTGTGTGCACTATGCGTCATGGTGGGCAGTGCACTGGTGGGTGCCCTGCCCATCACGCCGACATACGGACCACCTGCACACCATCCCGACTGCTGTCCACAGGTGTGTGTGCATGATGATGCCTGCATTGTACTGTACACCAAGGTGCAAGGGTGCCCAGCATCTGACACATGTGCTTGGACAAGTACAGGTGGTGGGTGTGGTCTGTGGATCTGTGTGTTTGCCATGTCTGTTCCTGCTCTGCTGTGCACCTGCCCATGTAATGCTTTGTGCCTGTGTGTTTGTGTGTGTGTGTGTGTGTGTGTGTGTGTGTGTGTCCATATGACTGTTCGCCTCCCTGATGGTGCGCTTTGTGTGCCTGGTCCTTCCTCCCCCTTGCCATCATGCACCCCTGGTGTGTTACTCTGTGTGCCTGTGGGTTGCACCAGGACAGTGTTGTTTGCACATGGCCCCTTGACTTACCTGTGTTGTGCATAATGCTTCTCTGTGATGGTGTCCCGGTGTAGCTGGGCCTGCCGGATCAGTCGGGGGTCCCGCCGTCCAAGGGGGGGCTGCTCATCACCATCAACACCGGCGCCGCTGGCGTCCCCATCGCTGTCCCCCTCTTCAACCTGTATGGCTATCCCACAGTCATTGGCCATGTTGTGCAGGATACAACAGGCCAGGAATATCCCACAGGCCTTTGAGGGGCTGTACTGTAGGGCACCGCCGGAGGTGTCTAGGTATCGGAAGCGTGCCTTGAGCATCCCAAACACCCGCTCAATGATGTTGCGTGTGGCGGCATGTGCCTCATTATAGTGTTGCTGCGATGGGGTCATGGGGCGCCGGTACGGTGTGAGCAGCCAGGGACGGAGTGGGTATCCGCTGTCACCTGTGTGGAGATAGTGGAGATCATTATCATGTTTAGGTCCATATTGCCCATATCCCTGTGTGCCACTACCATGGCACCTGTGGCATTCCCACCCTTGCCCCGAGTTTGCATTTCCTACATGCGTACTCACCCACTAGATGGCCTGTGGGGATGTCCCCACTCGCGAATCGATGGCACAGTGTGGACTGATGCCATATGAAGGCATGCTGCTTCGCCAGGGTGTGTGGCACAGACATTGATTATCCGCCCAGTGGCATCACACACTACCTGGCAGTTGACACTGGAGAAGCCCTTTCTATTCCTATATGCGCCCCATCGGGCCAGGTGGCGAACTGCCACATGGGTGCAGTCTATGGCCCCTAGCATACCAGGCATACGTGCTACCCTGTGGAACGCCTGCATGTTTGATGTACGCTCTGCTGCGGTGCTGGGGAAATGGATGTGCTCCGCAGCATGTGGCAGCAGTGCGCTGAGGAATTGGGTGAGGATGCGTGACGTGGCCGACTGTGTGATGCCTGTGGTGTCCCCTGTTGGCCTCTGGAAGGTGCCTGTAGTGAGCAGGCACATGCAGGCTGTCACCTTGGTCTCCACTGACAGAGCATGACTCCGTTGTGAGCGTGCCTGCATCACATCACTGCACAGCTCACAGAGCCACCTCAGTATTGCCTGTTCAGGTGGTACCGGCCCACGATCTCTACATCTGTGTACAGTTCAAAGCTGATGCGGGCATGGTACTGCCTGTTGGGGGCGTACCACCGATGGGCCCATCCACGGCCACGTCCCCCTGCACCTTGCATTCTCACCCCCCTCATTACAGCTTCCATGTGGAAGCTGCCACTGTCCATCTCCCTGGCTTGTGACCCCCGGCTGATGTTGCTCTGTTACCCCCGCTGTCCTGACTGCTACTTCCACTGCAACGGGCACACCCGCTGGCCTCTGCAGCCTATGGCCCACACTGCTTCCCTTGCCTGCCCTGGCCTGTCACTGTCTGTCTTTCTCTCTCTCTCTTCCCCACTTGGCATCCCTGTAGCGTTCTTGCGCCTCTTCCTTGAGCCTTTTATTTGGCTCATTTCCGCTAGAGGCATAACTTCGGCTGTTCGCTGTTGCGTGTGCATGAAGTCTTTGGTCTCATGATAAGCCTCTTTATGCATGGATCCACCCTCTCGCTGCGCATGCCTTCATTTGCATTGCGCTGTTGCTCAGCATGCCGTGGCGCAACTTCCCGCTGAATATTGCAGAATGGCGCACTTTTGACTTGCGCGAGCAAGAACCCTATTGCGCATGATGAACCTTTGGAATATCCGCCCCTTATGTTTTTGTTGAAAACTTTCCACAGCTCCAGAAAATTGCTAACCTAGAATGTGTTTAGAAGAAGCAATTAAGATGGCCACTCTTGGATTTGGGCACCCATTTATTCAATTGGTAAAAAAATACCTTGATGCCCTCAGGTTTGGGACACCTGCTTCATGTCATATATATTAGACCTTGGGATGAAGTTAAGAGTGAGATTAAGACCAGACTTAGAGACTTGGATGATAATTTGACATTTTCACAACTACCGGCATTAAAATTACATGAGTGGTATAAAAAATTAAAAACCAAGCAAGGGCTGGAAACCTATTTAATAAATTTAACATGTCCCAAAATGAGAAGAATGTTCACTAGGTTTCAAACAGAGATGTATAATGCCCAATTCATTTCCTTTCAGAAAAACAGACAAAACATTACATCACCATTTTGCAAATGTGGACTTAAAATAAAAGATGACTTGAAACATGTTGTACTTTTATGTCATCTTTATGCAGGACAAAGAATAAAGTGGTTGGGTAGCTTGCTAGAAAGTCTCAGTCTTCCTTCTGAAGATATTATTAAGTTTCTTTTCACAACTCAAGCTAAAATAATTCAGATACTATTAGCCAGTTTTTTGATGACTATCCATTTATAAAATAGGATTTGGTTTAAATGAGCTTGAATGTCCAAATAAGTACTTTGCACTTTGATCTGAGGAGTATGTTAAATGTAATTTAAGCACTTTATATATCTGTATAATGATGGAAGATGAAATTTGTATTGGCAAAATGTCTGTGCATAAATATTCAGGAATTTTTTGTATTTATTTGTAGTATATTGTAATAGCTATGCTGATCAATAAAATTTAACTTACTTACAGTTGGCTCACGAGGGTCCAGATGCAGAGCGCTTTCCTACACAGAGGCCGGGTGTGCATGCCACCTGCTTGTTGAGATAGTACATGGTCGTGGTATTGTCCATCTGGACTTGCACCACTTGACCCTGAAGGAGCAGAGCGAATGCTGACAGTGCCAGTCTAACTGCTCTGAGCTCAAAGCAGGTTGATATGACATCAGGATTCCTCAGGGGTCCAGAACCTTCCCGGCTCTGTGATTCCCCATGTGGGCACCCCAGCCCATGAGAGAGGCATCGGTAGTGAGAATGACTGTCAGGACAAACAAACAGGATCCCTTCCCGCAAATGTGCTAGGATAGTCCACCATTGGAGAGCATCCCACATCTTTTGGGTCACCGTGACCAGCTAATTGAAATGACCATGATGCTGGGTCCACTGGCTGGCCAGCTCCCACTGAATGGGGTGTATATACCACTGGGCCCATTGGACCACAGTGGTGCAGGCTGCCATGTACCCCAGAAGGCACAGAGAGTCCTGGTCAGGGCGCAAGTGCCCAACCAGAAATGATTGAGCAAAAGAGGAAAGAAGCTCCACCCTGTCCATCAGGAGCCAGGCTCTGGCTCAGTAAGAGTTGAGCTCTGCCCCGCTGAAGCATGTCATCTGTGAAGGTACGAGTGCTGATTTGGCCTCATTGACCAGCAGACAAAGATCAATGCAAGTCTGGAGCACCAGATACCTGGACCTCTCCACCTCCTGTTTGGAGGAACCTGCTAAGAGCCAGTCAATGAGACAGGGGTACGCCCTGATCCCTTGATGCCGAAGATGGGCTGCCACCACTGCAATGCATTTGGTAAAGATCCGGGGGGGGCTGATGGCAGGCTGAACGGCATGGCTCAGAACTCGAAAAGGGCTCCCTCAGCCTGAAAGTGGAGGAACCTTCAGTGAGATGGACAGATCGGGATGTGAAAGAATGTGTCCAGGAGATCCAGAGAGCAAAACCATATGTTCTGCTTAAGGGATGGTGTGATCTGGGACAGAGTTACCATCCTGAATGTGCAGGACCTGAGAAATTGGTTCAGGTCATGCAGATCTAGAATGGGGCACCAGCCCCCAGTCCACTTCGGGACCAGGAAGTACCTGGAAATGAACCCTGGGTTGACAGGGGGGTTCACAACTCTGACCACCACCTTCTTGAGGAGGAGTTTGGTGATGTCATCTCAGAGAGCCGACTGAGTGTGTACGGACACCATTTCCTCCCATGGGGCACGGGCACAGCTTGGTGGGTACTGCTCAAATTCCAGAGGCAGTCCCTGGCCAACCACTTCTAGAACCCACCTGTCTGTGGTAACAGTGGACCAGGCAGAAAGTAAGTGGCAGAGCCAGCCCCCCCCATGGGAGGACCCAGAACTTGCGTGGCAGGTGTGGGGGTGACCACCCCATCCCAGCACTGAGCAGGCTTGGAGGAAGATGGTCCAGTTTGAGGATCACCTGAACCCCGTCCTCCATGTTTACGGGCCACCGGGGGCCCGCACTTGGGCCAGGGGTGCCAAGACTGTGCCTGCTGTTGCTGGCCCAATTGAAAATGGGGCTGCTTGGTCACAGGGGCAGAATGCCAAAAAAGCTTTTTCTTCTGCTTTTTGGAACCCTGGGATTCCTTCTGCACAGAGGTCACAGAGTCCAAGGTGGCACTGGACTTCTTGATGCATTGGAGGTGACTGTCCACACCTGGGCAGAAATGTTCAGTACTCAGGAAAGGGACATCCATCAGCTTGTGCTGGGTGTCTGCAAGCCCTGCAGTACATGGCAACCATGGCCACCACTGAGCAGGTGCAAGAGTCCCCAAGGTCCAAAACCATCTGGAGTTGCTCTTTCACAACAGCCCTACCCTGGTCATGGACCTGCTTGACTGTGGTCTGGAGGTCTGTGCGGAGGTGACAGAACCTCACTGAGTGAGCCCAAGAGGGCATGGGAGAAGTGCGCCATGATGATGGCCGAGCTTGCCTGATGAAGGCCCAGTGAAGAGGCAGCATACACTTTCCAGGCAGAATGATCCAGTTTTTTGGACTCTTTGTCCAGGGGTCTATCGGTGTCTCCCAAATCACCCAAGTGCCTGAACACAGAGTTGGTCACCAAACCCTTGGCAGAGGGGTGCTCTGTGAATCCTGAAAGGGATATGATAGGCACAGCGTATTATGCAGGACATATGGGCTGAGGGCACAGGAGCAGGAGGCAGGGTGCTGCCACAGCTCCAAGGCCCAACAGACAATGGCCTCAGCCACTGAGAAGGCCTCTGTCAGTGAATCTCCTCATTTGAGAATGTCAGTGAGAGGATATTCAGCCCATTTCTGAATGGGTTCTAGGGGTATCCCTGTGGATTCAGAGATAAGACGGGGGATACCAATAAAGGAAGAGGGACCTTCCTCCATCGACAGACTACTGACAGATTCCTTGTCCAGGGGTGAGAATGCAGGTCAGAGTCCTTGGACTCCGAGGAGTCTAGATAGATCAGCCAGCCACTGGAGTCTCCCTCCACCCGCTTAGGATGGTCGGGATTGAGGGTGACGGAAAGCCTACGCAGAAGACCCTGAACAGGATAAGACTCCTTAGCAGGAACCCCTGAAGGGGGCTGTTTGGGTGGCGGCTCCACCAGGACCAGTGTAGAGGTCAATTTTGGCCGAGCCAGAATGATCTTGACCAGCTCCAAAGGTGGAGGAATGGTGCAAACTGGCTCTAAAGGAGTCAGCATCAGCCTAGAGGGTGACAGTCAAGTAATGGCCAGGGTAGAAGCTGGGGCCAGCTACTGGTTAGACATAATCAGCTGCTGCCACATTATGTCCTCGTAGCATCAACAGAGTTTCCATTGAAGCCTTTCCTCATCTAAGGAGAACGAGGAAGCGTGGGGTGGGTGCCGCTTTTTAGAGTACTTTTGTGTCTATCAGTTGAAGGGGTCTGAGACCTTGATTAGGATCATTGGGGGGACCAAAGAGGTAGTTCGGAAGCAGCCAGGGAGAACCGCAGGTCTTCCTGGTCAGGGACAGGGACCACGAGGGGATTCCCAGCAGGCTGGGTCTCCTCCTCAGTGGCACGCAGGACCAGGGTCCTGAATAAGGAGTTGTCAGCCTAATCGAGCTACAATGGGTAGACGAGGTCAAGAATAATCTCAAATGGTCATCATCTTGCATCTGAGCCAGCTGGTCTGATGGGGGCACTGTGAAGCCAGCGGCCGAGGCCGCAACCTCAACCGAAGTCGAGACAGCAGATTCCTGGGACTGAGATCTCTCATGATCCCAAGAACATCAGCAGTGAGATGAAGCTTCCCTCTGCTCTTTGTCCTTTTTATGGGACTGAGAGACATGAATGCCCGAGGGCCCCTCACCCTTGGTCGGAAGGGATTGGCACAACTCCCAAAAAGAGCCAGAGAAGGTGGAGCCCAAATTGAGTGGGACAAAGAAGGACATTGAGGACCAATCCGCAGCCCGAGCCACCTCCTCCTCGAAAGTCTTCATCTGTTCGAGCTGCTCAGCAGACCCAGCAGTCACGGAGACTGCCCAACTGGCTTCCTTGGATTTGACCAGCAGATTTTGTTTCTCCGGTCTGCCCAGTTGAAGTCATGTGAAACGATCGTCTAAGACTTTTGGGTGAAAAGCGCAACACATTTCACAGGCCTGGGTGTCATGGCTGACACCCAAGCAGGACACGCATGAGGCATGCAAGTTGGTGTGAGACATCTTTTGCCCGCATGGGCAACAGTGGAAACTGGGTGAGGATTTATCCTCCATTGCGGCCGAGATCGCGATGTGATTAGCAGAAACTTTAACGAGTTAAAATTTAGGTAAATCCGTGGATTTAAGTTCCAGAGCCTACAATAACATGGGAGCAGTTAGGAGGGAACCTGAATCTTCCAGTGAAAAGGAAGATCTGGCATCAAGGGGTGGAGCTGAGGCATATACCACCTGGGTGGGTGGAAGGAGCCAGCTTAAAGACCTTCTGGCAAGATTCTTAAAGGGAAAGGACATGCCATACAGTGTGGACAGAACAACATATCCACTACCCTAGAACTCCTGTACATGCAGGGAACCCTCACAAAGCTACCATTACTGACATATTTAACAATGTTTGATCCATTATCACTAGCTATGAAGCCAGATTTTAGGGAAATGGGGTGTAGCCACTCATCATTTTCCGTCAGTAGCAAGTCTAGCATGTTTTCACCTGAATGCAACCCTGCTATACTATGCATTGCAAGAGTGGCATGCTGTCTAATGCCATGAAGGTTGCTGCCACCACAGTTTGACTTATTACACTGCTTTCCCATCCCACCATCACAGACAACCCCAGGTAGCTGTGCTCAGTGTGCAGTAATACACAGATAGGAGCTACCCACCATTTTGCCACTTGTCCACATGTCCATGCTTAAGTGAATGTAAGGCAATGCAGAATGTTGAAGGGCATGCCTTACAGACTAGGTCACTGTCCAATATAACTCAGAGACAGCATGGGTGGGAAAGTAGGTCCTGGATGGGATCTTACATTTAGGACAGGCGTATGCCGCAAAGCACTGGAATCCCGCATTCTCCACAAAGGAGAATGGCAAACGGTCAATTGCCAGCATTTCCGCTAATGCAGCACTGAATTCATGAGCAACTGCATGATTTGGTGGGTATTTACTGTACTGTGCAAAAAGGCTGTGCAACGTGGGCTGCATTGTTTGGTGTTTTACACATGGCATGCCAAATAGCTCTCCTCTGCGAACTGATATAGATGGGGTACCTTTGACGTGTGATGATGGGTGCACAGGTGACAAGCCAACGAATGTGGTTATTTTACCTGTTTTAAACTCATTTGCTCTGGGTGGCCATTTTGGGTCCATTCCAGCAATGGATGGTTCCAACGCCATATGGGCGTCTATGTGAATGAATAAATTAAGTACAGAGGTTGATGTACTATAATTACTACATGGACCACTGCTACTGTAACAACTACATGAACATTCAAAATCATCCTCCTTATGTCTGTAATAATCCTCCAGTGTTATTTCACCACTTTTACCGACATGGCTACTTACACTAAAGGAAGGGGATACCATGCTCACAAAGGTGGCTGAGGGTGAACACCCCACTACGGTACTAGCTCCCCTCTGGTGCCAAGTGTACAGTGCCATGTGCCTGCTCTTGAGATGAGTATCCTGGCCCCCAGTGCCCAGATGGCTACCCTTTTTACCACGCTTGGCAAAGCTGATAGATTGCCACTGTTTCATCGCTACCATCTTGTACAAAAAAATCCCAAACTAGGGATTTTGATGCCCTACTCTTTGTATGTCACTTCTGGGGTTGCATGTGGAATGGCAGTTTTGGTGGCGATGAAATGGGAAATGTACTGCATGAATTCCGGTGTTGTGCACACTTGGACTTTGGCTGAACATCACAGTCAATGACTATTACTTCAGGGTCAGCAACAGACACAGCTACATCAGAACTTTGAAGAGGAGGAGATTGACAAACAGACTGTTTACAAACAGCCACCTTCACTTTCTTTTTGTCCAGTTTCCAAATGGGGTCACTAGCATCACCGTCATGACCATCATCCACAAACTCACTTTGGATGCTGTCCTCCTGTGGAGATATTCCAACCACAGCCTCAGTACTATCATCCACACTTTTTTCATCAGCATCTGAATGTCTGGATAGCCTAACCTCAAGATCAGTGGAAACATGAGACTGTGAGTCATTAGCATGATCAGAATCATGTTCAACTACTGTGGGGAGTGGGACATCAACTACACTCAAGTCTGCGGATTCAACAACATTTTTCCCACCTGATAAGTTTGCCCCGGTTGAACTTGTAGCAATACTCATGCTGTTATCAACCATGCTGTCACTAACTTTACCTCCAGCATGGACAACAGCATCTCCAACAAGCACTGAAGTGACTGATTTCGCTGTGAAAAACAGAGTCGGAGAAATCCCTTTACTTACAGCAACTGTTACCTTTCCCTTCTGCTGTGTACTGCCACAGCTATGATAGCTACTCTTAACACTGTTAGACTTGCTATTAGCCCCTGATGAACCTGCTTCATCATCAGAACAACTTCCACTGCTAATAATCTTTATTGGCAGCAGTGCCACAGCCAGAATCAGCTTTGCATGAACATCTCTTTGCGGCCATTTTTTTAAGATTACACAGACAATCAACAGCAACTTCTTATTTCAGCTGTTTTTGGGGGATGGGAAGCATAAAAATGCAAGAGATGCAGTCGCACAGACACAAGTAACACAAGACCTGAACCAGTCTTCAAAATTCCAAAAGTCACAAAACAATATCTTGTTTTATGTGGGGGGTACAGCTTGGCACAGACAGAAGCAGAGGAAAAATTCCAGACAGACTGATAAATTTAGATTACTGCTATTGCGGTGCCACAATAAAATGTGTATCAATTTACACAACGCACACACCTTAAAGGTCAGACATAAAAATTTTAACTGTTCGGTAAACTACAATACTGAAAGTCTTTGAAAATGACTGAAAAAATGCCCAGCAAACAGACAAAACCTATAAAAAATTATGTAAAGTTGTACCATGTGTACCGGAACACACAATTAATAAAAAACTAGCCAACAAAAGTTGGAAAAACTGCCTTTCTCACTAATCTCCCTTCTACACCACAGATCCGCCCGTCCCCCGAAGCACACTTCTACAGTGTTTGTCACTGTAGAGACCGAATATACTAAATTAATATTACATATTCACACAAAATCAATAAATGCTCAATAATATAAATACTTAAGGGTTTCCTACAATCAATGTACTAAATTTTGACACTAAATTTTGTGGCAAAAATGCATATTTAAAGGTATTTCGATGGTTTGAATCTCAGAGCTCTGAGAGCAAATGTCTCCAGCTTTCCACTAAACACACTACGCTGAACTGAGGCTGTGCAAAACAATATAGAGCCCATTTGACCTTAAATCCCATGAATCATTGCAAAATTCACCATAAAGAGCAAAAAAACAAGGTGAAGTAACATAAAGTCCATAGAGAATAATGGGAACTTCTTGTTACTTTGGGATGCAAGGTTTTTCTGCCTTGATATGTGGAAAAATTATGCAAAATTTGGATTCTACATGAAATATTATGAGTAATGAATTTTAGCCACTTTTCCCACCTCAACATAAAGGGCAGGGTGCTAGGTCTGTGCTGGGCTGCCATTGTAACATCTTCCAAGGCTGGAAAGACAGGTGACATTAGCGCTGAGAAAACCAAGACAACCCCTAAGAAATAAATGAGGTCCTTGTAGAAGATTTTTCCTCCTCCTCCACTGCAAATTCATGGTCACCTAGAAACATAGGCTGATAGTCTGAAACATCAGAAGTTGCTCTATGGGTGTAATATATTGTCCTAAACTATCAGGTGACATAGCAGAACCTAAAAACTGTCAAAGTAGACATTTTCTTCTACCTCCTAGAAGTCCTAGGGAATGTACTCCTCTTTCTCTTCAGGATTTAGGGACTGGCTTTTCAGGCCTCACTAGAATGGAACCACTCGAGGAGGAGGCAAAACTATCATCATTATAATGACCGACATTGTAGAGACTGGCAGTGCCACTGATGAAGCAGGCCGTCAATATAAAGACAACTTCAGAACTGAACCACACAATGGAAAGGGTCCTGGACTTCAGGAGGGCAGATTTTATAAAGATGCATGAATGCCTAAGGGAAGAACTGGCAGGGGGGATAATCTGGGGTGGTGTGGAGGAACCATGGGCAAAGCTAAAAATGGCCACAGTGAAGGCAACAAACATCTGCATCAAGCGAGCAAAAGCAAGAGAAAAAAAGAGATGCTATAGTTCTTTAAAGAGGTGGCAAAAAGGGTAGAAGTTAAAAGGGTAGAATTCAGAAGGTATAAGAGATGCAGAAGGAGGAGGATAGGGAGGTGTATCGGGAGAAATGGAGGGAAGCAGGGGTAGTAGCAAGGAACACAAAGGCACAAACTGAAGAGAGAATAGCCCAAGCAGTAATGAAACAGGACATTTTTTTAGGTACATAAATGCAAAGACAAAGACCGGGTGGGATTGTAATGCTATAAAGGGAAGGGGAAGGGGAACTGTGCAGAGGGAGACCATGAAAAGGCAGACATCCTGAACAGATATTTTTGTTCAGTTTTCACAGAAGAAGGGGAAGGGGAGGGACCTCAAAAAAGTAAAGTAACAGGAGCATTGGAGGAGAGAGGTGGACACTAGTCAGTTTTTGGAGGAGACAGTCCTGAAAGGGCTCACTAATCTGAAGGTGCACAAAGCAATTGTGCCAGATGGGGTGGATCCAAGGATGTTGAAGGAGTTCATTGAGGTATTGGCTGCACCTCTGACAGTCTTATTTAACAGCTTATTGGACACAGGAGTGGTTCCAGAGGACTGGAGGTGGGCAGATGTAGTCCCACTTCACAAAAGTGGTAGCAGGGAAGCAGCTGGCAATTATAGGTCAGTCAGCCTGACATCCATGGTGGGAAGGTTAATGGAATCACTGCTGAAGGAAAGGATTGTGGAATATCTTGAATCCAAACATAGCTTACCTAGATTTCAGTAAGGCTTTCAACACAGTTCTACATAGGAGACTAGTAAGCAATCTGGGTAGCCTAGAAATGGAGTCCAAGGGTGGTAAACTGGGTGTGAAACTTGTTTATGGGATAAGCAAAAAAGGGTGGTGGAAAATGGAGTTCACACCTGGGGGGGGGGGGGATGACCATCGGGGTGCCTCAGGGATCAGTGCTGGGATAGATCCTCTTTAATGTCTTTATAAGTGCCATTACATAGACACTGGAAGGGTAGGACTGCCTCTTTACAGATGACACCAACATCTGCAATAGGGTGGACAAGTGGAAAGTGGGTGGAAAGGATGATTAGAAACCTGAGAAAACTGATGGAGTGGTCAAGCGTATAGCAGCTGGGTTTCAATATGAAGAAGTGCAAAATAATGCACTTCGGGCACAGAAACCCAGGGGTGGAGTACAAAATGGGTGGGGGTGGTACTGAAAACCCCCAAGCAGGAAAGAGAGCTGGGGTAATCACACCTGGTCACCTTAAGGTGGCCAGGCATCACGGCACAGCAGCTGGAAGGGTTAGTGTGGTGCTGAGGTGCACGGGGAAGGGTATCACCAGCAGGAAGATGAAGGTGGTGTTGCATCTGTATAGATCACTACTAAGACCCCATCTAGAGTACCATGTTCAGTTCTGGAGACCACATCTCCAGACGGACATAGACAGAATGGATACAGTATACAGAAGGGCAACCAAAATGATGCAGAATCTGCATCAGAAGCCCTTCCAAGAGAGATTTAAGGACCTCAATATGTACACCCTGGAAGAGGGTGAGGGTATGATAGAGACCTTTAAATAATGTACTTCAGTAAATAAGGAGCAGAAGGGAAGTATTTTTCAGACAAAAAGGTGCTCAAGAACAAGTGGACATGATATGATGCTGGAGGGGGTAGATTCAGGAGAGGTGAGAGGAAGTACTTCTTCACAGAAAGAATGATGGATTCCTGGAACAGCCTCCCACTGGAGGAGGTGGTGGGGGAGTAAACAGTGGTGGGGTTCAAGAATGCAAGGGATAGGCATAAGGGAATCTTAGGGGAAAGGATGCAGGCAGAGATAATTGGCTGGAAATCAAGTAGGATCTGCAGTGATACTGTAGGCAGGGAAAAATGAGCAGACTAGGTGAGCCAAGGGGTCCTTATCTGCCTTACAAATGCTATGTTTCTAACAGTGCCAGGGCCTCTGAAACTGGACTTAGGATTGGCATCAGAGTAATGAAGTGCATCATCTGTTAATACAATTCAACCTACAGAGCAGTCTGCTTTGGGTCGAAGCCAGTGGTGCAACCAGCACTTGATGTCAAGGGTGACGATGAGAATACAGATGAGGATGTATCAGTAGCCATTGAACCCATGGTCAATGACAATGGAACTGAGACTTCTAATAGCACCAAGGCTGGTGTCAGCATTGAATACTCTGCATGTCTGACATCAGGTTTATATTTCCCAGTATCAGGGCCAGGGGCAGTATAGGTACTCCAGAATGTGCATGTGCTCTCTGATGCTGGATCTGTGTGCAGCTGTGGTGATGAGATAATCCCATGAATGCAGACCATAGATAGCAAGGAACAGTTGCACACCCCTCTGAATGACACTGCCACCAAGCAATAATTCAGGTTTTACAAAAATAGGGATGCTGTAATGTTTATTGCAGAGATATGCAATATACACGCGGTAACAGTGTATAAGTTCCAGCTACTGTGGTAACAGGTGCACCAGCATTTTGCTCAGGTGGGGCTTCATCGGGGAGCTGGTACCTGTTAGAAACCATTCCGCTTTTTTACTCAGTAACATGGAGGATTAATCAATCAAGATCATTTGGCTACCAAAAGTAGGTAGGTGGAAAGTAGTGCTTGTGGAGGTTCAAACTCACAAACTTACAACAAGTGAGAAATAAAAGTGCTAGCAAGTATTAACTGTTCAGGCAAAAAACTCTAATACAAAAGTATAAAAAAGTTACTAAAAATGGTTTCAAATGACATTGTAGTGCATGATTCATAGAGTCACAGAAGCAGCTGGCAGATAAGGATAGCTTGGCCCACCTAGTCTGATGATGCAAATACAATGTATGGAAAAAAACTTCATTTCTATGTATTGTAATGCCCATAAACATTAAAAAAAAATCAACTTTTGACGAAGTATTTGTTGGTCATAGAGGAAAGACAGATAAAAGACAATTATCAAGGGTATAGCTTTAAAACTTGTTAGCTCTGATTTACACAAGAAATACCTGAAGCCAAACAGTAATGGTAACCAGAAATAGAAATGCAGTATCAGGTTCTGGGAGATGCCCGCTAAGCATCATTGCTCATTCCTGTGTGGCAGTGCTCAGTATGTATCCTGAACACCTTCAATGAATAAGAAACAGATAAAGGAAGAGAACATAAACCTGAAAAAGACATGAAAAATATTTTAGAATTCATTCAGCAGTGACATCAACATAAGAAAAATTATATGTGTATAATTTATAGAAAGTCCAAGCAACAATTTCCCTGTTATTTGGTAAGAAATAACCTAAACTGGATAGATTAGATATAAAAAGTGACAGTAGTAGGGTGTGAGGTATGGGGGATGAGGAAGTTAAGACAATGTAAAGTTGATTGAGTTACTGAAAAAACATCATGGTCTGAAAAGCTGAGATTTATCCATTAGTATTACAAAAAAATGTCTTAAATCCCAGGCTGTATCAAGAACACGTGGTTTGATGGTTCACATAGAAAAAAATCCAGAAATTCTCCCTCCAGAGTAACCTCTGCAGATGGTTTCCATCTCTTCCTCCTGTCCTCACTAGTTCCACTCCCATATATTTGAGGGCCCTGGGGTTATGTTGGTGGTGGTCAGCAAACTGTCCCCCTCAGCGGGGTGTCCCTATTGCAATTTTTGATATTGCTTACATGCTCTTGTAGTCTATGTCTACTGTAAGTGGACAGATCGAGCGGCCAATGTAAATTTTGGGACAGTCACACCAAATGGCGTAGATAGCAAAATTAGTCCTACATGAGATGAATTCTCTCACTTCCAAATTTGGTTTGTAACCTTCCACATCTTGGGTATTAGACTGTTTTGCATACTGACACATATTACAATGACATCCCACTAGGTTTAGGTGGTAGCCAGATAGTTTGTAGTGGAGGTACACTATCTCCTTTAAACTGGCTGTGTACAGCTTGAATTACTTCATGAATTACCTCTTGGTGGCAATGTCATTTGGAGCAGTGTGCAACTGTTTCTTGCTGTCCCTGATATGGTATACCATTTCTTGGCCCTGGGCTGGGCTGCACAGAGAGTCAGGAAGAAAGCTGGCAGAGTTCCAGTAAGGCCAAATGCAACTTTGACACTGATTTTGCTTCTGCAGCGCACTCATGCTCCCGCTTAGAAGAAAGATGCCAGAAAACAGATTATTCCCCTAACATGGTTCTTTCTCACAGGTGACTTCTTACCTGAAGTTGATGGAGTAGCACAGGATGCCTTGCTGGGAACTGCACAGCTGTCCTTTTCCATCTTCTTCAGAAGGATGTCAGCCAACACCTCCTTCCTGCTCTTTCAAGTGACCTTCTTAATGCCCTGGCAGATCGGACAACGTTTCTAGTTGTGGAAAACTCCCAAACACTGAAAGGCAGTGCAGCAGTCCTGGGTGTTGGTGTTAGCATTCCTGCTGCAGCAGTTTTAATGACATAAATGTGGCCCTTTCTTGGTTGGCAGTGGCTCTTGCAGCACAAACAGCTTATGAAAACTGCGTGGATGGTGACTCCAGAGGAGCGATGCCATGTACCCAGAAGCAAAAAGAAAGAAAAATCAAGTAATGGCCAGCAAAACTACCTCACCAAACAAGGACACCTAAGATGGAGTCTCCACAGAATCTTCTGATTGTGGGTTATAATCTCGGAGGCACTTTAATTCCTGACAGAGGGGTCCTTAAACGTCTTAAGAAAATTCCAGAACCAAAATCTGCTGGTCCAGATGGATTGGAACTTAAACTCATAAAACTTGAGGCACATGATCGGATCGCACCCCTAACCAGAATTATCAACCTCTCCCTCAGTACCAATACAGTCCCTACCATGTGGGAAAAAGCAAGCATAGTACTAATCTTCAAAAAGGGAAACAACAAAATTCTAACTGACTACAGACCAAGTGCAATATTACCAGCACTCAGTTAAAAACTAGAGAAACTTGACACCACCCAACTCAATGCTTATCTGAGTACCCACAACCTACTCAACCCAGCCCAACATGACTTCTGGAAATGTCAAAGCACTACCACTGCATTACTCACATTAATAAACTAAATATATACCTCACCCAACAGAGGTGAATATACTAGGGCAGTATTCATTGACCTGACTAAGGCCTTTGACATGGTGGATCACACTATTCTCCTCAACAAGCTACACTCCCTAGGGATTTCTGATAACTCCCTCCCATGGTTCACCACTACCCTCGTGGACAGGTCACAGTGAGTTAAGATTGGGTCTTCCTTCTCAGACTATCTCCCCACCAGCATTGACATCCCACAGGGCTTGATTCTCTGGCCACTATTTTCCTTGCATATCAACTCTCTTCATCACTGCTTCAAGCACAGCTCCCCTCTCCTCTGTGTTGATGATCTCATGTTTATCAGCAAAGCCCCTCATGCAGAACTTATCAATAATGTCCTTTCTTCTGATCTCAAGGCAGTCCAGCAATGGTTCACAGCCAACAAGCTCATAATGAACCAAGCCAAATCCCAAGCCATTCTCTTTAAGACTCCATCACAGCTAAAAAACCTAAGTACTCCCCTCTCAGTGATCTGCGATAATGGTATTTATCTTGCTACAATCACCTCTTTCAAGTACCTGGGTATCACCCTTGACCCCTTTCTATATCCAATATAAAGCCACCAATGCAAGTTCTGGCATTGCTTACTGAGCCAGCACAAACCTCTCCCCTGCCACACGGCTTAATATAGCACAAGCACTACTGCTGCCCAAACTCACCTATGGCCTGTCAGTCTTTGCCAACACCACTGCATCTGTAATGTGTAGGTGGATAGTAGACTACAATAAGATCTACCACTTTGCCCTTACCTGCAACCAATTTACCCATCACTGCCATCTCTACAGCAAGCTAGGATGGCCCGTTCCTTCAGCACTAATGGACCTAACCCTTGGGAGCATTGTCCATAGCATAATACAGAACAAAGCACCCTCCTCCCTTATCACTCACCTAGTACCCAATACCAACTCTTAAACTCAAAGATCCCCAGAAGCCAAACAAATGTCCATCCCCAGAACAGGATCTAAATATGGCAAGTTAGCTTTTCCTCGGTAGTCCCCAAACTCTGGAATAGAATACCCTTACCTTTGAGGCAGATTATTTCTGCTGACCCCTTCAGATCACAGTTCAAAACCTGTCTGATCCAAAGGTACCAATGCAACTGTCCATAACCTAACCCACCTCATTAGCATCCCCTCTCCCAAGGTTACCTTACCTACAGCCAAGTTAATTTCTTCATACATGCACTGATTTACCACTTGCACGTCCTTGCTACCTCTTGGCTTTCATCAGTAAATTCATCTACTGTCTGTGCAATCACGGAATGCTGCTTACACTAACAAACTATTATCATTGATAACTATACTCTACCCTGCATTCTAGATCACTTTGCTATTGTGTACCATTCTACCTATTAGAGACTACTTTGTTATTATGTACCACTCTATTACCTATTGTATCCACTCCTCCATGGAGGGCCTCCTGGTGATCCCAAGGGCATGGCTAAAGACATCAGGAGACCGCACCTTTAAAGTGGTCAACCAGAGTTGTGGAATTCTCTACTGTGGTCATTCAGGCAAGCCTTCTCCATGGAGAGTTTTAAATGGGGCCTCAAGGCACACCTATTTAAGCAGGCACTTGATGTCCACTGAATTTTAAATGAAGCTGAAAGAGTTTTAGAATTATTATCTCATGTTTATTTATTTGTGTTTATAATTAACTGATCCTGATTTTTAACTGCTGTAAACTGATTTTAAACGGTTCCACTTCTTTGTGAAGTGCCTGGAGCCTCCAGGATTGGGCACTCAAGAAATAAAATTTGACTTGACTTGATGATCCCGTTATTGTTTTGATTAAAACCTTACCTTGCTTTGGTTTAACTCTCCTTGAACCCTGTGCAAGCCTTCTTCTTGTTGTAACCATCCATCATGCATAATTCTCTCTGTGTAAGCTCCCAGGTCATGCCTGAAAATAGGTAAATGTATGCCTGGTGCACCCTACCCAGTCAGCAAAAACTAAATTAAATAAATGTTCACCTAATAGGCTGAGATGCACATCTGACTAAAAAGGCTACAATCCATCCATCCTTGGGTTCTGCCTTGTCGTCAGATCTTCAGTTACTCATGTGCATCTGACCAAGCTGCAGCACAGTTTCAAAGCTCCTGCTATTTGCATTTAAAAATCTATTCAACTGCAACCTTAAGGTAAAGTTTACTATTCTGGCATGTGTATTCATTACTACTAATCACATGGACAGGCTGATTCCACTAATTCTGGTCAAACAAAACCACCTTTTAAGTATATATGCTACTATGCTACTATGTACTGTGGAACACTTTTCAGAAGGACAGTCTTACAGGATTTAGGACACTGTCCTACATGCTGGGCCATTAGAGATCTTAGGGCTCAGCTCCGGGCAGCATAGGCAGAGATTGCGTGCCTCATATTTCATATTCAAGAGGAGAAACATTATAAGAACTACCCGTCATTTCCCCAACATCCAACAGAAGAACCTCGACCGCAGAGGGTAGTTGGTCCAGGAGGGTGGCAGGTGGTTAGGAGGGGCAAATTGGGTGCCCCATCACTCTGTGCTCACCAACATATTACCCAAAACCATATATAAATACTATAGACAGGTATCTGCCTCATCTCTGAAATCAAACAAAGGGCAGAGGACACTGCAGAGCTGGACACTGCAGCACAGGAGCTAGCACAACAAAACTCACCCAAATCAGGAACCAAAACAAAAAAAGCAAAAAGGAAATCCAAAAAACTTCTGATCATAGGAGAGTCCATGATTCGGGGAGTTGATACCCATCTCCAGCAAGGGGTAATGGTCAGATGTCTCCCAGGTACCTCAGCGTGGAGAGACACTGACCGCATTGCTAAAATTGTTCACAAAGCAGGAGAAAAAACTGACATCCTGGTACATATAGGGACTAATGATCTTGCCTGCCGGTCAGTTGTGGAGACCAAGGAACACCTGACCAGGCTGGGTGACAGACTATCATCCATTTCATCCGGCATCTCCTTCTCTGAAATCCTGCCAGTCTGGGAGAGGGGGACAGATGGACAGAAGGTCACAGAAGGGGAAATAGGGGAGCTAAACATGTGGCTCAAGGGATGGTGCCAGGAAAAAGGACACAGATTTGTAGGGAACTGGCAACAGTTCTGGGAGTGAAAGTTCTTTAAATTTGATGGACTGCAGGGTTTTAAATAATTAATTAGCAGTTTTTTCTTGGGACTATACTAACTGTACAGAAAGTATTTATATAGATTTTCTAGAAGTGCTCTGTTTGTTAAACACAGTGAGGCAAGAGCTATGCATTTTCACAAAGATTTAGCACTTTTATGAGCAAAATGCTAATCATTTTTAGAGTTAAATAAATCCCTGGACTGCATCTGACTAAGGAGGGAGTCAGTGCATTGGGGAAGAAGTTTGACATCTTTGCAGAATATTTAAACTAGCAAATGGGGAGAGGGATGCAGCACCCCATACGTCGAATGGGAAGAACACCCCTTCCCCATCAGCTAATGGTCAAACAGGTATTCAGCATGTTTGCAGTTCATTTGCATCACCAGGTAAGAAAAAAGGTCTGTCTACCCATACGACACACAGGGGAAATGGCAAACCTCACCCAACAACTAACACACTGAAATCTGGCCAATGGAAAATCATGTACACAAATGCTCACAGCCTGGGAAATAAGATCCCAGACCTGCAGGCAATAATGTCAGAGACTAAACAGGACATAGTAGCAATTAGTGAGATGTGGTTTACCAGTAACCACACTTGGGAGACTTCAGTACCTGGCTATATACTATTCAGAAGAGACCGAGGTGCAAAAGGGGGAGGCCTGTATGTCAATGAAAATATCAAAGCTACAGAAATTCAGAATACACATAAGGAGCCAGAAGAACTGTGGGTCACCCCTGAAACAGGAAATGGGACAGCAATAAGAACTGGGGTTGTCTACAGGCCCCCAAACGGGGAGGACATAGACACATTACTGTTAGAAGATATACAAAACATGACAGCTAAAGGGGAGGTTCTAATAATGGGAGACTTCAACATGCCGGATACAGATTGATCAAAACCAGCAGGAACATCTGCCAGAACTAGACACATGGTGGATTCCCTGCAGGGGGAGGGCCTCAAACAACTGGTACAACAATCCACAAGAGACAGGGCTATCCTAGATCTAGTACTGACTAACAGGGAAGGGATCACAGATCTCCAAGTAGAAGGTCACCTGGGGGCCAGTGACCATCACATGGTATGGTTCAATTTGGCCACTACATCTAAATCACCCCATTCCAAGGCAAAAATATGGGACTTCAGAGGAGCTGACTTTGATAAGATGGTCAACAGAGCTAAGCTAGCCCTGGCAAAAAGAAACACAGGTGAGGGGGTACAGGCAAAGTGGGCAAGCATTAAGGATGCAATACTTGAAGCAACATCCCATTGTGTTAGATAGAAAAGAAAGTGCAAAAGAAGAAAGAAACCACTTTGGTTCTCAAATACAGTAGCAGAAAAGGACAGAGCCAAAAGGCTGGTCTTCAGGAAATATAAGGGAACACAGCGGGATGAAGATAGGGAGGCATACCAAACTGCCCTAAGGGGAACAGGGAAGGCAGTAAGACAGGCAAAGTCCCCAACTAAGGAAACACTAGCACGAACAGTAAAAGAAGGTGACAAGACTTTCTATAGATAGGTTAGCGAAAGGAGAAAGTCCAGAGGGGGTATTGCTAAGCTCAAAGGAGAAAAGGGAGCATGTGAGGAGGACGCTGTAAAAGCATCTATCCTAAATAGATACTTTTGCTCAGTATTTACTGAAGAGAAGGTAGGGCAGGGCCCACAGCTCAGCACCATGGACACAGGGGGGAAGGAGGTGAGTACTACTCCCTTCACAAAAGAAAGGGTCCTACAAGAACTCGCTAAGCTCAGGGTGGAAAAGGCAATGGGACCTGATGACATACATCCCAGGGTACTTAAGGAGCTAAAGATGGAACTAGCAGAGCCATTAGCAGAACTGTTTACTGAGTCTCTGAGCACAGGAGAGGTCCCAGAAGACTGGAGAAGGGCTCATGTGATCCCACTTCACAAGAGTGGTAGCAGGGAGAAGGCAGGGAACTACTGACCAGTCAGTCTTACCTCAGTAGTGGGCAAGATTATGGAGGCACTCCTTAAGGAAAGGATAGTGAAACACCTGGAATCCATAGGGGCACAGGATCCAAGACAGCATGGGTTTACAAAAGGAAGGTCCTGGCAAACTAATCTCATAGATTTATTTGCCTGAGTAACCAGAGTGGTGGACCAAGGGGGAGCAGTTGATGTCGCCTACCTTGACTTCAGCAAAGCTTTCGACACTGTTCCACATAGAAGATTGATTAATAAGCTAGGTAGGCTCGGGGTGGGTCAGAAGTTGGTCAGATGGGTTGCAAACTGGTTGATGGGCAGAAAACAGAGAGTGGTGGTAAATGGTATACAGTCAGAAGAGATGCAAGTCACAAGTGGGGTACCTCAGGGATCAATCCTGGGGCCAGTCCTCTTCAATATCTTCATTAGTGACATTGCAGATGGACTGGAGTGTAAGGCTTGTCTGTTTGCAGATGACACCAAGATCTGCAACACAGTTGATGATCCAGATGGGGTGGGCAGAATGAGAAGAGATCTGGGCAAACTAGCAAAATGGTCAGAAGAGTGGCAACTGAGATTTAATGCAAAGAAGTGCAAGATCATGCACATAGGGAAGAGAAACCCTGAAGCCACCTATAGGGTGGGAGGGGAGTTGCACGCAGTCACAAAGGAAGAAAGAGACTTGGGCATCATCATCACCGCTGACCTGAAATCATTCAAGCAGACCTCTAAAGCAGTAGGTAAGGCTAGGGGGATGTTAGGGTGTATTAGTAGGGGTATCACAAGTTGTAAGAGGGAGGTAATAATCCCTCTTTACAAGACACTGGTTAGGCCCCACCTGGAGCACTGCATGCAGTACTGGAGGCCACACCTTCACAAGGACATTAACCAAATTGAGGCAGTTCAGAGAAGGGCAACCAAAATGGTGCAGGGACTGCATCAGAAGACATATGAGGACAGATTAACGGAGCTCAATATGTATACCCTTGAGCAAAAGAGGGAGAGAGGTGATATGATCGAGACATTCAAACACCTTAAGGGCATTAACAAGGTGAAATAGTCTAACATGTTTAAAGATAAGAAAAATAGCAGGACAAGAGGACACAGTATGAGATTAGAGGGAGGCCGATTAAGGGGGAATGTGAGGAAATTCTTTTTCACAGAAAGGGTGGTGGATGCATGAAACCGCCTACCTCAGGAAGTGGTGGCTATGAATACAGTGCAGGACTTCAAACAGGCATGGGATAGGCATAAGGGAGCAATACAGATGAGTATGAATAGATAGACCACTGACAGAGCAAAGGCCTACGGCACATTTATAAGGTAGAAAAAGAAATGGTCAGACTGGATGGGACTTGCGGTCCTTATCTGCCATCAACTTCTATGTTTTTATGTATCTCTATCACTGGCCACCCCTTATCTAATGGGAACCAGCCACCCGTTAAAAAGCATCATGATTATCATCAGATTAAATTCAGGCATATTACTTTAAAGATTCAGCATGCAAGTTTCAGTTTTAAACAGATGCATTCGGATAACCTGAGTCATGTTTACTCTGACTGCCTATACTAGCGGAGATGGGCGCAAGCCTATTTTGATGTATTGTTGGTGAAGCTGTTTGAATTGGTGTCCTGTTTCTTTGGGTAGAATTTATTCATTGTTGCTGGCTTCACTAGCTGCAAAGTTTTGAGTGGGGGAAGGGTGCTAATTTGTCTGGCCAGGTCTCACTCAGCAGGGAGGCAGAGCTGAATCAGGTGTGGAGTCAGTGCTTTGGCTTCTCAGAAGGAACTGGAAGGGGGACAGGATCAGATCTACAGTACAGTAGCTTCTTGTTTTACATTGTTTTTCATGGATTCTACTTGGTAGAATGTTTATTTTCTTTCTTACTACTAAGGAGCTAGCAGGGTATTGTTTGGGGCTGTTGGAATTTTGAAACCTGTTTTGGTAGCTAAAAGTGGGCTCATTTGTTTGGTTTACGGTGTGGCAGGCTGCATTTGTAGAGGCCTATTTCTTCTCTTTTAAACATAATTGGTGTAATTTAACTGGTCTGTTGCTCAACATATCTAAACGTGTGCAACAAAGGAGGTAAGGGACATAAAGAATGTTTTGCACTGATAGAGGGGGTAGGGGGACTTGGGGAGTGTTTGGTATCCTGCATCTGGAAGGGTGGGGGTCGCTGGTGGGCAACGACAGCAATGGGTAGGGTGGTAGGCTGCAACAACTGTGGTGCACCAATCTTTCTAAACATTGCCTGGAGAGTGGGAGGATGTTTAGTGTGCAACCACATAGAAAACTTAGAAAGGAGATTGAGGGTCTGCAGGAGGAACTAAGACAGGCAAGGCAGATTGGGGTGGGTTTAGCCCAATACTGGAGGGAGGAGGAAGGGGAGATGAGGAGGGCAATTTAAGCCAACAGTGGTGAGAGAGGCTCAGAAGAAGGAAGCAGAGACAAAGGCCCAGGCCAGGAAGAACGTTGTGCGGGAAACCAGGTCAGGAGACAAAAGTCAAATGGAAGGAGGCAAGGGACTTGTGAGGGAGGCGAAGAAGTGGCAAAAGTCATGGAGTGGAAAGGAGAGAACAGGTTACTATGCAGAGAGAGAGCAGGCATTTGTGAAGGATCTTCAGAAAATAGTTTTGCACTGCTAGAGAGGAAGAAGGTGGAGGAGGAAGTGATGAAATTAGAGGAGTAATTGATAAATGCCTGGACCAAACTGAGCGGGGGGAAGTTCTGCTGGGAGAACTGCAACAGGGGTAAAAGGGCATAATAATGTGCAGGAGGAAGAAGAGGAGCTGGAAATGAGGGAGGGAGATGAAAGGAAGCAAGCAGGGAGTAAGAGGGGTGGAATCTTAGTGCTGGGGGACTCAATACTAAGAGGAGTTAGGTGGGGTAGCAAGGCGGAGAGGCATAGTCGCATTTGGGTGGAGGCCTTGCCAGGAATGACAGCGGAAAGGGTGGGACAGTCTGTTCTGAAATATGCTAGAAGGGTAGGGACAAGCCTCATTTAATTATACATCTTGGGACAAACGACCTGGCTGACAAGACAGTGGATATAGTCCAGAGGAGGTTTGAGGAACTAGCACAATTATGTGAGGGGCAGGAAGATCAGTAACTTTTCCGAGATACTTCGGTGCCAAAGGCAAGCACAACAAGAAAGCTGAGAATAGAGGAATTTAACAGATGGCTAAGAACCTGGTGTTGTGCTAAAGGGTATGGGCTGTTGGGGGGTGGGAGGGACCTGGGAGGACAGTAGTCTCTATGCCAAGGACAGACTACACTTGAGTGAGGAAGGAAAGAAAGTGTTGAAGCAGAGGATGGAAGAATATATAGAGGAAGTTTGGAGTTTAAACTAGGAGTGGGTGGCAGTTGGGAAGAGATATGCAGGGACCACAGGTTGGGAAATCATATGAGCTTACCCCATAACAGTGACAAAGGACAAATGGCAAGTACTATTGGTGATGCTAGGAAAGGAGGGCAGGATGGGAGGAGGGGAAAAGGTGGAAGGTGGTTACCCTAATGCTAGGAGCCTTGGGAGGAAAACTGCAGAGTTGCAGGTTCTCATGGCAGAGGGAGAGGTGGACATTGCAGCCATCACGGAAACATGGGCCACCCAATATAATGACTGGGACCTGTCTGTACCAGGGTACAGGTTATTTCGTAGGGACAGGGTGACTGGGAAAGGAGGGGGGGTGGCACTATATGTGAAGGAAGGACTGAAGTGTGTAAGGGAGGAAGGGGAGGAGGGCAGTACAGAGTCACTTTGGGTGCAAATCCAGGATTCCAAGAATAGGAGTCTTAGAATGGGAGGTGTACAGGCCACCATCTCAGATGGAGGAGTTAGACAGGGAACTAGGGGACAGATCAGGAGGACCTGCGAGAAGGGTAGTGTGGTGATTGTGGGGACTTCAACATGCCAGAAGTGGACTGGGCACCCCAACAACCAGGAACAGAAGGAGCAGGTACTGCTGGATGCCTTCCAGGACAGCTTCCTGCTGCAAATGGTCAGTGAACCAACCAGGTTAGGGAATACCCTTGACCTTGTGCTGGCAAATGGGACTTGTGAGAGAACTTACAGTGGAGGAACCGCTGTCAGGGAGTGACCACCACTCAGTATGGCTCACATTGGATATGGGCAAGGAAGGAGTGGAATCTGGCACAAGAGTGCTGGACTTCAGGAGGGCTGACTTTGGGAGAATGGGGAAAGTGGTAAAAGGGTACCTGGCCAGAATTCAATCTAGTATGGATACTAACCAGAGATGGGAGCTCATAAAGTTGGGGATAGTGGAGGCAACCAAAACCTGCTGCAAAGCCCAGAGCAAGAAGGCTAGAGCTAAGAAACCGAGCTGGTTGAGCAAGGAGGTCATGGAAAAGGTAAGGAGGAAAAGAGCTGCCTTTAGGAAATACAAGAAAACAGGGAGGGGAGGACAGAGAGGAGTACTTGACAGAATCGAAGGAGGTGACAAGGGCAGTAAGGAGCCAAAGCATCTACGGAACTCAGGCTGGCACAAGGCATTAAGAAGGGGGAGAAGGACTTCTTTAAGTACATCAGGAGAAAAGGAGCTGTAAGGACCAATAGTAAGGATTAGGAAGGAGGGGGTTGGGTGGAAGCAGGGTATGATAAGGCGGAAGCACTAAATGAGTACTTCTGCTCAGTATTTACTAAAGAAGAGGGGTGACACCCAAGATGGGTGAAATGGCAGACACAGGGGGGAAGTGGTGACAAATGGGAAAATCATGGAGGACAGAGTTCGAGAGGGTTTGAAGGCACTGAGGGTGGACAAGGCACCAGGCCCAGATGGCATCCACCCCAGGGTACTGAAGGAGCTGGCAGAGGTCCTTGCAGGACCTTTGGCAGACCAATTTAATACCTCACTACATTCAGGGTGTGTACCTCAGGACTGGAGGATGGCTCATGTGGTGCCCCTCCACAAGAGTGGCCCCAAGGATGAACCAGGAAACTACAGACCAGTGAGCCTCACATCCATCGTGGGTAAGCTAATGGAGACTATCCTGAAGGAGAGGCTGGTGGCCCTCCTAGAGGCCAAGGACTACAGGACAGCAGACAGCATGGCTTCCATCGTGGCCGATCCTGCCAAACCAACCTGGTCGGGTTCTATGACTGGGTAACTAGGCAACTGGATGGGGGACATGCAGTGGATGTCCTGTATCTGGACTTCAGTAAGGCATTCGACTCCAGTGCCACATGGAAGGCTGGGAAGAAAGTTAGTAGGCACAGGGGCAGGTGCAATGCTGGTGAGATGGGTAGGAAACTGGCTGCAGGAAGGCAACAGAGGGTGTGGTGGGTGGGAGCTCTCACCCAAGGGCAGTGACAGTGGTGTCCCACAGGGCTCGGTGTTGGGACCAGTGTTGTTTGGGATATTCATTGCAGACATATCATGGGACATCAAGAGCAAGATCAGTCTGTTTGCTGATGATACCAAGGTTGGCGCGTAGTGGATGACCTAGGGGATGGCAGGGGTTGCAGGATGATCTGGCAAAGCTTGAAACCTGGTCAGACACCTGGCAACTGGGCTTTAATGCCAAAAGTGCAAGGTGATGCATTTTGGGATGAAGAACCCAAGGAGGACTTACCAGCTAGGGGAGTGCAGCTAGCCCAGACAGAGGAGGAGAAGGATCTGGGTGTGCTCATCACAGGGTCAATGAACAACTCGGCACAGTGTAGGAAGGCAGCTGCAAGGCCAACAAAATGCTGGGTTGTATTGCAAGGGTATATCCTCAAGGAGGAGGAGGTGATTCTGCCACTGTATAGGTCATTAGTTAGACCACACCTGGAGTACTGCGTGCAGTTCTGGCATCCGTATCTGAAAAGGACATTAAGTTACTGGAGGGAGTGCAGCGCGAGGCGACAAAGATGATCAAGGGTCTGGGGACTTATCATATGAGAGGAGGTTGAAGGAGTTGAACATGTACTCACTGGAGGAGAGGAGAGACAGGGGGACATGATTGAAACCTTAAATACATGAAAGGAATAAACAAGACAGGTACAGAGGGGCTGTTCAAAGTAAGGAGGGAGGGCCACCAGGGGCCATGATATGAGACTGGAGCGAGGAAGGTTCAGGAGGGAGATGAGGAGACACTTTTTACAGGGGTGGTGGCTCGGTGGAATGCGTTACCTGCAGAAGTGGTATGCAGTAGAACAGTGGACTGCTTCAAACGAGGATGGGACAGGACAAGGGGGAGGGTTAATGAAGGGGAAGGGTGGAAGGGAGGGGCAGCTGCAGAATAAGGGGTGCTAGCTGCACATTCGAGCAGACTTGATAGACCTCTAGGCCTTTATCTGCTGGCAAATTTCGTATGTTCGTATGTGTGCCTGTGACCCCTAATTCAGTGGTCACACATCTCACTGTGCACACTCGTATTGGTGGAGTACTCACCTGGCAGAGGGGCACTCATCAAATGAAAATAATTCAGTACTGCACTTTCCAAGCACCTGGATCCTCTATTAGTGGCTCAAGGCTTAATTTGCTAATCCCTCTGCAACACTGCCACAAGGGAGCATGGAGAACTATACTGAGGCTGTCAGCTTGTTTCAGCAGGGCTCAGCAGTAAGGGTCACAGGTTATCTGAAGGGGCTAAGTTGGTGTTTAGATGCCATGAGTGCTACACTGCCTTGATCTGACCATCTTGTGCAGTTTGATTCCTTCCTGCCATCCCTCTTACCTTGCTCAACCAGTTCTTGCCAGGGCATTTTGCTTTTGCTCCTGCCCATCCCCTTCCTTACTCAACCCCTATGTGAAGTCATGCTAGATTACTGCAAGGCCTCAACCTCATATTTAATTACAAAGGTTGGCCTTGTAGCACAGGAAGTGATCCAAATCACATCACTTCCTGTGGTCATGTTAAAGACGCACAGACTTCTGCAGTGCTGTTGACAGGAAGTGACACAATTCACATCACTTCCAGTGGCCATGTTGGGGGTACTGTATGCACCACATCAAGAATTCACTGAGCAACTATATGTAGCACTCAAATATAAAACAGCCTGCTACATATTTATGTGTATGTATCTAGATCGATCAATCTCTCTCTCTCTCTCTCTCTATATATATATATATACACACACACACACACACACACAAGAAAGCCCTCCAGGATGAAGCACAGCACTGCAGAATTCTGCAGAAGAGTTACAGCAGTAAACAATGCAATTTAAATGGGAGTTAATCCCTTTTGTCATCCAGTAAACCTGTGACAATGCGCTTCATCCTGGAGGGCTTATGTGTGTGTGTGTATTGTAATGGTGCAAACACACTAAAGGACCTCTCCCATTATGTTGCCTTCTAGCAGGCATCATAGTGAAGTCAAAAAAGTGTAGAAACCGCAGCAACCCTCTCCTGCTCACACAAGCTTGACATCTGTGTTCCCTATGCACTCCAGTAGATGCTCCAACTCTGCTGTACCAGCAAATTGCTCCAGAAGAGCCAGACTAGTCACTTATTATTACAGCAGACTAACCAGCAAGCCACCAACCAGAACTAAACCAACACACAAGAGCAAGGATACAACCACAGATGCTCCAGATACCATGTCCACAATTTATGACTGCAATAATGGAGAAGCTAGCGGAAATAACTAATCCACACAAACCAATCATCAATGATACCCACGCCTGCCTTGCCACCACACACTCCTCAGCCCACTACTCCTGAGCCAGACAAAGAAAACCCCAAGTCAGGGGAGCAGTCATCGAAAGAATCCATCAGTTCTCTGTAGTTTTCATTCAGAAGAACTACTTGTACCATATTGTGGCTTTAATTTCAAAATCCATTCATCAGGGCCACTGTAACTTTAAATCAGAACTCTACTTGTGCAAAGCTTTGGCTTCAAGTACAAATCCACTCCTAGTGACTGATGACACACCTGAGTCTCAAGCTAGCGGGGTCGGGTATGTGCAACAAGTCCTTCTGCTGTGAAGTGCTCCCCTGGCAGCAGAGTGCTCACTGCAAATCAGAAAAAAAAAAGACTTATTCTGAGCCATGCCTCAAGCCCCTGCTAGCAGTTCCAGGATCACTCACTCCACTACTCCCTGCAGAATGTTCTGTGGGAGCAGAGAGGAGTCCTTACAGTTAGAAGGCAGAATAGCTTAATAACTGCCAAGGCGTGGATGTTGCTCAGAGTAGACACCATCCTCCACTGTTGCGGTGTTACTCTGTGAATGCCATTCTCCCCTGTTTATAATGGGCATTGGCTGTTGCAGAAGCACATGCACCATACGCACCTCCTTGGGTGATGGATCCTCTTGTTCATGCACACGCCCCAATGCACTGACAGCATAACACTGATGTCATCGACATCACAGTGAGGGCACACAGTGCCAACATAGCATCTAGGTGCCATATTGCCATACGTGCCCTAATACTCAATTTTCATGATCCCCTGTACTCACGGATGGGGGGGACTAGCATTCATCACTTGCTAGCAGTGTGAGTCAGCTGCATCCATATACGACTGCTTCTCACCTATATTCAGATATTGGAAACTGCCTCTCGATTGTGTTACTGCCTCTTAACCATGGAAATGACCTGATTCATGCTACTTCCCCCCCCACCACCATGATCTATGGTACACTTGCAGCTGCCTGAAGTGATCCATTTTACATCATGTCCCGTGGCCATGTTGGAATACAGCTAATCTCTCCAAGATGTCTTTCTGCTACTGGAAGTGACCTGATTCATATCACTTCTGACAACCCTCTGGGTGAGGCGCCATTGATGTTAATACTGGCCATTTTAGCATAGACAGTACCTCTGACTGCATTACTCCCTGCTGTCATCCTGAGCATGCCAGGTGCTCACAACTGAACCTCTCTGGCTTCACTTTTAATTATATACTACAGAAGGCAACTGATTAAGTCATTGTGGCCCTTGATGTGGCTCGATCTCTGTGCCACTTCCATGGTTATACTGTCTATGCAGCAGCATATTTATGCCCATAAGTATCATTTACATTGTTTATTGGCCCTATTGGCATGCACTATCCCAAGGGAGACACCTGACACAGCATCTCTGCTCCTGCAAAATTATCAAGCCATGGCCACACTCATTCAAGTGCAACAACAGTTAATGGCTGCTATGATGGAGAAATTGGCAGAAATAGAAAACCAGTGCAATCCAGCTCCCTAAGAACAGTGGGGACAAGGAATATATTGTATATTCTTTATGGTACAGAACAGAACAGGAGACTTACGTCTTGTGCAAAATTTAACATTCTTGAATCATTTCATGCAACATAATTGGTTCAAGATGGAAACCATCCAATCCACTGTCAGAGCAGGATGCATACCTCCACATTCCCATCAGACCATCACACCACAAATTCCTCAGGCTTCACATACTGCGAGGACACTTTCAATATCAGGCACTCCCATCTAGCCCAGCGTCTGCACCACAGGTATTCACCATGATCTCAACAGTCATATCAACAAAACTAAGAGAACAGGGCATTCAAATAACACCATCTCTGGATGACTGTCTGATATGAACTAGGTCACCATATCAAGCTCAGAGGGAAATGCAAATGGTGCTACGCTGCCTAAAAGCATGGATGGGTCATCTACAGACAAAGGAGTAGTCTAACACCCAGCCAACACATAGAGCATCTGGGAGCCCGGATTGACACCAGCACCATCCTAGTTCATCCATAAAAAAAGAAAATATGAAAGTCGACCCAGTGGCATGGAGGGCTGAGGTGTTAAGTGCCTCACCTCCTGACATGCCAGTGAGTCAGGTTCAGAAACAGAAGCAGGTCATTCAGCGGCTGGCCCGGTAAGGGAGGATTGAGCATCCATAGGACTGCTCTCCTCTTTCAGGAAGGGCGGATGCCATGCCTCGCTGTTGACTGCCACCTGGAGGTGTCTGCATAGCAGCACAAGTGAGGTACACAGTGGGAAGAAATCCCATGCACAGAGCATCAGGGGCATGTCCACAAAGGTGGAGCATGCACATACATGGGCCCAGGGGAGAAAAAATGGAAACCTGGAGGCTTGGGTTTCATGAGGGAAAACTGGAAATGCTGCGCATCAGTGGTATAAAGGACGGGTGCAGAATTAGGCTGCCACCTCATAAGAAACACAAGAACACAGGAATTACTCTGCACTCCACAGGAACTGCGAAATTAGGTCCCATAAAGAAATTCAGTAGACTTTCTGTAATTTCAATGGTATGATTACCTAGATTTATTTCACTTTTTCCACAAAACTGCGACTAACAACAAAAACTCCTGCACTTCACTCTTTTGAGCTTCCTTAGGGAGTACCACATACAAAACATCAAAGACTTAAATACGGATCAGGGTATGTGACATCATCAATTACATCACATTCTAATTGTTTAATTCATCTTAAAGTTAACCCATTCAGTCACTGTTTTGTATTACATGATATTAAAGAAGAATTGCTGAAATAAATGTATGAAGAAAAACTAAAAAATAATATTATTGGTGTAGATTGTTAAAGTTATGTGCTACATTTTATCACAAACACTACACCATAAACTTTTTAAACTAATATTAAAATTAAATACAAAAAAAGAAAGAGCTTCTTTAAAGACTGTTTATGTAAAAAGCTCCATACCATACATGTATGTCTATGTAAGATGGTTCTAAACATGAACAGTCTTAAAAAACTTTAAATAACTCCACAAATTATATTATTTGTGCTTTTAAACCAAGTCTATTGAATTTCTTTATGGGACCTAATTTCGCAGTTCCTGCGGAGTGCAGAACAATTCCTGTGTTCTTGGGTTTCATGAAGTCCTGCCTGTGTCTCAATGGTCCACACTACCATTCTGGTCCCAAAGTCACACTAAATTGTTTGCTGGGAAGGAGGAGGATGTCCCTCCCCCTCCCGTCGCACTGAAGGGGGAATTTGTTAGGGTACCTGCTTCCAAACCTGGAGGAGATAAGTGAACAACAATCAGGGAAAGGGCTGATAAGCCATCCAGACCTGCATAAGAAGGATAAAAACCTTTGTGGAAAGAAAAAGAAAAGAGACTAGTCAACATGATCCAGCAGGCACAGAACTTTATGCACACCAAGTATCCAATTCTGGAACAGAAGGTGCAGGTACTAGGAATGACTGCATCATGTATTGAGCTAGTGCCCTGGGTGTGATGGAAACTATGACCACTTCAACCCCTAGCAATACAAGAGGAATATGACCTATCAACAAGAGTCACATCCGCTTCATGGAAAGAAAGTCACCTGTTTGGTGGTCAGAATGCAAGAACCTCTTCAAGGAACTCAGTCTAGATCAGAACATGATAGTTATAGACACAGACGAAAGCCTGACAGGATGGGAAGCATCAACAAAAACTGCACAGCAAAAGGTAGACAGACAACAACAGGCTCATATCTACCCATCAATATCCTTGAAATGTAGGCAGTTTGCAATGCACTACTACACTTCTGTGCAAAACTAACCAAGAGGGTCTTAATACACTCAGATAACAGATCCACAGTGGCCTAAATTGTCAAGCAGGGGGTTACCAGAAGCAAAGAGATGCAATGGGAGGCAGCCAAAGGAATAATCTGGGCACAGAATCACTTAATTTACATAGTCAGTCATACACTTGGTGGGCAAACTCAATCACAGCGGACTGGCTCAGCAAATAGTAAATTCACCCAGGAGAATGGCAACTGCATCTAAAGATATTTGCAAATACAAACAGGAGATGAGGCCCAGTCCAGTTGATCTAATGGCTACAGCAAAGAACTCATAGGTACCCTTTTTTTCTCCTGATTCAAGGAGAAACAAGCCATGTTCATAGACTGGTACTTTCCAATGGTATACATTTCCCACTATTCTCACTAATACCACAGGTCTTACAGAAAATAAGACTGTTAAGGGCACAAGTAATCTTAATAACCCTGTACTGGCCACTTTGCAGCTAGTTTGCAACAGTAGTGTCAATGGCACTGGACCATCCTTGCAGGTTGCCCAACAGATCCGACACAGGGGCCAGTCAAACACACCAGCCCACACAATCTAAAACTAATGGCCTAGTTCCTGAAAGGGAGAGATTGGCAAAAGCAGATTTATTTATTTGCTTTTGGTAACTGGGTAAGTGCGCTAGGCAACATAACCTGCCTATTTTCATGCACGACCCGGGAGAGTACAATAGGTCAATACAGCAACAGCAGAGTACAAAATCATAACAGTAGTACAAACAATCAGGTAAGTGCAGTGAAATTGGGTACAAAATACATAATAGAGGACTGCCATAAATACGAAGCATGGATAGCAGCCAACAGTGTATCATGCCATTAATAGCAGCTGGCAGTAAGCAAACATTCAGAAAGCCTAGCTGGGAGCGAGCAGTCCTGTAGGCAAAGCTAACCACAGATATCAAAATTAACATGCTAGACTAGGATCACATGATAGAGACACATAAATCAAGCCAAAGGATAGGTAAGGCAGGCAGAAATTTAAGACAAACGGCAATTCCGAGGGGTGGGAAGGTCACAAACAAGTAGTCAAAGTTGAGAGGAGTGACAAGGGGAGGGACAGGAATGAGGTTAAGTGCAGTCACAGGTTTCAGAAACAAGGAGGTGGGAAAATAGGGCATGTTTGAAAGTAAGGTGGGATGAGGAGTTCCTGACATTGCATGGGAGAGAGTTGCACAACCTAGGAGCAAAGTAGGAGAAGGCTTGTTCACCCATTTTTGTGGAGCAAGTCTGAGTAGATAGTAATGGGGAGGTTGAGGACCCGAGGAAGCGAGAGTGAGAGACTAGTATAAACATGTCCCCCAGAGAGGCAGAACAAGGTGTTCTGGTTAAGGAGTCAACAAACAGCCTAGGGCACCAGGAGACAGCCATTTCAAGGCAGTATAGAGACGGCAGCGATGTGTAAGGCGGGGAGCAGACAGGGAAAATCTACAGATTTTGTTGTAAGACATGTCCCAACTGTGAAGGATGTCCACATTAGCATGTGAAAGCACCGGCAGAGCATAAAGCAGTTATGGGAGTAAAACCCCACATGCAACAGATATCCTGGCAGCCCGGGGTGAGAGAGTGGCGCACTTTGTAGGCCGCATCAATTTTGGCATTGACCAAGTGACACACCTCGCTAACATGCATCACCCCTAGGTGCTTGAAGGATGAAGTATTGGATTCAGCAGTCCCACTGCAGCTGCACACCAGGAGTTTAGTGGACTCAGTAGGTACCTTTCTGTGGGACCCAAAGAGCATGGCCTGTGTCTTAGATATGTTTATGACTTGATAGTTGGATGAGAACCAGGACTGCAGGGTCTGAAATGCAGAGGAGAGATGAAGATTGATGTCGGCAATAGACTTGGAGGACAAATAAAGCACCAGGTCATCTGCGTACATTATAATGCTACAGTGAGATGATGTAGTGGGGATATCATTAATGAAGAGGGAGAAAAGTAGAGGACCCAGGATTGAACCCTGTGGAATGCCACGGGTAATCAGGACAGGGGAGGAGGTGGACTTACAGAAGGATACAGCCTGAGACCGATTATCAAGGTAGTTGCTCAGCCAGGAGAGGGTAGAGTCAAAGGCACCAAGAGTATTCAGCTTGAACAGAAGAACAGGGTGATGAAAAATGTCAAATTCTTTGGAGAGATCAATGAAGACAGCTCCAGTAAGCAAGCCCTTGTCCATATTATTTTTTATATCGCTGGTCAGTTGAGTAAGAGCTGTAGCAGTGCTGTGCCCTACCCTAAAACCATGTTGTATGGGGGATTGTAAATTGAAGTTAAGAATGGGTGCAGAGACCTGCCAGTGAAAAAGTTTCTCGAGCAGTTTGCTGAGAGTGGGCAGAAGTGAAATGGGTCTGTAGTAAGATATGATCCTGGACTCCCCTTTCTTAAAGATAGGTATAATCCTGGCAATGTTCCAGACTGAAGGCGCTGAGGCAGAGTAGATGGAGAGGTTAAAGAGTCTGGTTACAGGTACAGTGAGACTAGAGGCAAACTGCCAGAGAATCCTAGGATGTATACCATCTGGGCCTGCACTGCCATTAGCCGGTAAAGACCTGAGAAGCTTAAGCACCTCAAGACAAGTGACCGCTGATAGTTCAAAGGCCAGTGTTGCAGTGGCTGGTGGGCATGGGATTTTATGGGGGTGTCGGCAGATGAGGGGGGGATAGAAGGGGTGGAAAACAGAGAGTTAAAAGCATTGGCAATGGTAAGGGGGTTATTGGAATGAGTATCATTTATCAGCATTTAATTTGGAGTCATAGGCTATTATGACCCAAAATTTCTTTAATATGTGACCAGTACCGTTTGGGGTTAGAAGACGAAGAACTGAGAAGGTTGCGGTAGTATAAGCTCTTGGCCGCATGAATCTCCCTTTTACATGCGTTCCATAAGGCCCTGTAGGCCTCAAAGTCTGCTTGATAAGAAGTGGACTTCCAAATTGACCAGAGATTGTCTCTCCATTTTGGCAGCTGAAGTAGGGGGCACTTGAGCCATTTGGTGACTTTACCTTGTACTCTATGTGTGGTGGCCAGAATGTAAAGGTACTGTAGAAAGATTAGGGTATCATTATAGTAACCTATTGCTTTGTTATGTAGATAGGGGACCAGTCAACCATCCTAAGATCACGCAGAAATGCAGCATGGTTAAGTTTGGAGATGTCGGAGAAAGATACAACTTTGGCTGGGTAAGAGGGAGGGGGAGGTGTCCCAGGTGCAGTACACCGGGCAGTGATTGCTTATGGAGTCAGGTAGGACTTCTGCCAAGGGGAAGTTCCCAATCCAATTGGTGAGTATCCAGTCTATGAGGGTGGCGGTGGTCCCCCAATAGGAGGTCCTGGTGGGGCTCCTGAGGAGCTGAGTAAGGTTAGCCTTGCTTGTAGTAGAGGTTAAGAGGGATGAACTAGGTCCAGCCCAGTCCAGATTAAAATCGCCCATGCAGACGACTTCATTTTCCCAGACACAGAGGACATGAGTTCAATAAACTCTTCCAGTCCCTGCTTTGAGTTTTTAGGGGGTAAATAGACGCAGAAGATATGAATTTTTTTGACTGGAGCACCTCGCAATTTGCCAGAGGGGGACTTCGTATAAAAGATATGTTGAGGTGAGGCTTGAGGTACACAGCCAGGCCACCCCCTCTTTTGGCATTAGGCTATCAGACCGAAGCATATTATAGCCAGGCAAGGAGCAGCGGGAGTCTGTAATAGAAGGTTTCAGCCAAGTTTCAGACAGAGCCAGCACATCTGGAATAATTGAGGTGACCCAAGCCTCAAGTTCAGGGAGGTTAGCGCAGTAAGGCTCCTAATGTTAAGGTAAGCAAAGGTGAAACTGGGAGATTGATGCCAGCAATTGGTGGTAACATTAGCTGAAGAGGGTCCAGGATTGGTCTCAACGTCCCCAGCAAGAGTAAAGGAGAGACTAATTATCCAGAGGGAGGCTATGACAAATGCGTGGGCGACACTCGCAGGAGAAAGAGCGAATCTCCACAAGATATACCTAAGTGAGACCCCAATGGGTTTATTATTGAGACCCAGCATAGGTAGAGGTTTAGGAGTGGGGTCAGAGAGCAAGTTGGAATAGCAGAAGTTGTCAGTGGAGTAAAAGAGGTAGGTAGAGGGCTGCTCGAAAGGGCCAGTTAATACTACAAGAAACAACATAGCTCCTGCAACTAGCAGGAGGGAAAAAATAGTACTAGGGAACATGGTGAGGAAGGACCAAAGGCAGAGGTAATTAGGGATGAGTAAAGACGAGTAGAAGAGTAATTCTGTACTGGAACAGGAGATTCAGAATAAGCAATAAGAGTAGAGACTGAGAGTCAGGGTCCACCAGAGTACAGGCGACAACTAGTGGTGAACCCGTATAAAGTGCAGATGGCAAAGTATGGAGATAGTGTAGAAAAGAAAATAAATCACATCTCGTAGAAATCACGTTTCATGATCTCCTCTAGTATAAACGTCAGCTAAGGGTGGGAGGGTATTGGGGGGCAGGGAGCAGTCACGAAGCGACTGCAGGAAACTGCTTGGCAGCCCCTGAACAGAGTCGGCAGCTGGCGGCTCAGAGATGCACTTCAACGCAGTTAAAATAAATTTGCATTAAGCATGCCCAAAGTAATGTTTAAAATTCAGTATGCCACCGGGAGCTAGACTGTACTAGCAAGATCTCTCGCTGTTCCTAGCACAACTCCCTCAGCTGTATTCCAGCAAGATTACATTAACAATTGCCACGTAGGTTACTGAAAAAAGAATATTGCCGAGATCTATGCAGCACTGAATGGATCACCCAGCTTGACCCTGCTATGTCCGTGGGGAGAGAAAAGCTCCGACAGTGAACAGAACGGGAGAGTTCCACGGGCAAGGGTCAAAAAGGCGCCAAGTTTAAAATCATAGATGCAGCAAGCCGTTGATTCTTTTGTTGCATACCTTTACTTATGGCGGTCGGACGGCCCCTGCGCAGCTCCTGGGTAGAAAGCCCTGGGGGTAGAGACAGGCTGTGGAGAGAAATAAATAGGTAGATGATACTGCTAAAAACAAAAGGGGAGTGATGTAGATGGGGCAGGGAAAGGTATCAGGTTAATGCAGGGGTTGTAAGGACAGGACAGCAAGGAGCGATAAGGTTGAAGGACATTGAGACAGGTTGGTACAGAAAGCAGCGCGGTTACGGTACTAGGCACGATCAGCAACAGCTGCAGTTAAGCTTGGAGCTAGAGACCCACAGGGCAGGAAAGAAAGGTAGAAAAAGGGCAGGAGTAGGGAGCAGGAGAACAGCATAGGTAAATAAAATAGCCAGGAAAGCCCAGAGTGGGACCTTATAACAGACTACAGTGTTTCATGCACCAAAGGTTTCAAACTTGCTAGCACAGTGAACAAAATTACGTTAAATCACAAGAATTCACCACAGCAACACCACAGTATAGCACCACAGAAATATACTTATGCAGACTTTAAGCTCTTAACATGCTATTGTAAATAAGGCAAATCATGCACGAGCCAAATGCCACAGTCCCACTTAACCAGCCTGGCAGGCTAAGTATTTTTCCTGCTTGGCAGCCCCTGAACCGAGTCGGCAGCTGGCGGCTCAGAGATGCACTTTAATGCAGTTAAAATAAATTCAAATTAAGCATGCCCAAAGTAATGTTTAAAATTCAGTATGCCGCCGGGAGCAAGGCTGTACTAGCAAGATCTCCTGCTGTTCCTAGCACAACTCCCTCAGCTGTACTCCGGCAAGATTACATTAACAATTGCACGTAGGTTACTAAAATAAGAATATTGCCGAGATCTATGCAGCACTGACTGGATCACCCAGCTTGACCCTGCTATGTCCGTGGGGAGAGGAAAGCTCCGACAGTGAACAGAATGGGAGAGTTCCACGGGCAAGGGTCAAAAAGGCGCCAAGTTTAAAATCGTAGATGCAGCAAGCCGTTGATTCTTTTGTTGCACACCTTTACTTGTGGCGGTCGGACGGCCTCTGCGCAGCTCCTGGGCAGAAAGCGCTGGGGGTAGAGACAGGCTTTACTTATGGTGGTTGGACGGCACCTGCGCAGCTCCTGGGCAGAAAGCCCTAGGGGTAAAGACAGGCTTTACTTATGGCGGTCAGACAGCCCCTTCGCAGTTCCTGGGCAGAAAGCCCTGGGGGGTTGAGACAGACTTTACTTATGGTGGTCGGATGGCCCCTGCGCAGCTCCTGGGCAGAAAGTTCACTCAGTCACAGACACTATGTTACAAGTAAGCAATAACCCATGACAGAGTATGAGGTTATGGGGATTTAATGCACGGCTGGGTGCATTGTGAAGCATAAGGCTACAGGCCAGGTGTCCTCACAGCACCCCAATTGTGCATTAAATCCCCATAACCCCATACCCTGGAGTTGGTTATTGCACTTATAACATGGGCTATGTCAAAACCATGAGAAGACCAACAAAAAGGTTTTTTCTGCTGTTTAAAGCCCCAAAAAGGTACTGTATCCTTCCACCTTGCAAAATAGTCCCTAACAAAACAAGCACAGCTCGTTGGTATTATGCACATAGAAATGTCACACGTACAGTGTTGACATGATCTGTGACATTTCTTGTGCAGAACATGCTCTGGTACCATCCCTAGAACATTTCATTTGTCCCCCCCCCCCTCCACACATGCAAATGTGGTACAACACTGACCCTAATACTGGAGCCAATCAGATATCAACAGCCACAGGCAGGCAGGAAGTACATCATTTAATGGACTCATGACAGGTACCTCTTTATTACTGTGCAGCAAACAGCACATCACACAGCTGTAAAACACATTGGGGCACTCTGAAGACATTTGTCTCTGTCTTGCTGCCTGGACTCAACTCAACAAATCTGTCTCTAAGAGTTCTCGTTCTCGTTCTCTCTCTCTCTCTCGTATGAGCAAGGGAACTTTTTAGCATCACACACATGACCAATGCATTACCACTGTCAAAGCCTGTACACAGTGCAGCACTGCTGCATGACTGTGAGAGGACTTTGCTCAACTCAAATCTCCCACTGTGTCTCTCTCTCTCTCGTTGGCTGATAGCTGTCACACCAGGGTGGTGACCTACTCCTGCTGTCACTCAAATCTCCCCCTCTCTGCCCCATTCTCATGCAAGATGCTAACTGAACACTGATGCCAGGGACTTCACTGTGCTACTGACTGTCCCATATGTCCCTCTGTCTCCCCGTTCCTCTGCAAGATGTTACCTGAACAGATGGCGGGGACTCCACTGCGCTGACTGTCCTGTGAATGTCTCTCCTTCTCTCCTCATTCCCATGCAAGATGCTAACTGAACACTGATGGCAGGGACTGTGCTGTGATGCTGACTGTCCCGTGAATGAAGCACCAAATGATAGAAAGACAGAGAGGCCTGATCACTGAGACAGAGAACAAATGAACACCTTAGACAAACAAAACAACTATAGCATCCACTGTTACTCTGTCTTTCTCACTCACTCTTGCTCTCTCTACCACCCGCTCACTGTCACACTGACTTTCTTGCCAAACAACTGCCAGGGGTCCACACAGATGACATTAGCCATGAATGGAAAACCATGCTTGAACATGTGTATGTGTAACCCCCCCCCCCACCAGCTCCCCTTAACTAGCAGGGCTGCTCCTCTCACCACATAGTGTCTAGGGGCAAAAGAGAGGGATAGGGGTTTACATAACAAGTACACACATTTCTTTTCTAAGCCTGCTATCACAGACAGGCAACCAAGTGTGGCAACTACCTGGCACACACCTGGTGGGACCATTTACCATGGCCAGCAACCTAGGTCCCTGGGAGAAAACATTTGCTCCTAATTGTGCAAGGTTTGCACTTCTGGTCAGAGGCACCCAAGTAAATCCAGACACAATGGAAGCAATAACAATACTGTTCAAACCAGGTTGGGACTCTAGAGTGTGGCTTTTACTCATGTAACAGAGTAAGAATAATCAGAAAGTGAAGAATGGACCCCCACAGGGCTACACATACTGGTATTGCAGATTCATCAGAGTACAGACATTCCTGAACATTCCCATTTAGCATAGACATAATGAACACAAACAGCAAACTCTCTGGTTCTTAAAATGGAGATCAGCACACACGGCCAGTTACTGGTACATTTCCTATCGTCTAGGCACACACAGCCAATACTAGGACACTTTCCCATATTTCATGAGGAATGAAGGTGGTACACACAACCACAAAAGAGCACATCCAGGCTCAAAATCTTCCAGCACCCACTATACTGAGGTGAACTGAAAACAGAGATTCCAAAACCCATGTCTGGGTAACTATTTCCATCAGGCACTGGCCAGATGCACTGAGTGGAAATTGAACTGGTGCCCAAACTGAACTCGGAGAGGTAAACTGATTACTCCAGATTGGGGGGGTCTCCCACCTTTTGCTTCCAGGTTTATACTTGGCCATTCATCTGGTTAATAACACCCTCACAGAAACTTGTAGATGCTATCTTGGAATGTAAATCACATTTAACATACTACTGGTTAAAAGTACTGTACTTGGACAGTCTCTTCCCTATACTCCAAACATAGGCAGACACTTTTAAAACACACAGAAAACTGGGTGACAGGGTCCCTTTATCAGAGAAATTCACCATAGGTATTGCAGGTGCGCCTCCTGGCTTACAAAAAAAGTTGTACTCACAGTTCTGAAGTTGTACAAAGGCAGCTTCACCAGACAGACTGGATTGAGGGGATTGCCCCTGAACCCTGAAGATTGCCCCCATCCCTCCTGGGATGGGGCAAATGAAAACCCATTTGGCAAGGTCTCCACCACTTCAGTCACTGTCTTCTATGTTCTTCTTCTAGGGTGAGAACAAACTACTCCAAAACAAAGACCTAGCTCTCTGTCAGAGCTAGGTGAGGAGCTGCACAGCAAGCTGCAGCCTCCTACAGGAACTCCTACTCAGGACTGACTCCTCTCTAAACTGAACATTCTAAAGCTGTCTCCCTGGAGCTGGAAAAGAGTGTTGCTTACGCTGCTGCAAGAGTTCTAAGTTTACATCATCCTCCAGCTCAGCTGAGACTTAAACCACAGCCTGACAGTGTGAAACCCATTTAACTGGCATTTCACTAGCTGCCTTTCCCTGCCTTCCACTGGTTCTAACTGGGATTCTAGTAACCCCTGGGAACAAGGGGGGCACATATGTATATGTTATACGGGCACAGTCATGCCAGTATATTAGGGTTGAGTAAGCACTTTAATGTTAAGCCCCAATTTTTCACCTTACTAACTTTGGCCCTGTTCAACCAATTTACCTGCAGTTTGGAATGGGCAGAGATGGTGCCAGGGTCTCTGGATCCTGAAAATTTCATGGGGGTCAGTTCATGAGGAGCAAAGTTACAGAGGAGCAAAAAACCCCAAAATGACATCAATTAAGAAATTTTTTTGCTCACCCATAACTAAGAAAACTAGGTGATTTAAAACCTGAAACTTGCAGATTTAATAGAATCTGGCCCAAGCTACTCGCTTTTGTTGTTTTTGTCTCACAAACCTAGGTAGTTTTTAAAATATTTAAGAAAAAATGTTCCATTTCTGAGCATGCATAGTATAAAAAATCTACATTCTCTAGACAACTAAATTTTTACAACCACATGAAGTCACATGCTCATATTGTGGAAATGTGCTAGGTTATAAACTGGCAGGACCGACTCTCTGTCTGCGTATGCCGGTCTGCTATTTTCATTCAGCAGAAATGGGGCTACATGTCAGTGCACAGCCCCACCCTTCCTGAGTGTGCTGTGTATGTGTGTGTTTTTCCTTAACTGGAGTGCCTGCCACTAGTTACATGAGTGGATATATTTATTTGAACTAGACATTGCGGTGCCAAATCCCTGGTGCCTATTCAGTGATTACTAATGTAATCTCCCCAAAAATGGGCTACTCTACCGCCTCAAGAACGTCATCCCCAAGAAATCTAGACTAGCGATCGCAAGTTGCACTCTACTCCCTGTACTGCTATATGGTGCTCCAATGCTTATAGTTGTCAGGTCATCTATAATGCAAAAAAAAAAAAAAAATACTGTATCACAGGGTTGCTCGCTTTGCAGCAGGATCTCCATATAGCGACCATCACTGCAGTGTACTAAAACTGGTCATTTAGCCCACACTAGGGGGCAGACTTGAATACCCTCTACTCAACCTGGCATACAAATTATTAAAAGGACTTGTTTTGCCTGGCCTAAAGGCCACTGTAACTACCAAGCCCCAGAGAAGTACTCTTTGGTCCTCTAACAGCACACATTTTGAATTTCCTAGGGTGAGGTCCAATGCAGGGCAAAGAACATTTGCCAATATTGCACCGTCCCTTTGTAACAACCTCCCACCCCTCCTCCAAGATTGCTCCTCCCTTGGGGAACTCAAGAAAGGGCTTAAGACCTCTTTATTGGAGTGTAATAAATGTAACTGTCTTCATTGAGATGATTGCACCCCCAAACGTTAGTCTTCTTGCTTCTATTTAGCACTTGTTCATTAACCCATGTACCAGACCAATTCACCCAGCTGCTGGTATGATTTGCCTGACCTTTCTTGTTCTGTAAGCTTAGTTGGTCCATGGTTGTTACCATATGTATATAGCACTGAATCTATGAAATGCCAAATGTATGTAACTATGCTCTTGTATCATGAATGTAAATAACCCAATGTAATTCTTCAACTATGTCTGAATGCATAATGCTTGTCCTGCCGATGCCTCAATGCAAGTAAATCCAGGTTGCCCCTGAAAAAGGGACATTTAGTTTCAGCGGGCCTATGTCAGCAACAAAATTTAACAGATAAATAATGTAGTGTGACACCAGGGTGTCCACACCTGGTGCCGGTTTGTTCCCTCTCCCCTCCAAAATGTTCCTCCCAATGTTCGTAATTTCAACTTGCCAACACTGGGGTGTCCAATAACCTTCTGACCCCCTGACCCAGCAGTCTGGGATACCAGAGTACTGACCCGAGTGCCCCCAAGTCTCATACCGACACTAGGTGCCCAATCCCCAGTGTTGGAGGTACCTTGAAAGAAGAAAACTGTCTCGTAAAGTTTTTTGCTTTCTTTTTTGCACTCACACAAAATGGTCCCTCATTGTCTGCCACTGTTCTCATACCCACAACCACCCCAACCCCTCCACCACTCAGCACCCACCACCCCACATCTATACTTACCCAGCCGAAGTCCAACACTGTCATCCTCCCTGAACCAGAGATATATCTTCACTCTTCAATGCTGGACCTGAGGAAAACAGGCAAGTGCCCTATAATGTATTTCAGTACATTTGAACTTTGCTTCATAACTTGGTCATTCTTAAACATCTTTTGCCCAAATTTTCAACATGGCTTTTTTTTGTGACACCACTTTATAAACAAGGGTAGTGGAATTATGAGAATTCGGCCTGAAAGGTGATTTTGCAGTTGTTGCACCAATTTCCCTTTTGGACCAGATCTGTATAATTTCACCACCCTTGTTCGTGAGGTGGGGTCCCAAAAATACCATGTTGAAAATTTGGGCAAAACTATGTAAAAATTGCCAAGTTATGAGAGTATGTTGAAATTTTTCTACACTCGCTCATAACTTTGGTAATTTTCAATATTTTGTTCCCAAATTTTCAACATAGCCATTTTTTTTACACCACTTCATTAACATTACAGCTGTTGTTTCTCAAATCCTGGCTGAAATGTGTTTTTATACCTATGGTATAAAATTAGTTTTTGGGTGATGATTTGAACAAACTGTCACCTACCAGGTTCATGAGATGGGGTCATAAGAAGACTATGCTGAAAATCTGGGCCAAAATATTAGAAAAACAACTAGGTTATCGAGATATGTTTTCATTTTTTTACACATGCTCACAACTTTGATAATTTTCAATATTTAAACTCCAAATTTTCAACATAAAAATGTTTTCACACCATGTCATGAACATGACAGCTGTTGTTTTCATATCCTAGCCAACATGTGATTTCGCTCTTCTGGTGTGAAATTACATTTTGCCCAGTTTGTTATTAAATGACACTTATCAAACATTTACAGGTATGTCCCTTGACCCAGTGGGGACCACACTGCCTTCCTGTACCAGTGATGTAAATTCAGATGTGAACTCAGTGAAATAGCTTAATGGACCAAGGTGGAGGGAGGTGCTTCAACATGCAGCACCAGCCTTGTCTTGGGGAGGGACAGAGCAGCGTTAAGGTGCACACACAACACCTTTTCATGAGCCAGGGAGTCTTCCCTCACAAGGTGTTGACATGCATGTTGAGGCCTGATAGGTCCATACACTGGATCAGAACTATCTCCACTATTCTATTTATTTCATTTTGCACAGTTCCTGAAGAGATCTGTGTGAATGAGGATATGATTCCACTACCAGAAAAAGAAGTGAAGTTAATTACAATAAAATATGTTAATGCAAGCATTAGCATTGAAGAACACAAAGCGCAAAACTAGGGAAATGAAAAACATTAGAGGTTTGGGTCTCTGAAGTACTGGCAAATTAATGGTGGGGTCCTCCATGGGCCTATCAACCCTAATGTCTGCCCCCTCCCCATCCCACGCTCTTAGCCTCCTGTCCAAAGGACAAGGTAAGCCTCTATGGTTGTACCTCATAGTGACAAACTCTTCATAGGTAGAGAAGTAGGGCTTGCCACATGCTGCCAATAAAATCTGCCATTGCTTTTTTCACGCAGGGCCCTGTGTGAAGAAAAGAAATCATGTCTGACCTTGTTAGCTCAGGGGAGGGGGTAGGCATAAGGGTTGAGAACCCCAAGGAAGATGCTACCACTATTATGCCAATACTCCAGAGTCCCAAACCTAGACACCTAATGGTTTTTCCCAGGTATTAAAGATGTCAGCTATAGAAGTCATCTAGCTGAAGCTCTGAGGACAGGGCAGAACCTGAGGTGGGATGGACTGTCACTTTTTTAGACACATGTGCATCTCAGCCTATCAGGTGGACATAACCCAGTTTGTAAGGAATTGGAGTGCCTCAGAGATATACGCCCCACAATCACGTTTACCAGCTGAGTAAACCACTATTACTCAATGGGTAAAAAACAAGTACTGACGTATATGGGGATCACCCATGATACACAGTCAGTGTGGGCATAAGACAACAACCACATGGTCATGTGGGCACCCTCAGCTGTAAAAGTCTACGTGGGGTCCTGATGCTGACAGCTTACAATTCAATTTGTGTGGCTCTATGGAGGAGATATTCTCAAAGCACATCTCCACATCTTTTCCAAATTCCACCCCCTGTCCAATGCTGTAGCAAGATGTGCAGACCAAGTCATATGGAAGCAGCAGCTGAGTAGGAAGGCATAAGACATGGTGAATAAAAAAAAAGAAAACAAACCTGTAAGTGTATATTTCAGTCTGTATGTGTGAGCATGAATCTCTGCAGACATGTTGTGTGTGAGTGAAAGTGTAGGCATGAGTTTCTGCAAGTGTAAGTGTGTGTGAGTGTGTGCACACGCATGTGTGCACGTATGCACAAATAAGAGTCTGTGTAATTCTTGTATTTCACAACTATAAAACCTCTATAGTTTAAATTAGCAGTATCTTTAGAAATCACTACATTTAACAGTCAAGCACCACTGCTCCAAATGCACCAACATTTTACACACTTTTGGGGCACTGAGTCCAATTGCTGGTGCCTTCTATCAACACCAAAGATGCGCCATGACTCCCCCCAACCCCCCAACCCCACAGACACACAGCATGGTAAAGCCCCCTTTAGTAGGTGGCTGGGGGGGGTCAAACTTTTTTTGTGGCAGTCAGAAAGTAACAACTGTCAGAAGGTTCACATGTGATGTCAGCACACAGAGAAGGAGCCAGGGCCAATTCAAGGCTATCTCTCAGCCTCAAATTTGGTTCTAGAGAGAGAGCATGGATGGCATAGTCTGCTTTGCTCAGGTCCCATCCCACTGGGAACTCTGCTGGCAGCCAAGCAGCAGCAGCAGCAGACAGACAGCAGAGGCATCTCATGTCCACAGCAGACTGCGTATACTGTAGTTACTACTGGCACCTATCTGATCACAAACTCATGAATGTGAACTCAGTTTCCTATGTGCTGTGCAGTCATACTCACCACTAGGCTATTGACCTAGCCTTCCTCTCAATCAGTATATTGTACATTGGTGTCACACTCTTACTACACTAATATAAATAAGATGCATCCAAGCTCAAAACAAATCCTTAATCTCGTTTTCTGCACCTCACAATTTGTGGTAGTCACTTCAGAACTAACCAAAACATGTCAAAATAACAATGCTGAGCTGACAGCTGCAACACAAAACACACACTGAAAAATACTACATATACTTTTAACTTTTGTAAATATTGGTACATGTATGCTAGAAATTCACCACGCTTTTTAAAACAAGCATATGCAGCCTTACTGCTTACCTACAGTGCATGTAAAGATAGCTATAAGATAGCAACTTAACTTTCAGGGACAGAGATAGGGACTGAAATCATTACGTTAACCTTTTAAGAAATCTATGGTTTCACTGTCCCATTCCAAAAATTTTAACTTAGATGCTGCTTTCATGACTATCAAAAATCATTACCTGTTCAAAGCATTTTTTTCAAGAATATTATTTTCTTGCCTTTGTTCTAATTGTTTTGCTTAAGTTCTGAATATTGTATTACACATCTGAACATAGGAAATGAGCCATTAAACTAAAACTTAAGACATTCATTTGTAAATGGCAAGGCTTGAAAAAACTTAAATAAGTCAGTCTTAGTGAGCACTCATTATCCCTTGGTTCAATGCCTGTGATACCTCCTCCCACAATGCACATTACAGGTTCTGAAAGCTAATCAAGAAATGGGATGTATGCTACATTATAAGCCACAAGAAACATATGCTTATGAAACCATTAAAGAATGCTTGCAGGTTAACATCAAGCTTGGTGTGTTTTCTAAATGATCCGTGCTGCTTGCAATGACATTTTATAGCTATGGTGATGCAATCTGTTATGTCTGAATGTGTGTAAAAAACATGTTATGCTTCTCACCAATTTTGTTTTAGAAAATCATAGCAGTAGTACTTATAGAATAAAACAGCCTTTTTATTCTGAATTCATTATTTACATGAAAGCTGCCTTACACTGTTCTTTATACATTGTGTAAAATAGCCATTATGAACCCATTGCACTGTGTTTACATTAGTAATATTTTTAAATGTTGCAGTACAATAGTAATAAAAGCAATAACAAACAGGCATAAAAGACATTGATATTTGTGCAGAAGTTTCACATATTCTAAAAACAGCTTGACAAAATGTGCCATTGAACAAAAATAGGCAAAATTTTAGATCACGCAGTACATGATATTTTTGTAAATGAAACGCTGACCTTCAGTCTCCACATCTCTGATTTTCAGGCACTTAACCAACCCGGCTTTGTTGTACAGCACATGAAATACAGAACAGCAAACACTGTAACAGCTGTTGCGACAGGACATTTGCACACCCCAGATACACAGTACAATATCACAGGTAAAGCAGTCGTTATTTTCTAAAGTCACTTTTGTATGTAGATGTCTTTACTTACATATGTAACAGTTGTCCTCCTTCCATCTTGATAGGACTCATACAACCACTGTAGGATATGTTCTTATACAGGGCAGCACATTACAAAGTTACAGTATATGGAAGCACTAAATATAATTTTCAACAGGATCTTAAAATTATACAAATAGTATGTAGCTCTTTGAACAGTGACACAAAAACCTACTTCCCTTTTGTCACTTTCAGCCCTGCTCATTTCTTGTAATCCTGCTCATTCTAAAAAAAATAAATTCACTGTTAACTCATGTCTACCATATTAGGGGAACAGTCTAAGTTAATATTTATACAGCGTTCAGAAGAACATGTCAAAAAATAAAACATAATTTTTGTTCTTTTGTTTTTCCCCTGACATAATTAATGGCAGTACAAGAGCTAATAGTTATAGTGAACATGATTGAGGAATTGTATTTCACCTAAAAGATTAGATATTTCTAAGTCCATCATTTCACTGTCAGTGTAAACCCCAGATGAAAAAGTAATTGCAACAAGAAGCACAGCAGATGTCTGGGACATAGCATTTTTTTAGCTTGTGATTCATTAAATGGGAATACCTAAAATGACTTGGAAGAGTGACTGGAAACAACAGTCAAACATTATCTCAGCACTTAGATTCAAAAACATTGATTAGGAAGTATCATGTTTGGTGATATCATCACAGAGAAACAGAAAGCTGTGATCTACATGGGATGCCCTTTGATCCATTGCAGACAGATATGTAAAAAAACAATGATGGCTCTCTGTCTCCTCATCTGAGAGTATATTTCACACATGGCTGTTCTCAGAGTCGGACTTGACATAATGTTTGTGGCATATAAAATTCTAGGAGTCTGTGTATACATAGTTCATCTACTGAAAGTCTCTGAACAGGGCTGGGACACATACTATAAAACCAAAGCTGAGTAAGTTGGCTCCCTTGTGATTGTCAAACTGTAGAAGACTCCTTCCAGTAAAATAACAGCTGAGACAGAGAGGGATGAAGGCATGTTAAGGCCAATAAGTCTTCGCCCATATTGCAAAAGGCACTGAATAAGTGATCATCACAGAGATATGTCATAGTACCAATACTTTAAAAAGGTCTCAAAATAAGAGCCTTTGTATGAAAATGTTATTGCCTCTCATATCAAGCTTCTCATTTCATTTTCAGGAGTAAAACGGTCTTCCCTTTTCTGGTGTTTGCAATCTGTTCAGCCTGGCTACCTGAGAAGGGGAAGGTGGAATATCTTGCCTGTAGGGACCTTTTGGAGGGGTGCAGCTGGGGTCCTGAATGTTTTTGTAGGAGTCATAACTGTTAGGTCCCTCAGCTGCTGGCTTACTTTTTGTCTGCAGTTCTTTCCGTCTCTGTTCTTGTCGAAGCAGTTCTTGAGTTTCCATCATTACTCTAGCATTGTAGCCATGTCCTCCTAGGTAACCATTTTTAGGACCTTGATAACTGGAATACCTAGGGTTCTCTTTTGCTGTCTGAAACCCTTCACCAGCAGAGAAGCTTTGATCCCAGGAATCTTGCGAAACAGAACTTGCATTCTTCCTACTTTGCCTGAAACAGAAGCAAATTTTTGTAAATCAGTGCAAATGGCACAGATGACATTTAATAATCTACACAAATCTTCACAGATTAATCTCACAGAACTTCATAAATATGGATATACAAATTCTTTTTTCTTTTGATTGCTCTAGAAGGTGTTTTAGTTGAGAAAACACTAGTGAACAATTTTTTTTTTGGACCAGGTAATCACACAGAGCTGTGACTGCTTGTTTCCAGGTGCATCTGGGAGTGGGTGGGGAGGGGTTACATGGACCTGTTTTATAAACAGGAAGAATACTGGCCACAACACCAGAGAAACTTACCTACTCTTCTTTGGTAAGAGCTATAGGATTCTTTAAATTCCACAAGGACAGTGACAAGAGGTAGGCAGAAGGGAACCTCAGTATAATGTCTCATCTGAAGGATGACACCTCACCAGTGCAGCACCCCCCCCCCGCACTGCACAGGGTGAGTTATGCGTATTACCCCTAGTATCTGGTGGACTGGAAATCATTACCATCTCGTCTTCTGAGCCCAGTGGCACTAGCAATATAAAGAGATTAATAAAAACCATGGCTTTTGAAAAACAGGTAGTTAAATAATGTGAAAACTACTGCATTATGAGTGAGTCATAAATTAAATAATATAAAGAATTACACTGGACAGCTGAGCTAAGATACATCAGATTTTTAGTAGGGTCTTGCTTTTACTCAGTTTTACACTTGGGAGGACTGAGCCATAGAGAAGTCATATTCATGGTAAGTAGGTTCTGGTTCACATACTGCCTTGTGCTGCAACAGACCTTAACTTAAATTAAGTTACAACCGAAATGCACTCCAGTTCCAGACATCATCTTTGGCAAGCAAAAGGTACAATAAAGAAACAGTAATCTGAAATGAACACTTTGCTCTCTAATGTGATACTGACCCAACTGATAGACCTTTCTAAACTTGAAGAAAGATTTAATTTGCTGGAAGTCAAACTAATTTGCATTTGAAAACAAGATACGCTGTCTCTTAAAGATTTTGTCCAAAATCATTAAGTGGCGTAACATAATGAGGTGCCACATTCACTTACAAGCGCATGAAATTTAACTGCAGTATTCAGCTTTTCTTGTCAAGGAACAAGTAAAGTCAAAGTTCACATAGAAGAAACAGACCCTCTGCTTTGTAAGAACAGTCCATTTATGAGCCAACACATACTGGAACAAGATGTAATTAAACCTATCAATTATGAGATACCAACCTTTAAAAACATGACTGAACACAATTTAATTCCAAAAATTACACGTTTCTCATGAAGTCAAACATTATTTAAAAAGCCTTCACTTAGGAAGCAGTAACAGTAATTTCAGCTTAATGGAAATGCTGGGTAAAATATATTGTCTCATATATACTGCTACTATTACCAAAACCCAACTTACATTTAAACATTTGAACTAGCTTAAAATTCTGATATGTTGAACATTCAGCATCATGACTCTCTTGTGCCGAAATTATAATGGAGTGCATGTAGCAAAACCATATGCAAAGTGCCATTATGAAAGGAAACATACAGCCTTTATGGAAACACTGAATTAAAGACAGATGCTTGAGTGTTATCGATGAGATACAACATCTTCCCCTAAACTAAGAACAATCTGGAAACTGGATTTAATGAAGGCATACCATTTATTCACTAATGACTATCTAGATAATGCACAAATAAAACCAAAAACCAGCATCAAGTGGATCATGTTAATGCAAACTGCTAAAATAGCATTTTACAGATTGTGAAATGTTCCATATGCCATTGAGCCTCATATTATTTAATTTCTTTCTTACTGGATTATTTATATTCACAGTTACTGTATATTTTTTTTATATTTATTTGGGATTTGGAAACACCTTTGAGTCATAGACTCATTTACAAAGGATCCATGTCACAGAGATAAGATACAGACTGACATAGCTAACAATAGAACAGTGAATAAAGTTCAGATAAGTTTACAATGAGTAGTAGGCAAACATTCAGCTACAATGAGCGCTAAAAACATTCAAATACTAGGAATTGCTTAGTGGTGGTCATTACATAACAGGTAGTACAGATTGGAAACAATTTCTAACATTGTCTGCTTAGACAGAAAAGCAGGTGGAGGAGGGGGTATACTCAGGCCAGGGGCCATCGTCAAGGCTATCATCAGCTCATGAGCAGTAGCAGGCACTTAAGGTCAGGAGATGTTCCCTAAGGTGGGTTTTGAAAGGCCCAAGTCTAGGTTCATTTGCCAAGGGGGCAGGTAGGCTGTTCATCTACCGAGGGGCCCTATAGATAAAGGATCTTTGGGAATAGGGAGGTCTGGCAGCCAGGCACTGAGAGGAGGGGCTTGTCAGAGCTACGAGTGTGATGCACCTTAAGTTCAGAGTTAGCTAAAGGGGCTAGCAGCAGAGGGGGAGAGACCAAGGGCAATTTGTTTAGCAATGAGGCAGGTGTGGAACCTGATTCTGTTGTCGAGGTTTAGCCAGCCGGTATCATTATAAAGTGAGCAGGTGTGTGAGCCAGGCACATCCCAGGCCAAGACAGCAAGCTTTATTTAGGAAGAGAAGGAGACTATCTAGGGCAGTGGTGTTTGCTGCTCTGTAGATCAGTAAACCGTAATCCAACAGAGAGAGAACCGAGGAGGAGATAGCAAGCCTGAGGGCGTCCGGGATGAGACAGTGTTTGAAGCAGTATAACAATCCCAACCTGACATTTAAGGACTTGGATAGGTGGGAAATATGAAGGTGGAAGTTAAAGGGACACTGTCAACCTGTTTTTCATCATATTATTTCTAGCTGAAACCCCACATTTTATGATTGCTTACCCTATCTAAAATTCACTGTTGTTGCTGTTTGTTTTGTCTGTCTCCTTGTTTAGTAGAACTGAAATGCATGGCAATGTGTATTTATAAACAACCTTTTTTTGTTTACAATCCTGGTGCTGTTCTTACTACATGCTTCCTGAGCATTAGAAACACACCCAAACAGTGCAGTCACTCATAAGAAAGAAGCCTCCTAAACTCCCACTGCATCATGAGGGGCTAGACTGTTTTGTGGGTGTTCCTAAGTCCAGGAAAGATGTGTTTGGAGTTGTTCAAGGGAAGTAAACAAACCTGTTTTGGTGTGATAACACCAGTATGATGAGCAGTCTGTTTTTCACTTTTTAAAAGAAAATAAGAGTCAGAGTCAAACTACCAGCTACATAAGCAATCTTTGCTGAATGCTGGCAGTCATAAAATATGTTTTTTAAACTGGGGAGACTTTGAGACCTAAGGGGGTTGACAGTGTCCCTTTAAGTGCAAGGTCCAAGGTGATGCCCAGGTATTTGAAGGAGCCCATTTGCTCCAGGAGGGGGTCTGGTTTGCAGTTAGAACTGGAGAGCGATGCTCCTTTCTTGCATTCTGCAGGTGGGAGAACAGCATAAATTTGGTTTTTGAATAGTTAACAGTAAGGCGCTGAGTATCGAACCAGTTCTCAGCACAGCTACAGGCAGCCTGGAGGAAGCAGTGGAGTTGAAAGGGGTCAGGGTTGGAGGAGAAGAGGACAGCATCGTCCGCGTACAGTCAAAGATTACTGGGGCAGGACATGGGGAAAGAGTTGAGGAACACGTTGAAAAGCAGTGGCCTGAGAATGGAACCCTGTGGAACGCCAGAGAGGACAGGCAGACTTTTGGATAAGGTGTTCCCTATTTTAACCTGCTGGGACCAGTTCATGAGGTAGTCTGTAAACCTGCCCATCGCATCATGAGAGAAGCCCAGGTTGGCCAAGGTGGTAAGTAGGAGGGAGTGGTTGATGGTGTCAAATGCCTTTGTGAGGTCTATGTAGACAGCACCAGTGATGTGGCCCTTATCCAACGCAGAGTGTATGTGGGTGGTAAACTCAAGAAGGGTAGTGGTAGCACTGCGCCCTTTGCGGAAGTCATGTTGTTGTTTACAGAGTAGGTTGTATTTGGAGAGGTGATCAGTGAGTTGGTCCGACACAATCCGCTCTAAGGCCTTGGATGGGGTGGGAGTATGGAGATGGGGCAGTAATTATTGGTATCAGAATGATCCCCACTTTTAAAGATAGGGGCAATGGCAGCAGATTTCCACTTGGAAGGGAATTTACCAAGACACAGGGAGCGGTTTAAGATGCGAGTTAGTGGGTTTAGGACCTCCCGAAGGGTGAGTCGAAGGAGCTTCACATCAAGGGAGTCGCTGCTGAAGGAGGAGTGGCTCAGAGCTTTTATGAGATATGGTGCTGCAGAATTGGGAGTAATTTGGCGTAGGTAAAAAGGGGGGCTTCTGGGGGGTAGGGGCGTAGGAAGAAGGTGGATTGAAGAAATTAGGGGGAGAACATGGTTGAGGTATGAGAAGGCATAAATGAAAGCCTCAACAATTTGAGTCGGGTCAGAAGTCAAAGACCCACTGACCAAGACCTGATCAGGAACAGGGTTAGGGTCTTTTCCACAGATTTCCTTAATGTTGTTCCAGAACTTACACCCTGAGCCCCAGAAGGTGGTTAAGGAGGATTTATAATAATCTGCTTTTGCTTTGCGCATGGCCCAGGTGCACTTGTTCTGAGCCTCTCTCTACTTTTGCCTATCGAGCAAGAGGCCAGACTCATTGGAGAGTTGCCACAATGCATCCCTTGCCCACATCAAGGCCAGGAGGTGATCGGAGATCCAAGGCACAGTAATGCCTCTGACTATTCTTTTGGTGAGAGGGGCATATTTGTCACATACATTGTTGAAGGCCAGGATGAAGAGGTCAAGTGCTCTATCAGGGTCGAGGGAGTTAGTAACGAATGACCAGTCCAATGCGCTGAGGTGTGCTTTAAGAAGTGTCAGCTTACCAGGGCCTAGTTTGTGCTGCGATATTAATTTTGGAGGAGATCTAGGAGCTTTGCAAGTCTAGGAACAGAGAATGGGGGAGTGGTCACTAAGTACATTTGGGAGGACGGTGACATTAGTGATTCTGTGTGGCTGACTGGTGAAAACGAGGTCTAGCAGAGAAGAAGACCCAGTGCGCGGGTCCTGACAGGTGGGTGACGTGACCACTTGGGATAGGTCTTGGGCTGTGGCAGTATCCATGAGTGGTGAGGTATCCCTACCTAGCCAACTGATATTGAAATCCACGAGTATAATCTTTTCTATATAAGATGGGAGGGTGTCCAGATAGGGCAGTAATGAGAGGAAGGACATCTTTTGGTCCCTGGGAGGACTGTAAACAACAGTGATCAGGAGTGGGGTTTTGGAAGCATCCCAAGGTTAGTTTAAGTGTGAGAGCTTGTGGTCCTGGACCCAGTATGGGGGTGGGGAGCAGCTGTTTGTGTAATATAGCCTTGCTGTAAATAGTGCAACCACCCCCACGCTTACCCTTCCGGTCAACGCAGTAGAGGTTGTAGTCAGAGAAGGTAATGGATGAGTCGGGGATCCTAGGATTAAGCTAGGTTTCGCAGATGGCTATGACATCAGGCTGAAGCTGAAGGACCCAAACCTGAAAGGAGTGCCACTTTTTTAAGAGACTGCAGATGTTAAGGGAGGCAATATAAAGCCCACGGACAGGGGGTTGTATAGTTGGTTGGGCTGCTGGAGGCCCAGGACTAGGGTGTACATTACCTGACATAAGAAGGAGGAGGAGGAGTATGAACCTGAGTACAGTGTAGCAGGAACTTTTTTTTACTGTAGTGAGCGAGCCTTTCCGATCGCACAGGGGTTGAGAAGATAGGAATGGGGAGGTGGAGTATAAGGGGGTAGCTAGTAGGAGGGGTTGAAATGAGGGAAGGGGGGACTGCACCAGTGATAGGGGTGATATAGCCAACACATGGAGCATGGTGAGGCTAGCGTGGACGCCCTAGGGCCCTAGGTGGTGATTGCAGCAGAGATGGCTATATGCTCATGCACAACCGCAGAGGCTGGGAGGGAGAAAGGGGGTCCCGTATGTTAGAAGGAAGCCAGGCATCCAGATTATTGTCAGACCCAAAGATGGGGAGGGTATTTGTGAAGTGTAGTGGTTGGGGGGGGGGTCAGGGTAGTCAGTAATAGAGAGCATAGCTGGAAAATTAAAGGAAGCATACTGGTGAAAGGAGTAGTCCTAGGAAGTGGGATTAAGCCAGAGGCAGTGCAGCAGCCACTAGTGGTGAATGTGTATAAGCTGCAAATGGAGATGTGGGCTGACTGGTTCTCACCTCACAACCTCTCCCTATATAAGAGCGTGCCGAACAAGGGTGGTGGTGGGGGCAGTGGGGAGCCAATGCTATGCATCGGAGGGGCCACTTAATTCAAGTCTGTAGAGTGCTAGAACAGAGGGGCTCCTCGTGGCAAGCCGCACATATCTGGCGAAATGGGGGGGGAGGGCGCCTTGCTTTCTACGGCACTCACAACCCCTGGGACCGTCTTTGGATCCGATCTTGAAGGCTGTGGAGGAAAGTACAGGGAGGTGAGCAACTTATATTATGGGAGTGGAGTGCAGGGGAGGGGAAAGGGGTGGGCAGGACAGAAACGCTCAACAGAAATCAAGTCCTGATTCGGATTAAGTGGAGTACTGTCCTACACCGACTAGGAAAGAAACGATTGTTGCAAGTTCTCTTGTGGCCTCAGAGTTTTTTATTTTTACCTTTTTTTTTTTTTTTTTTTACAAGAGCCACAGCGTCGGAAAAGCACCAACCTGCATGGCGCCTTACAGGCTGTATATTCAGGACACTGACTTAGCACTTAGGAACCGAAGCCAAATTAGGGGACTGGAGTCTAAATGGGGCTCAACATCCAATTGTAAATGCGGGGGAACAGAGGTTTCTCGAGAAGCAGCACACTTACATCAATTTAAGGGCATGAAATAGCAAGGGAAAATCCTTAGAAAACAGCAAATATTAGTACTTTACATTATATCCTAAGGTCCTAAATGCAGTTGTAATGGTCTTAAAGCACATCTGAAATAAAGCCTTTTATGCCTTAGGGCATGGAATTCTGTAACTAAAAAACTATCTCCAAGCCTATGCCAACAGTAATTAATTAAAGCAACAAAGCAAGCAGTGAAAAATGGCGCCAAGTCCACAGTTAATTCAAGTCCATAGAGTGCTGGAACAGAGGGGCTCCTTGTGGCAAGCCGCGCACATACCTGGTGAAATGTGGGGGTGGGGGAAGGCGCCTTGCTTTCTACGGCCCTCATGACCTCTGCGACCCTCTTTGGATCCAATCTGCAAGCTGGTGAAATTCGGGGGTGTGGGAGGGCACCTTGCTTCGTACAGCCCTCTCAACCTCCAGGACCCTCTCTGGATCCGATCTGCTAGGTGGTGAAATTCGGGGGTGGGAGAGGGCACCTTGCTTCCTACAGCCCTCACGACCTCCAGGACCCTCTTTGGATCCAATCTGCAACCTGGTGAAATTCAGGGGTGGGGGAAGGCGCCTTGCTTCCTACGGCCCTCATGACCTCCGGGACCCTCTTTGGATTCAACCTGCAAGCTGGCGAAATTCGGGGGTTGGGGGTGCCTTGCTTCCTACAGCCCTAATGACCTCCAGGACCCTCTTTCAATCTGATCTGCAAGCTGTGGAGTTGGAGAGTTTATACTTTTGTGTACAAATTTTGAATTGATTGGTGTTTTCTGTTTTTGTTGCTATATGGCTTGAAAAAATTTATCTACTAAAGGTACTGTGGTTATTTCCACAGTTAGTGTTCTGAATGTAGGTTTGCTGTATTGTTTCCATTATGTTTTATTCTGTAAAAAAAAATTCAAATCCTTAATGAGAATAACAGTTTGAAAACCATGAAACAAAACAACTTGTATATCTCTAAACAGATGCAATAAATTTAGAAAAGGTTAACACTCTCCCAGTGCTATTTCCTTCTGAATTGCCTTGCAAATACTATAGCTTAAACAAAACTACATGAAATGTTAACATTTCAGAACAAGCTGTCAACTAATATGAAGAAAGACACACGTCAGACGTATACCCTGGCCTCTGTTTGAACTTGATCTAAACCTTTTACAAATTGTTTGGCTGATCTGCATGTTCCCACAATCCGTATGGTCTCTAAAGATCTTGGCAAACAAATAAAAACATGGAAACTGCTACAAACTCAAAATGTTTGACCTCTTTAGAGAATTGGCGGTGTCAACTTCCTTTTTTTGTTAACCATTACAATTCCATATGTGTATTGTGTCTTGGAAAAACCAGACTGCCAACTGCAGTATAGGAAAAATGAGAATGACAGCAAATTAAAGAGGAGATAGATTCTATATCAGTGTGAGAACCATAAGTAATGTTATTTATTTAGTTTTTAACCAGGTAAATACACTATGCAATTGAATGCCTTTTTTTCAGGCACAGCCGAGTCAGTGCACATCACAGTGCAACCAGAAATCCACAATGCATACTGTCAAGGTGCAAATAGTCAGGACATACTGATGATGGCAAGAGCATGACTCCAATTCACTTTGCAGAGGTATAAACAGAAAACAGAAACAGGTATGCAAACGTTTGGGGGTGTAAAAGTACAGTGGTGGCCAGGGTCATTAGTAACAATAACCTGCTATACCTAGCTATAATGTTTAATATTTGCCATTGAACTAATGACCCATAAATAACTATGGCTTGTCATAACGTGTGATGTCATTATTAATGTCAATAGCTACCACTGTACTTTTTTCCAGTACATAGCAACCAAGATACCTGGCAATTCATTGCTGTTTGGTACACGCAATTAGGTCATATGAAAACAAAACTCTATTCCTTCCCCAGATGGCCAGGACTACTTCCTTGACACCCCCCCACTCCAACAACCTCCAGCTCTGCACCCATCTCCCTCATTCTCCCACACCAGAAACCAACATGTTTTTACTCCCCCACCTTTGCCTGAACCTTCAAGCACCTATAAGAGAGATTTTATTTTGGTGGTCCCCCCCCCCAACCCTTGACTGGGGGAACAGTTTAATATCCTGGTGTATTCAGTCATCTCCCCTACTGCAGTATACCTGCACTCATTACTGGATATGGAAGTGGAACAGTCTTTCTCAAGTGGGGTACATCCTGGAGGGAAAGGACATGGAGTAGTCTGCAGACATAAACAGAAAATGGCCATAGGTACACAAACCTCAATCTAAACAGAAAGAAAAGAAAATCAGGAAGCTCTACACTAAAGCCTTATCCAGCAGTTATCTGTTTGTACAAAGAAGCTTTTTTCTGAGCCACAACTTCATCTTTCTATCCATAGCAGTTTCTGATCAAGGCCTTGCAATGATGCCCTCCCACACATTTGTTCAGTTTCTTTCATTTCACATTATATTCCAACAATGGTTTGTTTAGAATTTCAAACGTTGTATGTATGTGTTCTGTATTCTTGTTAAATGTAAGCAACACGTGTTAAAAAAATTATAAGATACAAATGTTTAATATGCTGTATCTGTTAGCTGGCTTTAAGTATTACCTACTGGTTTCCTTCAACACTGTGTAATTAAATTGATGGCCCCCCCAAAAAAAAATCTGTCCTTTATTTAAATGGTCATATTCACGGTACTGAGGCATATGCCCCTCTAGCCTAGGGGTGTTTGGAAAGTTATATTTCCTGAGTCAAAGGTCAGGACCCATATGACAACCTGAGGTCATATATAGGAAGGCAGCGTGGCCTAGTAGTAAGAGTACTGAACTGTTATGCAGGAGATCATAGGCTCTAAGCCCCGTTAGTCACTAAGTTAAAGTGTGTAAACTTGAGCACATTTTTTGACTTTCCTGTGCTTCTGTCATCCAAGCTATAAAATTAGGTAGAAACAGGACCCTACTGAAGGCAATATGTTGTATTTAAATTGGCCTACCCATGGTCAATAGGTTACATAAAATACAATATACAACATGGTTATACCCAGTACAAAGTGTATTAGTAGCATTATTACAAATGACTCAAAACAGATTCACTAATCTTTTTTTTTTATTCTTGTTTATGGGAGAAAGTCATGCATGACAACATACAGAACAGAAAGTCATAAGCAAAAATCACAGTGTCAATGTTATTGTTCCAATACATGCCATACATCCTGGTGTAATTATAATACATGAAAACAAAATGTAAAAAACAGTGTATTAGAGCTAGTACCAGGATGTACCTGTGTGTTTTTTTATGAGAAACATTAAAATGATAAAAAGGATAAGAACAAAACTGTCACCACATGATTTAAGCCAGTACAGGTGATATAAAAGTGGCGGAGTAGCTAATCTAACCTTACTGCTGCAACAGTAAAGGGGACCAGTGATATATCCAAGGTCCTCAATCTTATGTGATAGGAGAAAATTATGGGTGCTATTTACAGTCTACTATTAAGAGATCATGAGTCCTCTGCTGAAGGTAGAGTATCTTGATAAAGGTCCCATCTAGTCCATCTGTTTGTATAAGCTGGTAGTCAATGTTGGACTATGAAGGGTAAGCTTTCTAACTTTTGAATCTGGTGTATTAATTCTGTCCATTCAGCTATAGTGGGAGGATGCACCTGGAGCCATTTTCTCATGATGGCCTTGGCAGCTGCTATAGTAAGAATTGGCTACAAATATATACCCTACTGACCCTTGAGGGATCTCAGTGGGATCCCTAATATCAAATGTTCCAGACCCAATAGGACAGGAATATTCAAAATTTGAGAGATATGGTTACCAACTTCATACTGAGACTTCAGAGCAGCTGACTTTGATAAGATGCCAACAGAGTTAAGCTAGCCCTGGCAAGAAGAAATACAGGTGAGGGAGAACACGTAAAGTGGGCAAGCATTAAGGATGCAATACTTGAAGCAACATCCCATTGTGTTAGGGAGAAAAGCAAGAGCAAAAGAAGGAGGAAACCACTTTGGTTCTCAGAAACAGTAGCAGAAAATGTCAGAGCCAAAAGGTTGGCTTTCAGGAAATATAAGGGAACGCAGCATGATGAAGAGAGGGAGGCATACCAAACTTCCCTAAGGGAAGCAGGAAAGGCAGTAAGGCAGGCAAAAGCCCAAACCGAGGAAACACTAGCTGGTTGGCAGGCAGAACACAGAGAGTGGATGTAAATGGTATACAGTCAGAATAGATGCAAGTCACAAGTGAGGTACCTCAGGGATCAGTCCTGGGGCCAGTCCTCTTCAATGTCTTCATCAGTGACATTGCAGATGGACTGGAGGGTAAGGTTTGTCTGTTTGCAGATGACACCAAGATGTGCAACAGAGTAGATGATCCAGATGGGGTGATCAGAATGAGAAGAGCTCTGGATAAACTGCCAAAACAGTCGGAAGAGTGGCAACTGGGGTTTAACCCAAATAAGTGCAAGATCATGCACATAGGGAAGAGAAACCCTGAAGCCACCTATAGGTTGGGAGGGGAGTTGCTGGCAATCACAAGGGAAGAAAGAAACTTGGGCATCGTCATCACAGATGACCTGAAACCATCCAAGCAGACCACTAAAGCAGTAGGTAAGGCTAGGGAGATGTTGGGGTGTGCTAGCAGGGATATCACAAGTCGTAAGAGGGAAGTAATAATACCTCTTTACAAGACACTGGTTAGGCCCCATCTGGAGTACTGCGTGTAGTACTGGAGGCCACACCTGCACAAGGACATTAACAAAACTGAGGCAGTCCAGAGAAGGGCAACCAAAATGGTGCAGGGACTGCATCAGAAAACATTTGAGGACAGATTAACAGAGTTCAATATGTATACCCTAGAGCAAAGGAGGGAGAGAGGTGATATGATTGAAACATTCAAACATCTTAAGGGCATTAACAAGGTGAAAGAGTCTAACATGTTTCAATATAAAAAAAAGGCAGGACAAGAGGACATAGCATGAGATTATAGGGAGGCTGATTAAGGGGTAATGTGAGGAAGTTCTTTTTCACAGAAAGGGTGGGGGCTGCACGGAACAGCCTACCTCACGAAGTGGTGGATATGAATACAGTGCAGGGCTACAAACAGGCATGGGATAGGCATAAGGGAGCAATACAGATGAGTGTGAATAGATAGGTCATTGACAGAGTAAAGGCCTATGGCACATTCATAAGGTAGAAAAAAATGAGCAGACTGGAAGTGCCTTGCAATCCTTTTCTGCCATCAACTTCTATGTTTCTAATCTGCTCAGTGCTCCTGAAGCTTTGGACATGTCCAGAAGACATGGGCTTGGATAGCCATGTCTTTTCCACAGTACCTCCAACACACTGCCAAAATGTTGTGATCCCATCTGACTTGTATCTGGAGCACTAAAAAATGTTGAATTCTCAGCTTACAGGTGAATTCCTGCCATGCAGGTTAGGAAGAAGTTCACCAGACTATTTTCCATTGTTTATCCCTTTGTTTAGCATCAATGGAGATATTCAGGTCTTTTTCCCACTGTAATTTAATATACTTTGTGGAGAGACACTGGTTTCTAAAGTAATTAGCATATAATAAAATAATGGCTCCCTTTCCTTGTGTGGAACCCCATATTGCTTCAAATGGTAGGGGAGAAGGATGCCCCATGGCCTGTCTGTAAGTCACTTGCACCAGTTTGTTAATGTAATCTCTAATTCAGAAATATCTGAGTCTATCAGTGTGCCACCATCCAAACCTTTGTATATCACTTTCAAAAGGTAACACTATATCTGCCTGTAAAAGTCACCATGGTGAGTGTAGACCTTTCTGTACTTGGTGCTTGAACCATGAATCCAAAGTAGCAGGCCAAAAAGAGTTATCCCATGCCCACCACCCATACTTCTATAAGATCTTCTTGGTGTCTCCTTGCCTTGTCCCCCATTTCCAACGTTCAAGAATCGTTTATAAACCACTGAGGGAGGGCTTCGGGAAGGTATGTAGAGCCTTGTGGGGTCTGTCATCTTCCAGTGCAATAATTAGGAGTTGCATCATAATAGAATAATTTGCATTTGGGCTTTTAACCAGCATCCTATAAGTGCGGCAAGGCCCAACCACCTCGCTTCTTCAGAAGGTAAGTGTCTGATGATGGATCCTAGGTTTTGCCCTCAAACAAAGGAGTGAATCTGGCTTTGCCATTTCTGGAAAGTCCCTTTTGTGAATGAGGCAGAGAACATACTGGAATAAATACAAGAACCTGGCAATACGTTCATTTTGACAGACTGCACCCTAGTGTGCAACAACAAAGGTAGTAAGGATCAGTGCTTATAATCTGTTGTCAGTGTGGCTATCAAAGGGATGTAATTATCAGAGAATAAGGTTGTATTATGGGACCCCAGGTGGACCCCCAAATATTTAATGGTGGCCAGATCCCATTTCATAGGAAATAGTCTTTGGGTCTTGGCTGAAACTATCTGGGAAAAGACTAACACTTCAGTCTTAATGGTGTTCAGGGAATAACCTGATAGGGTTGTGTAAGACTGATTTAAGCAAAAGACCTTTGGGAGAGAATCTTCTGGTTCTGCAAGGTATAATAATACATTGCTGGCATAAAGAGCTAGTTTATGCTTTACCCCACCTAAAGTAATGCATTTAATGTTTGCATTGAGCCTGATACTCTGAGCAAGTGACTCAACATACAGGGTGAATAAAAGCCGGGAGAGGGGATACCCCTGTCTCATGCCCCAGCCTAGTAAAAGCAACTGGAAATGTGGCCTTTTGCCTGCACACAGCCAGATGGTTCTGTGTAAAGTTTAGAAATGAAAAGGAGGAACTGTTTGGCGAAGCCGAACCTCTGCAAGGACCCCCTGTAAGAATGAGCATGAGACTTCATCAAATGCTTTTTCAGTGTCTAAACTCATCAGGAAAGCTGGTTGTTTTCTCCTGTTTAAATGGTCAATGATGTGAACCATCTGGCGAATACTATCCTGCACCCGATGGCCAGGAACAAAGTCAGTTTGGTCTATATGCATAAACTGAGGTATGACTTACTCCACCTCTCCTGGTGAGAATGGCCGATAACATCTTATAATCTGTATTTAGAATAGAGACTGGCCTATATGAGGCACAACTAGTGGGGTCCTTGCCGGGCTTCAGAATCACCGATATGAATGCCTGAGACCAGAAAGGGGGCATCTGTCCACTGTTGCTCAGTGCAGAAGTGTATGCTCTGTGTAACAGAGGGAATATCTAATCCTAAAAGAGCTGGTGACATGTTCAGGAGAACCTTAACAAAATGTAATATTTAGACACAGTCCAGTTTGTATTTCACATTAGTGTTGTATTCCTCCTCCCCATTATTTATTACTGATGTCATTTGTATGAAAACAGGACCTTTGCTCTTGAGGAGTTTGTCTATTTCTGCTACTTTCTCCCTACCAGAAGTCATAATGCACTGCTTGTGACATCACAGGTACTCCTATGGCAACAGATTGTGATGTCACAACAGAGGATTATGACTTGAAGTAGGGAGTAGGCTATAGAGGCAGTTGGACTCACTCTTAAGGGACAAAGATCATATATTCATGCAAATGTTCTTAGTAATAAATAATGGGGAGGAGAAATACACAAATATACATGGAATGCAGGCAGAATTGTACCTAATTATTATGTTTTTTAAAGTTTTCTTTGAGGCATCAGTAGCTCTTTAAATTGTTTATATAAAATTCCCCCATGAACCCATCCATCCTCGGACATTTACCTGATTTAAGCCTGCCTATTTCCCTTTCTATTTCATGGTGGGTGATTGGAGTAGTAAGGGTCGTATTATGTATCTCTGAGACCTGAGGTAGGTGAAGGTGTTGAAGAAAGGTAGTTATTGCTCCCTCCTCAGGTGAGTCCCCTTCCATATAAAGGTTTGAATAACAGGACCAAAAGGCTTTGGAAATATCAGAAATCTTGTGCTGATGTTGTTTCGTGGTGGGATGTGAAAAATTTGCCTTATGCCTTTGGATGCGTAACTGGCCTGATAAAAGTTTTAATGCTCTTGGGCCGCCTTCATGGTACTGTTGCCATAGGAATATTAGTTTCTGCTCAACCCGACGGTCTAATTAGAACCAAGTTCCTTTCTGAGGCAGAGGAGGAGTTGTCCTCTTTATTTATTCAGTTTCACTTTCTCCTTGATTTGTGCAATTAGTTCCACCTTTCCGGCCTCCCTTTGTTTCTTTTTCTGAGGAGAGTTCTACAAACTTTCTTCTCAGGATGACTTTCACAATGTCCCAAAGTAAAGTGGGGGACATAACTCCCTCCCTACTCCACACATTTGGAAATAGCTTTATTTTATTTATTGAAATGTTTCACCAGGATTTTTGAATATCCTTGTCCTAAAGGAGAAAATCATTCAGTCTTCAATATGTATTTCAGCAGATCTTTCCCAAACTAAGCTTCAGAAATAGTGGGGGCATGGTCTTGCAAAGTGAAGTCACCAATCTAGCTATCTGATAATTGCCCTCCTAAGTCCTTATCAACTAAAAAGTAGTCAATTATGGAGTACATTTGGTGGGGTGAGGAATAAAAAGTGTAATAGTGTAATCCCTATCGTGCCCATGTATATCCCTTCCTTCTACTCTCCCCATCTATATTGGTGTGATCTATGCCTCCCCCGGCATGCCCCATACTCACTAGTTTCATGTTTATCAACTTTACTACCCTTGACATCCACTGGCAAACTCATTCTAACAGGTGACTTCAACCTGGACTGGCTCTCCCCCTCCACCAAGTTCCTCCCTCACTAAAATAGAAGCCCTAAACCTAACCCAGCTGATCACACAGCCCACCTGCTACAACCCCCACTCCCCTAACCATTTTCTTTTACACCGGAATCTCACATCACATACCCACAGTATCACTGCTGTGGGTGTACTGTCAGATGCCATAAGCGACCATTGCATCACTTACTGCATAAGGAAGAGTCACCTCCCTCAGTCCTCTCCCAAATACATAGAGATCTGCCCACTATGCACGACTGACTCAGCAGTTCTCCTACATGACCTGAGTCATGCTGACTGGACCCTGGTCTACTTCGCACTTGATGTCGACTCTGCCCTATCCTGATTTGAAACCATACTCACTACTACCTGGAACTGGCATGCCCCCCTTGGTCAAAACCAGAGTCAAGCAATGTCATCATCCCTGGATATCAGCTTCGCTCATCGACCAGTGCAAGGCCTGTGACAAAGCCTTGTCCCAGAACAAATTCACAATGACCCCACAAGCTCGGCAACATTGCAAATCCCTCCATAATGCCTGTACCAAGGCAATCTATTGGGCTAGGTCCGACTTCTTTAAAAAGCATCAACAAACCAACCACACGCCTACATAGAAACACAGAAACATAGAATTTGACAGCAGATAAGGACCATTTGGCCCACCTAGTCTGCCCATTTCCCCTACCTGTTTCATACTTCCCGCCTCCTTCTGGAAAGTAGTCCACTCTCTTATTGACCCACCTGCACAATTGGCCTTACTGGTCCTTAAGCAAAATGGCCTATCTATCTCTGACTCTCTCAGCATTGCTGAAATCCTAAATAAGATTTTTACCACCTGCATCCTTCCCAACCCCCACCATGGACTCCTCCCCGGCCCCCTCTCAGGGTGTATTCCTTTTCCATTCATTTCCCCACAGTTAATCCTTCAGGTGATCTATTCTCTAAATACCAACAAATCTAGCCCAGAGGTATTCACCCCATACTCCTTCACCTATCAACCCCTGCAACTGCTGTCCCTCTAACAAATATCCTAAACCTCTCCTTCTCCTCCAATACCATACCCAGGCTTGAAATCTTGCTTGTGTGATTTCCCTACACAAAGGTGGTGATCCCTCCTCCCTGCCCTCGTCAAACTGCACAAATCCCATGTCCACTCCAGAGTTCCAAATTCCTAACCTCCTCCAGCCTCCCCTCCCAATTCCAGTCTGGTTTCTGGAAACATCATTCAACAGTCCCACCCCTCTTACAAGTAACTGACAATATACATATAGTTATGGACTAGGGCCACGTGACTGCAGCTATTTTCATGGGCATAGCAAAGGCCTTTGACTCTGTCTCCCATCCCCTCCTCCTCATCAAGCTCAGGGCAGCCAGCCTGGCCCCCTCACTATTAGCTGGTTCAAGTCCTATCTCAGTAATAGGTTACAATCTGTTAAGAGTGGGAAACTCCCCCCCCCCCATACTAGCAGGTGTGCAACAAGGCTCCAACCTCGGCCCCATCCTGTTTTCAGTGTTCATAAACAACCTCCCCTCTGTGTGCTCCAGCTTCCTCATACATATGTATGCAGACAACACAATCCGTTTTGCCTCCAGGCCCACCTTCTCAGATGTCCACACCCCTCTCCAACAGGACCTAAATAAGGTACAGTCTTGGTTCCTCACTAACCAATTGAAAGTCAACACCTCAAAGACTGTCACCGTGGTCTTTGGCTCTGCGTAAAAATTGTTTAAAACACCCCCCCACACACACTTTCACCATCCTGGACGGAAACCGACTTGACTATGTCCCAGCAGATAAACAGCTAGGGGCTTGGTTGGACTTCCATCTGGATTTCTCTATCCACATTGATGTGCTCACCTCCAAGCTCCCCCCAAGCTCAGTATACTCTACTGTAACAAAGACTCCATCCCACTCCCTATCTGATGTGAATTTATGGCTAAGGTGATAATTCCTATATTCGACTATGCCAATGTTGTTTACAGTACAGACCCTGCTACATTGCTATCCAGGTTAGATACCCTGCAGAATTCATTCTGTCGCTTCACTTCAAACTCCCCTCTCAAACTCATCACTGCAACCTCTACTCCTTCCTCTGCATCCTGCCTCTATCCCACAGATACACAAGCCACTCACTTACCCTCATATCTCAATTTTGGTTTGGTCTGCTTCCCCCGATTGCTCTGATTTGCAGCCCCCTCCTCCTACATTCCAGGGACACTCACTCTTTCTCCCTGCTCTGCCTCACTCATTGGCCGGAAAATCCTCTCTCCTACAGACTCCACTCCCTTTGGAACTGTCTTCTCCAACTTCTCTGTAACTCTCTCTCATAACCCTTCCGCAAACAGCACTTACGCCTCCTTCCTCCTCCCCCTTGCTCCCACCTCACTATGTCCCCCCTCACCACACTGAAACACAAAACTGAGTTGCAGCCTTACTGACCTGACTACTATAAGTGGTCCACTGTATTAACTCATATTATTCAAATGTGTATTCAATGCCTTATTTTGTATGCCACCATTAACTCGTTGTATTAACTTGAATGTATATTAAATTGCAATATCTTGTAAGCCTGTAACACCTACTGCTCAGAAATTGTATTCAAAATACAACTGTATGTATTATTCTTCAGCTGTAATTGTTCCCCCATCATCGGGTCATGCCTGGAAACGAGCCTCGGCTCAGCTTCCCTTTCCTGGTTATCAAAATTTTAAATAAATAATAAACAAATGTCTCCAAACATCTAGATAACCCATATCTGCGAGGAGCTGATGTACCTTTTTAGCTACTTTGTATGCTGAACTTTTTTGGTTATTTTTATTTATCCTCCTGTGACCTCCTCACTGCACCCCAGCTGTTCTCTCACATCCAGTCAGCTGGGATCCAGCCACCGTCCGTCTCGCCCGGGACCGCTGGCACCCTGTAGCCCTTGTGGCTTACCCTCTGCAGCGGGGTGGCAGGGAGCCCCCTAACTCCCCACCCAGAATGGATCCAGCTCAGGTGCCAGCATCCTGACGAACACTCACGGACGACCATCAAGATGCAGGAGGCACCACTTTTCCCTGTTCTGAGATTCCCCTGAGTCGGTGGGTGTGCACGACGCTAGTGGTCGCGAGCACACACGCAGTCCGCGATGCACCCCATCCAGGTGTCTGCCCTGACCTCCCTGAGTACAGCGTGCATCTCTGCCCCAGCTCTCTGCCAGGGGGGCAGTCGGGCACCGACCATCGAGGACCCTCCTCCCCAGAGAGGGAGAGCAGTCCTTTGGACGCTCAATCCCTCTCCTCCCCTGCCAGCCCCCAGAGACCCGTGCTTGCTCCCAAACCCGGGTCGTCGGCATGGTGTGAGGTGCTGCAACTAGTGCCTCTGCCCTCAGCGCCACTGGGCCAGCTCAAACTTTTTTAATGTGTACAATAATGAATAGCATATTTTTTTTTTTTTACAGAGGATATAATATTTTCCATAAAAGACCAAACAAATTTTGGAGACAGACATTTCAAGTCCAACAGTCTGTTTTTAAAGTAATTCGTGGCAGTCTTTTATTGGTACCTAGTACAAGAACCCAGGCATGACTGGCTTGATTTATGTTTTGAAGTCTGAACCAGAAGTTTAGTTTGTTAAAAAAAAAAATGTGTGATATCAATGAATTGCTATTAGCCCAGCAATTATTCAGAAACCATTAAGCACTAATGCATATATTAGCTATGGAAGCCACTTAAAAGACTGATTCCTGAGTAGGTAATCTACATGCAGCTAATTTGTGATTTAAGACTGCAAACGTATTAGTGAATAAAACATTACAAACAATATCACGTAGCTAACTGAACTAGTTGTTGTCTTCATGGCACTGAAATAGACAAACTTGATAGAATAGCCAGCTCCAGAGTTATCTGATTTATATACTGGACTACATGGTGGTGAGTAGCTCAGAAAAATGTGTTTTGTAGAAAATGAAAAGGAGGGGGCTAAGAAAGTGCAAGGTCTACACTAGGAGTATGCAAATGTTCGAATTTCCAGCTGTTCTGAGGTTGGGAAATTTGGATCTGCTTTGTCCATCCCAGAAATCAAAACCTGAAAATTGTAAAAGAACATAAATGGTCAAACATTTAAATAAAATGTGAGAAAAGCCAAATAGGATACATTACAATAGGTACAGGTTAAGAGTGACCATGTCTACAGACCACGTGGTCAAAATGTGCATCCTGCAGCACTTCCTTAGCAGGGTGCTATGACTTCAAGAAAGATCTCCAAAGCTGGAAGGGGGAAGAAGCAGAAATATTTTCATCCATGCATGTCTATCACCATCACATCACAAGCATCTTACATGTTGCCATCCACACTAAACAGGCTACAATGGTTCCAAAAAGAGTGTCTGATGATGGACTGGTGGGCTGCTATAGCTCATACAGGGTGGATATGAGGGTTCCAAAATGTATATCTAATTGCTTCTCATCCTTTTGGCTAAAAAAGAGTGCAGTACCAAAAGATACAGTGTGTCCACAGCTGGACTGAATGTTCAGTACAATAAGAGATACTACTCAGTGAAATGACTGAAAATGAGAGTCAAACGAGTCACTCGCATACAGAACCATTTTAAAATTTAAGAAAGGGTAGAGCCTCTAATGCTGTTACCCCTCCCCACTCACACACATGATCAGGACCCATGCTGACTATATGTATATATCTAAATATTATACAGGCACGGTCGCGCCTGTATATTAGGGCTAAGTAAGCACAAATCCCAATTTTTGCACCTTAATAACTGACTCATTCAATCACTTTACATGATAACTAGAATGCACAGCCTTTGTGCCAGGATCTCTTGATCCTAAAACTTTCATGTATACGGTTCAGTGGGGGCATAGTTACAGAGATGCAAAAAATGTAAAAATCACCATTTGTAAGACTTTTTTGTGCCCCATTAACATAAACAGTATGAGGATTTGAAACACGAAACTTTCAGGTTTGATAGAGTTGAGGTGCATGCTTGTGTGGTTTTTGTGTATAGTAGTCCAGTTGTTTTTAAATAATCAATAAAATAATTTTTGTTCTTGAGCATGTACAGTGTAAAAAATTTACATTCCACGGATGGCTGAATTTTTGCAAAAGTGTGATGTTCTGTTGTCATATTTCATTATGTGAGTCGTATCATATACTGTGGTGTTTCTTATAGCAGAACACCACAGTATATGATACAACATACATAACAAAAAAAGCTGAAAGTTGTTTCCCTCTTTGAATGAGGTGACCCAATTCCCTTTTCATTAAAAAAACCGAGGTCCCTGGTTGTGTAGTGCCCCCCCAGCCCCAATTCCCTTTTTATTAAAAAACGAACCCCGATGTTCTGTGGTCATATTTTATGTGTGTCGTATCATATCCTGTGGTGTTTTGTATAGCAGAACACCACACCACAGTGTATTATACGACACACATAAGGAAAAAGCAGAAAGTTGTTTCCCTCTTGTGCTTTGTAAATTGTTTTGTTTCCCTGGTGTCCAGTGACACCCCGCACTGACTGATCACCATCCCCACTGTTGTTTCCTGTTTCCCTGGTGTCTAGTGATAGTCCCCACCCTCCAATCGCTGTCGCCATTGTTTGCCTCTGGTTGCCTGGTGTCTAGTGGCACCCCACACCCTATGATTGCTGCCTCCATTGTTTTTCCCTGTTTCCCTGGTGTCTAATGGCACGCCCCACCATCTAACCGTTGTCCCTATTGTTTGCCCCTGGCTGCCTGGTGTCTAGTGAAACCCCACACCCTACGATTGCTGCCTCCATTGTTTTTCCCTGTTTCCCTGGTGTCTAATGGCATGCCCCACCCTCCAATCGCTGTCCCCAATGTTGTTTCCTGTTTCCGTGGTGTCTAATGGCATGCCCCACCCTCTGATCACTGTCCCCATTGTTGTTTCCTGTTTCCCTGGTGTCTAGTGGCATCCCACACTCTACGATTGCTGTCCCCATTGTTTTTCCCTTTTTCCCTTGTGTCTAATGGCACGCCCCACCCTCTAACCGTTGTCCCTATTGTTTGCCCCTGGCTGCCTGGTGTCTAGTGACACCCCACACCCTACGATTGCTGTCCCCATTGTTTTTCCCTGTTTCCCTGGTGTCTAATGGCACGCCCCACCCTCCGATCACTGTTCTCATTGTTTTTCCCTGGTGTCTAATGGCACGCCCACCTCGATCACTGTCCCCATTGTTTTTCCTCATTTTCCTGGTGTCTAGTGGCACCCCACACCCTACGACTGCTGTCCATATTATTTTTCCCCATTTCCCTGGTGTCTAGTGGCACCCCCACCCTCCGATCACTGTCCCCATTGTTTTTCCTGTTTCCCCAGTGCCTAGTTGTACCCCCACTCTCAGATCACTATCCCTGTTGTTTTTCCTATTTCCCTGGTGTCTAATGGCACGCCCCACCCTCTAACCGTTGTCCCTATTGTTTGCCCCTGGCTGCCTGGTGTCTAGTGACACCCCACACCCTACGATTGCTGTCCCCATTGTTTTTTCTCTGTTTCTCTGGTGTCTAATGGCATTCCCCACCCTCCAATCGCTGTCCCCATTGTTTTTCCCTGTTTCCCTGGTGTCTAATGGCACGCCCCACCCTCCGATCACTGTTTTCATTGTTTTTCCCTGGTGTCTAATGGCACGCCCCACCCTCCGATCGCTGTCCCCATTGTTTTTCCTCATTTTCCTGGTGTCTAGTGGCACCCCAAACCCTACGACTGCTGTCTATATTATTTTTCCCTGTTTCCCTGGTGTCTAGTGGCACCCCCACCCTCTGATTACTGTCCCCATTGTTTTTCCTGTTTCCCCGGTGCCTAGTTGTACCCCCACTCTCTGATCACTATCCCTGTTGTTTTTCCTGTTTCCCTGGTGTCTAGTGCCCCCCCACCCTCTGATCGCTGTCCCTGTTGTTTTTCCCCGTTTCCCGGTGTTTCTTTGCACCCCCCAATGGCTAATAATGTTCCTGGAAAGAAGAAAACTGTCCCACGAGTTATTTTATTTATTTTGTTTACCTGACAGAAAGAAAATGGTCCCTTGTCATCATTGCTGTCCCCCTACGCCATCCCAATCCTCCCACTGAGCACCCACCACCCCACACCCCTCTTTACCCTATACTTACCAGCCGAGGTTGAATGCTGTAATCCTTGTGGACCGATACACATCTGCACTCTTCAATGCCAAACCATGAACTGAAGAATACAGGTAAGTGCTGAGTAATGTATTTCAATGGTGTTTTGAACTTATGTTCATAGATTGGTAATTTTTTCACCAAATTTTCAAAATGGCCTTTTTGGGACCCACCTCATGACTACTGTCAGTGAAATTTCATAAATCCGTCCCAGAAGGTGATTCTACGGTCACTGCATGAAATCACCTTTCAGGCCAGATTAACAAAATTTCACCACCAGTGTTCATGAGATGGGGTCCCAAAAAGGCCATGGTGAAAAACATTCCTAAAAATGACCAAGTTATGAGTGTAAATTGGACATTAAGGTTGACAACCCCAAGGAAGACCCCACCACTGATTCGCCGATACTCCAGGGACCCAAATCCCTTTTTCCTTTTCATTTCTCCACTTGGTGCACTTTGCATTCCTCAACCCTAATCACATACCCCCCCCCCGGACACACACTGTGCAGCGAATGACACTATAGCCACTCACAGCCATGTCGCTGTAGTGTCTGAGCTGAACTCAGTATTGCCTGTCGGAGGTCTTGCACATTACCCCAAATCAACTCCGACTCGGAGTTGATAATCTTAGTGATGGGGGTTTGGGGTGGCCCCATGTGGGGTTGGAGTGAAGCCCCTCAAAAAACACATTGTTTTCTTTGGGACCGGCAGCCAACCGTGAAAAGCAGTCGACTTTCCGGTTTTACTGTCTGGTCATTCAACAAAATTTTTGTCGACAACCAGTCATGGATCCAACCCTAATGTACTTTTTAATGAACATATATATATATATATATATACACACTGTATTTGTGCAATAGGTGTGAAGATAAATCTCCACTGATAAATGCTGTCATCGTGTGATAAATGGCTAATGACATGTCTACTATGTGTATAAATCTGAAATCTCACATTTATAAACATAGTAGACATGTCATCATCAGCCATTTATATACACAATAGACTCGTCATCACTCCCCCCAAGCCTGCACTTCTTCCCACAGTTTTATGTCTAATTAGAGCTCTTCTAGTCTGTTTCTCCTCTCCCCCACCCCCGCCTACCTCACGCAAGCACATGCCACTCTCTCTCTCTCTCTTTCTAGCTACCTCTTCAGCACTTAAAAATAAAATGCAACACAACAGAAAGAATGTCTCATTAAACAACATTTTCCTTTCTCCTCCAGGCTGAAATGCAGAACATCATTCGCTTGCCTCCATTACCCAGCCACATCCAGATGCCCCCCCCCAATCCACAGCCACTAATGCAATCGCAGACTAACTCAGGATGCTACCAACCTCTTCTTCTTCACCGTTCTCCGCCATTTCTTTTTCTCACACACCAGCCAACTGGGAACAAAAAAAATGCAATTTGCAAGCGAGTGTGTTCTCACACAAACATGCCCTCTCACTCGCTCCGTCTCCAACCACAGCCACACTCTACCACCATCGATATTAAAAGGCAAGCTCAACCAGATAAAACAACTGTCATTACTACACAAAAAAGCAAAAGGAAATAAAAACTGACATATGACTAAACTTGGCTCTCTCGTTATGTGAGACCTGCCATCGCCATGTTTTTAGTACTATTCAATCTTCCCCCAAACACAGTTGCAGCCAATGAAGTGGTGAGCCTAAAACTTGGACAAATCAGCTGCTACATAGCAGCATCAGCATCAGTAGCATGACCACACTCCCCTAGCAACATCCATAGCAACAAGGCACAAAAAACACGGAGACACACTTATACAACAATAAGTCCCACATATTTATGGAATTTAAAACAGAAAAAAAAAACAATTTAGCAATAAAATCACCCATAACACAAGGTCTAGCCCTATTGCATAAATGAAATATGCAGGGGGGACCTTGTGTGATACATGATTTATTCACACTCATGCTGTTTGTCTTTGGCCATCTCACTCATGGCTTATGCCACTCGTGAGGTTACCCAAGGTCAAACAACACTCCTGCATATCCTTTATATATATTTATATACCCAAAACATCTGCACTCATTACTGTTTAAGAAAAATGCCAAATCAGTTAAAAATAAAGTGCCAGGGCTCTTTTTTCAGCCAAAACTCATGCCACAAACTGCACCAGCACTTTGTTTTCCACAAAGGCTTCATCGTAAGCCTGCAACAACAACTGTGATGACTTTGTACATATACACTGTATATTCATGGTATTGGCTAGCCACCCATTCGGCCAGCACTATTCATGTGTTATAGCATGAATCTAATTTTTTAAACTACCCATGACGTCCGCTATGGTATCATTCAGTAGCTAAAGTCAATGATCAAGAGCAGACAGGTTAATGTTCATACATGTAAACTGCTTAATATGTTTTGCTACCAAATGCAGGTGATTTGTGGTGGTCACCCCACCAGGACCGAAAAATATATGCTCTGACAGAAGCCCAATGCTGGAAGGGATCAACAAGATTTATGGCTACGGTGTTCTGCCTAATAATTCAAAGCAAGCTGTTCTGTAACTTGCTTTGACTGAAGTGGCCAGTATCTGGAACTGGAGAGCCAAGGTATCAGCTCAGTTAGGAAGTGGCACAAGAAAGCAGTGTGATCTAGTGGTCAAAGCACTTAACCATGAAACAGAATATCAGAGTTCTGAATACCACCACAGCCACTGGCTCACCATGTGATCATGACCACCCATGAACTCAGAGAAGGTGATGAAGGTGGCTCATGTATTTCCAGTCTGCTAAACGTGGGAGATACAGTGCTACTAGAAGTTGGTGGGTTACAGGTTTGTCTTGAATCATCTGAACCAGCTCCTGTACCAACAGGTCCAGTATCTGCCTGTGACTGCTGAGCCTGACACTTCATTTTAATTCTTCTCAAGGTTTCCATGTGCAATATGTTCTCCCATTATGTACCTTGTGGCAAAACTCTTTTGAAAAATGGGAATTATTGAGAGTGCCCATGGATTCCACAAGCATCTTGTAACATGATGGTCCAGTCCTGCAATGCCACCAAAATACATATGCGGTCATAGTTTATTGTGACTGACAATGTCTGCACTAATTGTTTTAACAAATTATCTACAATCTGTGTTACCTGTTTTGTTACTGTCAGCATGTAGGTGGAAGTATTAATTTGCTTGTCTGTATGTTCACAGTTCTTTAAATTACAAGGACTGGTTGGTTAGAAATAGAGAGGCAGTCACGAGGGGCAAGAGTGGAGATTAGTGGGAGGTAAATGCAAGAAGAATGTGAGGAAGTTTAACTTCATGAAAAGGGTGGTGGAGCCTAGGAACAGACTAGCAGTGGAGAATATTTTATTTATTTATTTTTATTTAGTTTTTGTTGACTGGGTAAGTGCACTAGACAAATCCTGCCGATTTTCAGGCACGACCCAGGGGAAGGGGACACAGATGAATGCCAACTGACCCTGAACCAGATTAAGTCATTGGTGGTATTTTTAGTGAATGAGGGAAATTTGACCAGGACACCGTGGAAATTCCCCTACTCTTTTCGATAAGTGCCATGGGATCTTTAACATCCACCTGAACTACCACCAATCCAGGCAGATGGGACCTCGGTTTAACATCTCATCCGAAAGACGGCACCTCAGAAGTGCAGCACCCCTCTCATGCTACACTACAGTGTCAGTACTGGGATAGTAACCCAAGTGCCAGATGTGGGAACTGTACCCACAGCCCTCTGATCTCCCAGCCTCAGAGGTGAGTGTGCTACCTACTGAGCCACTGACACTGCAAATATGGCAGCAAGGGCCATTACTGGGTTCAAACGTAGGTTGGACAGGACCAGGGGACTCATAATCCCACTTGGGGGGAACCAGGAAGGGATAGGAAGCAGAAGGGAGGGAAGGCATGAAAAACCAACGACGGCACTGTGCCAGTGGGTAAGACAGTAGCAACTGTGGGCAGACTTGATGGGCCGTCTGTCTCCTTCTGCCATCAGATTCTGTGTTTTCTGTTTTATGAATAAAGTAGTTTGACTTTGCCTGCAGCACTCATATGGTTAAAATTAGGTGACCTCAACATGCAGACTCAGCGTTTATGGCCATAGCTGACTCATTTGGTCTAAGCATGTCTTCTAGAATTGCCCATTGGTGACTCCACAAGTGTGCAATTCCCAAATCTCATTTATTTAGTTATTTAAAAACTGGTAACTGGGAAAGGCACAGTGAGTCAAGGTTTGTTTCCAGGTGCAAGGGAGAGGGAAAGTGGAATACTGAATACAAAATAAAACAAGCATCAGCATGCGGTTATAGAGACTTGCAAGTGCACAGGCAAAATGAGGAGTACACCAGGGATCATAACAATGACTTGTAAACAGTGTGCAAGTATTAAATCAAGTGTACAGTGTCTGGTGGGGAAGATGGCAGTGCTTAAGGGGTACATAATCAGACTGCTGGTATGGACTAATTAATAGGGGAGAGGGCATATACAGAAGGGGAGGACAGGGGGGATGGGAAGAGAGACAGGGACAGAAGGGAATGGAGAGGTGCATTTGCTGGTATCTATGGGTGGGGATTGAGGGGAGAGGGAGATGGAGGACAGGAACAGGTTCCAGATGTAGAAGAAGGCAGCTTGCCCAGCAGAGGAGTGAAGGTGGGGAATGGAGAAGGTACAGGGATCTCTAGAGCAGAGAGAGTAGGAGGAAGGGGGAGAGGAGTTAGGAGAGGTAGGAGGGAAGGGAATCAAACCATTATTTAAAGATGAAGGAAACACAGTGGGACTGGCAACATAAGAGAGTGGGATGATGTAAAGGGAGGAACAGAGGGAGCAGTGATGAGTACGGAGGGGGGGGGTGAGTTGGTAGCAAAGTGGCAGAAAGCACTGAAGAAAGCAGCCAGTCTGACAAGGGAAGAGGAAGGGGTGATGCCATAGACCATGTCCATATAGTCAAACCTGGGAGAACCATTTTGGTGACTAGCTCCCCATTCCAACAGTACCTGCCTTTGTTCTAGCAGCTCTTTGAGAATACATAAAATGCGTTCTTTCAGTGGGGCTGCACAGTCATAAACAGTGTATTGTAGGCTGGCCTGGTGGCGCTGAGGGTTGAGCCACTGGACGCCACACCTCGCTCCACACCGGCGACCCAGGTTTGGGAATGGACTCGGGCTGCCGGGGGTCAGCAGGGGAGAAGAGGAATTGAGCATCTACAGACTGCTCTCCCTCTCTGGGGGAGGGGGGCCTTCAGTCATCGGCGCGCTTGTGACCCCTGGTGGAGGCTGGGGGGCAATGCACTGGCACTGTGATGGAAGGGGTGAGTTGGGGCATGGTGCCAGGAGGGAGCACATGTGGATGCGTGCACGCTCCCTCCCTTGGCATCATTGCAGGCCCCAAGTAATGCAGGCCAGAAAACAGGGAAATATGGCGCACGGTCACAGTGGCTTGATGGCCGTCTACTGGACACCCGGCCTCGGGAGCACCACTGCAGATACTGGATCTGGTCTCAGTAGGGAGTGAGGGGACTCTCTGCTGCCCTGTGTGGGGGTAATTAGCGGGGGCTTCACTGGGGCCAGGGCAGGACTGGCAGGTGGCGGAGTAGGATGGATGCCAGGGCGTGGAAGGCAGACCGAGGTGCTACAGGAAAAACGGATTAACAAAAAAAAACCAAAAACAGTGTATTGTAAAATTTTGAGATTCTGCTGTATGTTTCTCACAAGTTCACCATATTTGATGGACCAATTAAAAAAATGTTGGGATGCTCCTACATTAGCACTGCCAATAACAGTAAAAGTGAAGATGTCATTTTGCTGGAGATACAATATTACCTTCCTTATATGACATAAAGCAGAGGCCACTTATGCCTATTTCTCGTGGTTGTCCAGGCACCAGTTAAGGATCACATGGCACCTTCTGAAACTAAAAAGATATCACCCCAGTGTCTTGGCCATGTTTCCCTCTAAATAAAACTATTTCTAATGCAATTATCCAAGGCTGTGTGCAAGATGGCGGGAAGCATATAATAGCAACTTGAATACATAGTAACTGAAATTTGAAGTTAGAGGGGACTCTAGGCCATCATCTTCCCCCTACCCCCACACTGCTTCATAAGCAGGAATTCGACTTCTCTGCAGCGCAGACTCTCTTCCTTAAGCTTGGTGCACTATGCCAGAACAGATTAGGTATCCCACTCTCCACATGTAGTTAGATTATTGGGAATATTTTCCTCCTGATATCTGACTGTGAGTGTGTGGCATATCTGTCCCAAATCCACCCAGGCCAGGCTGGACACTGTTCCATTTTGATTACCCCCTCCATACCCATCATGGCTCTCTCTATGCCTCCCTCTCTCTCACTCTTAATCAGACAGTTCTCCTACTGTGCATTCTTCATTGGCAAATTCTGTTTTTCCTCCCTTCCCTGCAACCATAATTCTCTGCTTACCTGCTCTCCCCTGTCTACTCCTCAACATTCAGGATTCCTGCTTTACTCCTTCCTTCGCTTAAGTCTTCTACTAGACAAGAGGCTTTCTCTGTTAGACTTCCACATCTATGGTCTACCCTCCCCCTCTCCTGTCCCTCATCCTTGTCCCCATCTGCCTTGAAACTCTCCATCTGTGACCATGTGACTGATGTCTGTTCTTGTACCTAACCCCCACCTTACTCCACTTAACTTCTTTCCACCTCTTCATCCCCCTACTTTCATTTCTATCACTCTCCAACACTCTTCTCTAACCAACCCAGCCAGTTTCTTTTTGTGGGGGAAAATGTTCCAATCAACCTTTCATGTTTACTTTTTTGTTAAGCCACAGTTATCCATTTCTCCATCAGTATTAATTTAATTGTAACATCACCAGCAATATGCTCTCTGACTACTGGTTTTCCTGATATTTTGCTGCTTATATTTGGTGCTGGGCTTGAGTTCTGTTACCTTGTTACAACACCGTGATATAATTTGCTTTTACTATGCTCTGTTTTAACCATATTTAACCTTATATTTTTTTCTGCTGCTAAGTACTGCACTCCATTTCCCCCAGGACACACCTGGAAATCGAACTTCTACTCCTTGTGACTCTCCTAACAAATTATTCAAATAAATTAAAACAGAATGGTCATGGCTTCTGTGCCAATAAGACCCTGTCCCATTTGTTATGCAGAAAGAGTTAAAAGCAAGGATCTGTTCTATCATCTCCCTTTCTGTCTCTAGTCTGATTGCACAATCACATTTTCTTGTGAGACCTAGGAATGGATCACTCTGACGGTCTCGTGACCCCCCAACCCTTGCAAACTCCCTGCCATCACTTGCTGTTTCTATTATTTCTTGCCCATTGCATACCTGCTTTTATAAAAATATATATGAATCTTTGTGTGAAATTGTGTAAACTGAAATCCCTTGGTTTGAAAATGTATATGGTTATGTTGTTGAAACGATTGCAAAAAGCTATTTGGAACTCAGGAGTTAACACTGAGATGCAGTTTGACCTCCACAAACTATTTTGCAGAGTTGTCTACAGGAGATCAGTTCTGGGACACACTGTTCTATTTTATTGCACCTGCAGGAAAGAAACTGACAAGAACTCTGATACAGTTTGTGTGAAAACATAATGTTTCTTAATGAGATCAGGATGCAGAAGTTAATTGCCAGAAAAATACTTCTTATAAAAAGAGAGCAATCTTTTGTTAGGGAGAGATTGAAATTTAGATTTAGAGATGCCCTCAGATGAAGGACTTTGTTTTATTTTTTTGTTTACACTGCCTTTATAAATCGCTATCCTGCACAATTTTTTTTATTTTACTGTTATTGATAATAATAAAAAATTACTTGCAAATTTTTGGTTTTTTCCTTTGCTTTCTGACCTTTGACTCAATGACACATGATGTCAGACTAAGTGGTATTTACATCATGCAAGTTCTAAGCCAGGAGTGTTGTGTGTAGGTACTAGACCTGGTACCAGGAAAGCTTAGAAAAAGGGTATGGATTCTATAACAGCAAGTCCAGGAGTGATTACCAGAAGAATGGCAGCCAAACTAGCAGAGACAAAAAGTCCAAACTGAGACTATACAGCAAGAAGAAGAAGAAGAAGAAGTGACAGAACCTGAAAACCTGCCTGCCTTCTTGAAATTGAGGGCTATACAATAAAGAAAGACAGATAAGCAGAGAAGGGAAGGGAAGAGAAGAGAAGAGAAGAGATGCAGTAACAGGAGCAGCAGAAAAGAGATACAGTGACAGGAGCAGCAGAGAAGAGTTGCAGCAATGGTTGGATGCTTTGCAAGCTGTCAAAGCTGGAGATCTTGCACAGGTCCAGCAAAGCAACAAAACACAAACAACTTAAAAGACATTAAATTTACAAAGTTATGACCTTTGGATGATATTGAAACATACCTGACAGGTTTTGAAAGTGTGGCTGCAGCCTGACAGTGGCCAAAGCAGCAATAGGAAATCAGGCTGGTACCTTACCTGACAGGTAAAGCCTAACTTGTCTACAGCAATATGGACACTGCACAATAAGGAACCTATGACCTTGTGAAAAAAGAAATCCTGAAAATATATAACATCCCAGGAGAGACCTACAGACAATGATTCCGGTCCCTGAAGTACCACTCAGTCAACAAGCCTCAAGAAGCCACCACCTGAATCAGAGAACTCCTTATTAAATGGCTCCAACCAGATGGCAAAACAGTCCTACAGATCATCAACATATTTGCAATGGAGCAATTCACCAATATCCTTCCCACAGACGTGCAGCTTTGGGTAAAAGAACACTGACCAGAAAGTGGAGAAAAGGCTGTTTCTTTGGCCAAATACTATCAGATGGCCAGACAGACCATGCAGCAGTGAAGTAACAGCCAAAGACCAGTAAGATCCTTTTATCCCAATTTAACTCCAGGCTAGATAAGCACTCTGGTGGGGGTAACAAATCTGCACCCAAATACTTTGTTTGCTATAACTGTAACAAGCCAGGCTATATCACAAGAAATTGCCATAAAAATAAGGAGGGTAACACTAGAGCATATTTGGCCTTAGCAAACTGGTGCATATATTTAACAGATGTCAAGGCAGGAGATAAAAACTATGAAGTGACTTACTGATTCTGGGAGCAGACAGACCCTGGTGCATGTTGAAGTGCTGGGAAAACACTCTGCAGAAGGGCTAGGTACTGATGTCATCTGTATCCAAAGGGACACACAATACTATCCCACCACCCAAGTGACTCTGAAAATGAATGGGGTGTCTTACCAAATGAAAGTGGGGGGTAGTACCTAAGTTATCTGTACCTGTGGTTCTTGGAAATTACTGTCCAGGATTTGCTGAGCTAATCACTGAGGGAGTAAAACCTATAGTTTCAGCAGCTGTGATGACAAGAGCACAGGAAAAGAAACTCTGAGATGGTGGGGACACTTTTCCTTTTGATGACTTTGATTCAGACTTGTTTGAACCCAGCTCCAATACCCAGAAGTCCAAAAGAGAAATAAGATTTCCTTTTTTTTTTTTTTTCTATTTATTCTTTAGTAACTGGGTAAAAGCACTGGACCAAAGGTCCCTTTTCAGGCCCGACCCAGACAAAAAACATACAAAAATACACAAATACAATCGGCAGCAATACAAAACCAAAAAATACAAATTACAAATTGCAGTTACAAACAGATTTATGTAATAAATAGCTTGTTAACCTTTGTTTAAAGTTAAAACAGAGGGAGCAATCCTAACATCAAGTGGGGGTGAATTCCAATACAATGGTGCTGCTATTGAAAAAGCTCTAGCGCTTAATCTAAGACGACACCTGGGGACAAAATATAGGGGGCCATCAGCCGACCTCAGGCTGGGAAGATGCCTGAAAAAACAGTGGCAACAGAAGACTCATGGACATAGGGGGTTAATATATGGAAATGCTGAAATCAAACTAATTAATTGTGATTTTGTTTCACAGCAAACTAATGATGCTTCTCTCCAAGGTTATTTTAAGTAGCTGGGGGTGAAACAAAAACAGGGTGAACCAATGTTTACAAAATGTAATGGGTTACTGTACAGAGTTTGGGTTAAACCTCAGACACAGGAACATACAGAACAATTGGTTATACCACAAAAGTATAGAACTGAGTTGTCACAGATAGTACATGATCGTCCTACGGATGGCCCCTCAGGGAGGGATCACACCCTTGCCAGATTGCTCTACAGATTTTACTGGCCTAGAATTCATGAAGATGTTGCTACCTATTGCAGTTATTGTGCTGAGTGTCAAAGAAGCCACAGTGACCAAAACAGAAAAGGTGCCCATAGTGCCCCTACCCTTGATAGATGTGCCTTTTGAGAGAATTACAATGGATGTGGTTGGCTCCTTAGACAAAAGTAAAAAGGGTAGTCGATTCATTTTGGTAGTATGTGACTATGTTACTCTATACCCAGAGGCAGTTCCAATGCATACTGTCACAGCCCCAAAAGTGGCAGCACAGCTTGCCAAAATTTTCTGCATGGTGGGTAAACCTAAGCAGATTATTACTGATCGGGGTAGTAATTTTGGTGCTGCATTACTTAAGGAGCTGTACCGACTACTTGGTATCACTACCATAAGAACCTCCCCTTATTATCCTCAGACAGACGGTCTTGTTGAGCAGTTTAACCTAACCTTAAAATGCATGTTAAAATGGTTTGTAAAAGGGGAATTGGAAGGTTGGGACCAATACTTACCGTACATGCTTTTTACTCATACAGAAGTGACACAAACCTCAACAGGTTTATCACTATTTGAAATGCTGTATGGTAGCCAACCTAGAGGGCCACTAGATATAATACCTGTACAACAAACACGGGAAGATCACCCCACTCAGAAGAAAGCTATTACATCTTATATGTGTGCCCTGAGAAAGAAACTGGTAAAATATGTTGAAATTGCTTACAGTAATCAAGGGGAGGCACAAAACCAGCAGAAGGTGTATTATGACCATGGGGTAAAAGAAAACGTGATTGCGCAATCAGACAGACAAGAGACAGAAAAAGAGATGGTAGAACAGATCCTTGCTTTTTTAACTCTTTCTGCATAACAACTGGCATAGGGTCTTCTTTAACTTTATCACATGCCATTGTGCCAACCTTAATTTTGCTCATTTTCTGTAATTTACATGGACATTGCACTGTTACAGTCCTGCTCTCCTACACTTACACTTTACTCATTTTCTGCACACTTTTTGCAATTGTATTTGCATGTGTATGTTGTTTGTTGCACTTTTTATTGCAGTATAATGTGACAAAATGTTCATGCATTTCCCTGCTCCCTTCCCCAGGACACATCTGAAAATGAGCTGTTCTTAGATCAGTAAGCCTCTTATTGGTGAAAACCTTTTAATTAACATATGCTGTGCAAACAAATTCTAATTTATAGTGATACCCTACCACCTCTAATATCCAGGGTACTCCATGATTCCCTTGGTACGCCAAAATGTGTGGATGTTTATCTTGGAGGGATATCTCCACTAGCAGGTTGTTCCATAGGTCCCCCCTCCCCCCATGGGAGAATAACTAAGTGTCTTCCAATATTATCCTTTAATTTATCACTTTAGAGCTCTGGAGCATTTCACTGCATCCCACTGTAGCGTACCAGAGCAAACTTCCCCATCTGTTTAATTTGTTCACACCCTTGAGTATGCAGAAGTCTGAGGTACCCCTAGTACTGTCAAAAACCATAACCATAGGTTTGCTGTTCTGTTGGAAATAATACTTGGTCTTCAGATATTAAACAGAGAGCCATTCTACTTATTTCTTGGGGTTGTCCATGCATCAGTTTAGGATCATATGGCACTTTTTGCAAAGAGAACTTCTTTTGTCTCCATTGAGTCATCCCTCTCCCCAACTAGTCTCTGATTTATTGCTTTGTCCTTGTGAAGCTCTTGAAATAGTGGAGATTGCACACATTACACATATGATGTGTTTGCTAACTGGAGGATAGCCTACAATGTATCTCTAAGTAGAGCCCTTTTCATGAAGCTCTTAAGTAGGATCTAGTATCAGCACTGTAAGAAACTACTCAGTAATGCTTCTCATACCATAGTTGTAATACCATGCAGGCGATAAGTCTGGGACAAGTGCATGGGGCAGGGAGATAAAGGATCAAAATGGGGGATGAAAAAATATTGATGAACATTAAAGATCAAAAATGGGGTGAAGGAATAAGCAATAAATCACTTTGAGATGCTACTGGCCATAGCTGAATCTTCATTTGGTATAAGCATGTCCTCTAGTATTGCCCATTGGTCACTCCACAAGTGTGCCATTCTCAGCTCTCATTTATTTATTTAATGCTACTGATTTTCCTGATATTTTGCTGCTTAGACTTGGTACTGTGCTTGAATTCTGTTAACCTGTTACAGTACCATGATATAATTTACTATGCTCTGTTTTCACCATATTTATCCTTATATTTTTTCCTACTGCAATGTATTGCACTCTATTTCCCCCAGGACACACCTGGGAATTTAACTGCTATTCAATGTGACTCCACCCTATGACAGTAAAACTAAGTGTCTTCCAATATTACCCTTTAATTTATCACTTTAGAGCTCTGGAGCATTTCACTGCATCCTACTGTAGCGTACCAGAGCAAACTTCCCCATCTGTTTAATTTGTTGACACCCTTGAGTATGCAGAAGTCTGAGGCACTCCTAGTACTGTCAAAAACCATAAGCATTGGTATGCTGTTCTGTTGGAGATAATACTCTGTCTTCAGATATGAAACAGAGATTCATTCTGCCTATTACTTGGTGTTGTCCAGGCATCAGTTTAGGATCCTATGACACTTTTTGCATAGAGAAGTTCTTTTGTCTCCATTGAATCACGCCAAACTAGTATCTAATGTATTGCTTCATGATTATGAAACTCTTGAAATGGTGGAGATTGCACACATTGGCCGTGATTCACGAAGGGGCAAGTTACCCATGCAAAATGGATGTAACCTGCTTGAGCACCTGCGGACGGGTGCACGGTGGCCGGCATTCACAATCACTGGCCACCATGTGCCTCTCATCTGTGGACTCTCCCACCAGGGGTGCTAATTCACTGGGGCAGATCAGCAGGCATGGGCAGGCAGCCAATGAGATGCCCACGCCCAGTCCACTAGTGGATTTCCGGCCTCATGCAGTGCAGGGATTCTTTGGATCTGTTGACTGAATCCACGCAGGGGCACCAAATGAGTGCCCAGGCAGCTGCCCCCAGCCCCCCATGGTCCATGGGGCTGGGGTGGCATGGAGAAGGGGCCAACAATGCTTTACTGTGGCTAATGGCAACACCAGGAGGGGGGTACAATGGCTTCACCTCCATCCCCCCCATGGAGAGGATGAAACCCCGACTGGTACGCAGCGCCATCATGAATGGGTGCCACCATAGAGTGCTCCCTGGCACAACCCTGACCCACCCCTGGCATGGCGCCTTGCAGGCCGACCAAAAATCCCTTGTTAGGGGTGCTAACACGCCCACAGGTGAATGCCACTGGGGTGCACAGGGCACCGCTGCATGGCATTCAGCCAAGGGAATGTCTATGTGCTGCACTGTGTAGGCATTTGTGAATCATGGCCATTGCACATATGATGTGTTTGCTAACTGGAGGATAGCCAACTATGTATCTCTCTGTACAGCCCTTTGTGGGAATTTCTTAAGTAGGACCTAGTATCACAACTGTAAGAAACTACTCAGTGAGGTTTCTCCTACCGTAGTTGTAATGCCATGTAGATGATAAGTCTGGGACAAGTGCATGGAGCAGGAGGATAAAGGATCAAAATGGGGAATGAGAAAATATTAATGCATATTAAATGTCAAAGATGAGGTGAAGGAATAGGCGATAAATCACTTTGAGATGCTTCACATGAGAGGTGCTATATAAATACAAATTGTAATCACACATCCCTAGTGAACAATCAGCTTTAATCATATTTCTAGTGTATATGATGAGGCTATTAAAAAGGATAATAAGGAAAAACAAGCAAATCTAAAAAACTGATATAGAATAAATGATATCCAACAGTGAGTTACAAGGTCATAATTCAATCGAGGGGTTTATGGAACATGATAAAGGATGAGAGAAAAGACTGAGTGGTTTGTAATGTTCCATAAAGCCCAGAGAATAATCTTCATGTGGTAACTCAGAGTTTAGCTATCATTTTATTTTATGTATTATATGGACTATAAAAAGTAGTAAATAAAGAACAGTACAGTGTTATTGGACACTGGATTGCTTAATGTAGCTAAAAAGTTTTAAGCTGATGAAAAATCAGGATTAGGAGTATAGCAGTGCAGTGCAGTGGTTTTTCAGGTTGGGGAAATGGAGTCTTGTAGGATCCAGTTTTTAGTGTTTTCTGCCAGAAGCAGTAGTTTCTTATTTTTTTAATTTTAGTTTTTGTTGACTGGGAAAGGAGGGTGAAGCAGTTCTGCCTATTTTCAGCCTTGGCCCCTGGGTGGGGGGTTGGGGGTAGAGATACAGATGGAAACCAACTGACACGGACTCAGATTAAACCGTTGGTGGTATTTGTTTTTTCAGTGAATGGGGATATTTGCCATGAACATTGTGGCAATTCCCCTGTTCTTTTCAAGAAATGCCACAGGATCTTACACGTCCACCTAAACGACCACCAGAACAGGTAGAAGGGACCTCAGTTTAGCATTTAATCAAAAACAGAGCACCTCAGGAGTGCAGCACCCCCATTTATGTTGCACTAGTGTCAGTATTGGGATTTCACCACAAGTTCATGGTATGGGGCTAGAACTCACAACTTTCCAATTTTTTCTGCCTCAGAGGCAAGTGTGCAACCTACTGAGCCACTGACCACTTTGAATACAGAGCTCCCATTTTTAGAGGCAATTCACTACCCACTGGTTTTGGGTCAGATGGGAGCAGGGTGTGTGGCGAGTGGTGCTAGTAGCCACCTGTGACTTGCAGTCACTTTCCACCCTTAGGTTTAGGGTTAGATGAGAGCGGAGACTGTGTTGTATGGCTCTAGAAGCTGTGTTTGGAACCAGCTCAACTTGGTCATTCAGAGACAGAAACATAGACCAGTGAAGGATTCACAGTGTATTGGGATTTTGGCATATTCCTGGGAGGTAGTTTGGGGCTAGTCTCCTAATCCTGACTTGGATCCAGTCATAGAGAATCCAAGTCCAGATCTGTTAGCTCACACTGGGCCCCCTGTGTGTGTTTATCTGAAGTACAACCGTATGCAAAAAAGTAGACTTTTCGGCAACTGCCCCAGGCCTGAAGCTTGCCTTGTAGGTCTGATGGAGCAGACCCATGGTGCATGGTCTCAAACCTGTGGCCCATAAGCAAAGCTTATCCATGGGCCACACCCAGGACTTACAGTTTGCTTTGTGCAGGACTCTGTGGGCCCTACATGAAGCAGTAGATCCATGGGGCACTGCCCCAGGCATGTAGCTTGCTTTACACATAGAGCTTGGAAACGTACCTGTAAGGGTATGTCCCAAGACCAGTAGTGTACTTCTTACGGGCACTGTGAGCCCTATGTGAAGCACCAGACCTATGAAGCACAGCTCTGGACCAGGAGCTTGCTTCACACAAGGTCTTGCAGGACATAAGCAAAGCAACAGACACAAGGGGCATGGCCCCAGCACCGAAGCTTACTTCATGCAGGGCCCTGTGGACCCTACAACAAGCAACAAACCTCTTGGGCATGGCTCCAGACCTGACCCTTGGGGCACAGCCCTATTCTTGTAACTTGGCCTTAGGATGTGAGGGTAGGGGATGGGCATTAGTGGTGAAAACCCCAACTGCCACACTCCACCACATTTCCCTCTTTTTGTAGCTTTATAACTAACAGATGCATGAAAGGTTTAGTTTGCAATTAATTTCCATACTTTTTAAGAAAGTACGGTGCTGAAACTGTAGCTTGCTTTGTGCAGAGCCCACACCAGACCTGTAACTTGCTTCTGTACAGGACCCTGTGGGCCCTGCACCAGGCAGTAGATCCATCAGGCACAGTACGAGATACGTAGCTTGCTTCAGGTGGGGCCAGCAAACCTGTTAGGCATGGTTCTAGACATGTAGTTTGCTTTGTGCACTGCCTTGTGTGAAGCAGCAGACCTATTGACAATGGTGTCATGCTCATAGTGCCCGAGGGGGCATGTGCCCCCCCCCCCCAATATCATTGCAAAAGCCTTCATGATCCTCTTAAAACTGTAACTTTTCATTTGTATTTTTTTTCAGGCTGGTTTGCTGCTCATAGGTGGTGGCACCGGGGAGTCTATCTGTAATTGATTGTCATTGTCACCAATGCCGTTGCATTGGTAATGGACTATTAGAGCTGTCACTGTCAGATTAGAATATGCTAATTTATGTGGTGAATAAAAAGCACCTATTTCCCCACTGGTTGACCGCTGGTGCTGCACAGTCACAGCTGGTACTTTCACCCATACATCTCTCCACTCCACACCAGTACCTTCATGAGGCAAGAATCTTTACTTTGGCACCAGTGGGAAGCCAGAGAGCAACGAACAAGAGTCATGTCAACCGAGCAGCATGGTAGAAGCTAAGGACAACGACACGAGGCAATCATTTTTACTTCCTATTACCGCGTCTCCTGACTCCTGTAAAGTCATATGTACACCCAGTACAGTGTGTGAAAGGCAACAGGGAGCGGTCTTGTTTAGTTATAAGTGTATAATCATGAGCTGTGGCCTATGGGCGGCCAAGCAATCAGTGTGAAGATTACACCACACGCAGCTGGCCCGGTGGTGCAGAGGGTTGAGGCGCTGGATGCCACACCTCGCATCACACTGGCGACCCGGGTTAGGGAACAGACTCAGGTTGCAGGGGGTTGGGTAGGGGAGGGGAGGGATTGAGTGTCCAAGGGACTGCTCTCCCTCTCCGGGGTGGGGGGACATCAGTGGTCGGCATGCTGCTTCTGGCCCCTAGTCGTGGCTGGGGGGCAGTGTGCTGACACTGTACACAGAGGGGTGGAGAGGGGGCAGTTACCAGGGGGAGCATGTGCGGGTGCATGCGCGCACCTCCACCAGCATCATTGCACGCCCCCTCTCCGTAGGGGAGAAAACTATCAAAACAAATTGAGTCCATCCAAGGATGAAGATTGTCCCCTCGCCATACCGCTGGGGGGCACCTTCCCTGAACTTGATCCTGGTCAGTGGGTTGAGCCACTCCCTACCCCCCACCATGAGGGGCAAGTCATGGGGGCTGAAGAGAAGGGGGTCTAATACCAGGTGGTGCAGGGGAGACATCCGATGGCAGGGGCAGACTCCAGCAAAAAGACCACCAAAAAAAAAAAAAAAGAAGATTACACCACACGGAATGGATGGACCCATCATCCAACACCCCCCCCCCAAATCCCATAATGGACTAGTCTGGTTCATGTCAGTTTCATCCTCTTGTCTCCTGATCTCCTGAGTCTCTTCACCCCACGGGACCTCACCCCAATCTCTCTTTTTGATGGCAGCTGCGACGCCAACAGACAGCCACCTCACCTCACCATCCACCACATCACTAGAACACACAGGCAAGAAAGTAAAAGACTGTTAAATGCAGTGAATGTTTTTTTCCTGACCAGTTTATTTTAAAAGGTCTGTGAGACAATGACAGTCAGTGATGTGACTGGGGATTTTTTAGAACAAGTCAGGTAGAACCATAGTCTGTCTGTGTATAACACACACAGTGATCATCTGGGTGCCATGGTAGCACAAGCACTAGCTATAGTAATGGCAGAACACAAGGACAGTTAAATAACTTGCAAAGGCAGCAGCACCAGGGGTCAGGGGGGTCAAACTGGTGATGGTTATGCCAAACCTATAGCAGCCATGAGTGAAATGGAGTCACCTAAAGGTGCCCAGGATAGCAACATGGTCCCAACCCCTAGAAGCAGAGGGGCAAAACACTACATGGCACCAGACACAGTGCACACCTTCTTTAACCACTTCCAATGAAGTAAGCTCCTCTCTTGTGGAATACCTGTTCACTACCACCCTACATGCAGTACGTCAGCACATCTAATGCCATTATACCATTGCCCTGCTTAAACACAATACACATTTGTTCTGTGTCAGTGCATCCTATTAAATAACACCTCCACTGCCCCCACCCACTAGTTGAAATAGTTGCCAACAACCCCGGCTCAGCATGACCATTCTGCAAAGTAGCCCCACTGTCTGGCAGTGGTCTCCCACAAGAGCACACAGAACAGTGTGAAAGGGTCTTGCTGATGATGTGCCACCCCGGAATCCAGGTGTTCTGTGTGTTCTTGTGGGAGACCACTGCCAGAGAGTGGGGCTATATTGTAGAATGGTCAAGTAGTGATGTCTACAGATCAGGGTATCGTTTTGCTTAGTGCCAAGTTGTACAGCACACAGCTTACAACAAGGACTCGGCAAACCTTTCCAGGGGCCAGCAGGAGTATACCACCAGTCTTATCCAGACACCAAAAGTGCATTCTCATCATCCCACATGTTCACTGCTACACCTGGTCAGTCAATGGGCATTATTATACTGTTATTGTGCCACATTCTGTGGCTGCAGACATGGCGTAAGGAGGTATGTCCACAGTAGATATCCACTATTATGATATACTAATGTGCCAAACAGAGTTAGGGAGTGCAGGACATTTAATGTGGTAAGCTGAATGAGCTATGTCATCATTCATCATTTTTCAGTAAGCATTTCCTAAAGATTAAGTTAGCAACTGTGCTGTGCAGTGCAACAGTGTAAAGAAAGAAGCAGAAATAATCCTCTCTCACAAGTCGAGCCATCTTGCCATAACAAGATTCTTAAAAGAAACTTGAGATATACAAGTAAAACAAACAAGAAAAAATGACCGAACTATTCAGACACATGGCATTGGCTATTACCTGGTCCCAAGTGTGGTGTTTCATGTTAAATTTACCAGATACAGAAGAAAATCAGATGTGATGGAATGGATTAATTCTGTTTGTTTTTCAGGCATAAGTTAAATCTAAGTGATAACCATAAGGTATGCCTATCCTTCCATTGGTTGAAACTTTTTTTCTCCCTCCTTTCATGATAAATTCATTTTGTGCTACTGGGGTGGGGGGGTTCTCAACTCTCCTAATTTTTGGGGGTGGGGTGGGTGGTGGCTCCTAATTTTCTCTGATTTTGTGTGTAGAAGAGGGATGTGTTGAACAGAACCTATGACATATGGGTGGGTCCAGCGGCTCTCAGCTCTTCCTAAATTTTTCAGTGTGTGTGTGTGTGTGTGTGTGTGTGAGATACACAGAAACGATTACACAATAAACAAAGTATCAGCAAGAACAGATGACTTCTGTCATTATTTTTCATGAATCAGCTAGGAATGGACTATAACTTGCTAACAGATTTCTCTGTATGGTAAAAGCCACCAAAATGCACCATTTCAGTTACATTTTACAACATGTCTTTGAAAATACAAAAGGTCACTGTCCACAGACTGAACAAAGACAGAAAAAATGCATCACTGCTCTATCATTATGATAGCATTTAGCATGTTGTGGAACAGATTCCTGGCCTGCTAAAAGTCATCAAAATGCACCATTTGACTTTAATTTTTCAAAGTTTTCTGGGGGAGCATGCCCCTGGACCCCCCTCAAGAGGTTTGGATTTTGTGGCCCTCCAAAATTTCTGCTTGCATAACGCCCCTGCCTGTTGAGCATGGAGCTGGACTTACAGGATGTTTTGCACAGGGCCATATGCAAAGCAAAAGACCCAGTGGGTGGGTCTCACAGTTGCCACCTGGGTGGTCATGAGGTGAGACCCTGTCTGGAGTACTGCGTGCAGTTCTGGAGACCCCATCTCCACAAGGACATAGACAGGATGGAGGGAGTCCAGAGGAGGGCAACTAAAATGGTTCAGGGTCTGCAACAGCAGCCATACAAAGAGAGACTAAAGGAGCTTAATATGTATACCCTTGAGGAAAGGAGGGAGAATGGGGACATGACAGAAACTTTCAAGTACTGCAAAGGAATCAACAAAGTCCAAGAGGGTAGCATCTTTCAGAAAAAGAGATGTGCAAGAACAAGGGGACACAATTTAAAGATAGAGGGGGGACGGCTCAGGGACAATGTGAGGAAGTATTTTTCCACAGAGAGGGTGGTGGACACATGGAACAGCCTTCCTGAGGAGGTCATGGGGTTGAAAACAGTGGGGGAATTCAAGAATGCATGGGACAGACATAAGAGAATTCTGGTGGGGGGGTAGGAAGAAGTAGGCTGTTGGTTAACTAGGATCTGCAACTTATCCAATAGGTAGGGAAATGGGCAGACTAGGTGGGCCAAGTGGTCCTTATCTGCTGTCAAAGTCTATGTTTCTATGAAGGGAATGGTAAGTATTCCATTCCCAAAATACGGGCATAAAATGTTAAAATATGTTAAAGTTCTGGGTGATAGCTTTTTTTTTTTTGCTTTTCTTTACTAAGTCCTTGCGAGCATGAGCAGTTCATGTTTTTTTTGGATTTAGAATGTCTGGGGTTTATTCTATTCAGTCACCCACATGACTTTTGTTAACTGTTTATTTTCAAAGTTGAGGTTAGTGGTGGTTCTCCCCCCAACCCCCAAGACAACATAAGTGTGATTCTTGAATTTGGCCACAGAATACATATTCAGAGACAGTAAAGTCAAGGCTTTTTTTGATTTAAAAAAAACCAAAAACAGCCAAGTCCCTCCATGTACACAGTAGATTGTTGTTTTTTTTTGACTTTCAAGCATTTTTTTTTCCTTTAGTTTGGTGATCTGTTTGCATGGAACTGGCACAGTAGATGGGAACCAGATGAGGAGGAGGGAGAGCTGTGCATGTCATTCTGCTACATATATGTACTGGTGTGGGGGTGGGAGGAGGGTGATATGAGTGCTAGAGGTTGGGTGAGGGGGGGAGATATTTAACCTGGGTTTAGGGGAAGAAGGGTGACATGAGAGCCACAGGGTGTTTTGTTTTGTATTTTTTTTCCCAAATATTAGTGATCAGTGGTAGACAGAGGAGAAAAAGATAGTGACTGGATGATATGGTGGGAGGGGTGTACGGGTTGCCTACTTTGGGACAGTTGTACTATGTACTGCGGTGCCAGTGTGGGGGAGGTGGTGGCAGGGGTGCTAGAAGGTGGGTGAGAGTTTTTTTTAATATATTTTTTGCAGGTATTGGCACTCAGTGGTGCACGGTGTTGGACACCATGGTGACCAGCCAAGGAGGAGGGAAGGCCATGCCAGCTGCACAGTGCAGGACCTATGTGTTTAGGGAATAGGGGTCAGTGTGAGGGAAAGAAGGTGGTATTGGAGCCAGAGGGGTGAATGAAGGTGGGGAGGGGTGTTTGTGTTAAAACTTTGGGGGGGGGGGTGAAAGTGAGTCAATGGGGTTGGGCACCAGTGGCCACAAAGGTAAAATCATGTTTTTTTTTTAAATCCTTGTGATTGACTTTAATGTCAATCACAAATAACAAATGAATAAACAGTTTCAACAGTTTTCAAGTGGTTGGGGGCAGCCCTGATAGTTTCATTATTCTATGTTCATGACTGACTTGAAAGTAAGTCACAAATTAAATTTTAACAACTAATTTTAATTCTGGCATTTGTACATGCCAGGATCAGTTTTTTGAACACACATATTGTTTAAATGTGGACTTTTTTATTGTGAAACTAAAGGCCTTTTTCTGGGGCAATATCTAATGAATCTAATAGTTTCAGGTATTAAATTGGTGTTTTTTTTGTTATTCAAATGCAAAAACAAAATGCCTCAAAATGGTGGATTGTACATAATTTGCAAAATCAGTAATTTTGAAAACTAACAGACTGACTTTTGAAAACTGGTGTGCACTTAACCATTAGGACTGAGAGTGAACATGCCAATGTTCAAAATCCAATGTCCTAAGACAGCCCAGTTACTGTATAAACTGCCAAAACAGGAGTTTTGGCACAAACACTAACTCAGCATAACTTACTTATTACATATGCATATATACACATTGAGTACTTTTTTATGAATATTTAACAATTGGTGATGTCACAAGTAAAAATATGTTGAATTTTACATTTTCCTTATACATTCTGTACATTGTACGTATTGTATATACAACACAAAGATTATATATTTATACAACATCTTTAAATATTTTTTCCTCAGATAAACATCTTTCAAATTGGTATGCTTAATCAGGTTTTACAGTATCAATAGCACATAATGATTTGGGCAAACTGCCCCAGCGCTAAACTGTCCCAAAGTGAATTGCTTGGGAAACAAATTAACTGGGGGGGGGGAATTGTTTGAGAGCAAACTGTCCTGTTATATTTTAAATTACCTCTGTCCATTACTTTAATTAACTGGGGGGAGATTTGTTTGAGAGCAGACTGTCCTGTTATATTTTAAACTACTTCTGTTCATTACTTTAAGGACATTTGACCTATTATTTTTAACAATGAAAATTCAAGTTTTAGGGCCACTCTTTGGATCTGCTCTACTTTGACTTCAGCAAGGCGATTGACCCGGTACCTCACAAATGATTGCTCAAGAAGGTGAAAGACCAGGTTGCAGCTAAACTCATAGTGAACTGGATGGGTAACTGGCTAGAGGGGGAGGCAGCATAGGGTGGTGGTCAATGGGATTAAAGCAGAAGAGAGGCAGGTTATGAGTGGGGTTCCACAGGGATCGGTCCTGGGTCCAGGCCTCTTCAACATGTTCATTAGTGACACTGGAGAAGGAATCCAGGGCAGGTTGTGTCTCTTCACAGATGACACAAAACTATGTGGGAGGGTGGATAGTGACAAGGGAATAAGGGAAGTGCAGAGAGACCCACAAAGCTCGAGGGGTGGTCAAAGGACTGGCAGTTAAAATTCAATGCTAGAAAGTGCAGGGAAATGCACCTAGGGAAAAAGAACCCAAGGCAGAGTATTGGATGGGAGGAGGGAGACTTAGCACTTCAGCTGAGGAACGGGATCTGGGAGTTATCATTAGCAACTCACTTAAGCAATCGAGTCAATGCAACAAGGCATATCCTGTAGCAAGGCTAACAGGCTGATGGGATGTATCAGGAGGGGTATTGATAGCAGGAGAAAGGAGGTAATACTTTCCCTCTACAGATCCCTGGTGAAGCCTAACCTAGTTCATTCAGACCCAGGCGGCCATTTTGAATAAGGTTAAGCATAGAACATTTCAACTCTCATGTGAGTTTTAGGGCTGAGTGGGCTAGAGTACTGCGCCCAGTTCTGGAGTCTTCACCTCAGAAAGGATAAGGACAGGTTGGAGATGGTGCAGCACAGAATAACAAAAATGATTCCGAGCCAGCAGGGCAGATACTATGAAGAGCACCTCAAGGCACTAAATATGTACTCACTGGAGACGAGAAGGGAGATATGATAGAGACCTTCAAGTTCCTTATAGTAATTAAAGTGAACTGTGGGGAACTATTTAGCCTGAATACCAATTCACGGTCATGTGGACACGAACAGAAATTAACCGGAGGTATGTTCAGGAGAGATATGAGGAAGTACTACTTTACAGAACGGGTGGTGGAACCTTGGAACAGTCTGTCAGCTGAAATGGTGGGTGCAAAAACAGTCAGGTGATTCAAGCAGGGCTGGGACATGATGGGAACAGTGGTTACCAGGGTTGTTGGGACCAAGCAGGAGAACAGAGAGAGGACAGGGACTGGGAGGTTTAGTACCCTGGAGGAACAGTAGGTTCCAGGGATTGTAGGGAACTTGGGTAGACTGGATGGACCTCTGGTCTTTTTCTGCCATCATTGTTTATGTTTCCAAGTTCAAGTTGTTGTGGTATAACATTTCAGTGAGGAAGGAAGTCAGATAATGTAGAATACCATCAACACACTGCTTATCAAATTTTTGTAGCCAACACTATGTAAGGTTAGATAATAAACTGAGGGTTTGGCAAAAGATGGAGCTGAAGAATATCCCTTAAAATAAACCCAGCATGCTGTCAAGAACATGTTGGAAGCACTGCTCCAGATACCTGTAGTAAAGTTTACCTGCGATAAAATAGGTAAACGCATGAGAGGAGAACAAGGTGATCAGGAAGCGAGTTGGTTAATAACTTGAAAGTCTGAAGGGAAAATGTGCATGACATGCCAGTCACCTAGGGAATCCAGCTTACTCTGATGTGAAGGGTGCTGGGGGGAGGCACTTTAGAGTGGAGCAGTAGAAAGCATGGATGAGGGTGTCAAGTCTAGTTCTGGAGGACTTTGGTGCTGCACCATAGGCAATGTCGTCACATTTAAAAACAGGGTGAATCATCTTGTGAGGTATCTCCTGTCTGGCAGAAGTGAAGCAGGATGTGCTATCATGGAGGGTTCCAAGCTTTGGAAGATGTTTAATGGGTGAAGTAAATGCAGGTGAAGTCAAGAGACTGGTCCTATCAGATCCCATGGAATTTAAAAGACAAGAAATGATCCAGAGTTGTGCTGGTAATAGACTCAAAAGAGGGGCCTAAGGTGAGCTCCACTATTCTTGGTTTGGAACCGAAGTTCATTGACACTGTTTTTTAAACATTCAGGGTTGGTTGGGTTGAGTGGAACTAACTCTTAACGACATCCAGATTAGGCTCTATTTTGGCACTGAGCAATCTGATGACAGGTCCACTGTTATAGAAGAGCAGTATCATTCACATACATGTTTATATGGAAGAAGATACTTGGGGTGAGCAGGTCATTTAGAAAGGAGTAGAAAAATGTGGGTTCTAGGGCTGAGCCTTGGGGATTTTTATGTCAATTAGGAGGAGAGGGGAGATGGATCCAGCAGCATGTACATTTTGTACATGGTTTGACAGGGATGACCTGCACCAGTTGGTTCCTTGCTCAGCCAACCCCACACTGGCTAGAACATGCAGTAGGAGAGTGTGGGGGTGGGACACCACATTGAAAGCTTTGGTGAGGTCAATAAACACAACCAAGGTAAGGTGTCCCTGATCCATTCTGATCATGATAAAGACAGAGAGTCTAAGGAAGAAGGCAACAGTGGAATGGTTCCACCAAAAACACATTGGAAAGGGCTGTGGAAAGAGGAACTAGAAAGAAAATAGAGATGGGAGTGAACGTGTCCCTGAATCTTTACAATGGCAAGGAGAAAGGAGTTGGGCCAGTAGTTGCCTGGGGCTGAGGTGCTACCTCCTTTATGCAATGGGATGACTTTCTCCAATTTCCAGGTCTACAGAGCTTCAAAGTAGAGAAATGAGGGGTTCAGAAGGATATTAATAGGTGCACCAATGGTGGGAGTTTCAAGAAATAATAGTTCTGGGTTCAGGCCACCAGTACTGCTCAGATGGATCAGGGTTATAGAATGCCACTGTGAAGTTTCTGCCCAGGCCAATGATCTCTAATTGTGCTGTTTCAATAGGGTACAACACTGAATATATGAGAATTATATTTTGTAAAAATACATATAAATTTAAAAGAACAATGAGTTGCACTAGCTCTTGACTTGCCCCCTCCCCCATGGGTAGTGGTCCTCAAGCAGCTCCAGGGACTGAGTGTGATTAAGGTTGGCAATGCCGGCCTGGTGGTGTAGGGATGATAGTGGTGATGGTGGTTGGGAGGGGAGGAAACTGGCTAGCATGAGCACTTTTCTGCGTGGTGGAGCTACAACTGATGCTCTTAGTCTCCCTCCCTGAAACTTGATTTGTTAGTGTGTGGTTATGTTTGCAAGGCAACAGAGCAACTTGCATCCTTGCTTGGAGTGCCAGAAAACGTAGCAGTAGTGCCATTAGAGTTGATGTTTCTGAGATGATATTTCTGCAGATGTCTCAGTAACACAAATAGTTCCCATCCAGATTTGCTGTATCTCATTTACCAGAGACTTACTGCAGTGGGTACACAGTGTTGGGGTTTTGTCTGCACCTTTATGACAAAATTGGGCCATACAGCTAATGGGGACTTTATTGTTTTCTCAACACAAACTTGCTGTTTCCATTTGACAAGTCTCGGATAGCCTGGCAAAATGGTAATGGAGGCTTGTGCTGCATGCAGGTCACGACTGATAGCAGCACTGGGGTGGAGATGGTAGTTGAAGCAGTACCACTGATATCCTTGCCTACAGTAATTATTGTGCTGATTTGCACTTCAGATTGTATGGTTCAGACTACTGAACTGTAATGATGTTTATCCCAACCGTCACTTGTATTGGCCTTCTTTCGTTCCCCCTCCCCACCAAGGTAACTCTGGCAAAATTTCCATGCTCCAGGACTCCATGTCAGGATTGTTATCTGAATTGGGCTGGCAGTATGGCCTGTCATTGAGCTTGGTACATCCAGCAGACCTTGATTTGATTCCCATAGCCTCTGCTTGCATATTGTGTGACTCTGAGCATGTCACTTACCACCCCAGTGCACCAGGGTCGCCCATGAAAATAGGCACTTGTGCCTAGTGCGCCTTATCCAGTTACCGAAGAATAAAATAAAAAAAAATTGTGGTGCAACCACACAGGGCTCCTCACTGCCACTAAGTTCTGTATTGGGATTCACGTATCCTGAGATTTATGTTTTCACTAAGCATGATCATGGTTTCAGATGTTGCTGGGTTTTGTGATGAGTCAAGTAGGATCTTAGTTGAGTTCCTGCATCTCCATACTAGTTACACAACTGCTTACTGGGGTATGTTCTAATTTACAGAACCAGATAAAGCCTTTTTAAAAGAATGTATGAATTAGGGGGGTAGGGGAGAGACCCTTTCTTCCATGCTGTTACACTTGCTTCATTTGTTACTGGACATAGCAGCAGACACACGGCAAGTGATGCTGCTGTTGTGGGCTTCTTTTGTAGGAGTATAAAAGTTGGTCTGTCTCAATGTGCAGTTGAAACTGGTAACTCCATGGTGTTGTGGTGACAGAAGGGATTTGGAGACCACCTTGTACAACCCTCCTGCCATAACGCGGTGACTATATAAAATGTATGTATGGACAAACATCCAAGCTTATGAGCCAGAATGCAACCTAACTCAACGTGTAATTCTCACTGCCAGTCTCCCTCAGGAATCTGTCTAGTCCTGTGCTGAAAGTCTCAAAAGAGCCATCTTCCATAGCCTCATCTGGTAGGCTATTCACATTTTAACTACCATCTGTGTGAGGTAATGCTTTGTAATATTCCACCCTCTGTGTGAAGTAATGTTTTGTAATATTACTGTTATCCTGCACCCTCCCAGTCTGCATCTGTGTTCTCTTGTTCTGCTTGCACATACCAGCTAAAACATCTCTGTATACTCAACTCTGTCTATACTCTTTAGTATTCAGAACATGGCCATGTCCTCTCTCAGCCTTCTCTTCTGTAGGCTACATAACTTGAAATGTGTTTAATCTCTCCTAGTAGTTGAAGGTTGGGGAGGGGATGTTGGGGTTTTGGCAGCAGGACTAACCCTCTCCCTTCTACTTCAAGGTACACCACCACCACTGGCCAGTAGGATACTTAAAGGCACAACCACCCAATTTGGAGCAGGGTGACACAATTTTCTGCCTTTTAGTTATTCTCATGTATCATTATACTAGTCACAAAAAAAGGATGGCATGCGGATAGCAGAGTAATTACTAAACTATCCGTACTTCCCTAGTAAGAACCACTGCAGAGGCCAAGTGTGGCAGAAGTGTGAAAACAGACACATGTGAAGTCTGAGGGATGGTAGAAGCGCAAACAGTCCATCAAGGCCTGTAAGTTGAAGCCTTGCAATTCTTTCCCCCACCTGAGTGTAACAATATCTGGCATCTCTGTACACTCTAATTTCCCCCCTTCTCTAACAACATGACAAGCTGTTTTATAAAACAGTTAATACTGCTGGCTTCTATTGCAGCCTTGACTTAACCCTTGCTGTGCTGCAGACTGATCTATCAGTCCAGAATTCCTGTACATTCTAATTCTGTTAGCAATTCAAGGGTTAAATATTGCATTCATGAACTACCTGCCATATAAATAAATTCTGACTTTTTTTAAGACTTGAGCTTGCATGTAAATATGGTGCATGTACCTTCTAATTTTAGAATTTGATACAAACTTGAAACCACTACTTGTATGCCTTTCATTTTCCCCTAAGAGTTCTAAATACTTATTTGAGCCCCCCCCCCCCAATCTCTTTTCCAAAGTATGCAGGCCTAATATAAATCAATCAATCAATCCTTATCTAACCAGGTGGAACACCATTGAGTAAGCTCATTTGCAAGGTGGGCCTGGGTAGTACACATAAGCGATTCAATAGAACAACAATAACACAAGTCAGCACAACAGGATAACATAGACAACCTGAAACATTTTAAGGCAAAAGGTAATTCGACAACTCTGAGTACAACAAAATAATTGTATACAATAAGTATACATGTAAAACAACAGTTCTTAATATGAACAATGTGGTAATATAGGAGTCAGCCTGCTAGGAAGAATTATAGAAATGTAATGAGGTACAAAGAATAAGAGGAAGGGAGGGACGGATGAGGATAGGAGGAAGGATGAGGGTTACAAGTATCACAGTAGTGGCAGCAGTGCAATTAGCAACACGGAAAACATTTACAAGGCTCAGAGAAGGATCTCAAGTAAATACACCCTTGCGCCTTTCGGCCCGGACCTAACCGACTGGTTGAGTCATTTGACTCGACTGAGACTGTTGAGGCCATGAGTCTCCTGATACTGAATGTCCTATATTCTAGGCTACCGCTTGATATTCTAAGAAAAAGAGAGTCTGGTAACTAAAAAGGACCACATCCACTTATACTTAAAGTGAAATATCAAAATTTATTATAAAGTGCATAAATATAGTAGCAGCAGCAAAAATATTACCACTGTGCAAACAATGCCAAAAAAGACACAAACACACCAATGTTTCACATTTTCCAACGCTTTGTCAAGGTACCTTTTGGCATGGTTTGCACAGTGGTAATATTTTTGCTGCTACTACTATATTTATGCACTTTATAATAAATTTTGATATTTCACTTTAAATATTTGTGGATGTAGTCCTTTGAGTTGCCAGACTCTTTCTTTCTTAGTATGTAATTACATGTCTGAGCACCATTTGATTCCAGTAGCAACCTTTTACTGTTTTCTTTGTCTATTATCTTTTGATCTTATCTGTATTACCTGTATTGGTTTATTTTTGCTCCACTATCATGTAAAGCATATCTGTGCTATCTATTGTTTCTACTGACCTCACTTCCATGAAATGTTTTACTTGTGTAGCCTATTACCCATACCCAGTTGTTGGTATGGTTGACCCTATTCGTATATCCTGCATATGACTGCTGTTTCTGCCTTCTTTTTGTAATGCATATGATTGTTGTTTAAGCCTGTACTCTGCTGTTTCTGCCTTCACTTTGTAATGTTTATTACCGATATTTTTGCCTGTACTTTGTAATCTCCCGGGTTGCACCTGAAAATAAGCACTTGGCTGTCTAGTGTGCTTACCTGGTTAACAAAAGCAAATAAATAAATAAAAGTGATCTGAACTCCACAAGGCTAATTGGGTTAATCAGTTTTTTTTTTGTTGGTACTTTTTTCCCTGGCCATCAGTCTGCTTACCTCACACTTCCAGGCATTCTCCTGAGGTATCCGGCCGCCATCCCAAGGACCCCCGGCTTCATGTTCAGGTCCACAGCATACCCCTGTGGCGGGGAGGTGGAGAGCTCCCCTCGCACTCCCACACCCAGACAGGATCCAGTAGAACCACGCACCCTCGGAGCCAAGCAAGTCCCCCTTGGACAAGGCCATCAAGCCACCGCAACTGGTGCCCATATTTTCCTTTTTCTTTCCCTTGTGGACGTTTGAGATGCGCAATGACACCAAGAGGCAGGAGTGCGCACGCTACCACACGCGCCCCTTCCCGGCGTCGGTCACATTACGTCCCCCCATGTCTGCCTATGGCCTGCCATCACCCCCAGCCACCGCTAGAGGCCACAAAGCCACCGAGGCGTTCCACCTCCCCTCCCTGGAGAAGGCAAGCAGGCCTATGGATGCTCGATCCTTCTCCTCCCCTGCCGACCCCCGTCAACCCAGGCTCGTTCCCAAACCCGGGTCTCCGGCGTGGGGCGAGGTGTGGCATCCAGCGCCTCAACCCTCAGCACCACCGGGCCAGGTAGGTTAACCAGTTTTAAAGTTTTTTTTATTTTATTCCATAGCTGGGGCAGCACATAGCTGAAGAAAGTGCTACTGTAATGGGAATTGACTTTAGGTACAAATATAGTGAGATGTAAGAGTAACTTCTCAGGGCGTAACTGCCTAAGGTGCAGAAGGGTAGACAGTCAGATATGTAGAGGGGAGTTTCTTAATAATAGCTCTGTAAATCCAGAGTATAGCATTCCTTTGTCTCCTGAACGTAAGTGATGTCCAGCCCACTAGGGAATAAAGTGCACAATGATGTGTGGTGTAAGCTGCTCCAGAGATGACGCGTAGGGCTCTGTGGTACAAGATGTTGAGCTTTGCTAGTGCTGACCCTGGAACTTGACCATAGAGGAAGTCAGCATAGTCCAAGACAGAGCTAGGAAGGTGTACCAGCTTCTTCCTAGCCTCTTGAGTAAGCAGATGTTTAATTCTATAGAATAGGCCAAGCCTTTGCTTCAGTTCTTTTGAGAGTTCCTCTACATGCTCGGTGAAGGAGAGTCTGTTGTCAACCAATACCCCTAGGTATTTGAATTTTGCAACATAATCCAGTGATTCACCAAGCAATGTAGTGATAGGTGGCACTGGGCCAGATTTTGAGGGATTTGAAGCCGTAACAAGTGGAGACAGAAGCATGGCTTTTTTTTTTTGTGTGTGTTTGGGAGTAGTTTTTGGTTAAGGATGTTGCACTGTAGTATATCGAAATCTGATTGCAGATCCATACAAGCACTCTCAGGAGTAGGCCTGGCGATGTAGAGGACTGTGTCATCACTTATGCTTCCACATAATTTGGGGCCACCCAATCCAGAAATCATTCTGATCACACTTTTCTGTAACTGTTCAATTTCCTCAGTAGCTTTCTTAAAATATGGTGACCAGAACTATGTGCACTATGTTGTGAAGGAGCAAAAAAAAGACTGGGGCCCATAATGTAGCCCCTATTAAGATAGGATATAATAATCTAGGTTTCCACCACTGCTAATATACTTGTCTAAATTGATTTTAAACTGGTTCTTACAAGGACTGGATATTATATTCAAGGGTAATCTGTTCCACAAACTTGCCACTCAAAGAAAAAAAATATTTTTATTTGTGCGGAATCTTCCTACTTTAACTTGTAGTGGGTGTCCTCATCTTCCATGTTTGTCATTTTTATATTCTATATTTAATTCCGTCATGAGTAGTGGATCATTTAAGATGTTGTAATACATAACTGAGTTCAATATTCCTACTGTGGTCTCAGCACTTCCTTGTCAAATGGTTCAGTAATTTCCACTGATTTTAATTCTATGACCTTACCCTAGTATATACTCTCTAAAATTGTATTTGCATTCTTTTTAACACTGGCAAACATTGTGCAGCGTGTATTAAGAATTGTACCTACTATAACTCCAAGTTATCCTCTCCTGCTCTTTGTTCTGTATAGTGCATGTCCATTTAGGATACAATCCCATGTACACTTTTTGTCCTCTGCTTCACTGTATTACATTTTTCAACACTAAATTAATTGCAAGAGTCATATTCTAATTTTATACAGGTCTTTCTGAATTTGATTTCCCTTCTCTGTTGTAGTAACTGTTTTAATGCCACCCTTGTTAGTAATTTCTGCAAACTTGGTCAGCTTTAGGACACACCTGTTCTAGTTCATCACTATACAAGGTAAATAACAGCAGTTCCAATGCAGGTCCCAGTGGAACCTTACTAGCAATCTCTCCAAGCGGAACTGTCGCTTTCTATTACCCTTGCCTTTGAGAACTAATAGAACTCATTTCTGCTCTGAGCTAGCAAGGGTACTAACATTACAAAGTGTTTCCTGGCACTCCTGTTCTGCACACTCTGCAACGTTAGCAGTGTTGTTAAGTTTAGGATAAAAAAGAAACTACAATGATTAACAGTATATTAACTTGCCTTATACGGTATGAAGCTGTACAATATTGGAATTTAATTTACCGTATGTCAGGTTTAACTACACAATTTATGTTTCCATACTCTGTTTGCTTTCTTTGGGAGTTCATTAATAGCAATATCTATCTTCCAGCTCTCAGACCACAATGGCGCAGCCTTACCTTGGTAATGAACTGTACTGGCGCTGAGCCTGTTGAAAACTCTCTCGTTCTTCCTGCCTCTGCCGCTGCATCTGCACCTCTACTGATACTGAATGCCTACCACTCTGTGCATACGTGTTTGAGTTTGGCTAGAAAAGGAAACAAAAAATTAAAATATATACCAAACATACATATAAATGAAACCGAAGGCTGCGGTTATTACACAAAATAGCAGGTTTTATACCTTTCTACTAGAAAAATATCCATTCTGTTGAACAGGATTCCCCACTGTTCTTAGAAACTGAAACTAAAGAAATTTGAACAAATAAGCAAAAGTAATAAGCTGTCATCATCCCATTGAAAAGAGAGTTGCACCATTTAGGTTTTGAAATCTAGGGTAATCTGCTAACATGGTGAGTTGGTAGAGGTGCATTATGACACTGTTATGCTTTGAAGGTAAAGGGCCATGCAGAATGGGATTTGAATACTCACAAAACATATATATGACTACCTTGATTTATGAGAACATTTGTCATGAGACTTCTTTCTGTCCTGTCAACTATTTTCTCCATGGTAACATGAGACTGAAGACTACAGACAAAGGCTATTGAAATCTTTGGGTGAGAAGAACCTTTGGCTCTATGGATTTGAACAGATTTGGGTGGTGCCAGACAATCTGGCTTTGTTTTATAGACTCTAAATGTCAAGTTTCTTAAAATAAATCTCTAGCCCTTTTCATTGCAAAGATAGACTCCCCACACAGATTTATGTGTTGCCACTAGATTCAACAGCTGTTCCAAAAACATAGAAACATAGACAATTAAATACAGGAAATGACCAAAGGCCCATCCAGTCTGCTCTTTTCATACCTACTGCTGCTCAGCCAATTGCTGGATGGGCTTAGTCTGAGCTCCATGTAAGCAGCTCAGTATGTTCCACAGGTTTATCCCCACCCACATCCCTAGCTCCACTGCTATCGGCCCTTTATGCCTGTACCATCTTTCCCTGAATTCCTTCCCCATCTCTGCCTTCACCACTCCCCTTGGGAAGCATTTCCACTTGTTCTCAAATCTATCCATGAAGAAATAGTTTATCCTATCCCTCCTGAACCCAGTCCCAGCCAATTTGTGTCAATGAGCCCCAGTGCAGGTCCCAGTGCGGCACTTGAACATTGCTGACAATCCACCTTGTTAATTCACGTGAGGCTTTTACATTTTTCTATCACATATCCCTTTCCCTTCCCTTGGCCTCAAGCAAATACATGTTCAGCCTGCTCATTCTTTCCTCATAGGACTGTCCATGCATGCCATGTATCATTTTGGTAGCCATCCTCTACACGGATTCTAGTCATTCTTAAGATGAGGATTTCAGAACTTCATATAGTACTCCGGGTGTGGCCTTATCAAGAATCTACAGAGGGGCAGGATCACCTCCAGCCTCCTACTATTTACTTATTTATTTGTAAGATATCGGAATTACAATCCTTTGAGTCATAGGCTCCACGTCATAATACACAATACATAACATATAACACAGTAGGATATATACAGTTACAGATACTTACAATGTGATACCACAATTTCAGAGTTACAAAAGACACACTGCCACTGATGGAACAGCATATAATAAATACAGAGGAGGCGGTGTGCCAATGTAGGACCTATACAAGATATTGGCTAAGCATATAATTACATTGTAATGACATGTTACTAGGCACTATAATATTTGAAGCAGTCTAGCAGTTAGACTTTGTCACTAAGCCTTCCTTTTTATACACTGCAGTAGATATATTACTGGGAAATATAATAACTGATGCAGTCTAGTAGATAGACTATGGCAGTAGGCCTAGCCTATTTCTACATGGGTATTTGTCTGGCCCCTGGGTAGCCAGGGAGCTGCCATGCACCGCGGTGGGCACATACAGGAGCAGGTAGTGAGGAGGTGGTTTCTGAGGTCCACTTTGAAAGCACTGAGTTTTGGCAGACTGGTGTCAGACACAGGTAGGGAGTTGAACCAGGTTGGGGCCCTGATGGGGAAGGATCTCTAGGCTATGGAGGTTCTCACCTTTGGGATGGTTTGGGTGGCTTTATCAGCACTGCAAGTGGAGACAGTGGGGGTGGATGGGTGGACAGAGGACATAACTCCAGGTATTGTTTGCCCAAGGAGGGTCTTTTTGGCCATGAGGCAGGACTGGTACAGGAGCCTTTCCTCGAAGTTGAGTATCTGTGTGAGGGAGTAAAGCATGCAGGTGTGTGTTGATTGGTCAGCACCAGACAGGAACCTGCATGCTTTATTGATGACTTTTATTTTGCTAATGGCTATGGCATCCGCAGCAGCAAAGACCAACAGGCCATAGTCGATTAGGGACATGACCAATCAGATGATGGCTAGCCATAGGGCTTCAGGTGGCAAGCAGTCTTTGTGGTGGTATAGGAGGCCGATTCATGCATTAGTCATGGATGTGAGTGCGTTGATGTGTGCGTGGAAGGTGAGGGCTGGGTCAAAGGTTATACCCAGGTATTTATATGATGAGACCTGTTCAAGGGGGTGTAGGAAACTGGAGAAGATCTGCAGGTAGGTATTTCTGAATTTACTTTGGTGGTGTGCAAATATCATGGTCTTGTTTTTTTTTGGTTCAGGACCAGCCTATGCTCAGTGAACCAGTGTTTGGTCTGACCGAATGAGTGTTGGAGTGAGGTCTAAAGACAGGTGGGGCTGGCATGAGAGGCACAGAGGATGGCATCATCTGCATAGAGTAGGACCTTTCCCCGACATGAGGTAGGTAGTGTTTTGAGGAACAGAGTGAAAAGTAGGGGTCTCAGTATGGAATCCTGTGGGATTCCAGGGAAGATGGGGTGGGTACCGGAGATTGTTGTGTTTATTTTCACGCATTGTGTCCTGGAGGACAGGTAGCTTGTGAACCAGTCCAAAGGTCCTTGGGAGAAACGCACCTGCAGGAAGGAGTCAAGCAGGAGGAGGTGACTGACCATGTTGAAGGCCTTGGAGAGGTCAATAAACACGGCTCCTGCCAGCTGGTCCTTGTCCAGTGCAGAGTGGATGAAACTGGAGAATTCGAGGAGGGCCGTGGTGGTGCTATGGCCTGAGCAGAAACCATGCTGGTCCTTGCAGAACAGGTCATGGGTTTCTAGGTAGTTTGCCAGTTGGTCTGCCACTACCTTTTCCTGGGCTTTGGGGGTGGAAATTGGATGGTAGTTCCCAGGGGATAAACTGTCCCCTCTTTTGTGGATGGGCATTATTACTGCATTTTTCCAGGCACTGGGAAACTGCCTGAGGTACAGAGAACAGTTCAGCAAGCCAGTAAGTAGGAGGAGAAGCACGTCCAGGGCCAGGCAGAGGAGCCTTATATCCAGGGGGTCATGTGGGGGGGGCTGGACCCATTTAGGGCTTTGGAAAGGTATGGCTCAGGTTCCTGGGGGTGATAGTCTGGAGGTAGAAAGATGGTCCTGAGAGGGTGGGTGGATCTGGGATGGTTATTGGATTGAAGAAAATTTGGGGGAGCACCGAGCTCAGGTCTGTAAAGTTAGTGCTGAGACTGTCTGCTATTTCCTTCAGGTTGGTGGTGACAGTACTATTAGATGTGATTTGTGTGGGGGGGGGGGGACCATGATTTGCTGTTCAGAGTTTTTATGTTATCCCAGAATTTATGGGATGACCCCCAGGAGACGGTTAGGGTGGACCGGTAGTATTCGGCTTTGCTTTACGAATGGCCCAGGTGCATTTATTTGGTTTGGCTCGGTATGCCTGCATGTCCGCTGGTTTGCCTGAGTCAGAGGCTTTGTGCCACAGGTTATCTCTATTTCTGAGTTGCTGGAGGAGGGGTGGCGTAAACCAGGGTGCATTTTGTTGTTTAGTGTGGGTCCAGTGTAGTACCTGCCAATGTAGCCCAGCATTATGTTGGCCTTGGCATATGCCTTATTGTATTGGTCTGCTGTCTAAAGCTTGCCACTAATGATTACCCTAAAGACCCTTTTCTCTATTTTTTGGTCCATTCTGAAACCTCCTATCCAATATTCCATTTTGGGGTTCTTTCACCGGTATAAATAACCTTGCATTTATTTACACTGAAATTTGAGTTGTCAGACCTTGGGCCATTTTTGTAGCCTCTCCAGGTCCTTTCCATTTTCCTTGCCCACTGCTTTATTATCCACCCTACCACATGTCTCTGTGTCATCTTCAAATAAGCTAATCATCACCTGTATGCCTTCTCATATGTCACAGATGAACATGTTTGAATTTTGAATTTTAATTTCTATTTCAACAGGACAGGACTATGGGGGTGTGAGCCTGTTTACAGTCTTGAAGAGTAATGGTCCAAGGACCGAATGCTGTGCAACCCCACTCAGCACCTTCCTAACCCCTGAGGGAGTTTAATTTACCACCACCATCTAGTGCCCCCCAAGCCATTTGCTTTTCCCCTTGGATAAGTACTTCCCCATTCCCAGGTCCCTTAGCTTCCTTACACTCCTTACTGGCACGGAGTCAAAGGTCTTCCTGAAGTACAGGTAAAGGATGTCCAACAGCAGAGGCGTTACTAAACCTTGTTCACCATAATGAGACATTAACTTTTGTGACTTCTTGCGATTGGTATGGCAGGTATTTCTTTCTGAACGATGTTTTAACTTTAACTGTTGTTAGTTCCTCAGTCTGACCACACTTGCTGCATGGCACACAATCTGAACTTGAAGCTGCTCTTACAACTATTACCAAAGCTATGCATTAGCAACGCAATATAAATAATGCTGCTCCCATTTTAGACTGTCATTTAATTATATCTTGCTGTTTTTGACAAATACTTCCCTTTCTTTCCATTGCCATATCAAAATAAATCTCAAGCCTCCCCATATAAATATATTACACTATACTACACTTTACATGATATACCAATAATAGAGTGCAATGCCATGAAAATAATAACTGTGTTTATTCAAATTACATTTGCTACTGAACTTATCATAAATCTTTTTCTGCTATTTGGTGTCTGTAAAAAATACAAAATGTCCTCAAGTAGGCATTTATTACACTCAGAGAAAGCAAACCAAAGAGGCAGTTTGCAAGAAAAGCAACTAGCAAATGGGGAGAGGGGTGCAGCACCCAATAAGTCAAATGGGAAGAACATCCCTCCTCCCTCAGCTAGTGGTCAAACAGGAATTCAGCATGTTTGCAGTTCATTTGCATCACCAGGTAAGGAAAAAGGTCTGGCTCCCCATATGATGCACATGAGAAACGCCAGACCTCACCCAACAACTAACACACTGAAATCTGGCCAATGGGAAATCATGTACACAAATGCTCGCAATGTGGGAAACAAGATCCCAGACCTGCAAACAATAATGACAGAGGCTAAACTGGACATAGTAACAATTAACGAGATGTGGTTTACAAGTAACCACACTTGGGAGACTTTAGTACCTGGCTATGTACTGTTCAGAAGAGACTGAGGTGCAAAAAGGGAGGTGGAGTGGCTGTGTATGTCAATGAAAATATCAAAGCTACAGAAATTCATAATACACTTAAGGAGCCAGAAGAACTGTGCGTCACTCTGGAAACAGGAAATGGGACAGCCATATGAACTGGAGTTGTCTACAGGCCCCCAGACCAGGAGGAGGACATAGACACATTACTGTTAGAAGATATACAAAACATGACAGCTAAAGGGGAGGTTCTGATAATGGGAGACTTCAACATGCCAGATACAGATTGGTCAATACCAGCAGGAATATCTGCCAGAACTAGACACATAGTGGATTCCCTGCAGGGGGGGGAGGGCCTCAAACAACTGGTACAACAACCCAAAAGAGACAGGGCTATCTAAGATCTAGTACTGACTAACAGGGAAAGGATCACAGATCTCCAGGTAGAAGGTCACCTGGGGGCCAGTGACCATCACATGGTATGGTTCAATTTGAACACTAGAACTAAATCATCCCATTCCAAGACAAAAATATGGAACTTCAGTGGAGCTGACTTTGATAAGCTGGCCAACAGTATTAAGGTAGCCCTGGCAAAAGAAATACTGGTTAGGGGGTACAGGCAAAGTGGGCAAGCATTAAGGATGCAATACTTGAAGCAACATCCCATTGTGTTAGAGAGAAAAGAAAGTACAAAAGAAGACGGAAAACACTTTGGTTTTCAAAAACAGTAGCAGAAAAGGTCAGAGCCAAAAGGCTGGCCTTCAGGAAATATAAGAAAATACAGCGGGATGAAGACAAGGAGGCATACCAAACTTCCCTAAGGGAAGCAGGGAAGGCAGTAAGGCAGGCAAAGGCCCAAACCAAGGAAACACTAGCACAAACAGTAAAAGAAGGTGACAAGACTTTATATAGATACATTAGTGAAAGGAGAAAGTCCAGATGGGTATTGCTAAGATCAAAGGAGATAAGAGGGCGTGTGAGGAGGAGGACCATGTAAAAGCATCTATTCTAAATAGATACTTCTGCTCAGTATTTACTGAAGAGAAGGCAGGGCAGGGCCAACAGCTCTGCACCATGGACACAGAGGGGACAGAGGTATACACTAGTCCCTTCACAAAAGAAAGGGTCCTACAAGAGCTTGATAAGCTCAGGGTGGACAAGACAATAGGACCTGATGGCATACAGTAGCAGCCACAGACACTGCCAGATATTTCCCAAAATATCTCCTGCTTTCTGCATTTCCACAGTTAAGGGCAGCAGAGAGAAACTCTTCAGAAATTTTGCGAAATATCTGGAAATAGCTGGCAATGTCTCTGGCTACTACTGTACATCCCAGAGTACTAAAGGAGCTAAGGGTGGAACTAGCAGAGCCATTATCAGAGCAGTTTAGTGAGTCTCTGAGCACAGAAGAGGTCCCAGAAGACTGGAGAAGATCCCCCTCCACAAGAGTGGTAGCAGGGAAGTACAGATCAGTCAGTCTTACCTCAGTAGTGGGCAAGATTACGGAGGCACTCCTTAAGGAAAGGATAGTGCAACACCTGGAATCCATAGGAGCACAGGATCCAAGACAGCATGGGTTTACAAAAGAAATGTCCTGTCAGACTACTCTCATAGATTTCTTTGACTGGGTAACCAGAGTGGTGGACCAAATGGGGGGCAGCTGATGTCGCCTACTTTGACTTCAGCAAAGCTTTCAATACTGTTCCAAATAGAAGATTGATTAATAAGCTGGGTAGGCTCAGGGTAGGTCAGAAGTTGGTCAGCTGGGTGGCAAACTGGTTGACGGGCAGAAAACAGAGAGTGGCAGTAAACGGTATACAGTCAGAAGAGATGCAAGTCACGAGTGGGGTACCTCAGGGATCAGCCCTGGGGCCAGTCTTCTTTAATATCTTCATCAGTGACATTGCAGATGGACTGGAGGGTAAGGTTTGTCTGTTTGCAGATGACACCAAGATCTGCAAAAGAGTAGATGATCCACATGGGGTGGGCAGAATGAGAAGAGATCTGGATAAACTAGCAAAATGGTCAGAAGAGTGGCAAGGGGTTTAATGCAAAGAAGTGCAAGATCACGCACATAGGGAAGAGAAACCCTGAAGCCACCTATAGGCTGGGAAGGGAGTTGCTGGCAGTCACAAGGGAAGAAAGAGACTTGGGCATCATCACCACTGGTGACCTGAAATCATCCAAGCAGACCACTAAAGCAGTAGGTAAGGCTAGGTGGATGTTAGGGTGTATTAGTAGAGGTATCACAAGTCGGAAGAGAGAGGTAATAATCCCTCTTTACAAGACACTGGTTAGGCCCCATCTGGAGTACTGTGTGCAGTACTGGAGGCCACACCTTCACAAGAACATTAACCAAACTGGGGCAGTCCAGAGAAGGGCAACATACCCTAGAACAAAGGAGGGAGGGAGAGAGGTGATATGATCAAAACATTCAAACACCTTAAGGGCATTAACAAGGTGAAAGAGTCTAACATGTTTCAATATAAGAAAAACAGCAGGACAAGAGGACACAGCATGAGATTAGAGGAAGGCCAATTAAGGGGTAATGTGAGGAAGTTCTTTTTCACAGAAAGGGTGGTGGATGCATGGAATGACCTACCTCAGGAACATGTGGATATGAATACAGTGCAGGGCTTCAAACAGGCATGGGATAGGCATAAGGGAGCAATACAGATGAGTATGAATAGATAGGCCATCGACAGAGCAAAGGCCAATGGCACATTTATAAGGTATAAAAAGAAATGGGCAGCCTGAATGGGCCTTGAGGTCCTTATCTGCCATCAACTTCTGTGTTTCTATGTATAGGATCTGTTACAGGATGCAAGGAGAGAACAAATATCCAAATGATTTGTTTTTTTTTCCATCTCTTCAAGGTTTGAAGTTTTAGGGTACATGTATCTTGGCTGGAGACACAGGCAATCAGGCGTCTCTGAGAGGCTGGTTGCACAGTTTAAGAAACACTGGGTTTACAAATTTTATAGAAACAAGGCAAAGATCACTGTGTACATGACCACTCAGTTTAGCCCAGTGTTTACCTTCAGGGGCCTGCGTTATTCAAATAAGGTAAGTCTGAAATACTGTACTATGACATTACTGAAGAGAAACTCAGCCCCTCTGATATCATTCCTGATAATGTACCACTTGAGCTATAGGACCAACTGGCTAACCTTATCCTCCTTCCATTGTGTATCAGACTGTGCCAGCATGCAATACTGAGTTATGAAAAAAACAATTATAGTATATGGTTGCCCCTTATTGCAGCTAGATTTCAATCTACTCCAAAACCCTGTTGTCAAAGGTCAAAAAAGTTGTTGCAGTATAATTCCTATGTCACTACTAGACTACATAAACTTTAACATTCTATGTCCAAGCACTTCTGCGTCACAGCCAATTTCAGTGCTTGCTAGTGGACAAACTTTCACTTCAGTGAGATATTTTTTCTTTCACTGAGAGGTACATTTTTAAAATCTAATGTGCTTCCTGCCAAGAAAGAATAGATTCCTGCTGAAATCCTGCTGTTGGTGATTCTCTGAACAAGGTGAGAGTATGAGGCATCAAGCAATGCAGGTGGAGTGAGGGATAGAGTGGTAAGGAGAGAGACACAGCCTTCAGCCAGGAGGACCACACAAAAACTTTAGTAAGCAGTGCCACCAGGGCCGCCTATGATGATGTCAGGTGTCAGTGTGTGTATAAGAGTGAGTTGCCCCTCCTCTTCTCAGTTCCCCACCGGAGATCATACTAAGAGGACAGGCTTTGAGGGAACCAGGAGAGAATGGAGTCTTCTGTGAGGCAGAGGGCAGGAAAGGTAGTTATGAATATAGCAACAACAGGATCCTTTGAAGCACTGTCCAGAAGGGGGAAGAAGGGAGGGATGGCATGACCTGATGAAGAGATTCTCTGAAAGATCTACTGTTATGCCAAGTTCCTACATAGCTGTACTGTATTCTTCGAGGATACCTTACCATTGGAAAGGATCCATGGGAGGTCCCAGGGGAAAAAAGCGGTCTCTCTTTTGATCAGGTCCTGAAAGAAAATGCTGCTGCTGCTCCTCCTCTGTTCAGGTAATGTTGAACTAAATCCTGGACCACCTCTGCAACTCTCCTCCCCATCAGAGTTTGCAGTTGCCCCAAGTCTTAAGATGATGTTAGTCAACATTCTGAGCTTGACCAAAAAATGTGTCCAACTACAAGCTTGGGCTGTGCTTACTAATTCAGATCTTATCATTATTACAGAATCCTGGCTCGAAAAAGGCTAACTCTGACCCAACAAATTACCCTTCCTGGCTATAAACTATTCAGAGATGACAGGGAATCTTGGGGTGTAGTAATTTATTCAAAACTCAAGTACACAGTCTCAGATATCACCTGCAAATCGTTATCAAAGGAATTTGAGTTTGTTTCCTTGAAGTTCCACCTTCCCTCCTCTGAATGCATCAATATTATTGGGGGCTTTAGGCCTCCATCTGCTGGTTCAGAAATCTTAAATACACTCAGATCATTAATCTCCACTGCTAATACAGAAACAATATTCTTAGGAGAGCTCAATATGGATTGTCTTACATCAAAATCTTACTGCCTTAAATCTCTCTCTGATAGGCTTGGCCTTGTGCAACTAGTTAGTGAATCAACAAGGACTAATACCACTAACTCAGACAAAAGCTCCCTCTTAGATGTCATTTTATCCACTCATCCCCATCAAATTTCTCACACAGCAGTCTTCCACAACGATATGAGCAACCTTGGGGTTGTAGTATGCATAAGAGCTCAAACTAAGGCCCGCCAGCAGTCCACATTTATAACTAAACGTCCCTTTCGAAAATTCAACGCAGCTAATTTCCTCTCAGACCTAGGTGAGGTCAGATGGCAGGATCTGTACCTTGCCAAAAATGTTGATGAGACTGTCTCTGTTCTCAATGACAACCTTGCCACACTGACAAATAAGCATGCCCCCCCTAATCAAAGTCAAGGTGTGTAAAACCTCTCACCCCTGGTTCACACGAGGACTTAAGGCAGCTCTTACTAACCGGGACAAGCTCTGGGCCCAAGCTAGGCAATCCAAGTGCCCTGCAGATTGGCAGGCCTTTAGAGCTGCTAGGAATGCCTGTGTAAAAAGCATTCACGCTGCCAAAGCCCACTTCTACGTCTCTTCCCTTGAACAGGTAAATGGCGATTCCTGCAAAATTTGGAGGACACTGAAATCCATTGAAGGGCGTCCCACTGCCCCCTCCACTCCTACCAAGATACGTGCAAATGACAGGATCATGGCAAGTAATTAGCAAATTCTCGAAGAACTCAATTCCCATTTTGTTAGAGCTGGACTAGCGTTCGACTCCTCACTCTATGCTAGCTATGCTATGAGTCAGCCTAGCTCCACCTCGTCTGCCTGCACCTCATCCTGCCCCTTTCAATTACGCTTGTGTAACTAGAAAGAAGCTGAAGACTCATTTCTTAAACTTGATATCAGGAAAAGCGCAGGGGATGACTGTCTTGAACCTTTCTTTCTTAGACTAGGCTATGCCCACCTCACAGCCCCGATTTTCCATATCTTCAAACTCTCAATCACTTTCGCTTTAGTTCCGACCTGCTGGAAATCTGCCCACATCCTTCCCCTTTTTAAATCAGGGGACCCATGCAACCTTAACAACTACAGGCCCATTTCCATCTTGCCCATCCTCTCTAAAATCTTCGAAAAATTAGTCTATAACCAACTAAAACGTCACATCGAAACCTTTTCACTCCTTAATTCAGCCCCATCTGGTTTCCGGGCAAATCGCAGCACTATCACAGCTTTGGCGAAAGTAACAAATGACTGGCTCTCCACCGTCGATGCTAAGATGGTTACTGGTGCTGTTTTTTTTAACCTTAGCAAAGCATTTGATACTGCTGATCACAACCTTCTAGTTTATTGCTTGTCCAACCTAGGTGCTACACCTTCCACCACTGAGTGATTCACTAGTTACCTATCAGGGAGAACACAGAAAGTGAAAGAGGATGGACTATTCTCTGCCCCCCCTTCCCCAGCCGGTTGTCAGAGGAGTCCCCCAAGGCTCCATTCTTGGCCCGATCCTGATCTCTCTGTACATAAATGATCTTGACTCCCATATAACGAGCTCCAACCTGCACTTCTTTGCAGACGATACTGTTCTGTATACCTCTGGATCTATGGTAACGCAGGTCAAGGATGTATTACAAGCTGACTTTGCTCAGCTCGAAAAAAATCTGATAAAAGCCAAGCTGCTCCTTAATGCTAAGAAAATGAAAGCAATGATTTTCTCTCATTGTACCTCCCCTGGTCCCCCCCGTCCAACCAAATGATCTTATAGTTACTGCACTAGGTGAATCTTTGGAAGTCATTCCTAAATTCAAATATTTGGGTATCTTTATGACCACATTGATGAACTATCCAAGAGGCTAAAAGCAAGATTAGGATTCTTCTTTAGAAATAGGTCTCTATTCCCCCTTGAGACACGTACGAGACTCGTACAGGTCACATTCCTTCCCTTACTCGATTACGGCGACTTAATTTAAACTACAGCTTCAGCTTCAGGCCTAAGCAAGCTGGACATCCTTTATCACCATGCTTTAAAATTCATTACCAACTCCCCCTACCATACTCACCACTGTGATTTGTATGCAGCTGTTGGTTGGACATCTCTCACCACTAGACGCCTGTTCCATGCTGGTCTTTGGACCCTTAAGTTGCTCTTGCAGAAATTACCATGCTACCTAACATCATTAATCCACATTTCCCACAGTGCATACTCCCTTAGGAAAACTGACTTTGTCATGCTCGATGTATCTAGGACTCGTACCTCCTTTGGCAAACGTACTATTTCGTATGCCCTCCCTTCCATGTGGAACCAACTCCAATCTATACTAAAACTAACTAGCACTGTCTCAGTCAACTTCTTCAGAGTGCTAATTGCATTTAAAATAAAAGATATTTGTAACTGCCACTAAGCCCCCTCTTATCCCTATGTGTGCTTCTTGTCTATTGTCTCTATTGGCCCTTGCCATTCTGAGACCTTTAACGCTCAACCTACTTTACCCTCTGCTAACCTACCCCTTCCCCAACCCACCCTTATTATTGTTTCCTTCTTCTAGTTCAACACTTTTTGATTATCTATTGCATCATACAGCGACAAAGTGTTTAACCTCACCTGATATTGACTGTCCCGTAATTGTACATATATGTGTAACCTTATATCTTGCTATATATTACTTGATTAGAGCCTTGTATGCACTCTGTATATTTGGTTATCAAGGCGCTGTACTGTATAATGTGCCATTGTATGTGTATTACCTTCAGGACCTCCTTGTGAATGAGCTTGCTCAAAGGAGTCTTCCTGCAATAAACTTGAACTTTCATTGAGCTACACCTTTGCAATGAGTACCACGCAGTACCAAAAGGAGGGAAGGTGAAATCAGGAGAGGAGGTCTGGCAGGACTGAAAGTCCAAAGCCTGAATGTTTGCAAGAGTGGATGTCCAGACTGTAATGTTTGGTGAAGATGTGGACAGTGCTACAGGTAGCAGCTGCGCAAATGTTAGCAGCAGACACACTGTGGAAACAAGCTATAGAAGTGGCCATCCCCCAGTGGAGTGGCCACGAACCAGATCAGGAAGCTCCATTCCATACTTGAGGTAACAAAGAATGATACAATTTGCTAGACTTTTGGACAAGCATTATTTAGACACAGGGGTGAATGAAACAAAAAGCTGAGAGGACTTTCTGAAGGCCTTGGTGCGACTGAAGTAGTATGTCAGGATTCTAGGTACGTCTAAAGTACAGAGCAATGCTTCCCCTGGATTGGCATGCTTCGGGTAATAGACTGGAAGGTGGATGTTTTGATTCAAAGTAAACTCAGACACCACCTTAGGAAGAAATTTAGGATTAGTGTGCAAAAAAAAAAACCTATATTAGTGAAAAATCAAGTAAGGAGGCTCACACATGCGAGCCTGCAGCTCTGAAATTTTTCAAGCAGAAGTATCAGTAATTAAAAACAACACTTTCCAAGTGAGAAAGCATAGGCCATAGCTCGCAGCAGGCTCAAAAGGAGCCAAAGTAAGCTTTTCCAAAACAAAATTAAGGTCCCATGGGGGCACCAGATTTTGTATAGGGAGCTTTAAGTATAGAATGCCCCGAGAAACATCTGTGCCACCTCCAGATGAGCAACTAGACGTCCATTAACAGGTCCATGAAGGGCTGATATAGCTGATAGATGAAAACTTCCAGTTGAGTGCATAGGTGTGTCTAGTGGAGGGTTTCCTAGCAGCCACCAGAACATTCACTAGTTTTTGGGAAGACTCAAAAGAAAGCAATGGCTATGTTTTCAGGAGCCAGCTGTGAAGGTGAAGGGGCTTCAGGTCAGGGTAAACCAGAGTACCCTGGTTCTGGGTCAGAAGATCATGTTGGAGTAGCAATGGTATTGGGGGCTCCACTGCTAGCTGTTGCAGAAGTGGGAACCTAATCTGCTGAGGTCATAAGTGGGCTATGAGTATTAGTATTGCACCCTCCTGTTTCAGTTTGAGAAGCATTTTCTGAATGAGAGGAAAGGGAGGGACGGCATAAAGAATCCTCCCTGTTCAGCAGAAGGGCAATGCGTCTTGCCAGAAAACTCCAGGCCCTGACTCAAGCGAGCAGAAACTCAGCAGTTTTATGTTGAGCTGAGGGGCAAAGAGATCCAGGTCTGGTCGGCCCCACTTTGCGAAAAGGTCTTTTACCACAGAGGTCAAGAGTTCCCACTCATGTTTCACTGACTGTGACCTGCTAAGCTTGTCTGCAAATATGTTTTGGATGCCTGGAACATGAACAGCTGAGGGGGAGAAGACGTGTTCCACAGTCCAATACCACAGACTCATGACCTCTCTGCACAGTGGGTAGGAATGAGTCCCCACCCTTGTTTGTTCAAGTAATGCATCACAGTGGTGCTGTCCACCTGTATTAACAGAGGAGCTGGAGACAGGTATGGTAGGAATGTATGAAGGGCATTCCAGACAGCACCAAGTTCTAGCACGTTTCTGTATGACATCCAATGAGTAGGAACGACGGCAGGAAAGCAACTGAGGAGAGATGGAGCCGCCCACTTTTATATGCATGTTGATACCTGACATCATCATGGTTGCCCCTGGCGGCACTGCTTGCAGAAGTTTCTGTGTGGTCCTACTGCCTGATGGCTATATGTTCCAAAGGTGTGGCCTGATGAAGGAAGTGTCCTCAAAGAAATATACATTTTTCTTTTTAAAAACAAACCATATACTATATAAAGTGACAGGGTACTGTGCACTAACAAGGATGTGTTTCCATCTCGGGGGGTTGATGACATCATAGGAACCTCTCGAGCTCCGCTCTCAAGATCTATGATGTCACAGAACCCCCTTTATGGAAACACAGCCTCGCTGAGCACAGTTCCCTACCCATTATTCTACAAGTATACGTTCTTTCTCATCTTCTCTAAACATTAAGTAGTGAACCAACACTGTGCTGCATCCTTCTAAGCCTAAGTAATAATAATACTATTAGAACCAGCCATCCTTAGTCTTGCTCAACCGGGTTGAGTCAATCAACTATTCACTCTGTTGTCTTATTGAGTTTTGTTGCTGTAAAAGTATGAAATAGCCACCTTTTAAAATGACAATGTGCACTCCCCTTGTTGTGGGCAGATGCAGTTGTATCACACAAGGATACTGTACAAGATTTAAATATGAAAACTGCGGTGACTAACTGAACACAAAATTATTTTTTTACTGCAGAAATAACATGTTTAATATGCATTTTTTTTTTTTTTAAGACAAACAGCTGAACATGTTGCTGCCAATCATGTGCCCCAAGGTGTACAGTATATACTTTTTGCAGGTAATATTTATACATATCAACTTTCGAAAACATGTTTAAAAATCACCAAGGAATATTAATTTCAACTATCACTTTAAAGTGGAAATATTACTCCGTAACCATATAGTAACTCTATTTCCTAGCAACAAACAAGAGACAGCGTGCTTACCTTTAAGAACCTATGCAAGTAAATGCCTGGATGATCAACTAGAAATGTACCCTCAGTTTAGATATGCTACTGTATGAACAGTTTTCAAAAATGTTATTTAAAAGAAACAGGAAAGCAGGTTACAGAATGCATTATTTTTCTACAGTTTCATAGTACAGTAGCACTGATGTCTGGTTTGATGCACCTTACGTAGATTTTCTGGTTTTCGTTCGGGGTCTAACGTCCAGCACAGAAAGATGACCACTCAGTAGCATAGCATCTTAGGAGAAACTTAAGTTGGAGTAACTGTTAATACTCCACACTATAACTTGGAAATCTGTTTGTGCTACAGCAATAAGCCATGCAGAATTCAGCCCATCCTCATGCATAGTTTGACTGGAAATGTTCTCTGTTATTTCTGGCATATAGCCATACAGCTGCACTAGGCAGGCTAAAAGGTATGGAGTGTCAATACACTAGCATGCCACAAAGGTTAAAACATATTCCACCTTTGTCTACTTACACTTCCACAAAGCATTTTTTATTCTAGGGGGACAAAAAGCCCTGGTTAATAGCCTCTATAGACTTCTCATATACAACTAGTGCAACCTTTCATCTAAATACAATTACTTTTCCTGCTACAATTCTCTTAGAAGTTAACAGAGAGTAGGTGGTAATATAAAAAAGAAAAGTAACCACTATTATGGCTTTCTTATTTAGCATTAGATTTTTGATCTGACATACAACTTAGATATATATTTTTTTATTGGCGAGGCAATATAGCTACAGTGGCCAACAACCTGTTTTGCTAAAATTGGCAATTATTAACTGAAAGGAAGCATTTTGTCACTCAATTACAATTTAGTTTATAACCTTGCCTTGGCTCAAAAGCCTGTAAATGATTATCCATTGTACGTGATACTAAAAGGCAAATCTGCCATACTAAATAGTTTACTTATTTGTATGTACTGTAAGTACAGCAGCTGACTGAAGTCCAGATTTTAGTTAAAACCCACAGAAAGAAACAGCTCAAGCAACACTTGATCAGACTAAATGCATTGTGCATGTCCTTTGCTGTGATGTGTACAACCAAAATTTCCTTGTATTGTACAGGCCTGATAGCATAATGTGTGAAATATCAGAAACAATTTGATGAAGCGGTGCTATAATGCAAAGGGAATGTTTGTTCAGTTATCACAAATGAAAAGTAAAAGCATGACATTCTTCATTTGTTCTGATCAGTTTCCTGAAAATGTAAAGTTAAATTTAAAAATCCATTAGTTATGATTATTTTTTCTCTATAAAGCTGTTTCTCTCTCAGGTCCATGCAGGTGGTTTATCAGCCCTGTCCACACTCCCCCCCAACCGATGCTTGGCTCCCCCAGTAACCACCAGACATAGTCTCCCATGGACTTCCCCCACCCCAGTGGTGGGGCCAGGAGGGGGAGGGTCATTCTCCTCCCCTGGTACATATATCCAGATTCTCCGGTGGCTGGGCGGAGGCGCAGGTCAGGAGAAAATGGGCAGGGCTTCATGAAACCCACACATCCTCTTTTTCCATTTTCTCCCTTTTGTCCCCCAGCTGCAGCAGTACATATGTACATGCATGTGGAGGCATATGTGCACTATGGAACTGCAGCCCCTCCCTTCTATGCTGCTTGCACCTACCTTACACCTTACTCTACCACCAGGCCTCTACATGGTGGCAGTCAGAGGTCGAGATGGCATGCCACCCACCCTGGAAGAGGACAGCAGTTCTCAGGATGCTCATACACCCAGTGTTGTAACAGGTAAGGCACACAGTGCCCCAAGCCCTCTGTGCCACTGGGCTGGCCCTCTTTACTCATGATTTTAAATGCTAGTAATATCATGCCGTTGAGCTGATAGGTTCTTAAACATCAAAACTGAAGCACTGAAGAACTAAAACACACATCTTCAAAGTATAGGTTAATAGAGACAGTAGCAAAGACCACATTAGGTTTAGAAATCAGCATGCCTTCTTTAAACTATAAAAGCAGTGCAGCAGGGCTATTGCCACTCTAAACCAGCAATATACAGCAACCTGCCCAGTCCTAGACTTTTTGCTGTTGTTGGTTGAGGCATTTTCTTTAAAATTTATTTATCCAGGCTAGAAAAACTGGGATACTACATCTCATTTGAACTAGTGCCATGCTTTAATCCAATGTGGCTGCTGGGAGAAATGAAACAGAGAGAGGTACATGACCTGTGAAGGTTATAAAGTGAGCCAATAACTATACTGGGGTTTGATCCAAAATATGTTAGCTGATAGCTCGATGGTCTAATTACTGAAATACAACCTCCCATTACAGAACACCCAGATTCATTCAACTTCTTCCTTGTAACTCAAAGATAATGTTCGTAAATGTTCCTGTAATAGACATAATTTCCTATGGAACCATAATTGCTCCATTTTTCTGTATAACCAGTGCAATTCTATGGGGGCAATTTCCCTACAAATTACAGCCATCCCTGTTGATCTGTAATCCCTGCCATTACTAATGCCTAATTCTGTTTATTCAGAGTTGTTATGCCAGAGCTAATATGAATATAGCTCATGGTGGAATCCTCCTTCCAGCTTTGCCTTTTACACAGTTTGCTAGGCTCTGGCCTTCAATATTGCATCACATGGCTAGTCACGTGCCTCATTCTTTTAAAGACGGGGCCCAGATACCTGCTAAAAGATCTCAGTTGGCATCAACAGAAAGATCTAAATTGTACTATATTCTAAAAGCCTAAATTTGAAGACATCTCATTCTTCAGTTCTGAAGATATTTACTTGAAAATGGGATTGATTTCCCTCATTGTTCATCCACAGCTGGAGTTTATTCTGGTGTTAAGGTGCCCTGCTTGTGACACCATACATTACTTAATTCCGGAGCCATAGTCTGTGATGGCATATGCATGAGATTTTGACTTTGGTTCCAGACTCAGAATCAGCTGGAAGTATAAGGGATAAAGATCCAGTTTCCATATACTGTAGATCTTCTGTATAATAGAGAAATGAACGACTCTAAATTCAAAAATGTTTGAAATATTGTGTTATCAAGTTCTACTGATACCAACTTTACCTACTTTTACTGGTGACCAGAACCCTTTGTCAAGGTCATTTCCAGCTCTGCGGTAAAGGCATAACATACAGTAATAACCTTCCACTGTCCAGAATCACTACCAGGGCCAGACGGCCCAGTGGGTAGTGCGCTACGCTCCAATGCCTGTGATCCGAGCTTGGGAGCGAACTCTGGCAGCTGGATTGGGTGGTTGAGGGACCTGGGGTGGCACTGCCAGGTGGCAGAGCTCCCAACTGGGAAGGGATGGCACTCTGGTTCTGCTATGGCAGTGGCTCCTTCTGTGGGCCAGGAGCTTGCCTCTTCTGCAGGGACATTGCTGTTTGCATGAGAGGCCTGATGAGGTACTGCCCAGCATTGGGGAGCTGGAAAGTTCATAGGGAATGGGAGAAAACTCAAGAAGCCCTATGCCTCTCAGGCGGCCTCTGGTGTTTTCAAGCCCCACTCATGTAGATCCCCACTGGCTCTGATGGGGAAGGGGGATGTCAGATGGAGCTGGAAGGACACCAACACCAGGGTCAGATGAATGGCAAAGGCAGTGGCACAGGGACAACCAGCTTTGTAGCACAAAAAAAAAGATCATCACCAGGACATGTGGCTGTTCTCTTGTTCTGACTGCTGTTTAGTTTATTATCTGCTAACCAGGTAAAAACTCTGGTCCAAGGAACTTTTTTCAGATGCTTGTCTAATACATCCTGTTTGTAAAACTCCTGTTTATTTCTCTTCATATGGCCCTTTTAAACAACATTTATTCACTCATTATATGGGTTTATGCTATACATGTTTACTGGTTATAAACCACAGCCAGCAAGTGCCTAACAGCTCCGTAAACCACACATGTGGTTTATGGAGCTCTGTAAACCATGGGCAGAACAGTAGCGCAGCATCCCCAGAAAAACCACTGAACAAGCTGTCCACATGCTGCACATTCACAAGGGCTACACAATCAGTTAGTCAGCGCAAGACAAGCTTGTCATCATCGGCAACAGTTACTCTTGCAAAATCACAAAAAAGACAATTTAAACCAAAAAACACTAAAACCCAGTAAATATAAAAAATAAAACATGGAGAAGTGTGGTTCTATTTGGATTTTATGCACCCCCTCGGTGTGTGATGCACATATAAACCTCTCAGGCTTCACCCTTGGGGTTTATGGGGCATCACACACCTTGAGGTGCATAAAATCCCCATAAATCTCATTTCTCCATGCATTATTCTAAATGTTATATTAAGGAAATGAGCACAAACATGTGAAGTGTTACTGGATGGAGACATCAACATAAAAGATTATTCATACAGTAAACATTTCCAAATCCTAACATTTAAAAAACGATACATCTTGTGAAGCCAGAACATGCCCAGAACATATTATTATAAGGAATCTATAAACAAAAACTTTAAGTCAGTGCACTACTATATGTTACAACTGATCTTATTCAGTGTAGCTACACCAATAAGTAATTATCCTCCTCTCTCTCTCGCTGCTACTTGAATAAACTAGTGCTGTGCACTGCTGCCAGATTTGTTGTAAACATTTTAAAAGCTCTTTATATTAAAGGGTTTATAAATAATGGGTAAAATGTTGCACCCATTGGTTATGCCAGCTCACAACACAGAATGAATTCCTTTAAAATGAAACACTAAGCATACTATGTAGGCTTAAATAACCTACTATAATTATATAGAATTGCATGTTGTAAGTTTCTACATCAATATTAAACAGCATAACACAGCAAAGAGAGTAAAGGTGATGAGGCTATAAACTCTTCCTGTCATAAACCACAATTAAACTAATCTATACAGGCATCTGCAATTTGTCTTAAATTGCTACAAAGCAACTTGTACTAATGGGCTTGCTTCTGCATTTGCCTTGTTCATCAACAATATAAATTTATACATGTAGAAGGGTACATGGCAGCAATGATACCACTTAGAACAAAAGAAAAAACATGCATTACAAAGGTCAGTAAAGCATGCTATTATTTTTAGTTCTTGCATGCAGTTTTCAATAAATCATAAAAGGCATTTCAGCACCTATGCAAACAGCAGAGTACAAAAAAGCCATAATTATGAAAATTATTTGCAGCTATCAAAAACTGGCAACATATGGCAGCGACTCTGGGTTATAGCTTTGCAAAGAACCTTGGCTTTTGTTCTGCTGGGATTTGTGACTTGAGTGACCCTTTAAATCAAAGGTGGTCAAGGCTATACTACATGCTCAAAAATATTCCTTATGTTTTGCATAATAATTTCAAGTAATGGTATTATCCATTATTTTGAACACATTCTAATGTATAAATATGAAACATTTTGACATAACTCTCTGGGGTGGATCAGACACTTTGCTGAAACAACTGCATAAAGACATTCCAAGAGGAAGAAACATGTGTCTGCAGTTTGTCGTTCTCAGCCTATATGGGGGTCAGATGCACAAACCTGTTTAGGAGGCACTTTCTCTTCTGGTGAGGCCTTGTCAGCCTGTCCCTCAACATGATTGGCATACCCACAATGACTTGCACTGGATTTGAGGCTTTAGAATATTTCTGTGTGGCTTTGAGAGAGGCATAGAAAGCAAACAATATGGAACTGATACTGACTCATTTATAAGAATGCTTGTTTTTAGATAACTCAGACAACAGGTATGCTTCTAAAATGTTGAAAGTAAAACACTATAAAATGATAGCATTTTCTGTAAGCAAATTACGGAGGAATAACATTTTAAACTTTTTATGAGTTCTACTCTTTCAGCAGCTAAACCTATTTTATTTTAAACTTTTATTTGACTACGATATCACAAAAAAAGAGGCTGCGGAAATATTTGTTGGAAAATCATGTTTACAAACAGTAAAACACCTCTCTCAAATACATCGTGTTAACTTAAGAAGTCTTCATAACCTTTACTGCCAACTCTCTGGACAAGCCATGTCTAACAACACCATTTTCTTTACTGCATTGAAAGGCAAACTATAACAGTGGTAATGACATTTAATGCAGAAGAAGTTTTCTGATAGAAAGACCTAAATGTACAAAACGCACTTAAAGTAAGTGGTTCACTGCTGATTGGTACTAGATAAGGGCTGTATGACCTTTCCTGCTTTGTATAAAAATGTGCTGGATATACATGGAATTAAATCCATTATGTGTCTGAAACTGCAGCACCGTACAATTCAATAACTAGTGAGATGTCCTTGAAGGGTTTTTACAGATTTACAAAATGGCTTTTACTAGAGGTTGCTATGGCGAATATATTCAGCTATGCTCCTTGTTCTTTTTCAGCTAATTACATGCAGGTGTATTCATTCAAGAAACACACAACAAGGGCTTAACCATGGGTGTTTTCATGAAGGACAGTTGGTATACAAGCTGCTTCCATTTCAGAGTTAGTGTGGCTGCTAAAATAATTAATCTAGAAAACAAGAAGTTTAATTTTATTTGTTATATTTTACGATTTATGACTGGGAAAGGAATACTGAGCTGAAGCTCGACACACTGAGCTGAAGCACCTTCCCAGGTGTGGGAAATAAAGTTACTTCCCAGTAACTTGCTTAACCCTAATGCAGAAAGAACAGTTTACTCGGTGGAACAGTACATCTTCAAGAGAATATCCTCCCTTGGGCCACACCTTTGGAACCATAAGCTGGCAACATCAGGAACGCTTGGACACTTTTGCTAGCCAGTGGTAACCTGCGACCACTTAAAGTCCCAGTGTTGAAAACATATAAAGGACATTTGACCATTGTTAGACTTGGACCTAGAGCCTAGAATGCAATACCCCAATAAAAAAAAAAAAACAAAGGAGAAAATGTCATGGAATTTGATAAAAGCTTGATTTTACAAGTGAATCCACTCTGCCTAAAAGTTGCTGTGTCTACAAAGAAAAGGGTTAACTAGGCAACATTTTATGCAAAGATCTTAATCTCCAGATCTATTTAAAATCTCTCACTGCAAAAACTTGCACTTTGTTATATATTACGCAACGTTTGCTGTTTATTTTTTAATAATGTTTTTTGTACAAGTTTTGGTATTGTTGTGTATGGTTGTATGAATGATGGACCCTTTTGTAAACGAGCCTTGGCTCAACTGGGCTATCCTTTTCTTGATTTGCAAAAATAAACCCAAACAGACATAAGGCAATTCTAGTGGGGGGTAGGAAGAAGTGTTTTTTTTTTTTAACTAGGATCTGCAGCTTATTCAATGGGTAGAGAAATGGGCAGACTAGGTGGACCAAGCAGTCCTTATCTGACATCAAAGTCTATGTTTCTATGTTTAAACAATTACTACTACTACTACTACGATGACATGCAACGTCACTGCCTACATAATTGTGAGTGGCCCTATTGCTGCTCAGTTCCCCACTGGAGGTAAACTCAGACAGCCTCTTACCATGAGGGACCAAAAGACCAGACCAGTTCTAGTCACACAAGGAGAGGCATGGGCCTGGAAACATAGTACACATAAGGTACTTATGGACACCTCCAAACAAGGCAGTGGACAAACCTGTCAGCTGCTACTTCAGAAAGGGGGCAGGAGGGTGGGTGCACTGTGTTCAATGAAGAAGATTCTCTCAGATGGCTACTTTTACCAGGAATAACTGTTCTGTCTTCATCGAGGATATCACCTACATTGGGCCACACCTTTGGAACAATTCCCAAGCAATACACAAGGTACCCAGGGAGGATGGCAAAGTCTGATATGTAATCAGGACAATGGCCTTGCAACACCACAAAACCAGAACCAGCACTTCTATGACAGAATATATCTAGACTATAGAGCTTAGTGAAAGTATGCAGTGCTCCATGTGGCAGCAGCACATATGTCAGCTGCAGAAACATTATGAAAGCAAGAAACAAAAGTGGCCATACTGCATGTAGAGCAGCCACGGACAGCAACAAGAAATTCCTTACCATAGTTCCCATAATAGAATTCAATAAGGGAAACCAGCCTATTCGGGCAGGCACTGTTTAGACACGGGGTGGTCTCTTTCCTGAGGTGAATCATGAAACAAAAAGATGAGAGGACTTTCTGCAGTCCTTTGTGCAACCAAGACAGAAATGTAGTATTCTGTATATCAAGTGTATGGAGCAATGCCTCACCTTTGTTAGCATGTTCCAGATAATACACAGGAAGGTGCATTGTCTGATTCAATGTGAAATCAGAGACCACCTTAGGTAGAAAATGAGGACTGGTCTGTAAAAACTCTCAGTCCTTGTGGAAAATCAAAAAAAAGGCTCATGTATCAGAGCCTGAATCTAGGAAATCCTACGAGCAGAAGTCATGGTGACCAAAACAGCATTTTCCATGAAAGGAAATGCATCTCACAGGTTACAGCAGACTCCAATGGAGCCAAAGTCAAGTTTTCAAGTATGAAATTCAGGCTCCAAGGCAGAACCAGTTTACCAAATGGGGAAAGCATATGCAGAATACCTTCAAAAATGTACAGGACACTTCTAGTTGTGCCACCATGTGCTCATCTATAATGGCATGGAAAGCCAAAACAGCAGTCAAGTGCACCTTCATGGATGAATAATGGAGACTGGAATCAGGTGAGGATGAAAGGTAGTCCAGGACAAGTAGACTGGTCCACGGAATGGGAAGGACACCATATGGTGAAATGCTTCCATTTCAGAACATAAGTGCGTCATGTAGAAGACTTTCTAGTTACAAACAAGACACCAGCCACCTGGGGGGAATCCCAAAACAGGCAAGGACTACATCTTCAGAAGCCAGGCATGCAGGTGCAGGGACCACAGGTTCAGACCTCTAAGTCTGTGATAGCAGAGCACGACAAATGGGGAGATGAACAGGAGGCTCCACTGCTAGATGCTGCAGAAGTGGAAACCAAATCTGGCAAGGCAAGAAGGGAGCCACCAATACCAGGGTGACCTGTGCTACCTGCAGCTTGAACAGAACCCACTAAACAACAGGAATTGGGAGAAAGGCATAAAGGAACCTCTCTTTCCAGGATTGGGGCAATGCTTCTTACCAAAAATCTCCTGGCCCTGGATCAAGCAAGCAGAAACGCTGCCGTTTTGCGTTGTGTGGGGATGCGAAAAGGTCCAACTCTAGATGATCCCTATTTCAGAGGTCATGTACCATGGAGGTGATGAAAAGCCACTGATCACATAGGGTCAGTGACCAGATACAATGTATAGGGCCTACGGGCAGACTGGGTGGTCCTAGCAGTCCTTATCTGCCAACAATTTCTATGTTTCTAGGTCAACAGTTCCCATTCATGCAACAGGGACTGAGACCAGCTCAGTCCATTAGCCAGGACACTTTGGACACCTGGGAGAAACATGCTAACAGCAAATATCCAGAGACATGGGCCAGAACCACACTCTCATCACATGACAGTACATTGGACATGAGTGACTGCTTCTTTGCTTATTTATGTAATTCACGATACTGATATTGTACACTTGCATCAGCAAGGAACCAGGGCAGAGGTGTTCCTCAAAAACCTGGAGACCAAACAGAATAGCCCACTGATGAGGAACTAGTGTGGATTTCAGTACCTTCACCATGACACTCAATTCCTTGAACAACTGTCTCATTTTAGACAATGAGTTCAGAAATACTTCCTTGGATGAGGCCTTCAGGAGCTAATCATCTGGATATGTGAAGACATAAAACCCTTCCTTCCGGAGTGCTGCTGCCATCACCACTAAGCAATTGTCAAATACCCACGTTGCCAAGGATAAGCCAAAAGGCAGGACTCAGAACTGATAATGTCTGCCCTCAAAAATGAAGTGGAGGTAATGCCTGTGACATTAGCAAATGTTGAAATGAAGGTATGCGTTCTTCATTTCCAGGGCATAAAACTAATCCTGCTTTTGCAGCAGGAGAGACACCATTTTAAACTTTCTGTATTTGATGAACAGGTTTAGGTCTCTCAAGTTCAGTGCATGACGCAGATCACCTGTTCACTTGGTAACCAAGAAGTATCTGGAATGAAACATTTTGTTTCTTTCTTGGGGAGGAACAGGTTTGATAGCCTGCTTGTTTATAAACGAGTAAACTGCCTCTAACAGAAGAGACAACTGGCCAGAAGGACAATGACAAGGAGGAGGAAATGAACTGGAGGGGTAGACAGCAACTCCAGGGCATGCCCCTTTTTGACTCTTTCCAAGACCCACTCATCCATAGCAATCTCCTGTCACTTTAGCAGAGGAATGGAGATCTGTCACCCCCACTTGCGCCCTCAGAGGCAACAGTGGAGGGGGAGGAAGTGGGGAGTCAGAAGGTACCAGTGGCAGCAGGTGTGCAGCCTTGACCAATACTATTGGGTGCCTTTGCATAGGCACCAGGGGAAGGAGAGGTCCCGGGAAGGGACCACCACCATGATTTTGTGCATGGGACTGCTGATGTGAAGCATGGCCTCTGTGGGCACCAGGCTGTGGAAACAAGCCCCTACCCTGCCCTGGTGTGCTGTAATGTTAGCAGGTGCATAACGGCGACTCGCTAAACCAGTGAGGACAAAACACTGACCACGGTTTTGGCGACTTTGCCATTCCTGCCCTCCTTGACTTGTGCCCCCCCAGAGTTCATTATTTAGAGTAAAGGGGGTGTGGGAGGGTCAAAGCCCCCCCTTGGGGTTTGCAGGGGACATAGCCCACCACAAAAACCATGGTCACTACTTCTGGCACCGTTATTTAGTGTTCGCTATTTGCGAGTCACCGTTTAGTGCTACTATTATCACATAGAACCCCCTGCCTGTAGCAGGTTGAGGGTCAGAGATTTGAGTGACCTTAAAGTCATTCTGGAGGATTGAAGCCCAACATTACTCCCAAACAGCCTGGAACCACTAAAAGGGGCATTCAGTACAGCCTGTTGTACATCAATAGCAAATTCAGCTAAACTAAGCCAGAAATGCCTCCTCACGCATATGCCTAAGGCAGCAGCCCTGGCAGAAGCATTATATGCAGAGCATAACAGATGCCTCCCAGTATCCACAATAGCTGAAGTGGCTTTAAGCAAGACAGTATTGACAGGACCATCAGACAGAGCCTGAGTGGTAGAAAAAGCAGATTTCTTCAGGTAATTCTGATATTAAATCATGTATGCCTAGTAGTTAGCAATTCTTAGGCCAAAGGATGCAGAGACACAAGTTCTTTTACACATAACATCCAGCCTCCTGGATTCTTTGGCAGCAGGCAAAGTACTCGTGTCTAGGGGCTCTACAGTGGTCATAAGCAGTCATGATAACCACAGAATGATCAGGCTGGGAAGCATAATAAAGTCTTAACAGACAGAGCAGAGTACAACGTATCAGGCTTCCTAAGCGCTGTAGTCAAGATATTAGACCTATGCCAGGCAGCAAAAATAGCATAAATTAAGGCAACATACACATGAGGAACTACAAAGGAGGATGCAGTGGGAACCTCCAAAAACTCTTTCAAAAAGTTCTTACTGGAGTCCCCCTCCTCAGCATGAAACCATATGACAGTTTGGATTTGTCTGAGTAAAGCCTGAAAAGAGGGATCTTCAGGAGGAAACCTGGAGATATACACCACAGAGTCTTCACTGCATGAGAAGGTAGGGCTGGAAGGCAACCCACCCCCCATAGGGATCATTATCCCTTTCTTCATACTCCATATCCTCCTCCTCCATATTAAGGAGCTGACAATTATATTCCATCTCATCACCGTCTGGAATGACAATCGAAGCAATCAACAGAGTTGGTGACAGAGGCAGTGGCTATGACAGAGGAATGAAAGGTGCACTTCTGGATCCCATTGACATTGATGGTGCTGATTGGAGAGGCCCAGTCAATGGGATTCTGTTATCATTGGCAGGGACGATGACAACAGGCATCTGAACAATTCAGAGAATGACATCAGCAGAACCTGGGAGTTGACAGCACCCTATAAAGGGCCCAGGACAACCAACATTGATGGGGCTGAACCCAATGCCTGGGGACTACATATCGTCCATGGTAGGTATGATAGTGCCAGAGCCAGACCCCAACATTGGTGTTTCATTGACGGTCGGGGGGGGCTGTAGTTGTCACCTTCAGAGCAGATGACGATGAGGACTAACACTCCTTTAATGGAGACTTCAACTTCACCGGAAAACCAGCAGCTGTATCCTTATACTTCTGGAGATGGCCTGAAGAGGATGACTTTGACAAAGAACAGTTACAGCTTAATGTAGTGGTAGATCTTTGAGAGAATCTCTTCCATTAGGCTGCACCTTTCAAACTATGGCCATAAGACACTAGGACCACATGGAAACATTTGCTAGCCTGGGGCCACCCATGAATATGTCATACTTCATCATCTACATAAACATGGGTGGCACCAACACTTCTCAGTTCCCTGCCAGAGATTAGGTTCAGAGGACTGCCACTCATGGTGAACCAGATCAGACCATCACCAAGCAAACAGGGTACTATATGGTGCTGGATATAACAGCCATGGATTAGGATTAGGCACAATATCTAATGCTATCATCACAGAAACAGAAAAGGGATGGAGGGAGGGATGGCATGGCATGGCCTAATGGACGAGATTCTTTTGAAGATCTACTGTTACATACATATATAACTGTTCTACCTTCTTTGAGGATATCTCTTCTATTAGGCCACACCTTTGGAATGAGCCCCAAGCAGTCCCAAAAGGCACTGGGAGGCAGGTACACTTGGAGGCCTTGCTGTACAGCAAGCCCAAAGCCAGCACATCTCTGAGAGACGATGTCCAGACTGTAATGCTTAATGAAGGTGTGGACAGTGCTCCATGTGGCTGCAGCACAAATGTCAGCAGCAGGGATATTTCTAAAACACACAGTGGAAGTGGCCATTCTACTTGTGGAATTACCAGAAACTGTACCATTAAGTTCCTTACTGTACTTCCTATAACAGAACATAATATAGTGCTCATATTCCTAACCCATGGTGGACGACCCCCAGACACTGCAGCAGCCAGAATCACTGCATCACAGCCATACTTCTTTGACCTCAGTGGGCCCGGATAGGTATTACTTTGTGTCCACAGCCAAACTGCTTAGACATTAGTGGGCCCTGCTGAGTATTATTTTCTGTGGGCCATTCTTTTACTGTTGGTAGACACAACCAATATGTTTCTCGTGTATATGCTGTCTTTCAAACACCATGAAGTCTTGCTTATATTAGGACCTTTGCAGTATGCCCCTGGCTTTTGACTGCCCCGGAGATGAAATAGTTAACTCCAGAGAAATCTGGAGTTCCACAGCGCGAGGGCGCTTATTGAAAGCTCTATCTGGGTTGTTTGAACCCAAACTGTCAGATTCTTTACCCGCTTTCACTGAACAGACGCCCGGAGACCAGCTCCTTCATTTTCGTTCGCTTTATGGTTTAAAGTATTTTATCGGTTCATTTAACGGAAAGTGTTTAAAATTACCGTGTTTTCCCGTTAAAGCTCTATCTGGTAACCGTAGTAAAATAATTTAGTCTGTGTGGAACTCATTATCGGTTCGCTTCTGAACCGATCAGTTTCTTTAAAAATTGTTTTCTTTGCATTTAGGTAGGTACCGGTTCTTATCGGTCCTAAAAACCTGCAATTAAAAGTGTTTTTCAAATACCGTGTGCACGTTAGGGACCGATAAGGGTGTCTTGTTCTGGCAAGGCCTGAAACAAAGGACAAGTTTGGTTAGGCTGGCATTATGTCTGAGAAACCCAAAAGAAAACCGGCCCACTGGGTTTCAACATCGTGATGTCTGTGGGGAAGCCTTGCCAAGGCTGACCCACACACCACTTGTGTCTATTGTCTGGGGCTGACCACCTCCTGTCAGACTGCCAGATATGTAAGAATTTCCCTGCAGCCACCCTGGAAAAGAGATTGGGCAGGCTCAGGGAACGAGAGGCCAAAAAGTCCGCTGACCCGGATGGCCAGCCCGGCCCAGCTACGGCTGGACCAGAGAGAGTGCCCTCTGACCAGGGCCATACTGCCTCGGGCCAAAGAAAGGCTGGTCCTGAGGAACCAGTCAAAGCAAAAGGACAAAGAAATCAGCTAGTGTGGAGTCCAGTTTGTCTCTCCTTCTGCTGTAGAAATAGCTAAAGCCATACAGATTGTCCAGTCTTTGTCTCAGGGACTTGTTGACCCTCTCTGGTTGGAAAAGGGGTCTCGCTCAGGTCCAGTGGTTCAGGATTATGATGTTGGGGATTTTATGAACCACAGGAGGGGAGGAAGATTTTGATGATTGTAATTGTGATTGGGAAGGTCTGAAGTGCCAATAGAACTGGACATTTCTCCAGACAGACCCTTTGAGTCTCCCTTTATTGTCTGAGTCCCCATCTCATTTCAGATTTTATAAGAAAGTAGCAGAAACTCTCCAGCTCCCCTTAGAAGAGGCTGTGGATGAGCAAGAGGAGCCTGACTATGTGGAAATGATGGATATTCCAGAGGCTAGAAGGTTGTCTATTCCTTTACATAAGTCATTTAGAGACAAACCACTAAGATTTTAAAAATCCTTTTCTGTCCCTCCTGTAGATAAAAAATGGACAGAAGGTATACGTTGTCAGGCCCTAATACAGACTTCCTTACTGAACAGTGTAGTCATTAGGTGTGGTGCAAGCTGCAGCCTGTGACAAGGCTAATATTCCCTGGCTTCACATCCTCCTGATAAGGATTCCAGGAAGATTGATGTCATGGCGAAAAAACAGTATGTGGCAGCTTCTTTGGGACTCAGACAGGTTAATTATATGGCTTATGTGGCTAGATATCAGAAATCTAGATGGGACACTATATTGCAGTTGGCCAAGCAGGCCCATGGCCAACTGGCTAGTGAGTTGGAACAGGTGGCTGCTGATGGCATTGAAGCCTCTAAAGTTCAATTTCATGCTGCTGTTGATGTTAATGATGTTTCTCTAGGGTCATGGCCACTTCTGTAGCTCTCAGAGGTTGGCATGGCTCAGATGCACTAATCTGTCCCAAGATACCCAGTCAAAGGCTATAGATTTTCCTGTTATAGGAAATTCTCTGTTTGGAGAACAAACAGAAAATTACATGAAAAGATGGATGAATACAGAACTACTTACAAAAGTGCCCAAGCTAAGGAAAGGCATGCCACTCAACATAGGCATGCCCTCAGGTAGGGGCAGGCCTTACAATGGGCCTTTTACCAATTCCAGGCTTCTTCTGCTTTTGCACAGAGAGGATTTTTCAGAGGCAGAGGCAGGCACGGGCACAGGCAGGCCCTCTCCCAACCTAAAGCTGCTCCTGCCAAGCAGGCACCTGATGGGGTGTCTGGGGCCGACTCTCCTGTACGGTGGGGGCAGACTGGCTTATTTCTGCCAGAACTGGTTGTCCCTAACCTCAGACAAATGGGTTCTGGAGGTGGTAAGCCAAGGCTTGGTTCTCAGTTTCAAACAGTTTCCCAAGATGAGAGCCAGGCACTTTCCCCTCAAGTCTTTTAGAAACCCTCGCACTAGAAGCGGAGTTTCTCTCTTTTGGACTGCAAAGCAGTGGAAAGGGTCCCCTTGCCACCAGAGCAAGGTCTTACTCAAGGTACTTCCTGACCCCAAAAAGACAGGAGACTGCTGCCCATCTTGGATTTAAGATTTCTGAACAAGCATCTTGTAAAACCAAAGTTCAAAATGCTGACTTTAGCAATGATTTTGCCATCCTTGAGGCCAGGGGACTGGCTAGCTTTCCTGGACCTCAAGGACGCCACTTCCATATTCTAATCAGGCCTCAACGAAAGTACCTCAGGTTCGAACTGCCTCGGGCCACTACCAGTTCAGGGCAATGTCCTTCGGACTCACTTCTGCTCAAGAGTTTTCACAAAATGTCTAGCTGTAGTAGTGGCCCACTTAAGAAGACAAGGATAGCTGTGTTTCCCTACTTGGACGACTGGCTGTGTGGGTCAGTCATCAGAGCAGGTAAAATCCCACTTGCAAATCACCCAGGAACTCCTCACCTTTCTGGGGTCCCTGCTGAATGTTCCAAAGTCAGTTCTCGAACCAGTTCAGGTACTAACTTTTATAGGTGCAGAGCTGAACACAAAGTTAGCCAGGGCATTCCTCCTCTGAAAGAGTGGACAAACTCATTGCCCTGGCATCTTCTTCTCCATGCAGGTCTCACCCAGCAAGGCACTTTCTGCAACTCCTGGGGCACATGGCTGCCTCTACAGCTGTTGTGCAAGGGCAAGATTTCAGATGAGGGACATTCAGTTCCACTTGAGGTCCTATTGGTCTCAAAGGAGGGACCCCCTTACCAAATTGGTCCCAGTGACCAAGACTCTGATCCTAGCTCTCCAGTGGTGGCTGGATCAGAGCAACCTGTCCTCGGGGTCCCATTCCTTCCTGTCCCTCACTCCCTCATCCTCACCACGGATGCGTCCCTGTTGGGTTGGGGGGGCTCACCTGGGCGACCTCTCAACTCAGGGAGTTTGGTCCCCTCAGGAATCTCTGCTTCACATCAATCTGCTGGAGCTCAGAGCTGTCTTCCTAGCTCTCCAGGTTTTTCAGAAACTGTCCAGAACAAAGTTGTTCAAGTCAGGACAGACAATACCACAACAATGTGGTACATCAACAAGCAAGGGGCACTCGCTCTTCAGCCCTATGCACGAAGCAATGAAGTTGTGGTCTCTGCCTATTCCCTGAACACCTCTGATAGCGGTTCACCTCCCAGGGAAGGACAATGTCCTAGCGGACGCCTCAGCAGGATTTCTCAGGGCCATCACGAATGGGCTCTGAACCTCAAGTGCTGGGGTCAATCTTTGCCAGCTGGGGCACTCCTCAGATAGATCTTTTGCAGCCCCAGACAACCACAAACTTCCCTGTTTTGCTGCAGGCCCCCAGTTCTGGGTCAGTCCCCTGATGCCTTTCAGCTGGATTGGGAGGGAAAGTTCCTCTCTTCCCTCCGTTCCTCTGCTCTTCAGGGTTTTAGTAAAATCAGAACTCAGCCTTGCAGGGTGATTCTGATTGCTCCAGACTAGGCCAGGCAGCCTTGGTACCCTCTTCTTCTGTCCCTATCATTCCACCCTCCCTGACCTTGCCCAGGGCTCACGACCTGCTGACCTGTGCACAGGGAGAGTGTGTATCCAGATCTCAACTCCTCCACCTCAAGGCTTGGTTCTTGAGGAGTTAGAGTTTGCTCATTTACACCTTTCTCAAGGTGTCTTGGATATTTTGAAGGCCTCCAGAAAGCCTTCCACACTTATAATTCTAAATGGAAGAGATTCTCATTTTGGTGTTCTGAGAGGCAAATCACCCCAGAATCAGCTGACCTGCCTATTTTGTTGGACTACCTGGTCCACTTAAATTCCTTAGGCCTCAAACCAGCTACCTTAAAGGTTCATTTGGCAGCTGTTTCAGTTTTTATTTCTACAGGAAAACCAGTTTCTCTTTCTTCTCACCCTGTGTTTGCCAAATTTTTCAAAGGGTTACTTCATACTAATCCTCCCTTTCGGGAACCAACCCCTGCATGGGACTTGAATATTTGCATTGCCCAGCTAATGCAACCTCCCTTTGAGCCTCTGGATTCGGCAGATCTCAAATTCTTAACTTGGAAAACTGTTTTTCTAGTGGCTATCACTTCTGCTAGGCGTATAAGTGAATTGCAAGCCTTGTCAGTGGAAGAGGATTTCATTTCTTTCCACAGAGATAAAGTGATCCTCAGGAATAACAGAAAGTTTTTACCTAAGGTGGTTTCAGATTTTCATCTTAACCAATCCATCTCTCTCCAGTATTTTTACTGAGCACTCCTCTTCTGGTGAGAGAAGCTTGCACAGTTTGGACGTAAAAAGAGCCCTTAGCTATTATTTGGATTGTACCAAGGGTCACAGGTTCGAATCCCTCCAGCTCTTCCTTACCTATGGAGATGTGGGTAAGGGGAGGCCTGCTACTAGGAGGTCGATTGCTAGGCGGATTGTCTCTTGTATCCAGTTCTGTTATCAAAAACTGGGCAAGGAGCCGCCCTCAGGTCTGAGGGCTCATTCCACCAGGGGTACAGCTGCATCTCTAGCGGCTGCTAGAGATATTCCCATTTTGGAAATCTGTCAAGCTGCTACCTGGAAGACAGTCCACACTTTCACTAAGCATTATTCCCTGGATGTCCAGTCCAGGAGAGATGCTCGCTTTGGCACAGCTGTCCTGCAGAGCCTATTTCCTAAGTAGGTTCTGACCCTCCTCCATGGGGGTACTGCTGTGTACTCTGCAAAGGTCCTAATATAAGCAAGACTTCATGGTGTTTGAAGAAAAAATTACTCACCTTAGTAATTGCTTTTCTTCTCATGGAGTCTTGCTATATTAGGGACAACCTCCTCCCACCCTCTCAGAATCCCTACTTGGGTATGGGGTTGGCAAATTGGTGCTATCACTGTGTCATGCCTGTTTAGCTTCTAGTCCCCTCTTTTCTTTCTTGGGTTAGGAACTAGATAGTTTCTGTTTTTGTTAATTGGTAGCTGGGCCCTCTCTGGACTTGAGTCTTTGGGCAGAGGGGCCTTAGTAATGATTGTCAAGGGTTATCCTAACAATAATCGTGATACTGTTTTTCTTTATTGGTGTTGTGTTTTTGTGGTTCTACTGTTAGTAGGTAGCCAATGGCTAGTGTAAGGCTTTTCCACACAGACTTGCTATGTTAGTTTAGCCTAGTAAAGAACCTGACAGTTTGGGTTCAAACAACCCAGATAGAGCTTTCAATAAGCGCCCTCGCGCTGTGGAACTCCAGATTTCTCTGGAGTTAACTATTTCATCTCCGGGGCAGTCAAAAGCCAGGGGCATACTGCAAAGGTCCTAATATAGCAAGACTCCATGAGAAGAAAAGCAATTACTAAGGTGAGTAATTTTTTCTTCTTGTTTATGCATTTTCTCTATGTGTAATGCATTATTCTTTAGGCATGCCACGTATTAGCCATTTTTCCTTGATGCCTGTATCAAGCATATTCCAACATCATTTTTGGTTATGATGTCACTTGAATTTTCAACGAAGTAAATTACATTATTTTTTCATATTCTGCAGACACTTGTTGGTGCTGGTAATTTTGCTGTTTTTTCTTTTGCCTGTTTTTTCTTCTTCTGGTGTTACTTCCTTTTTTTCTGCTAGGGAAGTTTCATACTGGTATTTCTGGTTGGAGCTGGGGGATTGGCCTCTAGCAGACCAGAAAGATTTACGATTTTGCATCGGCAAATGGGATGAAGGAAGATAACCATTTGTGATGATTTATAAGTACTGAAAAGGTTGCAGGTATAATCACCTTTACCAGGTGAGTAAATACCATTCTGAACTCTTTCAAGGCATTGAACACTGCCCCATCTCCACATTTCAGTTGCTTAAAACCCTTGCAAATTTATTTTCCTATTATATACTCTAAGGACAGCTGCTGGATGCTAACAATCAAATTTTTGGCATTGAACTTAAGACTACCATTTAAAGAGGTGTTTTTTTTGCTTACATTTTGTAAAGGTGTTATAAGACCATGATCCATTATCTGAGAAATTCAACCCTAGTTTAAAAAAAATATTGACTATTTCAATCTTACTTCCACCAACAGGCCAGTGAATTTAGGTTTCTTAAAGTCAAAGAGATTACTTTAGATTTATTAAAGTCAATCTGTAGACCCCAGCTGCAGTTCAAACTATATAGTATATTTAGGAAGTCAATCTGTAGACCCCAGCTGTAGTTCAAACTATATAGTAGTTTTTTGGATACACCGTAATCCTTTTTGTCACACTGACAGTAATAGGAGGTCGCCAGTGTATATATTAATAAAAGGAATATTAGTAACTATTGATGTACAATAACAACTCAGAAAAAATAGAGATGAATAATTAGAAAAAACTGAACAGGATATGGGCAAGAATGCAGCCCTGCCTCACACCCAACGAGGCAGCAGAGGATCTGTTAATTATGAAATAATACACGACAGGGTGTGTGTCGTGCTGGGATGTCATGCCTTGGATGGTTGGGCTCGAGGCCACAGGTCAAGTGCATCCAACACCTAAGAAATGACATTGTGCCAGCACGACACACACACCCTGAAGTACATTACTGCTATTATGTAATAGCTCATTATTTAAAAAATAATAATAATTTAAGACAGTTTTACAATATTTTTGGGACAGTTGCAGCATACTTATTTAAATAAAAGTCCCTGTTTTTTTCTTTGACCACTAGGTGCTGCTGTTCTGTAGCAGTGGGTTTCCTCTTTAGCCCATCTTTCTCAGTTAGTCGCCATCTGCCCTGCCTCCCCCAGCTCCCTGCATCCCTGTTCTGCTGCCTAGCCTGGGACTGAGAAAAAAATGCTTTTTTTGCAGTCATAATCGTGAATATTGCTGCCAATGGAGGAGTGCTAGGAGTGGAGGTTTAGGGCATGGCAAACAGGTAGGAGAGGTCAGTGCTGCTTGCAATGGAGGATATTAAATTCAGTTTTTATTTTCATTGTCACAAGACTGGGAAGCTGAGGGGGGTGTTATGGTTGTTTGCATTAAGCAGTCCCTTGAAGTCAGGGGAGGAAGCAATGAATGAGAAGCTGCAACTGCTCATAGCGAAGCATGTACTGCAAACATGTGATCCAACTGACAGTGGGGGAAGCCACCTGGAACGTCAGTTTTGGGGGAAAAGAAGTCATTTTGGTTTACTGGCAGCGCTGGTACATTTATATGTAGATTACTGTTTGGGGTGGTGGCGGTGAGTGGTGTGTGAGATGACGGGAGGGAGTTTGTGCAGTTAAGATGAAGTGTGACAGGATCATGGCGGCTAGCATGTACATAGGGGGCAATGATTGTTTTTCCTTTCTTTTTCTGAGGTCGTGTTGGTGTCGAACCTTCATGTAGTGATCTTATGCTTAGATAACATCACTTGCGAAGGTGGGCACTGACCAATTAGAAAAGCAAGACATTTTCTTGCTACTGTATAATTGTCCAATTCTGCCAGTTCCTTTGCAAACCCAGATGCCTTCATGATAAGTACAAATTAAATTACACAGGTAGTTATCCACTTGCATCATTTTAGTCTCTCTCTCTCCTAGTTACCATTATGAAACATTGACTTAAAATCTAAAAAAGGCAGCAAGTGGTCTAGATTGTGTGATTCTTAACATTTTCATTACACATGTCAGAATGCCGTTTATCAATCTCTAACCAGGAAAAATCCCAGAAAATAATTGTTTTGGGAGAATATTTGGATGTTTTACAGCTTAGAATATATGAGATGGTTGATCCAGAGGTGCCCACCTTCCCTGGATCACCACTGATATCATCAGCCAATGCCACTCCAGGGACCATGCTTGGAAAGCTCACAAGAAATCGAGCACCCAAGCATCTCTCCAATGCTACCGGACCCGCCACATCTCCTGCACCAAACTCATTCACCAGGCCAAAAAGAACTACTTCCTATCGACCTTCAGCACAAACCTTAACTACCAGACAAACTTTTGGAAATCGATCAAATCCCTCTTCTCCCCTCCCAGCCCAGCCACCATCACCAACACTGTCAATACAGGGTACTACCATCACTGACCCCTGTGAGGTAGCTGATGCTTTCAACAGCTGTGCGGCCTCTCTCCTTTCGACTCTCCAGCACCCACCCACTCCGTGCATCCCCCTGCACCAAGGGCACACCTACCAGCCATCCAGCTTCTCCTTTCACCCTGTATCCCCAGCTGAAGTACTCACATGCCTACAGGCCCGGAACCCTAATAAAGGAAAATGTCCCACGGCCCTGGACACCAAGATGTTATACTTGTCTGCCCCCATCATAGCCACCCCACTAGCTGACCTTTTCAACCTTTCCTTCTCACTAGCCAAACTACCAACTGAATGGAAGCAGGCTACGGTCATACCCCTCCCAAAAGGTGACCCCTTCTCTCCGGGTACCTATCACCCCATCTCCCTCCTCCTGATTCTGGCCAAACTACAGGAACGTCTTGTCCTTGCCCAACCCTCTCCCTATCTGGATGCATCCTCCTTCTTCACCCCATACCAATCTGGTTTTCGCAAATCGCATTCAACAGTCACTTCCCTACTAAGAATCACAGATGCCATACTCACCGGCATGGACAATGGCCACATCCCCTCGGCCATCTTTATCGACTTGGCCAAGGCTTTCAACACCGTCTCCCATACTCTGCTCCTATCTAAACTAAAAGCTGCCAGCCTCTCTGAGCCGGCTTCCAGCTGGTTTCACGACTATCTGGTAGGTAGGTACCACTCTGTTAAAATCGCTTCCCACATCTCTAGCCCCCTACAAGTTACTGCTGGCGTCCCCCAAGACTCAGTCTTGGGCCCACTGCTCTTCTCCCTATTTTTAAATGCCCTTTCATCAGCCTGCCTTCACTCATCCATCCATATGTATGCGGATGACATAGTGCTGTATGTTACGGACCCCTCCACAAGCGATGTGGCTAATCTACTACAGCAGGATTTCAACACCATCCAGCACTGGTTCCGCTCCAACCAGCTGTTCCTAAACCCTAAGAAGACTATTTCACTAACCTTCAGATCACAGCAAAGACTCTCCCACCAAGCCCCTTGCCCCCCCTCCATCCAAACTCTGGATGGGACCCCCATGGAAGCATGCACCACCTTCAGATACCTAGGCGTCTGGCTCGACCAGCACCTAGATTTCTCCACTCATATTGATTCCATCCTCAAGAAACTACTCCCTAAACTTGGCACCCTATATCGGAACAAAGGTTGCCTCCCCTCTCCAGCTCGGAAGGTATTGTTCAAAAGATGATTCTCCCAATACTCGACTATGGTGATGTAGTCTATGGCACTGCTCCCTCCTCCTCCTCCTTAGCCAGCCTTGACACACTTTTTCACTCCTTCTGTCGCTTTATCCTGGATTGCCCGCAAACAACCCACCACTCCACTTTACACAGCTCCCTAGCCCTGCCATCCCTTCAAGACTGCAGACTGACCGACTGCGCTAGAACCACAGCCAAATTCTGGTCCCAGTCCCTTCCCTCCTACCTGGCCTCTGTCCTCTCTCCATAACCTCCTCCTGCCTATTCCCTTAGAAGCATGGACCCCAGGCTCCTCCACGTCCCTTTCATGCACACAACCAAAGGACAAGCCGCCTTCAAATACCGTATCCCCAAGCTGTGGAATGCCTTGACAGCTGATATTAGACACTCAACTAACCCCCATCAGCTCAATCTCCTCCTCAGCACACACTTCACCAGCTGCTCTTGCTTTAGCTAGTTCCCACTCTGTGCTTACCCTTATGGGGCCTCTGCATTCTGTAATCTCAGACGGTATTTTGTGTAATTTGTATCCAAATGTATTTCCCTACTTCCTTTGTTTCCTTTGTTTTCTACCTGCCCATTGTCTGTAATGTCCAGGCCTGCTTCCACGTTGTGTTGTCCAAATACTGGGACCTGTGATGTATTAATTATTTGGGACCTGTCCCCCAGGACGCATCTGGAATCGAGCAACCGCTGCTCAGTATGCCTTCCTGGTTAAACTTGTTCGTAAACAAATAAATAAATAAATAAGTCAGCCAATGTCCCAGCTGCCAATATCCAAATCTTTCCTGTTCATAAGGACCCAGTCAACAGTGGCATGGTTTGAATTTTTCTTGTTTTCTCTGGTTGAAAAAGTGATTGATTTGCTTAAACTGAGATTTTTTGAGAATCTCATTGTATGAGAATCCAATCAAAACATTCTTTACCTCAGGGAAAGTCAGGATTACTTAAAATTAGTATATACACCTTAAGGGAGTATAGGACTCGAAGCATTCTATCAGTTGTGTAAGTCCATTTATTCCACCCTTAAGAAGATTATAGGTCTTTTTAATGAATAAAAAATGGTAGAATCAACCAGATAAGTGTTCAAATTAGGAAATGTATGAGTTGTTTTGGAGGGAGTGGGATGGAGTGCTTGTTTTTAAACTACAGTGAACACTGTGAAAGAAGCAGGGGACAGTGTCACTGGTAGAAAAAACAGCAATTATGTGGAGCAATCATAGCTTTTTACAAACCCTAGGTGTGTGTGATGATAACTAAATAAAGCCTTCAAGCTTCACATAGGTGGTTTATGTACTCATCACAGACTGAGGATGTGGGAAAAGCAAGCTTTGACTGCTTCCCATATTTTGGTAACTTTCAGTGCACAAGGGAAGATTTGGGGTTGCGAGATAGGAACCAGGGAGGAAGCATTTTATGATGTCGTCAGTGGTGAAAGTCATGGGTGTGGATGTGCTTTGGAGTGGTCAGGTGGCATGTGGGGGGGGTCACAGAGGGTCATCATCCAATGTAGTAGTAGTAAAATTTTATTTATACAGAAAATTATGCCATTAGGGGTTCGAGAATCCCTATTTACAAGGCATCCCTGTATTAGTACAAAATAAATAAACACAATACATAAATACAATTATCGTACAATTAGGTACATACAGTCATTTCATTTGTATAAACAACCAAACATCATATATTCATAACAATCAAACTTCACCTATTACACAGACATTTAAAACGTAGCTCTTGTTTCACTGCAGTCTTATATTCTGATAATGGCAGATTTGTGTCCCTAAGGGGGCAGGAAGCCTGTTCCAACTTTTTGAAACTTTATACTGAAAAGTCATTGTACTATATCTATTTTTAATTTTTGGAATGAGATATACTCTCGCTCCAGATTTTCGTAAATTTAGTCCATGTTCCGTGTTTTTTAAATTGTACAATAGGTGATTTTGTAAATTATTCTTATGTAGACCTTTTATTTGTGTTAACCAAAAAACCTCTGCTCTCTGTTCTAAAGAGTTCCATCCCAACCTTGAATACATATCACAATGATGGGTACCAAAGTCACATTTTAACACAAATCTAGCTAGTTTATTATTTAAAACATCCAGATTGTGTACTTGTATTTTTGAGGTGTGTCTATAGATATGGCAACCATAATCAATCACAGGGAGAAGTAGTTGATTTACTATACTCAGTCGCATTTCCCTTGTTAAACAATTTGATATGCGTCTCATAACCCCTAATTTTGAGTTGGTTTTTTTTATAAGTTCAGTCACATGTTCAAAATTCAATTCCTGGTTGATTATGACCCCCAGATATTTGTAGTACTGGGTTTGCTCTAATATTTTCTCATCCTGTGTCCTCATTATCAGGTTTGTACCCGCACTATCCTTCTTCTCTGAGCCAAAGTACATAGTCTGGTTTTTTTTTATTGTTAATCAATAGACCAAAATTTGTAAAATATTTTTGCATGTTTAGGAAATCACCCTGCAATTTTTGTTCCAGTTCACCCACATTTTACTGGATGCAATCAAGACAGTATCGTCGCATACAATCTAATTTGTGAATTTTTAATTACTCTTGGTAAATTATTCAAATATACTAAAACAGGAGGGGCCCAGGATCGACCTCTGGGGTACCCCCCTGGTGACCGTACCCAAACTAAAACTGTATCCATTCACCGTTACAAACTGAGTTCTATCTTCTACGTATGATATAAACCAACCACAAGGTTCATCATCCATTCCCAGGCGTCTCAATTTCTCGATCAAGACATGCTGATTAACTAGATCAAACGCCTTTGATAGGTCCACATATACTGCACCCACTGATCTCCCCTCCACCAGAGGGGTGGCAACTAAGTCCAAAAAATCGGTGAGTGCAGTAGCTGTGGACCTACCCTGTCTGAAGTCTGACTTAAAAGGGGTAATTTTTTGGTATTTCTCCAAGTATGTAGTTAGTTGCCCATGGACAATCCGCTCCAACATTTTGGAGATTGTTGACAATAATGCTATTGGGTGATAATTTGAAGTGTCCAATAAATCCCCCCCCCTTGTGAATTGGAATTATTTTGGCCTTCTTCCATAATACGGGATATAATCCCTCCCTTAGGCTCCAGTTAAAAAGATCCCTTAGTACTGGAGATATCACTTGAGCAGCTTCTTTTAATAATCTATTTTCTATTTTGTCAGGGCCACAAGCTTTATTTATGTTTAAATTTCTTATTAATTTACATACTTCAGATGTGGTCACTATTTTAAAATGAAACTTTGGGGACTGATGTTCCTTACAATTTTCAAAATCAGTTTTTTGGTCCACAAACTGAACTTTTTCCAAGTGAGTTTCAATTCCTACGTTTAAATCTGGGAGCTCAAAATAATTATTTAAATGCTCTGCAACATTGTCAGCTTCTAATATTTTCCCATTATATTTTAGTTTTGTTTCTACTTGATTTTTAACAGGATTTGCTAAAATTTTTTTATCAGTGACCAATAGTTCCTGGGATCTGTTGCTTCTTTAATTCTCTGTTTATAATAAGAGGCCTTAGAGTTCCTTATTTCCTGAACCACTCTATTCCTTACCTTTTTAAATTTTTCCCATACATCGGATCTTAAAGATTTGTTTGCTTTTTTCCATAGTCGGTTTTTTGATCTAATTAATTTTCTTATGGTTACCGTCACCCAGGGTAAATGATTCTGTTTTTGATTAACTTTTTTCCATGGCACAAACATATCACATGCCTCATTAAACATTATTGTAAATTCCTGAATAGCTAAATTCAGGTCGGGAATTAAAAAAACTCTATGCCATGGTTGTCTCTGTAAATACTCACAAAACAGTTGTTTGTTACATTGAGCATAGTTTCTTTTATATTCAACAGATGTTTTAATTACTGGTACCTTTCTTAGTTCTAGATTTATTGTACACCTTACTACGTTATGGTCCCCCAAATTTGGCTCCCCAACTCCCTTACTTATCATTACCATTTCTGGCGAAACAAAACACAAATCCAATATATTCCCACTACTAGTTACTTTCCCTTTCCTTGTGGGTAAGTCAATAATTTGTAACAGATTCAAACATCTCATTGAGTTTTCCAAGACCCGACCTCTTGGGCACCCCCAAGCAGCATTAAAATCACCCATTAACACAACATTTGTTTGACCTATATGTTTCATAATAGAATGAGAAAACTTTTCAAAATGCTTAGCATTTATCTTCGGTGGTGAATACACAGCTCCCACAATCAAGTTAATCATCTGAAGTTTTAATAATAAACATTCTATCCCTTCTGTTTTCCCAGAGTAAATAATTTCAGAGGGACCTAAATTGTGCCTAAAATAAATTAAGACCCCCATGACCCACGATCCTGTCTAAAGCAATAAAAATCATGAAGTTCGATTTCAGTTTGGGGAATTGCTTTTGTTAACCAAGTCTCAGTTAAAATTACTATATCAGGACTTTCTAATTCTACCCAGGCTCTAAGGAGGTCCATTTTTTTAACTAAACTTCTAGCGTTATCTGAGATAATCTTAATGGCCCCATCCCTTGGCCCTGGGTTCAGTTCTATGTCCCCACTTAATACTAGGGATATCAAAACAGCCTGATCATAGGAAAAAAGTTTACCACAAAAAACTGGCCTAAAAGTATTTAAAATTTGATGCCTTACCATCTTGAAATGATTTCTCCCTCTCATTAACTTATTTGTACTTAGGGTATTCTTACTTAGTTGACTACATTTCAAATATAAGCTGTTTCTATTCTCTGTATCCCTAGGTATATCTGAGCCATTGTGTGACAAAAAATATGTCATACACAACAGTAATACCATTAGTTTAACAAAGATACCCTTCATTTTATGGCCAGAGAATGCAGCTCAAAATTATGGTAACCCAATACAATCACTACCCTTCAACTGAATTTAGTTTCACTCTTTCAGTGACTATCAGTAGCTTTAGACTAAAACTCTTAAGATTATTTAAGCAGAGTATGCAGTTTTTACAAAGCTTCTCAATTACTGTGAAATTGCTCTTACACACTTAATTCAGTTGCTAATTCAAACTCTATTTATTTTTTAAACATTACTTTTCATTACCGGTGGTGCTCGCACCACTCCACGCTCGCTTGTCAGCTCCACGCTGAACAGCGTGAGCTTTTATGGTGCAGCCCCTCCTCCTTCAGTGACGTGCAGTGGTAGTTTCACTCTGCTTTGTCCAAAAACCGGGAGTCAGCGTGCACAGGTGGCTTCAGACAAAGCTTCTCCACCTCTCACAGGGCAGCACAACAGGCAGAAACTTAAATTTAGCTGGGCAGCAGTGTAAATGTCTCGAGAGCCACAGCGTTACCTGAGCAGTTCAAACAACAAGCCGAGCTTTATGTGGTACAGCCCCTCCTCCTTCAGTGATGTGCAGTAAAGCCCACTGCTTTGTTCAAAACTCGGGAGTCAGCGCGGCACAGGTGGCTTCAGACAACAGCTTCTCCACCTCTCACAGGGCAGCACAACGTACAATGTACTGCAGATGGACATTTTCCAGTGCTCTCCTACCCTCCTAATTACAGATGCATGTTGCAGCATCTGAGAGGGGGATGCATACATCAGAGTAAGTTCAACCATGCTGCTAAGTGCACCAGAAACCATTCTAAACCATTCTTGGACTGGTGCATGCCAGTCCCTCCCTTCTGGGGAGGCTAGTAGCTGTATGGATGCTCCTCGTTCTTTCCACTGGTCTCTACTCCAGTCATCCTTGGTGCAGAGCATAAGCCAGGGTTGCCAGCTTGTCGAGCAGCTGCCTCAATACTTGGTGCCATGGAGCCACCATGCATCATTTGTTTTTGATATATAATTCATTTTTATACTACAAATTGCAGCACCTGCATCAAAACATTAGAGCATGTTGGAGATGGTCTAACATTTTGTACTAATGACACCAACTGCTGTGAAAATGTGACATAAGTTGTTGGTGCACATCAGGGGGACATTTAAAAATCCTGCCAAATGCATTTACTTCCTATATAGGGGATGTAATTGCTTTTAACTGCAGGGAACTCTTTTAAAACAGGAACTTTCACCTGAAGTTATTTTGCCTGGCAAAACAAAATTAAGCAAAACTGTAACACAGCATCAATTCTTGCTTATTGGTAAACCACGGTACAAGAACATTTTATTGAAATATTCAGGAACACCACTGAGTGGAGCTCATTTACAAGGGTTCCACATCACACTGTACAGAGCTACAAAAGTAGTAACTGGACAAAAACACACAGCTCATTGGTTTACACCAACATGTTGTACATTCCTGGTACATTCCTGTGTAGTTCTGGAGACCCCATCTCTGCAAGGACATAGACAGGATGGAGGCAGTCCAGAGGAGGGCAACCAAAATAGTGCAGGGTCTGTGCCAGAAGCCATACGAAGAGAGACTAAAAGAGCTTAATATGTATACCCTTGAGGAAAGTAGGGAGAAGGGGGACATGATAGAAACTTTCAAGTACCTCAAGGGAATCAACAAAGTCCAAGAGGGTAGCATCTTTCAGAAAAAGAGATGTGCAAGAATGAGGGGGCACAATTTGAAGATGGCGAGACGGCTCAGGGGCAATGTAAGGAAGTATCTTTTCATGGAAAGGGTGGTGGATGCTTGGAACAGCCTTCCTGAGGACTTTGTGGAGTCAAAAACAGTGGGGGAATTCAAGAATGCATGGGACTGACATAAGGCAATTATAGTGAGGGGCAGGAGGAAGTAGGCTGCTGATTAACTAGGATCTGCAGCTTATCCAATAGGTAAGGAAATGGGCAGACTAGGTAGGCCAAGCAGGCCTTATCTGCCGTCAAAGTCTATGTTTCTACGTGTTACATGTGTATATGTATATGTCCTTATTATTACATACCAAAATCTTCAAACTCATATTTTGATGCGAAATTTGGAAGCCTCTGTACCAACCCATGCACACTCTTCCTCATGGGTCCAACTAATGTCACCAGTGAGTTCCTTCTGCCAAACATTTTCAGAATGTGTTAACATGTTTGAGAATGTTGCCAGTATGAAATAGCAATAATGTATATACAAGGTTCTTTCTATACTTCTTTTTCCACAGTAAATACTATGGTAGGCTAGAGGCCTGAGATAAAAAATGTGAGTAGAAATAAGTTAATATTAGTACACCTATTTAAAATGGACTTTGAAAACCTTCTCAGGTATGATACTGGTTTTAAATCGCAAATGATATTAAGAGGTATGAATTATCTTCAGTTGAGTTTCTGAGGCTCAAGAATGGGTCTAGATAAAATCATGCATGAAACACTAAGCACATGAAGTTCTTTTAAGGTGGCATGTGTTGGACCCAGGAGGGAGAGTGTGCATGGTTTAGCAAGGAGGCTTACATTTTATTGAAACACCAATAATAATTTCAGATCAGTATAGTTAGGGTGAAAGGTAACTTCTATTTTAAACCCAGATTTTGAACATTAATAACTTTAGAACCATTCAATAGATTTGCTTGAAGTTATGTATGCATGCATGCCTAGGGGTAGGTTTCTTGACCTGCCAAATTTCTTGGGAATCCGTTGTGTAGTTTCTGAGATATAAAGTGTTATGGTTTGGTGAAAAAATATTAATCCGTTCAAAAGCTATTAAATTTTAAACTTCTCTTTATAGCCTATAGGGAAACAATATATGATCTGAAAGTGAAAGCAACAGCCACTAAAAACAGTTTTTTGCCACTTCATAGCAAGAAAACAGTGAGGATGTTTGGACTGAAATTTGCAGGCTGGCAAGCCCTTGCCCCATAGATGTGCCCTTTTCTGGTTTGGTGAAGAAATGGACACTGGTTCCATAGTTACAGCACTCTGAAATTGCAAATTTTCCCATAGGATAACATTGTAACAGTCGTGGCGCCTTTAAGCGCTTATATCTCGAAAATAGTTCGAGATATGGATTTTTTGCTAAGCGCAGCTTGGTACACCTAAAAGGTGTACCAAGCTGCATGGAGGTGGCCAGACCATGAATACAACTGCGAAGTAAGTTTTTCCAAAGTTCCTATGGTTCCTGAGATATTGCAACTTTTGTAGCACAAGGGCTACCTGGAATGTCTCTATACTTACGGGTACTTGGGCCCTGTGCTCCCACATTTGGATCCCATTATGCAATATTGGGAGCACAGGGCCCTACATTACGCAGGGCCTCCCACACAGAATGTGATATCATTAAAATATCGGTACACTTGTGTATAGATGGGAGTGTAGGACCTTCCAGGCCCTGCACTCCCACATGAAAATCAGAGACAGTTACAAAACGTATGCATGATGGGAGCGCAGGGCCCCCACAGCCACATATGAGTAACATTAAACTTTTTCCAAAAGAAGGAAATTCATTGCAAAAAATGTCATTAATGCATCAGTTAGGGTTGTCAGTAAGGTGTGCCTTAGGGTCGTCGGGCATAACTCTTACCCCATTGTCCAATACTGTACCACTCAGCTTCCTTACAAATGGAATGGGGTGACAGCTAGGGCCGACAACCCCAAGGCACACACTAACACCTGTTGGTGGTTGGATAGTGGGGGTGGGGGGGTAGGGTTGGTAACCCTAACACCTAATTTCCAAACTTTTGTCGCTGTAATGACAACCCTAACTGATGCATTAATGAAGTTTTTTGCAATGTTATATATATACTGAAAAAACACCACCCATTCTGTCTTAGGACAGATTATGCTGAATTATGTTTGAACCTAAAATTACTGTATATACTCTCGGATAAGCTGACCCATGTATAAGCCGATCCCCCAAAATGCTGCACTGATTTCACAAAAATGCACTGACCTGCATATAAGCCGAAGTCAAATTTTAATAATACATTAGGCACAACAGATCAAGGACAAGAACATCCAACATATCGGAGAGTGAGCTAGCATGTGTGAGAAAGAGTAGTGAGTGAGACAGAGAGAGAGGGTCTAATTCAAGAACTGAATGCAGGCATTTTCAGTGCACCTGTATCCGATCTCAGCAGCATCTAGCACCCTCCCTCCTGGCCCCATGTCCCCTGTTCTCCGTGCTTCCCTTCATCCATGTGGCTTGCTGGTGATGTCAAATGCCAAAGCCCCACATGGTTTGGAATGCCAGCTGGTGCCTGCAAAACCCCAGGCATGGTTACTCTGTTCCTTGTTCCTGGCAGCAATTTCTGAACGTCCATGCCTCATCCCCTTTCCACGCCCTTCTCTCTCTCTTTTGATCAGCCCTATCATTGGGGCACACTGCCACGATCCTCCTTGCCACCGCTCGCCACCTGACCTCTGTTCCCTTTCCCTTTTCTTTTTTTAAAGAAGACTCCGCTCCCTAGCTGGCTATGCCAACCCATATCACCCGACCATTAATATTATTGTGCCGTAATGATTGATTCACGTGTAAAACCGAGACCCCCTAATTTGAAATGCTTATTTGGTACAAAAATCTCAGCTTATATGCGAGTATATATGGTATATATGTTTTCCAACATAACAGGTTAGCCATGTTCCTCCTTGATGAAGTCCTTTAAAAGGATGAAATGGTGTGTTTTAATCCAAACATGGCTAAAGTCTGAAGTTAGCTTTGGTTTATAAAATGGTGAAGAATTTTGAAAACAGACTTTTTTTGGAGACTGGCTGATTTCTTGTAGTTTGTAGTAGGAATTTGTTCAGGCTTGTCTTACAGGCTTGTACTGTCTTTATGTCCATTGTCTCAGCTGGTAGGCTGTTCCATTGATTCATCACCCTTTGGGAGAATAAGTACCTTCTAACACTATCTCTGAGCTTCAGGGCATGTCATCACATCCTACTGTAGGACACCAGATCAAACATCTCCAACTGTTCAGTCTAGTTCAATAACCCTGAGTATGTGAAACACAGAGACCATGTCCTAGCTAAGCCTCCTTTTCTCCAGGGTGAACATGTCAAGGACCTCAGGCTCGTTATAGCTTTTGTCCCCCAAACCTCTGATTGTATTGGTAGCCCTGTTTTGCACCATCATGACTAATTTAATATTCTTTTAGTACTGAGGAGATCACAACTGCTGACAGCAGTTGAGGAGGATCCTGACCACGGCCTTGTAAAGTGGCAGGATTACTTCCTCTACTCTACTGCCCCCCCTTTTGTGATGTATCACAGCGTTCTGCTGACCCTCCTGACAAAAGCTGGGCACTACCTGTCTTGCTTCAGTCACCTGTCTATTATGATTCCAGGTTGTTCTTCTCCACTGCAACAAGAGGGGCTCCACACAGTGTGGAGGGCCTACCTCTGTTTTTCCACCCTAACTGTAGCACGTTTTCCTGGCTGCATTAACCCTTGCTGTGCCATTGACTGATATATCAGTCCAGAATTCCTATATGTTCTAATTCTCTTGGCAGTTGAAGGGTGAAATGTGAGACTCAAGAGTCAGCCCAACTGCCCAGCTTGCTTATGTCCTTCTTAAGTTTGTTCTCATCCTCAAAAGAGTGATCCCTCCTAGCTAGCTTAGTGTCATCTGCAAACTTAAGAAGCCTGCTGGAGACCCCGGCTTCCAGCTCATTGATAAAGACATTGAAAAGCAGTGGCTCCTGCACTGATCCCTGAGGGAAACCACGGAGTACTCCTCTCTGCTCCTAGTCATGTTCATCCACCACAGTCTTCTATGTCCTGCCCCCAAGCCAGTTAGCAAGCCACCATTTGTATGTCTTGTGCATACTGCACTGGATTACGTTGCCCAAAAGCTTGCCATGCATCACAGGTCCTTCATTATGGCAATGTCTGCCTATCTAGAGTTTCTGTTCCTGGTAGCTGAGTTCCAGTTAGTTTTTCCCAGTCACCTGGGAGAAGGTTACCCAGTAATGGTGAGTAACTTGCACTGGTTTCTTGACTTTTACACAAGACACGTCACCATCCCCATTAGTGAAAATAAAGTTAAGGGTAGCCTCAAACCAATTACCTTCTTGGATATTCTGCTCTAGAAGGTGGTCCTTGAAGGAATAAAGGAAGTCAATGTCAGCCCTCCTGTTAGCCCAGTCAATGCCCAGGAAATGAAAGTCCTTCAGGATCATCACTGTATCTGATTTGGCTGCTCTCATAATATCTCTAAAAAAAAATCAGTAAAAAAAAAATACCACCAACAGCTTAATCTGGTGCAAGGTCAGCTGGCATTCATCTGTATCCCCCTTCCCCAGGTCGTGCCTGAAAATAGGCAGAATTTGTCTAGTGTACTTACCTGGTCAACAAACATGAAATCTCCAATCAGCTATGCATCATGCTACTATTAGTTGTTCAGAGGACAGCAGCACATCCCTAATATAATTTTTCTGTTTCCTCTTTCCAGTAGCTCAACCCAGATGGAGTCTACGACACTGTTTCCCGCCCCCTCAATGCCCCCCCCGTTTTCCACAGTGACTCCTTCCCTTGTGAAGAGAGTCACCTTACTCTTCTTCAAGTCAGGCCTATGCCTCCAGAATAGTCTGTATCTCTCTATCCTTTTGTCCAAGTCTTTATCTTCTCCCCACCAAGTCTCCATGAGGGCCACCAAATTCTGGCCTTCAATGCGTATTAGGACCATGAGCTTACCTGTTTTGCTGGGTGGGCTCCTCATATTGGCCTGCATGCAAGTGAGGATGGCTTCTCTCCAAGCTCCCTTAATCCCCAGGGGGTCACTTTTCTTTGTGTTCAACTGCAAAACTCTCTCTCAGTGATAGACATAGAAACATAGAATTTGATGGCAGATAAGGACCGCTTGGCCCACCCAGTCTGCCCATTTCCCTACCTAATGGATAAGCTGCAGATCCTAGTTAACCAGCAGCCTACTTCTTCCTGCCCCCAACCCCTAGAAGTGCCTTATGACTGTCCCATGCATCCTTGAATTCCACCACTGTTTTTGACTCCACAACCTCCTCTGGAAGGCCGCTCCATGCATCCACAACCCTCTCTGTGAAAAATACTTCCTTAAATTACCTCTGAGCCGCCCCATCTTCAAATTGTGCCCCCTTGTTCTTGCTCACCTCTTTTTGAAAGATGCTACCCTCTTGGACTTTGTTGATTCCCTTGAGGTACTTGAAAGTTTCTATCATGTCCCCCCTCTCCCTCCTTTCCTCGAGGCTATACATATTAAGCTCCTTAAGTTTCTTTTCATATGTCTTCTGGTGCAGACCCTGCACCATTTTAGTTGCCCTCCTCTGGACAGCTTCCATCCTGTCTATGTCTTTGCGGAGATTGGGTCTCCAGAACTGCATGCAGTACTCCAGATGGGGTCTGACCAGCTGTCTGTACAGAGGGATAATAACTTCCTGTTTTCTACTGGTGATGCCTCCCTATGCATCCCAGTATCCCCCAGCCCTCCTTGCTGCCCTCTCACATTGCTTGCCCACCTTTGGTCATCTGATATGACTACCCCCAGGTCCCTTTCCATTTTTGTTGTTGTTAGTATCTCACCCCCATTGTGTACTCTTCCCTGGGTTTTGTTTCCCAGGTGCATTACCTTGCACTTCTTAGCATTGAATCTAAGCTGCCATACATTTGACCATTCCTCTAACCTTGCCAAGTCCCTTCTCATCCTTTCCACCCCACCTTTGTGTCAACTCTGTTGCAGATCTTTGTGTCATCTGCAAAGAGACATACTTTTCCTTCCAGTCCCTCTGCAATGTCGCTTATAAAGACATTGAAGAGGACCGGTCCTAATACTGAACCCTGAGGTACACCACTAGTAACCCCCCTTTCTTCAGAGTGGACTCCATTTACTATTACTCTCTGTGTCCTATTCTCCAGCCAATTCTTTACCCAGGCTGTCATCTTGGGACCCACTCCCAGGCTGGCTAACTTGTATATTAATCTTTGTGTGGGACTGTGTCAAATGCCTTGCTAAAGTCCTAGGTAGGCCATGTCCACAGCCCTCCCTGATCTACTACTTTGGTCACTCAGTCAAAGAAATCTATCAGATTAGTCTGGCATGATCTTCCCGCTTGAATCCATGCTGCCTTGGGTCCTGTGCCCCTCTGGCCTCTAGATACTCGATAATTCTTTCCTTCAGAAGTGATTCCATCATTTTCCCTACCACTGAGTTTAAACTAATAGGTCTGTAGTTTCCTGCTTCTGCCTTGCTCCCACTTTTGTGAAGGGGAATCACATCTGCCCTTCTCCAGTCCTCGGGTACCACCCCATCCTCCCATGATTTGTTAAAGAGGGTAGTCAGTGGTGTCACTAGTTCTACCCTTCGTTCTTTTAGAATTCTGGGATGAATCACATCAGGCCCCATTGCTTTGTCAACCTTCAGTTTTAAGAGTTCTTTCAGAACCCTTTCTTCTGTAAATGGGCTGGTATCAACTTCTGTATCCAGAGTGTTTCTACTATTTGTTTTAGGTACCTCCCCTCTTCCTTTGTAAATACTGAACAAAATATTTGTTTAATATCTCTGCCTTTCACAGTCACCTCTGCCCACCCTCCTCCCTTTATTAAGCCTCACTATCCTCCCTTGGTCTTCCTTGGCTCCTGATGTACCTATAAAGGTTTATCCCCCTTCTTAACGAGTTGGCTATCTTTCCTCGGTTTGGGCCTTTGCTGTTCTGACTGCCTTCCCAGCTTCCTTTGCTTTAACTGATACAGTTCTCTGTCCTGCTCCTTCTGTGATTCCTTGTACTTCCTGAATGCTTTTTCTCTTGAACCTTCACTGCTACTTCCTTTGAGAACCATAGTGGTTTCTTACATCATTTCGTTTTGTTTATCTGCTTCACACAAAGGCTTGTTACCTCTGTGATGGCAGTTTTATTATTCCCCATTGTTCTTCCACCCTCCTTCCTGCCCATTTGCTAGTGCATTCCTTAGGCACTCACACATTTTGGCTAAGTCAGCCCTCCTAAAGTCCAGTACTTTTGCCTTTGTATGACTTGACTCTATTGCTGTGTTTATTGTGAACCATACTGTTCGATGGTCGCTAGTTCCCAGATGGCTACCCACTTCTACATCTGTGATCCTCTCTCTTCATCTCCATTTGAGAGAACCAGGTCTAAGATTGCTCCCTCTCGAGTGGGCTCCACCTGTATTTGACCATGGTGATCCTGTGCACCAGCCCCCTCCCTATCCTCTAGTCTGAATCCCCCTAAATGTCTCATACATTCTCCTGTCCAGTACCCTTACTCCATCTGGGGGCAGGTGTAGCCCAACCTGGGGGCAAAGTTGTTCCTTGCTGCAGACGGCCATCCAGTTCACCAGAAAAACTTAAGACTCCTCCAGATAAGGAGATGAGAACATGGACACTACATACGTGTGTGTGTGTGTGTCATATTCATGAATATATCCCTCAAAAATACATACATAAAGACTCTATATATACCTCACAGCAGGTTACCATTAACTATGCATACCCTCAAACTGACCTACTTCAGTTATAAAACCCCTAAGAGACTGGTACTCATTTTAGTAATAAGAATCATCAAAGCAGTTACAAAATGCAATGTTACTATATTCAGAATTCCTCAATAGGATCGGTGACTTAAAGACTTCACTATGATTTGTCAATTGCTTAAAAGGTCAGTGTTGCAATTTAGGAAATTATTTGGTTCCTTAAGGTAATCAGCTTGTCATCCATAAAATTCCCTTTTCACTCATTACAGGAAACAATGAGATAGGCCAAGCTGTCCGTAGAAAGTTGCTGTGACATTAAGATATACAAGATTTTGACCTGTGACCTAAATTGGTTAAGTTCCTGGTCTCCAAGAAAGCAGATTTGTCTCACATAAATACTTCCAAAGAAAGTTACTTAGTACTCCACCAACTAAAGAAGTAAAAAAAGGTCTGCATCTGGTGGCAACAAGCCAAAGAATAAATTCTGATAGTAAAACGTGCCATGTTTTTCCATCAAAAAGAAATTATCTGTTTATTCTCAGTGACAAATGTATTCCTTCCAGTTTGAAATGGTAACAATAATAGATTTATTTCATTTAATAGAAAAATACAACGTACTAACATCCGCTAGTGAAAAGTCCACATTGTACATTTACATGCGTCTTTGGGTTACATATGAAGATGACATTAACTGTTCCTGTCTACTCTACATTCCAAAAGCATCATAGCTCCAAATGTCAGTAATTAAGGTGATGAGTGGAAAAAGGGTTAAATGCTGTGCAAACATGCCATTCACTTTACAACTAAAATAAGACTGACATACATAAAAATAAACACACTGACCAAACGAACTAATCTTTTTAAAATAAAAATATATACTGTGAAAACCCACATCTGCTGGGCTCCTGTCTACCACAATAGTAATGTTCATACAATAGTGTCTGTCACAAGGTTATATTTAATGTTTTCCTTAGTAGGACATTAAAGAGGAATTTTCATGATGGTCCAAAAAGTTACAGCTTATAGTCATTATATGCAGTACTAGACCTGAAAAGGTGTGTGCATTTGTTAGTTTTGGCCAAGGTTTACTCTGCCTTCCATAATTTGGATTTGATTGTGAGCCCTGCTGCACTTGCCTTTGCTGTTCAGCTGCTGGGCTGCTAGCTCCTGATGACATCACTGTAGGGTAGAGGAGTGACTCACACTGTGCAGTACCATGCAGTTGCAACAATATTACAAGGGAAACCTATCAGTATTCAGTGTACATACTGTGTTTCCTCTTCCCCAAGACACCCTGTTAGCAGTGCATTATGCCAAAATCCAAATGCCTTGTCGGTATGTTTTTTTTGTGTGAAATTGACTCTGCCCTATAGTGATGTCAGCAGTACAACCCTGGGCTCACTGCAATACCAGGCTTGCTACAGAAGCTCTGGTACACCCTGCACTTTTTAGCAGCTCAGAGTGCAAAACTAACTGTAATGGACAGTAATGAAATACAATTCCAGAATCAGTGCAAGAAGGGGTAATTTATGTATGAAAGTCAAAAGGACTGGGGAAGTTCCTCTTTAATTTCATTGTTATTTTGCCAATTGAAATAACTTAGATTGAAATTGTCCAAGTAAAAAAGTAGTCTACAGTACTTTGATAAACTTAAGCAGCAGTACAAGTTATTAAACATCATGTTTAGCAACTGTGTCTGACAAGCCTGTAGCCAACAACCCCATAATCCTTTCTTTTCATTTTTTTTTCTTTTTTTCTCTGTAGTCTTTATTTTTTTCTGTCAGTTTTGTGCAGACCCTTGCCAGGAGTGTACCATGATAGATGCTGAAGAGAAAGAGGTGGTACCATTTTATCATTGGTTGTTTTGTCTGGTGTTATTGGCATGCACCACCCCTCCTTTGCCTGCAAAGTGTTCATAGTAGTAAAGTATATAAGCAAAGGTGAAGAAATCGGAAATGGTATGGGACTGACATATCTCCTGTGCATCCACATCTTACAAATTTATTTAAAAGTCAACAAAAGCAATGATCAGAAGACAGAAAAAAAGCATTAACAGGAATTATTAAATTACAAGGCAATGCAAAAATCTGTAAAGTGAAAAATGCTTCCTGGTTAACTAGTACTGCTGCTTTAAAAAAGATAAATACAGACAGCAAAACATTGCTATATGAACAGGTATGTACTTCAGCATTGCTGTAATTGTTTTTACTTGATCACTATTTACAGTAAAACTGAACCTTTTTTATTACCACCAGAAATGCAATCCAAACAATAAATTAATATCAGATACACCCAGTAGTTATACAGGCAACTGAATACAACATTGTCACAGTGAGTGCTCATTGTGTAATGCATAGCTGTACTTTCTTAGCTGAATACTGTCTTAGTGCTACATTTATGCCTCATTTTGCTTTAAAGAGTCAAGACATAGCACATTTCACTGTCCAGTTGTCCAGCACTTTGCCAGCATGTAACAATCTGAAGGCAAAATTTCCTACTAGTTAATTGTTCAGAAACTGAGCTAGTCCAAAAATGAAGGTACTGTAGTAAGCCATGCCATATGCCATGTAGCCAATTAATGGTCAAACAGCCAGTTGTAATACGAGATGACATTAGCAATGATGCAATACCGATGCATGAAAGAGACGGGGGCTAAAAGTCAAGGATGCTTGGCTCCATTTATTTGCTTCATGCAGGCCTATGGTTAGCATCAGAAAGCAGCTCAGTGAAAGTTCAGACCTCATTCAGTGTCTGAAGACATTCTAAACACTCACCCATGGCTGTTCAAAACTATATGTGCGTCTCCGGTCCTCTATCTCCTCTTCTTGCTTTGCTTGTTGGAACTCTTGCCTCAACCTCTGTATCCGATCATGATTGCTTGGTGTCAGTCTGTTAAAAAACAAAAACATGAACTCGCTTTAGGAATGTAGCCTGTATGACATTAAAATTGCTGATAGGGACACGGATCCTTGCTAGAAGATGACAGTGCTTTACTATTACATTTGGTCTCACACCTCAGGAAAATGTAAGTTGTTTTTTGAATGTTAAAACTACAACAACACCACAACCCCCACAGGGGCTCTACCTTTTGTGGCTATCTTGAACTTGCATATCAAAGGCACTTGATGCCAGTGAGAAAGAGCTGATGCATCAGCACTCCTGACTGGACCAGGACTTTCCCATGCACTGCCCCGACTGAAATGGATACGTATGCATATCATATCAGACTGGTCTGGGGTCTGAAATATTGTTAAATGACAGGACTCCGCTGTACATAAAGACTGGTGGAAAAACTACCTTTGGACAACAAATGGGCAGCATCTTCATCACCTCTAATGCAAGCTGGCATGGTGCCATGATCAGACTGTGACCAAGTAACCAATCCGGGTCAGAATGCCTGACCAGAGAGATTCATGGGCTTGTGGAACAGTAGTGAACTTGGTTTATTGCGGCACCTTTGTAGCAACCAATCACCTGTCAAGTGACAGATCTCCAGGCCTACCTAAGGTTGAAAAACAGCTCGACTCACCAATCAAGAGCTGCCATTCCTTATTGCACAGCAGAAGCTGTGTCAAAACTAGTTCAGTCTGCTGGAAGTCTACATGAGAACCAGAAGCAGACTACTGTCTGTGTGCCGTTGAGAGACAGCTTGTGTTATCAGACTGCACAGACAAATGGAGTGCCTGTTACAGATGGAGAGAAAGTTGTAAGCAGTACTCCTGCTACAGAAAGGAGGTAACTGTGTGCTAAGCACCGCATGAATATGAATTCTGAAAGCTGTAGCAAATAAGTTATGTTTGCATTGTTGCAGTCAGAGACCACGACAAAAAACACGTAAGTATCTGAGAAGTTGCCCAGCCAATGCCACAGCCCCTACTGGTTATTGCCAGCTCTAGGGATTGGATGCCAGGAAGTACTGGATGGGATGTGAAAATTAAGCATTCACAGGCAGAGTGTTCTAGTGCAAAAGAGATTCAGCTACTGATTGGTGAAGACAGAAGTGGCATGAGTTGAACCTGAGAAACTGCCAGTTTACCAGACAAAACCAGACACCGTCACATATTTGGGGGGTGCAAAAGAAACCAGCCACAGAGGAACTAGCTGCAAACTTGCCCATCACACCTGCAGCAAGGGAAATCCCATGGTCTGGGAACCATGAGTAAACGCAGGGCTTGCACTGCAAAAACAATTGGCACATCACAGTTGGCAAGTACGTTAATGGAATAGGTCATCCAGCCGAGATTAAAAAATACCCATTTGACTTTTGAGAACACATGGGTTTTGGGGATTTTCCTTTTAAAGGATTGCTCATTTTAAGTGCACCACCACCAGCCAACCACGAGTAATATCACTGGGCCTACACTTTCCAAGGCTGAGTACCCAGTGAAGTACTGAGAGTTCCCTGTTAGTTAAAAGGGTTTACATTAGTACTAGTGAGGAGAGGGTAGTGTCCCACTACAGGTGGACAGGAGAAAAGCTACTGCACTGTGCATGTATGGGGTGAGCACTGTTGTGAGCTGACCCTGGAAAGGCATATATTGCACAGGCCAGGGAAATACTATTTAGCTGCACCTATGAGAGCACAGAAGAGCAGCCTCTGTATACGTCTAGGCTGGGTCAGAAATGGCATAGAAGAACCAGACAGACTATGCAAACTACCTCACTGCTGCTAACCCAACCTTTTTTCCCATTCACTGACAGTGTGCATATTATTATTGGTTAAAAGTATAAGTTGCATGCATTGTGGGGACTAGCACTGCCCTGAACTGCTTCATGGGTGGGTTGATTTTCTGGTGAGGTACTACATCTCAGAAGGTTGTATCATATTTACACCAGACCCAGTTTAACCTTTCTGTGGGTGGAGGCACTAGGCAATTTATGTAAACTTTGGATATGAACCCCCTATTCAGGAGTTTCAAGGACTTGGACCCCTCAATCTTGGCTGAGCCCTTGAGGCAGGGGTACCCACTGTAACACAAATGGAGACCTGGTGGCACTGTAAGCAGGGAGTGCAACAGGGGCACAAGATACCCCCCTTCCCCTTAGCTGGCTAACTCTACAAAATACTCTGGGAACTAGATGGCTCAAGGAAATGACTATTTGCTCTAAAGGCTTTCACCTCTAGATCACAAATGCAGGAAAGATTCAGAGTGGTAAGAAGTTATTACCATATGATGGCGATTCTGGGGCTTATGTGCAAAGAGATGTGATGGCCTCAACAATGTTCCCAGTGGATGGATTTCCACATCTCAACACCACTATTACAGCTGTTGCTTATTAGTACACTTACTGTCAATCTTACACAACAGGCCAAGGACTCAACAGACATGGAGTCTGAACAACTCTCTCTTACACACACTCAAGGCTGCCCCTTCATTACAGGGTTAAGGCCCATCAGAGATGCACTGTTATGAAGCTTGCACTGCAGCCTCCAACTCCACCAGCCCTCCCTCACTGTACTGGTCACATGGATAAATGGAGAATTTAGGTGTTCTGTGTTTTGGTAAGACACCTTTAAAGAGTACTAAAGATTCAGTAAAATAATATTAATTTTTTTTTAAATGAGCAGAACACTAAAGAGTGTGAATATATACATTTGTATGATAGTTCCCAAACCTCTTAACATTTCATAAGACATTAAAAGAAGCTTCAGAACTGAAATAAACAGTACTATATCTGGTTGAATCTATTGAAATCTAGAATCCAATTTTTTAAGCAAAACAGAACAGCTGTATACACTGGAACTTAACTTTCTGAAGTCTGCCTTGGTATCTTTGGTAATTGCTGTGCACCATTTACAGAAACATGTAAAAACTTTTGTAAACATTTGTGTAGGTCATTTGGTAATATGCTTCTAATTCATTTGAAACTTCACAAGCTAACACTTTCCCTATAAAAGCAATACAAGGGACTGTCTAGTTTTTACGGACATAAACACAAAGATTTCTATCAGAGGGTAGTGTTAGTCATCCTATGTAAATATTTGATGAGCAACAGGGGAAATCCAGTCTTCTGCATTCTCCTACTGTTAAACATTTTTACTGTCAAATCATCATTACCATCTATTTCATTAGAGAAGGTTAAGCATCCTGTCAATACAAATCAATCGGCTTACCTTTCTAATCAACAAAAATTCAGTCATCTCTCAGCTGGCTTGTGACAAGCCAACTGCAGTGATCTGCATGACAGCATCACATAATTTATTCATTCAGAAGAAGACAAAAAAAATGTTTCAAAACAGCTGCATTTGTCAATCACCATGCTGTTTTTAAGCAATACTGAATTTCTGGCGAAAAAATATCAATATACGGTGTAATTGTTTTTTTTTCCCATTTTCCTCTACTCCTGAACTGAGATACACAATTCTAGAGTTTTTAAAGATTTTTGCAATGCACTCCTCAATAAAAAAAATTAAACCTCCTGGTGTGGTGGGATGCTGTTATCACCTTAGTATAGGCACAGAATAAATCCAGGACAGCACAGTCCAAAGGTACGCTCAAAGGAAAAAATGTTTAAATATTGTGAGTAGTGGACATTTTTAATGATTTGAGTCATTAATTACAAAGTCAGTTAAAAACAGCTATTTTTAAATATCCGAAGGAATTAAAAATGTACTAATTATGAATCGGAGGATGTCAGAAATACATTTTTTTCCTAAAAACTAAATGGTGAAAGTTTTTGCTGATTAACAAACACTGCTGCTTTAAAAAAGGACATTTGACAAAAATAAATCACTGTTTCACAGGCACAGAAGTAACAAAAAAAAAGGTAAGGAATCACTGCACAGTAGAAACTATTACCACTTCGCAGTTTGTGGCATGTCAATCTAGTTTACAGACATTATTTTACCACTGTAATGCCATTATCATCTCTCTGGAAGGTTGATTTCTGTGCCGTGTCAGCTGTTAAATCTATACCAGTTAGACCAATCATATTATTTTCAAAAAGTAGATACTAATAACATAATGGAAAACAATTAGCATAGGTTGTACCACTGGCATTAACAGGGAAAAATCCAACATTTTTAAAGGGGTGGGGGGATCAGGTAGATGGTGGTACAATAGTCAATACTCATTAGGGAAAAAAGAAAGCAGAAAAGACAGGCGAGAGAGGGTATTTTGTTTTAATATTATACCTTCAATATACTCTATTCCAAAGCTCCTAACAGGTCATGAACCTCTGCAGCATTCAGGTAGAAAAGGAGAATGAGAAAGGGTGTCAGTTTCTACATTGCTATTCCCTGGATCTACCACTGAACTGCACAATTGTGTCCCTCTACTTTTACGGTAGTGATTTTGTATTGACATAAATATTTTATTAAAAAATGCATTTTTAAAATGACTTCTCATACTTTTTTTTTTAACATTTAGGAATACAGTGCTGTGAGTGTAAGAAAACTTCAGCATAGTAAAACACATGTACATGGCATGCTTGCCGGTCCCTGCTTATATAAATCAGAGGGTGGGAGCCTGATGAACCTACAGTCCCTTCTGACCTTTAATTACCATGCTATTATATATGTTATTACAAAATGATGCAATGTGTTACTGATCACTTGAAATAAAATATGTACCCCATGTTGTTTTGACTGCCAAGCTGTATTTACAATAAAATACTCTTTCTTTTACACTAGAAAAGGGTTCTTTAATGGAACAACCACTGGCATCTTCTGACCAGAATCTTATTTAATCTAGGATTACAAATACCTTTGAGCCAAGGCTCTTTTACAAAGGTTCCACGTCAGGTGAGGTAAAATACATGGTAGGACAATGTGACATGTTAACAGGTTACAGAGGTTTACATTATGTCAGCATAACAGGCTACAGTGGTAAAAAACACATGAGTGCAATGGATTCGGTGGACAGATTGATTAACAAAGGACTGGGTATACAATATTATCACGAGTTTGGCAATACACACAAAAATGTAGCCAGTTGCTAGTGTCAGGGTCTCACATAACACAGAAAGAGCAAGTAGAAAGTCCAGTATGGGCGGGTGTAAGGGTATGAGTAGGAGGGGGGTAAGTAAGTGCTAGATACAGAAAGATTAGGGATGACAGTCACATGAGCTGGAGGTAGTTAGGTGCAGGTGAAGTTTAGATTTGGAGGGTCCAAGCTTAGGAATGGAGGAGATGTCACTGTTTAGGCCATTTAACCAGCTAGGAGCTCTATAAGCAAAGGATCTTTGGCCCAGCATAGTCCGGCATCTTGGGATGAGTAGTTATTGAGATTCTGAGCCCCTAGTGGGGTGGCGATTCACAGCAGGCTAGATGAGAGCTTGGACACCAGGAGGGGCAAGGCCCATAACTGATTTTTTAGCCATAAGGTAAGTTTGGTATTTAATGTGGTTAGAGAGTTGGAGCCACGCAGTTTGAGCATATAGGTCACATGTGTGGGTGAGACGGTCAGACCCGGTGGTAAGTCGGCAAGCTTTGTTGAGGGCCATGGATATGCATCTGAGGGAGGAGGAGGCAGATCCGTAAATGATGAGGCCATAGTCAATTGCTGCAACTACCGAACTCTGGACTGCGATCCGTAAGGCATCAGAGGTGAGGCATTTCTTTTACGCCTGAAGAGTAAGCCAATATGAGTATTGACCACTTTGGCGACATTATCAATGTGGGACCCATACGAGAGGTTATAATCAATGGTGACCCCAAGGTATTTGAAGGATACTACTTGTTACAGGGTTTCACCTAGGCCATTGGAGATGGAGAGAGGGTGGGATCGGTGCTTATTATGCAAACTGCAGAACATCATTTTTTTTTTTTATAGTTAAGCACCAGTTTATGAGCACTCAACCAGCTTTCAACCGAGGAGAAGCCATGTTGCAGTTTGCTCCTGAGGAGGTGAGGGTCCTTGTGAGTGGACTGGATGACGGTGTTGTTGGCATAGAGAAGGATTTGCTCCAGACAGGATTGAGGAAGACTATTCAGAAAGAGGCTGAAGAGAAGAGGTCCAAGAATGGAACCTTGTGGAACCTCAGAGCATAGAGGTTTAGCCTCAGAGAGAAAGTTAGCAATTTTCACTCTTTGAGAGCAGTTTTCGAGGTAGCTCTTAAACCATGTTGTTGATTCAGGGGATAAGCCGGTACTGAGCAACTGTGAGATAAGTAGGCGGTGACTGATGGTATTGAATGCTTTAGTAAGGTCTATGAAGACCGATCCCATAAGGAGGCTACTGTTTAGAGAGTTGTGGATTGCTCCAGTGAATACGGGAAGGGCAGATGTAGTACTGTGTCCTTTTCTAAAACTGTGCTGTTGGGGGCAGAGGATATCGTATTTGTGGAAGTGTTCTGTAATTTGGTCAGATACAATACACTCAATGGGCTTGAAGGGGGGGGGGTTAATATAGAGATGGGCCAATAGTTTCCAAGCAGAGTCCTGTCCCCGCTCTTGTGGACCAGGGTATGGTGGCTGATTTCCATCTATCGGGGAACTGGCCAAGGGTGAGGGATAGATTGAAAATTGATGTTAGCGGTTGGAGCACCTGTTCAAGGATGAGGGACAATAGTTTGAGGTCGAGGGTTTCCCCACTAAACCTAGACCTGGCTATTGTTTTCTTAATATAGTTGCGGACTTCGTGCTTCTTGACTGATTTGAAGTAGAACGAGTGTAGATTGGGAGAAAGAGGGGTGCTCGAAGGGATAGTTGGGGGGGTTGTCTTCATTGAGGAAGCCAGTTGGGAAGGACAGCATTGAGGTCTGTGAATGCCATGTTGAAGGAGTTAGTGATGGTAGTAGGGTCAAGCGTTGTGATCCCATCAATGACCAGCATAGAAGGTGAGGTTTTTTGCTGCTTCCCAGTAACTTCTTTTATGTTGTTCCAAAAGGATTTCCCATTACCCCAGGTGTTTGTAAGGGCATCTTTGTAGTAAGAACTTTTCTGTAGGCGGACACGTTTAGTGCAGGTGTTGCAAGCCCGTTTATATTTCTGTAAGTCAACTTGTTTTCCTGTGGCACGAGCTAGGAACCAAAGGTGGTCCCTGGATTTGAGCTGAGCCAATAGATCAGCAGAGAGCCAGGGGTTGCTTAGACCTTTGACTTTGCGTTTTTTGACAGGGGCATATGAGTCATAGGCAGCGTTAAAGGTCTCTATGAAGTAATCAAGGGCAGAGTTAGTATCCGCAGCATTGTAGATCAGGGTCCAATCTTGTTGACAGATGTGGGATTTTAGGTGTTTAAGTTGCCCATGTGCAAGGACTCTGCTGTGTATTAATTTCAGGGGTGGCATGGCAAACTTGTTGGACCATTTGCAGATGACAGGGTAATGGTCACTTAGAGAGTCGGGAAGGACAGAAATGTTTGAGAGGCGGGATGGGTGACTGGTGAGAATCCAGTCCAGGAGTGTGCTGTTGCCTGTTTTTAGTTGAGCCTAGAGGGTGAGTCAACTAGCTGGGTAAGGCTGACTAAGGAGATGGCATCTTGATAACCACCAGCCTCCGAGACAAGCCAGTTGATGTTGAAATCGCCCATCAGGATTATCTCTGAGCAAGGGGTGTGGGATCTGGCAAGGTCCAAGACAGAGTTGAATGCTTTCCCTTGTTCTTTCGGTGGCATGTACACTGTGGCAATTGTCAGTGTTTTGTTGTGGGCCCCTAACAGAAACTTGACGGTGAGAATCTGAGAGGATGCATCTGAGAGGGGGGTTTTTAACAGGTGTCCCTGGAGATAGTCTTTGAGGTATAAGGCACAACTACCTCCTCTTTTTGCCTTCCTATCAAGTCGGAAGATGTTGTATCCTGGCAGGGTAACTGCTACATCAGGGAATTTAGGAGAGAGCCAGGTTTCAACAACCGCAAGGATGTTTGGTTTGTGTTGGTTAGTGAATAGCTGTAGGGCATCAAGTTTAGGTAGGAGACTGCAGATGTTAAGAGAAGCAAGGGTGAGTGACCCAGTGTGCCTTAGGTGGTATCCGGGGCTAGAGGTATGCGGTCCAGGTCCAGGGTTAGGGTGAATGTTTCCAGAAAGCAGGAGCTAGAGGAGCTTTGGGTTCTCTGAGTACCATCTTAGTTGCCTGAGAGAGATTTTCCTGGAATGCTTACTGTGTGAGCAAGGGTAACATGGTTGTTGGTAGTCCCAGAGGGCAGTCTTGAGTGCCAGAGGTGGAATGGGGAACAAATGTTTATGCGTCCCTTTGTTATGACTCCATGGGTGATGGGAGCCATATCCAGCAGAGGATGGGAAATGGGAGCTGGTGCAGTGGGTAGAGAACCAGTGTAAATGAAAACATGATCAGTCTGGTGGTGAGGGGTAGCAGGAGGAAGCAGGAGAACAAGACAATCAAGTAGAGGTGAAGGAGAGGTAGAGCCATTTTATCTTCAAGGGAGGGTAAAGCAGAGCAGGTGAGGAGTATGTGTGCACAGCTTGGGATAGGTAACCTTGAGTTAGGGAGGGAGCAGCATTGCTGGTACGCCAGGACAGTAGAAGAGATTGAAAGAAGACAGTGGGGGGGGGGAGGCCAAGACAAAACGAGATGGGTGGGAGGAGGGTCACAGGGGAAGGAGTTGGAAGGGAGCTAAGAGCATTGGGTGGGGCAAGGGTCTATTTAATTAAGGTGGGGGGAGTAAAATTACTGCACAATGCAGTACAACGCTACGGACGCAGGAGCCCAGATAATCATGGACTCAGTCAGAAATCAGCCGAGCCAATCCATGGCCGAGCATGAAGCAGGAGACCAATCAAGGCATGGAGGCAGCAACTGGCCGCCAATAGGAGCTGCTCAGTGCACTCCCGTAGCAGCCAGTGTTCTTACCCAGCTTGTGAGAGTTCCCAGCGGCTCCAAGAGGTGGCGTGGGCGGCTGGCTGAGGAAGCCGCAGTCGCTGCGAGGTGCGCCCTGTCTGGGGCTCGAGGATCTGCAGGAAGGGAAAATCACACAGGGTTAGGACAGCAGAACAAGGGATGGGCAAGGCACTAGCTAAATCGGGTGGTGTGGGTAGCTAAGGGTGGGGTGAAACAGATAAAGAGATAAAGTTCAGAGTGAGTGAGAAGTGAGAGGTGGGACGTGACCGGCGGGGGATGTTCTGCACAAATGGAGTCTGTGTCTGCTAAAATGCCAGGATGACAAAGGAGCAGATTAGGACAGCCAAAGACAAGAAAAAAAAACTGGGTGGGCAAAGGTGGGAGGTTTGGTCAGAGGGGACACTGCAGTGGGTGGATCAGAGAGGCAGAAAGAAGCAGTCGAAGATACAATCCAAGCACAGTTTCAGACATAAAATAGTAATCTTGTACATCGATAATCTTACATAATGTTCCCTTTTGGAGACATTTCCCTGCCTTAACTATCAAAGAATCTAGCTAGACCATTATTTTGAGTTCTCCTGCCATGCTGATGCCATGTATAAGCAAGTCCTGCCCAAGCTTGATGTGCTGAACAGGATCAAAGCTAGTCTCCCATCATTGTCGACTGGAGACAGCAGTAAAAATAAACCTCTCAGTGTCGGACTTTGGGGATGTGGTGTTTAACCCACTGGCCCGACTAGACCCCCCCCCTCCACTCCTTCTGCTTCTTTGCCCTTGAAAAGGCTGCACAAATAAATCACTGATCATTATATGTTTCCCTCACTCAAAGGCAAATGCCTCCCTCACTGCCTCTCCCATATCCTCAAATTCTTGTTTGGGTCTCTCCCCTACTACCTTAGTTTCACTTTTTCATGTGTCCCCTCTCCACACCTCCTTCTACCATCTCAGAAACTCAAACAGCTCTTTCCCTCTTCACCTCAGCCAGTCAGGGTCCTTATTCCTAGTGGCTGCAACAGTTTTGCTTTATCTCCCCCCCCCCCATTTCCTTCCTTCCTCCTTGATGTCTTTAGTATGTGATCACACTGGCTGTCCCTCACTCTCTCTCCCAGCACTCCATAAGCATTTTACTTTACTCTGTTGATTTATTAGGTATAGGCTGCTTACTATTTTTGTGAATAAAATCTACCTGAACTGCAATTTTCTGCACTGTTTTAAGAAGCATGTCACATGCTTCTTTAAAACAGTGCAGAAAAATTGCAGTTCAGGTAGATTTTACTCACAAAAAATAGTAAAGGCAGCCTATATCTAATAAATCAACAGAGTGAAGTAAAATGCTTATGGAGTGCTGTGAGGCAATATGAGGTCAGGGTGGAAGCCGTTTTAGTGACTGGTCAGTACTTCTGAGTTGTCATAGTACACTTACAACACATAGTGTGTTTTTGCACTTTAATTCTTTGTCATTTCTGTTGTGTTGCTTGGTTTCTGGTTATGCAAAAACATTTTTTAGTTGTGTTTTTGTCCTTCCAGGTACAGGGGGATGCCATTTGTGGGTTGTAGTTTTTTGTTTGAACATCAAAACCAAAAGCATAACAGAAGAATTGAGTGAGACTGCAAAAGTCCATATAGCAAAAACACATAAAGGCAAATGATGATATTCGTAAGCTGAAAAAAAAATATATATATATATATACATATATATATATATATATATATATATATATTTGCTGGCAAAAAAACAATGAAGTTTCAAAACAATGAAATTTCACCTCAGTTGTAGAAAGGACACACCGTATGTATGTATATATGTATGTGTATATAACAAAATATATATGAGATATATATATGGGGATTGTAGGTGGGGGGTGCCACTAGACACCAGGGATAAATGGCAAAGTGGCAGAACACCAGAATGGGAGTAAAGTAAGATGAGATGGCTGTGTTCTATTCCTTTTTCATGACTTGTCCTAATCCTTTTCCGTCACCCGATTCCTTTGTTATGAGGTGACGGAATCATTTTTCATGATGCAAAAAAGAATTAGGACTTGTCTAACCAGTTGGCTCTGCCAGCCATCCTTTTTCATGAGTTGGCATAATCCTTTTTCGTGATACAAAACAGGATTATGACATCTCACATAAAAAGAAATCGTCTAACGAAAAAGGATTACCAGCAGGGTCATCTGGTTGGAGAAGTCCTAATCCTTTTTCGCATGACAAAAAAGGATTATGACACCTCACAAAAGAGGAACTGACTGACAAAAAAGGAATATGACATCTCATGAAAAAGGATACTTTTTTTAATCCCTTTTCGTGAGATGTCCTGATCCTTTTTTGCCAGCTAATTCCTTTTTTGTGAGGTGTCATAATCCTTTTTCATCATGTGATAAAGGATTAGGACTTCTCCAACAAGATGGCCCTGCTGGTAATCCTTTTTTGTGAGATGCCATAATCCTGTTTTGTGATGCGAAATAGGATTATGACATCTTACGAAAAAGGAAGGGAAGCAAGTCACTAAACAGGATTTTTAAAATTAAAAAGCAGCATTTTTAGGCCACAGAAGATTCAGGTAAAGATACTGCACAGTAAAGGACATGCAGATGAACAATATACATACTTGGATGTCTCCAAAAGACATCCCTGGGCAGACAGTTTGTTTGGACTGAAAAAAAAAACAAGATGGCAGCTGATGAAAAAGGAATTTTTGCCTCACAAAAAGGGATTCAATGGATCCTTTTCTGTGAGGTGTCAAAATCTCTTTTTGTCAGACCAAAATCCTTTTTCATAGCATGCAGCTATCCAAAAGACTGAACTGAGTATGCGCAGAACCTGAAATTTCTAAATTTAATAACTCTGGAACTGATGAATATTTTTTCACCAAGCTAATGCTGACTTGTTCTTTGTGGCAAGCTCTTTCTACATTGAAAATTTCAGGCCAAAATTCCAAATGGTTTGGCCGAAGCGGGACAAGAAAAAAACTGCAAAAAAAGGCAAATTTTAGCATTTTTTCACTATGCGAAGCACAAAATCCGTTGAACGGTTATAAAGTTATTAAAGTGCAAAATTTTAGGTTTTACATCAAACTGCCTACTCAACCCTAACTATAGGGGTGTGACCGTGCTCCTATAATACATCTTGACTGGGGGGGGGGGCAGGTAAAAAAGTGGTATATTGGCTGATGACATTACAAACAGCAAGACAGAAATATGTTGCTGTGGCATCATAATTAATATCTTGAAGGTTAGCATCATCACAATGGAATACTAAACCAATCAGAAAGCAGCTTTCACAATGCTGATGACATCACAACTGCCTAGTGCAGCACTGAAGCCAATAGTTGAAATCAAAGATAAACTGATAACTCTTCAAACAAACAGCAGAATTAAATATTAGAATTAGAAAACTGATGTTGTGGATTATAGGTCAAGGGAGAGCTCACAACCAATGGGAGTGCGCCTTTCCTCTGCACGTGTGACACTCTTATTCTGTAAACAGTGTTAAATATGCAGCTGCACTGGAAATTGGAATGTTTGGGGAAATTGTTTTAAATTTCAATATATTATTATTAGTAGTAGTAGTAGTAGTAGCAGTAGAGTTTATTTATTTTGGGCACCCTTCCCATAGACCCAGGGCACCCTTTACAAAATACAAAAAACAAACAGCTTTAGGATATGACATACATAAAACTTTGAATGATCTTGATCAATAATACATTATTACCACTGCTAAGACCACTCTTACAGTTGTAAGAGTGGTCTCACACACATGTACATTCTTCAAATATCAGAACCAGTTCCCATACCCTAAGAGTGTGCAAGGCCACTCTTACAAACAAACAGTAGTCTCAGTAAGTAGTATTAACACATAAATTGAATATGAAATGGTCTGGCTCAAAATACACAGTTTATCATCACTTTTGGAGGAATAGGACTTGTATAACCTACTCATGGCTTGGCCACTCATGAGTTATGGTCCTGCTCCCTCACACTTAAAAAAAGTGCATATTCTGAATCAGACCAATTCATATCTTGTACAGTACAAGTCACATTAAACTGTTTGTCCAATTCATGGGTTTAGCATTTTTCAATGAGTTGCTTAATGTATGCACTGCCCACTGCAATGAATTAATAAAAGTTTCCTAATGGACTGGCCCAGGGGCGCTGAGGGTTGAGGCGCTGGACACCACACCTTGCACCACGCCGGGGACCTGGGTTCGGGAATGAGCCTGGGTCATCGGGGGTTGGAAGGGGTGGAGAAGGATTGAGCATCCGTAGGACTGCTCTCCTTCTCTGGGGAGTGAGGTGAGTTGCCATTGGTGTTCTGGTGGCTGCTGGGGGTGATTACAGGGCACTGGCAAGACCTGGAGGGGACATAGTGGGGACAACACCTGGATCAGAGTGCGTGAGGCAGCGTGCACACTCAGGACCTTAGTCATCATTGCATGCCACAGACTTCAGGGGAGATTGGGGAAAAATAGGGCACCAGTCGCGGCGGCATGATGGCCATCTCCGTGAAGGGACTTGTTTGGCACCAACGGTAGGTGGCAATACTGGATCCTGACCTGGTGGTGGAGCATGGGGAGAGCTCTCCACCTCCTCGCCGTGGGGGGCAAGCCGCGGGGGTAGCTGCGAGACCCGAACATAGGAGCTGAAGAGTCCTTGGAGATGGCGGCCGAAGACCCGAAGAGGATGCCTGATGCATTGAGGTAGGCAGACTGGTGGCCTGGGGCACAAAAAGTATACCAAAAAAAAAAGTTTCCTAATGGTTTGCCTCTACCTGCTATTCAGCTTCAGCTATGTTGCAACTCTCTGGAAAGGGTTATCAATTCAGTGCAATGAGTACTGTACTGAAGTTTACCCATTAAGCAACAAAATGAAAACACTAAACCGCTGAGCAAGAGCATTTTATTTAAACAATGTAATTCCAGACAGCGCAAGCTCATCTTGCAGCAAGACTCGTGCATTCACGGGTTATGATTTCTTTGTGCCCCCTTATGTTTTTGACTATGAGGCTAGACAGCACTCTTAGCTAAATATGCTGCTTACATCTAAAAATAAGCACTCTAACCCATAGAAAAAAAGATGAGAATCTGCTGAATCCTTGACTCTGGGCATACGCATTGTGTATACAGTACCTTGCACATGTTCTGAGCCAAAGATTCGGCAGTTTCTTATTGTTCTTTCATTAATGGTACAGTGCTCTCTCGTCATGCAGAAAACTCGCTATAGTGAGTGCTTCCTATGTATCCCAGCAAATTCAGGCTAATTTTATGATGCTTCTTTTTTAGCCTAGGCTGCCCTGTCATTCCAGTCAGCCCTGTTCATTATGCCCACTTTGTCCAGTCCCTAAAATCCCCCAGCTCACCCTCGCCACAGTTCTCCCTTTCTCTCGTGTGTTCTCTCTCAGCATAATCCCTCTATCTGCTCTCCCCGTGCTCTCTCTGTTCACATTTTTTACACTCTTTTGGCTGTACTCTGTTGGCTAGTTGGCTCACAGTAAGAGATTTTGGTACAGGCAGTAGTCACGCCTAGCAGTTCAATCTACTGTAGACTACTGTACCTGCTGATGTCTGTGTTTTGTTGTGGCCGGTCAGTCAATCTGCCTTCCGTGTCTCACTTATACTCTAAATACAGCAAGTACGCAAGGAAATAAATTAATACAATGAAAGTTTGAAACAGTAACAGAACAGTGCAAGATAAATGTAATGATCCTGGACAACGGTTGGAGGGGAATCGAGTGAGCGAGTAGGTGGGAGGGTGTTATTCGGGAGGCATTTACTGTTTGTTAACATCTTAATTCCTAAATTCTCCATACTTAACAGTACATGTAGAAAATTTTAAAAAATAATGTACACAGGGTACAATATCGTACTGTAAATGCAGCTGAGAACTTCAATGATGGAGAAAAATGCAATTAATGTGAGGAGACTAACAGCCCTAGAGGATTACTGTGAAAAAAAACCAGCCACTGCATTGAAAATCTCCTGAGCTCACAGAGGCACAGCATTCAATGGGAATTACCATGCTGTAATGCTGTATATTTATTTTACCAGGAGAGTGCTCGATTAAGCAATGCTCATTTACAAGGAAATCCTGGATGGGACCAACAAATGATACAGTAACAAACTGAATACAAATTTTAGAACAGAGATGGCATATCTAGCTGCAATTTTGCAGAAAATATCAAGGCATTTACAAGGCAATTCAAAGTCAGCAGTGATAGAGCATATGGAAAACAGTAAATCAGAAGAACGCCGAAGAAAATCTGAGGTTTTAATGACCTTGGCACCACTGTGCACACTGGATGGTGGAAAAAACAGAACTGAGGCACTTAGGGCATCATCAATGGTTACTGGCTCAGGTGCGTGGTGACATGTATGTGCTGGTGCCATCCCCATTATTGGCACCCTAGCTGAAAATGTTTTACACCCATGGGGTCCTACTGTCTTGGACCTAAGATCAAAGTGAGGGGGCTCTGTGGAGGACACCGATTCTTGGAATATCAAGCTGTACCACCGTTTCATCCAGTGATGATACCAAAGATGCTTACTGTTGGATGTCATCACTGGTGAAGATTTAGGACGTTATGTAACCAGGGAAAGTGATGTGCCATCAAGGACATAATATAGGAGCAATCCTCTACAGAAGATAATTGATGCTGATGAGGAGTATGGTTTTCTCTCTGATCCTTCAACTGCAGCATCGTTTTCTTCCTTAGAAGTTTCTGCTTACTCCAACACACAGGGGATAGAAACATAGACAATGACAGCAAAAAAAGATCAATGGTCCTTCCTGTCTGCCTGTGTTCCCTATCTAACCCTGGGACCTTCTGTCAGGGGGATGTTCATGTAGCACTGTATAACAGAACACCCGGGAGCACAAGTGTGCTGCCTCCATGATGATGCTCAATCCACAAATCTAAGCTGAAAGTCCTGGGTATGATTCCTAGTACACTTGTATCTGACACGGTAGGGCAGAGTGCCACCATCATGCTGTCAGGCTACTATATTTTACAAAATTGTTCAGGTTAGTAGAGGTTTACTTTCCTCCAAAGAATTTAAGTTTTCTGATGCCTGGCTTCTGAAAACGAGTGTTTCACATCAGAATCCACTGCCAGTCTCATTAATGGGGGATAACAGTTTTCTGTATGCTGTCCAAAGCACTGCTATCTTAAGATTCCATAGAGAAGACTGAAAGACACACAGACTTATCAAAAACAATGGTATAGCTGATTAAGGAATTAGTGTTCCCTATATAATATCTGACACACAAATACTAGACGATTCCCAGATTATGTAATCTTGCTACTAGAAAGACAACAATACTTTTGGAAACAGCCATTTTATTTTAGTACATACAATGTACTTACATCACAGCTGATGGTTTACACATTAAAATTGCTTGAAAATAAACCTGGCACATTGTCCTCTTGGAAACTAGTGTATATACTGTAATGCTAACAACACTGATTTCAGAGTTATGCATCCAATTGCATATGAGCATTACAATTTCACTTGTAAATTTCTGTAAACTAAAATGACAACTTCTAAGTCTGATTGTGCAGGAGAGTCACAGTGGGTTGTCTAGCATTCCTGCGGAGAGCCCTGTGCCCTGCCATCTCACAGTCAGCCCCTGCTGTTACTCCCATTAGCAGTGATAAATGTAGTCACTTCCAGCAGCACTTTCATTAAAAGTCATGATTGATAAAGACAACTGAACTCCGTTTTGGGGATGGGGAGGGAAGATTTGAAAGACCCTACTCAACCCCCTCTGAGGAAAACAACATGCTACCATTCGTATTTCTTGGAAATATCACTAAATTAATGTAAAGACTATGTGTGATTAAAAAGCAAAAACCAATCACAAACACAATTCAAAAGATCTGTTTTTTGTATAATACTTTAAAGGTCAGTGTTTTGTTGCCACTTGAGTTTGAATGTTCAGTACATACTGTATTATGTTTGTTTATAATCATTTTAGGAGGTATAGTGTATTTTAACAAAATATTCTGAATAATATTAAAATGTACCACCACACTGTGTTGCTTTTCACTGATGCCTTTTCCCCATGTTCTCACAGCCACAACACTCCATGGGAGTAGACTGATAGAATTTACTCACACCACTGTTTTCATTCTGCTAAAAATGTGTAAACTGTGTTGCAACTTGTAACAGCATATAGTAAAAGACTTCTATTCAGTACAGTAGACACAATTCTGTTTTAGAAGTTCTGGGTGTTTATCTAATAGAATTTATTCCTGGCAAATACAGGTAGATTATATGCTCCTGCCATCTGTTCGTCTTTGTGAATTAAAGCATCCCTATGAACAAAAACTGTACTAAAGTAGTTACCAGTGTGAATAATCAGGAGGCTGCTAAAATACTTCTTCAAGGAAAATTAATTTTCCAATTAGCTCCTGGAATGTGTGATTACACACTGCCTACAGCTTGCAACCCCTGCCTCCAATTCATTTCAAATTGCCTGTGTTCTCTTAGTAAGCATTAAGAATGCATGCTTAGAGGGGTGTAGATAGCAGTCCAGCAGGGAGCAGTATGCTTTTTTCGGAGCTCCTGCATGTGTGGACTACCCTTTGCAATTTATCTCAGAATTTGTGGACTGCTAAATCTCTTTCTCACCAACTTAGAGACTTCAGGTGTGCTTATCAACATCATCAACTTTTTGTGCGTCCTTGTAATGTCATAAAATCTGACTCCTCTCTGACCCAGGGCCTTCTAAAGCAGCATAACTGCGCCAGTCTCAGCCTTCTTCAGGGGAGTCCATGCCACACTGGACTGGGGCTATAATGGTTCTCACCCAATCCATACAGCGCAGAATTTCAGTGACCCTGCAATGTTTCCATCCCTTACATAAAGTTAATTTTTAAGAACATCATTATGTTCCTGTTTCTTGCTTCAGATGCACACTTCCACATGTTTAAAAATTAAAAAATAAACCACTGTAAACAAAACTTTGAGTGCCCCTGAATAATTCCCGAATTAAGTACTTACTGAATATAAACTGTTAGAGATTAATGATCTGCATGCAGCTAGCAGTTTGCACCCCCCTCCCCGACCTCCACCCACCTGAGTCACAGATATTTGTGAACTGATTGTGTGCACTATATATGATTTTCAGGTGCCAGAGGACTGGAAAGTGGCCAGAGTGTTCCCCATGCTAATGAATGGGTAAGGCAGGACATAAGCAACTACAGGTTGTTAGCCTGCTATCTGTCTTGGGCAAGGTCCTGAAGGCTTTAAGCAAGGACAGAACAATACAGTGCTCGCTTGAAGCTAAGGTTCCTGCCCCCATTCAGTATGCTAGATCACCTTCGACATGAGTGTATCCTAGGAGATGGACAAGGGAGATGGTTGTGGATGTCGTCTATCTGGACTTCAGCAAGGTCTCTGATACTGTGGCATAGGACATCCTTCTGGGCAAAGTAAACCAGTGCAGTATCCATGAGACATACACAAGGTGGACTGCTAACTGGCTTGGGGGCAGGAAGCAGAGGGTGATGATTGGCAGGCACTACTCTGAGTGAGGAGGAGTACTCAGGGGATCAGTGCTGGGGCCACTGCTCTTCAACATCTTCATCAACAATGTGGAAGCCAGGGTCTCCAGCAGGCAAATGAAGTTTGCAGATAAAGCAAAACAGAAAACTGTGCATACACTACACTGAGAAGAATGCTGATGCTGTTGTATACTGAAACAACACATCTTTATTTCATTACGGTGACAACAAAAATTTGATTACACTAAGCTGGCTAGGGAAATGAACACACTTCAGGAGGACATGAACTAGTTGTGGGGTTACTCATCCTCCTGTAGTCTTAGATTCAGTGTAACCAAACGTAACGTGCTGCACATGGTGAGAAAAACCAGAGATAGGACCAACACACTGTGTGGGGCTCCTCTTACTGCAGTGTAGGAGGAAAAGGGCTTGGTGGTCATAATAGACAAGGACAACCAGTGCACAGCTATTGACAAGAGGGCCAGCAGAATGCTGGGGTGCAAAGGAGGTGACCAGCGGAGCGGAGGAATCACTCATGTCACTTTACGAGGACCTGGTCAGATCTCACTTGGAGTACTTCATGCAGTTCTGTTCTCCTCAATAAAAAAGGACAATGAGGCAATCAAGAAGGTGGAATACAGGACCACCAAAGTGATCAGCACAAAAGCTGTAAGAAGAGGCTGGAGGCCCTTAACATTTTTACCCTGGAAAAAAGGAGACGGAGCAGGGACATGATCTCAGTCTTTTGTGTACTCAAGGATACTGACATAAAAATACTGTTTTGAAATACAGAATTTGTCAGCAAAATAGGACCACTTGACCCACCCAGTCTACCCAGATGGTCTCTGCCTAGTCTGTCTCTGCAGACCCTAACTGGTATCTGGTGACCCTCCTGCCACCCTGCCTGTTTACTAATATTCCCCTATGTCTTATCCCACACATGCTCGAATACCCCTACTGTTTTCACCTCCACCACTTCGGCTGACAGTCTGTTCCAGGTGTCTACAACTCTTTCAATGAAGCAGTACTTCCTCGCATCCCTCTTAACCCTCCACCCCCCAGCTTCATCGTATGCTCTCTAGTTCTGTGCTCTTTCTTATTTGAAAGAGACTCCCCTCTTTCACCCTGCTCACCCCTGTGATGTATTTGTAGGTCTCTATCATGTCCCCTCTCGCTCTCCTCTCTTCCTGGCTGTACATGTTGAGATCCCTCAGTCTCTCCTCATAGGGCTTTTGATGCAGCCCCAGCATCATTTTGGTTGCCCTCCTCCAGACTGCCTTCACCCTCTATATATCCTTTTTGAGGTGTGGCCTCCAGAACTGGACACAATGTTTCAGATGGGGTCTCACCAGCAAGCGATATAGTGACACCACCTCCCTCCTTCTGGAGACACCTCTCCCTATGCATCCCAGCATCTCACTTGCCCTACCCACTGCTTTATCACGTTGCCCAACCACTTTGAGGTTATCAGTTATGATAACCTATGATAACCTAAAGGTCCCTTTCTTGCTTTGTGACTGTCTGTACTCCCCATCTTATATTCAGCTCCTGGGTTCCAATGCCCTAGGTTCACAATTTTATACTTTTTGGCACTGAACCCTAACTGCCATGCTTTTGACCACTCCTCAAATTTCCAAAGATCCCTACACGTTTTATCTCCCCCCACCCAAATGTCCACACTATTACAGATTTTGGTGTCATCTGCAAAAAGGCATGCCTTTCAAGACTGAACAGCTAGAGATGCTTTATCTAGTGTCCTGCTGCTGGATGCAGGGACACACCCTGAAGCTCAGTGGTGGTAAACCGAGAAGTAAAAACAGGAGGCACATTTTCTCCTGACGTTGGTAAACCCACGAAACAGCCTACCAAAAGAGATAGTGAGCATGAAGACAGCACAGGCCTTTAAGGTAAGTTTTGAAAAATTTCTGATTTCTGAGAAAATCTCTGGGTAGTAGAATGGGTAGGGAAGACATATAAACTACTTCGTGTTTCCACAGCATACTTCTACATATCTGCATCTAAAGCAAGGTGGACTACGATAGGCACAGAGTCCCTTCCAACACAGTGTTCTGTGTTTTTCCCTAGAGCATGATGATGTCACTATGTAAGTACCTTCATTGAGAAAACACACACACACACACACACACACACACACACACACACACGTGTTGAGAATTGAGGACTATGGGAGCAGACCATCCCTAAGATAGAAAAGGGTCCTTCCCCTGTCTATACCTTGAATACACCCCTTGAGGTAATGCTTCTTCTTTTTTACATGACACTTCTACTTTCTTTTCTTCATAATGTCACTGGGTTACTTTGGACCCCTTGGGCTGACTAATCTTTTTCTACTATGCAAGCTGTATTCAGCAATGACACTTTTATGGCTGTATCCTTGCTATGAGCTCTCAGTAGCCCAACCATGGCCTCCAGACTATGTCTGGCAGTGCTGGTCCTAGCCCCTGACTGATGTCACTTAACTTCTGACCTGTCCATGGTGGCCATCTAACAGGCTCAACCTGCACTTCTTATGTCAAACTGAATTTTGCTCCACTCCAGTCAGCCCTGGTCTAGGCTGCTTAAACCGCACCTCAGCCTGGGACTTTTTTTTTTTTGTAATTTGATTACCCAGAATGGTCCAGCTAAGATATAAACTTATAGTCAGTCAGGTCCTGCTGCAACCATTTTTACAAGTGAGAGGACTAAAACACAGGATGGTTGAACAGCACAGGGGCCCAGCTACTACATCAGCAGCCTACTTTAGCAGCCAGCTAGGGCTGCTGGTAAGCAAGTGACTGTGGTTGAGGAGTGCTCCTGGAAGCAGTGCATCCCTAACAGGGAGGCAGTGTAATGCTGTGACCTCAGTGATCCCCTGCAGAGAGGGCCCTTGAAGGTTCATCCTCCAGCTGCAGAGGACTCTGTGTTCCAGTGATGCCCTCAGTGGCACTGTGCAGTGCTGACGGTGGATGGTGGTGGGAGGAATTTGAAGACAAAGTGTACTCTTGGGAATAGTTCCACTTGAAGTGGTTCAACAGACCCTTGGAAATGGGGGGAGTGGAGGTTGCCAAGGCCTTAGAAGTTGCCTGGTGTTGTGGGGAGAAAAAAAACATATACAGCAAAAGAAAGAAGACAAAAACATGATGGTTAAATGACTTGCTGGGGGTCAAATGCTAATTATTTCTGGAAGACTTACTTATTTATTTGGACAATTTTGTTTTACCAATGATAGTCCTGCCAATATGCAAAATTTCATTTCTACTGAGGTCCCGCTTCTACCAATTCCACAACTGGATGGAAAGGAACACTGGGAGATTAAGTTACTTACCCAAGGTCACACAGTGAGCATCCAGCTCTAGCAGGGGTGGGTTCCTAAGCTTGCACTCCAACCACTAGAATGCACTTCCTCTTTAACTCATTTCAACATATTAAAACTTGAGTCTCCTGGCTCCTGGGTCTGTGCTCTAACCAAAAGCTCATACTGCTCCCTCTGGAGCCACTGATGCAGTGAATAATCCCCTTAAAGAACAGTTACATACATACCGCAACAGTAGATCTTTGAGAGAAACTCTTCCATTAGGCCACATCCTTGGAACTACAGTTGTCAGGCACTAGGACCACATGGAAACTTTTGCTAACCAGGGGCCATGCATGGTGACATCATGCACTAGCATCTACATAAACGTGGGTGGCCCCATCACTTCTCAGTTCCCCATTGGAGATTAGACTCGGAGGACCGCCACCCATGGGGAACCAGGAAATCAGACCAGCTCCAAGCATACAAGGTAATAGAAGGTGCTGGATATCACAGCCATGGATTAGGATCAGGCACAATATCTGAGTTAACCATTACTGAAGCAGAAGGGTGACGAAGGGAGAGATGCAATGGCCTAATGGAAGAGAGTCTCTCAAAGATCTGCTGTTACGGTAAGTATGTAACTGTTCTATCTTCTTCGAGGTTTTCCATTAGGCCACACCTTTGGAATGAGTCTCAAGTAATCCCAAAAGGCAGTGGGAAGTTGGTACAGTTTGATACATTCAAGACGGGTGACCTTGCAATACAGCAAGCCCAAAGCCAGCACATCTAAGAGAGGCTATGTCCAGATAGTAATGTTTATTGAAGGTGTAGACAGTGCTCCACATGGCTGCAGCACAAATGTCACCAGCAGGGAAATTTCTCAGACAAGCAGTAGAGGTGGCCATCTCCCTTGTGGAATGCTCATGAACTGCACCAGTAAGTTCCATACTGTACTTCCTAAAACAGAATGTAATACAATGTGCCAGCCATTTGGACACACACTGTTTAGACACAGATGCACCCTCTTTCCCAGGGTGAATGAAACAAAAAGCTGAGAGGACTTTCTGCAGTTCTTGGTGTGATTCACATAAAATCTCAATATTCTATGTACACCTACAGTATGGAGCAATGTTTCACCTTGATTGGCATGCTTGATATAAACAGAAAGCTGTATTGTTTGGTTATGTGTGTAAATTCAGAACCACCTTCAGTAGAAACTTAGAATTTGTATGCAACAAAACTTGATCTTTGTGAAAAATCAGATAGGGAGGCCCACACAGTACAGCCTGCAGCTCTGAAATCCTTTAAGTGGAAGTAATAGCAACTAAAAAAATAATTTTCCATGATAGAAAATGTAGGCCACAACTCGCAGCCAGCTCAAACGAATCCATCGGTTCTTAAGAACAAAATTCAAGTCCCAGGGAGGGACTGGATTATGAATAGGAGGTTTCATATGCAGAATATGTCTCAAAAAAGTATGGGACACCTCCAGTTGTGCAACCGTACATCCATGAATAAGGGCATGGAAAGCTGATATACTGTTGCAACCAAATGCACCTTAAGGGAGGAATACTGTAGGCCAGACTCTGGCAGGGACAGCAAGTATTCTAGTACTGCATTTACAGGACTTGTGACAGGGTTCAAATTCTTGGAAATAGCTCACAAAGTGAACCGCTTTCACGTCAAGGAATAAGTATGCCTGGTAGAAGGCTTTCTAGCCGCAACCAGAACATCAGCAACTTTAGGATATAACCCCAAAATGTGCCACGGCTATATTTTCAAGAGCCATGCATGTGGATGTAGGGACTTCAGGTCCGTATGGACCAGCACCCCTTGTCCTGCAACAACAGACCATGAAACAATGGTAGAGGTGCTGGAGGCTTCACCATCAGTTGTTGTAGGAGTGGAAACCACATTTGGTGGGGCTACAACGTGGCAATGAGAATGACGGTGGCACCCTCCATCTTCAGCTTGAGCAGTATCCTCTGTATTAGAGGAATTGGGGGGAATGTGTACATGAATTTCCCTTTCCAGGAGAGGTGTGATGCATCTTACCAGAAAACTCCAGGCCCTGGAGCAAGCGAGCAGAAATGTGGCAGTTTTGCATTGTGTGGGGAAGCAAAAAGGTCAGGCTCTGGATGACCCCATCTTGCAAAGATGTCATCTACCACAGAGGTTAGCAGTTTCCATTCATGCATTTGGGATGGCAACCTGCTTAGTCGGTCTCCTAGTATGTTTTGAGTACCTGGGAGATGCACAGGTGAGAGGTGCAGGCCATGGGACACAGCCCAGTACCATACTTTCATTGCCTCCCTGCATAGCAGATAGGAATGAGTGCCCCCTTGTTTGCTGATGTAATGCATCACACTGGTGCTGTCTGTCTGGATTAACAGAGGACCTGATGTTATATGTTCCTGGAATGCCCTGAGACTGAACAGAGCAGCTCTCAGTTCCACAACACTGATGTGTAAGTTAGTCCCTACCTGGAACCATAACCCTTGAGTCTGGTAGGAACCCAGATGCGTACTTCCTCTGGAACCCAAAGCATCTGTGGTGAGGATCTTCACAGTAGTGAGGACAAGGAATGGAACTCTCTTTAAAAGACTGGTGCGCTCCATCTACCACAGTAGCACCCTGAACAATGGAGTCATGACAAGGACCTTTTGATCCAGCTTGGCCATCAGCCGATCTCACTGGACCCCGAGTGTCCACTGTGGTATTCTCATATGCAAGCATGCTAGTAGCACCATCACAATGGCCACAGCTATAGAGCCTAAAAGGTGCAACATGGCCCATGCAGGAACACTGTGACTTCTGTATATCAACTGTGCTTCCTATGTGTTGCAGTCTTTGACAGAGAGTCAGCACTGACTAGGGGACATTCACTGTGATCCCCAAATCACTGAAAAACTGCCTTGTTCTTGACAGGGTATGCAGTAAATCCTCTCTGGAGCTGGCCTTCAGAAGCCAGTCATCCTGATAGGGGAACACATACAGACCCTCCCCACGAAGGGCTGCTTCCACTACTGCCAAGCATTTGGTAAAGACCAATGGTACAGATGACAAGCCAAAGGGCAATACTCTGAACTGACAGTGCTCCCCTTCCAGCATGAAATGTAGATAGTGCTACGGGCTTTTCTGATCTTGATATGAAGGTCCTCCTCCTTTATATCTAGAGAGCACAGCCTGACCCCTTTTGCAGAAGCAGAATCAGAGTTTGCAGGGATACCTTACAAAACATCTTGTATTATATGCAGAAGTTGAAATCCCTGAGATCTAGTACAAGATGCAGATCCCCTGACCATTTTGGGACCAGGAAATGTCTAGAATAGAACCCTTTGTTTCTCTTGGTTGGAGGAACCGGTTCTATGGCCTGTTTTTGAAATAGCGACAGCACTTCTTCCTTCAGAAAGGACAAATGTCCATGAGGATAATTGGAAGGAGGCAGAGGATGATCTAGAGGGGTTGATAACAGCTCCAGAGCATGCCCCTTGCAATTATCTCCAGTATCCATTCTTTTTAGGTGCAGGGAGATTCTGCCCCACAGTCACCCCTGCAGGTAACAGCAGAAGTGGTATAATCTAAGAAGAGTCAGGTGGAAATGGTAGGGGCAGAGCCACTGGCACTGACTGCTTTGGGTGCTTTTGCTTGGGCACTGGGGGGGGGGTTCTGGCAGAGAACCACCTCCACTACCTCGTCTTTTGATGATGGATGTGACCACCTCTTGTAAAAAGCTGATGAAAAGAGCCCCACTAGTGACCACTAGAAGGAGTGGGTAAAAGGACTTAACAGATCTGAGGGTCATTTTGGATGTCTGAAGCTCTTGAGTGTCTCTTCAGCATCATAAATGCACAGTTCTGTCCCCACAAATGGAGCATTCAAAACTGCCTGCTGCATATCGTTAGCAAAACCAGCAACTCTAAGCCAAGACTAGGGTCTCATGCATATACCTGAAGCAGCAACTCTCGCAGAAGCATCAGAGATATCACAGGCAGACCTTAGCAAATGTTTTGCCAACCTCAGCCCCAGAGGTTACAGTTTTAATTAGTTCCTTCTAGGCAGAGCCCTCAGGTACAGCCTGGGCTGCACTCTTAGCAGCTTTCCACAGGTTATTCTGGCATCTAATTATACGGGCCTGCTAGTTTGCAATCCTAAGGCTCAATGATGCAGAGGCATAAGTACACCAGTCCATCACATCCAGCCTCCTAGATTCCTAGTCAGGAAGCAAAGTACTCAGGTGCTTGGGAGCCTTGGATCTATCATGAGCAGCCATGATGACTACTGAGTCCGTTTCTGGCTGGTTAGCATAATAAGGCTTAGAAGATGGAGCAGAAAACTGCTTGTCAGCCTTTCTGGGCACTGCAGGCAGTGAGTTTGGTCTGTGTCATGCAGCAAAGGTAGCATCCTATAATGCAGGATAAATAGGAGGAATTAAAATGAAGGGTAAGCCAGGAACCTCCAAAACTTCTATTAAATAATTTTTAGTGGACTCTTCTTCATCCACTACAAAATCCATGGCAGTTTGCATTTGTTGCATCATGGCTCGAAAAGTGGGATCCTTAGGAGGAGACCTCAGGGGTATATACCACTGCATCCTCATTGCAGGATGACAGGGAAGAACTAGAATGACTGGCAACATACTGTTCTCCCTCATCATCCCCCTTTAAATCCTCCTCTAATACCATGAGGTCAGGATTATATTTCAACTTGTCGACCTTCCTGTTGACGACGGGAGCCACAGAAGTCATCGTAGATAACTGTAGTGGCTGAGAGGGAGGAATCTTCTGTGTGCTGGAAGTAGTCATCAATAGGAGCTGAATGCCTGATGGCCTCATCGATGGAACAAAAGCCTGCCTAAAGTAAGCCAGGCAGAATGCAATGTATCATCTCTGATAATGATACTAGCACAGCCTGAGAGTCGACAATGCCCTGGATTGATGACAGACCTTGCCCTGGCAATAATCCACAGTAGGTGCAGTAGTGCCTAAGCTAGACTCTGACCTTCATGTCTCAGTGATGGTCGGGGAGGCTATCATCAATGCCACTAAAGCGGGTGCTGACACTGAATGATTATCTGGTCTCAACGGTGACCAGACCTCACTGGGAAGCAGATATCTCCTTGTCTCTATGGTTATGGTTATGACCCAACAATAAAAAAAGCTGTGACAATGACCATTCTCTGTCCCAGTCCTTCAACTTTGACTTAGGTGGCTGCATCTTGGCTGATGTGGATGGCAACAGTGATTTTGGGCCTTGCTCCTTCTCCATGGCTGCTAATGTTTTTTGGGGAAGGAAAGTTTCTAGAGTTTCTTATGATGTCACCTTATTGCTTGGTTGAAACCCTGGCAGATCTCACAAGTCCTCACATTGTGGGACAGGCCTGAAAAGCACACACAAACAATGTGTGACTCTTCTTTATAAATTCTGTCTCCACACTTACAATACTGAAATAATGTAGACAGAGAGTTCAGTGGCATACAGAGACAACAAAAAATCTGGCAAGATAAAGAAACGAGTGAACGGCAGTAGCTAGTTGATGGCATTTCCTCAGCAGGTCCAACAAGAATGACTCACGATGGGAAAAGAACTGAGGAGTGATTGGGCCACCCTAATTTATGTAGATGATGATGCATGGTGTCATCGTGGGTGGCTGATGGCTAGCAAAAGCTTCTGTGTAGTTATAGTGCCTGACGGCTGAAGTTCTACAGATGTGGCCTAATGGAAGAGATATCCTCTGAGATTTTCCCATTCCCCTACCTCTCAAATGACATTTGGTAGCATTGTTATGTCATGCGAGGCTACTGTATTAATGTTTTAAACAGGATGTCTTTTGAGACAACAAGTCTTGATGAATGGAACATCAGTACATATGAGACACAAATCTACAGAATGTATAATGCAGTATATTCTTTATTATTCATTTACATTGTGTCAGGCATATTTACAATGGCATCTAGGCAGGTGTGTAAAAACTATATAAAATAAATTGAAAAAAACTATAATTATGTTGCTGCTTTTGTTTCACGATGGTGGAAAAGATAATCAGGTTAGCACAGTTTCTTATGATGGGATAAAGTAAATTCCAAGGTGCATGTTTAGTATGAAAAAGAAGCCCTGCCTAAAGAAAAGTCTGGTGTTGGAGATAAGGTACTGTACTCTGTATGTATGCTGGCTGAGCCAGAAATCTACTATACAAATATGGAACTGAAAGGTTGTTTACTGATTTATACACCAACTTTAGACAGCTTGACTGCCTTCAGTATTTACCAAATGTTTTTTAGCAATCCCATTCCGCTTGCTCCTACATCTTCAGTAGCAAATGTATGAAGCTGGCATGGGGTGGGAGTTCTGCCACACAGGACATTTGGAGTGGTGGTTGGAGAGTCTTTAAACTAGGACAGTGGTGGACAGTGCTAGGTGTAGGAGAATACCCATGCTCAAGCCAGGCACCGAGAGTAAAAAAGTGACTTTAAGAAACACAAAATGGTCAGGAGGAAACACAAAGTCCTTCACTGCAGAACAGCGAAGTAAGGAGTGTGGCTAACAAGATGGATGGAGTGTGAGCATCTTCAGTTAAACTACTGTATGATGTAGCATGGAAAATAGAGTTCTGGTGCAATGAGTGAATAGGCTGGGATGCCAGGGTAGAATGGTACAGTTCTTTAAGGAGGGATGAAAAAAGACACTTGTGGGAGTATGTTATTGACCACCAGGTACCACAGGAGAACATTACTTGCAACAAGACTTGGAACAGGCAAAAGAAATTTGGTCGAGTGCTTCCAACCACCCAGTGGGCATTAATCCCCCATACAGCCCTCCTTTGTCTGTGATTAATGTTTACTTCTACTAGGTGTCACTTGATTCTTATGGAGGATTTTAACCTACCTGACATGGGCTGGGAGGAGAAAAGTTCTTGAGGGAACACAGGGAAGGGATTCTTGTCAGTCATAATGGACTGTTTCCTTCTTCAATGTCAGGCACAAGACAAGAGGGAAGGTAGTTCTTGATCTGCTGCAGAATAGTGTGGATAACATTGTTAAAGCAAAACGAGTGGGAAAGCCAGTGGGTTACAAGGAAATAAATCAATAAGTAGTCAGATTGAATTTGAGGTGACAGTGGAAGCTACCTTACTAAAAAAAAGACTCGGATGCTAAACTTCAGGAGAGCTGATTCTGATTTATTTATTTGTTTTTTTGACCAGACAAGAAAGGCTAGGAAATATGTTCATGTTTTCAAGCTTATTCCAAAGGTGGTGTCGGGGGTATGGTGGTAAATATTGAACCAGGTTAAGTGTTGATCATTTAGTGAATGAGCATATTTGGCCAGGACACTAGGGGAATTCCCAGACACTTTCTGAAATGTGCCAAGGGGTCTTCAACATCCACCTAAACTGCCACAAAAAAAGGCATACAAGATCTCAGCACTAAGAGTCCCATACCAAAGGGTGGGTCTGGTCCCAATTTGCACTGTGTGTGCAAAAACATTTTTTTTTATGTACAACAGTATCAGGCTGATTTTGTTGACTTCCAAGCTGACATCTGCCTTAACTAGAAATCCCAGAATCCCCTGCTGCTCACATCAGAGGAGGGCTACAGCACTTGGAAATTCAATATCCTGCAGTGCATGCTAGAATTTTTAGAAGTGCTGATCTTTTGTTTACTGGTCCTGCTATCCTCCTGGAGCTAAGTACAGTCAAGGACAACTAGACTATACTATACTAGATGGTTATCTTTCACTTCTTGCAGCAATGAAATAGTAAAAACTTTTTAAGGAAGCCTGGCACATACTATTATTTACAGCAGTTCACTACTTTCTTGTACAGGTGTAGACATACATGTTTTAACTATAATTGTTATTATATTTTATGTCTGTACAATGTCCATTATACTGCTGGCAACCCATGGTACTTGTGTAAAAGAAGTTATGTTAACTCATGTATTTTCCCAGGTAAAATAAAAGTAAAATAACAAATTACTGATATGCAAAGTTTCAGCGTACACCTTCATCAGTGTAAACACAATTGGTCCAGCATGTCTATCTGTAAGTGTGTCTACAGCTATATAATACACGGTTTAAATCTAATTAGATAATAATAGGTGCTTTTACATGGCAACCTACCTACACTGCAATGGTTTTGTTGTGCTCATTCCCGCTCTGTCTTCCCCTGCAGCATGTGCTTTTACACACCAGTGGTCACATCGATTCCAGAGAGAGGCTCACAAGACCTTCTAGATACCCAGTTGCTTTCCAGTGCTGCACTTCCTTATGCTGGGTCCCGAGATTTGTGCGTACAATACGCAGTGTGTAGTGTCAGTGGCTCAGTAGGTAGCACACTCGCCTCTGAGGCCGGGAGATCAGAGGGCTGTGGGTTCAGTTCCCACATTTGGCACTTAGGTTAATATCCCAGTACTGATACTGCAGTGCAGCATGAGAGGGGTGCTGCACTTCTGAGATGCCATCTTTCGGATGAGACGTTAAACCGAGGTCCCATCTGCCTGGATTGGTGGCAGTTCAGGTGGACGTTAAAGATCACATGGCATTTATCGAAAAAGAGTAGGGGAATTTCCTTGGTGTCTTGGCCAAATTTCCTTCATTCACTAAAAAAAATTCCACCAACAGCTTAGTCTGGTTCAAGGTCAGTTGGCATTCATCTGTATCCCCCTCCCCCGGGTCGTGCCTGAAAATAGGCAGGATTTGTTTAGTGCACTTACCTGGTCAACAAAAACTAAATAAATAAAAAATAAAATACTGTGACAGAGTTCAGCTACACATAGTTTCAGATACTAGAAAGAAAGCTGAATTTGGATAACTAGGCACGTTTCAGAAAGGGCAGCTAAAAGGTGCTTTAAAAGCACTTGGAGAGTGGTGCCATGGTACTGGGCATGTGCTTATGTATACTCACATCCCAAGGAATAAGAATATGCATACTCGCATGTGCAGTATCACGGCACCACTCTCTTAGTACTTTTTAGCCTCTGTTTCTGAAAAGTGCCTAGTTTCCCAAGTTCAGCTTTCCTTCTAGTATCTGAAAATATATGTAGCTGAACTTGGTCATAGTATTGCACGCACGAGCCTCAGGACCCACCATAAGGAAGTGCAACATTTGTAAGCAACAGAGGATCCTGGAGAGTCTCACGAGACACTCTCTGGGATTGGTGTGAACGTTGCACTCCTAATACACAGTGGCACTCAACAGGGAAATGCAACAGCGAACCCAGGAAAGCAGGGAACACCAGACCAGTGAATGCTCACCTGTGTTGCAGTGTTAGCTCGCCCCTACATGACAAAAAAGGTAACGTTTCAGTTGCTCTGTACCACTCGTTGCAGTGCAGAGCCTGTTGTGTAAAGGTGCCTAATGTGTTCAATGATTCTTTAAACAATTCATGTCTCATCTGCTTCCCACATGTACACACACTGTGAGAAGGCCCAGTGCAGCAAAGCAAAAATCCCCATGGTCTGTCCTCATCCAACTGGTGTCACGTAAAGGTTTCGCACTGGCCCCCTGGATAGGTGATGATTTTTTTGCAGACACAGCCAAACAAACTCAATATTTGCTCCTTTATTTGGCCAAGCAAGCATGGCTTAAGGTAATAATCTGCTCCAACATTCAGGGTCATTCCTCACCCAGATGAGCATTAAGACTAGCCAGCAAACTAGTATCTCAGTCTCTTCACTGTGTAGACATCACAGAGCAAAACCTGTTGCTCGAAGATGAGTAAAAAATTCTCTAAAATCCTTATTTCGTAACTCTAAATGGGACAGTCTCTTAAAAAGCCTTTTAGTTTCAGTTCCTTTTTGTACATCCATATAAAGAACTGCACTTTAAAACGCCATGGGCTCATCTGCTTTAAAAGCAGGTGAAAAGGTACTTAACTTTGCATCATGCAAACAGGTCATGCTAAAGTCAGCTCTTCAATTCTCTGAGTGTGGCATGCTCCTTTTCCTGGTAGCCCGTTCAATCTAACACTGGAGAGTTTGTAGACAAGAAGAATTAAATATTAATCAAAGTCCAAGGCAGTTTAAAGCTTCTGCTCCATTAACCCAGGCATCACTGCAGATGGATTGAACAGCTTTGTGTTTTCAAAAAGATGAGGCTTTTAGTCCTTTTTCCCTTATGGCACAGCCAAAACTGCGTACACCAGACCATCAAATTGAGTAATGTTTTCCATACACTGTCTTGATTGTCAACTTTCTTGTACTGCAGTTCAGTTATTGACAATCAAAGATGAGTTTTATTTACAGCTTGGTCAGAAGCACATAATGCCACACATGGAACTGAGCCCAGACCCCTGTAATTAGAATATCTTAACATGGGGATAAAGATCATGACTTAATTACCCAATGTGTGCATTAAGTATTATTCGGAAAGAATGGCTTCCTTTCAGAAACCTGTCACACTTTTTCAGTTGTCCCACTTTTCCCTTTTGAGCTAGAAGGCTTCAGACATCTCCAGGGGGCTAAAAGAGTGTTTTGGGAAGATACTGCAGGTGCATAGAAATGTGTCCTCTGGACACTATTAAAGATCATTCAAACAGACTCCCTGAAGATGATGGCCAAAAACAAGAACAAGTCCTAAGCATATGAGGTCCAGAACAGAACATTTGCTTTATTGCAGGCAATAACAATGTACTGTATATGATTTCTTTCTAAATTTTTTCCATCAGTTCACGTTTTGCAAAACGACTTCTGCAGAGTTATAGCTCATGTGCTGCACAGAACTACAGATCATGTTGCATTAAGATGGACCTCTCTTTGGCAAGGAATACTAGCCTGAATTGAAAAGTGAGATCCCAAATGTAGGCCAGTGTATCCTCTGCTGAAGTGCTGCCTGCCCCTGCAACAGTTATTGGGGGGGCTGACTGATTTGAATTCCCTGCAAAGACTCAGGAGGGAACTATGCCCAGACATGAAGGATTCTGGGACAAGAAACTCACTGGCCAAAAACAAGGCATCCTAAGAAGTTCTTGGCTTTTGGACTTGCAATGTATACACAGGAGACTGAAATGTTTTGAAATCCAGATAGCTCTTAAGGGATTTTTAACATTTTCCCACCACAACAGTGTGCTTTTTTGCCAAGGCCCTTGGGACAGAAGACCTTGTGACAACTGGTTGATGATCCAAAGCTGGAGACAAACATACCAGCAAACAAGAGCAAGGACAGTTGTAGTCCAAGTTAAGACAGTGACCACTAGAGCAAATGTTGCATTACAGATAAAGGCATAGGCCCAGCTCAAATTTTGAGATGAACATTCCTGCAAGCCAGAACAGTTAGCTGTAGACCAATTTGAGAGAGTGACAACCAGGGCAAAGAATGTACTACTGATAGAGGCAACCACCCAGTTTAAATGTTGTCATCATTTCCTGGCTGTGTTGTTATTCTTCTTTTCAAGACCAGCAATATTGGGACCTTTTAGCTTTGTTTACACAGCTGCATTTGCACAGGTTACTGTGGTGCAAATGCAGACACGTGGACACTTACCTAATTGAGGTAAGCTGTTGCAATTGTGGAGATGTGTACCAGAGTGAGCTGTGCAAGCAGCTGTGTGGATAGGCTGCATTGCTCACTCCAATGCACAAGGGAACACTCCCAGCATTCATTTGTGCCCTGTCATGATCCTGCAGCCTGATTCCATCGGCTATCCCTCACCCCCAAGGAAGTAATGCGGTTTGATTTCATAGTAAACATTGTAATTGTGACAAATAGTGGGACAAGTCAGTTTATTTAATGTTTTTGTTCTTCCTTTAGTATTTAATTTGGCCCCAGTTTCCAAACTGCTTCACCCCCTCCTGCTGCTACCACCATTTCCCGCTTCCATCGCCTGCTGCCCTATTTGCATCACCCACTGCTACTCCCCCACTCCGGCTGGCCCCAGTTTCCCATCTGTATTACCCACTGCTTTGCCATCACTGAAGGTGACAGTAACCAGCTGACCCCCCCCCCCACCTCCCAGACTTATGGTCCCTCTCCAGGGAATCTTGCATTGACACTGAGAAGGGCTCTGTAAAAACATAAATGGATCGGCTCTGGAGGGCATGGCATCAGTGAAACAGCCCACAAGCCACAGCATAGCAGCCATGTAAACAGGCCTTTAGAGTCACAGAATGATTGCTTTGGATACATCCCCACAGTAAACTATTACCCAGAAGGACAGAGCCCCCAGATTATTGGAAAGTTAAAGGAGGGAATTAAGGAACGTGTCCCTTAGTTCTTTGAGTGTGGCATGCTTATCACTGCAGCCACATCTCCCCAGAGATTAAATATATCTCAGCATTATGCAACTGTCATGACCTCTTTGGCAAAGTCAGTGGAGGGCAAAGATTTCCTTATTAGTCAGGGCCAACTAAGAGAGGCCATAAAGAAGAGGGGTCGAGAGGGCTGATGGAACCGATATTTCTCTTGGGGGACAGCCCATGGAATCAGCAGAGAGGTCTCCCTTATTAGATGGCACTGGTTCCAAGTGTGTTAGATGGTCCTATAGAATATACATCCCAGAGTGATACCTGCCAATACATTCACCATCTCTTTTCAGAAACGTTTTTGCACTCCCATGATTTTGTACATTTCTGCTTCTCAAAAAGACATTGTTTGCATCATAAAGAAGGGCAGGCTTATTGCAACCTCAATCCTCAGGCTCCAGTTCATTCCTGGAATGCCATAAATCCATCTTCCTGTGGCTTACCACTAAGTGACAGCAGTGTGGCATGTCAGCCTGCTGTTTATAAGCAGAGAAGTGCTTTTCTTCAAATGCTTATGCAGACAGATTTTTAGTGGCACTTCAATTGCACAAGGGCTCAATGATTTAAACCTGTTTTGGCTCACAGAATTTGTAGGATTCAACAGAACCCCTTTTCAGATGAAGCTATGCAGGACCAAAACAGGTAAAGCAACCAATGCATTAGTACAAGGATGACCCCATACATAAAAAGGCTATATTCACCTATGGGATTGCAGCTCAGAAGGACATGCACTAGGTAAACAGGAAAAATGCACATGGGGTACCAAGACATTACTGTATGATCAGCAGGCTTATTTATGGAACAGAAGAGCTTCTGCCAATGATCTAGAAGGGAAATGCCTTACAGTTCTGAATGGCAACAGAGACATCCACTTCCAGCCACCAACTGGAAAGATAGAGAACAACCAGAAACTGCATCACTAATGTAACTAGCGGATGTTGAAGCTTTTGCCTACTCCAACACTTTCCTTATAGCTCACTGTAAACATCCAGTTACTTCTAATGGTGCCGAACCCATTATGTGATGTTAAGGTTCACTTACTTGGGTGTAAATTCTGTTTTTAGTTGACGCTAAAGAGAAAAGTCAATTTATTAGAGGATAAAACCTGCCCTGTGGTAATGAAACAGCTGTGACTATAAATTTTTCTGCAGCTTAATGTTCTCACACACAAAGCAATTAGGGCTTTCTAACAAATAGTCTTGCCAAGTGTAATTGGAAAGTGCATATCACTGAGCAGCTTCAGCGATATATCAGATAGATTAAATCCCTTTTATGATTTTGCTTTAAATAATGAAATCAAGAACACAATGGAGACTGTTAAGCATGTTCTTTTCTATATTTAAATGGTAACAAGAACTTCAGAGCTGCCATCATGTAGGGCTTTTCCCTTATAAATAATTAATGCAGCCACAACCCAATGACAGCACCCCACTGGTATCAGGAAGGCATTTTCATCTGGAGTTAGTGTCTCCTGAAATATTTCAGGATGAAAACTGTCACACTACAGCAGATGCCTGGTCAAAAGTGGCCTTGTGATACTGTCTGCTAATGGCATGTGCAAGGTCAAATATATCTGACATAGTAAGTGTACATCTTTTAGAGGTACATTAATTTTATTTATTTTCCCAACCCAGGGCTGGGCTTGAACAAAACTACTAGAGATAATAATGATGAAAATGAATCCACTCAATATGTATGCAAGCCTCTCCTCCACACCTTTACAATAAGGACAGCAAAACATATATGAAAGACAAAAAAATATACGTGTTTTCCTTCATTTCTTTTAAAACCAACAGCAGGTCTTACAAGCCACTGAAAAGCATCAATCTTCAGCACTCTTGTGTTAGTTTATAAAAGCACTAGAAAATAATAGGCAATTTAGGCATTCTGAAATTAGTTACAACATGGCCGGAGATTGCTATGTAACTCATACTACAATTTTCTGACAGTGTTCTTCCATTGAACACACTTCAGAGGCAGCCTCCCAAAGCTATAATCTACTATAATCACATTCAGTGTTCAAAACAATTACTTTTCTATGGGAGAAGCAAGCAAAGGAACAATGGTACCCAGTTCCATGCACTAGGCAGTTTGTAAGCACTGGTCTGTCAGAATAGGCAGCCATTGACCAGGCTGAAAATGGGACAATGTAACAATTAAATAATATACCCATATGTCCTACTTGCACTGTATACTGAATTTTCTGTAAAGGTTTCAAATAAAAACTGTATCAGTGCCACTTCTGACTGTGAACATAATCTGAAGCAATTATACCCCCAACTTTAGGTATGCACATTTCACTATGATTTTATTTAAAAACACAAATAAATGAAAAACAATGGTAGCAAAAGATACCTCTAGGAATGGGCTTAACATTTCTTATACAAATACATTACTGGCTTGCATTCCATTGCCCACATAGCGGTTTCAGGATAAAAAAAATATGAATGAGTTTTTGGCAAGCCTGCTCCAGCTGTAAGAGCAAATATTTCTTGTTAGTTAGAAGCAATGGCTAATTTCTCTAACAATTACACAAAACACAAGTTCATTGCTAAATGTTTATGTCTCAAACTCAGACTGCAGTACATCTTATTTTAAATTATTAACATCACTCCTGGGGAGGATTCTTTCATAAAATATTTACACAGCAGCAAAAGTGACAGCTCAGGACTCTGTATTTTGCCAGCTGTAATAAACCATGCAGATGCGTTGCTTCCATATCATGTTTTCCTGATAGCCAACCTTTTTCATTAAAAACATAGCAGCTACTTTTGTTTTGCTTTGTGACCTTTGTTATGAAAGGCTGAGTCAATATAACACTGTCAGGCTGTAGGCCCTGCTCCCTGGGAGTAGCCAGGGTCAAAAGTCAGCCCTTTTGCTAATGGCAACACATACTGCAAAACACAAGGGGCAGGGCTGCATTTCAATTAGTTTTTCAATTACTTGTGACAATCATTGCACGTACCAAAACACTGTAAAGCACAATGTACTTCCTATCAAGTAATGAAACTGAAAGGGTCACAAAAATGATATCCACATGAAGCTAAAGAAACATTCCAAGTCCATACAGTAGTACCGCTGAACAATTTGAAATGTACTAATGAAGCCACATGTGAGCCTAACAGTCAGTGAAACTAGAGCAGATCCGCAATTAAGGAATCCCACATCAGATCAGGCAACAGTCAGTTGTGACTGACGTTTAATGACAGATGCAATGTGTACAGTAATATTTCCAGGAAATAAAATGTACTGCAACATATGCAGGGCCCCCAGCTCCCTGTGGCACTTCAGGCCTGATTTCTGTGGCAGGGCTTGCAGGCTTATGTGGCAGCATTTGCTCATTCCTGCGGTATGCATTGTTGCTACAATATAATCTGGTGCCATCGCATGCTGAACCTAGGGGAAGGGCTTTAGGATAAACAAGGAGGGAAAGAAATCTAGGCACTATGGAAAAAATGTATACTTTAATGCAAATTATCATCAAGAACAATGAATTCTGCAGCATAACATACATTCTGGGGCCTGATGTAAGTTCTGCAGAAAATTCTGCAGCCATGGAATCACTGAAGTCCAGGGGCCTTGAACATATGCATCACGATAAAAGACATGGCTCTTCCAGCAAAAAAAAGAGACATACTATACCAGACTATACCAGACATGGTAAAACTGGATTCCAGTACTCAATGATGAAACTGGAGGAGGCACCAACAAAAGAAAATCATAGCACGCAATTAAAGAGCAGGTGCTTAGTACGATGTATATTTTAAAGAATGAAGGTTTGGGGCCTTTAGATACCGCTGTAATCCTTTTGTTTGCTTTTATTTGTTTCTTTCAGCACCTTTTCATCATTGTATTTGCATTTTGCCAACTACTAGCAAAAAAGAATACAAAACCAAAAAGGGGCTCGCACTAGGACGAGGTGCCATGGAAAACTTTAGAAAAGTTTCTCTCTCTTGGACCAGTGTTTTTGTGTGGTGGTGAGTGCCTGGATTTGTGTTTTTCATAGCAAAAAGGAATGCAATCGAATTATTGTATTGTGATGACAGAAAATCTTTATTGGCAAGGCTGGCAGTGTATTTCAATGGGAAACTGCATGCCTGTTTCTCAGATTTTTATAGAGAAATAACTTTCTACCACAAAATATTATATATTTAATAGAAATATGTGATTTTTGATAAACTGTGATCTTTTATTATAATTTAGCAAGTGACATTTTCTTCATAACCAGATTTTACTGGGGAGAAAAAAAAAGAAGCCAATTATTGTTTAAAAATTATTAAATTGTAGATGGACCACTGTAGTGCAAACATATAAAAGTCAAAGTTTGTTTCTGAAAGAAGTATCTGTTTCTTTTGGAAAATATAAACAAATGTATTTAGTTTCTCATTGAAATACATTGGGCCCCTAAGTAGCTGGCAGTTTCTGACATCACAATACCAAGAATCCACTGAATTTGTTTTTACTAGCAGTATGAAAATAAAAGGTAAAAACCTACTAGTTTCACTGCCAGAACAAATATTTTATTATAAAAGTATAAAGTAACTACTAGCACACTAAAAAACAATAAATATAATAATATGTTGTCTATTTGTTAGAAGTAAACACCTGCTCTTTAAATGTAACTGTTTTGACTGCCTAAATAAAGGGAAACATTGACGAACAGTTGTAGTTGCACTGCAGTTAAAGGGAACCTGTACCATATAGGGTCACCTTACAAATAGGTGACTCTTAACAGCCAATCCTTCACCACATGGAAGAAACTGCTGGTACTAGTGCCCCTAAATGGTTTTATTTAACTTTTTACAACCCCCAAAGCAGTTACACATTGCACACATTCCGACTGCTGTGATGACGTCCAGCTCTTCACCGCCTGGTGAGAGCATGGACATTTATCTGGCAGCCCCCATAGGTTTAAGTGCGCACGTACTTTACAGTTCTCCCCACAGAAATAATACATACCAGGGTATAAGTGCCCAGGGCCCTCTGGTACCCTTATTTGAGAAAAATAAAGTGTTATATAACAAATTAGAACACCTTGGCTTGAATATTTGAACCCCTGGAATAGTGTACACTAAAACTATGCCCCAGGAGCAAGATAGTGTTTTCAGCCAATTACAGGTATACTGAAACATGCTTGAAGCACACTGCGTGTGCTAAACACATTTTCTAGTATATCAATTAATGAACACGGGCACTAACCTATATGCAGCTCACAAGCCACAACCCCCTACTAGCCACATGAGGTATGTGTCCAGCTGGAAGCTACAGGGATGCCAGAAGCAAATGAGCTGGTACTGCTCAAAAAAAGGTGATTGCTCCTGTGGTGCAGCCTGCCATATTCAATCCTCCCCAAGCAATCAACCCCATAACCCAGGCAATGATCTGCTGGTCATTTGCATCCCAGTAAGGCCTCATTAGAGGCTGAGCAGCAAACAAGCACTTCCTGGACAGCATCCCACCCCTGCGCGATCCCTGTGTCAGTAATGTTTAACTATTGCTCTAACAGTCCAGTAGCTTTGCCCCTGCCAATCCCTGTTCCAGTTGTATGATTCATAACCCTCGTAGTTTAGTGGCCTCACCTACATGACCCCTGTTCCAATGATAAGATCCACAGCCCTGCTAGTCTAGTGGCCTCTGCCCAATCCCTGTTCTGCTGACAAGATACATAGCCCTGGCAGTCTAGAGGCCCTTCCATTGACTGAGCACTGTTCCGTAATAAGATCTATAGACCTAGTAGTCTAGTGGCTAGCCACCCAATACCTGTTCTGATGATAGGATTAACAGCCCTGGTAGTCAAGTGAGCCCCCCCCTACTCAATCCCTCTTCCAATATTACAGTCTATAGCCCTGGCAGTGTAATGACCCCCACCAACTCCCTGTGTTGATTATAATAAGATCTATAGCCCTAGTAGTCTACTGGCCAGCCACTCAATCCCTGTTCTGATGATAGGATTTACAGCCCTGGTAGTCTAGTGCCCCCAAACTGATCCCTGTTCTGATTCTAGGATCCACGGCATGGTAGTCTAATTACTCCCTACCCAATCCCTGTGCCAGTGAACCATTCACCCAACCATCCAGCCCAGCATGACACCGAGATGATGACTGACACTCACCCACCACTGCCAGCAACCGTTTGCCACATACAGCTTTGGTAAAGGTATCGAAGTCCAAATGTGGGCCTCCTGCACATGCACACAGACTTACAAATGATTATAGTCCATCAGTCTACCAGCCATATCTATAACACCATGCAGTGGAATAACACCAAACCTGGGGGACGGATATCTTAGAATCCACCCCCTCCCCATGGACACACAAGTGAGGCATCTGGACAATTACACAAAATATGGCTTTGTGGATACGGTAGCAGTCAGACATAGAAACTTTCACAGGCTACATGCGGACAATGGAAGACAGCAGTGGTGGTGAGTGGTGTGTGAGTGACAGCTGGTATTTCAGGGCCCCATTGAGGGGTTAGTAGTGTGGCACAGGGACTGCGTGGGACATGCATCAGAAACATGTTGACAGTATTATAATCAGAAAGCTCTATCGCTGTACAGAATTATAACTTTCAAATAATACCAAGAGTGATTTCCTGTGATTTAAGTGGTCTGTGTGAAATGTTGGTGCAACAGTGGCCTTCTGAATAAAACTCTATGAGACACTGCCAAGGAGACTGAGTTTCAGCTATTTTCATCCACCCTTGTGATGGAGCAACAAATATTGCACTTCCAGTTAAGGCACTGATGACAGTGAACAGTAGCTTGTATGCTTTTTGTGGCTAGAAGCAACCCACTTAAAAGAAAACGTGTCTGTCACTGTGCCATTAAAGTTCTATACTGTTATAATTTTCCTCCTGTGTTGCTAGTCCAACTCAGTGAAAATTCTGACATAAGCATTTCAAACTGCCACTAAACATGGAGTGCAGTGCTGGGTGTAGGAAGAAAAAGCCAAGGTAAAGAAATGAATGGGCAGTTTTTGGTTAAAAACTACTTTGATGTTGTGGTTGTTTTATGCCAAGCCTTTTTTTTAACGTTAGATTGATTCTGTTTTTATCTTTGGGCCTTTACTTTAGAATACTGATGGTAGATGTGCTTTAAAAGTATGGCACTTACCTAGGACAGCAGAAAATGTTCTATTCTGTGCAACATAAGCATATTCCAGGAAAGTACAGGTACTTAAGAACTTACTGTAACAGTAGATCTTCGAGAGAGGCTCTTGCAGTAGGTATTCACACATGACTGACCTGTCAGGGGTCAGAACCCCACGGAAACATTTCTAGATAGTAGTCACTGGCAGGGGACTGCCCCCACGTCAGGTGACTGGCGTCATACGATGTCAGTATAAAGTGGTGGTCCCCCACACCTGCCTTCTAGTTCTTTACCACCAAGGGCCAAAAGAGGCAAAATGAGAGAGAAGAGGATATTTCCCCCCATGGAAATGGAGCCAAAAAACTTTAGGGGGATGGAGGGCAGGAAGGCAATACCTACTGCAAGAGCCTCTCTTAGTTAACTGTACTATCTTACTTCAAGAGGGCTCTTGCAGTAGGTATTCACATATAGGACTAAGTCCCAAGCAGTCTGGAACAAGGAAAAGCACTCAGGAAGAGGATTGTCATCTATAGCATGGAACCTCAGGCTGAACGGGTCTCATGAAAGGAGACCTTGTAGTACAGCCAAACTGAAGTCTGCTCTACGCTGAGAGGCAATGTCCAAACTGTAGTGTTTCGTAAAGGTATGGACATAGTCCCAGTTATGGCTGCACAGATGTCTGCCACTGACACATTCTTGAAACAAGCCGCAGAGGTAGCTACTCCTCTGGTGGAGTGACCTCTGACTTGACCCAGCAGGGTCATGTTGTACTTGTCGTAAAGAAAGTTATACAATTAGCCAACAGTTTTGATAGGAATTGCCTAGAAACAGCACTGCCTTCTCTTTTGTGAACAAAAGAGACAAAAAGCTGATCAGATTTCCTGAGATCCTTAGTCCGAGTGGTGTAGCATCTCAGTATCCTGTGACCATCCAAAGTATGCAAGAGGTACTCCCCTTGATTGGAGTGTTGCGTAAAGAAAGCAGGTAGCTCAATGGATTGATTCAGTGTAGATTCAGCCACCACCTTAGGGAGAAACTTAGGGTTGGTGCGTAAAGCCACATGTTCCTTGTGGAAAATCAAGTATGGGATTTTGCACATCAAGGCCTGAAACTCAGAAATGCGCCAAGCAGAAGTAATGGCCACTAGGAAGAGTGTCATCCAAGAAAGGAACTTTAAATCTGCTGTAGCTGCCAGCTCAAAGGGAGGCAGGGTAAGCATCTCCAAAATAAAATTCAAGTCCCAAGGAGGGGCAGGAATGTGGATGGGGGGGTCTCAAATGGAGAACCCCTCTGAGGAAAGTCTTAGAGACTTATAACTGTACAAAAGTCCTGTCTCTGAAGGGAATATGGTAGGCTGAGATTGCTGCCATGTGGACTTTCAACGAGGAATGGCTGAGACTCAGATCGAAGAGATGATACATGTAGTCCAGGACTTTGAGTGGGCATGAGAAAGGTTCGAGGTCTTTCAAGCTGGCCCAAATAGAAAATCGTTTCCACTTCATGGCGTAGGTGGACTTGGTGGAAGGCTTTCTGGCCTCTACCAAGATGTCCGCTATGAGCGGAGAATCTCCGAAGTAGGCTTTTGCTACGTCTGCAGGAGCCACACATGTAAATGAAGGGATTTGAGGCCTGGATGAACAAGGGTCCCTTGATCCTGGGTCAACAATTGTTGCGACAGAGAACGAGGAAGTGAAGGTTCCTCTGAAAACTGTTGCAGTACAGAGAACCAAACTTGCCTGGGCCAGAAGGGAGCGATGAGAATCATTCAAGCTCCCTCCAATCTGAGTTTGTTCAGGACCCTCGGAATTAAGGGAATAGGAGGAAAGGCATAAACGAATCTGTCCCTCCAAGCGAGAGACAGAGCGACCCGCCAAAAAATGTCTTGACATGGAGCGAGCGAGCAGAAGGTGGGAAGTTTTGCATTTTGGGGCAATGTGAAGAGGTCTATCTGAGGTGTTCCCCATCACTGAAATATGTTGTTTATGACTTCTTGATCCAATTCCCATTCATGTGATCTGGCTGAGGACCGGCTGAGTTGGTTCGCCAGCATGTTTTCCACTCCCAGACTGTGGATTGCAGTCAAGTGAAGGTGATGCTGGGTTGCCCAAATCCAGATTCTCATCACTTCCTGACACAAGATAAGAACGTGTTCCTCCCTGCTTGTTGAGATACCAGACTACGCACATGTTGTCTGATTGTATGAGGAGATGGCTGGGAAGGATAATGGAGTGTAGAGCCTGAAGGGCATAAAGGACTGCCCTCAGTTCGAACACATTTATGTGCAGGTTTTGTTTGAACTTGGACCAGCTGCCCCGAGTCTTGTGAGACCCGAGATGGGCTCCCCAGCCTTCTTCTGATGCATCTGTCATCAATGTCTGTGAGGGGGAGTTCAGTACTGAAGTGAACTCCCAGGCATAGGTTCTCCTGCACCATCCACCATTGTAAGTTCCTAATCATGGGATAGGAAACTAGCACCTCTTGGTCTAGATTGTCCCTGGTCTGGTCCCATTGTGACCGAAGCGTCCATTGAGAGATTCTCATATGGAGCCAAGTGCATGGGACTGTCGGAATGGCAGCTGCCATTAGCCCAAGAAGGTGAAGGACTGACCTGGTTCTGACCCTCCTGTGACTGGACAGAAGATGGGCTTGAGTCTGAAGGGTGTCCACCCTGTCCGGAGGCAAAAAGGCTTTGCTGATGGTCATGTCCAGAATCACCCCTATAAATTGGAGGCATTGGCAAGGGACCAAATGGGACTTTGCCCAGTTGATGGTGATACCCAGGCTGGTGAAAACCTGCAGGGTAAGGGAAAGGTAGTGATGGAGTTCCTCCTTGGATGGGGCCACCAGGAGCCAATCATTCAGGTACGGGAAAACCTGACCTCCCTGGGTAAGCAAGTGGGCCGTTAACACAGACAGGCATTTAGTAAAAACTCAGGGGCCAAGGAAAGACCAAATGGGACGGTCTTAAATTGGTAGTGATCCCCCTGAAAGCAAAAATAAAGGAATTTGTGGTGGGGAGGGCAAATGGGGATATGCAGGTAGGCATCCTGCATGTCCAGAGTGCATAGCCACTGTCCCTGCCAAAGAAGTGGTAGAAGGCTCTGCAAAGAGAGCATTCTGAAGTGCTTGTACTCCACAAACATGTTCAGGGAGCTGAGGTCTAGAATAGGCCTCACATCTCCCATCTTCTTTGGAACTAGGAAGAAACGGGAATAGTAACCTATCCCCCTAAAGATGGGTGGGAACTGGTTCTATTGCCGCCTTCAAGAGAAGGGAAGTGATTTCTTCTAGGACCAGAGGAAGATGTTGCAGGGAGTAAGATGACTGGGGTGGGGGTGGTCTTTGGGGTGGTTTCTGAAGAAACTCTATTGAATGTCCTGCTGTTATCAACTGGAGCACCCAAGCATCTGAAGTCATTCTCTCCTAACCCGGCAGATGGAAGGAGAATCTCCCCCCCACCGGGTCTTCTGGATCCTTTAGAGGCAATGGGGAGGGAGGGAGTCAGGAGGTATGGGGCAGCACAGCAGCCGAGGCTCCCATGGCTTGGTTGCTGGAGGGGGCTGATGTTTGTTGGCCCGTTTGCCCTGTGCTTTTTGTTTTTGTCGGTTTTGCCTACGAAAGGGATGCTGCTGCCCTTGAGGGGGCCTGTACATAAAGCTGACAGACTTGAGTGCAGTGCCCTTCTCTTGCAGTTTGGTAATGATGTTCTTGACATCACCCCCGAACACCACCGAACCCCTGCAGGGGGCATTCTGGATAGCGGATTGCACTTCAGAAACCAAACCTGATATTCGCGGAGCCAGGCATGACAACATAGGCCTACGGCAAAAGCCGAGCTCCTTCCAGCTGTGTTCACTGCATTGTAAGTGGCACGAAGCATGTGCCGACTGGCCAAATGAGCAGAAGAGACAAGATCTGCCACTTCTTGCTTAGTCTGAGACTCAAGAAGGGAGTCCAATTTGGATTCAACCTGACTAAGGATGGTTTTCTGGTAATCCCCCATATGTGCCACATAATTCAGGGCCCTAATACCCAGGGTAGAAGAGGAATAGATCTGCTTCCTGTATTGGTCCAGAAGCCGGGATTCCTTATCAGGCGGAGACAAGCTGATTTGTTTGGGATTTGCAGAGTGGCCGTGAGCGCTGCTAATGATGACCGAGTCCACCTTGGGGTGTAGATTAAGGAAAACGACACCCTCAGGAGCCTGATATAGCCTGTTTGCCTTCCTCGGAAGGCGGACTAATGCAGAAGGTTGTTTCCAAATGGTGGAAACAAGATCCACGTGAGGTTCTATCCAGGGTGGAATCAACGTAGGAGCGGTCTAGGGCAGATCCAGACAAGCAGTGGGTTTCTTGCGTTGCAGGTCTAGCTCCAGTTATTGCCACTGATGGACCTCCTGGATTTTCCTCAGTAACTCCAGAAAGGAGGGATCCTTCGGCGGGGTCCTTGGCCTGAGGCAATCTGGAGTATTTGGGCGTTTTCAGGATCAGAGCGTCCCATCTCTGAGTCCGAGTCAAATGTATCTGATGATGATGAGGAAGACTCCTCCCTATGAGGGGGAGCGATGGCCCCTTTGGACAGTTTCCTGGGGCACGTATCCTCCCCTCCTCGGGCACCAGAGGGCTCTCCTCTGGTGTCGGGAAAGGGGGGAGGGACTCTCCTGTCTCCGGCATAGGGGATCCTGTGCAGGGTCCGGCGTCAGCAGATGACTCTCGACCTCCCTAGTGAGCCAAGCCTTAGCTTCAGCCCACCAGGAGGCCAGTGTTTCCTTCAGATCCGCTGGTGGCTGGGGAGTGGGCAGTGGAGGTGGAGGAGGAGGGGGATATGGATAATGAGGATATCCAAAGAAGGAGTATCCATAACCTGACAGTGGGCAGCCCGGCATTGGGTACTGTGGCACTGGATACAGTGGCGCTGGATACCCGGGTGCCAAGGGTTCTGATGGAGCAGAGGGACCTGGCAGAGGCCCAGCTGGTGGGCCAGGTGGTGGTAATGCTGGTCCAATGGGCGTTGGGGCCAGCATGGGTACACCTTCAACAGGGTCCGGAGGACCTGACAGTAGGAGACGCCAGATGGTGTTGGGTATGCCCGCGCCGGGACTAGAGTCTGAGGGTCCATCATCAGGGTGTCAGGCTCCAAAGGAGGGTTCCTTGATAGCAGCATCTCAGTATACCCCGTGACGAATAGGGAAGAAAGATTAAAATCACCAGGGGTCAGCTGAGGAGACGCAGGGACCTCAATAAGCAATATAGCATGTTGTGGAGAGCCTGGAGTATCAGACTGATCCTTAGGGTCCAGCGCAGGCTTCTTGGCCGGGCGGGCGTTGGTGGGACCAGCATCCGACTTATCGTCCAAAACCGGGTGGGCATCCGAGGAGCCGACATCCGACTTAGAAGATTCCATGCCAGAGGAAGGCCGCGCTGGGGATGCGGCCTTGTCCAGCACAGAGTTGGCTGGGTGCCCCCCTCGAAGGGGTAAGCAGTTTAGCAGCCTTGTCCGGGCGGGCGTCGGTGGGATCAACATTTGTCTTACCAGACCCACTCTGATACGAAGGCCACGTAGTAGAAACAGCCTTCCCAGGAGTGGAGGTCTCCTTTGCCCTGGAGGCTCCCGAAGGGCCCAAGCACGAGTCAGACGAGGAGGGCGCTGGTCACCACCAAGATGGCTGCCATGGAGCAATCCCCCGGAGGGGACGTTACCTTAAGTGCCGTGACTGGATGTCAGACATGCCCTTGCGGTACATGTGATTAAGAACAAGGAAACATGTACGAATGGTTTTACATTTCAGGGTTTAGAGAAACCAGTGCTGTCACAGAGAGGTGGGGATTATAATAATCTCCTCCTCAGACGTGAGCATTACTGGATTTATTCATTCAAAGGTATGGAAGGGAAAGGTCTCAATGGCAGGCTAGAGACAAAACCTTTCCTTCAGAAGAAATGAATATGGGTTTGAGGCTACTGATATCATGGTGTGCTTTTGATGCAAACATTTTTATTTTAAACAAATATATCCTGTTAGTGTTTTTTGGTTTCTTTCCCTGTGATGGTGTTGATTGGCTATAACCATTTTTTCCACTATAGATCAGGTGCCCAATATATCACATGGGATGCACTGAAGGACAATAATGGACTTTTAAAAAAATGAAGATTTACAGTTCGCTTTCTAAATATATGATTCAATAATGGAGCCATGTAGTGGGATTCGAACATATGTATGAATTGTTAGTGATATTCATTGTTTCTTGTTGGTCCTGCTTTAAGTTAAAATGTTCCAGTCGTTTAGTATATATGCTGTTATTTTATATGCTCTCTTATAACATTTACTACATTATGTGTCTATTGCACTGTCACTTTAATATGGCTCTGTATAAAAGGGTGATAATTACTCAGTCACCTTTGAGAAAGCTCTTCTGAGCGAAACATCTCAGGTGACTGAGCATCTGAGTGATTGCTGCTGGATGTTTTAAACGGAAGGAACGGGCTGGGTTTTTATGGATTACAACACGTTAGCACAATTTTCACCGTTGTATGGATTACGGAAATAAAGGATTTCAATGGTAATCGACTGATGAAGTGTTTCTAATCCTTGTTAGCAGAACCTTCTTGCACCATTTGCAGTTGTGGTGAATGAATACGAATTATTAGTTCTGTGTTGATGTGACTTTAACCCAGCTTTACAGCATATGCTGGTTTGGCCTTGTAGTGGTGCCGGTCCCGTCGTTGTTTTCAATGAAAAAAAGTTACAACATAAATCTACGCCTTCTAAGCTCCTAGCATCCTTAAAGGGGAAACTCTCATCTAGTCCACAGTAATGCTGTGGGATGTAGAGGTCCCGATTCAGCAAAACAAATTTTAATGATTTTTTTTTATGCTACTTACTGTTTTGTAGCTTTAGTTTGTGTCTAGTTGATCCTGTGCCCCCCCGTACCCGCCATGTTGTCCACAGTATCCTCCTCCCCACCAGCACTCTGATGATGAAGACAACATGCTAAGTTTCACGTATGTATATGTGCTAGAACATCTGTTTTTTCTTACATTGTAGAATAGCACCTTTTTGCTCTTATTCTACGGTACAAAATGAGGTTAGCTCAGCGCAATTGGCCCCAGTAGAAAAAGTAAGAAAAAGGTGCTGTTCTACATTGTAAGACTTTGAACAGATGTTCTGGCACATAGATGTCCCCACAGCTTAGCCTGTCATCCGTGTCATCAGAGGACTGGCTGCAGGGGACACTGTGGGTGGCATGGCAGATGTGGGGATGCAGGATCAACCAGAGAGCAACTAACGCTACAAAACAGTAAGCAGCTTAAAAAATTATTTCAGTCTGTTTTTCTGAACTGGGACCGCTACATCCCACAGTATTACTGTGGGCAAGATGACAGTGCCCCTTTAATGTGAACATAGTATGACTTAGTCTCACCTCCAGTTATCACATAGCTGAGTCACCAGGCCAGACAATTCTCACCTAGCCCCCATAAGTGCAGCTACTTAACACTGCACCTTAAATATGGCTACTGTGGCTGGTCTCAAGTTTCCCTACAGATACTATTTCAAAATGTTTTCCTCAGAACTTACTCTGCTTATTTTGTCTAAAAAAGTCTCTTGCTTCAGTTGCTGTACCCACTGTTGGCAGAGTCTGCTTACAAGGATGCAGACCACAACTAGGTAACCCCCTCCCTGGTGAAAATGGAAGACAACTTGGGCCTTACTACCAGGACCTGGAACTTCAGAAAAGAGGACTTATCAAGATGAAGGACCTGGTGTCCAGGGTGGAGCAGCTGCATAAGGTTGATGGATACAGAGCACATTTTGGAATTTGTGTAAAGGTACTCAAACTAGCCAAAGAGGTCTGCATCCCTATAAACAATAAAGGAAAGTGACAACCCCCCATCCCCCGGTTCACAAGGGACTTTCAGCAACAGTAATCAGTCATCTTTGTATATTTTCTTTGTTTCACTTTGGTAAGTTTATCTACTTGGTTAATTTTTTTTTATTTTCTGTTCTCCTTCAAGCTTTCTGCTGTGTACTCGAGTCCACAGTCATGTGTTACTTTCTGTCACTTTGTCTTTTTGTATCTTTATTGTATTGTATGCCTTTTTGTCTCAGTTCCCAGTTCTTTTGTAACCCCCTTCCCTGGGTCATCATACCTGGAGATGGGCCTTGGCTCAGTGTGCCTCTCCTGGTCACACATTTACAACTAAACATTTTATAATGCACAATGCTTTCCATTTGCAACCACTGTACTCACCGTACAGAGCACTGCACATATCATCTAACTCTGTTTCTTTCCCTACAGGTTCTTTCTGATGAAGGATATATGCTGGCTTATAACTTATGGTGGGCACATAGTGTATGGCAGTGGAAAGGTTCTAATATTGTTCTGGTTGAATGCAAATATTAGAGTGTAGCATTTTATACAGCAGTGACTGAATGTTTGTACTCTACTGTGAATATGCGGCCTTATTTTGTGTGACTTCATCTAGGAAGCCTATGAAAACCAGACTTTGACTCATAAAATTTTTCCTAATAAAACATTTTATTAAACAAAGCATACATTTGGTGGCATTAGGGTAATAAGGATACAACTTGATCACAGGATTTAAGGACTGGATTACTTAGCTGTAACGTGAGCAACCCAATTCATTTTAACTAAATTCAGATTAAAGATTTCTGCCTTTACAACTTTCCTGTCTGAACCTCTTAATAAAAACTCTGTTCCTGGAGCTACAGGAAGACACTCCTCTCCTTAGCATAATTTAGGGGAGAGTGGCATTTCTCTGTCACCAATGTAGCAATAAATAACCAAATAGTGACTCTAATTGGATAGCAATAATTTTATATATAGCTGGAGGGATCTAATTTCTATGAACTATTACATTTCTCATCTCAGTGTTGCTGCCACTTTAGCTCAGAGTACTACCCCAATCCCAGCTACAGACACCCACCCACATCATCACCATAACTCTCAGGTATCTCAAAAAAGATTTTTTTAACCCAGTTCTCAGGTACTTCCTTGTTGCAGTGCTGATGCGTTTCTACAAACAACTGCATTCTTAATTTGTAGTTGTATCAGAGATAAGGAGGAGCAATGGCCATCAACAGAATAAAAGGGAGAGGGCACCCAAACAACAGGCTGCTTACTGACATATACAAGGATAGGGGGATGAATGGGACTGATGGGGTGGGGTCTGGGACCAAAGACTAAAATTGGAGCTTTGTTGAAGAGATGGGGGCAGAGGGCATATGCATTAAAGCTACTACCCAACTGGACCTAAAATGCCCCCACCCAAAAAGGGATTCTATATGTTAATTAACTTGCAGCCCACTTTATTCATGCTAACATTTTTTACTGAAATGAACATGTATTTTTAAATAGGACTCCATTTATTTACTTGTAGAAGAGTCCCCACTCTTTCTACCTCAATGGCCCAATCCTGCCATGTCAGATTCGGAGTGGACTCAGGAACTGGACTGAGCAGCTGAGAGGGCTGGGGCAATGTTGCCACGCAGCAGCACTTCCAGACAGGTATGGGTGGCACTGAGTTCTGCTGCCACAGTAAAACTACAATGGGCCAGGAAGCGGGGGGTGCTGTGCATGTGGGAACCCACTCGAGCACCGGCACCATACAGGGATGTGTGTAGGTGCCAAGGGGAGAAGATGATAGTGTTATCCTAATCCCTGTCTAGGACAATGTCTTCCAATGACTGCACACACATTTACTATTACTGCCAGGATCCTACAGTTATCATATTTTCCATCTAGGGCTATCCTAACACTGTTCTTGGACAAAGTCATCTCTCTGACTGCGAATCTCAATATTATTGCCTGTAACTTTTGTAATCTTCCTTGGCACTTATTATAGCTCTTACTGTGTGTTATTTTTATTGCTTATTGTGTAACCAGTCTATTGTACTGTGTAATTATCCATTTGTTTTTCACTCATTCATGACATGGAGCCTTTGTAAACGAGTCTCTTGTGCAAAGGTGTTGTAATTCCGAGAAATAAATAAAACAAAACCATGTGGTAGTTTGGGTAGTAGCAGATATGGTTAAGAGGCTGCCAGGTACTCCAGACCTGAAAACTAGGCAGAGCAGCCATGGAAGACAAAAACTACTGTAGTTGGAGGGAAAACCAGAAGAGTCCCAACTCAAAGGGGATGAGAGGGCCAGTTCAAGTTCCTGACTGGACAGCAACTCTCTAATCTGAACATTTTACATGAATCAGAGCTATGGATTGTCATGCTACGAACGGATATGATTCATTGCAAATATTCTTATACCTGCCAATCTTTGCTTCCATCTTTTATTTTATTTTTAGCATAGAATTCTAATGTACCTTTCACTAATTTGTTTTGCTGTCTTTAGCCTTCCACTCTTCTTTTGCCCACAGCACCCGATAGGTTTTCAGCTTTGTGGGAGGAACATACATATTAACAGAATTTACAGTCATCACAGTTGTTACATTGGACTTCGAACAAGACACACCATTGTTAAAATATTAGTACAGGAACTCCCAGTGCAAAGGACTGCTGGTAGCAGAATGCGCAACTATGTGCTAGGAGAGGAGAGAATGAGCCTAATATATATGAAGAGAGAATATTTTCACAGTTTACAGAAATAGTGGCTTCTTTAGAGAAACTTATGACCTTTATTAGTCTGTGGTAAAACATCTGTCAAGGAAAAACTGTTGCTCAAAACACCAAAGAACTCAGGATTGGCTAGAAATGGAATTTTAAGTAGCACTCACAAAAGAGCAAGCATGTCAGATATTTTCAATAGCAAGCAGTTTGCAATGTCCATTAGAGTCTCAGATCATTAAGCAATGTCTTGCTGTGATGTCATGTATTCATGTACAGGGTTGTAATCCTTTCAAAACAGACAGACTGTCAGTGCGATAAAGTGGATACGAACAAGATACGGGCTGAAGATGACTGAAGCCTAGAAAAATGAATTGGTCTGACAACAGGTTGACTAGGACATTAACAATAAAATCAGATGAAAGCAATATACTCAGATAACTACTGTAAATCTAGTTCTAACTTCAGATTACCTCTGCATTGATCTGAACTGTCAGATGTTTGTAACATATGCCTTGTAGAAGGTGACCGTCACTGTTGTGCTTCTGTAATGTAAAATGTCTTTCAGCATTCTACTGATGAAAGCTGGATACCCAATATCCTACATACGTTACATAACCAACTCAATGTACATGACAGTAGGCTACTCCATTCTGTGGCAGAGTACCTGATAGATTAATGCAATTATATTTTCCTCTAATGTCCTGTACTTTAGCTCATGCCTCAAGTGAATGCGGTCCAGTGGTCTTGCCTATGGTGCACATGGATCACAATATTTGACTTCAGATTCATATCTGGGTTCATGCAGCTGACTTTGGTTTTGCTCCCTACCCATGTACAAATTATTTCCCTGGCTAGTCCTGGCTCCTGCCAGCCTGGGAAATAGACCACAGCAATCACTCACTTAACCCGTGTTCTGTTTTTCGTCTTCCTTCTTCAGACCGCGTATTGATTTTACTTATGGATTTTCTGAACAAAAGATAGACCTTCCTTACTTGGGCAAGCTATCTGCTGACAAGAATCAATTCTGCCAACATTCTATCTAAAAGTGTCTGTGAAATATCAGACTTGTCCAACATCACACATGCAACCCCAATAGTAAGTTTATTAGCATTTACTGGTGTATTACATATGAAAAAAACTGCCTTCATGCATACATATTTTACATAAAATATTAGGGGTTATGATAATGTGCTCTTCACTGACTATAAGATGATGTTAAAAAGTGACACACACACACACACACACACTCACTCTTGACAAACTGACACAAATGTAATATGGTAACTCAGACCATTTTGTTTTTCTATAGCTCCTTCTGTATTATTGCTATTTATTAAATAGAGAATAATGCCTGTGCAGGTGTGTGTTACGAGGATTTTTCACACACCCGAGGTGTGTGATAAATCCATAAACCCCAAGAGCAAAGCTTGAAGGGTTTATGAGATTTTCACACATCGAGGGTGTATGAGAAGTCATCAATAACACACACCTTGAACAGGCTTTATTTTGTATAATTACTGGTGCAAGGAAATCACTGTGAAAAAGGCTGTTACTGAAATGCTGAAATACCTGTTGCTACTGAGTCCCCCTTACACACGCACACTCTTACTGTCCAACTTTCCATCTCTCAAGTACATTAATTAGTTGTTTTTATTACTTTTATATATTTGTATTTATATTTATTTGTATGGGCCGTTTCCAGTAAAATCCCTTTTTGGCGAAGCCGCACCTGAAGAGTTTGAACAGCTGCAGGATGTACCAGTTAGATATTTTTGAAAAATGTAAGGGCAGCATCAACTCAATAAATATTTATAACATACAAAGTTACCTGAACTGATGGTATCTGGCAAACGATCCGTGTGGGTCCTCGCATATGAAGAACCGTAACCACCATCTTTGTTGCGGTGTTTGTCCCACCCACTGTTACAGCAAGAGCCAATGAGGTGACGCACAAACTAGGAGTGTCACAGAATGCTGTAATAACCTGTTCTCCTGGTTATTATGGCATTTGAAACATAGTTCGGCACAGTGCATTAAAGGGGGTTAACAGTAATTATAATATTTTTAAGCATGATATGTGTTCTAAGACCTTCTCTAAAGATACGGTGCACCTCTTTTGGTCGACACCCCGGCGGAAAAACAGGAAAAAAGACCATTACGGCAACATTCGCAGTAATGGTCCTTTTTCCGTGTTTCGCCTTCCCTGGACCAACTCTGACCTGGAGTTGGAATCCTAAGGTCTGAAGGGCAGACCCCTGCATGGGGTGTGTGGGAGGCACAGCCCCCACAGAAAACACCTTTAAAATAGGCAGCACAATACCTGTGTCGGTATTGTGCCGTCGCTGTGGGGGAGGTCGGCGTTGTCACTGTCAACCAAACTTGGTGCTTCCCTAAAGATATTATATTAACTAGTTCTACAACTTGAGCATGCTGCAGCACTATAATCCTGTATCTGTGACACTGCAACAGGCTGCTATAAAAACAAACTATCATGTCACAGACAGGATTGTGTCCTTACAATATGCATACGCAAGCTGGGTTAGTAATGGTTGTAAGGGAGAAAACAATGGTTTATATACAAAAATCTTCAAAAACTATCATTACTGGCCAAGGATATACAGTAAATAATGGGATGCCAACAGGATGTTTGCTTATCAATTTGTATGGTCAGGTTAAGAATCTGAAGCACATAATTTCTCCAGAAAGGCAAACTTTTTTATCCAGCTTTTTGGCCCCTACTGCCACTTGTTCCTGTCTTCAGTCCCCATTTCTGGCAACCTCCCAGTCCCATCTGTTGCTCCCCATCCCATTGAGGCCAGGGAGATCCGTGGTGTAAGGCCTGAGGGTACCAGTGGCCATCATTAATGGTGATAAGATTTTTTTCTATTTTCTCCCACTAACCCCCCCCCCTAATGTTGGACGGCATCCCTCTTTGAGCCTACTTCTCCATGCAGCGACACCCTAGCTCAGGAGAAAAGCTCCCTCACTCACTACTGGGGTTGCTGTGGCAGTGGAACCACAGTGTCTACATTTCATAGTTGGAAGTGTTGCTGCAAAGCAGTCCCACCTAGCCCTGACTGCCTGAACCAGTGCCCAAGTCCAGTCTCAAACCCAGGTCACTGGCAAGGGAGCACAATGCACTACCCACTGTGCCACTGGGCAACTTGAAAGAGATACATTTCTGGTAGACTGACCCAAAGTTCTTCGTAACAATGATTCTTTATGATTTAACAATAGAGAGGGCATGCCCAGCCAGTCCAAAGTGGCAACCCAAGCCACTATCTCATGTAGAGTGCATGGCTTCCAAGGAGTATTCTAGATCACCTGCTGTGCTGAGAAGTGAAAGAAGAGAACACTGCACCCACAGCAGGAGGTGCATAGTCTCTCCCAACTTGTTTAAAATAACATTTTGCAAAACAATCTCAGTTGCAAAATCAATGAACATGCACAGACTCCTAAAACAAGAATGTATCTGTCTTATTGCTGAATGTGTTTTCTGTGTTGTTTGTGTTTTAATCTATTGCAGCTGCTACTATAGCCTCTGAGGATGCTGCTGGAAACCAACATTGTATCTTGCATAGGTAGGTAGCTAAATAAATATGACAATAATATACAGAGTATGGTACCATGCATGCAAATGTCTATTATGGCAGCTGACAAATGAGGGAGAGAGCGAGAGGAAGGGAGGAGGACACAAATGGAGTGATTCATTCCATATGGGTTCCCTGATAAAAGATTTAAAATACCGTCAAGAAAGATGGCTCAAACTTTTCCAGCTGTTAAGAAAGTCACTAGTTTCATTTAAAGAATGTGTCTGTTAAACTGCATTTTATTTTGCTTTACAAGCTTCCTTGCTGCTAGTAAAATGAGCTACCTAATATAATAATAATAATACTTTATTTATTATGCGCCTTTCAAATATCAAGGCGCAATACAATAAAAGTACAGAAATCAACATTATAAAACCAAACAGAAACAGATCAATGAACAGTAAAACCATAAGCTTTTTCCCACAGAAAGGACTTCAAAGCCTGTTTAAAACTCCCCACAGTCGTGCACTCCCTAATCCGATGGGGTAGAGAATTCCAAAGGGAAGGGGCCGCAAACATAAAAGCACGTGCCCCAGCAGATTTTAAAATCACCCTTGGAATCTCTAGCAACCCCTCATCGGCTGAACGGAGCGATCTCACAGGGTGGTAAGGGATCAGGAGTTCTTTCAGGTAATTAGTGCCCAGATCATGCAGGGCTTTAAAAGTCAGTAATCCGAATTTGAAGGTGATCCGCCACTGAACTGGCAGCCAGTGCAGTTCCCGCAGCACCAGTGTAATATGGGAAGATCTAAGAGTACCCATCAACACCCAAGCTGCGGAATTCTGCACCAGCTGCAAGAGGCGGATATCAACCCCCAGAGCCCAAAATAAAGCGAGTTACAATAGTCTAGGTGCGAGGTCACAAAGGCATGGATTAAGGTTGGCAGATCACCGGACAGAACAAAGTGCTTGATCCTAGCGATGTTTCTTAGATGGTAGAAAGATGACTTAACCACCGTTGACACCTGAGACCAAAGAGTCAGCCCCACATCTAATATCACCCCCAGGTCTCGCACCCATTCAGAGACCTGTAGCTTGACATCCCCAAATAAAACAGTCCAGATGAGGAGCTGGCCCCAGGTCCCCCTATCCAGTGATCTGGATCCAATACCAACACCTCCATCTTCCCAGAGTTCAACTTCAGCAAACTGGACGTCATCCAGTCCTGGATTTCATTGAGGCAGCTGTTAAATACCAAGATAGCTCCTTCCTGGTCAGGTGCGAAGGACAGGTATAGCTGGGTATCATCCACATAACAATGAAACCTCCGCCCATACCGTCTCACAATGTCTCCGAGGGGAAGCATGTACATAAACAACATGGGGACAATATAGAGCCCGAGGAACCCCACAAAATAGAGATGGGATCAGAGGAAAAAAACCTGAAACCACCCTCTGAGTTCTTCCGGTGAGGTATGAAGTGAACCATCTGAGAACAATCCCAGAAAGCCCACAAATACATCTCAGGCGCTCAAGTAGGACCCCATGGTCAATGGTGTCAAATGCTGATGACAGATCTAATAGTACCAGAATGGACCATTTTCTCTAGTCTCTCGCCATCAGATCTCATTGAGCACCCGAACCAGTGCAGTCTCGGTACTATGCCTCTTTCAAAAACCTGACTGGAGAGGTTCATAGATGCTATGGATGGTCAAGTGGTTCTCCAACTGGGCCACCACTACTTTCTCAATCACCTTCCCCACAAAGGGGAGGTTCGAGATAGGCCTGTAGTTAGCAAGACAGTCTGGGTCCAAAGAAGCTTGCTTCAACAAGGGCGTCACCATACCTCTTTCAAGGAACAGGGATATTCACCCGAGTCAAGAGAGCACCAGACTATCTGTGCTAGAACCAGGAGAATGGATTACCCACACTCCAAAATTAGGGAAGTAGGGCCTGGATCTAAACTACAGCAGGCAGGACGCAACCTTTGGACAATCTGCATAACATCCACGATTTCCGGGCGGTCGAAGGTACTCCAGGAAAACAAAGGGGTGGTGACCAAGTCCTGACCAATAGCAACCCGCACAGAATGTGTCAAATGGATCACTGACCTAATGTCAGCCACCTTATCAGCAAAGAACTGAGCAAGCTCATCAGACTGTAATTGTGAAAATGCTCTACAGAACTGTAGACAGATTGGGTTGCACAATCTGTCCACAGTTCGGAACAGCTGAGCTAGTCGGTTCTGAGCGGCAGAAATTTCTCCGGACAGGAACTCTGCCTTCTTACGAGAAATTTCTGACTGATAGAATTGATAATGTTCTAACAGTCTAAGGTGGTCGGCATACAGGCCAGATTTCTGCCAACAACGTTCTAACCTGCATCCAAGTCACCGCAACTCCCTCAAGGCCCCATCAAACCATGGAGCCTGAGGTCGAAGAGAGAGAGGACGCACACGAACTGGAGCAACAGAATCTAGGGCAGAGGTGATGGCAATATTATAGCCAGTAACTGTACTGTAAAACTAAAACACTAACAAAACAAACAAAAAAACCTTCACCCTCCCTGCCCATTTTTTTTTTTTTAATGTAAACAATGAGGTTTCCTTCCCAAAATGGGTGGGGTGATTGACTGTTTCTCTCTCTAGTGTGGTACACAGCCACCCAGAGCTTTAAATAATTTTTAGGGTATCCAGCTAAGTATTCGCCGCTGATATTAGCAGACCTCAGTTACACAAAATCCCCCCAAATATGAATTTCAGGAATTTCCAGTTTTTATCACTAGAGACATTTTCCTTAAAAACAAAATCTTTTGCTCTTGCAATTCATCAGCTCCCACTGTTTATTCCTACTCTGAAGTCAGAATTGTACTATTTAGGACATCACAATCTAATGCTTTGCCTGCTAAGAAGATTAGAATTTCAGGGTAGGCAAGCAACAGAGACGTAGTCTAAGGAGTGAAAAGTCTGTTTTCTAGAAATGTCTTTAAGAAAAAAAAAAATGAGGACTTGAAATTGTTTTTTCTATTCTGAATGTTAATAGATCTGAGATCTGCTAATGTCAATGGCATTTATTTCTGCACAAAACTTAAGCAATAATGCATGACAGGGTGTGTGTCGTGCTGGGATAATGTCATGCCTTGGGTGGTTGGCTACAAGTCCGAAGGCCAAGTGTGTCCAACCCCCAAGAAGTGACTTTATCCCAGCAAGACACATACCCTGGAGGTGCATTATTGCTATTATACAATGGCTCACTTGTAAAAACAGAAAAAAAAATATTTCTTTGTATTTGGAGGTATATTAATTAGAAGAAAGTCCACAATTTCATTGTGTCCAGAAGCTAGTGATGTTGATACATACTGGTCCCTCATTGAGATGCTGTCCTCCTCGTTTTAATGTGTTGCTGTCAACCCCCAACCCCCATGGTCGCCATCAGTCTGTTGTCCGGTATTGCTGTAATTTTTTTATCTGTGTGAGGATCAGAGACCACCAGGAGGGATACGATGTCTTGGGTAAGTGCAGCAAAGCACTGCAGTTTTGAAATGTGAGGAAACAACATGGACGGACACTTCCGGTTCTCGGGAGGAATCGGGTGAGTTCCTTACTCTGGTGGATACTTGCTGGTGAAGTACATGGTAAAAAACACTTAAACCACTTTGTTTAAGAAAAGAAGCAGTGACTTAACATTTTACTTTTTGTGTGGATTCAGGGAGAAACGGACAGTCAAGCATCAGCATCTCTAACCAGCGCGGTGAGAACAACAGAGTGGTACCACTGTACACAGTGACAGTTTGAGGAAGAAGTTGTAGTTTTTATTCTGTGGCATGACAAAGAGAAGGCTGCAAACAGTGGCTGTTCCAGTAAGAAGCTGCAGTTTTGCTTCAAATTGGGATAATGAAATGGGATTTAGATGGTGACACTGTCGGGGGGGGGGGTGCTGAAGTTCTTTACAGCGGCAGCAGCTTGGAGCCACGGTAACTTGTGGAGGGGATGCATGATTTGTGACTCAGTCATGCAGTCATGTGTGTGTTCCTGGACTGCGTACAGTGATGTTATACTCGGATAACATAACTGTCCCAGGCACACACTGACCAATCAGAGCCCAGGAGCTTATCCTTGCCACTGTATAATGGAAAATCTTAACTTTGTTAAGATTCTAGTTCATGAAAATGTCTCCTGTAAAAAACAGAAGTGGCACCCTACAGTACCAGAAGTAGTCCAGTTCACTACATTGGTACTGTGTGCACCAATAAGGCCATAGCACATTACAGAAACCACTCATCTACTCCCATCCAAACTAGGGGAGGAGCTTCATGCCAAAGCACTTCAACCACTCAGTGCAGCTGAATTTCAAACTGCCACATGTTCACAGGGCCAAAGCAGTCAGAAGAGCAATAGTTGCCTTTGATGCCATTTTCTGATGCAGTGTCATCTGCATTTGATATCAGAAATAGGCCCAGCATATATTTTACATATCAATCCCTGTCTTTTTCTAAGTTACAGCTGTAATAAAACCTGTCTGTGCTGAAAGACGGTGTAACATGTAGTATATGTTTTGATTTACTTCAGGAAAATGAAGAGGAATCAATAGATCTGCTTCACTTCTGGAAGATCCAACTACATTTTGCTCCAAGAAGTGACACAAAATACCATTCTGAATAACATTTTGCACCAGAATTATGCAAATCTATGAATTATGGTTTGCTTTTCTGGTAGCTAGATTCTACTACCTGTGAAAATCTTCCTCATCACCGTTCTCCGGTTGTTTTATGCCATAGGTAGCATACCAAAATGTAGGTGTACCACTGTGCCACTAGTTCAGGGCTATAACAGACATACTACCTCAAATTAGCTTCTGTCACTTAAAAAAAAAGAAAGAGAGTTTCACTTTTTACATATGCCGTTGCCCCCGGCCTCAATGATTAATATTTTTTACAAACACTATATAACAGTTAACTATATGTTATCCCAGTAATCCATACATAACCATTTTTTTTTCTTGCTGAATCAATGGGTAGTAAAAAGTAAACATTAACACCACTGTGCACCTGAAAATATTGTCTCACCACGTGGTAACGCTTACATGCTAATTGGCTATAATATTTCACTCTTCCAGATTGCTGAAGTGTTGCTGAGAAGGTGCTAAATAAATCCAGCTCCACTGCAGACAGAGTTAAAAACAATAAAAAAATAAGACTACAAAAGAATGCATAAACATTATTCCAACTCTCAGTTCATTTAACAGAACTCGGGCGTCATGCAAACTGTTCAGTCAGAACAGATGGACCTGGCTCTGTCCACTCCAACAAGTGATCAAAAACGAACACCGTGGTTAAGAGCCAACAGCTGCAATGATACGCTAAATGCTTGCAAGAGGCTGGACCTATAGTAACATGCCTATTTAAAACAAGACATGATCCACGTAGTATTTAACAGTGTGACTAGAAGCTGGTTCTTTCAAAAAAAAAAAAAAAAAAACTTATTTTACTTTCTACAGATTTATTGTGTATGGATGGGAAAGGCCATAAAAGCAGGAATGTATCCTAAAAGTAAAAAAAAAAAACTACTATATGTATGGTTCATTAAATTTTGTCTGCCAGTATCATGGGGTTTCACACTGAAAAGGCATGTCATAAATCCACAGTGCATCCCCATATGTTCACCAAACCACCTGAATTCAATTTCTCTCCTGGTGACATTGCAAATGCATTTATCTAACTAGTTAATTATGCTCTGAAAGTGAGATTTAACAAAGAACAGATTCTCAAGTTCCGCAATGGGGAAATAAATATTTTATAATGTCTGCACTCCTTACTTTTTAGATTCATTTTATTTACATTCAAGTTGCATTCTGACTTTCACCTTTCTTGACTGGTTCCTTCAATTAATTTCTGTAGCATGCAAATAAATGAGAAGTTTCCCCATTAGCAGCATTCGATCTCTAAACATACATACATACATACCAGCTTTATGAGACAAACAATATTGTTGCTACATTTCCACTGTGTGGGATATCTGGCATTAACCCATTATAATTAGTAATTTATACTGTTGGATATTTTATGGCAATTAGTTAATGTAATCGTGCATCCCTGTCAATGTTTTGTTTGTAATGCCAAGTATGCAAAAAAAAAATGTATTACAGCTGAGCCACAAATGTCTCAGAGGACTTTATCTTCTATATTTGATACAATTCATTTGCAAAACCCGAGTTGTAATTTGTGGTCCATTTCACACCTATTTCAACGCAATAAATCGTAACAAATTAAAAACACACAGCTATAATGTCTGGGTCAAAAAGGCAGCTTCGTATGCCATTAATATAACACTTTCTTTTGATGTGATAACTAAGGCTGCCTGGATGCTTTACCACTGACAGGTAGGTCACCTCACTTCAGTGGATTTTTTAAACTCATAAGACTAGATTTCACTTCAAGCCCCTGTGCGGTCATTTCATGGCAAAACCATCATGTTACAACCAGTGAAATGTGAGGAATGTACCAAAGATCCTTTTTATTACCACCATCAGTCTTCCTTATTATCCTGTCATGTCAATGTCCACTTGTATAGGAGAGAGAGTCTGTTTTACATTGCAGGAAAATTCCGTCAACTCCAAATAAATGAAAGACACTACAAATACTGGAGGGTAACCGAAGTAAACACTTGAAAATGGAAGTTCACAGCCACAGAATACATAAAAGGAATAATTCTTTACCTTGAACTGTCAGTCATAGTAGAACACCTGACAACTGTAGGGATAATTTAACTTTGAGTGATTGGCAATTTGCAATTATCATTCAATAATTTTCTTTTTCTCTGGCAAAGTACTTTATTATTTATCAAATCCAAGGCTCGACTCATTAATGTTGTGTTTTTCACATAAATGCATGCAGTTTGTGTGGAAATTTATGCACCTCAATATGGGAGTAATTCATGTATAATTCATGAGAAAATCTTTGCAATGGATTCCAAGTGTGTAAGGAGCTAAATCAGAGATACATTGTGGAATGCTTAATTTCCTACCCTCCCATGGTAGTGCCCCCTTTTCACATCACATATATTCTTCTACCTTTCTGATATGCAAGCAGATTGGTTCCCCAGTGGACAGGAAGAAGTATTGCCTCGTGCTGAAGATCAACCATATACTGCCGATATACTGGTAAGCATAGATACTCCGGATGCACAGACACACATATTTTGGTGTATAAACAACTTGATAGCGCTGGGACTACAGTAGGCTTGTCATTTTGATTTGTACGGTTTCTGACAGGCCTCAACTTGCTCTAGACTAGCATCATGAGTGCATGACTATATGAAAGGTGATCCTTAAAGAACACAGTATTGCAGCTTTTGAGAACTGAGGCAGATCCATGTGGTCTTAGGTTTCAAATGGTTTCCACTACAGGGATTTTGCCTCCTGGTGCCGGGAACATAGTTCAAGTAAAACATTACTAGATGCACAAGCACATCACAGCAACAACAAGTTACAGGATGACCAAGTCTGCCAAGATGGCAGGGCATGAACTAAATGGACTACTTGGTCTTTTTCCATCACTAGAATCCTATGGTCCCACAGCCCTGTGAACCTCTGATAGTTCAGATTTGCAAATGGTTCTCTTTGAAATAGTAAAAGTTAGACACTTTCTGAATTTGGTTCCAATATGTTCATAGCTATGATGTGCATGAACATTTTGTAGTTCAGAGGGGAAACTTTGTTTCGAATCTCAGAGTTTGAACAGGTTTGACTGGTTCCGATTAATGTGAACCTTGCTCATGGCTCTGGTCATAAAATATGCTCTTGTTCAAAAAGTATCAAACTCCTGAAGTAAGAGGTTCTTTTTTTCCAGATTGTTTGTTTTAGCATTGGTTTTAAGGTCAGATTCCTAGGAAGGGCACAGATTTGTTCTTGTTATGGGAAAATGAGTAACTGCGCCAGAAGTGTTTACATACAGTAAAAAGTGTATACCACATGATGGTCTGCTTCATGTGGTTTAGACACATTAAACTTCTGTGCCCGGCAGATTATTCAAGCTATAGTTTTCTACCAACCCATAAGTAAAACTGCATAACACATAAGCATGGGCCACACAGGGCAGCTCTGTCTCGGAGAATTACAGGGAGCAATTCTGTGTATCATACTGCCTGGATGTGTTCCCCATAACTATTATTTTATGAGGTTTTAACTAAAGCAAGCAGATTCAGTGTTTACATGTTTTCTGCCTGATACAGCCCTACCCTCTGCTTTACAGTCCTGCCCAAAACTGAGTTGTGTATCAGCCCAAAGGGTACACCACAGTTTAGCGCAGTAGTTCTCAAGCCCCAAATCCTAGTGGTCTCAAAGAGCCTCGAAGTATGGCTACCAGAACTTACTGGTGGCCACACTCCTTATTTGTTCACCTCAAATTCCCTGATATACCACAACCCCCCTGATACAACCCATTTCTTTTCACACAGTATTCATTAAATTGAGCCCCTGATGTATTTCCATTCAGGGGTTAAAGCTTGTAGGAGTCCACAGGACCTTGGCTCCACCACCTTTTAAAAAACTGTATGGCAGTTTCTCCACCTCTGTCATCTTTCACCATTGACTATTATAGGAGAGTTCCACCACCTAAAAATTACAATTCTACCACCTAGAAATCCAGATGTGAGTGTTCCCCCACTCAAACATTTCCAGTGTATCCACTATTTATGCTGGAAATGTATCTCCTATTTTTTTTTAATGGAAAGACATTTTCAGTTCTACTAGTTTTGTAACTGTGGCTCTAAAGATCTCTGTGGCTGCATTAAATTGTGCTGGGGTCAACTGTGGCTACGGTGGCCTAATTTGAGAAAACATGGTTTAGCATACCACAGAGTGTGCACAATGTATAGCCAGTGCTTTATCCCACAAAAATCAGAAACAAAGAAAATAAACTGGATGCAGAGGACTACTAAGTATGTAAAATGATTTACTCCATGTAGCAGACTTGATCCCATATTACAACTGCACTCCTTATTAAGTGCTGTAATGGCACAAAGCAATTGGTGGTTGGGCTGAAGTTTGCTGCATGCAATAACTACTTTTGCACACTTAATAGTTCTCTGAGTACTTCATCATTTTGTTTTTCTCCTTGCTAAATGTACACCATCAGTATTTATATTTCAAAATATGAGAAAAATATATACTGTATAAACAATAAGACATAACAGGGTGTGGATTGCTACGGTACATAATAACCATACACCCTGGTGTGCTGTAAGGCATTAGGGGCAGGATTCACAAAGGAATTGCACTCGGTGCATCTCGGATGCCCTGGTGCAAATGAGGTGTGCCTAGCACAAACTGTGGTATTCACAGAAGATACACCTGGAGATGCTCCCGGTGCATCCCTTCTGTGAATACCACTGTTGTGCCCAGTCTGGGATGTGCCAATGCAACCCTTGGTTGGGCTGGGTACACAATGGGGCAGTGCATCTTCTGTGAATACCACAGTTTGTGCTAGGACACCTCATTTGCACGGGGCAGCCGAGATGCACTAGCGCCCAATTCGCTGTGATCCTCTACCACAGCACACTAAGTGTATGGTGTCGTCACAGTAACAACACACTGCTATGTCTTATTGTTTATATATATTTTCATATTTTGAAATATAAATACTGATGGTATATATTTAGCAAGGAGAAAAACAAAATGCTACAGTACTCAGAGAACTATTATACTCAATTTGCAGCCTAAGAACTTCTGGGTCAAATGGACAATGAGGACAGTGATGATTACAGCAAACTTAAAGCTGCACTGTTAAAGAAATTTGAATGAACTGCTGAATCATACAGAACTAAATTCCATAAGCTCAGGAGAAGCCATGACATGAGCTACGTGGAGCTAGCCACAAAACAACATCAGTTTTTAAAACGTTGGTAGGAAGGAACTGAAGCAAACTCTGTTGATAAAATTGAAAATGTAATTTTGTTAGAATAATTTTTCTGGGCATGCCCAGCTGAGCTAAAAATCTGGCTGGAGGACCGAGATCCCAAAATAGTGTAAGAGGCTGCTGAACTCTCGGACCGCTATGCCAAGAGCAGACCTGCTCTGAGAGCGAATGGGGTGGGCGTGGCAGTGCAGAAAAGGAAAAGCGCTCCTTCAGGGCAGCTAAAACCCTCACTGCCACCATCGAAACCAGTTAGCACCAGGTTTCAGAGAAAAGATTTCTCTGAGAAAAGAAATGAATGTTGGTTGAGTAAAGAAACTGGGCATATTGCTAGACAGTGTCCCAAAAAGGCGAGCAATACACAACAGGGGGTTAGGAAAGAAGTGGGTTGTTTGTGTGTCCCTGGAAGCATGCCTGTGAACGTGAGGGAGCACATGCACTCAGTCATGGTGAATGGTGTAGAGAAGCAAGGGTTAAGGGACACGGGGCCTCCCTGACCTTGGTAAAGGGGGATCTAGTAGAGCCTGGTCAGCTTATACCCAATAAATACGTCACTGTACAGGACTTTACTGGTGAGGTGAAAACATTGCCCCTCGCTAGTGTTCTCCTAGACTGGGGTGAAACAGGGGGAACTGTGTAACAGGTGGCTGTAGCCAGAACCTTAGCAGTGGATGTGATCCTGGGCAACAATCTCAAACAAGGGATGGTGTGTACAGTTACCCGTAGCCAAGCGGCAAAGGAACACTGTAGTTCCCTGGACCCTAAAGAAGCCATTGTGGAAACCACTGGGAGGCTGGTTCCCCAGCCTGTCTCCCCTGATATAGAGACTAATGAAAAGGGGGTAGAAATTTCCCTAGTAGCAGTTAACCACACAGCTACAGAGGGTTACTCCGAGGAGGGAAGGGTGACCCACTGTCAGAGGGTTAGGATTGACAGTGATCCTGAGTGCCCTGACACTAGTGCTAGGGACCGTAGCTCAGTGACTGAAGGGGACCTGTTCCATGCCTTGGGAATGTGTGAGAAATTTGCAGCTGCTCAGAGAAGTGACCCTAGTCTAGAAAAATTGAGGGCTTGGGCAGACTCTGACAGGGCACAGGGAGATGACAGCAGACATAAGGTTTATTGGGAAAATTGACTTATGTATACTCAGGCTGTGCAGACAGAGGGAGGGGTGCTAGGCAGGCAGGCAGCTTGTCGTTCCCCAGGGGTATCGGGAGCAGTTGCTCAAGATCGCACATGATATTCCCTTGTCTAGTCATCTGGGAATTGTGCGCACTATGCAGCGGTTGGCCCAGAATTTCTATTGGCCTAACTTCACCCAGCAGGTGAAGGAGTATTGCAGGTCTTGTCACCGGTGCCAAGAAATAGGGAAGGCGGGCAAGAAAACCCAAGCTGCCCTGATTCCATTGCCCATAGTGGAGGAACCATTCCAGAGGGTGGGAATGGATATTGTGGAGCCTTTAAATACCCCAGCTCCTCAGGAGAGATTCATCCTGACTGTGGTGGATTATGCCACCTGGTATCCAGAGGCAGCCCTATCCTCACTGAGGACAGACAAAGTGGCAGATGCCTTACTTGGGATTTTCTCCCATGTTGGGTTTCCGCAGGAGGTTATCACCGATCGAGGGGGTTTCTTCATGTTGGACCTGATGAAATGTTTATGGGAAAAGTGTGGGTTGGTGCAGAGATGCACAACACCGTATCACCCACAAGCCAATCGGCTTGTGGAAAGATTCAATGGTACCCTGAAGTCAATGCTCCGGGTGTTTGCTGAACAGCATGGGAGGGACAGGGAGAAATACCTTCCCCGCCTGTTGTTTGCATACAGGGAGGTGCCCCAAGAGTCAACAGGATTTTCCCCCTTCAAACTCTTATATGGATGCCGGGTACTTGGGCCCCTAGACTTGATCCGGGAGGACTGGGAAGGCAAGCACACCACCCAGGGAACTCCCATTGTGGATTACGTCCTTAGGTTTAGAGAAAGGCTGAAGGAGCTTATGGGGACAGCCCAGAGCAACCTGGCAGCAGCCCAACAAAAACCAAAAGTGCGGTATGACCGCAGAGCCAGAGCTCGCTCATACATGGTGGGTCAGGAAGTCATGGTCCTTATTCCGATCCGGAAAGACAAGCTGCAGGCTGAGTGGGCAGGACTGTACAAAGTAGTTAGTAAGGTAAATGACATGAACTACATTATAGAGTTACCTGACAGAAGACAGACAGAAAGGATGTACCATGTCAACATGATGAAGCCATGTGCAAACAGGGCTGACATGGTGTTTGCAGTGTGTAGTCCTGGGGAGGGGACGGACGAGGAGATCCCCTTCTAGACTTGCTGGAAGAAAGTTAGCGGGATTCCTCTGTGGAGGCAGTTAAATTGTCTCCCCAGCTGACCCCGAACCAGATCCAGGAAGTAAGGGAGGTTTTAGCAGACTTTTCCCCATTGATTAGCACCAAGCCTGGACTAACCCCATTAGCGACACACAGTGTGGAGACAGGGACACAGACGCATATAATGCGGACAGCATATCGGTTGTCAGAGGCTGTCCAAAAGCACATTAGGCAGGAAGTGGAGGAGATGCCAGATTTAGGGGTAATCCAGAGATCCCACAGCCCCTGGGCCTCACCCGTAGTCCTTGTGCCCAAGCCAGATGGCTCTACTTGTTTCTGTGTGGACTATTGTGGACTGAATGCAGTCACGACGTCAGATGCCCACCCGATGTCCAGGACGTACGAACTACTGGACAAGTTGGGGGGGCGACCTACCTTACGACAATTGACCTGACCAAGGGGTATTGGCAGGTAGAGTTGATGGACACAGCTAGGGAGAGGTCGGCCTTCATCACTCTGATAGGCTTATTTGAATTCAAAGTAATGCCTTTCAGAATGAAGAATGCCCTGGCCACTTTCCAAAGGTTGGTGAACCAGGCATTAAATGGTGCCAAGGAGTACGCCGTGGCATACCTGGATGACATTGCCATCTTTAGTGCCAGCTGGAAGGAACACCTGTCCCACCTTAGGGAAGTGCTGAGCAGGATACAGAGGACCAGGCTCACTGTCAAAGCCGGGAAGTGCCAGGTGGCCATGGGAGAAGTGGCATACCTCGGGTACGTGGTAGGCTGAGGACAGCTCCATCCTAACCAAATAAAAATAGAGATAATCCAGGCATGGCCCAGACCAGAAATGCAGAAACAGGTCAGGAGTTTTCTTGGGACAGCAGGGTACTATAGAAAATGTATACCCAGTTACAGTGCCCTGGCTGCTCCCCTATCTGACCTGGTAAAGAAAAGGATGCCAAAGAAAATTACCTAGGGGCCAGCCTGTGAAGAAGCCTTTACCAGACTGAAGGAGGCACTGTGCAGTGCTCCTGTTTTGACAAGTCCTGACTACAGTAGACTCTTTATAGTTCAGATTGATGCCTCAGACATGGGTATTGGGGCAGTACTGAGTCAGACATCCAGGCAAGGGAAAGATCACGCTGTAGCATATCTGAGTAAAAAGTTACTTCCCAGGGAGCTGGCATACTCCACTGTGGAAAAGGAGTGTTTTGCCATAGTGTGGGCCCTAAAGAAGTTGGGAGCCATACTTGTACGGACAGCATTTCGTGGTAAAGACTGACCACAACCCCCTGGTTTGGCTGACACAGATGGGAAAAAACAATGGTAGATTGGTAAGATGAAGTCTTGCTTTGCAAGGGTATGACATGACAATTCTACATAGGGCTGGAGCGAAAAATCAGAACTCTGATGGGTTGTCTCATGTCTATGAGGAGTGAACTGATTTGGGAAGCTTATCCCATGCAGGGGATAGAGCCCCCAAATTCAGTCTAGGTGGGGAGGATTGTAACACTTGGACAGCTGGTTCTGATTACTCTATGATTTTTGTAATTGTTATTGAGTGTCTCTCATGAGACATGCTGTTTCAGCTAAAAGATAAAAGCCAGGAGATAATTACAGGCTAGAAGATACTTAAATTAAGGATCTCCTGTTTATCTAGCTTAATTGTAGCTGCCAGCTGCTAGGCTAGAAATCATAAACTTTTATGACGTTTAGAGGAAGAATACAGGTTATGTCGCTGTGGTGCAAAGTCATAAAGGTCATTTGATGTCTGTGAAGAGCAGGATGCTGCTCATGGATGAAAGAAAGAACTTGGAAAATTACAGTCTTGATTGGGAAGTCATGTGGGGAAATTAGTTTTTGCTGATGTCACCTTAATTAATTTACCTTCTGAAGTATATGACATCCTAATTGTATAATTTTTAATAAACAGAGTAGGAGCAGGGTGACATCATGGAGAAGGCAAGTTCAAGACAGTGTTTTAATTATGCTGTGACTGACCTTGAGACACACACATGTTTGGACTCTGAAGCTACAACACCTTTCAGCACTGTAAGATTAGAAGAATACATTAGACAAGTCTAAGTGTATGGTTGGTAGGAAATTGCACTTTTAAACCGTATTCTTTTAAAGTGAGTGTATGTTTTGTGATATATTGTTCTGTGTTTACATTTTTATCTATTTTTAAGTAAACATTTCATTTTAAGAGACTACTTGGTGTGCCTTTGAAATTCTTTATTTGACAAGTGAAGCATATATTGTTAAAGCGGACACTGTGCAAAGCTTACTGGTTTACCAAACTGGGAAAAAGGTAAGAGTTTATCTGAGGTATTTTCATAGAGTTTTAAGGGTTCATTTTGTACACCTGGTTAGATGCCTGTAGGCAAAAGATATCTGCCCCCCCCCCCCAAAAAGTGCAGAATTATCTGAGCCTGTACATTGGGTATGCTAGCAAGAGGTTCACAGTTTGGATCCCTCCAGAATCTTGAGACCAAAGGTTGATTCGAACCCACAAAACAGACAGGAGAGTTACCCTGTTTCTGTTTCCTGTTTACAAGATACACTCGGAGGTTGGCCTGCTGAGTGGGGTTGTGACACAGTGCGCCCAAGAATGCCACGATAGACAACAGGCACCCCCCTCCCTGCCCCCATCCCTGTTATAATGCTGCTCCTTGCGGTGGTCGTTGAATAAGCACAGAATCCCCCTTCCCCTGCATCCCCATTATAATGCCACTCCCTGTGGCAGTTGTTGAATAATCACAGAACCCCTCCCACCCCACGTGCATCCCCGTTCGCATAGCAGCTCCCCTGCGTGATACTGTTTTAATAGCAGAGCCCCCCCACCCTGACCCAAATGTACCAGCATCAGCACTCCAGAAGACCCCTCTGGTAGCCAGCAGACCTCCCACCCCCATCCACTCAGGCACCCCAACCACACGCTCCCCATCCCAGCATTGTCCCACCATCGGCGGGCAGCTCAATCCACCCTCATACCACCACAGCTGCCCACCGACAGAGCTGTATGTGAATGACAGCTACTGTAGAACTGTAAGTCCACTGGTCGACCGTGTCGACCAGTGAGCTTGCAGTGTGTACTGTAAGCTGTCATGCACAACATTGTGAATGACCTGTGTCACTTCAGCAAGGCCTTTGACTCTGTGCTCCACATGGAACTTGTGAGAAATCTGAGAGATCTTGAGATAAGAGACAAATGAACTAGGTGTATTAGTAACTGGCTAGGGGGGACTCAGAGGGTAGTTGTCAACTGGGAATAATCAAGGGGTTAGGCAGGTCATTAGTGGGTTACCACAGGAAGCAGGTCCTTTTCATCATATACATCAGTGATATAGTGGAGGGGGTCCAAGGTAAAATCAGTCTCTTTGCAGATGATACCAAAATTGGAGGCAGGGTGGATACAGAGGAGGGAACACAGGGAATACAAGCTTACCGTCAACACAAGCTTACTGTCAACCTGAAGAAGACCCAGACTATGCTCTTTGGCTCTGTGGCCAAAACCTCTTCCTTCCCGGAGCCTCTACCTATCTATGGAGCAAATGGTTCCCTCCTGCCGGTCATTGACTCTGTCAAGTATCTAGGAGTTACCCTTGATCCACAACTGGATCTCACCATGCATCTTCGGAATGTATGTAAAGCCATGAATGGCAAGCTTGGACTTGCCTACAGAGCCAAAGATTGCCTCACCCCGGCCGCTTGGCTTGCCATAGCCAGGCGGATACTTCTTCCCACGCTTTGTTATGGGCTCATAGCCTTTGCCCCAGTCCTGAATGCTAGCCTTGCGAAATGGGACACTGCTTACAACAATATATGCCACTTCACAGTCTCTGCCCCTCACCTTACGCATCACTGTGAGCTCACTGCTGGAGTGGCTCCCCCCCTGAAAAGTACTGTGCCTTTGGCCTTGGCAACTTCGTAGATGACATAGTTAGAACAGCCATTCCTTCTGCACTTGCTCTTCCCCTTAAACACGGAACCCCTGCCTACCACTTAAGATCCAGTGCGGCACAGGTCCGCCTGGTTCCTATGACCCGCACCCTCGTAGGTGACCAGGCCTTCTCCGTCCATGCGCCAAGACTATGGAACTTCCTTCCCGCCCTAGTTCGTGCCTCTCCCTCCCATCCTTGCTTCAAAACATCCCTAATGAGCTTCCTCAAAACAGCCTCTGCCTGTCTATGTACCATATAGACCCAGCGCATTCTCTCCCTCCCCCCGATTCACTGAGGGAGCTGTCCTGTGTGCTGATTTCACTGGCCACTGTTAAATACCTGCAGATAACCAGCATAAGGCACTTTCTGCCCACCTGTTAGAGAGGCGATCTTGTCATATCAGTACCTGCTTCTATTCTACACTATTTGATGTTCATTCTCTCTCCTGATAGGCGCTCCTGTCATGCAAATGCTTGCTTGTACTTTCAATTATTTTGATGTTATTCTCTTTTATGTTGTTATTTAGTGTTATCCTACCTCTCGATGCTGTTATGTAACTTGTTGCTATGCTGCCTACATGACCGTTTAAAGTCTGTTGTACCATATGCTGTACCACCCACTTGTTGGAGCCTGTGGCTCCTGCATGTTACCTCGACTCTGTATTATGTTTCCTATGTACTCTGTAACCCTCCTGGGTCACACCTGAAAATAGGCACTTGAATGTCTAGAGTGCTTACCTGGTTAACAAAAGCAAATAAATAAATACAAATGAACCTGGACAGACTGGAAAAGTGGTTCAAGATAATGGCAGCTTCAAGGTCATGCATATTCTCAAAAGAAATCTGAAAAGAGAGTACTAATATGAAGGAGTGAGGGTGGAGTAGATGTCGGAAGAAGGGACCTGGGGTCATTAATAGCAACAGTCTAAAGTTCTGTGACCAATGCCAGAAGGCTACAGGGAAAGCAAATAGGATGCTGGGGGTACAGAGGGAGCTGGTTTACTAGCAGGAAGGAGGAGGTGGTTCTGCCACTAAACAATTCCTTGGTCAGACCTCACCTGGAGTACTATGCGCAGCTCTGAAGCCCACATCTGAAGAAGAACAGGGGCCTCTTGGAAACTGTGCAAAGCAAGGGCCATGAAGTCGATTCAGGAGCAACTTGGAAAGTCATATGAGAAGAGGCTGAAGAGTCTCAAGATGTACACACTGGAGGCCTGTAATGATAGAGTCCTTTAAGTACATAAGGGGTCTGAATAAAGTGGACAACAGTGCCCTGTTCACAAGAAGTGAGGGGCAAGGTAACAAGAGGCCATAGATAGAAACTGGTAGGTGGAAGCTTTAAGTGGGATATAAGGAAGTTCTTTGCAGAAAGGATTATGGAGAAGGCAGACACATTGCCAGAAGAAGTAATCAACACAGAGTTTGTTGCTGGATTGAAACACCAGTGGGATAGGTACAGGGGATCAGAACAAACCAGAGGAGGGAGGGTGGGTGGTCAGCCAAGGGAGGGGATGAGTGGGCAAGGGAGGAGTGTAAAAATACAATCAGGGCCATCAGCAGAGTAGCTCAGGGTCCAGTATTAGGCTGAGTGTGGATGCAGGCAGGTACTGGGCAGACGTGATGGCAACTGGGCCTTTTTCTGCTATCAACACATATGTTTCTATGAAAAGCACTTTGGGATACAGTGTGCATGAAGGCAGTTATGTATACCCACATGTCCTTCACACGTGATGACCCAGAGTACATAAGTAAAATTTACGTTGATGAGACAGTCCTCATATTGCCGGAGAAGGAATTATTACTTTAAAGGGATGCTGACAACATTCAACACTAGTTCCACTCAAACCAACTCTCGCTTAATGCCAAAAATGTCTGCATGACTAGTAGCAAAAAGCAGAGGGCAGCTAGGCTCCAAAACACACTAGTCTTCAGGACTCTAAATGACATTCCCACTTGAAGTTTTATCCTCACTTTAAGTATCCCAGTGTGCTTGCACCAGCACCTCAGCTTCTCCACCCACATCAATGCCATGCATACAAAACTAAGCCTCATATTAAGTACACGGTAGTCCCAAAAAATTACAGCTGCCATTTTTGGTGCATCATGATGTTATCTTCAGGAAGATCTTGCAGGTGTTTGACTACAGTGATATGGTTGACAGTGCTGCCCCCAAATATTCCCTGTCAAACTAGACTCACTTTTTCATTCCTTCTGTCTCTGTCTCCTAGATGCTGCACTCCTTACCAATTACTGCTCCTTTTGTCTTAACCTTTTTCTCTCTCTCTTCTCATCCCCTGTAGTTCAACATATCTCCCACAGCTCCCCTTTCTTGTCAAAATATTGCTCTGCCACCATCCTCTCCTACCTGTCCTCTCTCTTCACTCAATCCATCCCATCATTATGCTCCCTTTGTTCACTGAACGCTTGCTGTTTCCGTATCCCTCTGGTCAGTACTCCTTTTTTTGTCCACTTTTCTGCTATCTGGACTGACCTCCCTTTCCCTATTCATTTCTTGTCCTAACACTCCTCCTTTAAACCACTCCTATTGGCTCATTTCCTGCTAGCCTTCTCTTCCAGCTAGCCACTCACAATGGTTTTGTTTCGGCTGATGTGCCACCTTCCTTCAGCCACCACTGCACTTCCCCACTGTCTTAAATTACTTAATGATTTATTACTATTAACACAGTAAATGTTTGCACTTTTACAGATTATTTTCCCTTGTTCCACATGATATTGTGTGGCACACCACACTTGCCACATTTTGTCATAGCAAATTCTTTCCAGTTTGTAAATGTTGTACCTTGAGCCATCTGATATTCTGTATATTAGGCTACACTTGTCAGTTAATTTGGTATTGTACCGTGTCACTTTTTGTTTACTGCATTTCTAACAGCTAGCAAACATACACACACACACACCCCTAGAAATGAGCTCCAAAATGGGGTGTGTCTCACAGTCAACACATTCTGAATAAATAAATAAATAAATAATACTCTGATTTATCCAGACCTTATTCAACTGTGTTGGCAAAACAAGTCAGACTGGCTGAAGAACCGGATACCTCCTCAGAGCATATTCTCCTTTTCAAACATGCACTAGATGGAAAAACAGATGTTTTCAATCAGTAAAAGACCCGATTCTCTTGGTCTGTGGTGCCAACAGGCAGCATACTAGAGGGAAGTGAGAGAATTGCTGGGAGAAGTCTCAGAAGCTGGCCTGTTTGATCTCTCACACATACCAAATAGATTTTTTCCTGTGCTTCGAAAGGCCCTCCACTGTTAACTGTGACAACTATTGGACTGCATGTCAGTTCCATCTGTTTAAATATTATCATAATCTCCTGTCCTTTGTTCTATAGTTAGCTCACTTTAAACAGACAATATCCTCTTTTGAAAGCCACCTTCCTGCAAACCCCTTTTAAGATGCATAAGAAGCACAAAAGATCTTTGCTTTACAAGCAACCTCTTGAGAGTAGGCAAATGAGAATGTTCTACAAACAAAATAATTAAGTACGCATAATGCAAGAATTCACTGGGTCTAATTATTAAAACTAGTCATGAAGAATAAAGCAATGATATTTATTTTACTTTTGAATAACTCTATTAAATAAATGGGTCAATAAGTGGGCCCCAAGGCATAACTTACTAATTTTTGAGTGCAGTGGCTCAACATTACCAGCCCTGTTCTTAATGAGTATTTTATATGTATTTATTTGCTCAGCTGTGAAAGCAGTGCTACAGAAGGAACGCTGGACATCTAACTGGAAGCCAGCTATGCTTCCACAGAATTATTTACACAGCTAAGTGATTTGTGCTGCATAGGATGTCGTACCACCTTATCTTCGGCACTTCAGATTGCTGGGGAAAGCATTTCCAAGCCTGCTACTAAAATGAATAACTGTGTATCCCTACATCCACTTGGGCCTGTGTTTATTTTTGTTTATTGTATAGAATCAGAATTACAATCCTTTGAGTCATAGACTCTTTTGCAAAGGCTCCACGTCAGATAAAAGTAAAAGTACAGAGGAAATACAATAAAATGTATATATATATATATATATATATACACACACAATAATAATGAATTATTACAGGTCACACAGACCTGGCTTACACTTATTATTAGGGTTATATTAAGCTGAGATCATACAGAATGTCTCGGGTCACAGTTACAACAGGGTACAAATTCGTAGGATCTTGAGGAACCCAGAGTCATAAAAAGGACAGGACAGGGGATAGGGAAAAATAGGAAGGAGGCTAGCAACAAGCTAAATATTAGCTACAGGTTATTAGCAGAGGTAGAGGAGGCTCCTTAGAACCACCTATTTCTGAAAGAGGGACAGAGAGGGGAGGAGAGTACTGTGAGGGGTTTTAATTACAGTCACAGGTTACTGAGTCAAGGAGTAGGGTTTTGAGGCCTGATTTAAATAGGTTGAGACTATGGGCCAAGGAGATGGGAGGATGGTAGGCTGTTTAGCCACGAGGGGGGGGGGGGCACAGTAGCGGAAGGATCTTTGCCCAAGAGAGATTCTACAGTGGGGAACTAGAAGGGTGGGGTTAGCCAAGTGCCTTTGCATCCTTCTGTGGGGGCCTGTGTGGATAAGTGGGTGGAGGCCGGTAGGGGCCAACTTCAGTTGTATCTTTTTGGCGAACGAGGCAGGTAAAATACTTAAGCCTGCCTTGGAAATTTAGCCAGCCAGTCTGTTGATAGAGCTCATAGGTGTGAGTTAGCCTGTTACATCCAGTGAACAGATAGCAGGCTTTGTTGAAGGCGAGGTTGATGCTACGTAGGGCAGTTTGATAAATAACTAACTATACCGTTGCAATTGTTGTCTTTGCTGAATGATATTGTTGGAGCATAGTGCGATTAATGTCTCCTTTCCAGACTCAAGCATCCATAAGTGAGAGCCTTTTGTTACACATACCTGTATACACATACTCAGCAAAAGCCAACTCAGGACCCCAAAATGCCTTTTTATGCTATGCAATAGATATTGGCAGTTGCTAAGTGAGGCCCTAAATGTTTAAAATATTTGCACTGGGTAGTCTCAAACCTAAAAGCCAGTGGAAAAAAAAACATAGCCATCTTGTCCAAATGCAACCAATGTAATAAATTTCTCTTTTGAAAATGGTGCAACTTAAGATTTTCGTCCCCACCAGAAAAAGAAAGAAAAAGAAAAGCCAAACTGTGTAGAGGTTAATAATAAGCCTACATGTAAAAAGAAAGAACACCCTTTCTTTGAGCTAGAAATGATCAGATAATTAGAAAGCTTTAGTGGCCTGGCCAATTGATTGTGTTCACCTCAAGTCTTGAAGATGTTCACTGTTCAGAACAAATCATCTGGTAAAATTATGTTTTAAACTAAGACCCAAGTGCATATTGATTAATAATTATTTCTTCTAACAGACCTAAGGTAATATCATCAGTTACCTTACAATTTCTGTCAAATAAACTGAAGTGGACTCATTTCGACTGAAAGGTGCAGAACCTATTTGTTTCTCCTTTTTTTTTTTTTATTAGAGAAAACTGATTATTGCTGTGAGTTCAACACAGAAAAAAAAAATTCAAGGTGCTACAACAGAAATAGTTCTATAAATATATGTTGCTCTGTAAAGAATTCCAAATATGAGATTGCCTAGAACATCTCTGTGTTGTATACATATTATAAGCAGCATCTGTCAAGGTCACATTATCGGGCAGAATGGAACTGTAAGTCTATTCAGGCTGTCCTTTATAGTGCTATGAACAGGGATAACATAGGACTTCATAGTAATTTCAGCAGATGGAATCTTTTCAAGGTTCTGCTGTACCATACAAAACAGCCATAAAACAGATTATGCTGCAGCTTGCAGATGATTCACCAAAACAGACAGGGGGAAGGGGATTCAAAAGTGATGTTGAGAAGTACTTTTTCGTGGAGAGGCAGAGAGGGTATGAATAGTGTACTAAAGCTGGTGGTAGAAGCTAGTGACTGGTTTCAAACATGGATGGGATAGGCACATGGGGACAGAAAGTCCTAAGGGAGGGGGAGAACAGACTGACAGGAGGGGGAGGGTAGCACTAGGGCACTAGAACAACAAAAGGCCCAATAACTCTGATCTGTCAGGCTGGACATGCAATTGGGTAGAAACATAGACAATGATGGCAGAAAAAGGTCCAGTGACACATCCAGTCTTCCCACCCAACCCAATTACTCAGTGTAGGCTCTACTGGCCAGCCCTATGTATGGGCAGACTAGACAGAATAACGAGTCATTATTTGGCATACGAACCCATGTATCTATGTATAACACCTTTAAATCTCCAAGACAAAAGTTTTATTAAATGTTTTTTTAGGAAGGCTTTTAGGTATAATGGGACTGTTAATAAATACCTGCAAACATAATTATCATTTTATAGTAAATCTGTTCTGTTGCCATTGTGTATTACACAAGTGGAATCTTAGAAATAAAGTTCAGTTTTACTGTCAGGTTATATGGGGTAATAAGTGCTCATAAACTGCTTGGTGAATCTCCAACTACTACGGTAAAGTAGCACTGTAAAATGTATGCCAATTTATAAGGATTTCGTAAAATATTTTTTTCAAATATTAACATAACATTTATGAATAAACAACCTGACTAAAAGACATCTCCAAAAAATTCATTGGTACAATTGCTCCATGGGGCAGGGCTGAATATTTTTGCACAATCTTTTTACAGACTGCATATAGTATTCCATGTTTGACAAGCCACGTAAAACAATCTGGAAGTAAGATTGTTGCAAAATGTCCATAACATACAGTACTAGAGAGGCTCAATTTCAAAGCCACTTACTCATATCAATAAAATTAAATGAAAAAAATAATTAACACTGTATTTTTCCAGGCAGTTAATCTCTTGAAAATATAACAGAAACGGGGTCTCAAAGGAATCCTGCCTATCTGCCAAAGGAACAAGAATCATAGAAACATAGACTTTGACAGCAGATAAAGACCACTTGGCCCACCCAGTCAGCCCATTTCTCTACCTATTGGATAAGATGCAGATTCTAGTTAACCAACAGCCTACTTCCTGCAACCCCCCACTATAATTGCCTTATGTCTGTCACATGCATGTTTGAATTCCCCCACTGTTTTAGACCCCACAACCTCTCCAGGAAGGTGGTTCCATGTGTCCACCACTCTCTCCGTGAAAAATAATTTCCTCACATTAACACTGAGCCGTCCCCCTCTAACTTTAAATTGTGCCCCCTTGTTTTTACACATCTCTTTTTCTGAAAAATGCTACCCTCCTGGACTTTGTTGACCCCCTTGAGGTACTTAAAAGTTTCTATCATGTCCCTCCTTTCTTCAAGGGTATACATATTAAGCTCTCTCAGTCTCTCTTCATATAGTTTCTGATGTAGACCCTGCACCATTTCAGTTGCCCTCCTCTGGACTGCTTCCATCCTGTCTATGTCCGTGTGTAGATGAGGTCTCCAAAACTGCACGCAGTACTCCAGATGGGGTCTCACCAACTGTCTGTACAGAGGGATAATCACTTCCCTTTTTCTACTTGTGATGCCCCTCCCTATGTATCCCAGTATCCCCCTGGCTCTCCTTACTGACTTTTCACATTGCTTACCCACCTTTAGGTCATCTGATATGACTACACCCAGATCCTTTCCATTATTGTTGTTGTTAGTACCTCCCTGCTATTGTGTACTCTTCCCTAGATTTTTATTTCCCAGGTGCATTACTTTGCACTTCTTGCATTGAATCTAAGTTGCCATATGTCTGACCATTCCTCCAACCTTGTCAAGTCCCTTCTCATCCTTTCTAACCCCCCGGGCATCAACTCTGTTACAGATCTTTGTGTCATCTGCAAAGAGGCATACCTTTCCTTCCAGACCCTCTGCAATGTCACCTATAAAGACGTTAAAGAGGACTGGACCCAGTACTGAGCCCTGAGGTACTCCAATAGTAACCCCCCTTTCTTCAGAATGTGTTCCATTCACTATTACCCTGTGTCTTGTTGTGCAGCCAGTTTGCTACCCAGGCTACCACCCTGGGAACCACTCCCAGGCTAGCTATCTTGATTATTAATCTTTTGTGAGGGACTGTGTCAAATGCCTTGCTAGAGTCTAGGTAGGCCATATCTACAGTCCCTCCCTGGTCTATTACTTTGGTCACCCAGTCAAACAAGCACATCTACATGGAGATAAACTGGCAAACCATGCGCATATGTTGTGTGGGAAACTGAACACTTCATATCCAAGGGTACAAGTCCAGATCTAAAAAAATACTTGTCATATTTTTTTTCAAATTGAATAAACTTTATTGAGCTTCATTAGGAAGAGGAACAACCATGAACATGGAAAGGATAAGTGGTAGGTAATACACAGACCAATAATAAATAAACCTATGACTACACAAAATATCTATAGGTTAGTAACAACTGCAGATAAGTGAACCAGAATCATGGCTCAATCCAATCAAGTTTCTATAAAAGATAAAAAAAAAAAAAAGGGCAATAATCCCACCCATCCCCCCTCCCCACCTGAAAACCCTAAAAAAAGTGCCCCCATCCCCTTCTCCGGAGACTGAGCTAATCCCAAAACAAAAAAGACATTTAGCAAAGGACAATAACATGGTGAATGGGACACAACAGGAAAAAAAACAGAAAAGGACCTCATAAGCCTAGGAAAAATGGGTATCAAATTAAAGCACAGGTCCAGGCACAGCCCATCGGAACCTTACCAGACGGGAAGACATCGTAGTCCCAAATAATTAAACGTCACCCAGCGCTTAGGATCAGCATGCTGTAGAGGGGTTCCCATACCAGAGTATATTTCTTTTTGAGATCTAACATATTTGCAATAATGTGTTCAGCTTGTAAGGCAAAAAGCATTTCCCGATACCATTCCACATAAGTAGGGACAGTCTGAGCACACCAATGCCGAAGAATAACCTTCTTGGCACAGGCTTATATTAGAGCAATATGAGGTTTTTAGTTCCCAATTAAGGCTCCAGAAAAAACCCCTAGGATGCAAATTCCGGGTGTAAAAGCCTGATCAAGCCCTAACAAGGGGTCCAGGCATTGCTTAATATCCTCCCAGAATGACACAACCCTCTCACAAGTCCAGAAGATGTAAAGTAATGAACCTTGCTCCTTCTGGCACCTGGTGCAGATGTCCGACGCCAGCTTACCCATTCTGTGGAGTTTGATCAGAGTATAGAACATGTTATGTAAAATCTGGAACTGAATGAAACGATACCTGTCCCATTTGATGTATTTAAAGGTAGCCTTCCAGATACATGACCAATCATGAGAACTTCCCTGAGAGGGAAGAGACTGGTCCCAAGAATAAAAGTAGTTTGGTCCATCTCAGCAAGAAGCTCTCGTAGTCTTGCATGGTAAAAGGCTAATACTTGTCATATTTTATCAAAAACTATTAGACACACACACACAGAATACAGGTCAGCTACTGAAGGAATGGGCTCATATTATCAAATTTGTCACTCACACCCTACAGATGGAACAGATCACACACAAAGATGAAAAAGATCCAACCAGCTGTGACTCTTACAGATCCATTCCAGTCCTGAACATAAATCTGGTTCTGAACACACAGTATGTACTGCTGTTCTGGCTAAAATAATGGAAACAATATTTTTAAGCTTCTGATTCATCCAGATAAGATTATGTATAGACAGATAATAAAAAGAGATCCCTGATCATACAACAGAAATGACTAGAAAAGTAAATGAATTAACTGATTTATTAGGACATTTTGGCCTGGAAAAGCACACTGAACCAGAGCTCATTTCCAGGTCTGGCCTGGAGCACAGTGAGTGTGGGATATGAAATACAGAAAGCCAAAATAAACAGTATGTAAAATACAGAAAACTGTAAACAAGATACTGCATGCCAAAAAGGACACTATGCAATGCACAGTAAACAAACAAAAAGGCACAAAATGATATACAACAGAGTAAAATGGTAGTAATACCGTAAATGACACGTGGGTGGTAAAGTTTAAACCAGACTCTGAGGGCCAAGGTGGGGGGGGTGGTAGGAGCCATCAGACAGTAGGAGATGGGAGCGGACTGATGGAAACAAGCAGGGAGGGGATCTAGGTATAACTGCCTGGGAATTCGGAGATAAGGGAAATGAGTGAATGGCAGGAGGAAGGTTGTTCAAAAGATGACGGATTCTGTAGGAAAAGGATGTTTTGAAAAGAAGAGGCTGAATGGAAGACTGTATTCAGAGTGAGTAGGCAGGGTATTTATTTATTTAATAACATCTCGGATCAACACCTTTGAGCTAAGAGCTCATTTACAGAGGTTCCATGTCATGTGAGGGCAATAACATACAACAAAGAGTAAAAAAGAAGATACAATGCTTCATAAAGAGAGATAATTACAGTTCATTACAGTGTTCTGATAAGGTGTACTTAGTAGACCGTGATCTAGAACCTGGGTAACAGGAGGGAGAAAAGAGGACTGGGGAGTATAAAATGGGAGGGAAATAGGGATTAGATAGAATAGGAATGGGGTAGAAAGATAGCTGCAGGTAAGAAAAAAAATTCAGACTTGTAAACAGAGGTATGGAAGTTAAGAGGAATGTAGCTGAGCAGCCCACGAGGGCCTTGTCAGTACAATGGAGAGAGGAGGAGTGGACCTGGGAGTAGGCAAGGAAACGGTAGCTTGTGCAAGTGTTAGAGTTAACCACTGTTGAGGGTAGAGTGGCAAAAACCAAAGGGAAAAAGGGTCAGGGAGGAGAGAGTGAGAGGTGGCTGTGCGGGGGGGGGGGGAGGCAGCAGGTAAGATGAGAGAGGAGGGTAGATACTAAGTCCTGCTATTGAGGTTCTCCTAAGAGAAGAAAATTTACACGTTAGGTGTGACAGTCGCATGTACTAGCAATGGCAAGATGAGCTTGAAGTTTTGATTTGAAAGAGCCAAGTTTGGATTCGGATTATAGGTCAACAGTAAGACAGTTGAGCCATTTAGGGGCCCTATATGCAAAGGACCTTTGCCCTAGCGTGTAGAGGGAAAGGGAGAAGCAGCAAGTGAGGACAGACAGAGAACCAGAAGATATAAGGGTGGTAGTGTAGTAGTAGTAGTAGTCGTAGTAGATTTTATTTATTTTGTGCGTCCTTCCCCGAAGGCTCAGGGCACCCTTACAAGTGTCAACAGACAAAAGACATATGTGATTAGTCAATTCAATAAAATCAACAACAAAGATCCCTTAAAACTGCTTGCTAAAAATATAAATAATTCTGCTAATCAACTCAAATAATAATTCAAAGGCAGCTTGCAATAGATAGGTTTTCAAACCCCTTTTAACATACTCCAAAGAAGGCGCCTCTTGGAGGTAGCCTGGAAGAGAGTTCCATAAAACTGGGGCCACAGTCTCAAAGGCCTGGTCACCTGATGAAATTAATCTTGTCCTGGGCACCTCCAGAAGGGCCTCCCCAGCTAATCTAAGGGAATGACCTGGGGTGTAGGGGTGGAGAAGCTCTTTCAGGTAACCCGGCCCCACCCGTGTAGGGTGTTATAGGTCAAAAGACCTATTTTAAAGGAGATGCACCAATGCACTGGCAGCCAGTGCAGTTCACGCAGGACTGGCGTTATATGACAGGATTTTGATAGACTCGTTAATAGCCAGCAGCTGCAGGCACCTCAGTGCACCTCCACTAATCCAGAAGTAGAGGGCATTACAGTAGTCAAGCCTGGAGGTGACAAACACGTGTATTAGGGTGGCTAGGTCTTCAGGAGGGATAAGGGGCTTAATTCGGATAATGTTAAAAAACAACACAGACAAGGCTGACGCCTGGGAATCAAGTGTCAGCTTGCTGTCCATAACACCACCCAAATTTTTGACCTTAGGGTTGGCCTCTAGTTCAGTCTGACCAATAGAAAGCCCTTGACTTACCCCATCGGCCACCCGAGCCCTCTCCTTTCGGCCCGGCTCCACCAACAATACTTTGGTCTTACCTAGGTTGAGTCCCAACCAGTTAGATGATGTCCAAGCCTGAATCTCATCCAGACACTTATTAAGCATGTCACGAGCATCAGGTCTTCCAAGTGTGAAGGACAGGTAGAGCTGAGTATTATCAGCGTAGCAATGAAAACTCAGCTCATACTGCCTAATGACCTCACTCGGGGCAGAGTATACACTGTGAGCAACATGGGGGAGAGGACAGAGCCTTGGGGCACTCCACAGGAAATGGCCATCGGGTCAGAGGAATAATGTCCTAAAATGACCCTCTGAAGCCTTCTCCACAGAAAGGACTCAAACCAGCTGATGACCTTGTCGGTGAGTCTAACATACTCCTGCAGCCTATCCAATAACACCCCATAGTCCACAGGGTCAAATGCAGAGGACAGATCTAGGAGAATGAGAATAGTTTGCTCTCCTCTATCCCTCGCCCTGAACAAGTCATTCCACACCCTAACTAGCACTGTCTCCATGCTGTGCATGGCCCTAAACCCAGACTGGAAAGGTATGTAGATCTGAAACTCCATGAGATGAAATTCGAGGTGTTTTGTGACGATCTTCTCCAGAACCTTCCCCAAAAAGGGAAGGTTCAAGTTAGGTTGATAGTTCGCCAGGATGTCGGGGTCCATTGATGGTTTTTTCAGCAGGGGCTTCACCAAAGCCTCTTTAAGAGACTCCAGAAAACCCCCCGCCACCAGAGAACACCCCAAAATCTCAGCGAACAGTGGTCCCAGAGCTCCAACGTAGCCCACAAATAGGCACATTGGGCACGGGTCCAAGTCCCAGAAAGTTGGTTTCAAGCCCGAGATCACCCCACAAACCTCCGTCACCACAACTGGGTGGAACTCCCCCAGTCAGGATGAATGCGTCCGCCATCTCGAGGCCCACCACTGCTAGGTGCTGGTATTCCACTTGGCAAAATCCCACAAAGGACACTCTGTCTGAGAAGAATTGAGTGAACTCCTCACACTTTTGAGTTGAAAATGCTCTAACAGATTCCAAATAGGCAGGATGTTATAACCTGTCTGCAACCTGAAAGAGCTGAGCCAGTCGATTCCTCCCAGCTGCAATCATCTTTGACATAAACGCTGCCTTTTTTATTGGTGATTGCACTGTCATAGTTATCATAATGACACATCAGAACCAGCTTGTCCTCTGGGTAACTGGTCTTCCTCCAGTGCCTCTTCAACCACTGTCCCCTGGTTTTTAAGATCCTTAGCTCACCGTCAAACCACAGTGAGCCACGGTGCAAAACCAGGAGACGTGCATGGATTGGTGCCAAGTGGTCCAGAGCCCCCATGACAGTCATATTATATGCTGCCACAGCCTCCCCTGGACCACTGGCACAGGCCTCCAGCACAGACAAAATGGACAGTTCCACCAATAGTCCCTCAGGCTGTAACCCTTTTAAAGGGTGGAACTGGATAATTTCCACAGGGTGTGGGACAACTTGGGGGGGGGGGCGCTAAAACTGAACCTGATGGTGCAATGATCCAACCAGATGACCGGATCAATTTTGGTGATGTAAATCTTGAGACCCAGTGAGAACACCAGAGTGAGAGCATGGCTGGAGTGGTGGGTCCCAGACATGGAAGCAAAAGAAAGGCCATGGGACTCCATGCAGGATTAGAAGTCCCTTGCGCCAGATGAACTCTTGTCGTCAACTCAGGTGTTGAAGCCATCAAGAACTAGCCAAATCAGTGACTACAACAACCTCTCAGTGACAGAAACTGTCCACTCTTGCAGAGAACTCCTGTTCCAGCCAGGAGGCCAGTAGACAAGGAGAATTCTAATGTCCAGTCCAGGACCCCCCTTCACCGCCATGCACTCGAAAGAGCTGGTGCCCCACCATTGGGTGCACCATCAGGCCCAGTTCTGACCTAAAACAGATTGCCCCCACCCCATGGTCCTTCCTTAGGTAGTGTACCACCAAGAAGCCACCCGGAACAGACACCGCCAAGACAGGGACAGAGGCATCTCCCAGCCATGTCTCGGCAATGCAAGACAGCTCCACAAAAGCCACCAGTTCCAACATTATGGCGGTCTTATTAGTCATGGACCTGGCATTACATAACACTGCCTAAAGAGGATGAAGGGAGGAGACCGGTCCCTTAGCTACCTGTCTTCTCGATCTGGAGTAGAAGAGACATCTGCCATTAGGAGAAGGAAGGGAGAGTGCAGAAGTAGTGAGAAGTATGGGTAGAACAGTGTAGTGCAAGGTGGCAGAAAAAGTGACAGGTTCTAGTGGAGCAAGGCAGGACATAGGGGATGCACTTTAAACCACATCTAGCGAACACAGTGGGCTAAGTGGCCTTTTTTCTACCAACAGATTCTACATTTCTATGATAGAAGCATAATTTTTATGACAGTCTTCCACTGAGCAAGGAGGGGATGCATGACTTTTTCCCACACATTGTGCCCAGTTTAAGGAGAAGTTTCAAGTGGATGGCATGTACCTGCCTAGAAAAATCAAAGTGCTATTGTAGCCAGACACCAATGTATTTCAAGGAAGGTACCTTCTTCAACAGCTTTTATGGACCTGGATGCAGAAAGAGCATTTGAGAGGACATCACTTCGAACTACCTTACTCCAGTGGGTTTAAATTAGGAGTAGGAACTTAAAAAATGCATAAACTGAAATGAATTACAAAGCGTAACAGTCTGTTTTGGTTGTCAACATTATACCGCTGTTGGTCACTGCAGTAAGATTTTGATATATTACAGTGGTGCGGTAGCGCCAGTATAGTTAAAGTTGACCAATAGGTTGTATATTAAATCCCTATATTTGCACTTTAATAGATTTGGCAAAATTAGATAAAATTAGCTGACATTTTGCATGCACTATCTAGTAGGCAAGGTCTAATGTCTGGAAAGTTTTGTGATGGCAGCTTCTGTGGTTTCTAAGATCTGCATATGTCACTTTCTTGTAGACATCTCATTTTTTTCCTATACTTAACATAGGTTTTTGGTTTTGCTCTCCTGTATAGCCTATACAGAATGGAATTTTGTTTACCAAAAACTTTCAGGGTAGTAGTGTCAAGGTAAAGCCTTTGAAAGATTTTGTGAAAAATGTTAAACAGTTACAGAGTTATAAGGATTTCAAGCTTTTTTTTTTTTTTTTTAATTGTTCTGAGCTTGCTCAGTAGGGTTTTTTTTGGATAATGTTATGATACGACTCAAGAAAAATTCCACGTCGTGAGACAGTTTTTGTTTTCTCACCACTTGCTTCTCACAGTACAAAAACATTTTTTGTGTCACTATGGCCGCCATCTTGTTTTTTGATTAACTAAAAAACATGGAAAATACATATAAATAGTGTAATATAAAAAAAAACACCACCACCTGAACCTAGCTAAATGAGACCTGTTTAGCCAGATTCAGGTGTTTGGTTTTTAAACAAATGGCCAGACATGCCTTTTCTGGGCACCCCAAAATCCAGGGTGCCCAGCTTCGTGACAGGAGACTTTCACCCATGTTCTCTGTACGAAAACAGTGGGACTTTCCTGAATTCTGAAACATCAGCTAGAGTTATGCTGCTGGCTTCAGCTGAAACAGTGAGATGGTGAACCCCCTGTTTTCCCTGTCCGTCTAGCTATCTAATTAAAAATATTTCTTTATCGGATTGGGGTGCCCACCCCCATTGGTTCTCCCCCCTCCCTTACAGGCTGCCCACCACCATTTCCAAATGCTTATGTATTTTATAATTATATATAATATAAGCTGATAGGGTTGCCCAACCCTGGTACTGCATCTCTTTACCCCCTCTGCTCCAGGTCATCCTCCCCCATTCCCATTATACACATGGAAGCAGCGGGGTGCCCACCTCCTGTGCTGCCAAACAGTAGCCCAACACTGAGATGCCCAATCCCCAGTATCAAGTCCACTGAAATAAAGAAAAACATCCCTCACTGATATTTTTTAACCTGTAAAAAAGAAAATGGTACCTTGCTGATCTGATCCCCCCCACCACACACACACACATATCCACCCCATCCTGACCTCCCACACAGCACCCACCATCCTACACCCCCCCCCACTGGCCTGAACATGACCCATGACATAGATCCACTCCGGCTGAAGCCGCGTTTTGCTGCTGGAACCGGCAACTGTGATATGAGAAAATAAAGTAAGTATAAATGCATTTCAATGGAGTTTGAACTTTTATTCATAACTTTGTCATTTTTACATATTTTTATACCAGATTTTCAACATGGCCTTTTTGGGACCCCTCCATCATGACCAAGGGGTGGTGGAATTATGTAAATCTGGACAAAAGGCAATTTTGTATTCAATATGCAAAATTATCTTTCATGCAGGATTTGAACATTTTCACTGCCCTTGTTCATAATGTGGGGTCATGTGAAATATATGTTGAATATTTGGGGTCAAAATATTAATAAACAACAAAGTTATGATGTACATTGAAATAGTTTTATGTTCACTTACAACATTGGTAATTTTCAATATGTTGACCCCAAAGTTTCAACAAAGCCCTTTTTATTCACGCCACCACATGAACGTGGCAGCTGTTGTTTTTTCAAATCCTGGCCAAAATGTGTTTTCGCACCTGTGGTGCGAAATGACATTTTGGCAGGTATTTGAAAATTTTCACCAACCGAGTTCATGAGGTGGGGTAATAAGAAGGCTATCCTGAAAATGTGATGTACAACTATGGAAACATGACCAGGTTATGAGTGAACGTAGCAATACTACAACGTTCATTCATAACTTTTCTAATTTTCAATATTTTAACTCCAAACTTTCAACATAGCCATTTTTCCACACCACATCATAAACATGACAGATGCCATTTTTTAAATACTGGATGAGATGCATTTTCACACTTGTGGTGCAAAATGACATTTCTGACAAAAGACTATAAATGCCACATGTCATGCTTAAAAGGGGAGTCATAAAACAACTATCTTGAAAATTTGGGGTCAAAATAAAAAAAAAATAATTATAAAACTTTGTGTGTAGTGCCAATCTTGACTCCAGTGGGTATGCTTTGTGCTCCTGTGCTGGTGAGCTGAGTTCAGGCGTGAGCTCAGTAACCCAGCCAGGTAGGGTGATGGTGGGGGGAAGGTACAGTTATGCAACATCCCAGAACCAGGGAATGAAAGCTGCAGGCTTGCCTGCACAGGCCCAGGTACCATATAGTGAAGATAACTCTTGTCTTGGCATAGAGCCCGCCACCACTGCACCTGTGGGTAGCAGAAGACCCTGTGCATTGACTGAAAGATGAACTCTTTTCCCTGTGCATCTGTATCCACGGCCACGTGGAAGCACAAGGACCAGAGGGCCTTGCACTTCGATGGCCCACCAGACAGCCCCAAGAATTCCTGACATCCATTGCTGCACTTCTGTAGGTAGACAGAGTCTTCCCTTGGTGAAGGGCCCAAAGGGCCCTGCATATCTACGTCTGACCTTCATTAATGCACTAGTTAGGGTTCAAGTTAACACCACTAAAGTAGGGAAATGTAGCATTAGGGTGTCCAACCCTAATTCCCCACCCAAAGTAGCAAAAGGAGAAAACATTAGGGTTTTGGGTCTCTGGAGTCTTGGCGAATCAGTGGTGGAGTCTTTCTTGGGGTTGTCAACCTTAATGCCCACCCCTTTCCTGAGCAAACAATGTCAGACGTGATCTCCTTTATTCACACAGGGTCCACAGGATTCTGCATGAAGAACCCTACAACACACTGTGTTGACAACATGTAGCAAGTCATAATCAGGGCACCGAAGTTTTCGCGATTCGCGGATGCGGCAAACCGATGAAATATTCGCGAATTTGCCATCACCCGCGGGATTCGCCGCTGCATGAACAACGTCGCTTCATTTTGCCGACGGTGGTGCCTAATCTCTGCCGGCTGAACGCCTCCACCTAAAGTCACAGACACGCTGGGAGCCCACCCCAGCATGGCAAACCCAGCAATTGTTTTTTGCCAACGGGGTGCTCTATCTCTGCCGGCTGAACGCCGCCTCAAAGTCGCTGTGCCATGCTGGGAGCCCACCCCAGCGTGGCAACGCGTTAACTGTTTTTTTTTTTGCCGACAGGTGCCTAATCCCCGTCGTGCTGAACGCTTCTCAAAGTCGCTTGTGCCATGCTGGGAGCCTCACCCAGCGTGGCAAGCCGTCCCAACGCTCTTTTTTTTCCCTGTAAAACAAAAACTGTCCCACGGCACGCCTCCCAGGCCCTCCCACATCCGCACCCACCACTGCGCATCTAGCCTCCCCACACCTCCCCACCCCATACTTACCTCCAGACTCGGCGCGACGATCTTCGGTGGACTGGGAACACGCCTGCACTCTTCAAAGGCGACCGCGAACTGAGGAAATGCCGGTAAGCTGTATAATGGGCTAGATAGGAGGGGTCAACTTTATTGCATATCTCAGGCATTTTTGGGAATTTTTGCACCAAATTTTCAACATGGGGTTTTGGGACCCCTTCTCATGAATGATGTCACTGTGAGCATGCATTCTGCGCAGTTCCTACGCGGGCTCGTGAGTTCGCGACATTTCAATATTTTCACTCCAGAGTTTCAACATTGCCATTTCACCACACTGTCTTATGAGTAGTACAGCTGTCATTTTCACATCTCACCCAAAATGTGTTTCCACCCTTGTAGCGCAGAATGGCGCAGTCGGTGTGCGAAATCAATGTTCCGGACAGATTAATAAAATCACAGTGATACTGTTCATGAGCAGAGGTCTTAAACTGGCTATGTTGAAAATTTGGTGACAAACACCCATAAAATGACTGTGTTACGAGCGTGCATTGTGTCAGATATGGCAACAAAATCAAAAAAAGGGAAAAAAATTAAGGGTAAAAATGTGCCGCAGAATTGCCGCAGAAATTGGTGTTGAGTGCCGCAGAAGTTCTGCAGCAAATGAGAACCCTGCCGCAGAACTTTGCTCCGATGTGCCGTAGAAAAATCGGGGCCCTGGTCATAATTCTCTATTTTTGAACAGTGTCTCATTATGAGGAACTGGCTTGGAGCTGTACCTGTACCTTGTGCTTCAGACAAGAGGCTACGAGCTGGGAGAGAAGGTAAGCATTTGGGTTGACAACCCCATGGAAGACCCCACCACTGATTCGCCAAGACTCCGGAAACCCAAAAGCCTAATTTTTTTTTTATTATTTTTTTTTATTTTTCCTGCTTGGGGGTTGGGAGTTATGGTTGGAAACCCTAACATCACATTTTCTTACTTTTCTGGTCTTAACTTGAACTCTTAACTGCTGCATTAACAAAGCTTTTTGCAAAGAATATAAAATATGCATGCTTGGTTTTGGTACTCATTCTTTTCCCTTGTTTCTCCTCCTAGATTTTCTTGGCTATGTGTCAAGTGAAGTGGATCCCCTAATTGTCTGTGTTTGATCAATACAGGGAGATTACAGTATCAGGATCTGGTGATACTGCTGTGGCATAATTTGAAACCTGGAAAAGTATTCGGGCTCCAATTTTCTATCTTCCGTCCAAACTACACAAATTTTCAATCTTGCTTAGCTGCCTTTAATTCTACAATCCAGAAATATGGTAATTCATTATGATGAATTTAAAATGCATTGATTGAATATTGTGATGAAATGTTGAGTTCTTTTTACTCTCATGTATATTTTTTTTATGTACAGCACTTAAGAGTCATGAACTATGTCTTTAGCATTTACCTGTGTATTCTTGTTTTACTCCCGCTAGAACCACAGGATGCAATAATTTGTAATGATTTCAGTCTCTCTAGACATGATGTCAGCAATTCTCAGTGGTTATAAGGAGTGTCAGGCTATGAGCCCACCCCGTGATGAAGCTCCATGAGCGAAGTGCCAGGGCACCTAACCAGCAGCACTGAGAGTTTTGTCCCTGTTTGAACACTAAATAAAAATACAGTTTGCGTTTTGCACCAACATTTAGTGATTCCAGTTTTTAGGTTTCATCTGTATCTGATATTCCTCCACCTAAAATCCTGCCTGTGACATCACATTAACTACATTGGCAGCAGGCTGTGATGTCACAAATAAAGATGTTTATGATTTGAAGTGGGGACTTCACAGCAAGAGCAGATGAACTCTAGGGTACAAGGACCCAGTTATCATGCCAATATCCATAAGAATAGACAAAGAGAAGATATATTCTTCAAAAATATTCTGTTCCTTAAAGTTTTTCTAAAGGAATCAGTTGCTCTTTAACATATAGCTTGCACAACAGTGGCATCAATCACTTTCTATCTCAAGATTACAAGAAATGGCTGCTGCCTTTGATTAAAGATAAGACAGATTTAGACAAGGAGATCTCTGAACTGCTGACACTACAGGCAGGCCAGATACCTAATTTGAAAGTGCTTTTTATGGTCTTTCAGACTTTGAGGGACCCTGCACAAATACAGTCACCATTAAATTGAAAGGACAAGCGTGGGATGCCCTATGCCTTCACTCATTCATGCCATAGTACAGTGTATATTATAATTATAGGTCCAATTAATTATTCATGAGCCAAACTAGCTCACTGATTGACTGCTGTGGCAGTCTGAAATCTGTTAGAAATGGGTGGCACGGCAGTGACACTCAGCTGATAGCACGCTGCACGCTGACAGAAGCAGCAGCAAAACAAGAATTGTTGTCAGCACTAATACCTGTAAAAAAAACACTCCCATTGTGATTAGACTTATAATTGCAATAATGACCTCACAGACGGTCATTCGCTGGGGATTAACGGCTGACTGGGGGGTTGGCCCTCAGCTGCACCTCTGGCCACCCTCCCAGCTGGTTGTTAATCCCCAAGATATGACCAGCTGTTTGGTCATTATTGATTAACTGGTGAGAGAATGCCAAGACATTTAGGGCATAAAAGTTGCAGAAAGAAAGCATGAGCATGCTCTCTATGTCTATGCCAAAGATACTGATGCAGAGCCCGCCCAGATGGCCCAGCAGTGGAGCATCATGCTGCCATGATGTGTTCAGGAGTTGACTTGGGTTGCTCTTGCTGGGAAACAGGCATGGCTGGGACAGCTGCTTATGGAAGTGTGCTTCATCTGAGGAGAGCCAGAGGTGGGTTCTGGAACCACATCAGCCCCTCCAGGGGGACCGGGTAGCTTACTCCATGTAGGGGCATACTGTGTACACGTGAGGTCACTATACATGGGACATACCCACATCAGGGGAAGTGAGAGGTCTCAGTGGGGAAAAAAGTGTGGGAAAAATCCCAGTCTCCATTATGATGAGAGCTGTTGGTACACCCGGGCCTCTGGCCTGCTACCAGATTCTGGTTGGGCAGGGGAAAGGACCATCCATACTGTACTCTTCTACTCTAGAGATGAATCCAAGGGTGACTACGGCAGAGACAAGGTAAGGGACTGATTGGGGTGGGTGGTTGCTGGTTACAGCCCAAGAGTGGACATGTACCTGGAGGGGAGAAAAATCTCTAAAGAAGAAAAACACTGAAATAATCATTGTATAATGTGTTAAAATGGAATCTAAGGATATAAGGTACTTGGTTATAAAAGGATGGTAGCTAAACTAGAACTGCTGACCTACAGTGTGATAAATTTAACACTGCTGAAACAGAAGCCGGAACTTAAAAACTTAAAAGTCTTGAAATATTTGGGAACTCACATGACCAAACACCAAAAGACATGCTGGGAGTAAACCATGTCAGTTTATTTGAGAATGTGGAACTTGGTTGAAAAATTTGTAAACAGTGTCACTGGCTCAGTAGGTAGCATGCTCACCACTGGGGCCAGAAGATCAGAAGGTTGTAGGTTCTAGACCCACACCAGGTACTTGGGATAATACCAATAACTGACACTGTCATGCTGTACAAGGTGGGTACAGCACTGTTGAGGTGCCATCCATCGGATAAGACATTAAACAGAGGTCCCTTCTGTACATCTAAGGTCATTGTCCAGGTGGAAGTTAAAGACAGCATGCCACTTACTGCAGAAGAGATGGGGAATTTCCCCAGCATCATGGTCAATATTCCATGGTATTAAATAGCTGGTATAGCTAAGCAAAATGGGGTAATGCTAACCATTTTCAGAAATGCTTAACAGTAGACTGCTAACCATTTTTTGGGTAAGTCCATGACCCAGTACACAACATTAATAAAACTACATCATTTTTAAAAATGTTGCTAATCAATCTGTGCCAAGTGCCATGCATTTTCACGCGTCAAACTGCTAATCATTTTCTTTCAGCTTATTTAAAATCCTGCATTCACCCTATCAATAAAACAGGCTCATGTAACCCACCTGGAAACAAACTACAACAGCTTCATGTGGTCAAACATTATAAACAAAAAAAGACAGATTGTGTGTTCTCATTAGAAAAACCTAGTCAAGAAGAATCCATCAAAATGAAATGTATTGACTTGATGCTTGCATTCCTTCCAGACACCTATGACATCTCTTCATCAGAAGGGGATTCGAACCTGGGAAATAGCAACTTCTTGATTTTTATGGGACAACAAAAGTCTACAAGCAAAGCACAAACTCTTGAGAAGAGAGAAAAAGAGAAGGACATGTCCTTCCAGATTTAACAAAATAAATTTCTGGATCTCTCAGCTGTGGAACTTTCAAGCACTTGAAGGGGAAATAACCCATGTAAAGACACACAGAAATCTTAACATGTGATATGATACAACAGATCAATTATGTTTTTGATATTGTATTCCCATTTTTGGCTATGCAGTTTATTAGTATCTAGTTTTCAACACCTGCTACTAAGTTCCTAGTATTACCTTTATAACTTTTTTATAAATCTTGAATTTTGTAGATTTTGCATATTGCACCCGTCTGATATCCATTTTTTCCATCTTGCTCTTTTTGCTCCTCATTTCTGGGTTCACTTCTTTCTCCTGACTCCACCACTCCAGCCCCATGGGCCTGCATCTGGAAATCTGGAAAACTGTTTTTTTTTTCCTACCATGCTTCCTCCTCAAGATGACAGCATGCACTGATGCTCACATATGCATGGACTGGCATGAATGACCAATGGTGTGTGATGACAGTCCCTTCCCTTGAAATGTGTGCCTGTTGTACTACCACCTAGTCTCCTCCAGGTGGAAGTCAAGCAGCAGGAAGCAGAGTCCACTGCTCCTTAGTGAGGGGCACTGTCTCAGGGAGGCTCAATCCTCTCACCCCGGCATGATCACAGTCCATTCCTGAACCCCCGGGGTGCCAGTGTAGCGAACACAAGCGCTATCACTGTACTAGTGGGTCAGCTTTCAGTAGCCCATTTTTTATCACTGCATTAGTTACTTCATTATATTGTTCGCCTTTGTAACCTCTCCCCCTTGGTCACATCTGGATAACTATACTCCAGCTCAGCGAGAGTCTCCTAGTCAACAAAGTTTAAATAAACTAAATTGCATGTAATGTTTTATGATTACAGTTAGGCTATATGAAATTTAACTAACTGGTTCTGTTGGTTGTAAAAAAGTGGAAATGATATGCAGCTGGCTTATAGTTGGAAGAAAAACATGGAAGCAGTTGGAGACCTTTAGGGCCTGATTCTTTCCCACTCCATCTGGCACGAAGTGGTCACAAAGACCATTTAGCACCAGTGCAAATTGCTACCTCACTGACCATGGGGTTGCAAACCCTTTCTGTGTGCCCACAAAGTTAATGGTGGGCATCTGAAGAAGGGGTCTGCCATTCAATGAACACATGACGGATAAATGCAGTTGTGCCCCACCTGCAAGACCATGTCACAAGGTAAGGGAGAAATGTTGGGATAGAAAGAGTGAACCACTGAACCATCAAGAATTTTAACCTCTGAGGAAACAGCTGGGGTGGTCCTCTAAACCACATGAGGGACATGAATCTGAGTAAACTTAAGGAGAACCACTCAACCACAAGGGCTCTTACTGCTTGGGGGTTGGAGAGCACATCTGGCAGGGACACCTGGCAGTTCATACCCTTGAGGAACAGCAAAGGGCATGGAGAGTGGGGAGATAAAGCTATACTATCCCATAGTCATAGGAACATGCCAGAGTGTTGGCTGCAGTAAACCTAGTTTGCACCTGCCATTATGATTTGCACTGTATCCAAGAAAAGAGAGTTTCACCGTGTCTTCCATGTCTCGGCTGTTGCTACACCTCAAATGAGATGGCTAACCTCCAAAAAATTGAATCCAACAAGCAGTAGTGCACAAAGAACCTACTGCTTGTTGGATTCATGATTTGCACTGTACCATGGTCACAGGGGGTAACCCTCCCAATACACTAATTATTGTAAATGGTTTCCAGTAGTGATGCACATTTGTAGTACAAACTGCCCATTTTGTGCTACCCCTGACTGAGTCTAAGAATTTGGCAGGAGAATTACATCAGCTGCATCATGCAGCATTCATTATCTGTAAAGAAGTAAGAGAATAGGGGCTACCTTTATCTACTGGGATTCGTAACACACTGAAATGCTGGTGAGAGGTAATGAACCATTTTCCATTGGGAAACAGTAAAGTCTGGGCCTAACCTGCAGGTTGGGAACCACACTTTGAATCAATGGTAATTAAAGGAAAACTATGCTCTCATATCCTTTAAAATTTTGTTTTCATGTCAACAGACAACCCTCTTCCTGTAACTGTTACGGATATATGTGATTGCTTTAGTTTCTTTTCACTGTTCATACTAGTCCCTGAAACTATCCTGGGGGTCTCCATTTGCTGGTTGTTGTAATCTCAATGTCCATGAGAGCTACATTAGCATATGAGAACATGATGTGTCAGTACACTGTAGACACCACAGTATGCCCGTCTGCTTAAGTAAGATTCAACAAAACATGCTGCAGCAAGATATGAAGTATCACATTTACCTTCAACTAGCTTTGCAAAATGTCTGAGTTGTAATGCAGGATTTTTCCCACTAAATTGCATTCAATGTGTGTTTCCATAGATTTTTTCAAGATATTTGCACTTTCATTGCAGAGATACATGGTATACATGGTTGCTGTGACATCATGTTTTTGTATGCTAATGCAGCTCTCATGGACAATGAGATTTCAGTAACCATAAAATGGAGACCCCCCAGGATAGTTACAGAGGACTAGCATGAACAGTGAAAACAAACTAAGGCAAACATATATCCCCAACAGATACAGAAAAAGAGTTGTCTGTTGACATGGAAACAAATACAATTTACAGGAAATAAGGTGTCTTTATCAAACATTTCCAACCATGTAAGTTAAGTAAGGACAAGTTTATTTATAGTATATCAGCACCCTTCTCTGGAGGCCCAGGGTGCTTTACAATTAGGGCAAAATAAATTAGTAACAGGGTACACAGAACATTTCATACATCACTTAAGGCCAGCCACCTCAAAGGCCTGGTCACCCAACATTTTGAGCCTCAATCTACATACAATCAGGAGGCCCCCTTGATGGAGTAGACAATGTGAGGGCATAGCAGGAGGTCTGACAAGTAACCAGACCCAATCTGTGCAGGGCCCTATAAGTCAGTAACTCCATTTTAAAGGGGACATGCCACTTCATCAGCAGCCAATGCAGTTCATGCAGACACAGGACATGTTCTCAAAAATCCATTCAGTAGTCTGACTGCTGTGTTCTGCACCAGCTGCAGGTGCTGTAATGCACTTCCCCTTGCCCTGATGTTAAAACCTGCAGTAGTCAAGTCAAGACGTCATGAATGTGTATACTACAGTCACCAGATCGTCAGGGGGGTGGGGATACGGAATTTAATCCAGCAGATGTTACTTAGATGGTAAAAGCCACTCCAGACTACGGCTGACACCCAAGCCTCATGTGTCATCCCTTCATCCATAACAACCCTCAGATTTTTCACCTTTGTGGCAGCCGTAAGCTCTGATGTGCCAAGCCAAAACCTGGTCTCCTTCTCAGTAGTTGCTACTCCCACCCATGGCCCGGATCAACTACTGGCACCTCAGTCTTGTCAGGGTTGAGTTTTAACCAGTTTGTGACATTCAGTCCAGAATCTCAGCCAAGGACCTGCTAATCACATCCACTACACCCAGCATCCCAGTAGCAAAAGACAGGTAAACCTGGACATCACCTGACTAGCAATAGCAGTACAATCTCAGCCCATATCATTTAATGATCCCTCCCAGGGGCAGCATGCACACTGCAAACAGTATTGGCAAGAGGACTGAACCCTGGGGAACACAAGGTAGTGACATCGGGCTTGAAGAGAAATTCTCCAACACTTCCCTCTGTGTCCTGTTCCTGACACAGGACTCAAATCAGCAGATGACACTGCCAGTGAGCCCTACATATTCCCTAAATTAATTCAACAACAGCCCATGATCTATAGTGTCAAACAGTGATGAAGGATCAAGGACAACAAGGACTGACTGCTCTCCGCTATCCCTTGCCCTGAGAAGGTCATTCTGCACCCTGACCAGTGCAGATTTAGTGGTACTTCTTAGACCTAAATGCAGATTGGAGAGGCTCATAGATGTCAAGGGCTATGAGGTGCACTAGAGCTGCAATGTGACCACCTTCTCAATAACCTTACCTGAAAAGGGTATGTTAGAACCAGGTCAGTAACTCACATGGCTGTCTGGGTGCAATGACGGCTTCTTCAGAGAAGGCCTCAACAGTGCATTTTTCAATGCAGCTGGAAAAAATCCTCTGACAAAGAGCACCAGACAATCCCAGTGAACACCGGGCCCAGATATCCAGCAAAGTTCACCAGTAACTACGCTGGACCTGGATCCAGTTTGCAAAAGGTTGGTCACAGCATAGAAATCATCTCAATCACCTCTTCCACCGTCACTGGTCAAAACTCCCCCATGTCAGCTGACTGCATCTGTGGAGTGTTGACTCAGCACTGCTGGGTTGCCAAAACCCATTTAGGGAAATCCTGGCCCAAACAGATGACATCTTGTTTGAGAAGAACCACGTAAACTCCTCGCATTTAGTGGGTAAAAAGGCTCTCATGGGCTCCAGAAGGACTGGATGGAGTAGCCTGGCTACAGTCCAAAAGAGGTGAGCTGGTTGGATCCTCCCAGCAGTGATTTCCCATGACAGGAATGCTGGCTTCTGCTGGGAGATCGCCTTTTTTGTAGTGACAATAATAAATATCCAAAGCCAGCCTGTCCTTCTGGGCCTTAGACCTCTTCCAACAATGCCTCAACCTCTGCTCCCTTGCTTTCATCTCCCGAAGCTCAATGTCATACCTCGGTGAGCCACAGCATGACACAAGGGGCATACACAGATAGGTGCCACTGGAACAGCTCTGTTATAATAAGCCATCACAGCCTCATCCTGACACTACACCTGAAAAGTGCAGTACCGCCTGAAGTCCCTATGATCATAGCCCTCTTAAAGGACTGTACCAGACCATCTCTGCATGAGGTGAACTATAAGGAGGAATCCTGGAGGAGAATTTGGGAGAACACCAAGTTTAAGGTGAGGCCATGTTGATGGGTTGCAGAAGTAATTACTTGTATGAGGCCCAGGGATTTCATCACCCAGAGGAAATCTTACCCAAAATGCTAGAGTTCATCGTCAGCACAGGCACTGAAGACAGCCAGAATAAACCATCTGGGAGACTCCAACATTTCCTTCCAAACTCAGCCACACTCTCAACATAGAAATAAGCAGTTTTCACATTCGCTGCTAGTATTTTATTGCAAGTTGGCTGTTCAAAATAAATTCACCCTAAAAAGTAGTAATCCCAGTGCTTCACTATAGAGACTTTGTCAGGGGAATAGGGTTACTGCTCTTTAGGGTGACTAAAACACTGTTTCCAGCATTTAATATATGTATGCTGCCTTTATTGAGAACAGCCAACCTACAATAAAATACTGGCAGTGAATGTGAAGCATGACAACTGCTTATTTTCTATGTTGGGAGTGCAGTTGAGTCTGGAAGGAATTGTGGATTGTTTGGGGGCAGCCAATCCCTGCAGCAGCACCACCCAGACTATCACAGAAGCCCGGTTCTCCCTTGCACAGAACTGGGAGACTCCAACACCCTATCAGCAGTGAAGTCAGCAATTTCCTGTAGGAACAACCCCTCTTGCCCCAGAGGCCGGTACACAAGGAGGACCCTAACACCTGCACATGGACCCCACACATTCAAATGACAATGTGTCCCCACTGAGTGCACCACCGGGTTCAACTCAGTTCTAAAACAGATGGCTGCCCCCCTCCCCGGTGATCCCTCCTCAGGCAATGAACCATGGAAAATCCAGATGTGATGACTGCCTTTAGAACAGGGCCCGCTTCATTACCTAGCCAGATCTCCATGATGCAAGCCAGAACGAATGAGGAATCAGACAAAAAGTCTGCTATAACAGCAGTCTTATACTTCATCAATCTGGCATTGCATAGCACTGCCCAAATAGGATGAGCAGAGGTGGCCGGCCTCTTAGTTACCTGCCCACTCGGTTCAGTGGGAACCCTGAATATGGGTATCAAGCACGTCAGGCCTCTCTCCATAACCAGTTTCACCCCAAGGTGCCTCCTGGTCCTTACGGCCCTAACTACACTCCCTCTCTCAGCTGTTTCCAACCCCAATCTCCAATTTCCGCTCCTCACAATCCCTACCTCCCTGCATCATCTATGTGCACCATTGGGTGGGTGGGGGGCTCGTGAAAGGGGAACTGATGAAGGAGGAGGGACGAGGAGTAGCTGAACCTTGGAGTCTATAGTCCCAAAAACATCTCTGCAATGACAGCAGCAATATACTATTATGCTCTAAAACCCCTAAACAACCAAAACCTCATCTCCAATAATAACCCACCAACCACTACACACCCACAGTACCACACAACAAAATAGTTATTTTCCAATGCCACGGAGTCCACCTGCTGCCACCAAGTGAGATGTGCATTCAGAAAAAATATCACAGCAGTCCAGTAGGACTGTTCCAGAGCCTTGACCACATAAGTCTGTAGGAGCAAATGTCTCTAACAACGGCAGCGTGTCTCTCACACAGGCTGCCTCCATTCCTTTCTGCAACAGTTGTTTCCACCCCTGGTCTAGCCTCTTCTTCCAACCCAGGAGACCCAGATAGGACACACCAGCAAAAGACAAGAACTTGGTGCCCCCCCACTGCTGTGAACAGTAGGGACTTGTGTGCAGTACTGTAGCTTGTAAAGGTAAGCAACATAGAAACGTGAGAAAACATACTAACATACTAAAATGCCAGCAGAATAGGCCTAACGGTCTTTCGCGTCTGCTCGTTTGGTCAGCCCCCACCCTGGGAGCTGACCTTGCTGCCCCCCTCACCTTCTCTGGCTTCTCCCTTCCCAGTTCCGGATATTCTTGCTGCATTGGATTTTGCTTCCAGAACCCTTCCCCTGTACCTGTCCCACCCCCCTCTTGAATCCCTCCACCGTCTCTGCCTCCACCAGCCCCCTAGGCAGCACATTCCATGGCTCCACCACCCTCTCAGTGAAGTAGCACCTCCTCCTTTCTCCCCTGAATCTTCCCCCCCAACTTCCACCCATGCCCTCTAGTGGCCCCCTCCTACTTCCTTCAAAGTACCCTGACTGTTCCTCCCCTATTTACCCCCTTCATGTACCTGAAGATCTCTATCACGTCCCCCCGGTCCTTTCTCTCTTCCAATGTGTACATATTTAGCTCTTCGAGCCTCTCCTCATAGGTCCTGTCCCCCAAGCCCCAAATCATTTTGGTTGCCCTCCTCTGGACCCTCTCCAGGAGTTTAATGTCCCTCTTTAAGTGTGGCCTCCAAAACTGCACGCAGTACTCGAGGCGCGGCCTCACCAAGCAGTTATACAGAGGGAGTATCACTTCCCTCCTTCTGGAGGTGATCCCCCTAGCGATGCATCCCAGCATCCTGTTGGCCTTGGCTGTTGCCCTCCTACAAGTCTCCGAGTTGTTCATCTTGACATCCACCATCACCCCCAGGTCCCTCTCAGCCATCGAGACTTGTAGCATTTGCCCCCCGAGGGTGTACACTTGGCCCGAGTTTCTGGCCCCCAGGTGCAGTACCTTGCATTTCCCTTCATTGAACCTCAGCTTCCACTTTCTAGACCATCTTTCCAGAGCCTCCAGGTAACATTTTAACCAGTCAAGGCAGGCATCGATATTTCCAGGTAAGACAGTACTTTTTAGAAGCACAGACGCTTTCGGCAGAAAAAGGTCCTGCAGCCCATCCCATCTGCTTTGCCCTACGTTTTGTTGCATGTGAGGGCTCTAGTAGCCTTTTAAGACATTAGCAAAGGCCAGAAAAGGAAATCAGTAACACTTTTCTCAACTTAGTCTTATTCATCATTGATGGGAAATTCATAGGTTACCTAATCTCAATATTCTATGGTATTCTATTCAAACGGACAGGAATACATGAATAACTAAAATGACAAAAAAAAAATTATTATACAATGGCAAGAAAAAATCCTGGACTCTGATTGGTCAGTCTTGGGCTGGACCCATGATGTTATCCCAGTACAACATCACGGCTCTAGTCTCAGCCTCACTGTGAACCTGTAGATTAACTTTTGCTTGATTATGTGCTGCTTGATGTGCTTGATGATGTGCTTCACTGTTTCATCTTCTTTTAAAAAACAAAAATATTTTTCTACACAAAGACATCCTTAAAATGATTTTTTTTTTATTCTGTATAACAACGAGCCATTGTATAATAGCAATAATGCCCTCCAGGGTGTGTGTCATTTGGGATAATGTCACGCTTCAGTTATTGGACGCCCTCGGTCTGCAGCCTCGTGCCCAACCACCTGAGGTGTGACGTTATCCCAGCACGACACACACCCTGTCGGACATTATTGTTTAAATAAATTATGTCTTCCTGATAATCAGTGAAAACATCAGCACTAATGCTCTTTGTGTCATAAATTCAGGAGTCTGGAAAACGGTACTTGATTTCTGTTTTTTTAAACTCTCACAATGAGAAAGTATGACAATTTAGAAAATGGTCTAAGAAATTTCTGGCCTCTGACTGGCTGATACCCCTGGTTAGGTGGGCATCTAGCAGACAACACAGCCTGGGTAAATAAAGTGCCAGTACCAAATGACCGCATTACCAACATCGATGGGCACAGCGTAATTTCAAAGATCAGACATGCCATTTTTTTCTCTCAGTAACCGAGATTGGCCCAGCAACTGATATCGTGCAGCCCCCCCCACAAAAAAACCAGTGCTGAAAAATCAGAAAGACATATTTCATGTGAAATAAACCTTTTCAGCCACAGCAGAGTGCTGTAATATGAAAGAGTTACTTGCATCCCCCTCCCCCAAAGGCTGGCTGAACCAGTGGCTGCTACAAACTGGCAGCGGGTTTCCATCTCTGGGGACTCCAACTAACGTAACTGCCACCACCGCTCCTTGGCTCAATTCTCCTGATCTCCTCAGTTTCAAAACTGTATCCTTGCTAAGTAATCCAGCTGAAAACTGTACAGCAAAACCACAAAAAAAACCCCACAGCAATCTTCCTGGTACCTCGCTACTGTAGTGCAGCAATGTACCACGTTATTGCTGGTGCTCTTCTGATGTTCTTTTCCCTCTCGAAAGTCGACCTGCACTGCACTCACTTCCCTCCTGACCGACTGCAGTACAAGCCTAACTACTAGTCTAACAGGCATGTTTTAGAAAAAAGAAGAAAAAAAAAAGACTTTGCCTGTTCTCTTAAACTTAAAAATGAAAGTGAAGTTGCGGGCTGCTGCCTCTCACTATTTAGTTACTTCCAAGTTGACTGAGTGGGAGGGACTTGAACGGCTTAACAGCAGGCTGAGAATGGGGGCTAAAGCGAGACTGGGAAGTTTGTTTTAGCATCGGTACCAGAACTGAACCGTAGAAATGTCTCAAATGGGAAGAATTTTACGAACTGCTACTGCTTCTCTAGTAACCACTCAACCATTGTTCCTGAATACAATCTCAATAATGCACACTCACAACAGCGCTGCCTACAGACAACAAAATAATATAAATAAAAAGTAATATATGATAAACAAAGAGTCCTTTGTCTTGCCTTTGGCCAGTGTGTGTGGGGTACACTTTGAAAAGACACCATAAAAAAAAACTACTGAACACAAACAGCAGTGCCCTTTACTGGCAAATATACCCATAGAGGGGCTACTTTACAAGAAAATTGAGTTTTTGTTTCTATTTTTACTCACGTTTAAGAAAATATATATTTTTTTAATATTATAAATTAATTTATCAAATGTATCCCATTTTCTAAGTGCAATAATACCCTCCAGGGTAGGTAGTATTGTGCTATACCGGACCTTCCATGGGGCTATAAGGCCCTCTGACTGTGGCGTTGAGCCTCATTACACCTCTGGGTGATTCATTATAGCACAATACTTCCCACCCTGTCAGATATTATTGCTTACATATTTTTTGGAAATAAAAGAGGTTGCAGCACAGAGAAAGCTAATCATAGACACACATGTTGCAAAGTAAAGATCAAGCCAGGTTAAGTCCCAAGGGGCAGATGGGATACATCTCAGCATCATAGTGGAGTTAGCGGAATAATTAGCCATGCCACTTGCCATAATCTTTCAGAAATCTGTCCAAAATAGTATGATGTCAGATGATTGGAAAGTGGATGATGTGGTTCCCATCTTCAAGAAAGGGCAAAGCTGGACCCAGGCAACTACATTTTGGTTAACCGGACATCTGTGCAGTGCAAGGTCCTAGAGACCATTATCAAGGACAGAATGATGGAGACTTGACTGAGGCCAAGGTTCTTGCCCCCTTACAACATGACTTTATGAGGGGTAGATCATACTAAACCAACCTGATCATCTTCTCTGCGGGGATGACCAGGGAGGTGAACTGGGGCAAGGCCATGGAGGTAGTAGTCCATCTGAACTTCAGTAAGTCCTTTAATACTGAGGTGTATGTCATGTTTCTGGGCACAGTAAATCAACATGGTATACAGATGACATGCACAAGGTGGACTGCCAACTGACTTGGGGGCAGGAAGCAGCGGGTGGTGATGGACAAACCTTACTCAGAATGGAGAGGAGCACTCAGCGGCATCCCTCTGGGGCTAGTGCTGGGGCCACTGCTGTTCACCATCTTCATCAGAGATATGGAAGCTGTGGTCTCCAGACTGACTAAGTTTGCATAAGGTACTAAACAAGCCAGGGAGACAGACTGCCTTCTGGTTGGGATAAACTTCAGGAGGACTTGAACAAGCTGGGAGATTAGACTGACTCCTGGAGCCTCAGATTCAATGTAGCCAAATAAAAGGTGCTACCCTTGGAGAGGAATAACAAAGGCAATTCATACTCACTCCACAGGTCTCCTCCAACCAAAATTAAGAAAGTAAAGGACCTAAGGGGTTCTAATAAACAAGGGGGTAATGCAGGACAAGTACTGTAGTATACTGACACTGTCAAGAGGCCAGATGAATGCTGGGGTGCATCAAAAGAGGGTGGCCAGCAGAACAGGGCAAGTAGTTCTGCCACTCTACAAGGCCCCAGCCAGGTCCCACCGGAAGTATGTGTGAAGTTTTGGTGTTCTCAAGCCACTGAGGCAGTCTAGAGGGTGCAACACAGGGCCACCAAAATGATCAATAACAGCAGCAACAAAAGCTACAAGGAGAAGCAAGAGTCCCTGAACTTGTTCACCTTGGAGAGAAGGTTACTTAAAGCAGGATATGATTTGTCTTTCGCCCACTCAAGGCTAATGTTAAGATCAAACAGTATGAAAGGCTTGATCTAGTGTCCTTCAGCATGATGTGGGGACACACCCAGAAGTTCACAGCTGGTAAATTCAGGGGTAAGGTTTGGAGGCACTTATTTTTCCACAGGGTGGTGAACCTAGGGAGCAGCCTAGCAGCAAATACAGGGGACACAAAGATAATACCAAGCTTTAAGGTAAACCTGGATAAATGTCTGCTTGCCAAGGGAATTATTGGGTACTCTTGGTGGAGTAGGTAGGGAATCCTTACAAATCAGTACGTTTGTACAGTGTACTTATTTCATCCCTGCTTATGAAGCGTGGGGGCGGCAGACACAGTGAGCCTAGAGTTCCTACCAACCTTAACGTAATACGTTACTGTATTACAAGGAGCTGGTGGAGGATACCAGTAAGATTATAGGAATATAAACTTACAAGCTGTCACTGCTGGGAGTCTTTATACAGGACAGGCTGTATAAAGTACAAAAATACTCTAGTTTCTGTTCTGGTCACTGCAGCAAAGAAATATACCACCAGGAAGAAATTTTAAAAAATTCCTCCAACCATGGAGAAATGGTAGGGCATTATGAATGGATTTTATCAAGTGGAAAAGCTGGCAAACATTGTAAGACTGTAGCAGAATGCCTTTGACAATAAACTGAATCCATGGGTGCTAGTTGTAACCCCAAGACAAATTAGAACCTACCTCTGAATACAGATGAATTTTAAGCACATAGGTAGAGCAGTGAGAGATATAGCTATAGATAAAAGGTAAAGCAAGACCTAATAAATGGGATGCTGGCAGAGGACTTTATTTTCTGCTGAAACGGGCATGAAAGAAATGTCAACTTATTTTAAAGTGGTATAAATATATATTTTATTTGATAGAACATGCCAATAAATAACATTAGTGATTTAAAAACTGCTAGCAAACTACAGTTCCAAAATGTAGCTCTAGTCTAGCTAGGTTTATAATTATTACAGTCAGCCATGGATAGGTAAAGACTCAGGTGGGGGACAGGGCCAGGCGTTAGACATCCTGTATCTGAACTTCTGTAAGGCCTTTGACTACCTCTGCTAGACTGGTAGGGACTAAGCTAGGGCCAGGCAGTCTCAAAGGATCGACAGTCTTCCTCTGCCTGTAAGATTCTATGTTCCTACACGTGGTAGCCTTCCATTTAACTAAAATCAACATTTTGGTGATTAGAAAAGCCCTGCAATGCCACATGGTCATGGATCGACACGCGATAATTCCAAGGCCAGATCTTACAGAGAAAGGCTGTATCCCACAGATGTTGCGATTTGTTATGTAATAATGTTGCCCTCTCTTAATAACTAGCAGGAATTTAAAAATGTTTAGATCACTGCTAAAACATATACAAGAAAGCACTTGCTCAATTTATACTTTAAGCCAGTAAAAGAACTTGTAGATCTGATTGTTTTAGTAATGAGGAGGCAAATACCAGTTTAATCCCCACTGCTGGCAGCAGCATGTGTCTGAGAACCCATGCCTCACGTTACAAAAAGGTTTCCTCTTCAGCATTTATGCTTGCTAGCCTATTTTTGGCAGCTGCTCTTCATCCTGTAAAGCAGCTTTGCTTGCACAACATTTCCTGTCTTGCTGCTGATACTACAGACATCTCACAGCCACATATTTCCTGAGTTACCAGCAATGCTGAGAAAGTCTGGGTGCTTCAAACAATGCAATCTAAGAGTAATATTCATCAAATCATTGCATACGTTTTACACATATTATTTAATAGAAGCATTGAATCTGTTGGCAGAAACAGACCCACTGGCCACTGAGTCTGCCATTCCTACCTAACTAATGTTGAATGAGAGTGCTGGCCCGCCGGCACTGCGGTAGCACTACTGCTCATGATGCCAGCAACCTGGGAGTTCTCTGCCGCCTGCAGTTGGTGCACAACGCAGTGACCAGGTTCCTGACAGGCCTCCTGAAGTCCTGTCATGTGACCCCCGTCCTGTGTGACCTGCACTGGCTGTTAGTGAGGTGGAGAATTGTCTTCAATGTGGGTTTGCTCATCTTTAAGGCCCTATATGGGTTGGGCCTTGGCTATCTGAGTGACCTCCTGTCTCCCATCCGCTCACTCTGCTCCTCCACAGAGGGGCTCCCAGTGGTTCCTAGGGCCAGGCTGAAAACCTCAGGCAATCGTGCATTTGAGGTGACTGGCCTGGCTTCCGAGATCATTGAGGGAAGCTCCATCAGTGAAGGCATTCAGGCGGGGTATGAAGACACATCTTTTTAAAAAAGCCTTTGAAATCCAGCTATAGTTTTAGTTCACTGCTGTATTTTTTTTATGATTATTTATTAAGTTAAAATATAGAATACTGGTATGCCTTTTTTGACTGTGTTTTAAAATTGCTGTGTTGCATGTTCATTGCACCTTACCTGTGTTAAGCACCCAGAGCCTCCGGGATTGGGTACTAAACAAATACACTTGTACTTACTAACATCAGAGATAGGCCCACAACATATACAATTTAACTGTTGAGCTCTGTGAATGTTAATTGAGAAATGTACTCTACTCATTTTCTTAATAACTTGACCTGAATGTATCAATAGTCCAGGATATGAGTCAATTCTAGACACCAATATTTTTCTTCAAAAATGTGATTATAAAAGTTGACTATAACTGAAATCCCAGATTCTAACAAAGGCACCTGGGACAGGATTCACAAAACTTTGCCTAGGCGCAACCCCAATTTTGCACAAGAAAAATGGGTTTTGTGTGGAATTGCCATTCACAGAGACCTGGTTTGCACTGGGGAAAAGTGAGGGGGAGGTGCACTGCAAATGAGGGGGAGTAAACCTGAATATTGGCACAGTCCAATTCGCAAAGTATCTGCTCCATGTAAGGGCCTTTCATGGGCTCACCTTGCATGGAGCAAATACCGTCAGCCGAGACCATGCCTTAATCCACCACAACACTAATGGTTGGCAGGGTTACTGCAGCGTCCCTCTCCACCCAACCCTTAGTACAATAGTCCCTGGTGTCCAGTGGTTCCTCCCCCACCCAATGCCTGCCTGATGTAAAAGAAATGTTTTTCCTGGTGTCCAGTGGTCCCTCCCCCACCCGATGCCCTACATATGTAAAGAAATATTTTCCCTTGTGTCCAGTGGTCCCTCCCCCACCTGATCACCTACATGATATATAATAAAGGATGCCTTAGGAGGCAGTATAGTGCAGCGGTTTAAGGCTCTCAGCTGCAAACCTGGAGACCTTTGTTTGAATCCCACAGCCCCCACTTGCATACTGTGTGATCCTGAGCAAGTCACTTGACTTCCTTATGCTCCCAGGTTGCACCTGTAAACAGACTTTCAGCTTAGTGTCTCTCTCCTGGTAAAACAAAGGTAAAAAACTAAAATTCCCTGGTGGCAGTGGTCCCTCCCTGATCACCTGCCCGACACACACACAACATATCCCTGGGGTCCAGTGTGTCCTCCCATCCTGATCTCCTGTATGTTAACGATAAACCAGTCTCTGGTGTCTAGCAGACCCCCATACCTAGCCCAATCCCATGGATATAAAGGTTATACCATTCCATGGCATCTAGTGACCCCCCCATCCCCCCACCTCAGCAGGTGGTACCGTATCACCCTGCTCCCCCCCATCCTGACCCCGCGCCAGAGACAGGCACAGTCCTATGCTCAAATGAGTGTATGCCAGGCTGTCAATGATGCCACTGACAGCTCAGTACATGCTCATTTGATAGCTCATCAGTAGCAGACTGTGGAGGTGAGTGGAGGGCTGTTCCAGTCGCTGGCTTGGGGTTGATATGGGGGAAGTGGACTGGTGGGACACTAGGTACTGGGATGGGGGAGGCAGGGAATGGTATAACTTTTATATACATGGGATCGGAGATAGGGAGGTGGTCCGCTAGACACCAGAATGACTTAATGTTAATATACAGGAGACTGGGATGGGGGATACACTGGACCCCGGCGATACGTTGTATGTGTGTCGGGTGGGTGATCGGGTTGGGGGTGAGACCACTGGACACCAGGGAAACCTTTGTTATATATAAGGCAGGTGGGGGGGGTGGGACCACTGGACACCAGAAGAAACCTTTGCTATATATTGGGTGGGTAATCAAGTCAGGGGAAAGACCACTGTACACCAGGAAATCCTTTATTTTATATTGAGCAGGTGATTGGGTGGGGAGAGGGACCACTGGACACTAGAGAAAACATTTATTTTACAGCAGGAGGGCATTGGGTGGGGGGAGGGACCACTGGACACCAAGGAAAACATTTCCTTTACATCAGGTGGGCATCAGTTGGGGGGAGGGACCACTGGACACCTGGGACTGAGGAATGCCCATCAGGCAGGGACTGGGGGACACACTAAGCTCCAGCGCAACCTATGTAAATGGGCCCATAATGGGCATGCAAATGGCCACATTAGCACCTTGCATGCTCAATTACAAGGCTGCTTTTGTGAACTGGAAATAGTGTACCTGCACTATTCATTGCAAAGCTTACTCCTGGCTCCATGTCAGGGTGGGGCTTATGAGGTTAGTGCTAGCACTAGTTGGGTTAGCATTGACTCACCCTGGCACTATTCTCAGTCAGCCAGCACAGGCGTGATATCCAGTGGAGAATAGCAACCTTGGACACCTGGGCAATTGCAAAGCACAACGCAAATGTTTATGCTGTGCTTTCTGACTTTTTGTGAATCTGGCCCCAGAAATTCTGCAATTCCACAGCCCCACAATTTTCTGCATAATTTGGATCATGCCGCAGAATATATAGAGTGCTGCAGAATTCAATGATCTTGGTGAACTGTCCTTCAAATATAGTTTTTCCATCGTGCCCGGCTCTCTTCCTCATCTCGTTTATCCTGTAGGCTCCCCTTTATGCTAGGCACGTGATGTCATCAATGTCATCACATCATTTTTTAGCCAATGGCAGGACTGCATTCTGCAAAATAAATGAATAAATAATACCATAGAAATTAGAAAATGCCACCACAAAAGTCCAGGAGCCCTGCTGCAGAAATCGCAGAAAGTATCATAGAGCACCAGGGGCCCTGGATGGTGGAGGCTGTGGTTGTCAATGGATACCATCCCCTCATTTGTGGTCTACGCCAACCACTGTTTAGTTAGCTAATAAAACTGAATGAATATTACTAATGTATGTTTTATAGGTTCATTTTTCTCATGACTAAATAATCAAGGGCACTAATTGAGCAGAAATAACTACAACATTAAAAATGACGTTTGTAGAAAATACGACGCATTTGCTTAAACCTACAGGGGAAAAAGATAATTCACAGCACCAGAATTTAAAAGTTATACCCCAAAACTGATACAATTTATGTAAAAGGATGACCACTGGTTCCTAAATACTTGTATTTCTTATTCAGTAAATGCTGCAATCTCTGTGGGTATAAATTTAGACTATAACCTTTTTATGTGAAGTCCAATATGAATCCCAGCAGTTTTTATGACTGTAATCCAAATGATTTTTTCAGGGGCCAGGAAACTGTGCATTCTCATCACATCTTGGAAAATGAAATATTGCTGCAGTCCATAAACCTTGGCATACTTTGTCAGAAGATGCACTAAAATCCACAGCTACTAACATGAGCTGTAACTTCAGATTATAAACTGGAATTAAAGAAATCTGTTTGTAACATAACCCTCATTATTATGGAAGCAGTTTAAGATTATTTTTGTCCTTGGTTTTGACAACGAGTGGACAACCAGACAAATAACGCACTGTCAATGCCACTAGCAGCTTTGCTACAAAAATACGTACACTCCTTAACATTAGCCTGAGGATTCTATGAAATCCTGCGGTGCTACTGCTTTGTATTAATTCATTTAAACTGTGAACTTTGTCAGAATGTCTATCCATACTGCAACAAGAAAAATGTATTTGTGCTTTGTACAACAACTAAGATATTAAGGAGCAACTAACGTCAGAAAGGACAATTTTTAAGACTTATAACTTGGGACTACAGATATACAGTACATTTAACATTTGCAACAAAAAAAGGTACCAGTGATCATTACAGAAGTGGTTTAACACAAAGACAGGAGCAGAGGCAAACCACACAAGGTAGTAATAAGTATAAATTCCATCTTGGATGAAGATGGAGAGTTCATAATTGGCTAGTCTGTAGAACTTGTACTTTCCTATGAACCTATGAATGAAGGTCCTGGACTTTAAGAGGTCAGAATTTAAAGAAATGGGAGACTGCTTCAGAAACTGCTTCATGGTGGGGGGGGGGTAGAAGCACAGTGGGGAACAATAAGGGAAGGCATAATTAAGGCAACCAGCTTCCACATGAAGAAGTGAGTAAAAGCAGAAGGAACAAGCATTTGTCAATGCCGAATGTTTGCTTGCTGTCATTAGCAGTAGAAGTGCAGGAGTTAGACAGATGCAGTATAGGAATGGCAGTGATGTATTGAACTGTCACAAACTCCACCCCTACCCTGCAGAGATGGACAGGCACTGGGGTGTGCCTTTGGGTCGTCAACCACAACGGTCACAACATTTCTCCTCACCCTACCCTACAGACACTGACAAGTGTCGAGGTGTGCCTTGGGATGTTTGGGCTTTACACTCACCTCATTCCATAAGGAAATATGCTGAAATAGGTGCAGTATAAGAGAATGGTGTGAACTCTGGGGCCAAAGAGTCCCAAGGTGCACCTCGATGCCTATCACTGGCTGCGGGGTGGGGTGGGGGTGGAATGGCATGAGCATTACTGTCGACAATCCCAAGTTACACCCCTGACGCCTGTCGGTCCCTACAGGGTAGGGCGTTATGGTCAGAAACCCTAAGGCCCTGGGCATGTCTTGGTATTTTTAGTCTAAGTTTTCAACATGGGCTTTTTGTGACCCCACCGCATGAACAGTGACACTATCAGTTTGTTAGCCGAAAGGTGATTTTGCACAGTGACTGTGCCATTAACGCCACAGGTGCAAAAACACATTTCCAACATGATGTGAAAAATGACAGCTGTACTGTTCATGAGGTGGTGTAAAAAAATGGTAATGTTGAAAATCTGGAGCAAAAATATAAAAAAACTGAAGTCACGAGTGTGCATAGAAACTGTGCAACGCACACCAGTAATGCAACTATTTGGAGGATTTTTTTTTCACCAGATTTTCAATATAGGCATTTTAGGACCTCTGCTCATTAACAGTGTCACTGTGATTTTCTTAATCTGTCCCGAACACTGATTTCCCACAGTGACTGCACTATTCTGTGCCAGAAGTGTGAAAACACATTTCAGCCAGGATGTGAAAAATGACAGCTGTACTGTTCATAAGGAGGTGTGAAAAAATGGCAATGTTGAAAATCTGGAGTGAAAATATTACAAATTCACGAATTTGTGAGTGTGCATAGAAAGTGTGTAACACACGCTCATGACAGTCATGTTGGGGAATTTTTTCACCAAATTTGCAACATAGGCTTTTTGAGAGCCCACCACATGAACAGTGACTCTGTCATTTCGTTAATCGGTCCTGAAAGGTGATTCCACGCAGTGACCGAGAAATCACCTTTCCGGACCAAATAACCAAATGACAGTCACTGAATTCATGAGATGGGGTCCCAAGAACCCCATGTTGAAAATCTGGTGCAAAAATTTGAAAAAATGACCGAGATATGCACCAAAGTTGAAAAACCCTATATATGCCATTATACAGCTTACCGGCATTTCTTCAGTTCACGGTCAGCTTTGAAGAGTGCAGATGTGTTCCTGGTCCACCAAAGATCATCATGCCGGGCTCCAGAGGCAAGTATGGGGCGGGGGGGTGTGGAGAGGTGGAGTACGCAGAAGGTGGGTGCAAGTTGCAGGAGGGGGGCAAGAGAGTCAACGAAGGACCGTCTTCTTTTGTTACAAGAGACTGAAGAAGTTGAGTAACCTAGTGATCCAAAGTGGTGAACTGGGTTAGAAACTGGTTAACAGATCGGTGACAGAGGGTGGTGGTTAATGGCACTCACACTAACGACGGCGGTGTGACCAGTGGGGTGCCTTAGGGCTCAGTACTGGGACTGGTCCTCTTCAATGTCTTCATAATTGAAACTGCAGAAGAGCTGGAAGAGAAGGTATGCCTTTTTGCAAATGATACATAATCTGTAATATGGTGGACACTCAGGAGATGATAGTGAGAATGTGCAGGGATCGTGAGAAACTTGAGGATTGATCAAGGGCAAGGCAGATGGAGCTCAAAGCCAAAAAAGCAAAATCATGCACCTCGGGTATAGGAACCCAAGAGAGGAGTATAGGATGGGGGAAGGTACGGCCAGTCACTAAGCAGGGAAGGGACCTTTAGGTTATTATAACTGCCTATCTCAAAGTGGCAGGGCAGTGTGACAAAACAGTGGGTAGGGCTACTGGGATGCTGATGTGCATAGGGAGAGGTATCTCCAGCAGGCGAATGGAGGTGGTATTGCTACTGTATTACTCACTGGTGAGACCCCACCTGGAGTACTGTGTGGCCAGTCTTGGGGTCACACCCCAGAAAGGACACAGACTGGAATGTCCACATGGATGGTATGTGGGTGAAGTGGGTGGAGCTGCCTGCCCTAGGGGTCATCCTAGTCATATTTTGACTTTATTGGTCTTGTATTAAAAAAGCTACTACCTCTGTAACACCCACCTCATGACTCCTGTGTACAAGCTGAGCAGCCACCGAGCACTGCAGCACAAAAACAGCAATAACTGTTATGTGAAGTAGGGAACGAGGCTGCAGGTGCTCTATGGACAGTGTAATGGAATCAGGGGAAGGGAGCTGCCTTAATGTACTGAGATTATCTTTGCTGACAGGTATGCATGTATGGGGCTATAATATGCTATATTATGGCCCCATAAATGTACACCTGCCAGCAAAAATAATTTAGGTACATTCTGTTCTGGCAGCCCCCCTTCCCCGATTTCACTACACTGTCCATAGAGTAACTACAGCCCTATTCCCTACTTCCTGTCATAATTATGCTGTTTTTAGGAGCGGGGCTGCAGTGCTCAGTGGCTGCTAGGCTCGCACATGGAAGTTACGAGCCAGGTGTTACAAAGGTAATAAGTTAATACAGCACCACAAAAGTTGAAATATGGCTAGGACGGCTCCTAGGGCAGGCAATTCTGTGTTTTGGGTTGTCTGCCCAGAGCCAAAACTGGTGTCAACTGCTCTTTAATAGATAGCACTTCTATATCAAGTGCTCTTATTGTAACAGTACTTCTTTGCCCACAATTGGCAAGTCTGATTTCCCAACTCTAAAGAGACATTAGGACTATCAAATATCTTTACTTCCTCTACCCCTTTCCTTTGTAAACAAACTGTGATCCACAAAATATTGCCTATATTCTGAAAGGCTGGTTGGTTTCCACCACACCTGAGGACGAGATCTTAGATGTCTCAAAGGTTTGTGCAAGAATTCTTCAGTTAGTCTAATACAATGTATTACACCCCAAAAAGTGTGAACTATAATAATGCTACATATCTTCACAGAATGATCCCATCCTCCATAGCAAGATCAGGGATTATAAATGATAATTCCCCTTACAAAGATTGCCTATCATGGAGGGCCACTTTATGTAACTCCTTAGAATAATTAGTAACAGTTTGCCTTCAGCAATGTATCCAGTATCCCTCCCCCAAAACAAAAGTATACAGCATGGACAACATGGTACAAATTTTGAACTAAATTTACAGGTTTAAATGAGTGGATGTGCATGCTGTGAAATTTTGATCATTTTTCAACTGTCCCCAGAGCTTCTTGAAGGGTGTTTCCTTCAGAAACTGTGAATACATCTAAGAAATATAGGTCTTCCACATACTTGAGACATTCTGCTTCAATTTCAAAATCATTTATCATGAGTTGAAGCAATGAAGGGCCCAGACTGGTACCCTGGTGGATGCCTCAAATAATACTTTCCTACTCGGACATATCACCTCTCAGAATCACTCTCTGATTTTGATCTATAAGGAATGCTCTTACCCATCTACACAAAACTGGGTGAACCCCCAGTACGGCTAATTTTCCCAACAAACTGTGATGGTCAGTCAGATTGAAGGCATTCCAATAGTGAATCAAGCAGCCTGAACCTTCTGATCATGGTCCCAAGCAGATGGAATGGAATCTATAAATTTAATTAGCCCCAACAGTGTAAGTGACCCTTTTAGTGAAGCAATTGTTTTCTGTTTATTACATATTTAACTTCCTCTATAACCCAATTAAAGACAAATCTCCCAAAAATTCTGCTTACAGTATATGGTTAAAAAACTGGCCTAAAATTGCCCTTCCTTTCTGGATAGTTAGGCTGTACCTCTCAAACATTTGTTATCCAAATGCTGGATAATAAATTGGAAAAAATAGACAAAAAATCCATCATATGGAGACAGAAGCCCAGAACACTTTGAAAATAGTTTCATGCTCATAAAGTTTGCTGTTCATATTACAACAAAGATTAATATTATATCATCTGCAGTAAATTTCCACTGCAGTGTGGGCTAATAGACGTTTGAAGGTAAAACCGAGGGACAGCCCTCTTAAAGGGTGACAGCTTAGAGGAATGTATGCATTTTTCAAAGTTAAAATACTTAAGATGATTGATATCTTTCTGGGGCCTAATTTAGGATCTATAAACATAAATACGAATGCCCCTCCCCCAAGACAAATGTTAATAGCTTTAAACTCAAGTGCACTATGAAGAAGAAGAGGGTACAAGTCTCAAAAGTATGCTTTTTATGAGCTTCCTTTAATGGTTATAGGAAACAATTTAAATATTTAAACATTTCAATGATTCCTCATTTCCCCCTTTCAATCATGACCAATTGTCTGGCATGCTGTCTGTAGCTGTTTCTTTTCTTCAAAAAAGGATTTCTATAAGTGAAGTTTATTTAATGCTACTGCTCGTGCTTTACGTTTGGTCTCTTCAGTGTTTACACTGTCTGGACATAGGTTTTGTATGAATTCTGTTATATTACATTACACTGTTACACACTGGTTGGTGTAGAACAGTGGCAAATGACATCACAGAATGAGCAGGAAACATTGCAACACAGAATTATAACCAGCAAAGGGTATGAAATCTATACCTCAGTCTTTGGTATTGAAACAGCAATAACTCAAAATACAGTTAGACTCCAAAAACAGCCAAAACGTGTCAGAACAAAGGATATCCTTGAATGGTTGCAAATTGTTTTGTGTTTTCTTTTTCTCCTTTCAGCACGTTCACTTGAATTCTTTTATTTTCCCACTAACATGGCTGCCATACGTCTTTACAGACTCTGGCAGTGAGTCATTTTATTACTTTTTATTTAGTCTTCTGTCCCCAGCCTTACTTGTCTTCATTTAGAGACATACTCTGTGGATAGGGATATACACTGCTCAGGCTGAAGCTGACTTATTGACAGCAACAAGGTGTTTTTCTCCTGTTTTCTCCTGTCCCCGTGGCATGAGAAGTGTGTCTGTCAGCCCCATGCACCTGTGGATGAAGCAAGTTTCTTGGATCACCTGCAATGGGGTCGCTGTGGGGCCCGAATCTGCCACCAACCCTTACTGGTTAATGCTCACTGCCTTCCAGCAGTTGCCTACAGCCTGGCCTGCTTTCCAGCACAGCAACCTGAGTCCGCTGTCGAACCCAGGTCTCCTGCATAGCATCACAACATACTCCTGCTGTTCTATCAGGACCACTAAGGAAAGTCATTTAAAGCAGCAGTGCAATGAAAATAGGCCCAAAATTTGACCTTACCTTTTTTCACTATAATAGATTTCAGGCATCTTCCAGTTTTATTTATACATAGATACATAGACAGTGTCGGCAGATAAGGGCCTATGGCCCACCCAGTCTGCCCATTTGAGCTTGTAAGTTCAGTTTGTTTTCCTAGAAGTCTGTTGCCCCTTACCCCTGACCTCCAGAATTCCTTTATGTCTATCCTATGCATTCTTAAATCCCATGATTGTTTCAGCCCCCACCACTTCCTCTGGCAGGGTGTTCCACTTGTCCACCACCGCTCTGTGAAGAAATTCTTTCTCATGTTTCCTCTGAATCGTCCCTCCCTCCAACTTCATCCCATGCCCTCTAGTCCTGGAACATCTTTTCGCTTAAAATAGTGTTTTCCTGCACCCTGTTCCTCCCTGTAAGATACTTGTATGTCTCTATCATATCCCTCTCTCCTCCTCTCCTCCAGGGAGTACATGTTCAGTTTCTTCAACCTGTCTTCATAGGACTTGTGATGCAATCCATGCACCATCTTTGTTGCCCTCCTCTGAACCTTCTCTACCCTGTCTATGTCCTTACGTAGGTATGGTCTCCAGAACTATACACTGTACTCAGGTGGGGCCTCACTAGTGTCTTGTATAGCGGAATTATGACCTCCCTTTTCCTGCTGGTGATGCCCCTGCCTATACATCCCAACATCCTATTTGCTTTACCTGCTGCCTTGTCACACTGTTTCCCTACCTTGAGGTCATCAGAGATGATAACCCCAAGATCCCTTTCCTGCTTGGTGCATGCTATATCCTCACCCCCAACTGATATATTGTGCCAGGGTTTTTGTGCCCCATATGCATTATCTTGCACTTCTTTGCATTGAATTTCAACTGCCAAACCCCTGACCATTCTTCAAGTTTCTGCAGGTCGCTTCTCATTCTGTCTACACCCTCTGGTGTGTCTACTCTGTTACAGAGCTTTGTGTCATCAGCGAACAGTGAAATTCTGCCTTCTAGGTCCTGCGCAATGTCACTGATGAAGATGGTGAATTGGTGGTAAAATGTTCTAGTTCCTCCATAATTTGAGCATTTTATAAATGTTTTGATTTAGTTTTTTCTCAAGAAAAAAAATGGCTGGGTGCCACATTTGCCTTTGTAAACCTTGTAAGGATTAGGATCGAGAACATAAAATAAACTTAAGGTGCACAGGATAGGATATACCTAGAAAAGTAGATTTAATAGATACATAGATACATAGACTCTGAAAACAGAAAAAGGCTCTTGGCCCATCCAGTCTGCCCACCTTAATTAACTATTTGCCTTGCCCTAGTGTAACCCCTAGATGGCGCTATCCCAGGGGCTACTACCCCTGCCTGATTTGCCACTAACAGGTTGAGGGGCCTGGATCCAATGGCGGGTGCCTCCACCCAGAGGTCAGGGTTTGCAATAGTTAAACTAACTTGGTCACAGCCCTCTGGGACACTGCAACCCCCCTTTCTTCCCACTAGTGGCCCACACAATATATCAGAATTACCTTCACAGTATACACTTACCCCAGGTCTGGTTCCGCACTGGGACCTCCTGTGAAATGAGATACAGTGCAACAATCACAGTACAGTACTTTAACATAGACAAATACCTCAGGCAGTATAACTTTGCTGAAACAAGCAGCTCTGATTTATTTAGGGGATATAACAAGGACAGGGGAAATCAGGTTAATTAGCTTATCACTCTAATAATCTACCTATGGCTCTGTGCACAGGCCTATCCCTATCAGTTACTGTCCCTGGGTACCCAAGCCCTAGTGGCTAGTCCAAACCGTGGCAGCTGGTAGGGCCCTTTCACACAGAGAAAAGGAGAATTAAACAGTCAGCAGTACAGTAATTCCATTTGGATTTAATGTGGCAATTCAACAGGGAGCGACCCTGAATTAGTACTCACGACCTCCAAATAAGATAGGGTCCTTCAATGTCAGCAGGGCTCACTTGAGGTACACAAACCTCTTCACACATCCATATAAAAGAAAGCACTATACCAGGCAGGCTGCATCTGTATCCCGATCGCACTACTGCACAATACCCAGGAGAACACACAGCAGATTCAGTTCCTGACAGACCGAGTGTAATTTTCAGCAATTCCTCCAGTCTTCTACAGGGTGAGCCTGGTTTCTACCTTCAGAGATCCTTTGATTCTTTTCACAGGACGGATTCAGTCCTAACAAGCTGCAGACCGAACTCTGGGCCTTACACGCTTTTGACTAAAACTGCACACTGAAAAGTACAGGGCTCCTTCCTTCTTCACTGCCAAAGCTCAACAGAACTCCAACCGACAAAACCGGCACTTCCTTTGAGTTCCTCCCAGTTCTTGACTGGATTGGCTGTCACTCACAATAGACTGCTGCTGTTGGTCCAAAAGGCACTGAAGTCTAAACTACATCTCCCAGAGTCACTGCCCATACAATCCTCTTTGTGGCTGGCTCAGATTATGAGTCCCAAGTTCTGATTCGTCCAAGGCATCATTTTAGAGCTAGTTTACCCCACACTGATTGGTCCAGTTCAGCAGTTCAAAACCAGAATGGGGAACTAGGCAGACAGTTCTGACTGCAAAGAAAGCAGGTTAGACAAACTGTAATTTTATTATTACTGTAAATGATTTCTGGCAATCAGTTACATCTTTCAGACAGGTTCCTTTGCACTCCTAGTGACTGCAAAATGGGGTGAATTGGCAGCAGCTTGAGTGGTACTCAATCAAAGAAACACACAGTCCCCATACAACTAATTATGTCTGCAAGCAGACAGCTCTTAAAGAGACAGTACCAGAGGTTCTAAAACACTCACTGATAAATGGCTTAAACGCCAAACACCATTCAGGCTTGGAGCATTCAAGCAAGCTCCTGAAGTCTTTTGGGAACCCCCATTTGCAGGGTTACACCTTCCTGGCCTGGGAAAGCTTGACGCCCATACAAGCAAGTACCTCATAAGTTTCAACTGCAACCATATACATTTGCATTAGGCTCACACATGTAATCATCAGTCAATACATCATTTTACCAAGAACCATTTCTGAAACATTGCAGCGTCACTTTACACAGTATTACATACACATTGTACCATAACTCAAGTTATTACCTCTTGTACATGAAACCTGAAGAGAGGGGGCCCTTCCTATCAGTTACCTTGGGGCTGGATGGGGCAAGGGCACCATACTTAGAGGGCAACACAAGTAACTTGGAGTTAGCACTGATGCTCAGTTTGGGCAATGAGCTCGGGGACACATACACTCCTTTATGGACAACATTGAGAGGCAAGTCCACAGGCCTCCCAAGGGAATCATAACTGAGGTGCACCACAGGCTTTACAGCTCGACTAGTCTTTCTAGGGGGAACTGTTACAGTCTCTGCACTCTGAGCCTCATTTTCAGCATTGTCCTCACTTGTCAGGGGAGTCTCCATGGGGGTAGAGAGGCTAGAACTTGGGGCACTTTCAGCTCCAGGAGTTACAGTTTCTGAGTCCACAACATTTGGCTCGCATGGAGAGCTTTCAGACACGCAGTGGACCGTCAGGGCACTCAAAATACTCTTCTTGTTCGGTGTATCACCAGTCTGCCCTCATCTACTATTTTCTCCCTCGAAAGCTCAAACAGTTCAACCATGCACAATGATTCCATTTCATCTGATCTGATGCTTTGCACTTCACTTTCTGGGAGCATTGGCTCCAGGGATGAAGCTGGGGCTTAGACAGTCCAGAAGGTCCAGCTTTGTCTCCAGTGTTGACTAGGGATTGCCCCGAAACAATTGACTCAGTTCGTAAGAAGGATAGTATTCAAAGTCACTCTCACTTTCTTCCGATATGGACTGACAGTCATGCTCAACTGGGACTTGTGGAGGGAACACTTTAACTTTGCTTCTGTAGGTGCAGACTTTCTTGATCTTTTCTTAGCAGCAGCTCTAGTCACTGGTCCAGAGGGGCATCTTCTAGGGGCTCAGACTCAATTAAGATTTGTCCAATGGGCAGTAAATGATTTCTATGTATTGTTTTACATCTTTTGAATTATTCTCAGGCCTTACTTTGTACACTGGCAGATCATCTAGTTTGCCCACTACAATGTGAGGGAGATGGTGCCATCGGTCAGCAATCTTGTGCTTGCCATGCAGTCCCAGATTTCTTAGCAATACCCGATCTCCCTCCTGGAGTTCCTGTGCTTTCACCTTTTATCATGCCTTTCTTTGTTGGCCAGATTTCTTTTGGCAGCCATGGTTTGAGCCAGTTGGTACGCATGAGTTAGCTGGGCCTTTAACTTTTGCACATACTGTAAATAGTTGTCAGCTTGAACCCCATCAGAGAGACCCCAAAACACACATCTACTGGTAGTCGAGCTTCTTCCAAACATCAGGCGGTAGGGGAGAATCCAGTGGCATCACTTTGGTGCAGTTATAAGCATGTACCAGGGTGCTAATTTGTTGGCTCCATCTAGGCTTGTCCTTTGGGTGCAGGGGTGCCTAGCATATCCAGCAAAGTGCGGGTTGAACGCTCAGGCTGTGGTCCCCCTTGGGGTGTAAGGAGTGGTTCTGACTTCTCGTGACTCCCACAGAGAAAGCATCTCTTGATCAGACGACTCTCAAAGTCTCCCTTGATCAGAATGGATTCTTTGTGGAGCCCCATAGTGAACAAAAAGTTTTCTACAAGTACTTTGGCCACAGTGGATGCTTTCTGGTCTTTCGTGGGGAAAGCTTGGGCATATCTCGTGAAATGGTCAGTGACCACCAGCACATTACTGATATTTCTTTGATCTGACTCCAAACTCAGAAAATCAATACAGACCAGCTCCATGGGTGCACTGGTGGTGATGTTAACAAGGGGGGCAGCCCTCTGGGGCAAAGCTTTCCTCTGTAAGCAGCGACTACAAGTTCGAATGTGTTGCTCCACATCAGCCCCCATCTTAGGCCAATAGAATCTGGATCTCACCAAGTCAAGTGTTCTGTCTATACCAAGGTGCCCCATGTGGTTGTGCAAGGACCTCAGTACTGAGTCTCGAAGGCAGTGGGCAGCACTAGTTGTTGTTTGTCTACTTGTCCCCTCTGTCTACTGTTTCTCTGTATAACAGTTTATTGATCAGTTTCAACTTAGACCTTCTTTGTATAACAGTGCAGTTCTCAAATCAGTGGAGCGAATTTGGACACATCTTTTCCTGCATAGAGGGCTTCTAAAGCTGATTTGATCATAGGATCATGGATTGAGCCCGCTGAATACTGGTCATTGTCCAGCTGAGGCAGTGCACCAATGTCTATTGCAGAAAAGTGGCAATAAGCAGCAGGTATGCAATTCTCAGAGGGTCCCAAGCAATCCACCATGCAGTCCACTGCATCCGTGGACATTTGTTCCTCCCTGTCAAACTTCGGCAGAGTGCCCGAATGTCAGGTTCTGCCAATCGACCCAATCATTCTGGGGAACAGGCCTCCGGGAGAGCATCAGCATCTATGTGGTTCAGACCTGCTCGGTATTCGAGAGCATAGTCATATGTAGATAATGCAGAAAGCCACCTATGGCCAGTGGCATCCAACTTAGCTGAGGTCTGCACATAGGTCAAAGGATTATTGTCAGTTTTACTAGTATTTTAGCCCCATACAAGTACTCATGAATTGGTCAACAATAGCCCACTTCAAAGCTAGGAACTCTAACTTATGTACAGGATAGTTCTTTTCGGATGGGGTCAGGCTTCTACTGGCAAAGGCCACTGGTCTCAGGCCATTCTCGTGTCTTGGTACAACACAGCCCCCAACCCTTGCAAGCTAGCATCAGTGTGCAGGACGTAAGGTTTTCTTGGATCGGCATAGGCCAGCACTGGAGCATGGGTAAGTTGGATATGATCTCATGAAAAGCAGTCTCACAATCAGAGTCCAGCGGGCCCAAATACTTCACTGGATGAAAATACACTCTTTCAGTCTTGAGGACGCTGACTTTTGGTATCTTTGTGGGTTGGGGATACCTTGAGTAAGGTTAAGTAAAGGCGGATCACTCTTGAATAGTCCTTGATGAAGCGCCGATAATAACCACAGAATCCCAGGAATCTTTGCAGTTCTTTAGATTTTTGGGCTGTGGCCAGGTGGTCAAGGCCTCAACTTTACTTGGTCGGTCTCTATTCCCTCGGTGGATACTATGTGTCCCACATACTTTACTGATGTTTGAAAGAATTGACACTTATCAATGGACAGTTTAAGGCCAAAGTCCTCCAGTCGGTCCAATACCTTAAATAATCTGCTCTCATGTTCCTCCAGTGAGCTGCCAAACACAATAACATCATCTAGGTATACCAGGCACTCTAGTAAGTTCATGTCCCCACTGCACTCCATCAATCGTTGAAAAGTGGCTGGGGCACCTGAAATCCTTGAGGCATCCTCATGAATTCATAGAAGCCAAGGACAGATAAAGGCCGCCTTCTCACGGTCCTCTGGGGCCATCGGGATCTGGTAGTACCCACTGCGGAGATCCAGCACAGAGAACCACTTGCTCCCATTTAGGCAGTCCAAAGCATCCTGAATGCGGGCATTGTGTACTGATCAGGATAGTCCGCGGTTTAAGGTGCGATAATCCACACATCCTTACTGTTCCATTCTTTTCCTCACTACCACAATGGGGAAGCATAAGGGCTTCTGGATTCTTGTATTACACCAGCAGCTAACATCTCTTGCAGATGCCGTCCACATCATCTATGTCAGCAGGTGCCAGGCGCCGAGACCTCTCACGTAAATGGTCTTCGTCATGCAGCCGGATATTGTGCTCAGCTCCTTGCACGCATCCTACATCCCATTCCTTTAAAGAAAACACCTGGTCTCTCTGGGCAAGCTTCTCACTGATCCTCACTTTCCATTCAGCTGGCAGCGGGAGTCGCCAAATCAAACAAGTCTAGGCGTTACTCTGTCATTCTTCCTTGAATTCTTGCTGCAGCACTGCAGTGTCTGCACAATGCACATTAGCCAGGATGCAACCTCTGTTTACTCGAATGTCTCTTTCAGACACATTATGAACTTGGACCATTACCCTTCTGGCATAAGCATGGGCTCTAGCGGCAAAATACTAGGCTTGACCAGCAGTCCCTCTGGCAATTTTCCATCGCCTGGTGCATCCAACATTAATATTTTATCTTAACATCCTTTCTGATACGGACCTCTCCTGTAAGGTACCCTGGGCATTTGGCGCCAGGATCAGAGACTCAGGATCCTTCTTCCATACAATTCCGACCGGTTCCTCTGGTTCTGTTTTTCAGCATCTCTCTGTGCCTCATAGGCCTTCTTAATTAAAGCCGGAACTCTTAAAGCTCTACTAGTCTTTGACCCCTGTTTTTCATAACACAACTGTGCCAGCCTTCCGAACATATGAGCATTTGTTCCAATCAACAAAGGGACACCATCATACAGTCCAGTGGGGGGACACACTAAGGCTAGGGTCTCTACTTGTTCGGCCACTCCAGCCACGGAGGTGGGGAAAGACAGCCAAATTCGGATATACCCGGAATAGGGGTAGGCCTTCTCACTTAACCCCCATACATGCAGTCCTTCTAATGGTTGTAAGGGTACGTCTGACAAATGCTTCTGATACCAATCCTGGAACATAATTGTCACTTGGGAGCCACTGTCTAATACAGCTCTTGTAGACACTCCATTCACCTTTTACAGTGGTCTCCATGGAGGGACCCACTATTCTGGACCAGTCTGGAGAGGCGGTAGTGGGGCCTGGGCAACTGACCTTGCCACAAAGGACGTGAATTAGCATTTTGGTGCCTCACTGGGATCATGTCGGCACCTCTTAACCACTGATTTCTTCTCCGAAGCTCTCCTTGTAGCCTATATGCAACTTTGTCAGTGTCTTTTGGGACTGGCATTCCCTTTCATGTGCCCATCTTTCCCACAATTATAGCAAAACATACTTTCTGGAGTTTGAGCTGGCCGAGGCGCCCACTGGGAGCCAGGGCGGGGTATTACTAACTGGAAACCTGGGTGCCATCTCTGTCTGCGGCGTGATAAGCATTTGGAGACATCTCGTCAGTTTCTGCACTTCCATGGTCAAGGAATTGAGTTTGGAGCTGTTATCAGCAGGAGATACATGGGTGGGTACCCCCACCCCATAGCTGAATGCAGTCGGATATAGGTCAGGGCCCGTCTTGCAGGCGTGGCCTTCATAAAGGACTGTTTTTGAATTCGGATCTCTCTCAACAGTTCGCCCCATTGTGGCATATCTTTTCCTTGTCAGAGCACTCATTGACTGTCAACCTCTGCCCCTGAACTTCACTTGATGGGTCACCCTCAGTCACTCGGGTCGTAGCCACAGCTGTTGGTGCAGGTACCTCCCGGTCGCCTTTCTCAACTCCTCGAATTTCTCTCATTAACTCATCATAGGAGGGTGGGGATTCCAGTCGATTTGCCAGGCGTAATCTGAAGCAACAGCAGTTCTGAGAAGGGGGCAGACTTAGATTCTGTCCAGTCTGGTTCGGTCTAGTTCAATCGCTGGCAAACTACCCTTTCTGAGGCATTCTTGCAACAATTTTTCCAGCCGAGACATACACAGACAACAACTCCCCTGGTACTGTTGTGCATTTCTTACTCTCCACCATAGGTCCTCATCAGAATCTGGGCTCCCATACACATTCTCCAAGGCCTCAAGATAGGCCTGTGCAGTGCTTCAGGGTTACTGGCCCGTTTTAGCACGGATGGTAGCCAGGGCAGGACCTCGGAGGTCTCACTAACCCTCTTTCGCTTTTCGCCTTCGAGCATTGCCATTCTAGCACTTGGGGCAATATAGTCTATCCAGGTCTCCCAGTCATCCTCCCTTGGGGGTGGGGAGGGTGCCAGAGAAGATCTCAACCTTCGTAAGAGACGTGACTAATGGCAGGTGCAGAAATAGGAGTCTGCATTGGTTCAGCCACCATTACGGGCACTGGAGCAGGAGAGGGTGTTGGGGAGGAACACCCCAGGTGGCAAGAATAGTTTCTTCAAGTCCTCCACAGTTTTCCCTCTCCCAGCAACCATTCAGCAAATTTCTCCTCAAAAGTTTCAGATAGTGGTGGGGCTGATTCCCCGGTCTTTACTGTCCTTAGTTATCACTCTCCAAGCAGTGAGGGCTCCCTCTGGGGTAATGGTCTGTGGCACTTTGGAGCTATCTATGGGATCCTTAAACTCTACTAGGCCAGGAAAGTGTGGGTGAGCAGATTAGCATGCCGACCCACCACCACAGGGTTTTGTAAACCTTCCACCTTGGAAAGTACTCCTGCACAGTGTCCGTGTGATACCCAGGGGATGTCCAGGATAAGCATAGCATTTTGGGTCGATCTCCTCCCCAGTACACCACTCCACCAGCCGGTGCACAGCCACTTCTGTCGGGGTACCCATTTTTTCTTAACAGTGGTTCAGAATATGGCCACTAGAGGACACACAATCCCAGCGGTGAGCCTCCAAGATGTAACCCCTAGATGGCGCATCCCAGGGGCTACTACCCCTGCCTGATTTGCCACTAACAGGTTGAGGGCCTGGATCCAATGGTGGTGCCTCCACCCAGAGGTCAGGGTTTGCAATAGTTAAACTAACTTGGTCACAGCCCTCTGGGACACTGCAACCCCCTTCTTCCCACTAGTGGCCCACACAATATATCAGAATTACCTTCACAGTATACACTTACCCCAGGTCTGGTTCCGGCACTGGGACCTCCTGTGAAATGAGATACAGTGCAACAATCACAGTACAGTACTTTAACATAGACAAATACCTCAGGCAGTATAACTTTGCTGAAACAAGCAGCTCTGATTTATTTAGGGGATATAACAAGGACAGGGGAAATCAGGTTAATTAGCTTATCACTCTAATAATTCACTTATGGCTCTGTGCACAGGCCTATCCCTTATCAGTTACTGTCCCTGGGTACCCAAGCCCTAGTGGCTAGTCCAAACCGTGGCAGCTGGTAGGGCCCTTTCACACAGAGAAAGGAGAATTAAACAGTCAGCAGTACAGTAATTCCATTTGGATTTAATGTGGCAATTCAACAGGAGCGACCCTGAATTAGTACTCACGACCTCCAAATAAGATAGGGTCCTTCAATGTCAGCAGGGCTCACTTGAGGTACACAAACCTCTTCACACATCCATATAAAAGAAAGCACTATACCAGGCAGGCTGCATCTGTATCCCGATCGCAATTACTGCACAATACCCAGGAGAACACACAGCAGATTCAGTTCCTGACAGACCGAGTGTAATTTTCAGCAATTCCTCCAGTCTTCTACAGGGTGAGCCTGGTTTCTACTCTTCAGAGATCTCTGATTCTTTTCACAGGGCCGGATTCAGTCCTAACAAGCTGCAGACCGGAACTCTGGGCCTTACACCGTTTTTGACTAAAACTGCACACTGAAAAAGTACAGGGCTCCTTCCTTCTTCACTGCCAAAGCTCAACAGAACTCCAACCGACAAAAACCGGGCACTTCCTTTGAGTTCCTCCCAGTTCTTGACTGGATTGGCTGTCACTCACAATAGACTGCTGCTGTTGGTCCAAAAAGGCACTGAAGTCTAAACTACATCTCCCAGAGTCACTGCCCATACAATCCTCTTGTGGCTGGCTCAGATTATGAGTCCCAAGTTCTGATTCGTCCAAGGCATCATTTTAGAGCTAGTTTACCCCACACTGATTGGTCCAGTTCAGCAGTTCAAAACCAGAATGGGGAACTAGGCAGACAGTTCTGACTGCAAAGAAAGCAGGTTAGACAAACTGTAATTTTATTATTACTGTAAATGATTTCTGGCAATCAGTTACATCTTTCAGACAGGTTCCTTTGCACTCCTAGTGACTGCAAAATGGGTGAATTAGCAGCAGCTTGAGTGGTACTCAATCAAAGAAACACACAGTCCCCCATACAAACTAATTATGTCTGCAAGCAGACAGCTCTTAAAGAGACAGTACCAGAGGTTCTAAAAACACTCACTGATAAATGGCTTAAACGCCAAACACCATTCAGGCTTGGAGCATTCAAGCAAGCTCCTGGAAGTCTTTTGGGAACCCCCATTTGCAGGGGGTTACACTAGCATTATCCTCTCTTTTTTTTTTGTTACTGTGTCACCCCCCCCCCTTTTCTAATTAATCCCACCTGCATGTCCCATCCCTGCTTCAAGCTGCTACTGACTTGGCCTGTACCACTTTTTCTGGTAGCGTATTCCACTTATCCACCACTCTTTCTTTGAGGAAGTGCTTCCAGATGTTCTTTTGAATCCCCACCCCACCCCAGCTTTAGTGAATTCCATCTCATCCTGTGCTTAAACTCAAGGAGAATAGTTCCTGGAATACTCTATCCCATGCAAGGGGCTTGTATGTCTCAATCATGTCACCACTTTCTCTCCTCTCCAGGGATACATGCTTAGACCTGTAGCCTCGTCTCGCATGTCAAATCCCCAAGGCCATGCACCATCTTAGTTGCCCTGCACTGTGCTGCTTCATCTTGTTGCAGTCTTTCCTCGGGTGTGGGCTCCAGTACGTTATATGCAGTATTCCAGGTGTGACCACACCAGTGACCTGTACAGAAGGAGGATCACTTCCCACCTTCTAGTGCTTACCCCTCTCCCTGTGCATCCCAGAATTATGCTTGCTTTGCTCACAGCCATGCTGTAATATGCAGACATGTTTAGGGTCTCCGCTATCATCATCCCTAAATAATTATTTCCAGCGTGCAATCCAGCACCACCGCTTTCATTTCGCATTACACCCCTAGGTTCTGTTTCCCAGTGTGGATTACTTTATACTTGTTGGCGTTAAGATCAGGGTGGGACAAATCAGTTTGGTCACCAGCTTTCAAAATCTGACAACCAAATCAATATTTCTAGAGGTCATCATTTTTAACAGCTCAAAATCACTTTGTGGGCAGGTAGCCAGTTGTGCGGTAACTTTCAAAATCTGGTAACCAAACAGATTTTTTTTTTTTTTTAGTGGCCACTGGCCATCTGCCTACATGATTTTTCCTCTCTGGTTAAGGTTCAGCTGCCAAAGCTTGGACCAGCTCTCCAACCTGCCCAGATCGTCTCTTAGTTCCCTTATTCATTCCTCCGTGTCTGGCCTTGTGCAATGTTTTGTTTAATCTTCAGAGAAGCAGATCTGATTCTTGATCGTTTTTTTTTTTTTGCAATTGTTTAACCAGGAGTAGCACACTAAGCTAAAAGCTTGTTTACAGGTTCGACCTGGGAGCACAGGGAAGTTAAGTGACTTGCTCAGGCTCACACAGTATGCAAGTGGGGGCTGTGGGATTCAAACCCAGGTCTCCAGATTTACAGCTCAGAGCCTTAAATCTTCATCTATGTCACAGATGAAAATACTGAAGAGACCTGACCCAGTACTGACCCCTGAGGTACCTCAGTGGTCACTTCCCTCATGTCTTAAAACTCCACATTAACTGCCACCCTCTGTTTTTTACCCCACCCCCAGTAGTGCTCTACCCAATTTGTCATTTTTTCCTCTACCACAAGGGTCCTAATTTTTTTGACCAGCCTCCTGTGGGGGACTGAGTTAAGGGCCTTGCTGAAGTCAAGGTATAATATATTAATTGCCTGCCCCTTGTCTACTGCTGTGGTACCACAGTTTGAAAACTTGACCAGATTCATCTGGGAAGAACCTTCCCCTCACCAACCTATGCTGCCTGGGTTCTGCAGCCCGTTCCCTTCTAGGAAGTCCACCAGGTCTTGCCTAAGCACTGACTCCATGATCTTTCCCACTATAGATGTCAAGCTGAGCAGCCTACAGTTCACTGGCTCATTCTTCTAACTTGGGGTGCATGCAACAGGAAGGGGCTTGGCATGAAGCTGCGTGCTGCAGAATGCAGAGTGTGGGTCCCAGGATGGCATCAAGTGACCAGGAACACTGCTAATGTTGAGGAATCCTGCTTCAGGTTGTCCATCAAGGGGTAAGACTTCTGCTTCTGGACTTTCTCCAGTGTAATAGCCAGGGATGCTGCCATGTGTTGCAGGAAAGATAAAAACCATGTCAAATCACTTGAGGTGGACCCACTTTACAAAGAGTCTATGTCCATCTGACTCTTGAGAGAAAGCAATAGACAAGTCTCAGAGTCGGAATCACAGTCCCTAAACAGAGGCTGGGGCAGTTGTTTAGGTGTGTGTACTATCCACTTCATCGGTGTGAAGACCACCGGAAGAAACTTAGGTAGCCCCAACTTAGGCCCACAGGTTGTTTTTTTTCTGTCACACTCCTACTCCCCTCCACCTCTGACCATTTGGGGGCACCTAGGGAGTCATCACTCTGCCAGCCACCCTACCCTGGACTTATCTCGCACCCCATGGAGCTGCAGCTATCCCCCCCAGGTGGGTAACGAGGCGGGGCCCATATGCCCTGTACAATCAACTTTCGTCAGGCAAGGCAGTCCGAGTGTGTGAAGGCATATCGATGGCACGCTCCTGGTGCCCCGTCTTCCCAGAGATGGCTGGGCTTTTTCCACCTGTTTCCTCCCACACACGTGGTGTGTGCCCTTGACGTCTAGGCACAATGTGCAGACGTCCACCACACATCTCGGACGGCCCCTCCTGCAGACAGGACTTTGTTGCTGTACCCTGAGCCTCCGCTTGGGGTCAGGTTAACTGCGGGCCTTGAGTTTATTTCCCTCGCCCCCCCCCCGAGAAGGCGAGCTGTCATGGGACGCTTAAGCCTTCTCCCCCGGCCGGCCCTCCGATGACCCGAGTCCACTCCCAAACCCAGGTCGCCGGCATCACAAGTGGAAATCCAACCGCTGCGCCAATGGGCCAGCCTGAGGCCCACAGGTTTTAGCTGGAGCACCCACTCACAACTCCGGAAAGGGTGGCTCCACCATAACTGGCTGCTGCAGTACCATCAGCACCACAGAGGTGAAGACTGCTGGACGCTGAGCTGAAGGCTGCATCGACGAGGGCAATTAGGATGCTGACACAGTGACTGGCTGCATCAGTTGACCTCAACCGTGGCCCACTGCACCAATGACTCAGTACTGGCACAGTGCATTTTTGTACCTGTGGCACTTACTATTTTTAGTAACTGTAGCAGAAACTAGTTGTTTCAGAAGAACATTTTTTCATTGCACTGCTGCTTTAATGAGGTTGTCCTTATTTTATATCTTTGTAAGCTACATAGATAACATCTATAACATTTTACAAAAAAACAAACAGATACTTATATTAATGGCTTAAGCACTATCCACCAAGAAAGACCCATAAGCAAATTTTTATGACAAGACATTGTCAACTTAATATGAAGGCTCTGGACTACAAATGTGTTCTTAAAGTGTGGGCAGTCTTAAACACAGTAAAGGGCTTAACCTTATCTCCCTATACCACTGCTTTCCTGGAGTAATTGATGCTTGGGGTCCCTCATTTCACATAGACCAGGCTACTGTGTTATTGTATAGAGCAATCTGAGTGCTAGAAGAGACAGGAAACCGCCCTGAACCCCGATCAATAGACATGTCAACAGTAAGCTGCTTAATCTAATTCTGCCTATCTCATCTTTGGAACACAGAATATGCAGCCCACAATTTTAGTGCAGGGCTCCCTCTGGCAGGAAATGCCTTGGAAAATGTAGTCTTAAGAAGTTTAAGTGATATACTTATCCTTCAGGACCTTAACTGTTTATTTAGTGGGATGGCCGCTTTGGAAGGCTGCTAAATGGCCGCAGTGTAAACAAGACACTTCTGGGTTCTATCACATGTGAAAGCTGAAACAGCAATTCTCTGACATTTAAGAGGACATTGATCTTAATGAAGGCAGTCAATTTACATTTACAAGAAAAGTAGCACTTGTGAAGATAAGATGAACTAAAATAAACTTTTAAACTCACAGACACAGGTTCCTGTCAATAATGGGCTTTTTATCTTTTCAGCGTGCAATGCAAGAAGACTTGGCAGAACAGATAATGGGTTTTGTCAAAGGAGGCATTTTGAAACCCTTAATCAGAAGGGCTACAATTTTTTGGGGGGGGAGGGAATCAAAAATATGTAAATGAATAATATTCAAAATACTGAAGTTCCTTTTTGTATCCAGTAACTAAACACTGTTCAGCTGAGAACACACATTTTAATAAAGCAGTACATACAATTAGGGGTTCTACTTAATCCACTCTGGGGGTGTAATGTGGCATGAGGTGCAGCCGAGTGTCACATACCCCTTGAGGTAACTGAACATTAACATGACCCCCTGGGAGTACCTTATTGCTAATATAACAAGCATTTGTCAATGCCGAATGTTGTCGCATTGGCTTTGGTAGTGCAGTGCAGGATGTGAAAAATGACAGCTGTACTGTTCATAAGGAGGCATAAAAAAATGGCAGTGGTGAAAATGTGGCATGTAAGTATTGCAAATGTGCGAAGTTAAAAGGGTGCATAGGAAATGCGCAATGCACACTTGTAACACAGTGAGTTTATGGAGTTCCGGCACCAAATTTTCAACATAGGCATTTTAGCACCTCTGCTCACGGGCAGTATCACTGTCATTTCCTCAAACTGTCCCAAAAAGTGATTTCGCACAGCGACTGCGCTTTCTACGCCGGACGTGCGAAAACACATTCGGGCAGGATATGTAAAATGACAGCTGTACTGTTCATCAAGAGGTGTAGAAAAATGCCAATGGTGAAAATCCAGAGTGACAATATTACAAATGCACAATGTTATGAGCGTGCATGCAAACTGTGCAATGCATGCCTGTAACAGTCATTTTATGGAGTATCGTCACCAAATTTTCAACATAGGCATTTTAGGACCTCTGCTCATGAACAGTCTCACTGTCATTTTCATAATGTGCCTCGAACACGGATTTCCCACAGCGACTGCGGTATTGTGCACCGGAAGTACGGAAACACATTTCGGCCAGGATGTGAAAAATGACGGCTGCACTGTTCACAAGGAGGTGTAGAAAAATGATAATGTTGAAAATCTGGCATGAAAATATTGCAAATCCGAGAAGTTACAAGCATGCGTAGAAAGTGCACAACACACGCTTGTAAACAGTTATTTTTGATTTTTTTCACTAAATTTGCAACATAGCCTTTTGACAGCCCACCTCATGAACACTGCCACTGTCCTTGCATTAATCAGTCCCGAAAGGTGATTCTGCACAGTGACTGCGAAATCACCTTCGGGACCGATTAACGTCGTAGCTGTGACAGAATTCATGAGGAGGGGTCCCAAAAATCCCACGTTGAAAATTTGGTGCAAAAATTCCCCAAAATGCCTGAGATATGCACCAAAGTTGAAAAAACCCTATTTATTCCATTAAACAACTTACCGGCATTTCCTCAGTTCGCGGTCGGCTTTGAAGTGTGCAGACATGTTCCCGGTCCACCTTAGATCGCCGTGGCCAGTCCCGGAGGTAAGTATGGGGTGAGGCGGGGTGAGGGGGGGTGTGGAGAGGCAGGGTGCACAGTGGGTGGGTGCGGGTAGTGGGTAGGAAGACCACGAGGAACCGTTTTCTGCTTGCAGGTTCAAACGAAACACATCGCAAACGGTTTTCTTTTTTACAGGCGGTTTCTTGCTTTTTTGGGGGGAGGCACAGTAGCCGACGGGGGATTGGGCACCCCCGTTGGCACAGAAGAAGGGGGGGAGACATCATGCTGATGGGGAGTGGGCTCCCCCGTCGGCACATTACAGAGGGAAAGGGGGGAGACGGATGTCGACGGGGATTGGGCACCCTGTCGGCAAACAACGAAACGGGAGGGGGCACATTCTGCCGATGGGGGGTGGGCTCCCCCGTCGGCACACAATTCACAGGACAAGCCGACCAGGGGATTGGCACCCCCAAAGTCGTCAGTTCAGCTGCCATGCTAGTAGCTGGTGAGCACGTAGGAAGGGTCCGCTGCATGTTACGAGCTTTGCTCGGATTGCAGCGGACCTCTCATTAGATGTGCGCGCCACATTACTATGCATGGTGTGGCACCAGCATGTAGGCTGATTGGGGAATGAGGGGCACACCTACTGGTGTGTGCCCTGCATTTGCCCAACAGCGACTACTCCTCCAAATCCCCACTGCCACAATATGTTGGCTGCGCAAGCACGCCAACGTAAAAATGGGTTTAAAAAATGACTATACCTTTTGTTGTAAAATTATAGTTCCATTGTCATGAGTGTATGCAGTTTAACAACCCATCTGTGCTGACGAGGAAGGTAGTGAGTTTCTGAAAGCTGCCTTGTGTGTCTGAGGTTGTTCAGTGAGTGCGCATTCATGGAAGTGCAGTTGCCTTACCAACAAGTTTCTTGTTTTGTTTTTAAAGCAGATTGTGGCCAGCAGTGAAATAAATAAATTAAAAAAAAGGACACTTTGAAATACATATTTAATGCAAAAGTGTTAATGGAGACCATTAACAGTCAGTGGTATAGTTTTTTAAACAAGCTTTAATGCTATATTTTCAGTGGGTAATAGTGAATGGTGGTGTTGAGCGTACATTCGCGCAAGACCTGCTGACATGCCAATGAGGAGCACAAGACAGATTGTGGCTAGAGTTGTGCTTGTTATTCATATTAAATCCAGCGTGCATGTTTGGTGTTGCTAGGAAGACAGCAGAGTGTATGTGAGGGATGTTCATCATGAGAGCAACGAAAACTAATAATGTGAATACTTTTGGCACTGATTCAAAAAAACAACAGTTTCATGCAAGGTGCCTACTCTGGCTAAGGACCAAGATTCAGACAGCCATCAAAGATTTCCTTTTTATGTTTGCTTGCGCATGCGCAAGAAACATGATGTGGCAGCTTAGGAGAGAAGCAGGTTGTGGAGGTGTGGTACTGTGGCAGCCAATGCAGGCACTGTATTTGTGGGCTTGGCACTGTTCACCCAATGCAGGCCCAGTGTCCTGATGACACTGGTTCTGCATAAGTGCCACCAAGTTGAAACAATTTAGTCACTGCAATGAGGGGCCGCCTCATCATTGCAGTGTCAGCCATTCCGCTGCAATGAGGGAGCGACCCGTCATTGCAGGGCAATCTGCCTGGTGTAACATGTCCGTAAGCATGGGCGTGGAGGAAAAACCTTGACTTCTGGGTGCCCAATCCCCTCGGCATCATGCCCCTCAAACAGTCATTCTTTGTCACCATGGGGCCCAGTCCCCGCCAGCTAAACTCCCACCCCAAAAAGGCAGGTGGCATTGGGAGCCACCCCAGTGTGTCAAAAGAAGCCTTGCAAAAAAAAAACCTTCCGTGACGCCTGGCTTCCTTTTTTCTGTCCCTGAAAGAAAGGAATGGTTCCCATGCCAGTGGGTCCCCTCCCCAACCTGCACCCACCCACTAAGCATCCTACCTCTCCACACCCCCTCACCCCATTCTTACCTGCGGAGCCCAGTGCAACGATCTTTGGTGGACCGGGAACACGTCTGCACTCTTCAAACCAACTGCGAACTGAAGAAATGCCAGTAAGCTGTATAATGGCATAAATAGGGTTTTTTTCTACTTTGGTGCAAATTTCAGGCATTTTTGGGGATTTTAGCACCAAATTTTCAACATGGGGTTAGTGGAACCCCTCCTCATGAATTCATTTACTGTCATGGCATTATTCGGTCCCAAAAGGTGATTTTGCTGTCACTGTGCGGAACCACCTTTCAGGACCGAGTAACGAAATGACAGTGCCACTGTTCATGAGATAGACTCTCAAAAAGCCTATACTGCAAATTTGGTGAAAAAAAATCTCCAAAATGACTGTTTTATGAGCGTGCGTAGTGCAGTTTCCATGCACGCTCGTCACTTCACGAATTTGTAATATTTTCACTCCAGATTTTCAACATTAGCATTTTTCTACACCTCCTTATGAACAGTACAGCTGTCATTTTTCACATCATGACCAACATGTGTTTTCGCACTTCCGCCGCAGAATAGCATGGTCACTGTGGGAAATCAGTATTCGGGACAGAGTGAGAAAATTACAGTGACACTGTTCATGAGCAGAGGTCCTAAAATACCTATGTTGAAAATTTGGTGACGAAAGTCCATTAAATGACTGTGTTACAAGCATGCGTTGTGCAGTTTCCATGCACCCACGTAACTTTGCAAATTTGTAGTATTTTCACTTCAGATATTCAACATTTGCATTTTTTCAGACCTCCTTATGAACAGTACAGCTGTCATTTTTCACATCCTGGCTGAAATGTGTTTTTGCACTTCCGGCACACAATAGCGCAGTCACTGTGGGAAGTCAGTGTTCGGGACAGATTAAAAAAAATCACAGCGACACTGTTCATGAGCAGAGGTGCTAAAATGCATTTGTTGAAAATTTAGTGACAAATGCCCATAAAATGACTGTGTTACAAGCTCACATTGCACAATTTCCACGCACCCTCGTAATTTCACGCATTTGTAAAATTTTCACTCCAGATTTTCAACACTGGCATTTTTTCACACCTCCTTATGAACAGTACAGCTGTAATTTTTCATATCCTGCCTGAAATATGTGTTTACACATCTGGTGCAGAATAGCACAGTCGCTGTGGGAAATCAATGTTCGGGACAGATTAAGAAAATCATAGTGACGGTGTTCATGAGCAGAGGTCACAAAATGCCGATGCTGAAAATTTGGTAAAATAATTCCACTAAATGACTTACACGCATGCGTTGCGCAGTTTCCATGTATGCTCAGAACTGCAAGCATTTTTAAGATTTCCACTACAGATTTTCAACATTGCCATCCCTTCACACCTCCCTATGGATGGTACAGCTGTCATTCTTCACATCCTGCCCGATCTGTGTTTTCATACATCTGGCGCAGAATGGCATGGTTGCTGTGGGAACTCAAAGTTCGGGACACATTAACAAAATCACACTGCCACTCTTCATGAGAAGAGGTCACAAATGCTTTCATGAGGTGGGGTCACAAAAAAGGCCATATTGAAAATTTTGTAGTGCAAATACCAACAAATGCCAGGGGTGTTAGGGTGTCTAACCATAATGTCCCACCCTGTACAGACTGACAGGCATCAGGGGCGTGCCTTTGGATTGCTGACTGTAATGCTCAAGCCATCCCACCCCCACCCCCCAGCCAGTGACAGGCATCGATGTGTGCCTTGGACTCTCTAGACCCAGAAGTCACCCCATTCTCCTATTCTGCACCCATTTCAGCGTATGTCCTTATGGAATGGTGTGACTGTAAAGCTGAACACCCCAAGGCACACCTCAACACGTGTCAGTGTCTACAGGATAAGGTGAGGTGACATGGCATGAACGTCAAGGGAGATGACCCAAACATATACCCCAATGCCTGTCCATCTCTGCAGGGTGGAGGTGGGGTTGGCATGAAGTTCAATTTTTTCACTGCCATTCCTATTCTGCATCTAACTCCTGCATTTCCAATGTAAATACCAGCAAGCAAACATTCGGCATTGACAAATGTGTGTTTAACAGAGTATTTGCTCTAGAGATTAAAGTTCTCACTCTAGTGGAGATAAAATCAGTGGTAGCTCACAATTCTGACAGAATTTATGAAAAATTACTTGTGTTAAGAATACATATACTTGGGGGGTGGAATAGGTGATGAGGATCAATAAGTATGTTTTTATTACATTTACATACCTTGTATAAAATGCTCCTAACCAATCAAAATGCTTTATTCTGGTTACCCTTTTCATAATGCTAAATCACCTTATTTTTGCAATTATGTGATATTTCAAAAAGCATTAAGGAATTAAAACTTGCCTTTAAAAAGTCCCAGTTTTATAATAAGGCATCTCACATCTGAGAGAGGTGGTGGTGTATTCTTCAAAGTTTGTCAAACATTAATAATTTATGGAGATTTAAAAAAACAAAATCCTTATGTAGACAGAGTTTATATCCCAGCAAGGGCACTTACAATATTTATTTATTACCTCTAAACAGTATTTCAAATATATGTACACTGTGCTTCTTGTAAATAAAAATGTAATTCTAATTTGTGCCGCTCCATGGTGTGGACTGGGAAAAGATGAGTGTCTTTGGTATGCTCAGGTTTTCAGTTGCACAGTTTGTAGTGCAGTGCAACAGTGTTCCGAGCAGACCTGGTTCAAATCCCAGCTAGGGCACTTACATCTTTCTCACAAAGGTATAAATGATGATGGCAGAAAAGGAAAGATGGTCCACATTGCCTGCCCACATTACCCGAGGATACCCAGGGACCTACTGTCTTTGTGTAGTCTATGCTTACTGTATTTCCCCTTATGTTCTCCATGTTTCCACCTCCCTCATCCTTCTGAGTAACTATACCCTTAGCTGTATCTCAGCTGTGTTTGAAGTGGTTTTTGGTCCAGGCACCCACCCACTCTGCCAGCAGATCATTCCACAGCTTGACCATTTTGTCTGTAAAATAATACTTCCTCACATGCTTTTTAAATCTTCCCCCATTAACCTCCAGTCTTGACCCTGTGTCCTAGCTTCTCTGTTCCTGGTAAATAGCTATTCACAGTTCACCTGTTTATTCCTTTCAGGAGCCTGAAGGTCCCAATCATACCCTCCCCATCTAGTTTCAGGTAAATAGTGGTTCAGTACCTTTAGCCAATCTTTATCTTGGCCACCCTGCATTGTACTGTCTCTAGTCTGTTCATGTCCTTTTTTTAGGTGGGGACTCCAGACTCATGCACAGTACTCCAGGTGTGGCCTTACCAGTAACCTATACAGCAGTAACAATACCTCCTGCCTCCTACTGTTCAAACTCTTTCTCAGTGCACTCTAGCATCCAGTTAGCCTTACTGAAGGCCTTGTTACAATGGCTGGTTTTCATTGTGGGGGATAATCTCTGAGGCACTCCACATTCATGACTTCATGGGTTGTGTACACCTGATAGGTTACTTGATACATATGTGACTTTTCTACAAGGTATTTTAAATATAGGTACACAACACGCTTTGTAAACACAAATGTAATTATGATCTATGTTGCTCCAGGGCGTGCACTGAGAAAACATGAATGCCTTTGGGATTCTGTTCACCTTTTTTGAGGAGGTCACCTGGGAGATGAAATGGGGTGGAGCTACAGTCAGTCTATCTGGACTTCACCAAGGCTTTCGACACTATGACTCATGTGAAGCATTTGGGCAAAGCACACTAGTGTGGATACAAGGCATATAAAAGGGGCTGGCAGTATAGCCTAGAGGTTAGAGTAACGAGTTGTGAATGAGCTTAGTACATCCAGCAGACAGACCTGGGTTTGAGTCCCCACAACCTCCACTTGCATAACTACCCCAATACTCCCAGGTCACCCCTGAAAACAGGCACCTGTGCCTAGTGGGCCTTACCCAGTTACCAAAGAATAAAATAAATAAAATAAAAAAGGTGGACTGCCAACTAGCTTTGGGGGGGGGGGGGGTAAAGTAGAGGGTTGTAGTAAACAGGCGCTCCTGAGTGGAGAGGGGTACTGAGTGGCATCTCCTTTGGATCTCTGCTGGGGTCACTGCTGTTTAACATTTTCATCAGCAAACTGGGGTCTCCCGCAGGCTGCCTAAGTTCACCAATGACACCATGTTTGCCAAGGTGGTGGAATCACTAGAGTCCCTTCTGACCATAAATTATTTTTTATTTTAATCTTTATCTTTCACCCCTACCTTCCTGAACTCTTTCAGGAGTGGGCTCTCGAGGTCTGTCCTGTTCCCACCCACCTGAAGCTCCCCCTCGCCCCTCTGGAGGTGTCTCTCCAAATCGCCCCTACTGCCACCTGGCTCCCCGGCTCTGAGTCCCCTGAGGTGGGACTGCCGGATACTCCCCCAGCACTCTATCTATAATCAAGTCTGGTGGCAGGCAAGAGACAGTGGAGAGCAAAGGAGCGAGAGGTGGAGCCCGACGTTGGGCGTGGTGGACTGCCCCCCCCCCGGACCCTCCGTCACCCATCAGGAGGTAGAGGGTTTTTTCTGTGCTTTTGTTGTGCCCTTACATCCCCCACCCACCCCCAGTCTGAGCCCTGGGCGTGCAATGACACCAGGGGATGTCCTGTCATAGCTCTGCAACCCTCTACTGTAGCCCTAAGCATGTCAGTACCTCCAGTCACCACCGGAGGTCACTGATGTGCCAGGTATAGCCCCTGGAACCCTGCCGAGGGAGGACAGCTGTCCTCCAGACACTCAATCCTCCCTCTCCCCTGCTGACCCCTGGTGTCCCAGGCTCATTCTCGAACCCGGGTCACCAGCGTGGCACGAGGTGTGTTTTGCGTCCAGCACCCTCAACTCTCAGCGCCACCGGGCTGGCTCTGACCATAAGTTATAATGTCGCTACAGTATGTTTCTCCACTGACTACTCTATAAGTTAAACAACCTAGAGATGACAGTTCCCCTGCCAAGAATTCTAGAGGTGAGACTTCTGTCAACGAAAGATTTTCAATTCCAACTTAAACACTCCAGGGTGCAGTGGGAGAGATGCCTTCTCTTGGATGGGGTGGGGGGAGGGAGCAAGGACAGAATAAAGGAAGCAGTGGTGGGTGTGAGGGGGACAGATAAGAACAAAGCAACAGACAGTGAAAGAGGGAGTCCAGTCTGGCAAGGGTGGGTTTAGAGGCAGCATTATAGACCACATCTCTACTGTCAAATACTGAGAGGACCACTTTGACTGAATCTGGTGGCAGGCAGGAATCAGACTAAAACCCTTGCTGTGACACAGTATGCATAGCTAGTGGAGGAACTTTATGTGAATAACATCAATGTATACACACAGAAAACAGTGAGGGGCTCAGCTCACTCGTGGTAAGCCTACACAGTCCAATGCCTGCAGTAACAGAGACCAAAGCATACACACTTAGGGCACTGATGCCCATATATAAACTGCAGCGCTCAACCAATATAGTAGAAGCCTCAAATAAATAAACGTCTTCATCTTTATTAAAGTGCTCAAAACTTTCTTTACCATAACTAGTACAGTGATGAGGCAACGGAACTGTTCGGTATTAAAAATCAAAACTGTCATCATGCATGTGGGCTGCCTGCATGGGCACCGGTCTTTGATTCTGCTTTGGATTAACACCATTATGGTGTCTACAGTTTTGTTGTTTTAATAGTGAAGCAGTTCTGTCACCTCATCACTCTATTAGCTACAGTAAAGAAAGTTTTGAGCACTTTAATAAAGATGAAGAAGTGGTAAGACTGTTTCTTGTTTATTTACTTGAAGCTCCAACTATATTGGTTGAATGCTACAATTTATGTTTGGGCGTCAGTGCCATAGGTGTGAATGATATCAATGTGGCATTAAAAGTCAAGTTGATGGCCTAGTCCACCCTGAGGTAGTTAAATGGGAGAACTTCCTTGAGGTGGAAGCCATACAGAGTGATGAAAAGAGAGATGGAGTGGAGCTTGGCCAGTCACTGCCTGGTGCCAAAGACCATAGAGACATTTTCTGGCATTAAGGGAGAGTTCGTTGGCATGGAACCAGTGTTGGACATTGCCAAAATGATGCTGATGACTGGGATGGGTTAGACTGGCCACTTCAACAGAGGAGAGGGATCTGGGGATCATCATGAGTGACTCCCTCAGAAAACCAAGGCATACAGCAAGACATCAAGGATGTTGGGATATGTAGGTACGGGTTTTGACAGTAGGGGAAAAGAGGACATTCTGCTGCTGGTGAGGCCAAACCTGGAATACTGTGCTCCACTCTGGAGTCCCTACCCAAGGAAAGACACTGAAAGACTCGAGTTGATACAGTGAAGGGTCAGTACAGCACATTCTATGAGGAAAGGCTGGAAGCCCTACATATGTAATTGTTGGAGGCCATGTGGGAGCTGGGGGACATGACTGAAACATACAAGTTTCTCAGGGGTATAAACAAGATGAGTAGTGAGGACCTATTTGTATGGAATTGGGACACAGTCACCAGGAGGCATGAGTGGAGGCTGGTGGCTGGTAAGTTCAGGAGAAATACGAGGACAATCCACTTCACCGAGGGGGGTGGTGGAACAATGGAAAGGACTGTCTGCAAAAGTGGTTGGGGCAGCTACTCTAAGCAGGTTTAAACATGCTTTGGACAGGGCAGGAAGATGCATTATCCCTGGTGGGGGCAAATGGGTCTGAGGGTAATGGGATCAGGGGAAGGGGGTAACAGCCCACCAGATCAGTGTGTGGAGGAGAGGTAGTATAGGTAAGGCAGACTTGATAAATCTTTGAGCTCTTTCTGCCATCAAATTCTGTGTTTCTATGCTACAGCTACACTACCAGCTCAGGGTCTGGGGGTTACATGCAAAAAACAGTGCGCTATCAGCATATATTTAAATGCATGAAGAAACACAGGCACTAGGGACAGCATTAAGGAAAATTGAGAACAGGATAGGACTCATGACAGAGTCCTGGAGAACACCCAAATCAACATGGTGGGGAGGGACGAGGACTGTGTACCACCTACATTGACATCTTGGCACCAGTCAGCTGAGTGGGGGCTGAACCACCTGACTGATAGGTCAGACAGACCAGCTCCTCTCAGCCTGTGGAGGCGGAAGGTGCGTCATAGACAGCTAAGGTGAGATCTGCCTTGGTTTATCCCTTTCAGGATTAAGCTAGAAAACATGGGGAAGAAAAAGACAATTGAGTGGGTTTTCTGGAATCCTGACAGGAAAGGGCTAACGAAGGAAGAGAAGTTGACAAAGGACCAGAGCTAGAACAGCACTAGTTGTTCTTAAACCTTAGATAGAGCTGAGGTAAGGGAGATACGGCAGTCATTTCTGGGAGGAGGGGTCAATGCCTTTATAGAATGGAAGGACTTAGCCCTCTTCCAAACACTGGCCACCTACTAGTGTGGAAAGAGAGGTCAAGGGTAGTAATGATTGTGAGAGCTAAAGCAGCGATACAGAGGTGTAGTCTAGGCAACTGAGGCAGTTACACTTGGTGGGGTTAAAGGACAGCAAAGCTGAGAATTCACAGACAGAGAATGGGCTGAAGAAGAGAAAGATGGAAGTGGGAAAGAGACAGATGGAGGATGACTGAAGGGAGGAGGAAGGGTGTGGGGGAGTAGACAGCAGTGTGGCAGGAAGAAGAGCAGGCAAAGGAAGTGAAGAAATCATTCCAAGAGGTGATCACAACAGATCATAGATGGTTGTACTGCCCTGTTAAATGACTGCATGGGTTGACTGGGAGAGGCAAATATACAATGGATGAGTTTCTAGAATCTGCATGGGTTGGCTGGAAGGGGAGGGTCAAATATGCAGTGAATGACCTTCCAGAATCTGGACGGGTTGACTGGGAGGGGAAGGGCAAATATATACTGGATGACATTCCACAATCTGGATGGGTTGTTAAAGGTTATTCTGCAGGTTGGAAATGAAATATTATGATGTTGCCAGTCTCCTTGCTTCTGCACAAGTGTTACAAAGTTACATGTACCTGTGTAAGTCCTCCAGTGTGCCTGAGGGATGAAGCAGTGTCATGAGCTTTGAAACAGGCAACCAAGTCAGCGGAGACCTAAGGGAAGTAAGAGCTTTTCACACAAGCCCTCCGTAGGGACATATGTATCCCAGACTATAGTGAACTAGGTCTGGAAGTAGATTAAGGCACCATCCACAGCAGCTGACATGGTGATGAGGACCAGCCAATATTGTGCAGAATATCTACCTGAGAAGTCAGGTTTTTTGTCATGTGTCTTTTGTACCAAATATCTACTTTGGAAGCATGCTCTGGAAGTGTAAGGGAGGCAGGGTTACATAACCTCGAGTCTGCCATTTGTGCATCAAGTGCTATTCTAACAAGGTGATTTTCCATAGAGACAGCCTTCTCAGCTGGGGCTGGGGAGGAACTCAACAATAATGTGAGGAGATAGGAGTTACCTTTGGGGAATAATGGGGAAAACAGGCAAATATACAACTACCCTGTAAGTATTATGCATGCATTCTAGTGGCTAACTGTGGAGTACTTGCCTGTTCTGTATTTGTAGGAAACAGAGTCACAAAGGCCTATACGTTTTCTAAGAAGTATGCCAATAGTAATGTTTATCACACAAGACCTGTTTTAAGTTTATTTTTGCCTTTATGTTCAGTTTTGATCCAAATACCCCTGATGTTGTGCAGCCCTTTCAGTTGGTAGAAAGTGTCTTGTGCAGCAGTAGCACAGCTGATGCTCGTTCGATGGCAGTTCCATGCAGGGGTGTAGCCAGACAATAAACAAATGTACACCAGGACCGTGTTGGTTGCCTCATTTAGCACAATAAATACAACTTTTGTATCTCATGACAATGGTTGTTGCCATGCATGGGTAAATACAAATGCCATGTATTGCTCCCTAATACACCCACATACCAGCCCAGAGCCTGTAAAGTTGTATTGTTCTTGGGATGCAAAGAGAGTATTAGTGACCAGATCTTCTAGTTTCTACTCCTATGAATAAAATTACAGAAAGGTTCAGTATTTTCTTTGTTAGTTTTCATGGAAAAAAGAAGCAGTTCAGACCCTATCTGCTACCCCCCCTTTAATAAAATTGCACACCATGGAGTACTTGGAGTATGCCTGGCTACGCCCATGGTTCCATGCTTAACAGCAGGTCAGGCAGCAAGACTGCAAGCAATAAGGGGCTTATAATTAATTTTACTGTATTATTTTTACTGACCAGTAGAAGCATTGACTGGGTATTAGTTACACATCCTGATAAGGTTAAAGTTGTCTAAATTTTGCCAAATACCCTAAATGATTACTCTCCAGTGCAATGTCTATGGGCAGTTAAACAGACAGGGCAACCCCCCCTCCCCCCCAGGATCACAGTCAGGTGAGTCTCAAACAAAATGAAGGTGCTGAATTGAAGCCTTATTTGACCCAGATTTAATGGAGCTTCTTAGATGCCATTCCTGATAATGATTTGGTCCTAGAGTTCTTGGTCTCTGAGTTCACACATGCCTGTGATAAATCTGCACCCTTTAAAAATGCAAGGCAAGAGGAACGTCATCCAGATGGATCACATCCAAACTCCTTGCCTGCATGAGGGAGAGGGACAATCTGTGGGCACTGGCTAGGGCAACAGGGTCCCTGTCCACCTGCAAAGATACAAAGAAGCCCACAATAAGTGCACCAGTATGATCAGAAAGGCCACATCTGACTTCTATAAGGACCAGCAGACCCAGAACTGGAGCGATGGCAAAAGATTCTGGAGCAACATCTCAGAACTCCTTTACAAGAGAGATAAAATCACTCTTTAAATGCTCCTGGTGGAGGGTCAAGAGGTCCCTGATACCACTGAAACTGTCCATTACTTCAACACTGCTTTTACTGACCTCAGTTCCATCATCCCCACTATTCCTGCTTAGACCCATTGTAGGGAACCTGGTCCTGAAGCCTTCCAGATGGTTGGCTCTGAACCAGAGTACCATAAATTCTTCTTTACAAATGTTTCAGTTAAACACACCTCAAAACACATCAGTGGGGTTCTAGGGAAAACTAGGTGCGGGACTGATTCAGTCTATATTAAACTTCTTGCCCTGGCAGTAGAGGTACTTTCCCACCCCATCTCTAGAATTTTAACTTTTCCTTGTGCTACTCACAGTTCCCCAAGATGTCAAAATCACCACTGGTTACAGCAGTTTTCAAAACCGTACTAGCCTTGCCAATTACAGATCCATTTCTATTCTCTCTACCCCCATCCAAAGCCCTCAAGAGAATAGTCTCTGACCAACTTGTCATATACCTCGAAAAATACTGTATCCAGTGTGTACAACTGCATGGATTCCAGAAGCTCCACAGCACCACCATGAGCTGTTGGAATACACTAACTATGTTCATGAGGTCCTTAACAATGGTGACCTTGTCAGAGCTATATATAAGGACCTTACTAAGGCCTTCGACCTGGTCAACCATAAGCTCCTGCTTAACAAACTCCTAGGCCTGGGTTTGTTGCACACAGTTTGACTCGTTCCACATCTATCTCAACAACTGTTTCCAGCTTGCGAAGATTCATACATCTTTGTCCAACACTAGGGGAGTATCTGTTGGTATCCCCAGGGCTCCATCTTGGGCCCTCTCTTATTTGGCCTCTTCATAAATCAGCTACCCCAAGCCTATCAGAATGCCAACGTACTCTGCTGATGAAGCAATCACCTATTCCAAAAACCCAGATCTTGACAGCCTTTCTGGCACTCTCAAAAGTATATTTAGGCCATTAGAAAGCTAGCTCTCCAACTACAAATTGGTCCTCAATTACAAAAAAACAAAGACCATGCTCTTCTCTAGCCTCTCACAGTAGAGGAAAGTTCCACCCTTTATCATCTGAAATGGTCAAGGACAGAGAGTTTTTCTAAAATTTCTTTGGAGATCTCCTATTGTGCAAGCTGTCTGTTCTCACCCCCTTCCACAGAATATTCATTTTACATGCCCTACCTTTGTATTTCCCTTGCAGCTTCAATTTAAATTGGCTGCAGAGACCACTCGCTGTGCCAGAGTCGGCCACTCTCCCCCTCTGATCAAACCTACAGGTGCTGCTGAGACACACAGCAGAGACCCCTCTGAGGTCTTCCAGCCAGCAAAGCTCTGTCTGCCTGTTAAACCTGCTTTCCCATTTGCAAGTTATACATCTCTACCACTTGTGGGCATTGTTCCAAAGCCAGTCTTACTCAAAGGGCAAGAATCTTTCTATCTTTCTGACACATCACCTGACTTTAAATCTTACAGGCTGTCAATTAGAAATTGTCCTGCCCTTGCCTACTTCAATTTTACTGCTTCAGCTCCACCCTAACTTGGTTCTACTTATGGCTTCTACGCTACCTTATCTAGACCTGTCACTTAACTAGGCATTACCAAATCTTCCTTCCTGAGGCATCTGCCATTAAAAAAGCCGCAATGTTCTTCCTAGCTTGCCTATTCTGTTCCCTGTAGTCCCCGTACTTCACTACTGTCCATCTCCCACCATACATAGGCCCTCTGGAGATGCACCACACTGATGACTATTCTTACTCCAATCTTATAGCCTCCTGGCAAGGAAACATGCGTCCCCTCTGGTGCTCCCACCAAATTCTATGAGAACTGCGTTTAGACTGCTCGAATGCTTGCGATACCATTCTCATAAAATACCTTACAGGAGGACCTGGCTGCTCCACCTCCTCTGGTTCTCTGCTCTTCTTATCCTCCTTGCTGAAGATATTGAACTAAACCCCAGACCTACTTCACAACAGACTTTAACACCCCCCTCCTGGTCCTCTCTTAAGGGTCTTAAAATTGCATATCTCAATGTTCATAGTCTCATCCACAATCATGCTGAACTGACTGCCTGGGTTGACCACTATAACCCTGATAGTCTGTGTCTCATGGAAACGTGGTTGAAACCTACCACCCCTGACTCAGCCCTCGTGCTCTCCAATTTTAGCCTCCTGCGCCATGATCACTTGGATAAAAAGCATGGGGGCGGTCTTTTGGTATACTACAAAAGTCACTTTTACATATCACTAATCCAGTATGACTTGCCCCCCCACCTGTGAATTCCTTTATGGGCTCCTACTACTAGGGAATGTCAAAAAAATTCACATCATCTGCATGTACAACCCTCCAAAGCAGGGTATCAAGGGGCTCTCCTATCTGCTTGATAGCATTAGCTCTAAAATCACCTCAAATGAGGTACTTATATGTGGAGATTTCAATCTAAACCGGTCTGGTGACAATGCCAAGCAGTATGAACCACTGCTGGCAGCCCTCAGCCTTACTCAGCTCATCAGTGAGACCACATGAAACCACCCCAATGGGAGTCGAGCAACACTCCTCAATTGGTTTCTAACAAACAGGACTGATAGGATCTCAGCATCTGGAGTCCTTTCTGACTCCATATCTGATCATTCCCCCATCTACTGTGTTTGGAGAGTCTCCTCTCCCAAAGTGCTCTATAAAATCATACAAGTGAGAGACTTCTCCCACTTTAACTCTGCTCTCCTTCTTCAAGATCATGCAACCACAGATTTGGCCACAGTACTCTCTGCCATGGATGTCAGGTGCTCTTGACAACCTTCTAAACATCCCCCCCTCTCTGCAGGATAAGCATGCACCTCGCTTCAGAAAGAGAGTTAGAGGCACTATCACTAAATGGTTGCATGGTGACTTGATCTCTCTCATGAAAGCCCACAATAAGCACTGGGGTAAATTTAAAGCCTCTAAAGAATTGTCTGACTACCACAAATACTGATGGCTCCACAACATCTCCAAAAAAGCCATACATAATACCAAGAGTGAATATTGCAAGGCTGCCCTTTTATCTTCTGCTAGGGACCCGTGATACTTCTGGCACACTATTAAAACCATAGTTGGGAGTTATAGCCAGTGTGATACTATGGATATGATTGCCGATGGTAGAAATTGCAATAATGCTACTACCATTGCCAGTGCCTTTAAAAAGCAATTCTCCGATCTTGCGGCATACACCTCCCTGTTTACTACTGACAATGACGAGTTATCTACCTCTAACCAGTCCTCCCCTTCAGAATCTTTGTCACGCCCACCTTTCTGTTTTAAAACAATCTCAGTGAGGGAAACCTACAAGCTTCTCGCTGGCCTTTCTCCTCATGAGTGCTGGTCATGATGACCTGGAACCAAAACTCCTAAAGATTGGGCCCCTTTGCTTGTGCTCCCAATATTTCATATTCTTAACCACTCCCTCACCACTGGAACTGTTCCTGCAATATGGAAAATAGCAAAGGTTGTTCCTGTTTTCAATCAGGGCAACCAGAAACGCATAGAAAATTACCATCCTATAGCCATCCTGTCTGCTGTTAGCAAGATACTGGAAAAGGAAATGGAAGTGCAGCTGATGGACTACCTGTCTAAACATACCTTACTGTCAACCGAACAGCACGGATTTCATAAAGGACATAGCACTGGTATAGCCCTTGCTAAAGTTGTATCTGATATAAGGATTGCCATGGGCCAGTGTATGCTGACTGGGGCGGTATTTGTGGACCTCTCAAAGGCCTTTGATCTAGTGAATCACTCTATACTCTGTACCAAGCTTCACTCCCTTGGTGTTGCTGGTCCAGCCCTAAACTGGTTTTCCAACTATCTCACTGGCAGACAGCAGCTTGTTAAGTACAAAAGAGCTCTTTCGGAACCTGTTCCTGTTACTATCAGTGTCCCTCAGGGATCTATTCTGGGCCCTATCCTATTTTCTCTTTTCATCAAAGACTTCCCAATGGTCCCTACCCAGAGCACCACAACCCTATATGCTGATGACCTGGTCCTCCTAGTTAGCTCAGGTGATGTCTGTGCCATAAATCACAACCTACAAGGTGACTTCAATAAACTGTAACATTGGCTCCTGACAAATAAGCTCATGCTGAACTAGAAAAAACTCAGCTCATGTTCTTCGGCTCCTCTGCCAAACTCACAGTGTCCTGTCCCACTCAGTGTCTTAAGTCTTGATGGTGTCCCAGCTGGCACTACATGCTCCTTTAGGTACCTGGGAGTTGCTCTTGACCCCCAGTTAGACCTGTCTCTACACATTCAAAATTTCTGCAGGGCAACAAATATCAAGCTTGGACTTGCATACTGGGTTTGTGGGTCCCTTACTGCTGCTGCATGGCTTGCCCTTGCTAAAGGTTTATTCCTTCCTTCTCTCAACAATGGGCTGACAATATTTACCCCCCCACCACAAAAACTAGCCTTGCTAAATGGCATGTGGCCTATAATGATATTTGCCGCTTTGCCCTTGCTGTCCCTCAACTTACCCACCACTGTGATTTATACAATCAACTACACTGGTTGTCCCCAGGTAATTATCACTCATTTTTCTTGGGCTGCTTCACAGACAAAATTGTTCGCGATGCCACCCCACCTGCCCTGTCCAAACTCCTTTGGCTGGCTCTACCATCATACCGGTTAAGGTCAGATGACTTGCAATCCCTCCTTGTCCCAAAAACTTGTACACTGTCAGGTGATCATGCCTTTGCTGTTTGTGCCCCTAGATTCTGGAATACCCTACCTGCAACCATCAGATATACCCCCACCCATCCCATCTTTAAGAGCTCCCTCTGGTTGTACCTGATGTCTGCCTCAGCCTGTAACTGTTCCAAGGCTGCCTGATATCCCCGACCCTTGCTTGGACCCTGTTGTGCACCCTCCACTTCCCTGGTTCCCCTACCCACTCTGAGCTCTAGTAGGGGAATTATCTACCCTGCATGCCCTTCACCTCAGCACTTACCATCCTCAAATGGGACAAATTGCACTTGTACTATTTCCAAGAAATATAATTATTGTTTGCTTGCTCTTACCCTTGATGTATATGCTTATCTGTTCATCCAGTGCCTGTTTATTTGTATCACCCTGCTCATAGCTTGTACTGTACTTCACATTGTTGTAATTTCCTTGCACTGTTCTGTAAAACATGCTCTTGTAATCTCCTGGGTCATACCTGAAAATAGGCATTCCTTGTCTAGTGTGCTTACCCTGTAAACAAAAGCTAATAAATAAATAAATCCTTGAACGAGGGAGACCTTCAAATACACTGGAGTAAGTCTGGCTCACACCTTATCTTTTGCCCCCTTGTTGACAATCTGGTGGCCACAGTTAACAGAAGACTGGATGCCCAGTAATGTAACTGAAACAATCTCACTGGGCATGCTAGATGCCTTATTGTGGCCAGCCGTTCTGTCACTTATAGAGTATGGCCTCCACGTCTACACAGCTGCCTGTGACATGATGCTAAATAGAGTAAAGCGGATCTGTAATAAGGAATTCCACTTTGTACTTGGTGCAGATAACCGCACTCACAGTTGTACCCTTTACGCATCCACTAACTGGCTACCTTTACCCAGCAGAATAAAGCTCCAGACTGGTTTACTAGGCAAAAGGTGCTCCTTGGCCTAACACCCCTGCTTTAACAAATTGCTTCTGCACCATCTCTAGTCAATGTAACACCAGCAACATGGCCAGGAATGCCCTTAAACCTCCTTTTGGGTAGGCAGTCATTTGCTGTCAGGGCTGCTAACTGGTTAAATGAACTGCCTAATACACTGCTGCATCTCCCCAAGTTTAATCAATTTAAGAGATCTTTACTGTCTGCCTTTGCAGTCCAATGCAACTGTAACCACTCCCTGGTGACACAATCACCCTCAGCAGACTCTGAGCCCTCCACTGCACAAGGTCTTTTCACCTGCCTGACCTTGCAGCACACAGAGTTGCAAGCTCACAGAATCACTCCCAGGCCACACAGTCGCCCTCAGCAAACACTGAGCCCTTCGCTGCCCAAGGTACAGGAGCATATTAAAAGAACAATTTCATGGCCTTTCCTTTCAGACCAGACTACATCTCATTACATTTTTTATTTTCTGTACTGCTAATTAGTACAGATAGTTTTTTTGCTACCTTACTTTTCTCTGTGCCTAGCTGCTTTTGCTTGTTATGCAAGTGTTATTTTAAGAGCCTGTGTTTCACATACTGTGCTTTTGCTAGTTGTGCAAATGTTACTTTTAGAGCCTGTGTTTTAGATACTGTGCTTTTGCTAGTTGTGGAAGTGTTACTTTTATACCCTGTGTTTAGGTTCTGTGAGGCCTTCTCCAGCATTACTTTAAGAGCCCGTAGTGCTTTCGCTCTGCTACCTGTGCTGTTTTACCCTGCTCACTTCATATTTTCAGGTTGTGTTTGTTAACATACAAGTGTCCTCACAGCAATCTTTTTGTTATAGCTCTCCAGTTCCACACTTCCATCTGTTAGGTACCCTTCTCTGCTGTCCTTTCTTTGCCTGCATTAATCCTGTTATATTAACACAGTGAGTTTCACAGCCTCTTACCTGTTGCTGCAGTCTTTGTTTCAGGAAGCCATCTCTCCTCCCTGCATATTTTTGCGCATGCTTAGTGTGCCTGTCACCCTTCCTTCCCCCATTCTCTGGTCCTACTACCCACCTCTTGTCTGGCCTTTGTGTATTTCTGCAGAAGTTCCCCTATAACACTTTGTCCCTTCTGTCCACAGGTCTTTTCACGTGCCTGGCCTTGCAGCACATAGAACTTGGAGCTCACAGAATCACGCCCTGGCCACACAAATCACCCTCAGCAGACACTGTTTGAGCCCTCCTCTGCACAGGATACATTAGTACACTGTGTTATCCCACTGATGCTTTGCTTCGACTGCCCCACCCACCCTGGGCCGCCCCTTAATCTCCCCCCACTTTCCCAGAAGCAGGTTATACTCCTTGGCCTCTAGATGTCACCCTAATACACTAATTCCTCCTCACTAGTCTCCCTGCGCTACCTCCATTAATTACACCAGTGACCATTAGGAGCCACTCTTGTGCACTCCTTTCTCTCCTCTCCCTGGTATTTTTCCCCACATTCTTTTGAGCCCAATTCTCAAAGCCCCCCTCCCCATTGCTCTCTCCCGGGATTCAAACCCCAGGCCCTGTTTCCAAAAGTCAGGTACCCTAATCACTATGCTATCTGTAGGGTACAATTTATCCTGCCCCGTTTCTCTGCCTTTTATTTAATTTGCTTACTCCCCGTTTCTCAGGACAGTTTCTACTCTCCCCATCCCCCTTTTCACCAACTGCACTTAATTTGTCTGTCACTATCTGCCCCCTCGCTGATGCCTGCTCTCTTTAGCCTATGTTTTCAAGGGACACTTACTAATTTTAATAACACTTGCATTCATTATATTGCTCACACTGCCTTTTGATCTAGCTGATCGCAAATCCACACCCTCCCCCACTTTGCCACTTTTAACACACCTCAAGCTACTGGCACTGTAAGTGGTATACCAGCCCACTCTCCTTGTCCCCCCATCTTCGCCTACCACACTTCTGACCATTTTAACTCACTCACCCTCCCCCATACCACTCTGCACCTCATAGCCACCCTTTGCTATTGTGTGTAAACCCTCAAAAAGCAGATTATCTATTCATTCTAAACTGTTTAGGAACTTCATAACTCATTGCATCCTACTTCTATTGCTACTCTCTGGCAATATTCACCCTAATCCTGGTCCTGTACAGCAACTACTTGGAAGCACATGCAAACAGGGTGGCATTAAGCTAGTGTCAATCAATAGCCACAGTCTTCTGCCCTTCAGCAGAAACCTGATGTCATTGTAGTGGTCGAAACATGACTCTCCTCCAAAATCCCTGACACTGCCATTGCCCTTGATGGCTACACCCTGTTCAGGGAGGACAGACTGGACAAGAGGGGAGGAGGGTGTGCTATTTACTTATCAGACTCACTACAGTGTCAAGTCCTCCCGACAACTGCATTTGATTACAATGCCCAGGTACTTGCAATCAAAATTGCAATTGGCACCAGTGGTAAGTCCCTCACTGTTTTCTCTGTATATATCCCCCCAAAGGATACCTGCAGAAGCTTTAGTCTTATACTTGACTAGATCTCTAGCCTTGCAAATTGCTCTGAAATAGTAGCTCTTGGTGACTCTAATGTAAACTGGCTTGCCCCTGAAGCTGACCTTTTCAAAGACACACTCGCCACCCTTAACCTCTCCCAATTGGTTAATTCCCCCACCAGGTGCAACTATAGAACAGGCAACAGCACTCAATTAGACCTACTTCTTACCAACCATCCTGAAAGGTTTATGGGCACTGAAGTCTTTGCTGACTCTCTCAGTGACCACTTCCTGATTATCAGCTTCTGGTCTAACAAGGCCCCTAAAGTCCCCCCAAGACAATTTATCAGCTCCTCCTGAAAAAAAGGGCAGTGGCAGCAGTTCCTATGTTACCTTCAGCAGTGTGATTGGATGCCTATTTTTTCAGCTGTTAATGTTGACTCTGCACTAAAATACTTTCTCACCACTTTCAATGTAGCCTGTGATATCTTCAGCCCTCTCAGAAAAAGGAAATCCAAATGTTCCTGTAACCCCTGGATCTCCACCTCTCTCCTTAATCAGATGGCTGCTCAAGATCATCTCTGGCATAAAACCCATGCCACTGGGAACCCCTCTGACTGGGAGAGGTAAAAAGCGGCTAGGAATGACTACACTTGTGCAATTCACTTTGCTAAATCTGATTGTTACAAAACTGTGTTTGCAGATACATGAGGTAACAGTAGGAATTTTTGGGAGAACATCAAGGAACTGACTGGCAAGCCCAACAGAACTCCACCCTCACTAATCAACATCAACGGGGTTTCCACCAAGGATCTACAACAAACTGCTGACATCTTTAATAATGCCTTCTCAGATCCAAGTGCAGTCCTTCCCCCTGACTTCTTCTCTAACACCCCCTCTGCACCAGGAACCCCTAACAACTCCCCTAGAGTTATGACCACTCCCCCCCTTTTTTACTTTAGGACAGTCTCAGCCAAAGAGATCAAAAAGTACCTCTTTCGAGTCCTTAACGGATCTCACTACAGTAGTGATTCCCTTGATCTAAAACTTCTCTGCCTTGCCCTAGATGCTGTACTACTACCCCTTACCAAGCTTTTCAATATGTCCCTCTGCCTAGGTCAAGTCCCTCTCTCATGGAAGGCAGCCATAGTTACCCCTGTCTACAAGAGCAGAGACAAGACCTTGCACTCTAACTACCGTCCCATCTCTATACGTCCACCCTCCTCTCCAAAGTGCCTGAATATATTGTTTCCAATCAGTTCTCTGATTACCTGTCCAAACACAACATTCAATGTCCGCAACGACACGGGTTTAGAAAAAATCATAGCACCACCACATTTCTTGAATATACATTTATTTACAGAGCACTCGACTGTGGCCACCTAATTGGGTCCACCTACATTGACCTAACTAAAGCATTTGACATGGTTAAGCATTCCCTACTTACTGAGTCTCTCCCCATCTTTGGTCTTTCACATGCAGTTACCTCCTGGTTTCAGAACTACCTTGCTGGCAGAACACAATGGGTGAAAATTAGGGGTACCCTCTCCACCTCCCATCTTGAACGCTCTGGTGTACCGCATAGTTCCATTCTTGGCCTCTTCTTTTTAGTCTCTTCCTAAATTCCCTCCCCCAAGCCTGCCCCAGTCAACTCCTCCTCTATGTGGATGACGTCGTCTTATTCATGAGCCAGCCAGACCCCTCCCAACTTACTAGAGAGTTGCAGCACAGCTTTGTCCTGGTCGAGTCCTGGCTTATAGAACACAAGTTAATCCTATCAAGGTGATGTTAGTTGCAAAGTCTCACAACAAGCATAAGTCAACTCAACTGACTATCCTTAATAGCTGTTGTGATCCTCTGGAGCAAGTACACAACTTCAGTTACCTAGGCATTACACTTGAGAGCACCATATCCTTTAATGACCATATAAACATCATTTCTAAAGCTATTAATACTTGAAGAGGGCTCCTCTACAGACACCGACACAGCCTTATCCCTAATGCACTCAGTCTTGCTGTCAACAGCTCTGTCCTCTCTCTCTTGTAGACCATGGGCTAGTCATTTATGGAGCAGCTACTGACACTTCACTAAAACATATTAAGGTTGCCCGCAGTAAGGCCTGCCAATTAGTTTCTGGGGCTCACAGGTACACTCACACCTGCAATCTGTATACCCAAACCTACTGGCTGAATCTCAGTGGCAGGATCATGTACCAGACCCACCTACTAGGTAAGAAGATCTGTCTGGGTCTAACACCCTCCAACAACACAACACCTCCTTACCCCAGTAACCAATCCTCAAAGGACAAGAAGTGCAACTAGATCTACCTATTAGGCCCCCTTCTGTCAGACTAATCAAGTGCAACGGGCCTCTCTCTACAGAGCTCCCACCTGGCTTTCTGATCTCCCTCTTGATGTACAAACTGCTTCCAAGTTAGGGCAGTTTAAACACAACCTCAGACAGTACCTTTTTTCTCTCAACCACTGCGACTGCCCAACTTAAGCTACTTCACCTCAAGAATCCCCTCATTTTATGGCTAAACAACTGCCACTCTCCTCACCCTGCACCCCCCCCCCATAGATACCTCTCTCTTGATGTGTTTCCTCTCTACTTCACCTCACTCTGTAGCTCCTGAATCCTGATTTCCACCTGTTCCCCTGCCTCCCTCTTTCCCCTTTTTCCCTGCTCCTTTTTATTTGTCTTGGCAGCCATGTTAACCTATTGACGTCGACAAAGTTATTCTTGACCGCCTATTATCACATACTGGTACATTATTGTATTTTATCTTAGCTTTTGCCCTGGTATCTATTTTTGGTTCTAATTTGACAACTTTGACAAAGTCTGATAAAATGACGGCTCTGATTGTTCTTTGTTTTTTTGTTATATCCATGTCATGTTTTTGTTACATTGTTGTACTGAACCAATTGTTATGATTTCTTTTGGATGTGGAACCTTTGTAAATGAGTCTCTGAATCAAAGGTATGTCAAATTCCGAGACTATGACAAATAAATAAAATAAATAAAACTGTTTTATTCAGTGTCTCTCTGTACATAACCTGTGACTTTTTCTACAACAGTCTATATGGATTTTTTCAAAACTGTATATTATCGTTCTGTCTTAAGTGCCTTGAGCCTGACTTGACTGCATTTCCTCCAGACCTGCTTATTGTAATGTTTTTTGTGACTATGTATTTCACATGGAACCTCTGTAAATGAGCACTTATGCTAAAAGGTAATCTCCAAAGTTTTCAGTAAATAATTAAACAAATAAATAAAAAGTTAGCACTAGGATATAGCACTATAGCAGCACCACAACTGCTACGTATACCTGACTACAAATACTGAATAAGTAAGTTCATATAAAATTAGAAATATAAGGAATACAAAAAAATGGTGGTGACATCTTGTTTGTATGCTGCCTCAAAATCCTCTCTCCCCAAAATGAAAACTTACAGTAGCATGCTGAGACCTCACTTTAAATCAGATTCCTGCAGTCCCAAGTAAAAGGATCTTTTCTGCAATCAAATTGTACTTGCTTTCCATTCTATACAAGTTCCACTACAGACCACAAACTAGGAATCTTCATGAGTCAATAAGTACCTGTCTCTAGAAAGAGGACTGATTAAAAGTAATCAAAATATTCCCAATCAGAAAAGTTTCTGATTCAGATGATTACATTATAACGCAATGATTTCCGGAATTTTACAGACTACTTCTGTGCCCTCTGCAGCTCTGATTTGCTAATATAAACTGTTTATGGCAAACTGCAAGAGCCATTCTGCTCTTTGAAACATACTTGATTTTATGCAGCCCTAGTATCCCTCTTCAGGGTTGATTAGCTGGCAATCATTAGGCATACTCTAGGCATGCTACAGTAATAAGCACTTTATACACACCAACATACGCATCCAAGGTCTTGAGGATACCACATGAAAAATGAATGATGCATCATATTCTCTATACTTCTGATAAATGTTTAAGGCTCCAATAGACAATGTTATCTACGAAGTTAATACACTATGCATAACTATTACTTATAGACAGAACTGCTAATAAATATTTAAATTTAAATAGTATGTTTAGCAGTACATTGCAAATGAAAAGAGAAATGCCTGCCATTAAAGAGTAATGTGTGGTCCTACCTATTATAGTGAATTGTAGTGCTCATGAAAAGTGGCAGACTAATAGCACTGGAGACCTGTTTATCTACATTACTGGTATAGTCTGTACTGGAGTACTGTACCACAGTAAAAGCTGCCCAACAATGCCCCACAAATGTCTATCAATCTTGGTACTCAGAGACCACCTCTAGAGGGGAAGAGGTTAGTTTGCATTCCATTTCCATTCCATCTTTGTCCTAGCATACCAGACTGCCAGCAAGGATGTCCATTACTGCCAACAGTAGTGGTGATTTTATGATGATCCAAAGGTTGTGGGTTCTATCCCCACATTAGGTACTTGGGGTAATATCCTTAACTGACACTACAGTGCAGTATAAGGTGTTGCACTGGTGGGGTGCCATCCTTCAGATGCGACTTTAAACAGAGATCCCTTCTGCCCACCTCTGGTCACTGTCCAGGTGGAAGAAAAAGATCTAATGGCATTTAACTGTCAACCTTTTTCTGGACCATCTCCACCTGGTTAATATCCCAAATGTGATATGCTGCTCACAAATGGGTAGTAAAATCTAGGTGAGGTCATACCAAGGCCCTATACAGTGACAATAAAGCTGTTCTGCTTTTACAAATGAAGTGCCTTTGTATGCACCCCAGGATTTCATTGACCTTACCCACACCCTCCCTGCATTGTGCTAACCGGGATCCTTTGCAAACAAGCTTGTAGCTCAAAGGTGTACTCTGAAATACTAATAAATAAATAGTGCTCTGTTGCATAAATTATTTATTTTTACTCCTAGGTCTCTTTCCTGTGTTACTGATTCAGTTCTTTTCCATGCTATAACATACTCTCTCTCCTCCATTGCCAGACCAAAAAAGCTTTTAGCTACTGCTGACCTGGGCCTTATTAAAAATTATGACTGAGATGTTTGAGGCTCCATAACCCAATTCACTAACAGTATCACAGTGGCCCAGGTAGTAGTACTCTCACATCCAGCCAGGAATATCAGATAGTCATAGGTTCAGCTCCCATACCTGGCATTTGGCCTGATACCTCTAACACTAACTTCTTTGGTTAAGACTCCTATCCTTGTCACTGCTGGTGGTAGAACCATCTCTACTGTTACCCTTACCACCTGAAACAGCTTACCACTCTCTCTTCACCTAAACACTTTACCCTCCCCCTTATAGTCTCACCTAAAATATATAGTTTTCTCCACTGTCTATCATTCCTAGTTTTTATTAGTATTATTACCATTTCTTTACTTTTTTGCTTGTTTTGACTGCCTTCCTGCTACTCCATCTGGCACAGCCTGTATTTCCTGCTGCCTCAGCCTGCCACATGCCTGGTACTGTGCCTACTGTAAACAGTCTCTCTGCTGTATATTACATTATATACAGCAGTCTCCCCACTATATATACTGTACTATGCTGTTCTATTTTGGTGTCATATTCTGTATTTTCTCTTTGGGTATTTCACACCCACTGTGAAGCTTTTTTTTATATAGCTGTTTGCTCTCTGTTGCCACCTATGCCTCAAATCAGGCCCATACCCAGCAGCTCCCAACCCTGTCAGCTGCTCCCCCCGCTGTCGCACTGGTGGAGATCTGTACAGAGCAAGATCTGACAGCATTGAGTGCCATCACACATGACAATGGAGAGACATACTATTTTTGCTGCGTTTTCTTCCCCCAGACTTGGAGCTGTGGCATGCTAATGGGTGCATGTGCATGGAGGTACTCATGTACTCCCATAATCACAGCCTCCTTCCACCCTCCCAATGTAGCATCAGCCCCCCCACCCAAGATCTCTGCTGTAACACCCAGCCAAAAGCGAGGAAGCATGCCTCCCCATTCCAGGAGATGAGAGCAGCCCAGCAGCCACATCAGTCATCTCCCAGCCCTCCCCGATGACTCCCAGCAGCCCAAGCTAATTCTTGAACTTGGATCACCAAGCGTGGCACAAGGTGTTGCATCTAGCACCTCAGCCCTCAGTGTCATTGGGCCCAATGTGAAGTTTTTTGAGGTACACTTTGCCTAAAAGATGCTATATAAGATAAATTTAATTTTTTTTAAATATAACCTAACACTGACACTGCAGCGCTGTACTGTTGTAGGAACCATCCTTTAGATGAGATGTTAAAACTATTATTGTATAATTTGTGATTATGTACATATCAGTGTGGAGTTATTCTTGTGCATTAAAGTTTTTTTTTCATTGGTGGTAGTGTTATATAGTTCTGCTTTCAACTCACTTTTTCATATTGTTAATTGAAGGTCATGCCAGATGAATCTAATAGATTTCTTTGACTGGGTGACCAAAGTAGTAGAACAGGGAGGGGCTGTGGACATGGCCTACCTAGACTTTAGCAAGGCATCTGACACAGTCCCACACAAAAGATTAATATACAAGTTAGCCGGCCTGGGAGTGGGTCCCAAGATGATAGCCTGGGTAAAGAATTGGCTGGAGAATAGGACACAGAGGGTAATAGTAAATGGAGTCCACTCTGAAGAAAGGGGGGTTACTAGTGGGGTACTGCAGGGTTCAGTATTAGGACCAGTCCTCTTCAATGTCTTTATAAGCGACATTGCAGAGGGACTGGAAGGAAAAGTATGTCTCTTTGCAGATGACACAAAGATCTGCAACAGAGTTGATGTACAAGGTGGGGTGGAAAGGATGAGAAGGGACTTGGCGAGGTTAGAGGACTGGTCAAATGTATGGCAGCTTAGATTCAATGCTAAGAAGTGCAAGGTAATGCACCTGGGAAACAAAAACCCAGGTGAAGAGTACACAATGGGGGGTGAGATACTAACAACAACAAAAATGGAAAGGGACCTGGGGGTAGTCATATCAGATGACTTAAAGGTGGGCAAGCACTGTGAGCAGGCAGTAAGGAAGGCTGGGGGGACACTGGGATGCATAGGGAGAGGCATCACCAGTAGAAAACAGGAAGTTGTTATCCCTCTGTACAGACAGCTGGTGAGACCCCATCTGGAGTACAGTGTGCAGTTCTGGAGACCCAATCTCCGCCAGGACATAGACAGGATGGAAGCTGTCCAGAGGAGGGCAACTAAAATGGTGCAGGGTCTGCACGGAAGACATATGAAGAGAGACTAAGGAGCTTAATATGTATAGCCTCGAGGAAAGGAGGAGAGGGGACATGATAGAAACTTTCAAGTACCTCAAGGGAATCAACAAAGTCCAAGAGGGTAGCATCTTTCAAAAAAAGAGGTGTGCAAGAACAAGGGGGCACAATTTGAAGATGGGGGTGGCTCAGAGGTAAAGTAAGGAAGTATTTTTTCACAGAGAGGGTTGTGGATGCATGGAACAGCCTTCCGGAGGAGGTTGTGGAGTCAAAAACAGTGGTTGAATTCAAGCATGCATGGGACAGTCATAAGGCAATTCTGGGGGGGGGGTAGAAAGAAGTAGGTTGCTGGTTAACTAGGATCTGCAGCTTATCCATTAGGTAGGGAAATGGGCAGACTGGGTGGGCCAAGCGGTCCTTATCTGCCATCAAATTCTATGTTTCTATGTCACTGTTTGCCAAATTGTAACCACCCATGTTGTGCCTGAAAAAGACAACTTCTTTGCTTCTGAACTTATCTGGTTAAACAAAAAACTCAATAAATAGCTAACTAAATAAATAAAGGACCTTTCTGACCATCTGTAGTGGCTGTCCAGGTAGAAGTTAAAGAGGGAGTCTGGCCAAAATTTCTAGCACCAATAAATTCAGAACTTGGAACAGCATATCCCCAATCAGCCCCATGCCAAAAATGAGATCTCTAAGTTACTTTGTTTAAAAGTTACAAGTCGATTATGTAACCCTAAATTCACTGCCTATACAAAAAAGCCAGTTTCAGTAAAGAGCTACTGATGATGTCTCAACCAGAACCCACAGCCTAGTCCTTCCTGCAAAACTACCTTATAAGACATCAATCAATCAATCAAATCTTTATTTATCCAGGCGAACACCATTGAGCAAGCTCATTTACAAGGTGGACCTGCATCACAGAAGGTCAAGATACAATGCATTTAGGTACAGGCAAGAAGACAACACATGTGCATACATAATAAAAACAAGCTATGTAACAATAAGATAAACGGTATAATATTTGAACACATATTGTAATATTTCTAATTATATTCATATCATGCTCAGGGAAAGAAAAAGGGGTTATTGGTAAGGGAGCTACATAAAGAGAGGGGGATGCAGTATCAAAATTAACAGGACACTCACACTAAGCACAGGTATCAAGGGGTAAAGGAGTGAGGGGGGCATGGGTCGGAATGATGCAGGGAATACGCACTTATGGGAAAGGTAGGTTAGAGGGTTTGGAAGATGGAAGGAGAGGCAGGGTAGGAAGGAGGAATTAAGGTATAGGGTTCCTGACTGGTAATGTTTGTTGTGGGCAGAAAGAGGGGCAGGGGTGATAGTACGCAGATGGGGAGCAGCTAGAGACGGTGGAAACAGTGGCATACTTCTGTGACCATTTTTGCATACAAAGTCTTGAACACTGCAAGACTAACTGAGGACCTTAATTTCAAGGATTTCTGTAGTTTATTCCAGAGAGTCGGCAGTGAGAAGCCTATGACCGCTCTCCCAAAATGCGTGCAGGCCCTGGGAACCCTCAAAGAAATTAGGGAGCAGCTCCTTAGGGCGTAGTTTTGGAGCCCGCTTAGAGGCAGTAAATCAGTGATATACTGTGGTAGTTTACTGTTAACCGCTCTGAATGTCCATACGGCTGCATTTCTATTGCACCTGTATTGTAGGGAGGTCCATCCCACTGCAGCATATGAGGAGCAGTGGTGGGTGAAGAAGGGGAGACTGGTAATGAATCGCAGTGCTCTGCGGTATAGTATGTCTAGTTTACCCAGATATGAAGTGTTACATTGGCTATAAATGAAATCAACGTAGTCAATTAAGGAGATGAATGTGGACTGGACTAGCTGCTTTTTTGCCTCTGTGGTTAAAAAAGGTGGTTTATCCAATAGAAGAGACCAAGCCTCCACCTCAGTTTTTTCAGCAAATCCTCCAAATGTTCCACAAAGGAGAGTTTGTGGTCTAGCTAGACCCCAAGTATTTGAACTTTGTTACAAACTCCAAGTTTTCCCCTAATAAGGTGATGATAGGGAGTAGAGTACCAATAATAGCAGGGTATGCCATGTGGTTGCCAGGTGAAAGTATCATCGCCTTTGTTTTCTTGGCATTGAAGAGCATTTTTTTGCTAAGAAGCTGGTACTGCAAGATATTGAAATCAATTTGCAAGTCTTCACAGGCAGCTTCAGGTGATGTCCGGCTTAGGTAGAGTACTGTATCATCTGCAAACAGGTGAATGTTGGCCTCCTTGATGCTGAAATCTATGCTGTTAATATATATAGTGAATAAGAGTGTTCCCAGGATGGAGCCCTGTGGGACACCTCTTAATAACGGTTTGAGGGAGGAAAGCTCTCCTTCTGCCTCGACCCACTGGTGCCTATTCTTTAGATAATCAAGGAACCAGTCCAGTGAAGTAGTATCTAGACCTAAAGCTTTTAGCGAAGAAAGAAGTAGGCAATGGTTGACAGTGTTGAATGCCTTACTGAGGTCTAGGAAAACAGCACAGACAAACTTGTTGTTCTCTAGATCATGCTGCCAATTATTTGTTACCTTAGCCAGCACCGTAATCATACTACGGTTAGCTCAGAAACCTGACTGTATAGAGTTTAGAAAGTTTGTGTTTTCTAGGAAGGCTCTCAGCTGGGCATTCACAATTTGTTCTAAAAGCTTTGACAGAATGGGAAGTAGCGAAATTGGCCTGTAATTATTTAGATCACAGGGATCCCCAGATTTAAATAGCGGGATGATGTGAGCAGTTTTCTATAGATTGGGGAAAGACCCTTGGGACAGTGACAGATTAAATAGATGAGTAATTGGCACAGCTAGAGCATGCCAGGCAATCTTTCGGTAGTAAAGGTCAAGTGAATCCACGCCGGCGCTTTTCTTAGTGTCCAAATGAAGGAGAAGGTCTTCAACCTCTTTCAGAGAAGTAGGTGAGAAGGAAAAGGCAACACTTGTTAGGTTGGGGTCAGGGGGCAGTACAGTCATCTGGGAGTGCAGGCTTTAAGCGGGCGAGTTGTCAAATGCTAGTCCTGCAGAGACAAAATGGTTATTGAAGGCTTGTAATATTTCCTTTTTATCACTGATAATGACATTGTCCGAGGAGATTTTTGAGGGGACCGCGTTTCCTGTCATATGCCCAGATAGTTCTTTTATTGTGGACCAGAATTTCGTTGGGCATTTTGAGGTGGAGTCGAGCTCTGTACGGTAGAAATTAGACTTGGCCTCTCTGATCAGCTTAGTGCAGGTGTTTCTGGCAGTTCTGAAGAGACACCAGTCTTTGGCTAGTTGTGATTTGCGAGCATTTTTCCAAAGCTCGTCTCTTTTACTAATGCCATCTTAAGGTCTGCAGTGAACCAATGATACGTTTTAGGCTTTATGCAGGTTCTGACTAGCGTAGCATGGGTATTGAGGGCATTTGTTATAATTTCCTGGAAGATGGCATATGCTTTGTTTGCTGATTTGGCAAGGTAAAAGCTGTGCCAGAGCAGTGAGGCTTTCAGTTCGTTGATATAAGCCAACGGGTCAAAGTTCCGTTTTGATCTTTTAGTAGAGAATTTCATTGTGGATGTAGGTTTAGGGTTGGCTCTTACACCAGCGATGAAACAATGTTTGCTAACATCGGTGTGAAAGATGCCAGCATGGGAGAAGAAGTGCGGTTTGTTCACTAGTAAGACATCTAAAAGAGTGCTACTCATAGGGTTTTTCTTGTTAATGCGTGTTGGTTTGCCGATGAGTAGTGACAGCCCATGGGAGTCGCATTAGGATTTAAGAGGTAACGAGGCACTGGACAGCCAGTCATAGTTAAGGTCCCCCAGTATAATTGTTTCAAGGTTACTAGAGTCCATGATAGATGAAAAGTGAGACAGGAGCTGTGACCCAGCAGATGGTGGTCTGTAGCAGCCTATGATATGGATGGCTATCCCAGGTGTGATTTCAATTTTTAAGGGCAGACATTCAAATCTGTTAGCAATCAAAGAGGAATCAAGGGTGGAGTCCATGATTTTGTCCTTGATGTAGATGGCGACTCCACCACCCCTGGTTTGTCTATCAGATCTGAATAGCAGATAGTTGGGAATGCTGACCTCCTTATCAGGAGTGGATGGCCGGAGCCAAGTTTCCGAGATCATAAGTACATCAGGTTCGGTTTGTGTAACCCAAGCCTGGATTAAGATGAGTTTCTTTAAAAGGCTACAAGCATTGACATGCATAAAACTAATTCCTATTAACTTTGTGAGTTCTGAAGGTGATGAAAGGGCTTTTGTTGAACCATGATTGAGTTCAACATTGCCTGACACGTGCATCACCACCACATTCTGAAATGTGTGTTGCCACCACATTTCCGAAACTGAAATTGTGCATCACCACCACATTCCAAAAATATGTCTCCCACATTACATAAAACTGCAACTGTAGTAAACATCTGAAAAAAGGAAAGCTGACACTGGGTGGGTCAGGGCATGTATTTCCATAATGTGCAAATGCAAGGTACAGTACTTAAGAATGTGATTTGGGGGGAGGGGGATTGGAATACAGCGGCAAACATGGCTTTAGAATTACAAAAATGTGTGCAATTTTTATAATACTGCAGGGCTGAGATTTTGAAATGCCACCATACTGCAACTGTGGAATGCAGCAATGACACAATATCAGAAAGTAGCTGGGATACACAATTTTGAAAAGTGGCAGGGATGCTAAAATTCAAAATGTGGTGATGTCATATAGTTTTAGAATGTGGCAGAGATACAGTACACAATTTTGAAATGTGGGAGACATGGCTGTGGAAGGTGGTAAGGATATGTCATTTCGTAATGTGTCTTAGATGCATTAATTTGGCATGTGGTGATGCACAATTTCAAAATGTGGTTGGTATGCTTGATTTCAGATTGTGGTGGCAACATTCAATTTCAGAATGCGGCGTGGACATGGAATCTCAGAATGTGGTGGTAACGCAGTTTCAGAATGTGGTAGTCGCATGCAATTTCAGAATGATGCTGGGCTGCATAATTTTAGAATGTAACTTGGACATACAATTTTTGAATGTGGCAGTGACACTCTTTCAGAATGTCGTGGGGATGTACAGTTTTGGAATATGGTGGGGATGCACATTTTCAGAATGTCACAATGACAGGCAATATTAGAGTGTTGAAGTTTACACACAATTTCAGAATGTGGTAGGCAGTTACAATTTTAGAATGTAAGAGGAGACCTGCAGTTTCGGAATGTGGCAGTGACTTATAATTTCAGAATGTGGTGGTGATGTGAAATTTTGGAATGTGGCGGTGTCACACATTATTGGAATGTGGTGGTGATGCACAATTTCAGTTTCAGAAATGTGGCAGCAATACACATTTCAGAATGTGGCGGTGATGCACAACTCTGGAATGTGGCAGTGATGTACAACTTCAGAATGTGGTGGTGACGCACAGCTTTGGAATGTGGCAATGACATGTAATTTCGGAATGTGGCAGCAATGCACAATTTTTGAATGTGGTAGTGACTAACAATTTCGGAATGCAGCAATGACACAGATTTGGAATGTGATGGTGACAGTTTCAGAATGTGGCATTGAAACACAACTTTGGAACATGGTGTGGATGTGCAATTTTAGAATGTGGCAGGGATGCGCAATTTTAGAATATGGTTGGGACACAAAATGTTGGATTGTGGTGGGGATGTGATGCACAATTTTGACATGGGTGTGAACAATTCTAGAATGTGGCAGAACAACCAGTTTCAAAATAAAATGATGTGTCCTGTCACATTCAGACCGTGCACATCCTTACTATATCCCAGAATTGCCAGTCCCTGCTAAATTCCTTGATGTGTGTCAATGTCGCATTCTGAGACTGAGTGTCCTAACACACTGCGAGATGGCGCATCCCCACCACATGCCGAGATTGCATTCCCCCCCAAAACATCCTAAAATTGTGCACCATTTTGACATTCTATACCTTGGTTCAGTGCTGCATTCCAAAACCACCTCCTGATGCATTCTAAAGTACCTTACCATGCATCTGAACATTCTGGAAACACAAGCACTGCAGGCAACTCTGTGTCAGATTTGTTTTTAAATTATTACTATAGCTACAGTTTCTATAACTTCAGAGAAATAGGTCCTATAATGTTGCTGACAGGGAGGACTAGTCTGTGAGTTCCGGTTGTGACATCATCAGTGGCTCTTCACTGAAACTGCCTTTTTTGAACAGGGAGTGAGATCAGAGTTACAAAATAGCTCGTAACTTTAAAACAAAGTAATGTAGAAACCTAATTTTTGGTATGAGATTTATTGGGGGTAGGCTGATTCTAATTCTGCAATGTAGTACTTTTGACTGGATTCCCACTTTAAAGATTCTATGACATTTTCTGAAAGAGTAGGGGAGTTATCCCTGGTGCTCTAGACTACATACCATCTCTTAATAAACATGAGTTCTAATGCAATGCATCTGTGTGGATGGTACTAAGACGCTTCATGGATGCTGCAAGAAAACTGCATATAGCATCTGTGCTAACAGTATCTATCTAGTATCTAGGCTACCAGTAATACCTATAATTCTAATATTATTGGTATTTCAGAGATTTGGTTGAAATCCTCGGTCCTTGATACATTATGTGCTCTACCAGGATACACAGTAGAGGATAATGGATGGGGATTAATTGGTAACCATGCTGTAATCACTTTGAGAGGTTACCATGACAACTCTGTAAACTTTGAGAGTGAAGCTCAAGAGGTTTTACGTTGTCATGGTAACCTCGAGAAGCTATTTCAGTGAGATTTCCGATGCATCCACATCAATTATATTTTATAGTGTATGGGACAAACACAATCAAATGAGCACTGTCTAATGAAAAGAGCCCTTACTTTACCATTTCACTGATGCCGCCACTCTCCATAAGGGCCAGCTCTCACCACTGCAGCCATTTGTTCTGAGCCGTTACTTAAAATGCGCGCATGCACAGATCAGCTCAGGTGATAATCCCATCGCTATGACATACTCAAGAGGGGTTTATAACCCTTGATGTCACAACAATGGAATTACAAGAAAATAATCCTGCCACTTTTTAGCGGTAATAAGTGCTCACTGTACATTATAATATTATGACGAATGATTGTAAAGGTAAAATATAGGGTGATGGAGTTGCTGGTTACTTTAAGGAACATCCACGGCTCAATTTGATTAATAGTAGTGACAAGTTTGAAGTTTGAAACAAAGAAAGAATGACTTCTTCATTTAGTTTTGGGTAGGTGGAAACATATCATCTTATGGCATCTGTATAATCCTCCACAGAGTGGTTTGACAAGACCTAAAGAATTATTGGACCTTGAGGACTCTTTTAAGAAATTATATGATTATTTGATTTTCAATAATGTAAACCTAAACTGGTTGCAGGATAGTGGGATGTGTTATGAGTCATGATGACAATGTTACAGCCTTGTACAACTTATTAATGAGCCTACCTGTTTAAATTTCTTAAGTTCTACACATTCTCTTTTAGATTGGATTGTTACTGATCAGGAAAGTAAAATTTCTATATCTGGAGTTCCTGGGGAATGCAGCAAGTGACTGTTTGACAGCGTACTGTGTCCATACCTCTAAGGCTCTAAAAATTCCATTTTGCGTTATTCAAACTTGGAAATTTAAACATTTTGATCCCAGTGCCTTAACTACTGAACTGTCCAATATTGATTGGTGTTTTGTTGAACTCATTCCCCATGTTGATTTTTATTTATTCACGCATTTGATAACCGGGTAAGTAGGCTGGTCCCAGGGATCATTTTCAGGCATGACCCGGGCCATTTTAGATGGCACATAGAGTAAACAACATAACACAACATAGAGATTAAATTAGCATTAGATTTTTTTTTTCAACATCAGCTTATTCCTCTTCAAGAAAAATGTATTTCCTAAATGTATTAAGAGAATTGTGGTGCTACTAACAAATGGTTTTCGAACCATATTAAGTAGTGGATAAAACAGTAGAAACAGACTTGGGATGCTTATAAAAATTGTCCCTCAGACAATTTGATGTCTAATTATCGTAGTACAAGAAATAAAGTTACAATTTTGATTAGATCAGTGAAGAAAGAGTTCCTCAGAAAGCAATTTGAGACTAATTGGTCTGATGCACAGTGTTTCGGACATATTAACTTACTGTTAATTTCTAAATCAAGTGGTCCAGTTAAAACACTGGTTATTAATGGTAGGGCGATAAATGACCCCCATGAAACTGCTAATGCTTTGAATGCTAAGTTTTCAGATCTTTCAAGTTATAGCACTAATTCTCCACATGTTACTTTAGGTGTCTCAGGTATGGATTTCTTTAGGTGTCTTGGGTACTGTCTGGTTCCTTTTCTGAGGTCCATCCAACCTTCTATTTTAAGAAGGCACCAGTTAATGAAGTTCTCAAGTTAATTTCCTCTATTCCTAATAAGGAGAGTGACTGTGGGAATGGTTTAGAAGGGCTTTTTTAAAGACTGGTGATCCCCTATATTGCTACTCCACTGTGCTATGTTTTTAACTTAACTTTGACTTCCCAGCAATTTCCAACTGACTGGAAATTTACAAGAGTAGTGCACATGCCAAAGGAGTTGCATGCTGTTTTGGTTGAATATTTTAGGCCTATTTCTGTTTTAAGTTCCATTAGTAAGTTACTAGAGGAAGACCTTGCTGAACAAATGAATTTTTACCTGGAAAAGTACAACGTTCTTTGCCTGCAACAGCATGGGTTCCAAAAGGGTGATGGTACAGAGACTGCCTTGGTCATATCCACAAGCGCAGTTTTCAGTGGTTTTGAAGTCAGATCGGTGACTGAAGCCATGTTCATGGACCAGATCAAGGCAGTAGACCTTATAGATCATACTCTGCTCTGCATTAAACTCAAGTCTCTAGGTTTTTGTGAGAATGTGGTTTCCTGAGTGAAAGGTTATCTAATTTGTCATACTCATTTTGTTGGAGTTGGTTCTGTTTTGTAGCAGTCTGTAAATGTAGCAGTTCATTACTTTTAGCAGTTCATTACTTTATGCAGATGATCTGATTGATTTTCCTACAGCTAAAACTCTGACTGACATATCCATGGACCTTGAGTTGAATTTAATTTCTGCATGTAACTGGTTTTCCAGCAATTCATTGATTTTAAATTAAGAAAAAAAAGATGAAATAAGCAATATTTGGTACTGTGTCCATGCTGAGTGGGACCCCATCTCTCATGTTACAGGATGGTTCAGGTAATGATAGGGAGCAAGTCTTTCAGTTCAAATACCTGGGTGGTGTTTTGGACCCTGGGTTAACTTTTTCCGCTCAAGTTAAACTGGTTAGTCATAATATTAATCAAAGGCTTGGGGTTCTTTATAAATAAAAAAAAAACTCTTTTTCCCCTTTTGACACCCGCAAAGCAATAGCTGTCAGCTCACTCTTATCTTATTTGAATTATGTTTCTTGACTTTTTTTTTTATTTGGGTGCTAAGGAACACAATATTCTTTCAGTTTCTTGCAATAACAGTTGTCATTTTGTGTTGCTTGCCACCAATTGAACTCATTTTTGTTTTTTACATTCACTATTATGTTGGTTATCTCCGTTGTCATGAACTGAGTATCTTTTTTGGTTTCCACATTTTTAAAACAGTTTTCCTCCATTCCTTATATTCTTTCAAATGTAGAAACAGTTAGAACAGTGTTAGCTAACCTAACACAAGTAAATGGAGTCTTACTTCAAACTAAACTTGCTACAGTGTATGGGCTGCTGGGAGGACAGTAGTCTCTATGCCAAGGACAGACTACACTTGAGTGAGGAGGGAAAGAAAGTGTTGAAACAGAGGATGGAGGAGTACATAGAGAAAGTTGAGAATTTAAACTAGGAGTGGGGGGTGGCAAGTGGGCAAGAGATGTGCAGAGACCACAGGTTGGGAAGCCATATAAGCTTAACCCCCATAATAGTGACAAAGGACAAATGGCAAGTACTATTGGTGATGCTAGTAAAGGAGGGCAGGATGGGGGGGGAGGGCTGGAAGGTGGTCACCCTCAATGCTAGGAACCTTGGGAGGAAAACTGCAGAGTTACAGGTGCTCATGGCAGAGGGAGAGGTGGACATTGCAGCCATCACAGAAACATGAGCCACCCAATACAATGACTGGGTCCTGTCTGTACCAGGGTACAGGTTATTTTGTAGGGATAGGATGATTGGGAAAGGAGGGAAGTGGCACTATATGTGAAGGAAGGACTGAAGTGTGTAAGGAAGGAAGGGGGGGAGGAGGGTAGTACAATGTCACTTTGGATGCAAATCCAGGATTCTAAGAATAGGACTCTTAGAATGAGAGTGGTATACAGGCCACCCTCTTAGACGGAGGAGTTAGACAGGGAACTAGCAGGACAGATCAGGAGGACCTGCGAGAAGGGTAGTGTGGTGATTGTGGGGGACTTCAACATGCCAGGAGTGGACTGGAGTACCCCACCAACCAGGAATAGAAGGGAGCAGGTACTGCTGGATGCCTTCCAAGACAGCTTCCTGATGCAAATGGTCAGTGTACCAACCAGGTTAGAGAATAAGCTTGACCATGTGCTGGCAAATGGGGAGTTTGTGAAGGAAATTAGGGTGGAAGAACTGCCGTCAGGGAGTGACCACCACTCAGTATGGCTCACATTGGATATGGGCAAGGAAGGAGTGGAATCTGGCACAAGAGTGCTGGACATCAGAAGGGCCAACTTTGGGAGGATGGGGGAAGTGGTAAAAGGGTACCTGGCCAGAATTCAACCTACTAGGTTTACTAGGTTTGATGGACAAAAGAAGGTCATAGCCTATCGAGATTGTCCTCCACATGTGTGGACCATTATTCATGATTCTATTTTAATAACCATTTATCAAGTTTGTTTTTGAAAATCATAACAGTTTGTGAATCAATAATATCTTGAGGCAGTGTATTCAATAACCTAGGAGTTCAAATAGTGAAGAAGTTTTGTCTTTTATTTGTATTAGATTTTTTAATGTCCAATTGTTTGTTGTGTAACCTGGCTACAATTTTTCTGCTGGATAACGTTATACCACATTGTTCCATCAGAACGGGTGATTTCATAATTTTGAATCGTTGTAAAAGATCGCCTCTAGATCTTCTCTGTTTAAGTGAATACAAGCCTGTTTTCTGTAGTCTAGAATCATAATCCAAATGATCAAAATATGGAATAATTTTTGTAGCCCTACCTTGGATTTGTTCAATTCTATTTATATCTGAAGCTAGATAAGGACTCCAAAACGAGAAGCCATAATCCATATAAGGTCTAACATGAGATCTATACAGGGTCATGATGCACTGTTCTGACTTAGAGACAAATGTGCTATTTATCCTGCGAAGAAGAGCATTAGCTTGATTGACAATTTTATTACAATGAGAAGATGAAGAAAGCTCATTATTTACTAGTATCCCAAGATCCTTTTCCAAACCTAGTATGGGCACTAACCAGAGGTGGGAGCCCATAAATCTGGGGATAGTGGAGGCAACCAGAACCTGCAGCAAAGCCCAGAGCAAGAAGGCTAGGGCTAAGAAATCAAGCTGGGTGAGCAAGGAGGTCACGGAAAAGGTAAGGAGGAAAATAGCTGCCTTTAGAAGGTACAGGAAAACGGGGGGGAGGACAGGGAGGAGTACATGAATGAACTGAAGGAAGTGACAAGGGCAGTAAGGACAGCCAAGGCATCTATGGAGCTCAGGCTGGCACAAGGAATTAAGAAGGGGGAGAAGGACTTGTTTAGGTGCATCAGGGAGAAAAGGAACTGTAAGGACCACGTAGTAAGGATTAGGAAGGAGGGGGGTTGGGTGGGAGCAGGGTGCGATAAGGCAGAAGCACTAAATGATTATTTCTGTTTGGTATTTACTAAAGAGAAGAGGGGGGGTGATATCCAAGGGGAGAGGAACAGCAGAAATGGGGGGAGGGGTGACAGATAGGGAAATCATGGAGGGCAGAGTTCTGGAGGGTTTGAAGGCACTGAGGGTGGACAAGGTGCCAGGCCCAGATGGCATCCACCCGAGGGTACTGAAGGAGCTGGCAGAGGTCCTTGCAGGACCTTTGGCAGATCTATTTAATGCCTCACTACACTCAGGGTGTGTACCTCAAGACTAGAGGATGGCTCATGTGGTGCCCCCCAACAAGAGTGGCCCTAAGGATGAACCGGGAAACTACAGACTGGTGAGCCTCACATCCATTGCGGGTAAGCTGATGGAGACTATCCTGAAGGAGAGGCTGGTGACCCTCCTGGAGGCCAAAGGACTACAGGACAGCAGACGTGGCCAATCCTGCCAAACCAACCTGGCGGAGTTCTATGACTGGGTAACTAGGCAATTGGACAGGTGCCAAGCAGTGAATGTCCTGTATCAGGACTTCAATAAGGCATTCAACTCGGTGCCACATGGGAGGCTGGGAAGTAAGTTAGAAGGCACAGGGGCAGGTGCAAAGCTGATGAGAATGGGTAGGGAACTGGCTTCAGGGAAGACAACAGAGGGTGGTGGTGGGTAGGGAGCTCTCATCCCCAAGGGTAGTGATGAGTGGTGTTCCACAGGGCTCGGTGTTGGGACCAGTGTTAATTGGGATATTCATTGCAGACATATCATTGGACATCAAGAGCAAGATCAGTGTGTTTGCTGATGATACCAAGATGGGAGTGGTGGTGGACAACCTAGTGGGAAGGCAGGGGTTGCAGGACAATCTGACAAAGCTGGAAACCTGGTCAGACACCTGGCAACTGGGGTTTAATGCCAAAAAGTGCAAGGTACTGCATTTTGGGGTGAAGAACCCAAGGAGGAGTTACCAGCTGGGGGAAGTGCAGCTAGTCCAGACAGAGGAGGCGAAGTATTTGGGGGTGCTCATTACAGGGTCAATGAATAACTCGGCACAATGTAGGAAGGCAGCTGCAAAGGCCAACAAAATGCTGGGTTGCATTGCAAGGGGTTTATCCTCGAGGAGGTGATTCTGTCACTGTATAGGTCATTAGTTAGATCACACCTGGAGTACTGCGTGCAGTACTGGCACCCGTATCTGAAGAGGAACATTAAGTTACTGGAGGGGGTGCAGCACAGGGCAACAAAGATGATCAAGGGGCTGGGGGACATCATACGAGAGAAGGCTGAGAGAGCTGAACATGTGCTTGCTGGAGGAGAGAAGGGACAGGGGGAACATGACTGAAACCTTTAAGTACATGAACGGAATAAACAAGACAGGTACAGAGGGGCTGTTCAAAGTAAGGGAGGGGAGGGACACCTGGGACTATGATATGAGACTGGAGGGAGGAAGGTTCAGGAGGGAGATGAGGAGACACTTTTTTACAGAGAGGGTGGTAGAATGCGTTACCGGCAGAAGTGGTATCCAGCAGAACAGTGGACTGCTTCTAAAGGGGCTGGGACAGGGCAAGGGGGAGGGTCAATGGAGGGGAAGGATGGAAGGAAGGAGCAGCAACAGAATAAGGGGTGCTAGCTGCACAGTCGAGCAGACTTGATAGACCTCTAGGCCTTTGTCTGCTGGCAAATTTCATATGTTCGTATGCTCGTAATCTTAAAGACAAAGTCCCCTCAACCTATTGTCTGTATACCTGTGCAGTTCATAGACATGAACAATGACTCCTTCTCTTGCAGCTCCCTAGTTTCAACCTAATTTAAATATAAATGACATTGTTTCACTCTATTTTGCATGGTGTGAAAATCTGTCTCCATTGCAAAGGTCATGACCCCACTCATGCAAGGCAGCATGGGAGCTGATGATGCATACCTGCACAAGCCAGCAGAAGTTACATTCTCATTCAGTGCTGTTACATGTCTTGTGAAGTCCCTGTATTTTTCTAAAAGCATTTTATTCTAATTCAGATATACTACAAACTACAGAAAACAGCAGGGCACTCAGTATGCCTTGAAATGTTTCATGGCCAGTGTAAGACAGGAACATAGAGACTGCAGGGGACAGAAGTGGTACTGACTAATGCAGCATAACTAACTGCAGGCTTTAGCACTATATCATCATAAAATTCCAGGATGCCTTACATGAGTCAGGTCATGACTCATGCAATGAAGTTAAGCAGGTTTTCACACCACCCTGAAGTACCTTCATTTACATTTAATTCCTCATGAAACTAGGAGGGTGCAACAGAGGCAATCATCGTTCATGCCGACAAACTAAAACTCTGAGGAGACTTTCCCTTTAACAAATCTAAAACTGACTCTCGTGCTTTTTCAGCTGCTGCCCCTTGTTATCGGAATAGGTTACCTGAATCTTTACATTGTTCATGTTCACTCCCTGTTTCTAAAAAGAGTTGTAGACAATATTTGTTTAATCAGTGTATTTGTGATTGCTGATGACTATTTTTTACTGATATTTATTGTATTGTTTATTTCGGTCACATATTGTACTTTCGGGTCATGGCTGAAAAAGGACCCTCTGTGCAGTGGCAAGTTGGTAGCATATCCGCCTCTGGACCAGAAGGTCATGGTTTCTCATCCCACACCGGGATTGGACTTGCACCTAAAAATTGCTGGCATCCGAGTGCAGTATTGGGGGGTGCTGTACTGCTGGGGTGTGCCGTCCTTCGGATGAGACGTTAAACCGAGGTCCCTTCTGCCCATCCTGGTGTTGTCCTGGTGGGTGTCCAGGCGGAAGTAAAAGAACCCAGGGCACTCTTCGCAAAAGAGTAGGGAACATTCCCGGTGTCCTGAACAACATTCCCCTTCCCATAAACTGGTTCATGCAATTTCCAGGCTGTGTGTGTGTGATGATGTGTGATATGGCCGCCACCACACATTCAGTCACTTCACTACCAGTCTAGCATTGCTTGTAAAGCACTTTGGATGTATGAAAAGCGCTATATAAATGCTGATTCTTCTTCTTCTTCTTCTTCTTCTTCTTCTTCTTCATATCCAGTTAACAAATCAATAAATAAACAAGCATTTGTCAATGCTGAATGTTGACTTGCTGGTATTGGCATTGGTAGTGCAGGAGTTAAGAGAGATGCATAATAGGAATAGCAGTAAAGTATAGAACCATCAACCCCACCCCACCCTGCAGAGAGAGACAGGCACTGAGGTGTGCATTTGGGTCGCTGGCCATAACGCTCATGCTATTTCACCTCAACCTACACTGCAGAGTCTGACAAGTGTCACGTTGTGCCCTGGGGTCGTCTGACCTTATGCTCACCCCATTTCATAAATATGTATGTTGAGATGGGTGCAGCATAGGAGAATGGGTTGAACTTTGGGGCTGAAGAGTCCAAGGCACACCCTGATGCCTGTCAGTGGCCACAGGGTGGGAGTGGAGGACCAATGGTGTGAGCAGTACAGCAAACAATCCAAAGACACACCCCTGATGCCTGTTAGTCTGTACAGGGTGGGACGTAATGGTTAGAAACCATAACGCTCTGGGCGTGTGTTGGTATTTGCACTCCAAATTTTAAAACATGGCCTTTTTGTGACCCTACCTCATGAAAGCATTTGGGACCTCTGCTCATGAACAGCATCCTTATGATTTTGTTAATCTGTCTCGAACATTGATTTCCCACAGTGACCGCGCCATTCTGCACCACATTAAAATGTCAGCTGCACCACTGATAAGGAGGTGTGAAGAGATGGTAATGCTGAAAATCTGGAGAGAAAAATATTAAACATTCTCGAAGTTACGAGCTTGTATGAAAAGTGCACATCACACGCTCATAGCACTATCATTTAGTTGAATTATTTCACCAAATTTTTAACATAGCCATTTTTGGATCTCTGCTCATGAACAGTGGCACTATGATCATCTTAATCTGCCCTGAACGTGGATTTCCCACAGCGACCGCGTGATTGTGCGCCACATGTGCAAAACTACATTTCGGACAGGATGTAACAAATGACAGCTGTACTGTTCATAAAAGGGTTTGCAAAAATGACAATGTTGAAAATCTGGAGTGAAAATACTACAAATTCTTGAAATTATGACTGTGCATGGACACTGAGCAATGCATGCTTGTAACATAGTCATTTTATGGAATTTTTTCACCAAATTTTCAACATAGGCATTTTGGGACCTCTGCTCATGAACAGTGTTACTGTGATTTTCTTACTCTGCTCTGAACATTGTTTTCCTACAGTGACTGCAGCACTGAGCACCAGATGTGCGAAAACACAGTTTGTGTAGGATGTGGAAAATGAAAGCTGTACTGTTCATAAGGAGGCGTGAAAAAATGACAATGGTGAAAATCTGGAGTAAAAATGTTAAAAATTATCGAAGTTACGAGCGTGTGTGGAAACTACACAACGCATGATTGTAACAGTGTAATTTTATGGACGTTTGTCACCTAATTTTCAACACAGGTATTTTAGGACCTCTGCTCATGAACAGAGTCACTGTGATTTTCTTAACCTGTCCCGAATACTGATTTCCCACAGAGACCGCGCAATTCTGCATGGGAAGTGCGAAAACACAGTTCGGCCAGGATGTGAAAAATGACAGCTGTTCTGTTCATAAGGATGTGTGAAAAAATGCCAATGTTGAAAATCTGGAGTGAAAATATTACAAATTTGTGAAGTTACGAAGGTGCATGGAAACTGTGCAATACACACTCATAGCACAGTCATTTAGTGGACTTTCGTCACCAAATTTTCAACATAGGTATTTTAGGACCTCTGCTCATGAACAGTGTCACTGTGACTTTCTTAATCTGTCCTGAACATTGATTTCCCACAGCGACTGCACTATTCTGTGCCGGAAGTGCGAAAACACATTTCGGACAGGATGTGAAAAATGGCAGCTGTACTGTTCACAAGGAGGTGTGGAAAAATGCCAATGTTGAAAATCTGGAATGAAAATATTATCAGATTTAGCGGGTTACGAGCATGCATGGAACCGCGCAACGTACGCTCGTAAACAAAAATTTGTTTGATTTCTTTTTCACCAAATTTGCAACATAGGCTTTTTGAGAGCACACCTCATGAACAGTGGCACTGTTGTTTCGTTAATCAGTCCCGAAAGGTGATTCCACGCAGTGACTGCAATATCACCTTTTGGGACTGAATAATGCCATGACAGTGACTGAATTCATGAGGAGAGGTCCCAATAACTCCATGTTGAAAATTTGATGCCAAAATTCCCAAACATATCTGAGATATGCACCAACATTGAAAGAACCCTATTTATGCCATTATACAGCTTACCGGCATTTCTTCAGTTCGCGGTTGGCTTTGAAGAGTGCAGACCTGTTACCGGTCCAACGAAGATCGTTGCGCCAGGCTCCAGAGGCAAGTATGGGGTGAGGGGGTGTGGGGAGGTGGGATACGCAGTGGGTGGGTGTGGGTTGGGGGAAGGGGACGCAGACAGTGAGGGTCCGATTTCTACTTTACAGGGATAAAAAAAAATAAACATTGCGGGAAAGTTTTTTCCTTCAACAGGTACTTTTGGCACACTGGGGTGTGCTCCCAGCATGCCACCTGCATGTTTTGAGGTGGGAAGGACTGGAGCTGATGGGGATTGAGGATTGGGCACCCCATCGGCAAATAAAAGGTGTTGGGGGGGATGATGCAGAGGGGAATTGAGCACCCCCCTCGGCAAACAACTGGCATGGGACATGATGCCAATGGGGACTGGGCTCCCCGTCAGCAAATGAACTCAAGAGGGGGGCATGATGATGCTGACAGGGGGATTGGGCACCACTGACGTCGGCTTTTCAGGGGACAGTATGAGGCAGACGGCACAGCCGCCGCCATGTCTGATTGAAATGTTACACCAGGAAAGGCATGCCCTGCAATGAGATGGAGCTCCTTCACTGCAGCGGCTAAAATGTTTTAAGTTGGTGGCATGCTTTTGTACTGCTGTCATAGACAGCATGCAATCCAATTCATGCCATGGAGCCCAGCCCCAAAAAGCAGTAGCGCCAATGGTCACAACATGACCGCGTCTCCAAAACCTGCTCTTCTAAAGTTACTGCAACATGTTTCTTGTGCACGTGCAAGACAACATAAAAATATGATGCACAAAAATGTTTGCGCACAGAGGTTCTTTGTCTTTCAAATAGTTTATTTTAATGAGTTCACCACAACATAACCCAGACAGACCGTCTTAGGGTACCTGGTTCATTCCACTGGGGTGTCAAACAGACGAGGCATACTGATGAGTCCTGGTAGGACGAAACATGTGTCTATGTCATCTGTTAGCACCCTTTGCAAACTGTGTGAGAGGCCTTTCGGCACAAGCCATGACATCATGCTTTCACCACAAAAACTGTTTTCATGTACAGTATACATGCAATTTACAAAATCAGAAAATGGAGGCACCCAGGAGAGTTACAGGGGATGACTAACAGCAAAAAGTAAACTAAAACCAAAGTTTATATCCCCAACTCTAAAAAGTGAGTTGACCAGCGACAAGCAAGCAGATAACATTTACATGATATAAGGCTGTAGTACTACTTTTAAATATTGAAAGTCTTATATCATAATCCACTGGGTCAGAAAATATCTAAAGTATATTACGATATACAAAGTAATGGGAAAAAATCCAATTATAGTTCTTCGCTGCCCTAAATGTAATGCTGAGCTTCATTTTGCAGGTTGGAGAAACACCATACATCATTTAACTACATTAGAAGTCAGTTCTGAGATCACATTTTTTTACTATACAAATGATAATGTTACTTGTTCTAACAGCTTAAATCTGACAACCAAACTGCAGTGCATACTAGTGGTATGCTAGTACAAATTCTCACATTCATTTGCTCAAGCAGTAAGCAAATACTTCAGTGTGGATACTAGGGTTTCCCCAGATGGCACCCACCGGGTCTTACCAGCAAGACTTGTTTGAGTAACTTCTGGATACACAAATGAACCTCCCAGACCAGGATCAAATTAAAAACAGCAGAAACGGTTGCTGTCTTTTTTCTGACCTTTTTGTTTAACATATTCATTGACCCATTTTGTTAGTGGACAAAGACAAATGGCTTTCAGATAAAAAGGAGCATTTCTCTGCTTTACAGCACCGTCCTGTTTTTTTGGATATACAGTACAGTAGGACAACAAGTGGTTAGTAAACCTTTTAAGATTATTGAAGCTAAATTATTACAGCAATGTTTCACCTTCCTTGTGTCCTCTTCATGGCAGCCTCCCTGATTAAAGTATACTCGTACAAGTTGTAAATCAAATGAAAATCTTTAAAGTACTAAAATGACTGATTAAAAGTTTGATCCACTAGCGAACTAAAGAAGATATGGCTAGCTGTAAATCTATCCACAACTTCTGGCAGACTAGTTTCCATGAAAATTGAGCACGCTCATTTTTCTTCCAGAAGTGTTATTAACAAATTCTCACCTTTTCAATCTTACTGCAACCTACAAAACTTCACCTTTCTACTCTCCTTCACATATATTATCAACTATTTCATGCTCACAAATGTACGTAATAGAGAAATCTTTCAGTTTGCACTGCAGCCACCTTTTTACAGTATATGATGCAGGTCACTGAAGGCATACCAATTCCCACTTCACACAGCCAAACAAGAAAGGATTAAGTTATTGAGTAATAGGGATATGATTGCTGACACCAAAATAATGTACTGTAGATGTAAATGCAGTGACATGAAGAACATCATGTGAGTCATCATTCAGTGCTGGTTAAAGCAGCAGTTCTAGATAATCAGGAAGTGATTATCAAAATTCTGTGTTTTGGCTGGAAGTATGCAGACATACTTCGGGTTTCCATATCTGTAAATATCTTTTTCCTAGCAGTCTTTTGTTTTTTAGATACTTAACATTTATTTACATTGTTGTGGCTCCACAGTAAATATGGCTGCTGCCTAATTTGCAGCAGAACTCTCCCCTCACGTCACATCACATTTTTTGTTTACTTCTGTGAGACCCTGTGCTACATGTTCCCGCTGTCCCTGTGTACTGCTGCGAGTCATGCACATGTGCAGTTCGCAGCAGAGGGTTCCAATTCAACATGGCAGGTGGGAGAAATGTAAACAAAAACAAAGAAAAATGGAGCAGATTACGGGGTGATAGTACAGCGAAAACAAGAAAGATGACCAGGTAAGTGCTCAACAAAGCACAAGAAACAAACTGTTGCAAAACATCTGATTTTTTTATCTAGTACTACTGCTTTAACTATACAAACCTCTTAAAGGTAAGACCCCTCAGCCTTTTATTCCATTTACCTGTGTAGTTTGTAGCCATGAACAATGATTGCCTTTATTGCACCCTCCTAATTTCATCAGGATTTAAATGTAAATGAAGGTACTTAAGTCTGGTGTGAAAGCCTGCCTGACTCCACTGAAAAGGTCATGACCATACCCTTCTAAGGCATCCTGGAGTTTTATGATGTTTTGGTGCTAAAGCCTGCAGCAGTTATACTGTATTAGCCAGTGCTGTTGCTGTCCTCTGCAGTCCCTGTGTTCTCGTCTTATCCTGGCCATAAAACGTTTCAAGGCATAGTAAGTGCCCTACTGTTTTCTGTACTTTAAAGTGTATCTGAGTTACAAAAAATGCTTTTAGAGAATACAGGTACTTCACAAAACATGAAACAGAACTGAATGAGAGTACAGACCACTAAAGCAGTAGGTAAGGCTAGAGGGATGTTGGGGTGTATTAGTAGGGGTATCACAAGTCGTAAGAGGGAGGTAATAATCCCTCTTTACAAGACACTGGTTAGGCCCCATCTGGAGTATTGTGTGCAGTACTGGAGGCCACAGCTGCACAAGGACAGTAACAAAATGGAGGCAGACCAGAGAAAGGCAACCAAAATGGTACAGGGACTGCATCAGAAAACATATGAGGACATATTAATGGAGCTCAATATGTATACCCTAGAGCAAAGGAGGGAGAGAGGTGATATAATCAAAACATTCAAACATCTTAAGGGAATGAACAAGGTGAAAGAGTCTAACATGTTTCAATATAAGAAAATTAGCAGGACAAGAGGACACAGCATGAGATTAGAGGGAGGCCGATTAAGGGGTAATGTGAGGAAGTTCTTTTTCACAAAAAGAGTGGTGGATGCATGGAACAGCCTACCTCAGGAAGTGGTGGATATGAATATAGTGCAGGGCTTCAAACAGGCATGGAAGAGGCATAAGGGAGTAATACAGAGGAGTATGAATAGATAGACCATTGAAAGAGTACATGCCTATAGCACATTCATAAGGTAGAAAAAATGGGCAGACTGGATGGGCCTTGTGGTCCTTATCTGCCATCAACTTCTATGTTTCTGTTTCTATAACTTTTGTTGGCTTGTGCAGCTACACATCATCAACTGCCATGATGCTTTGCATGAGTAGGGTCATGACCCTTGCAATGGAGATAGACAAGTTTTCACACCAGGGCAAAACAGAGTGAAGCAACCTCATTGATATTTATATCAGGATGAAATTAGGGGGCTACAAGCAAGGGAATAATTGTCATGCCTACAAACTACACAGGTATACAGAAAGTAGGTTGAGGGGCTTTCCCTTTAAATTCAGCATACATATCATGCAATCAGTGATGTCTCATGAGAAAGACCAGTTAAACTGTAAGCCTTTCTGAGCAAAATATAAAGTGATGTCTCACGAGAAGACCAGTTAAGTTTTAAGCCTTTCCAAACCAAATATAAAAACTATTTTTAATTTTCTTCTGTATTTTTTCAATTATTCTTGTTTAGCTGTTTAGGAAATACAGCAATTTTGTGTGTAGCTTCTAATTGTTTAGGAGGCTGTGGAGTCAAAAACAGTGGTGGAATTCAAGCATGCATGGGACAGTCATAAGGCAATTCTAGGGGGTGGGGGTAGAAAGAAGTAGGCTGCTGGTTAACCAGGATCTGCAGCTTATCCATTAGGTAGGGAAATGGGCAGACTGGGTGGGCCAAGTGGTCCTTATCTGCCGTCAAATTCTATGTTTCTATGTTTACTGCTATATGGCTTTTACACAGAAACTTTACATAGGTCACAAAACAAATGTGAAAAACAGGCACTGCATCAGCAAGGAAAATGGAGTATAAAATCAAAATATTGTAATCTAATAAAACCAAATAGAGTGACTGGGGAAAAAAGAACAAAAATTGTTAAATTCAAGGTATCATCTGGCAGAGTTAATCAAGAAAACCTGGAGCAAGAGCAATAGAAATCTGCAGATACATCTTTTACTCTTCACACGGGTATTTCCTGGTGTAGGCGAACTACTTGACACACTGAATTTAACCTTTTTTCTTTTCCGCCTTTTTTTTTTTTTTTTTTTTTAATTATTACCAAGAACAAAAGTTGCCAGAAAGATTAACTTGAAAGAGGCACGTGGAAAACACACTTGCATATGGCAGAATAGCTGCCTATGGGACCCATCCCACACTATTCAACAGTGGGTCTATTGTTCTTCTCAATAGGGTACACTGAGCTTTGCATCTTAGACACATTTGCTTCAAAGATTCCTTACTTGGCAATGACTTGACCTTAGCATCAATTTGTCTGTACTTTTTCAGCTAGTGTGATGTGCACATGCAAAGCAGGCCGTTAGCAAACAACATAAGCTTTGATTACATCACTAAATTTATTAGACATGTGTTTGACTTAATGGCCTAGCAAAAGTTTTAAAAAAATGTAACTTTAGCTGAATACTTCTCACCAGTGGTATCAACTGGTAACTAAGATGAAGTACTAATCTTTGTTGTCAAGAGGTAAAAACAGTGTTTAGACTAAGGAAAAGGTTTCTTGCCTTTATGCCCCATGACTGCAGTTACAAGATTGACTGTGCTAAAATTAACTGAACTATTATTTTAAGTAAATATGAAACACATTGTGAGGTAGTTCAAAAAAAAGCATTATGGTCCGCCCTGCCCAGCTACTTGGTGGCAGAGTAATAACATGTTAGGACCTGCAAGCATAGGAACTGGGAAAGAACTTGGGTTACTAGACTTCAGCACTGCATTAGAAGAGGTTACAGTACTTCGGGAGATGCACCCTCTACTGGTTAATTCAGCCAAGTAGCACTAGCACCAGTAGCAGAGGTTATCTTGCCTACATACCCTTTTCTCATACTGTAGGCAATATGCTGAATATGGCTGGCCATCAGCCTTCTTGCTGCACCCCGATGTTCAGGCATACTCCTGATTTTGCTTGAGAATTTTTTTCTGATCCTTAGAAAATGGTGTTTCTCTCACCGAAGATCAGGTAGCTGAACCACAAAATAACACCAAACATTTAAGTTGTGTAGTAGATCTTCTTAAAATGCTTTTTACACTAAGACAATTATTGCAATAGCTCCCCGAGATGATTTTACCATTTTTACACAGTTTCCAGTTTTCATGCAAAACTGTGACAGTTGGCACCAGCAGAACTCAGATCAATCCCATTACATTCCAAACAATTTAAAATTTCAGGAGATTCCATTTTTTTCTTACTGAATACATTTGGTGGAAAATATACTCTCTGCCCCTTAATGTTCCTGCTGCTTTTTCTGCCTCAAAGCCACATATCTCTGATGCAGCATCACAATCTGTTGTCAGGAAAATTATTTTTATGCCACAAGCAGGGGACTGTGACTTCAGGGTAGAACAAGAACTGATGACACCTAAAGGGCACAGAGTCTGTTTTCACAGAAATGTCCTCAGAATTAAAAGAAAAAATCAAATGTCCACAAATTGAACATTTGGAGGGATCGTGTGTAACTGAGTTATTTTGATGGCAACTGTGATTTTTTTCTTTCGCAATCAGAAAATTACTTTTAAAAAGTTTCTCTGATTGTGGTCATTACTCCTTTAATTAGTGTCCAATTTATGACACTTAAGGTTCATAGGTATACTGGTCATACAGAGGGAAAATACTTCAGAATTGAGGCTGTGGCTGGAAATTCAGTTTGATTTTACGGATTTCCAGATCCCATAAGGACTGTCTGGCCCATGTATAAGGCCAATGTTGGTGGAGCAGAGAAAGAAAAATCACGAGAGAAAACAAGAACAATGAAATGACTAAAAGAGTTAATATTTTCCAGTAACAAACAATGTTGTTTAATTTTTAATATAACTGTACATTTGGGCATGTATAAAATCTGTTTAGTCACCCCAGTGTACAGTTTTGTGTGTTTGTTTTAAAATAGTCCTATTTTTCCCTTACTTAGGACCCCATGTTACTGTGGTCTTTATAGTGTACAGTAGAGCATTCTTCTGTATAGAAATCCATCCTTTTCAAAAATGTTGTTGTACCACAGTTTAAAGGTCCTGGGATGTGATTGTACCCTTCTGTGATAGAACAGCATTCTAGAACCTATAGAGACTGTACAAGTCAGTTTCATTGTGAAAGAGAAAAAAACACAATGCACACATTTCACATAATACTATACACTATAAAAAAATACAGGATGAGCAACTTTATAGATAACCAGTGTGTTCTGCCACCCTGGGGTTCTGGTTCCCGTGTACCTCTCGAGCTTTGCTCTTGAGGTCAGAAAGAATCAGAACCCCTCTATAGCAGAACACGCTGGTTGTGTACAGTTGCCCATCTAGTATTCTTTATTTCTTACCCACTATTAGTTTTTAACTTTATTTATATTTATTTAGAATCTAGGATTACAATTACCTTTGAGCCAAGGCTCTTTTACAGAGATTACACGTCAGTTGAAAACATAGTACAGACGATACAATAGAAATAACAACATATCAATTGAAAATAACAACAATGTGGGTGATTAAAGACAAATTGGGAAATGGTAAGGTGCAGTGGAAATAACAATTGAGGGTAGATACAGGACCATTGGAACAGTTATTATTTAAAAAAGAAAAACACATTTAGAGAGCAAGTGACCATGGTATGGCCCGGGTCAGCAACACAAGGAGAGGACACAGAGACAAGGAGGAGAGGTGGGAGGGGTGGACATAGATGCAGCCGGAGGCATCTGTCAGATGATGATAGGGAAGGAGTGCAGGTAAAATGGGGGTGAGATGGAAAAAGTAGGGGGTAGAAGGAATCGGGGGAGAGGAGATAGGGGATAGGAAAGATAGGGGATGGGAAGAAAGGGGATAAGTGCTTCAAGGGGGCAGAGAGAAGCTGTAGGGGTGGTGGGTGTGTCTGAAATAAGGTGAGGCAATCACAGGAGCTGGAGGTAGTGAGTTGGGGTCAAAGCCTGGTTTTAAGCATACCAAGTATTTGGGCTGTGGAGATGGTGGTCTAGGATTAGGTGAGGCAATCACAGGAGCTGGAGGCAGTGAGATGGAGCTGGAGCCTGGTTTTAAACATACCAAGTGTTGAGGCTGAGGAGATGGTGGAGCTGAGACCATTCAGCCAAAGAGGAGCCTTATAGGCAAAAGAACGTTGACCCTTTGTAGTGTGACAGTGGGGAACTTGCAGGAGCTGCAATGTGGATCTCTTGGTGCTCTGTAGATTGGTATTATGGTGTAGCAGGGCTATGACACTAGGGGGTGCGAGGCCAAGGTAAATTTTTTTTGCCATGGTACAAGTGAGATACTTAATATGGTTGGAGAGTTGGAGTCATCCGGATTGAGCATAAAGGTCACAGGTATGGGTGAGACGGTAGGCTCCAGTGATAAGCTGACATGCCATGTTGAGGGCTGTTGATATACATCTGAGGGTTGTCATCGTGGCTGAGCCACAAATAATGAGGCCATAGTCAATAATCGAAACCATGGTGCTCTGGACGGCAATCTTCAATGCATCTGGAGTGAGATGTTGCCTGTGTTTGTATAGTAGTCCAAGACGTGTGTTAGCAGCTTTGGCCACACTGTCAACATAAGCCCCGTAGGAGAGGTTGGGGTCAAGCGGTATCCCTAGATATTTGAAGAACAGGACTTGTACGAGTGTAGTCCCCTGCATGGTAGAGACAGCCAGGGGGTGTAGCTTGTGCTGATTGTGAGAGCTGCAGAAGAGCATAGACTTAGTTTTCTTGTGATTAAGGACAAGTTTATGATTAGAAAACCATGTTTCAACAGCACTGAAACCAAGCTGAAGGCTGAGTTGTAATTGCATGGGGTCTTTGTAAGAGGAGAAGACAACTGCATCGTCAGCATACAGAATGATTTGTTCTGAGCAGGACTGCGGAAGGGAATTTAGAAAAATGCGGTAAAGGAGTGGGCCCAGTATGGACCCCTGGGGGACTCCAGAGCGAACTGGCAAGGTATCTGAAAGAGCATTGGCAATTTTTACTCTTTGCGAGCAGTTTTCAAGATAGCTTTTGAACCAAAGAGCAGAGTCGGGTGCAAGACCGGCGTTTAGTAGTTGGTCAAACAGCAGCCAATGGTGGACAGTGTCAAATGCCCTGGACAGGTCGATAAAGACTGCCCCAGTAAGGAGGCCCTTGTCTAGTGAACTATGCACTACTCCAGTGAACTCGAGAAGGGCAGAGGTGGTACTGTGCCCTTTTCTGAATCTGTGTTGTTGTGCGCACAGTATATTGTATTTGTCCAGGTAGACAGTGAGCTGGTCCGCAACGATACGCTCGAGGGCCTTGGAGAGTGGTGGCAGTATGGCGACTGGATGATAGTTAAAGTGACTGGTCTTGTCACCACTCTTGTGGACCGGAGTCATGGTGGCAGTTTTCCATCTGTCCAGGAATTGACTGCAGCTGAGAGAGAGGTTAAGAATTTTAGTTATGCGATGAAGTACATCATCAAGGGTAAGCAACAGCAGCTTAAGGTCCAGGGTGTCACCACTGGTTCTGGATTTTGAGATAGCTGTGGCAATGTAGAAGCGTACTTCATTCAACTTGACCTCTCTGAAGTAGAAATGGGGGTGATTTGACTGAGCGTGGGGGGGGTGCTGAAAGAGGTGTTGCTTTCTATAAAGAAATCAGGGGGCAGAATGGCACTGAGGTCAGTAAAAGCCATATTAAAGGTGTTTGCAATGACCATAGGGTCAATGGTAGTGGACCCATCTACAATTAGCATGGCCTGTGAGGTCTACGGCTGCTTCCCAGTAATATCCTTGATATTGTCCCAGAACGCGCATCCGTTTCCACAGGTGTTGGTGAGAGCATCCTTGCAATAGGAACTTTTCATTTGCTAGACAGATTTTGTGCAGGCATTTTGGCAATGTTTGTATTTTTGGATGTCAGATTGCTTGCCTGTAGCTTTAGCCACCACCCAAAGATGGTCCCTTGATTTCAGCTGAGAAAGGAGCTTCACAGTGATCCAGGGCTTACAGAGGGTTTTAGCTTTATGTTTTTTAACAGGAGCAAAAGGTCACAGGCCCTGTTGAAGGTGGTGAAGAAGTAGTCAAGAGTCATGTTAACATCCGTCACCTTGTATATAGGTAGCCAGTCTTGCAAAATCAGGTGCTGTTTGAGATGGGTAAGTTGACCATGGTGGAGGACACTGCTGGAGATGATTTTTGGTGGGGGCTTGAGAAATTTGTTAGACCATTCACAAATGACCAGGGAGTGGTCACTAAGAGAGTCTGGGAGAACGGAGGTATGAGAGATCCTGGTGGGGTGGTTGGTAAGTACCCAGTCCAGAAGGATACTGGTGCCAGTTTTGTAGTTTGTCCTGGTAGGGGTGGCAACCATCTGTGAAAGGTTAGCAGCTGCTATTGCATCCTTATGAGCACATGCATCCGACACAAGCCAGTTTATGTTGAAATCACCTAGCATGATCTAATCTGAAGATGTTGTAGCCCTGTAAGGTTATTGCCAGATCGGGAACTTTTGCTGTCAGCTGTGTTTCAACAACAGCTAGGACATCAGGGTTATGTTGGCCCGTGAAGGATTGAAGAGCATCAAATTTAGGCAGTATGCTGCAGATGTTAAGGGTTGCGAGAATAAGAGCCCCTGCAGTTTTCATGTAGCTTGAGCTGCTGGGGCCAGGGTTTGGATGGATGTTGCCAGAGATCAATAGGAGGAGGAGTAGGAGCTTTATGGAGCATAGACGTAATTCCTTAAGAGATAATTTGTGTTGCCATTTTTTGTAAGAGCAGCAAGCAGGTTCCATGTGGTAGCCCTAGTGAGACACAATGTGATACAGTGGGGGTAGGCTGGCGAAAGACCAAGCTTAGTAGTATTTAGAGGCATCCAGGTATTACTGAGAGGTGGTCCATGAGGAGGACAGGGCAAGTAGTGGAGCGTTCTCAGGGAGTAGTAGGTAGTGACTAAGTAGATAGTGGGGGCAGGGTAGGAGTGGCAGGGGCCAGGGAGGGAGAAAAAGGGAGGCAGAGCAAAGAGGGAGAGGGAGAGGAGTGGTAGGAGCAGGAAGGAAAGTGCACACATGGCAGGCATAGGAGCGCAGGTGACAGGGAGAAAAGACTGCACAGAGGCTGAAAGTGAGCAGAATGGAGAGAGGAGGCATAGAGCAGTTAGGGGAGAGACAGCTAAGTTTGGCTGGAGCAGGTGCAGGACAGAAGGGGGTGGGAAGTAGGTGGGTTAAGTGGAGAAGGACCTATTTGGGTGAACCAATGGGCCAGGAAGGGTGGAGTGTGTATGAGGAGGGGTGGAGCTAAGGCGTATTTAATTAAGGTAGGAGGGGTGGGGGCGGGTGAAAAATTTAGGCAAAAGTCTACATATTTCAATGGATGCAGAGCCCTCCGAGAAGGAGGAGAAGAGTTAGCTTAAGGAGGGGAGCAGGACAAAGGCAGATAACACCGAAAAAAATAAATTGGGGTGTGTGGAAGTGGGAGTGAGGGAAAGGTCGAGAAGCAAGAACTTAGTTGGGGGGGGGGGGCCGGCTGAGGTCTGAAACAAAGGATTTCACTAGAACTGGCACCAGGAAGGGAAAGGTAATAAGACACAAGATGCTAGCTGCACAGGGGCAAATTACTAAGCTACCAGAGACTAGGGGGCAGGAGAGAAAGGTGAAAGGAGAGGGGAAAATAGCAGCAGAAAGCAGGTCACAATTTCAATCTCAGTTAACAACAGTAAATTGGCTATAAACACATTAGGCAGTCAAACAGGGTAGCAAGCAGAAATATTTTGGCAAAAGTCTATGTATTTCAATGGGCGCAGAGCCCGGCGAGCACAGCAAAGGCAGAGAGATAGACGGAGCCAATCAGGAGCAGCGCAAGCAGCAGGAGTCCAATCAGGGAGCGAGGCAGTGAGCGCTTGTCCAATGGCAGCTGCACACGGCTTCCCCAACCCCAGGCAGAAATCGTACTCAGCGATGCTGGAACTCAGAGGTGGGCAGGAGTGGCAGCTTGTGCGGCTGGCTTCTGGATCTGTGGCCGCGCCTAGTAGGGACCCGGTGGCCCAGTCAAGGGCTGGATCTAAGGGGGAGAAGGAGGAGAAGAAGAGTTGGCTTAAGGAGGGGAGCAGGACAAAGGCAGATGACGTAGGAAAAAATAAATCAAGGAGCATGGAAGGGGGAGCGAGGGAACGGTCGAGAAGCAAGAACTTAGTTATGGGGGGCGGCTGAGGTCTGAAACAAAGGATTTCACTAGACCTGGCACCAGGAAGGAAAGGTGATAGACACAGGAGGCTAGTGGCACAGAAGCAAATTATTAAGTTACCAGAGACTGGGGGCAGGAGAGAAAGGTGAATGGAGAGGAAAAATAGCAGCAGAAAGCAGGTCACAATTTCAATCTCAGTTAACAACAGTAAATTGGCTGTAAACACATTAGGCAGTCAAACAGTTTAGAAAGCAGAAATATTTTGGCAAAAGTCTATGTATTTCAATGGGTGCAGAGCCTGGTGAGCACAGCAAAGGCAGAGAGATAGAAGGAGCCAATCAGGAGCAGTGTAAGCAGCAGGAGTTCAATCAGGGAGTGAGGCAGTGAGTGCTTGTCCAATGGCAGCTGCACACGGCATTCCCGACCCCAGGCAGAAATCTTACCCGACGGTGCTGGAACTCCAGGAGGGCAGGAGTGGTGGCTTGTGCGGCTGGCTTCCGGAGCCGTGGCCGCGCCTAGTAGGGACTCAGTGGCCCGGTCAAGGGCTGAATCTGGCAGTGCTGGAACTCTGAGGCAAGCAGGAGTGTAGGCTTGTGCGGCTGGCTTCCAGACCTGTTTAGCAGTTCCAGAATTCAGAGATATCAACTAAGCTGAAGACTACAAACCCAGGAACAACATGTCACTGGGTTCCATGTCATTGTAGTTTCAGCTCAGTTTTATTGAAAAATGTGAACCACAGGGTTTATGTGCTCTTTAAGTGATCCTTTAAATATGTATATTTTTTGATATATATATATATGTGTGTGTGTGTATATATATATATATATATATATATATATATATATATACACACACACACACACACATATATACAGTATATATCAAACCACAAAAAATACTCATGCATAACATCCTAATATGCTAAATATATTCAGATATCTTAACAGTATTATTTTAATATTTGTAAACTATTTTGGCACAGTTAATTATCAAATAAATAATTAGAAATTTGTCACAAGTATCTTGGAATGAATTGCTTTAAAAAGCCTTAAATGTTTGAATGTTCCTGAAATATTCTTTGGTATTAACAATTCATCCACATATCTTGGAAAACTAAGGAACATTACATCTACAGTATTACTGGTTGATAATGGGAAGAAACTGAACATTGATCAGTATATATTTATTGTTCATTGATACTGTTTAATTTGTGATTAGAAAAGTAATTAAGTGTCATGTTTGTAACAGCCTTCTGGGGAAGCTTCTGCTACAGTGCTAATATTATTTACTTTGATTCAGTGTGAACAGTGAGACTCTTTGCAGTTGATCTCATCAATAAAACAAAACAAAACATACTGTGCAGCACACAAAGAATCTATAAAAATCTTGAATACCAACAGCATGCACATACTTTTATTTTTATTCTGCAATAGAAGCACACATTGAGGGGAATCAATGTGGGAGAATCACAGGCACAGCTTTGGTTGAAAATGCACTGCAGTCACATTTGACAGATGCAGAGGTCAAATCCTTGCGCCTTCACAGCTACTACAAAGTCCATTACAGCACTTGGATATATTTATGTGTTGCTGAAATGTGTGGGCTTTTTTATTCTTAAGCATGGATTACAGACTTGTTTCCAGTGTCTTTTGTCCCCTTCTGACAGGGGATAGTCAGAAATGAGTGTGAGGGAAATACAATTCTCAAAGAACCAGTGTTTATTTAGTACAGACCTTACCCCTGGTTCAGTATCTCTGTGACAGAATTGATAACTCTCTTCTCTCTGTAAGTTATTTCCATGTGAGTTCTTGTGAAAGTCAACAATCAAGCAAGTTAAGGCTCCATTAATTCATAGCTCCCTTAATTCACATACAGCAAGGCTGGTACATAATTAAATTATTAATCAACATATGCAACAGCATAAACAAACAATGTAATCCTCAAGGACTCATACTGATTTGCGTGATAAACTACCATAGTTTGTAATCACTTTAATAACTACAGTTATAACAGTTTAGAAATACAATCATAGTTCTATTTTGGTTCTAAATATTTTTGAAAGTAATATTTTAAGTCCCCACACTGGGGAAGCTGCATTTAAGAAGCCTACTTCACAAGAAAGTCTCAAGATGTGCAGAAGTGAAATGTACATAAGCATTAAAACACAGGAAGTCAATGAACCTAATTATAAAGAAGAAAATGAATATACAAAGGCAGTAAGTATAATGCATATATATATATATATAGAGAGAGAGAGAGAGAGAGAGAGAAAGATATATATAGATATAACTATTAAGCAAAGTTACCAAGACACAGGTCAAATCTAACATACTGTACAGTAGTAGTTCAACCAAATATCTGTCTGGTCCATTATGGTGTTCAAAAGGATCTCTATTGGGACCAACTTTTCCCTCTATTTCCATTTTCATCTTCAACTGGATGCCTACTGTCTTCTCCCCTTATTCAGTTCAAGACTGTTTTCCATCTGGGTCTCTTGCCCCGTGCCTCCTCAACTGAAGACAGCTCTGCTGATCCCTGCTAGCATCAAAAGGAAATTCAATGTTCAGCAGGACCTACGCCTTGGCCAACAAGGTTTTATGTTCACAGATCAGCAGGGACTGGGGATTTGCTTGGACAATCCCATACCCTATGAAACACAGGAACATAGACAACGGTGGCAGAAAAAGATTGATGGTCCATCCTGCCTGTCCATAAATGAGAAGACGATTTTGTTGCTGATGGTGACCAGTAGCATTCCCCCATTTGTCTTAATCCTGCACATTTCCCCAGTACTGTACACTAACCGGCCCCTGCTGGTGTGGTGACATTGTGTGTAACCTGCCATGTCTATGCTCCTTGCTGGCCACAGGAGGTAGACAACAGGATGAGTATATGCCTCCGTTAGTCTGATCATGCTGCCTCTGCAGTATGCTCTATTTTCTTACAGCTTGGGGGGGGGTAGGGCTTAAGATGTCACAGAGGGCCTTTCACACTGTCTAGCAATGCACCAATGCACTACCACTGGTGCCCCTGAGTCGAGCATGAGGGATCACTTTCCTTAATGTAGACATGTGTATTCTTTGCATACAACTGTGTTATGGCACCAGTAAGGATTTAAGTTAACACCACAAAAGTAGGGAAATGTGGTGTTAGGATTTCTAACCCTAACTCTCCACCCACAACTCCCAAGTTGCCAAAGGAAAAAAAAATGGGGTTGGGTCTCTGGTGTCTTGGCGAATCAGTGGTGGGGTCTTCTTTGGGGTTATCATCACTAATGCTCAACCCTCCTCCCAGACCATAGCCTCCAGTCTGAAGCACAAGGTACAGCTCCAAGCCAGCGCCTCAAAGTGATGTACTCTTCAAAGGTAGAGAAGTATGTCTCACCACATGTTGCCAAAGTAATCTGTTATAGCTTTCTTCATGCAGGGCCCTATGGGCCCTACTGCTTAGGGAAGGGGATGGGCATTAGGGTTAACAACCCCAATGAAAAGTCCACCACTGATTTGCCAAGACACCAGAGACCCTAAACCCTATTTGTTTTACTTTTGCTGCATGGTTGTGGGTAGTTAGGGCAGGAAACCTTAGCACAGCATTTCCCTACATTTGTGGCATTAACTCGGACCCTAAAGAATTTCCTTTCTTTTTGAGACAGTGGACTCAATGAACAAATGCAGATGGGCCCTGCACTCTGATGGATGTCAAGCATTCATGGGGCTGTCTAATACAGCGTGCTGTGCTTCCATATGGCCATGGACACAGATGCATAGGGCAAAGATTCCCTCTCTCAGCCATTGCACAGGGCCCTCTGTCACCCACAAGTGCAGAGGTGCAGGGCCCCTAGGTCAAGAGAAGAGATGTATTCAGCATATGGTACCTGGGACCATGTGGGCAACCCTGCACCTCTTATGCTCCCATTGAGAGATACTGCATACTAGCACCATCCCACCACCCTTGCTCCATTCAGCTGGGTTACTGAGCTCACCCTCGAGCTCAGTTCACTGGCATGGGATCACAAAGCACTACCTGTTGGGGTCAAGACTGGCACTACACACAAAGTTTCTTTAATAATTATATATTTTTTTTATTTTTAGCCCAAATTTTCAAGATAGCCATTTTATCCCCCCCCCCCCAAACATGGTGTGGTATTTATAGTATGTATATTGGCCTAAATGTAATTTTGCACCGGAAGTGTGAAAAAAAGTCTTATCTAGGATTTAAACACTGAAACCTGTCACTTTATGAGGTGGTGTGAAAAAATGGCTATGTTGAAAGTTTGGAGTCAAAATATTGCAAAGTACCGAAGCTATGAATAAAAGTTTAACTATTTCAATGTTCACTCATAACCTGGTCAATTTACAATATTTTTATATCAAATTTTCAACACAGCCTTCTTAAGATCCCATCTCATCAACCTGAGAGGTAAAAAAAACTTCAAATCCCAGGCAAAACATCCTTCTGTGCCACAGGTTTGAAAGGACATTTTGGCCAGGATTTGAAAAATAACAGCTGTCATGCTCATGAGATGGTGTGAAAAAATGGCTATGCTGAAAATGGGGTCACAGTATTGAAAATTACCAAAGTTATGGCGAGCATATAAAAATTTCAATGCACACTCACAACCTTTTTTGCTTTTAAATATTCTGACCACAATTTTTCAACATATCTTTCTTATAACCCCACTTCATGAATACGGTAGGTGAAAATTTTCAAATCCCGGCTGAAAGGTAATTTTGCAAAACAACAGTGAAATCACCTTTTGGGCCAGATTTGAATAATTCCACTGCCCTTGCTCATAAGGTGGGCTCCCAAAAAGGCCATGCTTTAAATGTGGTATAAAAATATAAAAAAATGACAAAGTTATGAATAAATATTCAAACCCCATTGAAATACATTAAACTGGACTTATCTTAGTTTCTCATATTGCAGCCAGTTCCAGCTGCAATACTTGTCTTCAATCAGAGAGTGGCTCTACATCGTGGGACATGTTCAGGTGAGTGATGGTGTATGGGGTGATGGGTGCTGAGTGGGGAGGTTGGGGTGAGGTACATAGGTGTGTGGTCTGCTCAGAGAGGGACCGTTTTACTTTTTTACAAGTTTAAACACCCCAAAAAAGTCACTAAGGGAAAGTTCTTTTTGTTTTAGGGGACTGTCCAACACTAGGGATTGGGCACTTCTCTGCTTGCTCTTTTTCCTTGTGATAAATTTGATGGTGAATTTATAACCTAGAGTGGAAGTTAGAAATTGTGTGGTTATTCTTGACTGTAACTTGCTGTTTGGTGGTGGGGAGGCACCCTGTTGCTGCCATGTATATTATTGGAAGAGGGCTGAATGACCTGAAGGGGAGTAGGGGTGAATAGCTGTACCAAGGATGGGCACCATGGTACATTAGTAAAGCAGATAGCTAGAGACAGATAACTAGATAGAAACACAGATAGACTGATAGACACAGACAGACAGACAGCTAGATAAGATAGATATAAAGACCGACAGAGAGAGCAGGGGGGATCGCTAGCTCACTGCTCCAACTGAACCAGGCAGCACAACTCCAAATGAGGCTTCATAAAAGAAAATTCCACTGTTCTCATACTGAAAACATAAGTGAACAGCTCCTCTTGCTAAGCTGGGTGCCCAGAAAAATTATTTCCAGGGCAATTTTCAAAAAAACAAACATCAGATTCTAGCTAAGCATATCCCATTTATCTTGGTTTTAAGTGTTTTTTATTTGAAAATACATCATTGTTATACATTATGTATTTTCAATGTTTTTTAGTTAAAAAAAAACTCAAGATGGCAGCCACCACAATATACAAGTAAATCATTTCTCACACAAAGAATAAGTACTCAGAATCGGTCTTTTTTACTGGTTGAGCTAGAGGGTTATCCCAAAAAATTTAAGATTTATGAAAAAAATTCTGAAATGTCTAGGCTATGCATGAGAAAATACAACGTCTAGGAGGTGTGCATGAAAGCATAAAAAAAAAAGTTATAAGAAAACAAAAAACATTTTGTTGCATTTTTTGGAGTTCCATATCTCAAAAACCAAACAAAATGCTGTTGCAAAACTTTTTATGTCTTGAGACTCTAGCAGCCAGACCTTGCATGCCACATTTTAGGCTATTTCGTCAAATGCCACCAAAGTTGTTAAGGTGCAAAAACTGGGGTTTAACATTAAACAACCCACTCAACCCTAACTATAGGGGCACTACAGTGCCCCCAACATGTATATATGTATAGATATATATATATACACACATATATATAGTCTCTATGAAGAAAGGAGATGGATCCATCCCAACTGGGAAGGGAGGGAGGGTTAACTGACTGTGAAAATGTACTGGATGGACTAAACACCATATGGACAGATAAGGCACCCAGGCTGGATGGGATACATCCACGTGTGCTGAAAGAGTTGGCAGATGTGCTGGTGGCACCCCTGTTGGACGTGTTTAATACCTCCCTGCACTCAGGATGTGTGCTGTTGTACTGGAAGACAGCACATGTGGTGCCCATCCATAAGAGTGACCCAAGGGACAACCCAGGGAACTACAGGCCAGTCAGCCTCACATCCAGAGTGTCTAAACTAATGGAGTCCATCAAGAAGGAAAGACTGGTGACATTCATGCAGAAAAATGGTCTGCAGGATGAACATCAGCATGGGTTCATCCAAGGGAAGTCCTGTTAGGCAAATCTGGTTGACTTCTTCGACTGGGTCACCAGGGTACTGGATGGGGGACAAGCGGGCAATGTCCTATACTTGGACTTCAGCAAAGCATTTGATTCAGTGCTGCATGGGAGGCTTAGTGGGTAAACTGAAGTCCCTGGGAGCAGGAGAATAGTTGGTGCAATAGGTTGGAAGCTGGCTGAGTAACAGGCAACAGAGGGTGGTGGTAGGGGGTGAGGTATCGAAGCCCAGAGCAGTCATCTGTGGGGTCCCACAGGGGTCCATTCTAGGGTCTAAGCTCTTTAATATCTTCCCTGCTGACATAACAGTTGGTGTTAAGAGCAAAATGAGCCTATTCATGGATGACACCAAAAATGGGTGCAGTAGTGGATTGGGGGGGGCAGGTTCTCCAAAGAGATCTGGATACACTAGGGGAATGGTCAAGGACTTGGCAAGTGGGATTCAATGCCAGGAAGTGCACAGTAATGCACTTTGGGTCCAGGAACCCTAGGCACAGCCATCAACTGGGGGGGGGGGGATTCTTAAAGTTTCTGAAGAAGAAAGGGATCTGGAAGTGATAGTAACAGGGAGGCTGAACCACTTGGAGCAGTGCAGGAAGGTTCAGCCAAGGCCAATAAGATGTTGGGGTGTATAGCCAGAGGAATCACCTCCAGAAGCAAGGAGGTTATCTAACCATTGTACAGATCACTGGTGAGGCTGCACTTAAGAGTACTGCATACAGTTCTAGCAACCCTACTTAAAGAAAGACATCAAACTCCTGAAAAAGGTACAGAGAAGAGCAACAAAAAATGATAAAGGGGATGCCCTATGAGGATAGGTTGGTGGAGCTCAACATGTACTCCCTGGAGGACAGATGGGACAGGGGAGACATGATAGAGACCTTTAAGTATTTAAAGGGCATAAATAAATGACATACAGACCACATGTTCAGGCTGAAAAGGGAGGTGGTCACTAGGGGACACAGCATGAAGTTGGCAGGGGGTAGATTCAAGAGGGAGATGAGGAGAAATTACTTCATGGAGAGGGTGGTGGCAGAGTGAAACAAACTCCCAGAGGTGCTGGTCTCGCAGAAGACAGTAGATGGCTTCAAAAGGGGTTGGGATAGAGTCAAGGGTAAAATAAGTACCAGACGTGACCCTTCCCTGGGGGAAACTAAATTCAAATAAGATATGGGGTGGGGGGAAAGAGGAGAGGCAGCTGTGGTATAAACCATAAGCTGAACAATTGAGCAGTCAAGATAGACCTTCATGGCCTTTATCTGATGGCTTCCTTCGTATGTTCATATTCACACACACACACACACACACACACACCGTAAACCAGATTCAGAAGTATAGCTTGAAATACCATCTATAGTATATGCTACCAAATACTCAATTATACCTACAGTAGCTGAGAATTTTTGGTAAGCAGTTAATGTATAGATGTTAAGTAAATGTCTTAGTGATCTTAAAAATTTGCCAAGTTACTTCTTTTTACAATTAAATATCAGTAAAAACTGAACATATGTTTTTTCAGATGTAAGACATGATTCCAAAATCGCTGTTTGCTCATTTTCATTGCGATGAATTTGACGGTGAATTATAAATCAGAACGAAAGTTAGAAATCTTGTAATTATTCTTGATTGTGGCCTGTTTTTTGTAGCATACTTTATAAGTAACGCATACTGGACTATTTTCTATTGAGGAACATTGTGAAAGTGGTTTCACGGATGCTGATGCACTGAAGTGCTGGTAAATGAATTTATGATTTCTAGATTGGATTTCTGTAATATTCTTTTTCTGGTCTCCACAAGATGCCTCACAAAAAACTGCAACAAGCAATGAACTCTGCTATGAGAACTGGGATTTGGATCAAGTAGCCTGATTATACTACATTGTATGCATAGGCTTTCAGTAGCACAAGTGTGTGATTTCAAAGTGCTACTATTGATCAAGAGAGGTACTGCTCTAGGTGACCATATGGAATTACTGTCAGAATATAATCCTTTGAGAAATCAATGACTGGGTGATCAGAATTTTCTGACCATGCCTAAGACTGAAAACTGTTGGCGGTAGGTTATTTGCTGACTACAGTAATGCTCTGGAATATGTTGCCAAAATATGTTAAAGGGTATAGGAAATGTGTATGCATCTGCAGTGGTTTGTAATGTTCTTCTTAGTTTCAGAAATTATATCCACACTCAAATTAATAACATTTAGTGGTACCTGAATAAAAAGTGTTGTGAAAAGCATTTTTCATATTTTCTTTTTATAGATACTATTCCATACAGTTTACTTCATGAAATCAGAATTTTTAGTTTTTGAGTTCTAAATCCATGCAATGACATAGTCAAAACTTGAAATTTCTGGTTCCATGAAGATAACTGTACAGAATGTTGCCCATAAACTGAGAGCAAAATACAGCTTTACATCAACTTTTATTCAGGTTCAGTTAAATATGGATAATTTCAGGAAGATACTTTCTGAAAATAGGAACATCACAAGTAGCTGCATATTCGCAAAACGTTTCCTGTCCCCTATAAAATGGCAAATTCAGGTTGTATTTGTTTGACCTAGTTTTTGGTACTGCAATGGAACTGGAACTAGATGTTCACCTTTTGTATTAAATTACCAAATTAATGAATTTTGAAGCCTTCCATTCAATTTGTATTTTAAATTTGACTGTAACTTCGTTCTAGCCTGTTGACTATTATGTGAACTTTGAAAAACCTCTGAGTTACTATCAGGAAAGAGGCTATATAAGGCGGATTGGAAGCAACTATCAGGCTGGTGAAGGCAAATGAAAAATGCAAGTCTAAATTAATGACGGGGTGTTTTTTTATAACATCTGTTACAGAGTCCTAGCAAGCCTAATCTGGACTGGTATATGGGCTGGCATAAAAAATTACAGAAGAAGACAAACACCAGCCCCCCCCCCGATGGCCTAGAGGGTAGTGCATGATGCTGCCATGCTGGAGACCCAAGTTCCAACGTGGAGTTGTGAGACAGCAAGGCAGTCCGTGTGGGGGGACCAGAGAGACATTGCTATGTGGCATCACTCCAACCTGGGGAGGGGAAGGTGCCAGGTTCTGCTGCACTAGTGGCCCCTATAGTGGACCACAGAGACTGCCTGATCTGCAAGGGTAAGCTACATGCAGGTGTGGCCCATGAGGACACTGCCTGGCACCATGCAGATAGGTGGGGAAAGGTCATGGGCAGAGAGCAATTCTATGTGCACTGGCTGCCATATATGATGGCGCAAGTACTCTTGGGTCCCAGAAAATGTGGATCCCCACCAGTGTGATAGAGGGGGGAGTGACAGGTGGGACTGAGGACTGCAGAAAGGCCTGATACAGATGCAAGGCAGTGACAGGGATGGGAGGCAAAAAGCTGAATAAAGAAAGAAAGAGAACACCAAATAACTAATGGCATACATTAAAAGGGAGACCATTAAAGATCTCCCATGATAAAGTATATATGGGCAGGCATTACGAGGACTGCAGAATCACAGCCTGTTTTATATTTCTGTCAATAATTCTGAAATTTTTACCAATACCTGTGTTTGTAAACTAATTGTTATTTAAGCAATTAGTCCCTAACACAGTATCCTTGAGGAAATTTTGAACAACTATAATCTTTTAAACATATTTCAGATTATATTTTATATTTGTTCTGTATTTGGCTCCGATTTTCTTTATAGCCAACTAAATTAATAAAAGAGACAAGATCGCTGTTTTCTAGATGTTATCTAATTTTGCTTCGTGTCTACACCGGACATCACAATCCCCTTCTTGATACTGATAGTGTACATTGCATGAGCAAGAGTGACTTGGACAGTACCTCAAAGGAAAATGGTAGATAAGATTTTGTAGTAAATATCATCTATGAAAGCATGTCCACAGTCATCCTACTGTTTCTCAGCACGGTGTTTTTTATAGACAGGACAAAGGCAGAAGAACAGAACAGATAACAAAGAACAGCTGCATTGTGACTAATAGATCAAATACAGCAGATGAGGTCCAGAGGAGGATGATGCCCACGTAGGACAGAGTGTCCACAAAAAAGTTCATCCATTTGGGAAATGTCTGAGCACTCATCCTGTTCTTCCAGGTATGGAAGCTGGAAGTGCACAGCCTGTACAGTCCTGCCAGAAAGTTTATCAGCTCCAAACTAGTCCAGTTCTAGTATATGCACAATTAGCCTCTCTGATATTTTGGAAATATTCCCTGAAAATAAATTTATCTTATAATAGAGGAAAGAAACCAAAACTGATGTCACTTCAGCCTTATTATTTCTCTATTCTGGATTCTCTGACAGTGCGCCCAAGTCATCAGAGGATAAAGTTTTGATTGTCCTATATTTGGTATAATGTCCAATGGCACCAAAAATCTTCCCCCCTTGTGATTGCCCTTTGTGTTTGTAAACAAATTGTTCCATACTATAAACAGAATTAACCAAGATCTACCACCAAGTAAGAGAGGGCCTTCGAGTGCTACACCATAGTTTTGTAACTGCTTTTTTGGCAGCTAAGATTAAGATTAGGAATAGCTTCAGAGTTCAGCCCCCAATTCCCTGAGGTGGGATCCCCATCAGCACCACTGGGTGATGTCTCGCCTGTGACCTGTTGTATGGCCTTCTCTACTTCTGTCCAAAAAGGATTGGATTACTGGGCAGACCTAAAAGATGTAAGCATGTGTGGCATGTGGATCTCCCCATACCCTCCAGCAGTGTCCATGGATGGGGCCCAGATAATGTGCCTGAACTACACGGGTCCTAAAAAATGGCATCCTGGATTTCCAGGAGTTGCCTCTCCAATACGTGGAGGACATTAGCCTGTAACTGGGAAGAGCATATTTTAACCAAGCCTCTAACGTATGTGCCGTGTGAGCTTCTGTCTTCCCTTTATCCAATATGGCACCAGTGCTATCTTGAAACAACTCCAACAGCCCCCATAACAAACATTTTTATCTGTTAACAACATACATTAGTCCCTACTAGCTGCTATGCTGTAATTTCCGTGTGACATGGTAACGTGTGACACTGTAATCTCCCCTTAAAGTTGTATGAGTCAGTGTCTAGAATCTACACTATGACCAATCTACTAAAGACTACTTAGCAGACAGCACCCTTTACAATGGATGAAAATAAGACAAATAATGCCTATAAAAGCCACACATGTATTTTAGTTATGAAGTCAAGTTTTACTAAATGTATGTACAGCACTTTTAATTTTCCAAAAAATATTGTTTTGAAAATGCTGCAGTACATAAATATACATGGTACGGTCTCAGTTTGGAGCTGCTCCACCACAGTGAATGAATACAAAATAGTTCATATTCACTACAGTTATGAATAGCCAAACATTTCCATGGATGACTTACAACAGTTTTGCACTGTATTGTCTTACAATACCCACCGGTGCACAAGAAAAGCATGATGCTTTGGAACTTTTTCTATAGTGGAATTAACAAGTATAGAAAATAAAAACTTATTTTTCTGAGAATTGTGAAATTAATTTCTATAAATTAATAACTAATTACAATTTTGATTGTTCTGAGTCAAAGGATTTGCAGTATAAAAAAGTGGTTATGGGAAGCTCAAGTTAGCCAGGTGGGCTTATAGCTCAGCTGGTCGAGTGCTTGTGCAGTATCCCAGAAGCCTGTGTTCAATTCCCACTCAGGTCATATTTTTCTTTCTCAGTATCATTTTTATCCTTGCAATCTTTAAAGAGCTAACATTAGGTCCCTAGTTAGTAGGTGCTATTAAAGATTTAATGAGATGCTTTTATCACACAGGCAAGCTTCCATAATAAAACTGATATAGGGATTATAGGGAACTTGGGCAGACTGGACGGACCTCTGGTCTTTTTCTGCTGTCATTGTCTATGTTTCTGAGATACAGGAAATCAAGGCTTCTGGTTGGCCGGGACCCATGTGAACACCACATGCCACTGACATAAGCTGCAAAGCAAGGCATTTAAATAAATAATATTGAGCCAAACACCTCATTACATTTTATAATTGCAGCAAGACAGCATGGGGGGGTTGGGGTGGATTGCCAGTTAGGATGTTAGTGACAGTCACCTTCCCCTCGTGTCATTTGTTACAAGGAGTATGTGAAAGTACCAGATGGTGACCCCCCCCCCACCATGCCTTACTATTCAAATAGTCCAATAATCCAACAGCAGTGTTTATAGACCACTAGTATTATCAAAAGTAATCATGTGTGCTCTAATTAATTAATGTATTTTTAACCACTGGGACATGGTATATATTACAAATGTGATATATTTTGGGATATGCAATGGCCAAACTCAAAATATACAATTTGTCTTTATGAGTGAGTGGGCAGGACCATACCTCATGTGTGAAGTCATGAGTGAGATATGAATGTACTGTCCCCCTCACAACATATTCTGAATCAGGCCATTGCGTGTCCATTTTATATCAAAATGTAAACTTTTCAAATTTTTTTGAAGCTGTAAGGGTTTATTTCGACTTTACTGCTATGTTAGAATACTGCTTACCTCCACTGTGATGTCATCAAGCATGGTTTCAGCTGCTCTCATTGGGTAAGTGCAGCATTATGACATATTTAATCTATGTTATTTTGTGATCTATCTTACAGATAAACATTTGTAACTTAATATGACATATGTCGTCAACAAAATAACACCATTTATGTGGTGATATTTATTTTCACTAGTGTGGTATAAAACCGATTGTGGCAACTGTCTAATTTTAAGCAAAGCTGCAAGGCAAGAGGTAACTAAAGTATTACAACACAAGGGTATAGCATACTATACATACATATATACAGTACATACAACTAATGACTACAAAATAGATGACTATTAAAATTTTCCCAGAGCTTCACTTTAAAAACATGTGTATTCCTTTACTGATATGAACCAGTAAATTGTTCCAAAACCTAGGGACAAAGGTGGCCCAACAATTAACTTTTGAAAATCAAAATTAAACCAAAATAACATTTCAAGATTTGATTGTCATGGTTTATAATAGCAGTTGTGGACTGCATGCTGTTGTTGGTCTGGCTTCATATCAGGCAACCACCAGCCACTTATTAACTGACTGTAAAGAAAAAGTACATTGTCCAACACTGCTTAATTACTGTATATTAACATGACCCAAAAGTTTTGATTTAATATATGCCTGGAAAATCTACTCTTTCCCTGGATAAACTGGGACACTTGATTGCCCTGTCTCTCTCTCTCTCTCTCTCTCTCTCTCTCTCTACTGAATTCTTGTAATGAGGCTACAGGAAGTCTTTTAAATGTAAATATGTTCAAAAGTAGCAACATAATTTGAATCCTGGGTCTATCAGTTCTATTAAAGAGACAGTAACAAGAGAACATAATATTTGATGTTTCTTTTTTTTTTTATTTAAACCATGAAACTGAAAAGACTTTAAGGCATATGTTGATCTTTAATTAACCTAATTTCTTTCAGTTCTACATAGCAAAAGGATAGCAATTTAAATTAAGATGCTCATTAGATATGCCCTTTTTATTTTATAATCCCAATGATCTTAAGTTCAAACTACAGTATGTTTATTCTGCTTATTTACTGCCTTTTTCAAGAGCTGGAACTGCAGGTTTTTAATGAAACCTGACATTAACTAGCTGTAGCAACAAATTGTTGGAATGCCAAGTAATGGAAGAAATAAAGACATTTGTGTAATTGTGCATGTGAACCTTGGCTTTTAGTTCATGCCCTTACTGTCCTCCCTGTCCTAACAAAGTGTGTGCTGTTATGCTTTATAGCTCAGCCCTCACTTCCAGACTTAAATCAGGAAATGCCAGGGGGTATGTTACTGACAATATTAAAGGAGCAGATGGGAAGACAAGACAGATGAAGTAAAAATGATAATGCAGAGCCACCATTCGACCCTTATAATTCAATGATTTAGAAAATGAAGAACTTCTGCAAAACAATTAGTTTAGACTTCACTTAAAACAGACACTTCAGCAGCACTTCCAATTATACTAGAGTTTCCAATTTATCTAATTTCCAAGACTCTTTTGAAAGAAGACCTTACTGAAGATCATGCAAATCTGGATGATGACATGGCTAGCTGTAAGGGTAGTGCCTAATATTACGTCAGAAAAACACTGTTACCACAAAAAAACGGAAATACAACTTCAGCTGCAAGTAAAAAGGAAGGATGGAATAAAAATGTTACAGATAAACATGCTACTTCCTACATTTAGACAAACTGCTGAACAAAACAAAAAAGCCAGACATTTGGCAAAACACTGCATATCTAGTGTTTCAAGCCAGGAAACACTATGTTATGCACACTTTGAGGGCACAAACGTATTTAAAATCAAATGTCATTTTTATTTTATTACCAGAAGAAAAGGCTGACAAGTAACATGCCGTACACAAAAACAACATGTAAGAAAAAAATTAAATTAGTAATGATCAGACTTACAAGTTATGTTTGGCATGAAAGACCTAAAGCACACATTTCCTGTTGTGGGAAATAAATTACATTCTTAAGTCTTCCAGGGAAATCACCACCCACGGCTTTAGCAGAACCTTCTGAATGAGAGAAACTAAAGGAATGGTGTAAAGGAGCATCCCTTTCCAGGAGAGGGACAATGCATCTCAAAAGAAAAACTCCAGGTCCTGGAGTGAGCAAGCAAAAACATGGCATTTGCAAAAAGGTCCAACTCTGGATATCATCATCTTGTGAAGATGTTGTTTGCCATGTAGGTCAGCAGCTCCCATTCATGTACCATGGACTAGACCTGACTAGTCTGTCTGCCAAGATGTTTTAGACTCCTGGGAGAAAAACGGCTGACAGCTGAAGGCTGTGAGACATGGCCCAGTGTCATATTCTCATCGCTTTCCTGCACAGGGGGATAAGAGTGAATGCCCCTTTGCTTGTTTATGTTGTGCAAGATACTCATATTGTCTGTCTGAATCAGTAAGGGACCCAGGCTTAGATACTGTTGAAAAGCCTGGAGACCAAGCAGAGCAGCCCTCGTCTCCAGAATACTGATACGGAGATCAGACTCCAAATCAGTGCAGGACTGTTGGGTGTTTGACTGGACCCAAGACAGGTACCCCAGCCAGTCACTAGGGAACTGTTCTGAGGATCTACACAAGAGTACAAGAAAAGAATGGAACAACCTTTAACAGGTTCTGACAGCCATCCACTATACCACAGCACAACGGACAGGGGATGTGATGATGTGTTTTTTATCATTTGTTCCAACTCCTCCATCATTTGATCCAGCTGTAATTGAAGAGTCCAATGTAGCATGCACATATGGAGTCCAGCAAAGGAAATCGTAATGATGGCTGCAGCCATTTGCCCCAGTAGATGTAACATTGTCCGAGCTGACACATAATGGCTTCTGTGTATCAGCTGGGCCTGGGCAACAAGGGCCTCTACCCTGTCTGCAGGCAGGAAGGCACTGCCCACTGTCGTGTCCAGCATTTCACCAATATACCGAAGATGCTGACATGGAACAAGTATGGATTTTGGTACATTCATTGTGACACCCAGTTCCTTGAAAAACTCTCATATTCTGGACAATTTATACAGAAGCACTTCCCTGGATGGGGACTTCAGGAACCACACATCCAGATATAGGAAGATACACTGTAAAGCCCTTCCCTCCGGGAGGCTGCTGGTACAGCTAATAAGCATTTGGTAAAGACCCGCAGTGCCAACGATAAGCCAAAGAGCAAAGACCAGGAACTGATAATGGCTGCCCTTCAGCATTGAAGCGGAGGTACTGCCTGTGGTATTTCCTAATCTTGATATGAAGGTATGCATCCTTCATGTCTAGAGCACAGTACCAATCCACTTTCTGCAACAAGGGGATAAGAGCCTGAAGAGACACCAATCAAAACTTTTTGTATTCGATGAACAGGTTTAGGCCTCTCAGGTCCAGTACTGGACACAGATCTCCTGTCCATTTGAGAACCAGGAAGTATCTGGAATTGAACCCCTTGTTTACTTCTTGGGAAGGAACAGGTTTTACAGCCCACTTCTGAGTAAGTGACTAAACCTTCTCTGACAAAAGAGATGAATGGCCCACCCAGAGAATAATGACAGGAAAGCAGTGGATGTACCAGAGGGGTAGACAGCAACTCTAGAGCATGCCACTTTTCCACAATTTACAGGGCCCACTTATCTGTCATGATTTTGCTCCACTTCTGAAGATGAAGGGAGATCCTTCCCCCACCTGCATCCATGGTGGCAGCAGTGGAAGGGGAAGAAGTGTGGAGTCAGAAGGTACCAGAGGTGGCAGGGGCACCACCTTGACCAACAGCTTTGGTGCCTTCAGATGGGCAGAAGGGGGGAGTGGATCCAGAAGAGACCTCTACCAAAGGCCCAGGGCTGCTGAAGTGGCACAACCAGCATGGGCAGCAGGCTTATGAAATGAGCATCTACCATGTCCCCTGGTGAGCTGTGAGGTCACAGACTTGAGCGACCTTAAGGTCACCATGAAGGTTTGAAGCTCCCTCACAGAATATTTAACATTACCCACAAACAGCCTGAAGCCTCTGAAAAGGGCATTCAGCACAACCTGCTGTACATCAGTGGTAAACCCAGCCACGCGCAGCCGGGAATCTCGCTAAAGACTTATGTCAGAAGCAGCAGCCCTGGCAAAAGCACTAGCATCATATGCAGAATTTAAAGGATGCTTACCAGTATCTACACAAGCTGAAGCAGCTTTGAACAACTCAGCCTTGGCAGGACTTATCATGCAGAGCCTGAATAGTGGACATAGCAGATTTCCACATGGGTAGTTAGCAATTCTGAGGCCTAAGGACACAGAGGCATAATTCCTTCTGCCTATAATATCCAACCTCATGGATTGTTCATCAGAAGGTGGGGAGCTCATGTGTCTAGGTGAGCTAGAGTGATCATGAGCAGCCATGATAACTACAGAATCTATTTCAGGCTGGTTAGCATAATAAAGCTTAGTGGACAGAGCAGGGTAATGCTTATCAGCCTTTCCAGGCACTGCAGGCAAGCTATTAGGCCTATGCTAAGCAGCAAATGTAACATCCTTTAAAGCAGGATACACAGGTGGAGTGACAATGGAGGGTGCAGCTGGAACCTCAAAAAGCTCCATTAAGAGGTCTACCACTCCTAGTCCACTGGGAAATAATCACTAGATGAGAAAGTATTACTGTACAAGCCATATTATCTCTATGTAATTAATTATGTTCCTTGTATGTTTGACTATACTTTGTGCTACCTTCATGTCTCCGCATGTAATTAAAGGGGTCAGGAAATCTGTGCTAACTGGCAGCCTATACTAATGTACCTATTTACAGAAATGAAATTCATACCTCCAAATGATCCATCTTTAACTGTACCTGAATAATCACTAATGTGAAAAACTGTGTTTTCAATTGTTTTCTTTTTATGGACAACATTCTGCCTAGTTCTCTTCATGGAACCAGTAATTTGGAGTTTTTACGATGACATGATTTGTGTATAGAGTGCTAAGCATAAGTTGTTGACCTATCAGAACCATGCTTAGAGTTCTGTACACAAACTGTGACATAGTTAAAACTGCAGTCCACTGGTTCCATGAAGAGAACTGTAACAGAATGCTGCCCATAAAAACAAAACAATGCAAAATACTATTTTTCGCGTCACTTTTTTATCATGTACAGTTAAATGTGGATCATTTACGGGAATAAATATTATTTCTGAAAATAGGAACATTATAACTAGCTGCCAATTAGAAATAATTTCCTGTCCTCTGTAATGCAACTCTGCGTCGCCCCTGAAAAATTGGACATGAATGTCTCAGTGGGCCCATCCGGTTAAAAATATTCACATAAATAAAATGAGTAAATTTCTCTTGCTGAAGCTCTCTTTGTTAGCTTCAAATCCCAGAACGTCCAGGATTTGTCTAAGCAAAGCCTGAAAAGAGGCATTTTCAGGAGGATGCCTGGGGGTGCACACCACAGAGCCCTCATTGTCTGAGGAAAGAGTAAAAAAGGAAGGTAAACCACCCTCATATGGATCATATTCCCTTTCTTCATCCTCCAAATCCTCCTCCATATTAAGGAGGACAGGATTATACTCCAACTCCTCATCTGGAATGGTAGTGGGAGTGTAAAAGTCAGAGCCAGTGATGGAGTTGGCGGCTGTGATGGAGGAACAACATGAGTGCTTCTGGATCCTTTCAATGATGGTGATGCCAACACAGGAGACCCTGTCAATGGGACAGCTGCTATCATCAGTGGGAGCAACAGTAACACTCAGCAAAGAGTTCAGAGTACCATGCCAGCACTATCTGGAAGTCGATGGCATCCTGTAAAAGGCTGGGACTACCAACATCGAAGAAGTAGAACCAAACAGTGTAGGTAGCATACCGTCCATAGTAGGTACTGCAGCTCCAGAGCTAGACCACGACCTTGTTGTCTCATCGACGGTTGGTGGGCGCTGTACTCGTCACCACTGCCATAGTGGACAATGATGAGGACCTTGTTCAATGGAGACCTTGACCTCACCAGCAAAAAATAAACCTTGTCTTTATGCTTGTGCTGATGACAGAAAAAGGAGAGCTTTGACAGCTTTTTTTTATCTTTGTCCTCGAGCGAGAGGGAGAAGCCGGCTTGAAGCCAACAGCCTTGGCAGTGACTTCTGTGGCCTTAATGGCAGTGAAGTTTTCTAGGACCTTCTTTTGGTGAGTCCTCATGGCTTGGTTGAATCTCTAGCAGATCTTGCAGGCTCTGAAGTTTATACAAACCATGTGAGCATCATCACTGTAGATCTGCTTACCGCAAGTATAAAACCTAAATAAAGGTTTTTCCGATGACAACATAAAAGGACGTTGACAAGTAAGGAAAGATTTAGAAAACAATAAAGTAAAAAAAAATAAATAAATAACAACTGCACTGTTTCTCTGCAGATCCAATGAGTGGTCGACAACGGGAGACAGAACTGAGGAGCAATGGGGCCACCCTCGTTGCATAGGTGCCAGCGTTGCATGTCATCGTGGGAAGCTACCAGCTAGAAAAAGGTTCTGAGTGGTCCTGACAATGACGGTTTACAGTTCCAAAGGTGCGGCCCAATGGAGATGTCCTCGGTAAAGATCAAAATATTCACCCATTTAAACTGTCTGTACACATGAGTTTATATAAGAGAAGATACTCTGACATTTGTCCATAGTAACACTAAGATTATTTTACATTTTAACTACAATGATGGGTTAATCTAGATTAAAATGTAAGATATAAACATTCTAGAGTGTTAAATGATCTGCCTAGAAGTACAGGTTTGGATTTTCCAGCTTCTTTCAACTAAGGTTAAACAAGCATTTTAGAATGAGCCGAATAAGGGCTTGAGAAATCCTTGTGCAGTAAACTTTTTTCTGATATTTAGCAGAATTCAAGAGGTGTCTATAAAATGTAATTCCTGAGCCTTAAATCGTGTGAGTAGAACTAAGCAAATGCTTTGTTTTATATATATAATTTATTATTATTTTTATCTGTGAAATAATAGAAAAATTAATCCTAGTGCAGTTTTGGTGCTACTTTAGAGCGATGGGACACTAAACTTGCATGAGCCTTGATTTCAGATATAATTTAACTGCAAAATCATAACATGTTCATGCAAATGTTATGACAGTTTTTGTTGCAGGAATTACCTGTACTTTATGAAATTTTGTTTTTTAAGTATGTTGAGTATCAGATGTTGGTAATGATGTCTTCAAATAACCAATGTGCAAAGAGAAAATTGGGAAAAGGAAAAGCTACCCAAAATTGGTGTACAGACCTCGATTAGTATGTTTGATAAACATTAGAAATATAAATTATGACCATCTGAAGTACAAATGGTTATTTTATTTTTAGATCAGATTGCACACACGCTTTTTTTTTTAAATTCAAGTGTTTGTTCATCATTGACCGGCCCCCCTCTAGTCTGCCCCCTCAGCCCTATCAAATACATTTTCCAGGTACTTACCTTAACCTCTACCCCATGGCTTCACCTCCCATGGTGGGGCTTTGGTGTTGTCACTCAGAACATCTCCAGAAGTCCCTCTGGGGACCAGGAACAAGTGAAGGTAGGTGAGTGACACGGCCAGTGATACAGCTCCTGCAGAGGACAAACCTTCATCTGGTGGTGGCAGGGTCTTTCTGCCATTTATTTTGTCCCTGTCCCCAGGTAGCACATGCAGGTTCGGGGGAGGGGTTTGCGTACATGCAGCATGCTCCTGGGACATACTGTACTACAAATGGCACAATGTTCTTCCAGACTGGACACATGTGCACTGATTCCCAAGCTCATTCCAGAACTTGGGAAGTTGACATGGAAGTGCAACACATTTCTGTTTGTCCATCAGGTGGCCTGATTCTTCCCCTTTGATTAACTGAAGGGTTTTATCAATGCCTACTATGACTTTAGCAGCATGTAACAGCACAACAGTACTGAGATGATCTACCACCACATCTTCCCTCCAACCCTGAAGTAAACTACTGCGCAAGGGGTGAGTGAGATCCCTGCCTGGCATGTTCAGATCTGGCTCAACAGTATCTACATGATGCTTCTTCCGGTCTTCTTTATCCCTGGAGACCAGTTACTCTAAGGGTGGTGTACAGCCCTCCATCTGATATGACAAGCTTTGGAAGGTCACTGTAAATCTCTTAGTTCTCATTCTGACTTGACTTGCTGCAATGGGAGTCAAACTTGTGGTGATTGAGTGGAGGCACTGTGGAGCCCGAGCAATATGGCTGCTGAACTTTAAGGCTCTGCTAACACCAGAAAAAAAATCCATATTTCTAATCAGATATACTCAGGCTAGCACGATAAAATTGCACTAGTTTTGAAGCTGAGATACTGCTGCAAGATATGGGTAATCCTCGGAAAGATAAGCATCAAGGCAATGGAGCTAGAACCAGGACAGCCCCGGGAGCATCCACCACGAGGGTGACACCAGGCCGAGAACCCGACTACGAAGAAGGGACAGAAGAAGAGACGTTGCAGACTCTGGGGAATAAATTGAATCAACTCATCACATCAGTGGCAAGTCTATCTACAAAATTTGACTCCCTCACTACTTGTGTGACCGCTGTCGAGTCCACACTTGAGACAGTCACTTTGCCATCGTCAGAAGCCACTAAAACTGCCAATTCTGCTATGGGGGCTGTGGCCTCAGTGATAAAAGAAAACACACACCTTAGATTGTGGCTGGAAATGTTAGAGAACCAGGCAAGGGCCAACAATGTTCGGATCCTGGGACTTGCCGAAGGCTGTGAGGGGGATCACCTGATTTTATTTTTGCAGGAATGGACTGTGAGCCAACTAGGGGAAGAAGCACCTCAGGCAGTTAAAAATATTCAAAAGGCATATCGGGTTGCTTTTTGGGGCCGACAAGATAACTCAGAAGCCCCATGCACTGTAGTGATGGTGTTGGATGAAGTGGGATCGAAGGACTATCTCCTGGCACTGACAAGAAGGAAGAAAACTTTGCTCCATGATGGCCAACAAATAAAGTTTTTTCCCTGACCTCTCCTACGCCACAAGACAAAGGAGAAAAAGATTTGATGAAGTGAGGGCTCTCCTACGTGAGGCAGGAATACCTTATGGGCTGATTTTCCCAGCCCGTATGAGGATTGTTCATCAGAACAAAGTATTTCTCTTTTCGGACCCAATGGAGGCTCTTAAATGGGCCCAACGGAATGCTCCGACTTGAGGGATAGACAATGAAGAGGACGACCCGTCATCAGATGAGGAAGCTATCTGAAAGGCCCCAATTTTCTTATGAGGACACGTAGTCTGAACTGGTAAAGGGGCATGGAGGGTGAATGTAAATTTATGAGCGATGCCTTCTCCCACCCATTAAATACGCTACTTATAATTTTTACTTTTATCCTAGATGGATTATATAATAAAGTGGTTGGGGGTTTTAGAGGGCTTTAACTTTTGATTTCTTTACCCCTGAAATGTGTCTCTGTCCGTTTTGCTGTATTAGGGGTATATAAGTTAATAATTAGTTCCCTTTGGACTGCTTATACATGTTTATCTACCAATGTTTCAGCACCTTTAATAATCTACACATAACAGTAGTGCTGCCTTATTAGGGGAGTATATAGTAGGGTACAGAGCCTGATAAGTTCTTTTTTCTGTTATTACACTATTTAGTGTACTTACTGTGGTTAAGCATAGCTTTTTGATCCCTAATATTAGGGAAGGAAACCGGACATTCAACACTGTAGACTAGAAGATAAAATATACCATGCAGCTCATGGTCTCTATACAGATATAGTATTACAAACATTGTGTTTTTTATTATAATGGTGGTACCCTCCAAAGGTGTATCTTAATTCTTCTAATGGTTGAGAAGAGAGTATTAAGAGGAGTGGTGCCCTCATTCTGATTAACATATATAATGTTGAAAGAAGGTATAATGATTGTATGTTTGTTTTTTGAGAAAAGAATAAACATAAAATAATAAAAAAAAAAACTTGTGGTGATTTAATCTTAGACGCTGGACCGTAACATTAATAGGTTAGTAGGGTAAGCCACTACACCAGCTGCTTATGGTAAATGTTAATACAATCGAATTAATTCTAGTATGCAAAAACAACTAATAATTGTGATACAAAGTCATTTCATTTTGGTTTTGTGAATTAACAAAGACAAGGATGAAGATAACTGATCATCAAAGAAAAAGTTAATCAACCCATTACAAAAGGAGTGTGCGCATTTCTACATGCAAGTATATATTTAACAGGGACAATGAAAGTGTTCTAAAAGGAGATGCTTTCACTTGGCACTCTAAGCATTACAGTACCTAGAAAATTGGTACTATTGTTACATCCATGCAGTAAAACTGGATTTCATGTCTGGCCTTTAAAAACTGAGGAAAGCTGCATTTATGATTCTGTCTTTACTCCATCAATATTTAGGATCAGAATTATGCTATAGGTTACCACTAATGTAACTTTTATAGACAATTTCGGGTCATTAAAAGCTTTTTCTGTGTATTTTACTAGTCCCAGTGTGTAAATGTAGTTCATGATCCCATTACATCATGTATATCTGATCAGATTTGTCACACTATCTAACATTTATACCAAAGCTCAGAGTGCTACCAAATAAACCCTTCCATAGTGTGTAGTTATTCTGGAGTTATGAAAGATTTCACAAATTGAACAGACTTTGTGAGTGCCTTAAAATATTCCAGAGAATGGTATGCCCCTAAATACTTCCCAGAATGGGTAAATAAATACAATAATCAAATATACATGAACATGTGTCAAATACAGAAGTATTAGTGGTATTTTATTTAAAAATTAATATCAGAAATACTAATAAAAAAAGCCGAATGCTGTCATAAAATGATTAATTTTGCCAACACAACGATAAAGTGACTCAATAGATACATTTTGGTACGTTCACTACTAATGTAACACCAAGGCTCCCATATTCAGAGCCAGCTGCAAGTGCAGTGCAACCTGTTGCACTTGCTATAGTGCTTGGCCAGCTCGGAGCAATCTACAGCCAGTCAGCATGCGCCAACGGAGTGCATTAATTGTCTGAATATTGGGCCATGTTGACACAGCACCAAGTGGATATGTGCTGTGCAGACACTTGTCAAGGCTTTATATGTCCTACAGGAGATAGAACTGCCCTAAATCAGGATAGTGCCAGGGCTCCTGTCGGCTATATTTCTGGAAGATCTACTTACATTTCTAAGCTGGAACAGGGGTCAGTGTGCATATTTTTAAATATACTAAGTTTGTGGGGATGTTTTTGGGAGTTTTGTCACTCAGGAGGACAGTGAGACTGTCGGTGGGTGACCTTGCCCCCCTAGCACTTTGGTTTGTACCAAACGCTGCTACAGAGTAACTGCAGTCCATAGTGCCTTTACTGCACTTCAGGTGCCTTCTAACTGCCTTTTTAAAGGCAGTTATACTGCATAGTCGATTTAAAAAACTATTTTAAAGTTTTTAAAGCAACATGAGCGAACAGAAGTGGGCCTGATGTCACTTACAGTTTTGCGGACATAAATACAGCAGCCTAAGCGAGTGGCAGCATCTGGAAGATCTAATTACATTTCTAAACCTGGGAACAGGGGTCAGTGTGCATATTTTTAAATATGCTAAATTTGTGGGGAAGTTTTTGGGATTATGTCAATCAGGAGGGCAGTGAGACTATCGGTGGGTGACCTTGCCCCTCCCCAGAGCCTTGGTTTGTACCAAACAATGCTGCAGAGTAACTGCAGTCCAAAGTGCCTTTACTGCACTTCAGTTGCCTTCTAACTGTCTTTTTAAAGGCAGTTAAACTGCATAGCTGATTTAAAAAGCTATTTTAAAGGTTTTAAAGCAGCACAAGTGAGCGGAAGTGGATGTGATGCCACTTCGTTTCACAGACATAAATACAGTAGCCTAAGCAAGTGGAGGTGAGCGCAGACAGAGGTGATGCTGGCAGAGGCAGGCTGCATCTGCCTGTGTCCATCAAGGGAGGTGAGGGAAGTGGCCACTCCACCTTCTTTGTTTGAAAGGTTTGTGTATTGCTATTCATACAGCTTTCTAGTTTGTTTTAGGTACAACGGGTAGAATCCCCTCCAGCTTTGTCTGGAAACATTTGTTTAACATGAAGAAGTAAGAATCTTAGTCTGTTTTACTCAAGTGTTTTAAATTTCTTCCTATAAGATGAAAGCGCACAATAACCTAAACATGAAATGCTGTTCATCATGTGAAATGTTTGTTCATGGTGAACCAGAGAAGAGATTTATCTGTATCACATGTAACTTAATTAAAGAATTAAGAGAGGAAATTTCCCAGTTAAGTAAAAAGTTGGAGATCAGAAATTAAATTAAACCTTGGAACAGTTTATTGACTACACAACAATGAGGTTAGAGGAGGAAGACGGTGCCTGTGCAATGGCCATCATCCCTTCAAAAAATGATATGTCACGTGAAATAGGACAGCCGAGAAATAGCCTCACATGGAAGAGGGGGCATGTGATCTTATAGGGTCAAAGGTTAAGTGGAGCATAGTGGAGGGAAATAATAAAAGAAATGAGAATAACCATGGCAGGAGAAGGCCAAAATATCCAACTTCAAAATAGGTTTGCAGTCCTTGCTGATGGAGATCAATGCAGCATGGATTGTGGACCATCACAAAAAGTGTTGTCTCAGGAGTCTGAATCTTAGAATCATGGTAGGAATAAGACACAACTGGGGACATGACATGTAGGTCAACCAAATGATATACCCCAGATATCATATGTAGTTAACACTATTGTCACTACAGAGGTTGTTTACAAAAAAAAACATACTGAATCCCCTACAGTAGATGACACCTTGAAAACCAGGGGTGAAAGACCTAAACAAAGGGATATAGTTGTCCTAGGAGACTCCATGTTAAAGTAAACAGACACAATTATATGTGGAGGAAGAAAGGAATATACTATGATGTGTTCACTATCGGGGCCAGGATAAAAGATATCCGCAGCAATTTAGAGGGTTATCTTGAAGGCTCTAGTACCCCTATTGTTGTCTTACATGGGACAAATGATATAGGAAAAACACAGGAGGTGGAATCACAAAGGGATTCTGAAAGGGTTGGACACAAACTACAGGAGCTGAATTGTGATGTTATTGTCTCGGAGATTCTGCCTGTGCCAAGGGCATGTCATAAAAAAACAAGGGATATTATGCAGTTTAATGGCTGGTTAAGAAGATGGTGTACTAGAGAGGGCTTTTATGTTCAGAGGAACTGGGATATGTTTAGAGACTTTGCTCTGTTTGAGTAAGATGGCTTTCATTTAAACTGGCAGGGGACAAGGCTTCTGGCAAAAAAGATCAACCACAGCATAGCAGCAGGTTTAAACTAAAAACTCAGGGGCAAGGGGCGGCAGAACATATCAATGAAGGATATGGACAACCAAGTGGAGGATGTGGTTGCCAAAAAAAGAAAAGCAAAGAATAAAACACAATAGATAAATGGAACTGTCTCCTCATTAATGCATGGAGTCTTATTAAAAAGAAAAATTAGCTGAAATATGTTATGGTGAACAAGAGGATCCATATTTGTGCCATCACAGCAACATGGTGGTGCAATAAAGACCAATGGGACAGGAATATAGCTGGATTAAAATTATTTTTTAAGGACAGATCTGGTAAGGCAGGTGGTGGAGTTGCCCTATACATATCAGAGTCAATACTGGTAGAACAAATTAAGATGAATGCATGTGACACAACAGAGCAGCTCTGGGTAAAATTGGATCAGCTATCTGACAAAAAGAATTATGGGAGTTATATATAGGCCACCTTCAAACGAAGCTAGAGAAGATAAGAATTTGTGTGAGATAACTGAGAAACTAAATCCCTCCAAAAATATTCTTCTTTTAGGTGATTTCAACATGTCCGGGATAAATTGGGACACGGATGAGGGTGTGTCACAACAAGAAAAAGATTTTCTAGAAATAGTAACTGGACTAGGATTAGATCAATATGTTTAAAATGGAATAAGAGGAAAAAAATATCTTGGATTTAGTTCTTAGTAATGTAACAGAGAAATTGAAAAACTGTCACATTACTGAACCAATGCCAAACAGTGGTTATGGCATGGTGAGATTTAACCTAATTATAATTAAAAACAAGATCAAAGGGAATACCAAGATTAAATGTTTCCATAAGGCTGACTTTAATAAAATAAAGCAAGTGCTCTGGTCATGGAACTGAGAAGCCAGCTTCAGAGTTGGATCAAGACCAAAATGTGAGTTGTTCTAACAAATAAACTAGCCAGATTAGCAGATCTTTATGTACCCAAAACAAATATAATAGTGCAAGCAGGATTCCAGGATGGTGTACACATCAAATTATTAAGCTCATACAGAAAAAAAAGAAAGCGTACAGAAAAGCAAAGGCACAAAATACAGACATATAGCCTGGTCCATATACAAAATGAGCAACATTTTGCAAAACTAAAATAAGAGATGATAAACAGGATTCTGAGGTAGGGATGGTGAACTGAGTCAAAAACAATTTTAAAGCCTTTTACAACTATATACAGTAAATCAAACCCAACGGGAAATACTCATATGGAGGACCTAATAAATGAGGAAGGAGAACTCATCACAGATGAAAGGAATCTAGCTGAAGTTCTAAATAATTATTTCACATCAGTGTTTGGGAAACAATCAAACCCCCATGACCTTAATCTGGGAAAAGGAGCATCATCTATAGTCCCAACAATACAAGAAGTTAAAACCAAACTTAAATAAATTAATCCCTATAAGGCTCCAGGCCCAGATGAAATTCATCTATGACTGATAAAAGAACTAGATGAGGAACTAGCAGGACCAGTCACTACCATTTTCAAACTTCACTAGATAATGGATGTTTGGTAAAGGCTTGGTGTGAAGCTATAGTATCCTCGATATACAAAAAGGGTGATAGGAAGACCGCTAGCAACTACAGACCCATCAGTCTGACATCCACCATGGGTCAGATTCTAGAAAGCTTTATAAAGGACTATATAGAAGGCTTTAAAATAACATGGGCCAGGTAAATATTAACCAACACAGCTTTCTCCCTGGTAGGTCGGTCAGACAAACCTTTTGCAGTTTTTCGAAAAAGTCAGTCGATCACTTGATAGAGGGAATCCCGTAGATGTTATTTATTTGGATTACAGCAGGGCATTTGATTCTGTCCCCCAGTGTGAATTAATCCAAATACTTCTGGATGCAGGCCTGGACACAAGAGTTATAACATAGATAAAATCTTGGTTATATGGCAGGACACAAGTAGTCAGAATCAAAGGAAAAATATCTGATTGGGCCAGCATTACAAGTGGGGTACCCCAGGGGTCCGTGCTCAGACCTATTCTTTTTAACATGTATGTAGCAACAATACCATGTGACCAAGGTGTCTGGATGTCAAAATATGCAGATGAGACCAAAACTGGGACGATCATCAAAAATAAAATGAATATTGATAAAGTACAAACAGCACTGCACAATTTGGAGACTTGGGCTGATACATATAAGTTGAAGTTCAATGTAGATAAGTGTGCTGTCCTGCATCTTGTCAGGTCAAATCAATGTGCAGATTATACTCTTAATGTTTCAAAACTCAGGGTAGTCACAGATGAAAGAGATCTGGGCGTGATCATTTCAAACATTCTAAAGTTTACAAGTCATTGCAGAGAGGGCTAAGAGAGCGCATGCAACTTTAAATTGCATACGCAGACATATACATAGTAGAGACAGTCAGGTACCTATACCACTTTTTTGCTCTCTGATGAGGCCTCAGTTGGAGTACTGCTCCTAGTTCTGGTCCCCACAAAATAAATCTGGAATTAGGACCCTGGAGAGGGTACAGAGGAGTGCAACCAGAATGGTGTCTCTGGCTTTAAAAATTTGAGCTATGAGGAGAGATTAACAAATCTGGATTTGTACTCAGAGTACAGAAGATTAAGAGGAGACCTCTGTTTGCTGTTAAATTCATTTTTAAATGATGACTTATGGAATTGTCTGGGTTTCAAGATGAGGGAACATAGTTATAGCATAGGACTCATGTTTTACAAATCAAAGGGGAGACTAGTAAGAAGATGGCATAGCAAAAGAGTGCTCAGTGTGTGGAACAGGCTTCTGCTTGATGTTGTAGCAAATAGTTCAATTAGCCTGTTCAAATCTAGACTGGATAACCATTTTAAAAACACTGGGATCTCTGCCTGCCCCTTTGTGTAAAGGGCAAGCCTCCAGATGGGCCTTTGGCTCCCTTGGCTTATAACCTACCTATGATACCCATGATACCTATGATTTAGCCCCAGCCTGCAAATGAGCTTATTGGGCATGCAAGACACTAAGGAGCCATCTGCATACCCATTATAGGCTCATTTGTATCGGCGGAGTAAACCTCTACCACTGATGCAGGGCTGCAGCAATAACACTTCCCTTGTGTCTAATGGTCCCCCCGATCACCCACAAAGAAGCTGGTATTGATATCCCTGGCATCTAGTGGTCCCCCACCAACAAATCACCCATGCTGTATTCAATACTGATATTCCTGGTGTCTAGTGGTCCCCCAACCCCTGATCACCCATGCTGTAGTCAGTACTGCTATCCCTGACATCTAGTGTATGAAGAATATAATGCCGCACCGGTATGCATGAGGGACCCCTTCATTTGCACAGGTGCAGCGGTATGGTTAGCACAATCACAATGCTGGGTTTGGGCAGTACTCCAGGGACCTCTGAATATGGCCCTGTCCCATGCACCAGTGAAAACCCAGGTTAGCGCCTGCACCAGATAACCTTCAAATATCGGGCCCCAATTGATTTCAGCCCATTTCAAATGTTATTGACATATCAATTTATATACAAAAACAACAGGAGTGAACTAAAAAGACAAGATATCTATTTAAATCATATTTTAGCAGGTAAGCAAACAGAGTCCTGAAGGGCTCATTTCTAGTTGCAACCTGGGGGAAGGAAACAGGGGACTGCAACAGTCATAAACATAGATACATAGTGCAGAGCTACCTTTATATTCCAAGTAAATTAAGGAGGAGTCTTATGCAAACTGATACACTATGTACATAAAATACAGGTTACTCACCTGTAACAGGAGTTCTAGGAATGGTATATGTTGTTCATCCACACTCATTGGCAGGTATCCTTGCCGCTTTAAATCTTGCCGGAAGGTCTTCAAGCTTGCTCCTCCCACCCACCCGTTGGTATAACTCGGCTCCGCCCCATGGCGCCAGATCTGGCCCATGGAAGCTCTGCTAGGCCAGCGTCAGCCGGGAGGCAGGTCGCGGTGGGATGAACAACATACCATTCCTAGAACTCCTGTTACAGGTGAGTAACCTGTATTTCTAGGACATGGATATGTTGTTCATCCACACTCATTGGCAGACTCCTAGCAGTTCTCCGGGAGGAGGGAGGCAAGACGACACCCCAATACTTACTTGGGAAGAGACTGGAGAACCGAGGCCCCAAAACCAGCATCCCGGCGTGACTCAAGGTCGATGTGTAATGGGTAATGAAGGTGTTTGCTGACTTCCAGGTAGCAGCCCTGCAGATTTCCTGGATAGGGACGTCCCTGGAAGCAGCCACCGTTACAGCAATCACGGCGGGTAGAATGAGCTCTTATCCTCTGGGAGGCTCCATGCCCGCCAACTTATAGCAGAGATCTATGCAGGAGGTTACCCACCTGCTTATCGTCCGCTTGGCTGCAGGTCTGCCAGATCTGGCTTCAGCGTGGGTGACAAACAGCTGGCGAACCTCTCCCGAATTTCAGCCGTCGCTCCTTATAATAGCGGCGCCCTTCTAGGGTCAGAGTATGGAGCCTATATTCGCCTCCGAGGTGTGATTGGGTAGAACACCGCAGAGTCAACACCTGGTTAAGGTGAAACTCCGACACCACCTTCGAAGGAATTTCGTGGGGCGCAGGACAACCTGTCCCTGTGGAAGACCAGGTAAGGAGACTCGATGGAAGCGCCTGGAGCTCTCCCATCCTTCTGGCTGACGTGATAGCCACCAAGAAGGCGGTCTTCCACGACAGGTGAGAGAAGCACACCTGTGCATAGGTTCGAATGGCTTGCCCATGAGCTTTGCCAGTACCAGCAGTAGATCCCACGGAGGTGGGGTTCCCGCACTGAGGAAATGTGATCAAGGCCTTTGAAAAGCGCCAGACCACCTTCTCCCTGATTACTGACTGCTTCCTGCCCGCCGCCTGCAAGCAGAGATGGGCTGCCAGGTGCACCCTTAGGTCGCCGACCTAAGCCCTTGACTAGAAAGGGACCATAAATAGTCCAAGATGCTTGCCAAGGAACAGGAGGAAGGGTCCAAGCCCTTGCCTGACACCAAATGGAAAACCTTTTCCATTTGAAGGCATAGCATTTTCTGGTCGACTCCTTCAGGGCCTCAACTACATTGAGGACCCGTCGGAAAGACCCAAGGCCTGGAACTCTAGCCGCTCAGGAACCAGGCGTCAGGTGCAGGGATTGAAGGTCCGGATGGAACACCTTCCCTGATTGACTGAGAGCAGGTCCGGGCGAGCTGGAAGCTGCCGGAGTCCTGGAGCTGAGACTGAGGAGATCTGGTACCAGAACTGGCGAGGCCAGTCTGGGGCTATCAGAATCACCTGCGCCTTGTCCCTCCTCGCCTTGAGAAGCACCTTGTGGATCAAGGGAAATGGAAAAGGTAAAGAGGCCGGGGTCCATTGCCTCGAAGGCATCCCCTGCAGCGAGCCCTGCTGAGGGGGCGGGCATGGAACAGACTCAACCGCGTTCTCCTGGAGGCAAACAGGTCCACCTGAGGTGTGCCCCCAAAGGAGAACAGATGCTGTACTACCTCCGGCAGGAGAGACCACTCGTGGGATGCAGCCCCTATCCGGCTCAGGGCATCGGCCAGGGTGTTGGAGGCTCCTGCCACGTGAATGGCTAGGAGATCCGCCTCCAGGCTGCGCAGTGACCAAATGCGAGAGCTTCCTTGCATAGAAGCATGGAGCGCGCCCGCCTGGCGGTTTAGATAGTACATAGTCGTGGTATTGTCCGCCTGGACTGGACCACTGACCCCGGAGGAACGGAGCAAAGGCGGTGAGAGCTAGGCGGACCGCTCGGAGCTCCAGCAGGTTGATGTGGCATCGGGACTCCCGCGGGGACCAGAGGCCATGAGCCCGGTGTTCCCCCAGATGGGCACCCCAACCCATCAGAGAGGCATCGGTCGACAGAGAGACCGTCGGCTCGGGGCGGACGAACGGGATGCCCTCCTGCAAATGATCTGGAACGGTCCACCACTGGAGAGCGTTCCACATCCCCTGTGTCACCGACACAAGCTGGTCCAAGGGATCGCAGCATTGTGACCACTGGCTGGCCAGTCCCCACTGAAGGGGAAGGATATTCCAGCGGGCCCAACGGACCACGCTGGTGCAGGCCGCCATGAGACCCAGGAGGCGCAGGAAGTCCCGGGCAGGGCGCAATTGCCCAACCAGAAATGATCGGGCAAAGGAGGAAAGAACCTCGGCCCTGTCCGCGGGAGCAGCTCTGGCTGAAGAGAGTCGAGCTGCGCCGATGAATAGAATCACCTGCTTCGGCTCGAGTTCCGACTTGGCCTCGTTGATAAGGAGGCCCAGTTGAGAGCAGACCTGGAGGGCCAGATCTCTGGACCACTCCGCCTCCTTCCTGGAGGGAGCTGCTATCAGCCAGTCGTCCAGGTAAGGGTACACCCGGACCCCTCGGCGCCGCAGGAATGCTGTCACCACAGCCATGCATTTGGTGAAGACCCTGGGAGCTGGAGACAAGCCGAAGGGCATGGCTTGGAACTCGAAGAGGGATCCTTCCGCTCGGAAGCGAAGGAATCTCTGGTGGAGCGGACGGATGGGACGGAAACGCGCGTCCTGCAAGTCCAGAGAACAGAACCACGCGCGTTCCAAGGATGGTATTATCTGAGCCAGAGTGACCATCCTGAAGGTTCGAGACCTTAGGAACTTGTTTAGGTCGTGAGGTCGAGAATGGGGCGCCAGCCCCCGTCCGCTTCGAACCAGGAAGTACCTGGACACAAACCTGGGTCTGAAGGAGGGTCCACCACCTCTCTTACCACCTCCTTCTGGAGGAGAGAGCCATGTCGGCTCGGCGAGCAGCCAGTGAGGCTGGGGATCCCGAAGCCCTCGAGGGCGACGGCTCTGAAGGGTGGTGCCTGCTCGAATTCCAGAGGCAGGCCTCTCTCCACCACCTCCAAGACCCACCTGTCCGTGGTAACAGCGGACCAGGCGAACGAAGTGCGGAGCCGCCCCCGGGGGACCCAGGGTAAGGTGACGGGATGGGGCGACACCCTCAGCCCGTCACTGGGCAGGCTTGAGGAGGGACCGGCCGAGGGACCTCCTGGGCCCTTTCCTCCTTGCCTCCTGTTAGAGAAGCCGGCGGCTTGGGTTTGGGATGCCAAGGCCGAGCCTGCTGGCCCTGGTTGCTGGGCAGGCGCGCCGGCTGGGGCACAGAAGGACGAAGGGCTTAGGTGTGGTTTGCGGCCTTGTCCTTCTGGAGCGGAAGAGACCGAGTCCAAGGTGGCATTGACTTCTCGATCCTCTGCAGGTGACCTTCCACCCCAGGGCTGAAGAGGTCAGTCCCAAAAGGAACATCCGCCAACTTGTGCTGGTATCCGAAGTAAAGGTGGATATCCTCAATAGCCACGCCCGCCACGCATAGCCACTGCGGCCGCACCGATCTGGCACATGAGTCCCCTATATCCAAAGCAGTCTGGAGCTGCTGTTTGGCCACTGCCCTGCCCTGGTCCCGCACCTGCTTAACCGTAGTCTGCAGATCGGGCGGGAAGATGAGGATGACCTCATCCAGGGAGCCCAACAGGCATGAGAAAATGTGCCATGAGGACGGCGAACTGGCCTAACTGAGGCCGAGAGAGGACGCAGCGTAGACTTTTCGCCCGACATAGTCCAATTTCTTGGACTCCTTGTCAGGAGGTTTGTCCACATCCCTGGCGTTGCCGGCGCGCCGGAAAACGCTGTCGGTAACCAACCCCTCAGCAGAGGGGTGTTCCGAAAAACCGGACAAGGAACCGGTAGGGACCGCATACTTCCTGGCCATCCTGGCCGAAGGCGCAGGGCAGGAAGCAGGGCGCTGCCAAAGCTCCAGTGCCGGACCCACTATGGCCTCGGCCACCGGAAAGGCCTCCGTCGGAGAATCCCCTCGGTCCAGAATCTCCGTGAGGGGATACCTGGCCCGTTTGGAAACGGGTTCGAGCTCCATCCCGTAGACTCGAGATGAGCCAAGCAGTCCTAGGAAGGACGACGGGCTATCGCCCATTGACTGACCTCCTGAAGACTCCAAGTCCAGTCGCTGGAGAAAAGGAGCAATCATCTTCGGACTCGGAAGAATCCTGAAGAGCTGCCTCTGGCCTGAGCCACCCTTCACCTGCAGTGCAGGTCGGGTGAGGGTGGCTGACGCCGATGGGGTAGACCCTTAGCCGTCGAGAATCTGGTCGGAGCCCCACTGGTGGCTGTGGAGGCGGAGGTTCCACCGAATCGGTGGAGCAGCTGGTTTGGCGAACAACCGCCTGGGTATAGGCTCCTCCGGATAAGTCGAGGGTTGTCGAAGCTGCTCGGTGACAACCACTTAATGGCCGGGAAGGCGGCGGTCGAGCTTATTCCCGCCAGGAGAAGCTGTTGCAACATAAGGTCTCGTACCGTCGGCGTAATTTATGCGAAGCCCCTCATCCGAGGAGGAGGGCGAGGACGGCAACGGCCCGCTAACACGGTGCGAGACCGAGACCGCCTATGAGGGTGGGATCGGCTGGACCTGAAAGAGGTCCGAGACCGAGACCGAGAGTCCCGGAATTTCGAGGTCGGTGCAGGGAGGTGTCGGCGGAACGGCACTCTCCGGCTCGGATGGTCCATCCGAGGCTCCGAACCGGAGGCATAGGCGAGCCCATCGGATCCTCAACTCTCCCCGGGAACCGGGAGAGGGGAATCTCGGCTGCTAAAGGCGACAGCCCGTCCAATGGGTCGAGAAAATCGACTTCATCGGGTGGGAGTCTCGGTCAACTGACCTGACGGGGACACCCGTGAGGCCAGTGGCCGGTCCGAGCGGGCCATCGACGGCCGACGGTCGGCGCCCGGGAGAGGGACCTTCCGCTCCCAAGAGCGCCGACGAGAGGACTTACCCTGTCCCTCTTTTGGACCGAGAATAAGGTCCAGCAGACACAGGCCTTCTCCTTTAGTGGAGAGGGACAGACAAAAGCTCCTTAAAAGAAGCCGTGTAGGAAGAACCCAGAGAGCGGGATAAAGCGCGCCGAGGAAGATACGCCGCGCCACCTCCTCTTCGAGGCGTACCATCCGCCGAGCTGATCCGCCGAGTCACGCCGGATACCGCAAACGGGCCTCCTCGGACTTCACCGGAGGGAAACGCTTCGACGGCCCAGTTGCAACCGGCAGCACGGCTTCGAGGACGAGGGCCGAGAAAGATGAGCACAGGTCGCAAGCTGCGGGTCGTGCTCAAGGCCTAACAGTAGACACACGTGGAGTGTGGATCCGTCCGAGACATCTTCTGCCCGCATGGGCATCTCCGAAATCCGGAGTCGATTTGTCCATCGCAGTCATGAGGGATAGAAGACTGAAGTCTTTTGCAAAATTTATTTATAACCGCAAACGGAGAATAGGAACCAGTCACAAACGCAGAGCGTTAAGGAGGGAACCTGAGCTTCCGTTGCAAGAAGACTACGCCAAGGGGGGCGAGCCGAGAGTTATACCCACCGGGTGGGTGGGAGGAGCAAGCTTGAAGACCTTCCGGCAAGATTTAAAGCGGCAAGGATACCTGCCAATGAGTGTGGATGAACAACATATCCATGTCCCTAGAATACACATTTGTGAATATTCCATAGACATACAGTATAACACCTAAAATATAAAATTATATTCTTGAGTAAACCAGCTAAGGCAAACATAGATAAAGGCATGCCATGGCTATAACATTGCATTACTTGATAGACAATGAGGACAATCACCCGAAGGGATCCAAGGGTATATGGCTGAGGACCGTACATGTGGCGTCATGCATTGGCTAACAATGTTGGAATTGTGGGCATAGATGAAGGCCGCCCAGTCGGAGACCAATTCAGTGGGCCAGGTTAGTAATAGTTCTTGCCAGCCCAAATGGGTGTGGCCAGAGATCCCCCTATGGGCAGTTAGGACACAACAGGGGGACCTGTAATGTGCTTTGGTTAGGGTCTTAGCAGGCTGGAAGTTGGGAGAGGTAGTTAGCCAAGAAGGAAGATTGTTCCACATAATAGGAGTCTATATATGATACAGACCTGCCCTAAGCTGCACCTACAGAATGGGGTGTGGAGCCTGTAGCCTTCCTCAGACCATAAGGAGTATGATAGATTTGAAGAGTGGGAGAAGAAGTCAATGAGGTGACTTGGTAGTCTGTCCAACCAGAATTCTGCTCCACTAGGGCGGTATGGAGAGTGCGTCTCACAGAAGGGGGACACAGCCTAGCTCATTGATATATTGACTGAAGACAACAATAACAGCAAGACATTAAAACATGCTGCTGTTGCTCTTGTCATAGTGGATATCTTGAAGGTTAGTTTCACGACAATTGAATACCGAACCAGTCAGAGAGCAGCTTTCACAATGCTGATGACATCACAATTGCCTACTACAACACTGAAGCTAGCAGTTGAAATCACAGAGGAAACTGTGATCTTCAAACAGTAGAATTAAAAGTTAACTTAGTAAACTGATATTGTATAAATCAAATATTCAACAGTCTGACTCATGCATATCCTCTACATACATTCATATATATCTATAAAAATAGGGGATATGTGACTGGTTGTTGTTGGATACATCATTTATTTGAACGAGCAGTGTGTGATCTCGGTTGACCTCATGAGTGGCAGAGTGACGGGTGAGGTCCCGAGGACACACACTGCAAGTTCAAATAAATGATGTATCCAACAACAACCCATCACATGTGTGATAAATGCAACAGGCTCCTCTTACTTTTGTTTGGGTTATTTTTATTTTATTTTGTGTTTTTTGTTGGGACTATTTGTGATGTGGTCCATTTGAGGTGTGAAAGTTTACTCTGTGTGGCATTTGGCAGTGTGTAGTTTTTCATTGGTTGATATTTTGTGAATGGGCGACATTGTGGATTCCGATTGGTTACTTGGAGCATGGCAAAAGTGTTCTGATTGGTTGAGGGGTGTGACTGCGTGTTTATGGGTTGGGCATCCGGCTGTGGCACTGTTTCTGGTTAGTTGGCAGGGTGGAGTCGAGAGGGAAGGCTGACTTATGCTTGATGGAATACTTTGCAGTGGATTGGGCCTATTTTAGAGTTTGAGGAGCATGGCAAGAAGTACGAAGGAGCCGGTAGATGAGGGAGTTGTCTGGGAAGGAGTTATCGGAACGGCGTTGGAGAAGTGGTTCGCTTATGAAGGATGGGAGAACGTGTTTTTTTTTTGGAGGTGCTTCCTGAAGTTGAGGGATTTTGCTTCGACTGCGGTTGTGGATTTGGGCAGGAAGAGCCTGAAGAACTTAATGACTGATTATTTTGATTTTGATTATTTTTTTTTTTTTTTATTTGCTTCTTGTGGGTGCTTAGTACCGTGAATTTATGGCTTGAAGAGCCTGAAGATTTGTTGGATCATTTTAATACTGTGGATTTAGGGATGGAAGAGCCTCAAGATTTTCTGGTTCATTTTACTAGTGTGGATTTACGGCTAGAGGAGACTGAAGACAGCCAAAGAGGTTGGTGACTAAGTGTAATGAAACTGCAAGTAAGAGTAACAAACTAGTGCCGGTGGGAGGTAGTATGATTGACAGCAGGGTGTTGGATAAACAGTGGTTGATTGACGGCAGGGTGTTGGATAAATGTTAGAAGCACCGTTTATCCAACACTAGTGAGAATAAATGGATTTATTCTATTGTTATGAGCCCACGCCTATTGCATAAATATATATACACACACACATATACACTACCAGTCAAAAGTTTTAGAACACCCCCATTTTTCCAGTTTTTATTGAAATTTAAGCAATTCAAGTCCAGTGAATAACCTGAAATGGTACTAAGGTAAGCAGTAAACTGCTAGAGGTTAAAAAAAAAGTTTAAGTTGGCAAAAACTGCTGTAGAGAAATTGCAAAGAAAGCCAAGGTGTCAGTGAGTACAGTTTCCTACACCATCAAAAGGCACTTGGAAACTGGAGGAAACTCTGACAGGAAGAGGTCTGGCAGACCCAAAGCCACAACAGAATTGGAAGACAAGTTTCTAAGAGTCAACAGCTTGTGTGATAGTCGGCTCACAGGACAACAGCACAGAGTGACTGGCACCCTGAACCAAAAGGGCTACCACAGCATTTTGCAGCGCCATGCAATAACCTCTGGTCTACGCCTAGTTGGTCAGGGGTTCATCCTACAGCAAGATAATGACCCAAAACATACCTCCAAGCTATGTCAGAACTACTCTATGAGAAAGAACAAGACAGTAGGCTTCAAATCATGGAATGGCCAGCACAGTCTCCAGACTTAAACCCCATCGAACTGGTTTGGGATGAACTGGACAGAAGGGTGAAAGCAAGCAACCTACAAGTGCAACACATTTGTGGGAACTTCTGCAACAGTGTTGGGAAGAACTTCCCGAATAATATTTGATGTCCATTGTAGGAAGAATGCCACGAGTGTGTTCGGCGATGAGTCAAAAATTTAGATTAAATTTTGTTAAACAAAATGATTCTATGATTTCTTTTTTATCTCCAATTGTTTATTTGTTCTATGCTTTAATTTCAGAGTACATTGAGACATTAACCTGTGTAAATTTCAATAAAAACTGGAAAAATGGGGGTGTTCTAAAACTTTTGACCGGTAGTGTACATATCTATATCTATCTACAGTATCTATCTATATAATATCTCTCTCTCTATATATATATATCTATATATATATTATACTATAGTTAGGGTTCAAGGATCACTTCTATGTTAAAAGGACACTGTCAATCTTTTTTGCGTCATATTTATTTTTAGATAAAATCACATATTTTATGATTGCTTACCTTCTCTAGATTTCATTGATGTTGCTGGTTGTTTTATCTGCCTCTTTGCTTATTAGAACTGAAATGCATGGTAATGTATAGCTATACACAGCCTTGTTTTGCTACAAATCATTGAACTACTCTTATTTCATACTTTCTGAACATCAAAAACACCCTCAAACAGTACAACCACTCATGATGCAATAGTCTGCTCTACTTCCACTGCACAATGATGGCTAGATTGTACTGGGGTGTTCCTGAGTCCAGGAAGGATGCATTGGGAGTTGGTCAAGAAATGTAAACAAACATTTTGGTGTGGTAACACCAGTGTGGTGGGCACTCAGTTTTTCACTTTCTAAAAGGTAACTGAATCAAACTACCAGCTGCATCAACAGTATCTACAGAATGCGAACAATCATAAAATGTGTTTTTACAACTAGGCACACTTTGAGGCCTAAGGGGGTTGACAGGATCCTTTAAACCCAAAATTGTGCACTTTAATAACTTTGCAACCGTACGACCAATGCGCATAAATTTTTGCATGAACTGTCAGGTACCACAGATCTCTTGATGTGACAAGTTTTGTTATAGTCAGATGTGGAGATTTGGAGTGTTAAAAAGTGTGAAAATTACCATTTGGGTGCAAATCCTATGTCATGTTGTTTCTCCGAAACGGCTTGAGGTTTTGGTCTGACATTATTAGGGTATATGGGGGTCTGGGTCGCAGATGTGCCTTTCGAAGGTTTGGTGAAAAAATATTAATCTGTGCAAAAGTCATTAAACTTTTAAGTTTCCCATTATATGCTATGGGAAAAATTAGATGTGCCGTGCAAAAACAGTTTCTGCTTTCACGAAAGCAGTAATTGCTTTCCTAAATGGGAAAGTAGTGTTGTGCCTCCGCCATCTTGTTTTCAGTTAGTGGCATGGACAAAACATGGTAAATCAAAAAATACTGTCCCTTGGTAAACACCAACAGTTATGTTTACCTAATTGGGGCCCAAGGAACCGGGCATTAGTTTTTAGAAATAGTGGCCAGCAATATTTTTCTTATTGGCCACTGATAGTGTCGATTTGTGACACTACTGCTGCAAACTGCGGCACTACCTTTATGAAAATGCTGCAAAATGCAGCACTGTTGCACAAAACAGAGGTGGTTCTGCCACAAACTGTAGCACTGTTTTGTGAAAAATGCCGCAATTTGTGGCATTAACTTTCAAAAAATGCACTGGTCGCTGAAAAAAACCCAAATCCTTTCCTGGCCATTTTTCAGCCAAACTAATGCCAGAATCTGATTCCTTTGCCCCTGTTTAGGTAAACACATGCTGGTGTTTACCTAGATAAAGGATGTTTTTATCCTTTAACTGCCTCCAAGGGGGCCGAGGCATGCTTACATTAGAAACATGTTTTGCAGACATCGGGATGCCCAATCCCCGTATCAGCAGTAGAAGCCACAACTCCCCAGTCTGGGACACTGGGGAGCCAACTCCCAGCATCCCAAGATGTCTCCCCCCCTGCAGTGTGGGACACTAAGGAGCCCACTCCCAGTGTCCTGAAATATGCATTTTAATGGTTTGCTGACAGCAGGGTGCCCAATCCCCATGCCGGCACTAGACCCCCCAAATGTGGGACACTAGGGATCCCACTCCCAGTCTCCTCAGATATGTCCTACCCCCAGCACTGTGGGACACTGGGGAGCCCACCCCCAATGTCCCAAAATATTTTAAAACTTGTTCCTGTCAAAAAAGAAAACAGTCCCCTGACATCTTTGTTTTTTTTAAATCCTGAAAAAAAGAAAATGGTCCCTCATCTACCCTGTCCACCTCCCCCATTCCGACCCTCCCACTGAGCACCCACCACCCCACACCCCCCTTGCCCTATACTTACTACCGGGGATCGTCAGCTGTCATCTTCTGTGGACTGGGACACATCTGTACTCTTTAAAGCCAAACTGAAGAATCAAGGTAAGTGCTGTATAATGTCTTTCAATGGTGTTTTTAGCTTATGGTGATATATCTGCCATTTTTAGGTATTTTTTCACCAAATTTTCAACATGAGCTTTTGGGACACCATCTGATGAACACTGTCACTGTTATTTCATTAATCAGGCCCATAAGGTGATTTCGTGGTTGCTGCATGAAATCACCTTTTGACCCCCCTTCAGCAGGGGGGTCAGTACCAAGGATGGGGCCCTAGCTAAAGGGGACCCACAGAGAGCCTCTGGAGGCAGGGGTACTATTACAAGGGGGGAGGATGGCGGTGTGGGGGAAGGGGAAACCATCAGGGCCAGGATAAATGGTTCGGATAAGAGAGGGTTAAAGGGGACACCTATTCAGAGGGGGTTTGAGTTAAGTGGGCAAAATAACGAGGGAGGCAGAAAGGGGAGGGTGACAAGGGGGTCTCTAATAAGGCAGGAAGACTCCCATGGAATTGAGATCATGAATAAAGGGAGGGATGGGGGGCTGAGAGGGCATAGTGGAGGTAACCATAAGGATGATGGCGGTGTTAAGGTTCTGTTATTGGGAGACTCGATGATTAGGGGTATCCAGTGGGAGGGACAGGGGGGTGGATGCCATAGCCAGGTGAAGGTAGTGAGTATCTCTGGGCTGACAGTGCACATAGCAAAGTTCATGGTTGTAAATGGTTAGGGATTGTGGAGGAAACTGGATTTCTGGCATTTGGGAACTAACGATCTAGAGGGAAATAGCTGTTGGAAATCCAAGCAAGGTTCCAAGAACTTGCCAGAGTCTGTCGGGATAATGGATGCAACATTTCCTTTTTGGAGATATTGCCAGTACCAAAGGCCTCTGTGGAGAAAAAAATGAAGCTCACAGAGGTTAATGACTGGCTAAGGAAGTCGGGTGAAGAGAGTGGGTTGGGGGCGTTAGGGAACTGGAAAGGAGTTTGGGAGGATAAGGGACTATATGCCAAGGACAGGCTTCATCTTGCCCATTATGGAAGGAAGTCCTTAAACAGGGGATGGCTGACTACATTCAAGAAAGGTGGGGTTTAAACTTGTGAGGGGGGGAAGGGATAAGGGAGGGGCTGACCAGAAGCCCTCTCCTCCAGATGGGAGTAGCCTTCAAGCCCAAGGGGGGAAACAGACTGGGGTGGAGGTTTCAGGAGGAGCAGAGGGAGGATGGAAGTATAAGGAATCTGGGTGGGGTTCGACAAAGAGGATCAGGGATAAGGGGTGGGGGTTGGTGTTAGTAAATGCCAGGAGCTTGGGAAACAAGTTGCCAGAGTTCCAGGCCATGCTGTTCGGGGGGGGGTGGATGTGGCGGCGGTCACGGAGACGTGGGCCAACAAAAACCATGACTGAGACCTAAACGGATGGGGTACACTATGCTTAGGAAGGACAGAAAGGAGGGCAGAGGGGGTGGAGTGGCTATGTTCATTAGAGATGACATAGAAATTGCTAGGGTAGAAGAGGCAGAGGGAAACATGTAGGCCTTATGGGTCACCTTACGATCCCCAGCAGGAGATAAGGTCAAGTCGGGTGTAGTATATAGGCCCCCCGGGATGAGTGATGTTCTAGAGGATAGTTTGCTGGACATCATTGCTCAGTGTGGACCAAAAGGGGAAGGAGTGGTGTTGATGGGGGACCTCAATATGCCAGGTACAAACTGGGGAACCATGTCCTCTAAGGTGGCCAAGGAGCAGAGGCTGCTGGACCGCTTCCAGAATGTGTTCTTAACACAGCATGTGATGGAGCCCACAAGGGAGGCATGTCCTGACATGGTTCTGGCAGATGGGGATCTGGTAAGGGACCTGGTTGTACAGGACCCCCTGACTGGGAGCGACCACAATACTGTCTGGTTTCAAATAAGCATGGGGGGAGGGGGGGGGAGATCTAGGACACTGACAGTGGACTTCAGGGGGCAGACTTTGTGGGCATTGGAAATATTCTCAAGGATCACTTGAAGGGGATTACATCAATGACAAGTGTGGAAAGCAGATGGGAGGCCATAAAATGGGGACTTCATGAGGCAGTCAGGATCTGCGCTAAGTTGAAATGTAAGGAAGCAAAGTCACATAAACCATGCTGGTGGCCCAGTGAGGTACAGGTAGCAGTCAGAGAAAAGAAGGCGGCCTACAAAAAATATAAAACAACAAGAGGGGATAGGGATAAGGAAATGTACCATCTTGCATCTAGAAAAGTCACCCGGATGGTGAGGGAACAAGTCCAGTAAAGAGCAGCGGCTGGCACAGGGATACAAGGGAGGGGAAAAGGGTTCTTCCGCACATTGGGAGTGGAGAAAAACTATGGCCATCTCAGCAGATTGAGATCAGAAGGAGGGGTGGGTGGAAGAGGCGAGGGACCAGGCAGAGTTATTTAACGAAAGTACTTTGGCTCCTGTGTTCACTAGGGAGGGGATGGACATCTACAAAGCAAGGCACGCAGGGGATAGAAGCGGCAGTGAGTGGGATCAGGGGAGCAACAGAAATGGAGCAAGAGGGAGGGAGAGGTACCCCAGGGGTGTCACATCTGGATAAGGAAAAAAAGGCCAGTAAGGTGGAGGGGACGGATGATGCTATCTCCACCAAAAGGGTGTGGTTAGCCCTCAAGGCCCTAAAGAAAGGCAAATCTCCTGGGCCGGATGGCATTCATCCGAGAGTACTATGGGAATTGGTGGACATACTGGCTGTACCTCTGGCGGAGCTCTTCAACAGGTCACTTGAGACAGGGAGGGTACCTAGATTGGGCGAAGAAATGTGGTGCCAATTCAAAGGGGTTGAGGAAGTACCAGGTAACTATAGACCCACTTAGTTTGACCTCGTAGTGGGAAAATTAATGGAGAGTATACTAAAGGAACGATTGGGGTGTACTTGGAGGAGGGGAGGTCTGGATAGTCGGCAACATGGGTTTGTGCCGGTAGATCATGTCAAACCAATCTTGTGGAGTCTCTACCGAATGGGTAACATCAGAACTGGACAGGGAAAGCCTGTGGATGTATTATTCTTGGACTTCAGCAATGCGTTGACTCTGTCCCCACAATGGTCTGGTGGAGAAACTGATGGGTTAGGAGTAGGCCTTTGATGGTCGCATGGATTGAAAACTGGCCAGCTGGACGCACCCAGAGAGTAGTGGTCTGTGGGGAGCTCTCAACCAGAGAGAGGTTGGTAGTGGGGTACCCGAGGCTCGTCCTGGGTCCGATCCTGTTTAATGGCTACATATCGGACATCAGGGAGGGTATAGGGTGAAATGAGTCTTCATGGATGACTCCAAGATGGAGCAGTAGTTGAGGGAGAAGAGGAGGTCGGCCCTGCAAGGGACCTGGACACCCTGGAAAGCTGGGCTCACACATGGAAATTAAATTTCAATATCACCAAGTGCAAGGTGTTGCATCTTGGTCGGGAAACCCTAAACACAGGTACACCCTGGGAGGGGAGGCGCTGGAGGCCTCAATAGGGGAAAAAGACCTAGGGGTCATGGTGGATGCATGTATGAATAACTCTGAGCAGCGCAGGAGAGCGGCTAGCAAGGCAAACAGGATGTTGGGATGCATCATAAGGGGGATCACCTCTAGGAGCAAGGAAGTGATTCTGCCGCTGTACAATGGACTGGTTAGACCACACCTTGAGTACTGTGTCAGTACTGGAGACCACACTTGAAGATGGACACACAGCTCCCTGGAGAGGGTACAGAGGAGGCAACCAAGATGATACGAGACTAGGATTTGACGATGAGGACAGACTTGAGGAGCTCTGCCTGTTTTCACTGGAGGACAGGAGACAGGGGGACATGACTGAGGTCTTCAAGCACCCAAGGGAATAAATAGGGTAAACATGGAGGGATCTTTAGACTGAAGCAGGGAGGTATCACCAGAGGCATGGTTTGAAGTTGGAAGGTGGAAAGGTGAGGGGGAAAAGAGGAGGAGGTTTTTCACTGAGAGGGTGGTGGACCCTGAATGCACTGCCTGGCGAGCTGGTTCAGAGATCCACAGTGGAGGGCTTCAAGAGAGGGTGGGACAGACACAGAAAGTGGATGTATCAGATGATGGCCTGTCCCAGGGGGGTGGGGATGGATGATAGGGGTTTCTGGAGCACAAGAGATGGGAGGGCCTCGGCACCCAACTAAGGATCTAAGGTTCGAGCAGACTCGATAGACCGTAAGGCCTAATCTGCTGGCAAATAGTATGTTAGTATGTTAGTATGACTGAGTAATGAAATGACAGTGTTCATGAGGTGGGGTCCCGAAAAGCCCACGTTGAAAATTTGTTGAAAAGATACCTAAAAATGGCCACATTATGCGTGGTCATTGACATTTTTCTATGCACGTGCATAACTTTGGTAATTATAAATATTTTCTCTCCAAGTTTTCATCACAGACATTTTTTCACACCACCTCATGAACGGTACAGCTGTCATTTTTCACATCCTGCCCGCAATGTGTTTGTGCACCTGTAGTGCGGAATAGCATTTTGCCATGGATTTAAAAATGTTCACCTACGGGGTTTATGAGGTGGGGTCATAATAAGACTATGTTGAACATTTGGGGTCAATATATGAAAAAATGTCAAAGTTATGCCCATTCATTGCAATTTCACTAAGCCAGATCCTAACTTTGGAAATGACATATTTTGACGCCACATTTTCAACATAGCCTTCTTATTACCCCACCTCATGTATGTCATAGGTGTCAGTTTTCAAATCATGCCCAAAATGTGTTTTCACACCTGTGCCATGGAATGGTGTTGCAGTTGTGCCAAATTACATTTTGGCATGGATTTGACAATTTCTCTGTACTTGGGTACATGAGGTGGGGTAATAAGACAGCTATGATGACAATTTGGTCACAGTTGTTCTACACATGGAAGCCCACACCTACATACATATGCACATCTATGGAGGGATGGGAGTGCAGAGCCCTCCACAGACAAATAAGGATATGATTATACTAGCTGAAAAAAAGGAAATTCATTGCAAAAAAACTTTGTCAATGCATCAGTTAAGGTTCATATTAAAGCAGCAAAGGTATGGAAATGCGGTGTTAGAGTTTCCAACCCTGAGACCCTGCCCCAACCCTATTACTCCACCCCACCCTCCACACACCAACAGGAGTCAGGGTGTGCCTTGGGGTCATCGACCCTAACGCTCACCCCATTCTCCTATGCTGTACCTTCTCAGCTTCCTTACACATGGAATGGGGTGACAGTTAGGGTCAATGACCCTAAGCTACACCCTGACTCCAGCTGGTGTGTGGAGGTGTGGGTGAGGGGTAGCATTGGGGGGGCGGGTGGTGATGTTAGACTGGAAAACCCTAACACCACGTTTCCATACTTTGTTGTTTTAATATGAACCCTAACTGATGCATTAACAAAGTTTTTTGCAATGAATACATATATATATATATATATATATATATACACACACACACATATATACATACTTTATAGCTGCATGGTAGTGCAGCTATAGTTAGGGTTGGCAGGCCACTTCTATGTTAAACCCCAAAGTTTGCACTTTAATAACTTTGCTACCATTTACCTGAAATTTTGTGTGCACGGTGTCCAATCATAGATCTCTGGATCTGGAAAGTTTCTTTCCAGTTGGATGTACAGTTGCAGAGCTGTAGAGTGTCAAAAATGTGTAAAATCATGAACTTTTGCACACTTCTTTGTCAGGCTACACAGAGCGAACAATGTGTCTGTCTGGCTTCAAATATACATTTGTATATGTGGTGTGGGTCAGGGTGGTGTCTTTTGAAGATCTGGAGAAAAAATATTAATCTGTTCAAAAGTTATGGAAGTTTTTCATGTCCTATTTTAGCCTATGGGAAAATTTATATGGGTGACATGAAAACTTTGATAACACATTTTCGTTTTCATGCTCTGGATTTTTGTTTTCGTGCTGCTGCCACCTTGTTTTCAGTTAGCAAGAGACAAAAAATGTAAATTGAAAAATAGTGCCTCTTGCGAAATACCAACACTTGTGTTTACCTATTCGGGCCTTGAGGAATTTGCCCTTGGCATCAGTTTTTATGCAGGTAATCTGGAAATATGTTTTTCAAAATTGTTCCACCATTTTGCCATTTTATTTTTGTGAAAACTTTTTTGTGTGCACAATAATAGCCATGCACAAAATAATATGTGGCTCCTCAAAATATTTTTGTGCATGAAAAGATTTTATTATGAAGTATAGGGATGTCACAAAAACATTGTTGTTTGTGCAAAAACGATGCTCGAAAACATTGTCCCATGTGTTTTCTTTGTCACTTCATTGTGCCAAGGTGGATTGTGCTTTTGGGCTGAAATTTGCTGGGTGGCAAGCCCTGGTCCCACAAATGTGTCTTTTGGTGGCTTGGACCCAAACTATGCAACGGGACCACAGTTACAGCATTCAGAAGTTGAGAAATTTCCCTTAGGATAACACTGTGGCACCCGCAGCGCATTTCGGTGCCCTTATCTCAAAAACGATTCGAGATATGGATTTTTTGCTACCCACTGCTTAGTCCACTTAGGTGGACTAAGCATGCGTGGAGGTTTCAAAATCTTGATTACAACTGCAATGGAATTTTTTCATAGTTCCTATGGTTACTAAGATATTGCCAAATATGTGTTACAAGGATTCCTTTTCAGTACTATGGGGCTGCTGTATGGCTCTGTGCTAATGTGTAAGTGGGAGCGCAGGGCCCAGAGGGCCCATGCTCCCACAGATGCATACCATTATGCATAAAATGGGCAATGTGAAGGGAGCGCAGGGCTTGGAGGGCCCAAGTTCCCACAAACACATGCCAGTTACCAGCTACATTACACTTTCTCAAAAAGAAGGGAAATTCATTGCAAAAAACTTTGTTAATGCATCAGTTAAGGTTGATAGCACAGCAACAAAAGCATGGAAATGTGATGTTAGGGTTACCCCCCTTACTACTCCCCACCCTCCACACACCAACAGACAACGGGGTGTGCCACAGGGTCGTCAGACCCAACTCTCACCCTATTCTCCTATACTGTAGCATGTCAGCCTGCTTACACATGGAATGGGGTGAGAGTTGGGCCTGATGACACCTTGCACACCCCAATGTCTGTTGGTGTGTGGAGGGTGGTAGGGGGGGTAACTAACATCACATTCCATACTTTGTCGCTGTGCTATGAACCCTAACTGATACATTAACAAAGATTTTTGCAAATATATATATATATATATATATGTAGAGATATATATATATATATATATATATATATATACTGTAGATAGATTATATATATATATATATATATACACACACACATACACATATCCTGTTAAGGTTGAGGCACAGAATGTAAGTACAGTGCAAGCCATGTAAATGAGACGCACTTAAGTGGGAGGGCTGCTTAAGTGGGACGTCTCCAGTGTTACTGATTTGTGCAAGTGTTAAACATAATGGTCTGTTCATGTTTATAGGGGACTCCTAATTTGGTGACCGCCACTTTAGCAAGACCCCTGACACCTGTTTCACAGCTAATTACATCCAAATACTTTGACAGTTTTGAATACTGTAATCATGTGTATTGGGCTGTAATCAGCTGCAAACAGTTAAAAACAGTTTAGGGATTAGGGATTTGTGTTTCTTATCTTGCGCTTCACTCTGTGCTCTGTACATGCAGGCCATTCTAAGTGAGTGGTGTCAAACTCAAACTGCAAGAGGAAGAGGGAGGGGAAAGACAGCAAAATTGATGATGTCCTTATGCTGTGGTTTTCACAAGCTTTAGAAAAGGGTGCTTGCATCTCTGGCTCAATGCTAAAGGGAAAAGCTTCCGATTTTGCCACTCAGATGGGCCATGCAAGTTTTGATGCTACCAACGGTTGGCTATCCAGGAGGAGGCAGTGGCCTCAGACTGCTTTTAAGAAAGAGCATGGTGAAAAGCAAAATGCAGATGCCAGTGCTGCTCATACCTGGACAACAGAAGTGCTGCCTGGTCTTCTGTCTGGTAATCAGCCCACAGATGCATGGAATGCAGACAAGTCTATTTTACTGTGGTTATCCAGATCATGGCCATGCTTTAAAGCACAATTACCTAATCAGTGGGAAGAAACCCAAAGACGGCATCTCAGTGTTATGCTGCACTAACCAGACCGGGACTGAGAAATGTAAACTAGTTGTAACTGGCAAAAGTAAACAATCTAGCTGTACCAAGGGACCTTAAACATTTACCTGTGAATTACATTAGTCCTGCCAATGCCTGGATGACTGGTGCGATTTTCCAGGATTGGCTGTTGGCTTGGGATGCTGAACTACAGAGAAACAAGAGAAAATTTCTCGTTTGTTGACAACTGCTCAGCACACCCGCATGATCTTGACAGATGTCTGAAATCTATAAGGCTTGTGTTTTTCCCACCCAACACCACAAGCATCATACAGCCTATGTATATGAAGTTGGAGCAATCAGAGAAGTTGTCGATAAAGCACCATCTACTTCGTCATCCTTCTTCATTCTGCTCCAGATCGCCGATTTGATTTCTTCTTCCATGAATCAGAAGATGAGGATCACAAAGTCTACACTGTGCTTTAAGCAATATACAGTAGACTGTACTGCACAGTATGCCATAAGCACAAGCATGAGAACATTTCACTGTACAGGAGTTGCACAAGTATGTGAAAAAAATATCACAATCACTTCCCTTCCATTACAGATTTCAGCAGTGCTAACACAGTAACCGTACAGAAGCACAATAAGACCGCACTTACAACAATAATGTACTGTACAGTACTGAGACTTATCACACCTCTGACAGCAAGGTAAACTCCATAATGAAAAAGTACCTTTGGTTAACAGGGGTGGCCGCTTAAGTGGGACGATCTACTTTTAATCCAGCCATCCAGCAAAGCGTACCTGCCACTGTAAATAAAATGTTAGGGAAAGAAGTCCCTGGAGCCTTGGTGAAATGGCTGTGTTGCTCCCCGGTGATAGATGATCTTGTGGCACAACATTGCCATTACCCTAACCATGGCACTGTCTACCCAGAGAAAGTAAAATACTAACACACCAGTGCTTGAGTAGAGGGTGCTGAAGTTTGGGTAATGACAACGCTGCACTACCTGACCATTCAAACCCAAAGAACACCACAGCACAGATTAACCAAGGCTCCAGATTCTTTTTCCCCTAACTTTTTATATCAATGCAGTTTGTGTTTCAGTCCTTACAGATGCTTTAAGGTTTTTTTTTTTAATTAATGTCATTATTTTTTTAAAAAGATACACAAGTGACACAGTACAGTATAATCTTCTTCAGGCACAGCCTGCAGACCCATATGTAAGGGGCATGGACCTGTAGTTGGCTTTGTGCAGGGCTCTCCAAGACCTACACAAACCAGCAAACCCTATAGGCACAACATTGGACCTATAGACTGCTTGATGCAGGGATCTGTGGGCCTTTCACAAAACAAACAGACCCACAGGGAATGGCACTGAATCTGCAGAATGCTTGCTGCAGGGCCCAGCATGCCCTACACGAAGAGGAAGATCCAATGGGCAAGTCTGAAAGTTCCAATTGAGTGGTCATAAAGGGGGGTAGTAAGTAGCGCATCCTTAAAGTTATGGGTAAACGGGTCACCTGATGGCCCAATGGGTGGTGCTATGCACTCCTGTGCTGGCTACCCGATTTCAGAAGTGAGCTCAGGATGCTGGGTGGCCACGGTGCTGGGGAGCTGCTGCCTCTCAGGAGTGCTACCAGGACAGGGAGCCAGGGTATCTGGTTCTGCTACTCTAGTGACTCCCTGCAGTTGGCCTTGAAGACTGCAGGAAGCCAGAGTAGGGTGAAGCTGACATAAGGCAGCATCAGACATCAAGGGAGGTGGGCAGAACTCAAAACATCAATGTCAGGCAGGCTTTTTGCAGCCCTGAATACTTGACCTCCACCCATACCATCAAAGCTGCACCTGCCGAGAATCTGAATCCTGACTCGGGAAGGGGGCGTCCTCCTCTTCTGGCCCCACCATGGGGGCGGGCAAACCATGGGGGATTTGAAATAGGGGCTAGTGGGGGTCAGCAGAGACAGGGCTGAGCAGCTGCCTGATCATGAATAGGGGTAGAAAAACTTCTATGGGCTGGCCTGGTGATGCAGAGTGCTAAGATGCTGCAGAGACTTACCTCTCAAATGCATCGATGACCCAAGTTTGGGAATGAGCTTGAGTTGGCAGTGGTTGGCAGAAGGGAGAGGGCTGGGAGAGAAATGAGTGGCCACTTATCAGCTCTCCTCTCCCAGATTGTGGTGGTGGGTTATTTCGGCTTTTGGCTGCCACCATGTGGAGGGCTAGTGGTAGTGCTGAGCTCAGAGTGGCAGACTGTGGTAAGGGATGGTGGAAGGACCCCCAGTTCAGGAGTGCAAGCATGGCTCCATGTGCATGCATCCTCTGTACTGCCACAGGTCTTGGAAGGGAGAAAATGGATAAGAGGTCTGCTTGGGCTCCATGATGCCCCGCCTGCCAGCACTCTGCTCCACATTGCCACCTGGCTAGGACTCAGAACTGGAGATGTGTCTCCAGGTGGGGAGGACATCCCTCCTCTGCCTTCCCCCTAACACAGGTGGCAATCTCCGGGGGTCTATGGGACCCCAACTGGGTTGAGACCATTCGCCAAACAGGAGGGGGCAGGGATGGAACGGATGCCCGAAGGGAGAAAAATAGATGATGTAAGGAAAAATAAAACCTTCTATGGAAAAGAGAGTTTTGGGTGATCAAAAAAATAGACTGTGAAAAAAAAAAAACCTAAGTCCCAGCAACTGCGCAGTTCATGTTTTTTTGGGCTGGGGGTGTTTGTTTTGGTTTTACATATTTTTTTAATCACACATAATGTCATTTGTAATATTTCTTTCCAGTTTGAGGGTCCAGGTGCTTAACACCCTCTCACGACTATACAAATTTGAGGTTTGAATTTGGCCCCAAAATATGTCTTTGGAGACACCAAATTCAATCCTCTTTTGGGCAAAAACACCACAAAATCTCTGTGTGTGTACAGTGTGTTTTTTTTTTGGGAGGGGACTACTTTTTTAGCCTTTCTTTAGGTTACTGAATAGTGACAGATGACCACAGCATAAGACAGAAAATGGCCAAGGTGACAGGATGGCTATGTTGGTCATCCACTGTGTGACTGAAACCAGCTGAAGCACCCTCCCTTGCCTACCCATTCAAACCGTGGATCTACAAGGTACGGCATCCCCCTGCATGGGCTGCCTGCTGCTGCGCACCCTGGCTCTGACTGAAGCTGGCCGAAGTGCCCTCCCTTGCCTACCTGCTCAAACCTCAGATCTGCAAGGTACGGTGTCCCCCTGCATGGGCTGCCCACTGCTGCATGCCCCGGCCCGGACTGAAGCTGACTGAAACACCTTCCCTTGCCTACCCACTCAAACCTCGGATCTGTAAGGAATGGCATCACCCTGCACGGGCTGCCCACCGCTGCATGCCAGGCCTGGACTGAAGCTGGCCGAAGCACCTTCCCTTGCCTACCCACTCCAACCTCATACCTACAAGGTATGGAATCCCCCTGCATGGGCTGCCCACTGCTGTGTGCCCTGGCCTGGACTGAAGCCAGTCAAAGCACCCTCCCTTGCCTACCTGCTCAAACCTCGGATCTACAAGGTACAACGTCCCCCTGCATGGGCTGCCTGCCACTGTGCGCCCCGTCCCGGACTGAAGTCCCTCCCTTGCCTACCCACTCAAACCTCGGATCTACAAGGTACGGCACCGCCCTGCATGGGCTGCATGCCGCTGCACGCCCCGACCCGGACTGAAGCTGGCCGAAGCACTCTCCCTTGCCTACCCACTCAAACCCTGCATCTACAAGGTACGGCATCCCCTGCACAGGCTGCCCACCGCTGTGCACCCTGTCCTGGACTGAAGCTGGCCGAAGCACCCTCCTTTGCCTACCCACTCAAACCTCAGATCTACAAGGTACAGCGTACCCCTGCACAGGATGCCCGCTGCTGCGCGCCCTGGCCCGGACTGAAGCCGGCAAAAGTGCTCTCCCTTGCCTACCTGCTCAAACCTTGAGATCTACAAGGTACAGAACTCTGGCTTCAAATACAGTGAGTGACTGGCTGCATAAGCAGGTGCTAAGGACCCTATTGGTGATTGTTCTCCATTTTATCCAATCACCTTCCTCTTGTTCTCCAGGGACCTAAATTCAGACTTACGGGGCAATGTTCTTCACTTCTGCAGGCTGCCCATAAAAGTTTCTGGGCCACAAGGGAACGTAGTTGCTTATGGGGGGTTACAGGCTTGTTAGCCTGCCCGCTGGGAACTGCACAAAATGATGGTCACTCCCTGCTAAACTGCAGGCTTGTTCCTGGGACAAAGAGCTGAATGCAGCCTTAAGTCACCAGATAAGAAAAGATAACTACGGTCAGTATTTTCTCCCTCCACCCTCCCCCACCCCAGGCCTTGTTAAATCCACTCTGGCTCCTCCTCTATACTCCTTGAGATCTCTCACTTGGCTGAAGGGTATTTACCACCCAGCCTACCTAACTCTATGATAGCTCAGCAGATTACTGCCTTATCCACTATGGCTAGGTTAATATTCCTGTGCATTTCATCCTGCCTGTTCCTCTATACAGCAGTCTACCTCCTAGCCCTAATCCCTATGCACCCACCTATACATTGTGAGTCAGTCACTCCCTACCACTTTAATCATGAATCCCTGTCTACTTACATACCAATCCCCCATCTGCCAAAACGTGATGTTGCCTACCTAGGACATTGGCTAGCCAAAAGGCTTCAAACATCAGCATTTGCTACTTCCCATCTCAAACGACATAGTGCCTCCTCCATCAGACCTTTACTCCTTCTTCTCCTGCTATTAATTTTACTGGGAGACATTGAGCTTAATCCTGGACCAGCAAGTCATTCCCCTGCCACCCTCCCCACCATAGTACCACATCAAGTAAAGAAAGGATTGAAAATAGCACATTTAAATGTGCGCAGCCTTAGATGAAAAATGCCAGCGCTAGAAGCCTGGGTCAATCATCACTCTGCTGACATTCTAGGCCTCTCTTAGACTTGGCTGAAACCAAGCATCAGGCAACATGAGGTTGCCCTATCTGGGTACAAATGCTTCAGGCTGGATCGTCAGGACAAGAGGGGCAGTGGTGTAGTTATGTACGCTAGAGACAACCTCGTGGCTACCCGAATTTCTGTACCTGGACCTCAGTCCACTGAGGTGGAAGTGATGTTCCTGTCTGTCACCCTTGGCTCTGTAAAAAAACGAATGGTTGGATGTGTATACTTGTCCCCTAAGGTAGTGTCCACATGCCTCCCCCTCCATCCTAACCTCCCTCACAAACCTCCTGCATCATGACCTGGTGCTCAGGGGTGACTTCTATATTGATTGGTTGAACCCTGGCTCTACTAAACTAACTGCCTCCCTCACTGACTCTAACCTGCTCCAAATTGTTGACAGCCCTCGCGCATCAACTCAAAGTCGGGTACTCGCACTTTACTCGACTGGGTGGTTACCAAGTGTCCCTCCAAGATAAAATCAGTTGAGGTCCTTTCCAATAGTATAAGCGACCACTCTACAACAGTCTGTATCTGGCGCAATAACTTCCCTAACCCCTCACCTAGGGTAATAGTGGCCCAAGATATGTCTAATTTTGACTCTGAAGCCTTTATGGAGGCAACACAAGGTAAGATTGGGGTCCAATAAATACCCTTCTGGATGTTAATTTGGCAGTTGATTTCTTTGTGTCAAAATTCACTGACATTGTTGACCACCATGCTCCTAAGAAGAGATTCCATACAAAAGGGATCAAAGCTCCCTGGCTCTCTAAAGGATTGAGACAGCTCATGTCTACATGCCATAGAGCCTGGCGAATTTACAAGGGTAGTGGGCTACTTGCTGATTGGCACTCTTACAGGTACCTAAGAAACAGCTGCAAGAATGCCATCCAGAAGGCAAAATGCCAGCATTTAAAGAAACTTCAGACAGAGCACTTCTATAGCCCAAAAGAATGCTGGAGGCAGGTTAACTCCCTTTTAAAGGGTAACACCGCTGAGATCCCTAGCTCCCTTGATTCACAAGGTGCCTTGCTCAGTGACCCCTCCTCCATTGCCTCAGGCTTCAATGAGTTCTTTACTGATCTCCAGAAATATACTTCTATCTTTGCCAATCCTTCTCCCCCCCCCAGCCACCAGAAGACTCCAAGGCACCCCCTGCTTTTCACCTAAAACTTGCTACCCTCAAGGATGTCTGCTGGCTGCTCAAGACTCTGAAAGCAGACAGCTCATCAGGGCAGGACACGCCTGAACCGAAATTTCTTAAGTTAGGAGCACATGCCCTCGCTCGCCCAGTCTTTGACCTGTTTAATTGATCCTTCCTCTCTTGTACAGTCCCAGCAAAATGGAAGGTGGCGGTAGTAGTCCCCGTGCATAAGGGAGGACCTACCTCTTCAACTGAAAATGTCTGTCCTATCTCAATATTATGCCCCCTTGCTAAGATACAAGAATGAATACTTTATGACCACCTGCAGAATTACCTAGACCTCCATCAGCTGCTTGCAATCTCCCAGCATGGTTTTAGGAAAACCCAGAGCACCCTGTCTGCCCTTCTTAGAGTCACATCTGACATGTTCAATGCAACAGACCAAGTCCCAGCCACGGGTGCCTTTTTCGTTGACCTGACCAAGGCTTCTGGCTTGGTAAATCGTGATCTGCTACTATGTCAGCTGCAAAGACTTGGCCTTGACTCCAGTAATCTAGCATGGACCCACAGCTATCTCCTTGGCCATACTCAACGGGTGAAATGGGCAGGCTCTCTATCCAATCCAAGGTCCATAACCCACGGCATTCCCCAGGGCACAATAATAGGTCCATTACTTTCTCATTATACATTAATGATCTTCCTACAAACTGTGGTGGTGCCTCAGTCCACCTTTATGCTGATGATGCCATCCTTTACTGCTCTTCCTCAGACTTAGGCTGGCTCAACTCAGCACTGGAATCTGACTTTAGCACCCTTGAGGATTGGTTCCTCCAAAAGCAACTTGTACTTAATACCAAGAAAACCAAGAGCATATTGTTCTCACATACCACTGCACGCTCCCTTCCCCCTCTAACTGTGCTCTCTCATACGTGGGCAGCTCTTGAAACTGTCAAGTCATTTAAATATCTCTGAGTCACATTGGATTCCTCTTTGTCTCTGGATGTTCACGTAGCAGCTCTCACTAAAACCCTTAACCAAAAACTTGGGGTCCTCCATTGTATCTGTCCCTTCCTCACATCAACCGCCTGTTGCAGGATTGCAAGTGCCACTCATCTCCCTCTCCTCATGTATGGGGCACCTTTACACATCTCAACCACCACTGTGGCATCTTCTCACCTTTCTCAGGCCTACCATAGAGTGGGTAGGTTTGCACTGGGGACCAATGCACGGCATCATCATTGTGATGTCCTATCCACCCTTGGTTGGATGCCCTACGATGCTAATCTATGGTATACCACACTAAGCTACATGTATAAGCTTGTCCATCGATTCACACCACCATGCCTAATGGATATCATCCAACGTTGTCTCCCAAAGCGTGCTCTCAGATCGGCCTCTCTACCCCTTCTCGCAGTACCAAACCTACGGCTCTTGGTGGCCCGGAGGTCTTCCGCCTTTGATATTGTGTCCTCCTGGAATTCACTTCCTCCCTCAATCCTGGCCTACTCCTCCCTCTCTCAATTTCAGTGCTCAGTACAAGCCCACCTAGCTGCCCCATCCTGTTCCTGCTTTTGCTGACTCCTGAGCTAGTCAAACCTTTTCAACCTATATACTCAGCACCTCTGGCTTATAATAATGTATACTACAGAATGTTGCATGTTATCCTCTACAATTAAAGCTTGATGTATGTACTTGCTGTGACTTTATATGTGCTTTTTCTATTGAAGGATCCATACTCACTGCATAATGTAGGTGTCAATGAATGTACTATCTTTGTGATGCGAAGTGTCATGTTTTTATCCACAGTTGCTGTCCTTGTTGTTGTAATCAGAACTCTATGTGTAACTTGTGTTGCGTCTACAATTGCACTTCCCAATGTAATGTACTTCCCAGGTCACCACTGAAAGAGAGACTGTTTTTATCTCAGTGGGCCTACCCGGTCACCAAAATTCAATAAATAAATAATGTATATACTCATGTGGCTCTGGTGAAGGAGCATTACATGGGTGTTGGGGTGAGGGCAGGGAGTACCAGTGTCAGGGTTGGGCACTTGACCAATGATAATCTTAGTGATGAGTGGTAGGGGGGTACCAGTGGCGGTCTTGGGCAGAAGTGAAAATTATTTGTGCATTCTGCATTGCGTATTCAATTTATGCAACATAGTTTAAAATTATAGCTTTTAAATCAGCTGCAGGGCAACACTATTGTCCTGTTATCAGCATTGTTAAAGCTGCTCTCTGTTTCTGAGAAAGGCTCTAGCTATAGAATGTGTAATTGTGAAATGCAACCTCCAAAATAAATGACTGTACCATATGCACCCTCTAAAATAAAAGATTGTGACATGTCACAAATGTAATGGATAACATATGCAGCCTCTAAAAAATTTTTAGCAACTAAAATAACTCATTTATCTGTGCACTTTTCATTCCACTAGTATTATATAAATATCAATATACTGTAAAAAAAACTGCATTCATGCATGTGTAAGGACTAATGCACAAAACATAAAAGGCAGGGAAATACATTAGGGGGAAAAGCCTCTGGAGCCTTGGTGATCCTGTGGTGTGCTGTTCCTTAGTGTCTGGAAGGATCATGCAACTGATGCTACCCTAACTTTGGCACCCTCTGTGCATGCATTACTGTGTAAGCATTTTACATCATATGACAAGACAACACCGAAGTTAGGGAAGTGTCAATGCTGCATAGCGTGAGCGTTCAAACCCTGAGGAACAACACACCACAAATTCACCAAGGCTCCATGGACTTTTCCACTAACTTTTTATTTCCCTACTTTATGCACTTAAACCCAAAAAGATGTATTAATGTAGTTTTTTGCAATATCTGCCTGCCTGTCTGTCTGTCTGTCTATCTATCTATCTATCTATCTATCAGTCAGCAGTCTATATGAGAAATCTAATCTAATCTTTGGCCTTTTAGATAAAACATCTTATCAGATACCAGTGCCAACCTGCTTGATAAAAGTATTACACATTATCAGGCACAGTTGTGAACTATAGGTGCACAATAATGGGAACCACTGCACTTTGTCTAATGAATTTTGGGTCTATATATACTCCAGTTTAGAAGGAAGAATTAGATCACAGTGATGCAGCTCATCTAAGTCCTCATAAGATTTACTGAGTACTTGAGATGGCATAATTTGGATGCTGTCCAATGAAATTCATGTAATTTAGACGGACTACATAATGTGGTGCCAGAAGATAGCCAAAGTAGCTTAGCTTTCCTAAACTGGGCTTAAGGGACCTTATTTTGAAATGTAAATCAAACTGCAGTAAGGTAAATCACCTTGTTGGAAGCCTATGAAAGGTCATATTCAAGTTTCTGTAGTCATAATCCGACGAGCAAAATTCCCTGACTGGGACACACATCTAGGTGTCACAGAACAGAGACAGGACTGACAGCTGAGAGACAAAAGCAATAAGGCTTTCGTTAGACTAGATCCGAGGAGAAATTATCACTTTTTATAGCCTTAAACTAGTCATAGTATTAGAAGTTATAATTAAACACATGCCCTTATTTATTGAAAACTGGTAACTGGGAAAGTCATACTGAACCAAGACTTGTTTGCAGGTGCGACCCAGGAGAAGGGAATCGGGAGACAAAACATACAAAGTGGTAGAGTGCAACGACAACATAAAAGAGGAGTATACAGGCTATTATAAAACTTAAGGCACAGGTACAAGTGCAATAAGGCTAAAACAGGCAACCTGCATGGACCATGATGGCATGCAATGAAGAAATAGTGTGGCAATAAGTACAGGTGAGGATCAGTGAGTGCATACTCAGCAGATGAGGGGCAAACTAACAGCAGAAAAATTATAATGGAGTGATACTAAGCCAGGTGGGCTAACAGGCAGTAGACAGTTTAGTTTATTGTAGGAAAACTCCATTGTGCAGGCTCATTCACAAGGAGGTCCTATATGCATGACAGCAGTTTACAGCAGGACGTATACAGCAGATAAGGGAAATACATAAACAATAAAAGGATAGAGAACATACCAGCACCTTATACTAAGATACACAGCAAATTGACAGTATTGTCTGTTATATACTGTACATACCATGTACAAAAGAGCATAAGAAAATTTCTGGAATATGCAAGCAGTATAACAAACTTAGCATGATAAAAGCACATTATGGTCCTGGCAAGCTAAATGCATAGGGAGAAACAGTGACTAGGAAAAGGGTAGAAAGGGTGAGGAGAGAAAATAGGGTGAGTAAATTGATGTGGGCCAGTCATAGGGATCGCAAATATTATAAAAGGATGGATAAGACTGAAGGGGAGAGAAGCGAGGGGGTGGGTAGGTTAGGTGGTGGTGGTAGTGGTTTACAAGAAAAAGGAGGCAGGAAGGGAACAGGGTAAAGGAGAGGGATGGGGTCAGGAAGTGGAAGAATAGAACCAAGGGAGAGTTTTAATTGCAGTTACATGTGACTTTGAGCTTGCTGACCATCAGGGCTTTATAAAGGTTGATCGATATAACACTGGCGAGTTTGAGGATGGATTGCAGGTGATTCCAAGTGGTGGGTAGAGCATAGGAAATAGCCCTTTTACCAAACTTCATATGTGTCTTGGGAATGTTGAGGAGGATGAAATCGGTCTTCCTTAGGGACTAAGTGCTATGAGAGTTGTGGATAAGGGACGAAATGTAACCTGGGAGTTTAAAAGGAATTTTTAGTGTCCATGTTCCTAGATGGGTCAGGCATCTTGTTGCCAAGGAGGTCCAACCTACTGAAGTACATACAGTAAGTCACAATGATGTGTTCGTGGAGAGGCTTTTGTGATGAACTGCAAAGCGAAGTTGTACAAAACATCTAATTTATGCAAGTTGGAAGCAGAGGTACAACCATAAATAATGTCGCCATACTCAAGGAGTGGTAGAAACGTGGCTTGTGCAAGCTTAGCTCTAACAGCAGAAGAGGAAAGAGCGGAGCACATTATCAGCTATGGTTGGGGCAGACAGGGGGTAGCAAGAGGCCCAGGCTGACGTTTGTGGAAGGAATGGGAGTGGGACAAGTTGGGAGGGAAGAGAGACATTATTCCATATGCAAGGATGAGGAGTAAGTAGACTGCTCAGCAGCAGAGTTGAAGTAACCCTGACACAGTCTCCTTCCCTCGTTGGTTTTAGTATAGTTGCATTATTCATTTTGATGCAAATGGCCTCTATGGCCTCTACTATGTATGTAAAGAAGTTATTTGTGCAGACATAAAAAAGAAAAAGAAATATCTTTTTACTTACTTGGCACATATCTAAGTAGTAAAGTACCAGATCATGTTAGCTCCCGGCCCCAAGAAACTTGTCAAGTACTGCTGCATTTGCAGAAATCAGTTGGCACAATTCTGTCATCAATCATAGGAGTTTTAAAAAAAATGCTTTACATAAGTATTTATTTTTACCTGAAAGACACAATTACTGCAGGCCCAGATTAAGCGCACAGCTTTCTATTTGCTGGCCCTCCTTTCTGTTGCTACAGCTACACAACTTCTTGTAGATGCCCTTTTCTGACACCTATTTGTGAGTGGTTTAGCATCACTGAGGTGGGCGTGGAGACTAGGAAGCTGTGCAGTTAATCATTACTTCCAATAGTGTCGTATGGAGTCCAAACCATCCATTGCTTAACCTGACACAAAATGGCTGCCCAGGACAGAATGAGTTAACTCAGAACTGCAATAATTGTTTTACAACTAAAATGAAACACTTTCAAGGACTTTTAAACCTACTGTTCTATACAGATTTTATACAATGCCATCAGAGTTCCAGTAAATGCATGGCATTCTTATTCAGCAAACATAAATTGTAGTTTTAAACATTACCCTCAAACCTGTGCAATGTACAGTACTGTGCCTCAATGTCTACCCAAGACAATTTTTTTTAATACTTATAATTTATTGTTTTCAGAAAAAAAAATTACATACAGGTTATCTCATGTCAGAGATCCCATTGCAAATAAGAAAAGCACATAGGATACATTCAATGAAACAGGCTTTGTTAGTCTAGACATTCTTATTTACGGAAAAGGGGGTATTTCTTCATTTATCAGTTCACAGAAAAATATCCTGAGAAAACCTGCACCCAAGACTTTGAGCAGTCATGTGTTTTAAATAAAGTTTTACCATACATTAGTAACACAACAGCCTGTGTTGTTATGACCCTCTACCAAACAGGAACTCCAACAGATGGTAGCAAACAGTATTAGAGCCCCTCCACGCCCACTGTATCAATGCCTGGGTACAAAAGATATTCCATTATTTAACTAGACTAGCCACCCCAATGATCCCAATTCAACACCATGGGAAAACTACTGTGGCTATTATAAGAAGTTGATTTCCTTATCAACAGTGTAATGCTATACTAAATTAGCAATATACCAAAACTGCAGCACCCAACCCAACAAGAATAGCATCAACATTTTTATTATATAAAGAGCATCAGTCCCTTTTTATCTTTAGCTATAACTTGGATACAGTTTATGTAAGAAAACCTTTAGCTTTTCATGTTTCATTCTCCGATTCTGAATCAGTCACCGCCATCTTTCTTGATCGATCGAACTCCCGTGAAAAGGCGTCCGCCTTCCTACCAGCTTTTACTGGGTCTGTGTACTGATAGACATGGCCTCCGTACTGGATCCTCAACCGAGCGGGCATCAAAAGAGATTGCGTTACTCCCAGACTGCACAACTTAGCTTGCACACCATCAAACCTTTTCCTCCTCGCCCTGGTGGCAAATGATAAGTCCAGAAACATGTGGATGGTGGATCCTTGAAAATTAGCTGTCCGGTATTCCTGACTGCTTGAAGAATAGTGTCCTGAATTACTGCACTCGTTGTGACCAGGAGGACCGTTCTAGGTAGCTCACTCTGACCCATCACCAATCTGGGTGATATCTGGGAAGCACGAACAAACTGAGCAATGACTTGAGTATCAAGCTGTAGGGCTCCTGGCAACCACTCCTTGAGGAAATAAAGTAAGTTGTCTCCCTCGATATTTTCAGGTAGCCCCACAATTTGAGTATTTGATGCCCTTCGCGGGTTCTCTAGAGCTTCCAACCGATACTTCAGCTGAGTGTTTTCTTGTTAGAATTTATTTGTGGCAGTTAGGGCTTTCATTGCCATAGATTCAGCTGTAGTCGCTGTATTGGATACAGCTGTTATTTTTGCATCCTGTTCTTCAAATTTTCTAAGGATCGATTCTACTTTTGAATCTATCGCCTGGATAGACTTTTACAGAACCCACCATGGTGGTTCAGAATCCAGAGAAACAGGCCCTAAGGCCTCTACTGGCACGGTTTGAGCAGGTGGGTTCTTAGGATTGCTTGCTGGCGCTTTGTTACTCCGTTCCATGACTAAAAAAAGGTATAGTTAGAGGCAGCTCGGTCTATTAAACATGTTCTTTAAGAAAACTCAGCCTTATTTTCAAGATTTCTTTCACTTTCAGCTCTTTTTAGTGGGATTATTTGAGGAGCTCTTACTGATTACATCTCGTCAGTGGGCATGCTCAACAGCGCCCCCTACCCAAGACTATTTTTGTTTCTGAATTCACTTGCAGTCTTCACCACCATGCGTATTCCAAATATACTCATGGTATCCTAAATCTACTCATAGTATTTAATAACAACTGCACACCACAATTGCTTACGAATCTTCAAATGCAACTGTAATTTCCAGTCTGTGAGGTGATCGTATTTAAGTTAAGATAAACAATAATTTCATATACTGTAACTCAACCTTAGTTGAAATTCTCTCCTACACTCTGAATGATGTACTGGCAGAGCAGTCCTATCACATACTCGGGCATATTACATACTACAGGTGTTCAGGCAGACAGAAAGTAATTAGCAATTCAAAATCAAACTATGAGTAGTTTGGCTGTTGCAGAGATCATATCATCCTTTCAAAGAACAGCTCAAAAAATGTGACCAATTAGCAATGTATCAACAACAGTCACATCAAGATCCTCCAACAGATAAAAGAGCATGCTACTGCATATGGAGGAGAAAGAAAGGAAAAAAGATGAAATTAATTTCTCGGCAATCATGATGAATCACAGTCTAGAGGGCAGTCTGAAAATCAGCTGGTTCTAATGAAATATTAAGAAAAGTGATTATTGATGAAAAATGAATAAGTCGCTCTGATTCCAGCAACCTTTAAATCACACCTAGCTAATTATAGCAACTCACGTTCGTCTGTTCATAGACTGGTGCAGGGCTATCCTTAGGGACTAGACTGGTTTGCTGTGACCTCCTTTTTCAGGAATAAATATATGCAGCTGATCCCTAGCTATAGTAACTGGATAACCAGTGAACCTCAGAACAATAATTAGAAGACACCAGACTACACACTCTTTTGTACTGCAATTTAATGCAGAAACAGTACTACTTAAGGTATTCAAAATGTGGTAAAAACTGACAAGTGTTGGCTTTTGTGTGTGTGTTTACTTATTTATTATTTTAAACAATGCAGCAGCATAATGCCATTGTATGACTTTCGAGTCTCATGTATGTACAGTAACAGGACTGGCTGGCTCCATGGCTATAACCCTTGACTTTCAATGCCAGGAACCTAGGTTCAAATCCCAGTTCTGGTGGACACCAGTGACATGAGTGTGGAGAAACTGCATTTGCTCCATTCTCAATTGCCCAATAGTTTAAAATGCAAAAATGCCATTTTATAATCAGCTGCAGTTCTGCACAAGTGAATAATCACAGAAATGGAATTATTCTCAAAGCTAGAAGAAGTGATGCTGCCCAGTGAAGATAGTGCTGAGGCATATTACCAGAGTTATGTGAGGAAGCAGGGTCTATGCCCCCACCCCACTGACTCAGACTACTAATAAACAGAGGGCTTCAAATTCCAGCATCATCACTCACCTTTTCATCATGAGCAAGTCCTTCATCACTCAGATTTCAGAAAAACACTGCGAATAATCCCATGCATCATACTGTGAATACACTTCAAATTATAATACTATTGCGGGCCTTAAATATAACAAATTCATGATCCTTCAGTTTTCTGCTTTTGTTTCTGATGCTATGAACAGAAATGCAATTTATCTTGAAGCAGCAGTATTTGTTAGACGGCAAAAAAATCATATTTTTTATTAATAATAATGTATTTCTGACATAATTCGACTCATCGTCAGTATATTTTTATTTTTCTGTCTGCTGTTTTTAAACCTGCTTCTATTAGTAGTTTTATAACGAATGACTCAAGGACACATCTGGAATCGAGCGGTACTCTGCCTAGCATGCCTTCCTTGTAAAACTCTTAAATAAATTAATTAATTAAAGATGGCCAGCACTAGTAATTTATATAAAAGCTCTTCCCTCAAGGTTACTTTTAGACATTTAATACTAATGTCATACGGTTGATATATTAGGAGAATGCTGGCACACTTCTGATAACAAACAGCATAGTACCACAACAAGATATTTAATTTATTCATGATGGGCGCGGTCAGAGAGTAGCATCTTTTACAAATCTTAAAATCCACAGCTCAGTTCAGGAATGAAATACAATGAAAAAAAAAAACCCTAATATACTGATGTTTGTCCCATGAATGTAGAAATATACATAATGACTGCAGAAAAGACCAATGGTCCATTCAGTCTGCCCGTGTTACCCTATCTAACCCGGGAACTGTTGTCCATCCAGGGTCTTACCACTCCCCATCCACACCCCTATTCCACTCCCAGTTTCTGTTGTCTAGAGCAGTCAATATACCCTTCACTCTATCCCAGCCAAGCTTGAAACCAAAAATGGTTTTAGCCATACACCACTTCAGCTGGTAAACTGTTCCACTTTTCCACCACCCTTTCTGTGAAATAATACTTCCTCATGTCCTTCTTGAACCTCCCTCCTGTCAGTTTCCACTCATACCCCCGTGACCACGAATTGTTTCTCATGCTAAATTATTCCCCGCAGTCCACCTTGTTTATTCCCTTCAGGAACTTGAAGGTCTCTCATATCAGGTCTCCAGTGAGTACATGTTTAGTGCCTTGAGGCATTCCTTCTAAGACCTGCCCTGTTGGCCCTGAATCATCTCTGCCACCCTTTGCTGCACTGTCTCCAGCCTATCCTTATCTTTCCTAAGGTGAGGATTCCAGAACTGGCACGGTACTCCAAGTGAGCCCTCACCACAGATCCATGAAGAGGTAGAATTTCCTCTTCTTTCTGCTGTCACTACCCTTCACGATACACCCCTGCATCCCATTTGCCTTACTACAGGCCTTGTTGCACTGGCCTGATTGTTTGAGGGTGTCACTGATTATAACTTCTAGGTCCCATTCCTCAGTCATAGTACTGAGTCTTACCCCGCCCATCTAGAACTCAGTCCTGAGGTTCTTGTTTCCTAGGTGCATCACCTTACACCTTTTGGCACTGAATTTCAACTGCCAAATCTTAGAACATGTTTCTAGCCTTTGCAGATTCCGGATTCTTTATTGCTATCCATGCTCACACAGAGTTCAGTGTCATCTGTGAAGAGACACAACCTGCCCCAGATTCCCTCTCCATGTTGCCGATGAACATACTGAAGAGGACCAGGCCCAGGACAAATCCCTATGGTACCCCACTCATGATTCCTTCTCTAATGACCTGATCCATTTACCACAACCCTCTGCTGCCTCCCCTTAGCCAATTACCAACCCATCTTATTATGTCCCTAGCCTCAGCCAGATCCTCAAACTCCTTGCTGAAGGCAAAGCAGAGTAAATCCATGGCATGGCCCCTATCCAATGACCTCATCACCCAGTCAAAGAAGAGGATCAGGTTAGTCTGACAAGATCTCCCTGCCACAAACTCATGCTGTTTACTATCCTTGAGGTCACTGCTTTCCAGGTAGTCCACAAGGTCTTCTTTGACCAATGACACCATCAGCTTCCCTACAACTGAAGTAAGACTCACAGGTCTGTTGTTCCCTGCCTGTTCCTTGTGTCTCTCCCCCATGGAGCAGAACTACATCTGCCTCCCTCCAGTCCTTTGGTACTATCCCGCCCGTATGTAATAAGCTGCTAAATAACCCTACCAGAGTTCAGCCAGTTCTGCTGCCAGTTCCCTGAGCACCCTCAGGTGCACCCCACCTGCTCCTGGATGGGATGCATTATTACCTAAAAAAACAAAACTATATAATGACCTTTTTTTCTACTAACAAAGCAGCTGCTTTAAACTGATGGTTTTGATGTATAAACTGATACCTGTTTATTGGCTTCCTTCAAGTACCTTGATGTGTGACTTGACAGCAAGCTTGACTTCACTGCCCACATAGATGCTAACCATGCCAAACTCCACCCTAAACTTGGTGCCATGTACTGAATTAAAGACGGTCTTTCCTTTTACATCTGCCAAGAGCTTATTGTCAAAATGGTTCTTCCAGACTTTGACTGTTCGGACGTGGTCTTTGGTTCTGCCCCCTCCATATCCCTGGCCAGACTGGATACCCTATGTAACTCCTTCTGTCACTTTACAACAAACTTACCCTGTCAAACCCATCACTGTTCTATGTACACATCACTATCCATTCTCCCTCTTCCATCCTTTCTTTAGATGCACTGTGCCTCCTTTATATCTAAATTCTGGTTTAGGTCCCTTCCTTCCTTCCTACCTCTCATCACACCTCTCCATTGCTCCCCCAGCTTCCTTTTCCCTCCACTCCAGGGAGCACTGCTCCTTTGCTTTGCCTCATCCCCATGCCTTGGCTGACTACAAAGAAACATAAAAGTTGACAGCAGAAGGAGACCGCCAGGTCCATCTAGTCTGCCCAGTGTTTTAGACCGATTTTACCCCTCTAGCTGCCCTTTAGTGTGAAGGGTTCTCTTGTGTCTATCCCATGCATTTTTGAAACCTACCACTGTGTTTGCTCCCACCACTTCTGGGGACAGGCTATTCCAGGCATCTACCACTCTCTCTCTGTGAAGAACAATTTACTGGCGTTGGTAGAGAACCTCCCTCCTTGCAGCCTTAGATCATGTCCCCTGGTTCTGCTGCCCTTCTTGAGGTGAAAAAGTTCTTAAACATAGAATTTGACAGCAGATAAGGACCGCTTGGCCCACCCAGTCTGCCCATTTCCTTATCTACTGGACAAGCTGCAGATCCTAGCTAACAAGCAGCCTACTTCTTCCTACCCCCACCCCCTAGAATGGCCTTATGACTGTCCCATGCATGCTTGAATTCCACCACTGATTTTGACTCCACAACCTCCTCCGGAAGGCCGTTCCATGCATCCACAACCCTCTCTGTGAAAAAATACTTTCTAAATTACCTCTGAGCCACCCCCCAATCTTCAAATTGTGCCCTCTTGTTCTTGCACACCTCTTTTTTTGAAAGATGCTACCCTCTTGGACTTTGTTGATTCCCTTGAGGTACTTTAACATTTCTATCATGTCCCCCCTCTCCCTCCTTTCCTCGAGGCTATACATATTAAGCTCCTTTCGTCTCTCTTCATATGTCTTCCGGTGCAGACCCTGCACCATTTTAGTTGCCCTCCTCTGGACAGCTTCCATCCTGTCTATGTCTTTGCGAGTTGGGTCTCCAGAACTGCACACAGTACTCAGATGGGGTCTCACCAGCTGTCTGTACAGAGGATAATAACTTCCTGTTTTCTACTGGTGATGCCTCTCCCTATGCATCTCAGTATCCCCACAGCTCTCATTGCTGCCCTCTCATTGCTTGCCCACCTTTAGGTCATCTAATATGATTACCCCCAGGTCCCTTTCCATTTTGTTGTTGTTAGTATCTCACCCCCACTGTGTACTCTTCCCTGGGTTTTGTTTCCCAGGTGCATTCATACACTTCTTAACATTGAATCTAAGCTGCCATACATGACCATTCCTCTAACCTTGCAAGTCCTTCTCATCCTTTCTACCCCACCCTGTGCATCAACTCTGTTGCAGATCTTTGTGTCATCTACAAAGACATACTTTCCTTCCAGTCCCTCTGCAATGTAAACATAAAGACATTGAAGAGGACCAGTCCTAATACTGAACCCTGCAGTACCCCACTAGTAACCCTCCTTTCTTCTGAGTGGACTCCATTTACTATTACTCTCTGTGTCCTATTCTCCACCCAATTCTTTACCCAGGCTGTCATCTTGGGACCCACTCCCAGGCTGGTTAACTTGTATATTAATCTTTTGAGTGGGACTGTGTCAAATGCCTTGCTAAAGTCTAGGTAGGCCATGTCCACATCCCCTCCCTGATCTACTACTTTGGTCACCCAGTCAAAGAAATCCATCAGATTCATCTGGCATGACCTTCCCGCTGTGAATCCATGCTGCCTCGGGTCCTGTGCCCCTCTGGCCTCTAGATACTCGACAATTCTTTCCTTCAGAAGTGATTCCATCATTTTCCCTATCACTGAGGTTAAACTAACAGGTCTGTAGTTTCCTGCTTCTGCCTTGCTCCCACTTTTGTGAGGGAATCACATCTGCCCTCCTCCAGTCCTCGGGTACCACCCCATCCTCCATGATTTGTTAAAAGGGTAGTCAGTGGTATCACTAGTTCTACCCTTAGTTCTTTTAGAATTCTGGGATGAATCACATCAGGCCCCATTGCTTTGTCCACCTTCAGTTTTAAGAGTTCTTTCAGAACCCTTTCTTCTGTAAATGGGCTGGTATCAACTTCTGTATCCACAGTGTTTCTACTGTTTGTTTTAGGTACCTCCCCCTCTTCATTTGTAAATACTGAGCAAAAATATTTGTTTAGTATCTCTGCCTTTTCTGAGTCTCCTCTGCCCACCCTCCTCCCTTTATTAAGCCTCACTATCCCTCCCTTGGTCTTCCTTCCCTCCTGATGTACCTATAAAGGTTTATCCCTTTCTTAACTGGGTTGGCTATCTTTTCCTCAGTTTGGGCCTTTGCTGTTCTGACTGCCTTCCCAGCCTCCTTTTGCTTTAACTGATACAGTTCTCTGTCTGCTCCTTCTGCGATTCCTTGTACTTCCTGAATGCTTTCTTTTCTCTTGAACCTTCACTGCCACTTCCTTTGAGAACCATAGTGGTTTCTTACATCGTTTTGTTTTGTTTATTTGCTTCACACAAAGGCTCGTTACCTCTGTGATGGCAGTTTTATTATTCCCCATTGTTCTTCCACCCTCCTTCTGCCCATTTGCTAGTGCATTCCTTAGGCACTCACCCATTTTGCAAGGTCAGCCCTCCTAAAGTCCAGTACTTTTGCCTTTGTATGGCTTGACTCTCATGTTGTGTTTATTCGACCATACTGTTTGATGGTCGCTAGTTCCCAGGATGGCTACCCACTTCTACATCTGTGTGATCCTCCATCTCCATTTGAGAGAATCAAGTCTAATATTGCTCCCTCTCGAGTGGGCTCCAGTACTAGTTGTCTAAGGCATGCCCCTGTAGGGCATCTAGAATAACTCCACTCTTGAAGTGGCAGCTGCAACTGCACTCCAGTTAACATCTGGCATATTCAGATCACCCATCAGCAATATCTCCCTTTTCTGCCATTCTAAGTATACTTTCTATCATTTCTTGTCCATTTCCTCCCCTGAGAAGACCTGTATACAACCCCTGTGCGGATTGTGGTGCCATTGCCTGTCTCCAAATTTACCCACAGTGCTTCTTCTCCTCCCTGTTTACCCTTTTGTTCTGTTGCTTTTATTCCTTCCCTTATGTAAAGAGCTACTCCTCCTCCTCCTCTTTTACTCTCCCTGTCCCTCCTGTAGATAGTCTATCCTGGTATGTTTACGTCCCAGTCATGGTTTTGTGTGTACCATGTTTCTGTGACTGCCACGATATCCAGATGTTCCTCCTCCATCAACGGCACTAATTCAGGAAGCTTGTTACCCAGACTACGGGCATTGGTACTCATTGCTCTCCATTTTTGGATGGCTTTACCTTCTGTTGCAGCATCCCCCACTGACCTTTCTACCTCGGTCTTTTTCTCATTTAGTACCCTGTTTATTCCTTTAATGTATCTGAATGTTTCAATCATGTCTCCCCTCTCCCTTCTCTGTTCCAGGGAGTACATGTTCAGTTCCCTCAATCTTTCCTTGTAGGACATCTTGTGTAATCCCTGAATTATTTTTGTTGCCCATCTCAGCACTGACTCAACTTGGTCAATGTTCTTTCTGAGGTGAGGCCTCCAGAACTGGACACCATACTCCAGGTGAGGCTTGACCAGTGACCTGTACAGTGGCAGGACCACCTATCTTCTCTTGCTTGTGATTCCCCTCCCAATGCATCCCAGCATTCTGCTGGCGTTTAATGCTACCTTTTCACACTGTTTTCTCACTTTCAAGTTGTCTGAGATTATGATTCTTAGATCACGTTCCTGGATGAAGGCAGCTAATCTTTCCTCTCCCAAGTAGTATACCCTATTTGGATTTCTTTTTCCTGTGTGCATGACTTTGCACTTTTCAGCATAGAACCTCAGCTGCCATGCTCCAGGTCATTCTTCCAGTTTCTTGAGATCAGCTTCCATCTTACTCACTCCCTCTGAGGTGTCAACTCTGTTACATATCTTGGTGTCATCTGCAAATAGACACACCTTTCCCCCTAGCCCATTTGCGATATCCTCTATAAAAATATTGAAGAGCAGAGGCTTCTATCTTCTGATGATAGTGCTCCATTTACCTGCACCCTCTGGGGGCTGCCCTGTAATCAATTTTGTACTCATTTAACTACTTCCAGTCCAACCTCTGTGTGGTCTAGCTTCATTATCAGCCTTCTGTGCAGGACTGAGTCGAAGGCCTTGCTAATGTCTAGGTAGACTACATCCACTGCCCCACCATCATCCACAACTTTTGTAATGCAGTCAAAAAACTCAAGCAGATTTGTCTGGCATGACCTTCCTACTGTGAGATCATGTTGTTTGGGGTCCTGTTGGCCGCTAGCCTTGACAAATGCTATTATCCTCTGTTTGAGTAGCATCTCCATCAGTTTCCCCACTATAGACATGAGGCTTACTGGTCTGTAATTTCCAGACTCTTCCCTGCTACCTGATTTGTGTAGACGGACCACAGTTGCCTTCTTCCAGTCTTCAGGCTCCACTCTTCAAGGATTTGGTGAATAGTTTTGCCAGTGGGGCTGCCAATTCCAACCCTAGTTCTTTTAAGATTCTGGGGTGCATCTCATCTGGCCCCATGGCCTTGTCAACGTTTAGTTTATTCAGTGCTTCGGCCTCCGTAAAGAGGCTAGTGTCGACCCCTGGTACAGGGATGCCGTGATTTGTCAGTGCTGGGCCATCACACAGGTCTTCCTCAGTAAACACCGAGCAGAAGTACTTATTAAGAATTTCTGCTTTCTCCGGGCCCTCTTCTGTTGTTTTCCATTCTTTAATAGCAATCTAACTCTATACCCCGATTTTCTTTCCTTCTTTCCCTAATGTATCTATAGATGGATTTGTCGCCTCTCTTCATCCCTTCTGCTATCTTAGCTTCTGTCTGGGCTTTTGCCTGTCTTATTTTTTAGCTGGCTTCTCTTATTTTTATCCTTGTAAGATTCCCAGTGCTTTTCCACCTTACAACCAACTTACCCTCATCAATCAGCTAATCAGCATTCTTCTATCACCTCCCCTCACTTTGGAACCAGCTCCCCTCTTCCCTACTTCCTCCCCTACCTCCCTCAAATATCAGTTGAGACGCCTTCCCTCCCCCATTTACTCCTGTCCCCCCCCCACAACAATTCCTTACACATTTGTTGTACTGTTCACCTGCCTACTAATGATGTACTGTATTTGCTCACTGTGCACTTTCTACAGCCTTTGTGAGCTCTGGGTTTGCACTTTTGTAATACTGAAATTGTCTCTGCTTTTTATTGTTTTATCCTCTTGTTCCCTCCCCCGGGTCGCACCTCGAAATTAGCCTTGGCTCAGTGTGCCTTTCCCGGTCACCAATTTTCAAATAAAGAAATAATAAACAACTATTTGAATTGGCCTAAATCAATTGTTCCCCTTGATGTTTTGTCGCAGACCAACTCTAAAAGAAAAACTGAATAAAAAAAACCATCTGTAATGACTGCCTTAAAATTGTGGCTTTGACAGTCTCACGGACATCATGCAGCTTGTTCTGGTTGTTTGCACTGCCTCTAGCTTGGCACAACCATATGACATTTCTCAGGCTACTAAAAGTATCTAGAGTTCAATAAGAGGTTGGCTTCAGCTTCATCATCATCTGGTTCTGTTTCACAGGGCTTTATTTTCTTGATCATGGAGGAAACTGCATCCTCATCACTGAGTTTGCCTTCTGTCAGCCTGCCAGAATCAATGTCCACACAAAACTTTCAAACTCCAACTCTGTCATGCTGTCCGGATATGCCACATCAGTGAGTGGAGATTCCTAATCTATTTCAGAATTGGTTGCGTCATTGCTGGCTAAGACAAGGCCTGCTTTATGAAAACAGTTAGCCATTGTGGTCTGCACTCTCATGCTCAGTAGATCATACAGATCATGTTGCACAGACTGACAGACTGTGCAATGTCTGTGGGCTTGTGCAGCACCGCCCTTAGTCAATAGCTGCAACTATTTTGACAGCACTAGGAGACTGATAGTGCTGCTTGAGATTCTGCATGACACCAATATCCATTGGCTGAATCAGACTTGTGTTCTGGGGTAAGAACACCACTTTAATTATCGGCTGGTAGAATAAGAATCAAGATGAGGGGTGGACATTACAATTGTTCACAAAAAGGAGAATTTTCCTTTAGTACCTTTCCAACTTAGTCTCCCACTCATGAAGCCACTCCGTAAAAATGTGAGATGTCATTCTATGCATTATGTAAGTTTGTTTCCTAGCCACCCAAACTGTTTCTCCATTCCGCTCATGTTTGTACAACAGAACAAATGCTCTCTTTAGGTTTTCTCCCTGCAATTAGCATACAGTCTTAGTGTAAAAAAAGGCCCATTAATCTGTGTTGAAGACATCGCATGATGGCTAGGAGAACAGCAAGCCTGGCAGCATGTCTTGGATCCAGCTCACAGGTGACTTGCTGTGAGAATCTGAATGCACTTCATGCTCACATTTGGACACAGTGTTGTTACATGTCTTCCAGAAAGCCAGCCATCTGTCTGGGTGCTCAAGATGTCTAGCCAAATCATTGGCCTTGTTCTCTGACTTCATCCCCGGCAGCCAAGCACCTTGATACATGGCATGTTGTAACCATACCAAAAGCACTCCCTCCACTTCAAAGTGCTTGCCTTCTCTTTTCACTTTCAATTGCCATCCAATACTGTTTAAAGGAGTGGTACAGTCAAAATTTGCAAAGACGTATGTTGTGCAGAGTGTTTTAATTTGTGTGTGTAGCCCTGGTGTGTCCTTCCCTTTGTTTGCTATTAGGAGTTTTTTTTTCTAAATTTGCCCACTAGTTTTATGGCCCCTAGGGATCTCCATTTTAGTATGGTTTAATTGCTCTTATTCTTCCTACAGTGCCTCCTGTCTCAGGTGACAGTGATGAAGTCAGGATCACTGAATCAGTGAGGCAAAGTTCTGCACGTAGGAGCCTGATGTTCTGACTTCAACAACATAACTCTAATTCAGTGTTTTTGTTTTCTATGTCTAGGTCTAGCAAGCAGGAGTAAATGTTTTGCTTTTAAGGCTTTTCATTTCATCAAACTACACACAGCCATAAAAAGCACATAAATCACTGTAGGTCATCAGTGCTATAATTAGTAAAGACTTTAGCTGTTTTCTTACAGAATTAATCCCTCAATTAGCCTTAAAGTGTTTGCTAAACTGTAAATGTAGTCTTCAGTGCTCAACTGATAAGAAAAGTTACTTAAAAATCACATCTATACTGCTATAAAATTGACTCAGTACAATACTTGCTGAATCTATGGAGCCAGATACATCACTGTCACATGGGACAGTACATAAAGTAAGTAAGTAAAGTCTTATTTATATGGCACACAATCCCAGAGGCTCTGGGCACCTTACAGATAATAAAAGCAGGGTTAGACAGGCAACATAAGGACATATAAATTATACAATAAATAAATAATTTATAAAATCAGCATAGATATTCAGGGTAGGCATTCTTAAAAAGATAGGTCTTCAGGCCACTCTTAAATGCCTCCACCGATTGGGCCTCCCTCAAAGATTTTGGAAGCGAGTTCCAGAGGACCAGGCTGGCCACCTCGAATAAATGATCACCTGAGGTTTTCAGCCTAGTCCTTGGAACCGCTAGAGGCCCTCAGTGGAGGAGCAGAGGGAGCTTACTGGGATGGCAGATGTAAGGAGGTCTGACAGATAGCCAGGGCCTGAGCCGTATAAGTCCTTATTGGTGAGCAAACCCACCTTGAAGATGATCCTCCACCTGATAGGTAACCAATGTAGATCACGTAGGACCAGGGTCACATGACAAGACCTTGGCAGGCCCGCCAGCATCCTGGCCACTGCATCCTGCACCAGCTGCAGTCGGCAGAGGTTCCCTCCACTGAACTCAAAGTATAGATCATAGCATTACATTACAGTAGTCCAGCCTGGGTGTCACAAAGGCATGCACCAGTGACAGCCCGTCCTCTGGCAGAATTAAGGGTCTGATCTGGGTGATGTTCCCTTATGGGGCAGCATGTACACTGAGAACTAAGAGAGGTGATGGCTGAACCTCTGGCAATCCTGTTTAGCCAGTCACTGGAAACAGGGGAGGTACCCAAAGACTGAAGGACAGCAGATGTAGTCCCCTTTTACAAAAGCGGGAACAAAGAGGCGGGGAACTACAGACCAGTCAGCCTCACCTCAGCAGTGGGGAAGATCACAGAAGCACTACTGAAGGAGAGATTGGTGGAACATCTGGTTGCCAGTGGACTACAGGACCCAAGGCAGCATGGTTTCACGGGGGGGTGGGTGGACATGTCACACCAACCTCATTGAATTTTTTGACTGAGTGACAAGGGAGGTGGATCTGGGGAGGACAGTGGACATGGTCTATCTGGACTTCAGCAAAGCCTTTGACACTGTGCCACACAGATGGCTATTAAACAAACTGGGGAGTATGGGAATGGGCAGGACAGTACTGTGGTGGGTGGGCAATTGGCTGGGCAGCAGGACAAAAGAGGGTGGTGGTAAATGGCTGTCACGCCACAGAGGGAAGAGTGATCAGTGGGGTACTGCAGGGATCAGTGTTGGGACCGGTCCTAATCAATGTCTTCATCAGTGACATTGCGCAGGACCTAGAAGGCAGAATTTCCCTGTTTGCTGATGACACAAAGATCTATAACAGAGTGGACATGTCAGAGAGTGTGGACAGAATGAGGAGGGACCTGCAGAAGCTTGAAGAATGGTCGAGGGTTTGGCAGTTGAAATTCAATGCAAAGAAATGCAAAACAATGCATATGGGACACAAAAACCCTGGAACAACATTTCAGTTGGGGGGTGAGGATATAACATGCACCAAGCAGGAAAGGAACCATGGGGTTATCATCACTGATGACCTCAAGGTAGAGAAACAGTGCGACAAGGCAGCAGGTAAAGCAAATAGGATGCTGGGATGCATAGGCAGGGGCATCACCAGCAGGAAATGGGAGGTCATAATTCCACTATACAAGACACTAGTGAGGCCTCACCTGGAGTACAGTGTACAGTTCTGGAGACCTTACCTACATAAGGACATAGACAGGGTGGAGAAGGTTCTGAGGAGGAAAACAAAGATGGTACAGGGATTGCATCACAAGTCCTATGAGGACAGGCTGAAGGACGTGAATATGTACTCCCTGGAGAAGGGAGACAGGGAATATGATAGAGACATACAAGTACCATACAGGGAGGAGCAGGGTGCAGGAATACACTATTTTCCAGTGAACAAGATGTTCCAGGACTAAAGGGCATGGGATGAAGTTGGAGGGAGGGCAATTCAGAGGAAATGTGAGGAAGAAAGTCTTCACAGAAGGGGTGGTGGACAAGTGGAACACCTTGCCAGAGGAAGTGCTGGGGGCTGAAACAACCATGGAATTTAAGAATGCATGGGATAGACATTCGGGAATCCTGGAGATCAGGGGTAAGGGGCACCAGACTTCTAGAAAAATATAAAGGGTACTTACAAGCTCAAATGGGCAGACTGAGTGGGCCATAGGCCCTTATCTGCTGACAGTATCTATGTATCTATGTAAAAACCACTTTGGATAACAAATGACACCTGAACATCAAGTGTCAGTCAGTCATCAAGGACGACGCCCAGAGATTTCACCCTAGAGGATGCCATCAAAAGGGCAGATCCCAGGACAAGTCCTGTTACCACCCCGGAAGCACCCTGATCACTCCTATGACCAGGCTCAATCACCAGGACTTCCGTCTTATCAGGGTTCCACCTCAGCCAGTTAGAAGACATCCAGTCCTGGATTTCAGCTAGGCACCTGTTCAGCACTTCATTGGCACCATTTGTTCCTGGGGCAAATGACATATACAGCTGGGTACCATCTGTATAGCAGCAAGAACCCAGACTATAATGTCTAATGAGCCTCCCCAGGGGCAGCATGTACACCACGAACAGCATCAGCAATAAAATCGAACCTTGAGGAACTCCACATGACAGGGACTTTGGGGTGGAGGACAAATTCCCCATCACCACCCATTGCCTCCTGTCTGAGAAATAGGACTCAAACCAGTAGATGACAGTTCTGGTGAGTCCACAATACTCTCTAAGGCGATCCAAATTCACAATGTGGTCCATGGTGTCAAATACTGATGAGAGATTGAGGGGGATGAGAACTGACTGTTCCCCTCAGTCTCTAGCCCTGAGGAGGTCATTTTGAACCCAAACCAGTGCCATCTGTGTGCTTTGCCTTGCCCTAAATCTGGACTGGAATGGCTCATAGATGTCAAAGGCCGCGAGTTGTACCTCAAGCTGCAGAGACACCACTTTCTCAACAACATTCCCTAAAATCGGGAGGTTGGAGATAGGTCTATAATTCGCCAGGACATCAGGGTTGAGTGATGGTTTCTTCAGAAGGGGCCTCACCAATGGCTCCTTCAAGGCATCAGAAGAACCTTTCCGAGAGCGAACACCAAATTATCTCGGCGAACACTGGGCCAATGTCCATGGCACATCCCACTAGAAGATGAGTCAGGACAGGGTCCAGCTAACAATATGTGAGCCACAGCTTCGATTCACTTCAATGACCTCAGCCACCTCCACCAGCTGAAATCTCCCCCACCCCGACAATAGGAGTGCCCCCGTTCCAACCAGGCCCCCCACTGCAGGGCTGATCTTGCCCCATTAGCGAGATCCTGGCCCAAATAAAGGACGCCCTGTTAAAGAAGAACAGAGCAAATTCTTCGCAAAGTGCGACTGAAAAAGCTCTTTTGGGCTGTAGCAGACTAGATGAAGTAGTCTGTCCAAAGTTCGAAAGAGCTGAGCTGGTCTGTTCTTCCCTGCAGCAATCTCCCTGGACAGGAACTCTGCCTTCTTATGGTTGATTGCCCTTTGATAATCAATATAATGATTTCTCAATGCCAGTCTGTCCTCAATGGACCATGTCCTTCACCAGTAATGCTTCAACTTCCAACCCTTGGTCTTCATCTCCCAGAGAGCCCCATCAAACCATGAGGGTCTCAAGCAAGAAGACTTGAGTCGTATACAGACCAGTGTGATGGCTTTGAGCACCTTGGAAACAGCCCCATTATAGGCCGCCACTGCCTCACCCAAGCCAATTGCACATGCAGCACTCACACCAGTATCAATCAAACTTTATTTGTAAAAAAGTGCAATTCCATAAAATGATCAAAGCGCTTGTACAATAAGATATTAAAATGAGATAAATAAGGACATAGAATATAAACAGAATAAATCTAATAAATACAGCTTAATAATCAATCAGAATCTGGAAAAGCCAGGTTAAAAAGCTGGGCTTTAAGAGTTGATTTATAGCTCTCAACAAAAAGTCAGCTACCACCAAAAGTTCCTCTGGGGACAATCCCCTTAAAGGGCGATAACTGACCATCTCTACAGCGGTGGGACCCAAACGAGAAATCCACCATACAGTGATCAGACCAAGCGACATGATCAATCCTGAGGTCAGTGACCTTAAGGCCCAGCGAGAATACCAAGTCCAAGGTGTGGCCATGATTGTGGGTCACAGAAGCAACTGCTTGTGTCAGGCCCTGAGATGCCATCAACTGGAGGAGGTCATGTCCAACGTGCAAGGATTCATCATCGACCCAGGCACTGAAGTCCCCCAGAATCAACCATCTAGGCAACTCCAACACCCTGTTGGTGAAGTCTGCACCCTCCTGCAGGAATTCTCCCCCAATCCCAGAGGATGGTAAACAAGGAGAATCCTGCACCCCACACCTGGACCTCGATGCACCCCCACACATTCAAATAACAATGCAGAAGCCACTGGGTGTATGTAGAAATTCAAGCTGGCCCTAAAAGAGATGGCCACACCCCTGCCCCTGTGTTCTGTGTCCTCTCCTCAGGCAGTACACTACTGAGTACCCAGCAGGAATCGACTCCAAAATTGGACCTGCATCATCCACCAGCCAAGTCTCTGTAATGCAAGCCAGGTTGACTGAGAAGACTAAGTTCAACATAATTGCGGTCCTGTTCCTCATCGTCCTGGCACTGCACAGCCCAAAGGGGACCAGGGGAGACTGCAGGCCCTTCAGCTACCTGCCCATGTGATCTGGTGGGAACAGGAGGCACTGTAGGAAAAAGAGCCATAAACATGCAAGTATGGAGATCCCCAGGGGGCCATAAAACAACAGGCTAATTTACAATAAAATTCCTAACTGAAAACAAAGGGAATGACACACTAGGATTACACACACACAAATCAGAACACTCAGCACAACATATGTTTTTGCAAATTCTGAGCGTATACTCCTTTAAGTAGGGCCTTAATTGCTAACAGCAGGTGATAACTGACCCAGGAATTGTCACAATTAAGCAACTATACAGTTCTCATTAGACAGGTGATTTTTGCATGGGCAGCATAGGGAACGAATCAGTATGATGGTAGTCATCCCCATTAAGTCAACATTCTGCTAGACTGCCTCTCTATTAAGTGGATTTTACTGTATCAGACATTTCTCAAGACAGGACTTTGATGACAAAGCTACACTGTACATATCTGAGTAGGACAGTGCAAAACAGAAGAGAATACTAATGGTCAGAATTGACCAGTCAAGTTTTGTCTCCAAAGGACTTTATACTTTAGTTTGCCATGATAGATCAGCTGAAAAGAGAAACACCTCATTTTCAATATTACCCTGCTTCTACCCAATTCCAAAGGGTCAGCAGGAGCACTGAGAGATCAACTGACAAGGTCACACAGTGAGTATTTTGGCTGTAAACAGTTTGGAACCTCTGATACCTTGGTCCCTATATTAGTGCTCTAACAACTAGACCATGAAGCCTACATACTTCTGATTTTGCCACATTGTACAGGTACACTTGAATGTTCTTAGTGTGAGCAGTTTCACGTTTGTGAAGGTTAGTGTGCCATTTATTCTGTAGTTAAAATAATATTTAAAAATTTTATTTCTTCTGTTTTCTAATGGCAATAGTCCTCTTACATGGCAGTCTCTACTGCCAAACAACAGACCTTGGCCTGGATTTTCAAATGGGGGGGAATGCTGACACACATGCAAATTTTTGCATCTGGTAGCATCTACATTTCTGTGCCAAAATGAGCGTAAGTATATATGACAATTTCTGCAATTTGTAGCAGCTTGTTTAAAAAAGAGATGCATGTAACATTTTTCTTTTTTAATTCAACTGCACCCAGAAAGTTGGACCAATTTGGAGCCAGAATTTTGGTTTAAATGGCTCACACATCACAGGAAGCAGTCTGAAAATCTGGCCCCTGTACTTCAGGGGCTGTTACTAAAGAACACCCAACACTTCTACAGTCTATTATCTGGTGATAAAGCCCACTGTGGCTGCACCTGCTGCTTAACTAGAAGAGAAGAGAAGAGAATCTGCTTCAAATCAGCCTATACCAGCAAACATTAAACCATATATTTTTGTATAAAATCTGGAGCACAAATCCTCACATAGCAGTTCAGTGACAAGTCCAAAGAAAAATCACTGATTACACACTCGCACAATCAAAGTGATCCCACCAAGAATTCCAAAAACTCTTGCTTTATTTCATGCTTTCTCCTTTCTGGCACACTACAACAGATCAAGTGTGACAAAAAAAAACAAGCAATGCCGAATGTTGTCTTGTTGGCATTGGTACTGCAGGAGCTTGAGAGAGATGCATAATAGGAATGGCAGTGAAGTACTGAACTGACGCAAACCCTACCCCCACCCTACAGAGACTGACAGGTACTGGGGTGTGCCTTTGGGTCATTGGCCATAACGCTCATGCCATTTCACCTCACCCTACCCTGCAGACACTTACAAGTGGTGTGCCTTGGAGTTCGCCTACGCTCACCCCATTCCATAAGAAAATACACTGAGATGGGTGCAGTATAGGAGAATGGGGTGAACTTTGGGGTCAAGACTCCAAGGCACACCTTGATGCCTGTCACTGGCTGCAGGGTGGGGGTGGAACAGTGTGAGCATTACAGCCGATGATCCCAAGTCACACCCCTGACGCATGTCAGTCTCTACAGGGTGGGGCGTTACAGTTGGAAACCCTAACACCCCAGGCATTTGTTGGTATTTTCACTCCAAATTTTCAACATGGGCTTTTTGTGATCCCACCTCATGAACAGTGGTACTATTAGTTCGTTAGCCGGAAGGTGATTTTGCACAGCGACTACGCCATTTGGCACCACAGGTGCCAAAACACATTTCAGGCAGGATGTGAAAAATGACAGCTGTAGTGTTCATTAGGAAGTGTAAAAAAATGGCAATGTTGAAAATCTGGAGTGAAAATATGAAAAATTGGTGAAGTCATGAGCGTGCATAGAAACTGCGCAATGCACGCCCGTAACGCAATTCTCTTGGGGATTTTTTAACCAAATTTTCAATATAGGTATTTTTGGACCTCCACTCATGAACAGTGGCACTGTGATTTTGTTACTCTGTCCAGAGAGTTGATTTCCCACAGCGACCGCACCACTGTGCGACAGATGTGTGAAAACACATTTTGGGCAGGTTATGTAAAATGACAACTGTACTATTCATAAGGAGGTGTGAAAAAATGGCAATGTTGAAAATCTAGAGTGAAAATATTCAAAATTGTCGAAGTCACGAGTGTGCATGGAAAGTGTGCGATGCACGCTCGTAACGCAGTCAGTTTTTGGCATCATTTCACCAAATTTGTTACTCGGTACCGAAAGGTGATTCCATGAAGTGACTGAAAAATCACCTTTCAGGACTGAATAACAAGAGGACAGAGAATGTGTTCATGAGATGGGGTCCCAAGAACCCCTTGTTGAAAATCTGGAGGCAAAATTCAAAAAAATGGCTGAGTTATCCACCTAAGTTGAAATCCCCCACCATTGATGTCATTATATAGCTTACTGGCATTTCTTCATTTTGCAGTTCAGCTTTGAAGAGTCCAGACACATCCCGCTCCACAGATGATTGCAGCGCCGGACCTCAGAAGGTAAGTATGGTGTGAGGAGGGTGCGGGGCAGTGGGATGGGCAGAGGGTGGGTGCGGGTTGGGGGCACCAGGGACTACGAGGGATCGCTTTCTTTTTTACAGGGAAAAACAAAAAACAGACATCGAAGGACGGTTTTCTTTCTTTACAGGTGAACTAAAAAAAATGTTGCACACACGACATGGGGGATTGGCCACCCCCAATGTCGGTATGGGGACTCTATGTGGGGGATGGCAGGAGCCACCACGTTTACTGAAAAGTTTCATCAGGAAAGGCACGTTGGTGAGGCATACCATCTGCCGCTGCATGACGAGCTTGTCTCTGGTTGCAACAGCAGATTTCTTTCGACTTGGTACTTTTCATAATTTCCACGTTAGCGCTAGCATGCTCGCTAATTGGGGATGAGGGATGCACCAACTAAAGTGTGCCCTGCATTCGCCAACACTGACACACCTCTTGATGTGGTACTACTGCAAGATGTTGCTTGCGCCTGCACGTAAGATAACATAAAAATCAAATGCCATCAGCCAACATTAAACCACACTATTGTGACTTCCTCTAGGGCTATTTTCACCTCTTCCCCTTCATAATTTGTTTATATCCCTTGGCAGTGACCCCCATCAGGCTTCGATCTGCCCAGCTCAATCACCCCACCATCTGTAGGACTTACCTCCACTTCCGTCGATTCCCCATGAACTGCCCCCCATGACAGGGCCCCACAGGGCTGGCCAAGCCCCTCAAGAGCACAATCCAGATAAGTTCCAGAGGAGGGTACCTAGTTCACAAGAGTGGGAACTATGGCAGATGAGTCATTACCCTGCTCTGCGTCTCCCCCAGGAGTTGGACTGGTTAGCCCTAGCGCCTAGCAATATTCATTAGTCAGCAAAAGATTTCGTCACACAGTTTTTTTTTTGGCAAAAATTTATTTCTGACAGCCTTAGATTCATCCTCACTGTGTTTTTAGTTTTCTCAGATATTTTAAAACAATTTGTGTAGCCAATTCTGTAATTAATGACTCATGTCATTAAAGATGGACACCCCTTTCTGTTTTTAAAAATATCTTCCTCTGGGGTCACCTGTTCAATGTACAGTGCATACTAGAGTCATCATACTGTGGATGCGGTGTACCCACATGTTTCTGAAAGCAGAAACAAAATAGCACTGTTGCACAATATTTAATTTTTCATGGCTGGCATGGCACAGGAGTGGGAACTTTTAAAACTTTAAAATCTCATATCTTAGTTCAGGAATAAAAGAAAAAAAAGAAAAATGAACATAATGATGTTTCTACTAGAAAAAAAAAATTACTGCTGAATATAACTATTTGGTGACTAAGAAATACTACTGCTTTAAGTATTTTGTTTTTATTTCAAAAGTAATTGAAACTGCCCTCCCCTGGCGTGCAATGAAGTGGAATGCTCCACTTCTAATGTTCCAGCACGAGAGACCACTGTACACAGGACAAGAGCTCCTGTGACTCTGCACTGATTGGCTGAAATCACCCAAGTAATTTCTAATAAACTTTACTTGGCACCCTGATGTGCACAGAAACAGGGACATTTCTTATTTTTTTCTGTACGGTTTTGTGTACTAGAAAAGGACCCAACACTTGGCATTTGAGTGGTTATTAGCTTCTAAAACTTGTCAAACTACTGCCATAAAATCTTAAGTTTTGAATGACTGAAGCTGCTTCTTAAATGATAGAGGCAGTCTTATTATATAGAGAATAATGCCTCTGCAGGTGTATGTTATGAGGATTTTTCACATATCCGAGGTGTGTGATAATCCATAAACTCCAAGAGCGAAGCTCGAGGGGTTTATGAGACTATCACACACCCATGGTTTGTGAAAATCTTCATAAAATAAACTTTGAACAGGCATTATTTTTTATAATAACTAAGGTTAGGCTTCAGAAAGAAAAACTGTACTTGTGTAAGCGAGGGTGTCCCTTAGCGGCCGCTGTACTCCTACAAATACAGTATGCTTTTTTTTAGTGCATCAGTGAAGTGACAACATGAGGAGGAAAATGTCGTAATAACCCACCATCAAGTTATTACAGAATTCAGCACGTTATTATGGCATTTTATCAAGACTGGATATCCAGTCATTACAGGGGGTCACCAGTTATTATAAAACGTTTTGTTGTACAAGATACATAAGATGGCTGACCATGCTGAACTCAATGAAAAGATGAGTTGGGAAGACCTCCCATCAAGACTCCATCTCTAAGTGGGCATGACATAGCGCAGTCCACTCTACAAAGGATCAAGGATGTGGATGGGTACCCTGGAGGATTCTTAGTTTGTCGCAATACATAAAGGGTTGTCTAACATGACACTGCTACTGTACCTCTGCTGTGCTAATGTACGCAGAGCTAAAAATGATGCTGAAACAGATTCAACTGTCTTGTTTACAGAACTTTAGTCCAGAGATACACTACTACGTAGAAGGATCACATGGTAAATACTCAGAATAAAGTTTTCCAATAATGTAGTAAGGATTAGGCATTACATATTTTATACATGACCTTTATTTAGTCACAAATTTTGACACTGAAAGGTACACTGAGATGTGACAACTCATCCCCAGGTGCACACCAGGGCTAGGTTACATGGTCCCATTTTATTGACAGGGGAAATATTGCCCAAGATTCAGGAGAAAATTACAAAATATACAAAAATAGTGCACTTTGAAGTGTGTTGAACTTCAAAGCACTCAATTTATTTCAAAGTGATAGTGTTCGAAAATATTAAATTAAATGCTTTGAAGTTTAGCATGCTTGTGAATGTAGTATTTCTACATGTTTTGTGCCTTTCAACTAAATTCTGCATGGTGGCACTGGACCTTTGAGAGAAGTTTTCTTTTCTGTGCTCAGGTACTGGGTAAAATCCCTCTACTCTTACGATAAGTGCCATGACATCTTTAACGTCAATCTGGACAGCCATCCGAGATGGGCAGAAAGGATCTTGGTTAACATGTAAGTCACAGTGACAGCTCCTCAACACTGCAGCATCTTCCTCATGCTGCACTGGAGTGTCAGTCTTGGGTATCAGCCTAAGTTTCTGGTGTGGGACTGGAACCATAAGCTTCTGGCCTCAGAAGTGTGCAAGCAATCTTTTGAGCCTCGGGCACTTCTGGCACCTAACTACACAAATGAACAGCAACTATCTGCAACACTGCATTCTTTTATCTTTCTTATTTAAATTTAGTAAATGAGTAAACAGAAACATAGAACATGGTGACAAGTGATGGCCTGTCAGCCCAAGCCTGCCTTGTTATGGGACTCTGTCCCATTCAGTCCTCATTTCTGACAAGAATGCAGTCTCATAACTAGGCAGGCATTATCTGCTGACGCTTGCTATGTTCTTAAGTGTCTATGTTTCCATTTACTCATTTACTGATCTTTAGAAAACAAAGGAAAAACAAACAGAATCTTGCAGATAACTGGTATTCATTTTTGTAGAGAGAGTCCAGTGCTGCCCGAGACTTAGAAGATTCTGACTTGTGAATGCACTCACACTGCTCTCAAAATGTTTTGGATAATTTTAAACAACAAAGCAATTCATTATGCTTGTGTTTACTTGTCACGCAAGATATATTGTTCTTATAAAGCAAGATGCACAAGATAAAGCAGCATAGAGAAAGAGAGAGAGACAGGAGATTTCAGCTCAAGAAGGTAAACTGACTTGCTCAAGGGTCACACAGTAAGTGTCGATAGATAGTACTGCAGTATTCATATTCATAGTAGGGTCTCCAGGTGTACAGTTTGGCACTCGACCCACTAAACTACTGCATAGTGTCTATGTGGAAGTTAGAGGGTCAACATTTCCCCTACAAAAGGTGACAAAGGCACATCAGCAACCTGAAATGCGAAAGGGTTGGGCAGTTAAAGCAACGCACTGTGAAGTCAGAGACCCCTTTTCAGAATCCCACCACAGCCACAGGCTCAGTGAGACAAAAAACAAGTCCCCTGGCCTGTGTGTGTGTCCATAAATGTAGTTTCAGGGAAGGACACAAGGACACCCCCCAAAGACTTCTCTTACAATTCTATCTTCAGCACTGCTGCAAATGCTCCATGGGATGGAATCATTTCTTTGTTCACTATGACTTTTTTTTTTAACAAAATTGCAGACTTTAACCACTGCCAGCTGTAAAACTATGTAGAAGCAGGACCCCATGGGAAATATGTTGCATCACAATTCAACCATCCTAAGTAAATAAACTGTAAAAGAGAATACAAAAAGAAAAGAAAAATTAACCCGAGCCAATAACAAATACTGAAAAAGTTGCTTTAAGAAAGGTCTTAATGGCTGCATAAAAACTGTATATGTTTGGGAGTGGATTCACTCAACTTCCTGTCTTGCGACACCATGTAGGAAGCTTGCTGCTGTTATCTTTCCAAAACATTTTCCTTTCTGATCATAAACAAAAGCTGAAACCTGAAAGATTTGTTTTTCTCATTTGAGAAACATGCAGAAGCATTCATAACTGAAGTTTAGAAAATTGACTTATTATTACCTGGTCTTTGATTGGCTGAGACCCATGCCAAGGTGGTACATTAAGTACCAGTAGTGACCAGAAAATAAGTGTCAACCTGTCCTGCCTCAGTACCAAACTGGTCTCACTCTGCTAGTTTGGATTTTAAAACTTATGAACCAGCATTTTTTCCTCCTTGCTAAGCAAGAGGGGTGAGCAAGTCTGGCCCCCTCACACAACTGAAATCTATTATAAGTTGTTTAAATGTCATAAATCATGGTTTCTTTTTAAATAAATACCTTCACCATGCCCCTGTCCATTGCTTGTCTGACTAGATTCTTCATGCTACCGACTTAAAAATTAGCGTAACCAACATCCCACCGCCCACCCACTTTTCCATCTGCTGCAAGCCCGCAGCGCACCTCCATCTGTGGGCACAGAAAACAAGAAAGTACCACTGCTCTCATCCTTGAGTCAGCAGTACAGTAGTAGAACACAGAGGTAATAAAGTGGGAAGGTCTGCACTCAAAATGGAGCAAGGGAAAAAGATAAGGAGAAAGGAGGACTCAAAGCGGATATTGACATGGGGAAAGGCTGAAGCCCTAAAGCAGAAAAAATGGACACTGTCAGGGGAAAAGGTTCTAGCCCCAAATTGGAAAAAACAGCACTCAACCACTGCAGTGCCCTCTACTGGCAGATATACCAGTAGAGGGACTATTTTACTAAATAAAGGACTGAAAATTCATTACTCATTTTTGATGCCATTATTTTATTTTTTTTAATCCAAAAAAAAATTATACAAGTAGCCCATTTTCTAAACGCAATAATACTCTCCAGCGTGGGTGGTATAGGTAATACCAGACCTTCCTGGGGCTATAAGGCACTCCGCCTGTGGCATTGGGCCTCATTATGCACCTAGTTGGTCCGGTACTGTCCAATACCACCCACCCTGGAGGGTATTATTGATTGCTTACTGAACAGTGAGAAAGGCCTTCTTCCAAATTGAAAAAGTCTACAGACCAAAATATTTTCACCAGCTTGGAAAATGTACATGTACTTGTACAGTGCTCCCTCACTATAATAAATGAATTACAGCTCCCCATTCATTGCATCTTGTTACACTGAAAAATGAGCTTTGTGTTCTACTGTATGTGCTATCTCCCACCCACTTCCCCAACTCCATGCCACTTGACATCACTTGCTTTACTTTTATCATCTAGCGCAGTTTTTTTTTTTTAAATAAATTATTTTATCACTGTTTTGATTTCACCTTTTTTTTTTTAGTTTTTGCACTGAGCTGAGCATGTGAGCTAGCCAACCGATTAGCGAGTGTGTGAGCAACTGCTAATGCAGAGTGAGAGATTTTTTCTTCTGGCTGCTTCCGAAGTCCCCTGCTCTCCGACTGTGCTGTGGTGGCTCTCAAGTCACTTCCCAGTGTCTCCTCGGGACAGGTAAGACTGTGTATGAAATTGACTGCTTCTAGCAAAGACACTCAGCTGTGTTGCCCCCCACACACACACACACACACTCTCTCTCTATGACCCTATTCAACTCACAGACATACAATATTTGCTCATCGGCTTTATTCTACATTATAATTTAGTGTAAACAGTATTTAGATTTAGACTTTGATGGCAGATAAGGACCACTTGGCCCACCTAGTCTGCCTGTTTCCCTACCTACTGGATAAGCTGCAGATCCTAGTTAACCAACAGCCTATTTCTTCCTACCCCCACAAGAATTGCCTTATGTTTATCCCATGCATTCTTGAATTCTCCCACAGTTTTTGACCCCACAACCTCCTCAGGAAGGCGGTTCCATGTGTCCACCACCCTCACTGTGAAAAAATACTTCCTCACATTGCCCCTGAGTCGTCCCCCCTCTATCTCTGTTTTTCCAAAAGATGCTACCCTCTTGGAGTTGGTTGATTCCACTGAGGTACTTAAAAGTTTCTATCATGTCCCCCCTCTCCCTCCTTTCCTCAACGGTATATATAATAAGCTCCTTTAATCTCTCCTCATATGGCTTCTCTTGCAGACCCTACACCATTTTAGTTGCCCTCCGCTGGACTGCCTCCATCCTGTCTATGTCCTTGTGGAGATAGGGTCTCCAGAACTGGACGCAGTACTGCAGATGGGGTCTCATCAACTGTCTATTCAGAGGGATAACAACTTCTTGTTTTCTGCTGGTGATGCCTCTCCCTATACATCCCAGTATCCCTCCAGCCCTCCCTACTGCCTTCTCACATTGCTTGCTAACCTTAAGGTCATCTGATAAGATTACCCCCAGGTCCCTTTCCATTTTTGTTGTTGTCAGTATCTCACCCCCCCCCCCCATTGTGTACTCTTCCCCTGGGATTTTGTTTCAAGGTGCATTATTTTGCACTTCTTTGCATTGAATCCAAGCTGCCATACTTCTGACCATTCCTCCAACCTTGCCAAGTCCCTTCCCATCCTTCCCCCCCACCTTGTGTATCAACCCTGCTGCAGATCTTTGTGTCATCTGCAAAGAGGCATACTTTTCCTTCCAGTCCCTCTGCAATGTCACTTATAAAGACAATAGAAAGTACTGAACCCAGCGGTACCCCACTAGTAACCCCCCCCTTTCTTCAGAGTGGACTCCATTTACTATTACCTTCTGTGTCCTGTTGTCCAGCCAATGTTTTACCCAGGCTACCACCCTGGGACCCACTCCCAGGCTGACAGATTTGTTTATTAATCTTTTGTGTGGGACTGTGTCAAATGCCTTGCTAAAGTCTAGGTAGGCCATGTCCACAGCCCTTCCCTGGTCTACTACTTTGGTCACCCAGTCAAAGAAATTAATTAGATTCATCTGACATGACCTTCCCGCTGTGAATCCATGCTGCCTTGGGTCCTGTGCCCCACTGACCTCTAGGTACTCAACAATTCTTTATTTCAGAAGTGATTCCATCATCTTCCCTACCACAGAGGTCAAACTGACAGATATGTAGTTTCCTGCCTCTGTCTTGGTCCCACTTTTGTGAAGGGGAATCACATCCACCCTCCTCCAGTCCTCAAGTACCACACCATCCTCCCATGATTTGTTAAAAAGGGTAATCAGTGGTGTCACTAGTTTTCCCCTTAATTCTTTCAGAATTCTGGGGTGAATCCTGTCAGGCCCCATTGCTTTGTCCACCTTCAGTTTTAGGAGTTCTTTCAGAACCCTTTCTTCTGTGAAAGGACTGGGATCGATCCCCCTATCCAGAGTGCTTCTGTTAATTGGATTAGGTACCTCCCCCTCCTCCTCTTTTGTAAATACTGAGCAGATTTATTCAGTATCCCTGCTTTTTCACTGTCCCTCTCTGCCCATTCTATTCAGCCTCACTATCCCTCCATTTGTCTTTTTATGCTCCCTGATGTACATATAAAAGGTTTTATCCCCCTTCTTAACCGAGCTGGCTATCTTTTCCTCAGTTTGGGTCTTTACTATTCTGACTGCCTTCCCTACTTCCTTCTGTATTAACTGGTACAGTTCTCTGTCCTGCTCCTTCTGTGTTTCCTTATACTTCCTAAATGCTATCTTTTTCTCCTTAACCTTCACCGCCACCTCTTTTGAGAACCACAGTGGCTTTTTCTTTCATTTTGATTTGTTTATTTGCTTCACACAAAGGCTTGTTGCCTATGTGATGGCAGTTTTGATGTTTCCCCATTGTTGCTCCACCCCTCCTTCTTGCTTGTTTGCTAGTGCTTTTCTAAGGCACTCTCCCATTTTGACAAAGTCAGCCCTCTTGAAGTCCAGTACCCTCACTTTTGTATGGTTTGACTCTGCAGCTGAGTTTATCATGAACCACACTGTTTGGTGGTCACTTGTTCCTAGTGGGCTACCCACTTCTAGAACTGAGATCCTTTCACTGTCCCCATTTGAGAGTACAAAATTTAAGATTGCTCCCTCCCAAGTGGGTTCCATCACTAGCTGTCGGAGGCATGCCCCCTGTAGGGCATCGAGAATGGCCCTGCTCTTGCATGTGGCTGCAGCAAAGGTGCTCCAGTTAACATCTGGTATATTGAGGTCCCCCATCAACAATATCTCCCCTTTCTCTGCCATCCTAAGGATGCCTTCTATCATATCCTTGTCCATTCCCTCCCCCTGAAATAGGGGTCTGTATAAAACCCCTGTGCGGATTGTGGTGTCATTTCCAGTCTCTAAGATGACCCACAGTGCCTGAGTACTGAAACATCCCGAAAAGGCCGCAAAGAAAAAACAGCTGATAATGGGATAACAGGGGGAGCCATAGTAGGCATTCATTACATCCAGAATTTTGCTATAGCACGGTTCACTATGCTATAGCGGGGTTCGCTATAGCAAGGGGCACTGTATTACTTCTCTGTTAAACAATTTATTTTGTGGCAGAGAGAGAAAAATGGGTTACTCACCTGTAACCATAGTTTTAAGAGTGGTACATAGTTCACATCCACACTCTGGCAGTTCCACTGAAACAGTCTGATATGCTGGACATCTTTAAGCTATGCTCCCCCCCAACCACCCAGGCAGTATATCCCCCCCATTCTGCCTCATGACATCAGATCTTGCAAGACAGAAGCAGGGATCTGTGTGCTGCTTGCCAAGGGAGGCCGGTTGGTTTGTGTGGATGTGAATTATATAACACTCCTAGACAGTACAGTTACATAAGAGTGTACTATAACAGTAGATCTTTGAGGAGTGTCTCTTGCAGTAGGTAATACACTTGGGTTGTCACCAGAGGTCGCTGTGGCACACGGCAGCTCTTCTAGCAGTCTTTTACCAGGGGCCACCAACACATGACATCAGCTTCCTGTTTTCTATATAAGCGTTGAACTGGAAAGTCCCCAGTATCCTCAGTTCCCCCACCAGATTCAGCTCACTAAGCGAGGACTGAGGGAAACCCGACATACCAGAGGTATCCCAACCCAAAGTCACTGGACCAGAATCTGTTCTCCTAGAGATGGAGAGGGACGGAGGGCGGGAAAGGACCTACTGCAAGAGACACTCCTCAAAGATCTAGTGTTACGGTAAGTTCTTACGTAGCTGTACTATCTTCCATGGAATGGTCTCTTGCAGTAGGTAATACACTTGGGATGAATTCCAAGCAGTATACCCAAGACAGGTGGACCTTATGACAGAAGGCCTTGTAGGACTGCTTGGCCAAAGGCCATCCTATGGTGTGAAGCAATATCCAAATTGTAGTGCTTCATGAATGTGTGGATTGTGGACCAGGTAGCTGCATGGCAGATATCGGAAATGGAGGCTCTTTTAAAGCAAGCCGTAATAGTGGCCATAGCTCTAGTGGAATGGGTGTGGACAGGTCCTAGTAAGGGTTTATTGTATTTTTCATAACAAAATGTAATACAATGTGCCAGTCAGTTAGAAATGGTTCTTTTATTAACTGGGAGCCCTTCTCAGCCTGAGGCAAGGGTGACAAACAACTGGCAAGTCTTTCTGATCGATTATGTTCGATTAGTATAGTAACATACCATACTATGGACATCTACAGTATGTAACAGATGTTCACCTTGGTTGGAGTATTCAGGATAGTATACTGGTAACTCCAGTGACTGATTTAGAGTCTGTTCAGACACCACTTTAGGTAGGAAGGAAGGGCTTTTACGACTGCCACCCTATCTTTGTAAAAGATTAGATATGGTTCTCTACACATGAGGGCATGAAGCTCGGAAATACATCGAGCCGAAGTGACATCCACTAGGAACAAGGTTTTCCATGAGAGGAAATGGAGGTCACAAGTGGCTGCTGGTTCCAAAGGCTCAAGGATTAGTTTTTCTATTAGAAAATTGAGATCCCATGGGGGAGTGGGTCTTCTAATAGGTGGTTTGATGTGTAGCATTCCTTTCAAAAACATTTTGGCTAGATGGGTACAGTAATCTGCCATCTAGCGGTTTGTGAAAGGCCGAGATACCAGCCAAATGGACTTTGATGGAGGAATAACTTAAACCTTACTCAGACAGCGAGGCCAGGTAGTGTAGAACTTTTGTAAGTGGGCAAGAGTAAGGATCCAATGATCGAGAGCCAGCCCATATGGAAAAGCGTTTCCATTTAGAATTATATGTTTCTCTGGTTGCTGGTTTACTTGAGGCCAAGAGAATGTTGGCAATAGGAGAGGACACTTGTAATCTGGCTATGAAGGCATCTTCAGGAGCCAGGTGTAGAGCCTTCAGATTGGGGTGCAACAGGGTCTCATGACTCCAAGTCAAGAGGTCCGGTCTGATTGGCAACAGAACGGGTTCCTGTACTGAGAGTTGTTGAAGTAGAGGGAAACACACCTTGCCAGGGCCTCAGAGGAGCTATTAGGATCATTGCAGGTTCCAGTTGTAGTTTCAGTAGAGTTCATTGCAGGAGAGGGATGGGGGGGAAGCACATAAGAAGAGTCCTGTCCATGGCTGGGACAGGGCATCTATAGATCATCCCTTTTTGCTCGGGATAATGGAAAAGTATTTGGGAAGAAAGTGATTGACTGGGGAGGCAAATAGATCTATCTGTGGTGTTCCCCAGAGGTTTAAGATTTTCTAGAATACTTCATCGTGAAGTGTCCATTCATGTGTGGATGTTTGGTGACTGAGATGGTCAGCCAGAAGATTGTAATATCCTGGTAGGTGGAAGGCCGTTAGTACCAGATGTTGTCAGATGGCTTCTTGCCAGACTGCAAGTGTTTCCATGCATAGAGTGTGGGATTTCGTACCTCCTTGTTTGTTATGGTAGAATACCACTGCAGTGTTGTCTGATTGGATCAGCAATGGCCCTTGAGTCAAATAGGGTTGAAATGCCTGATGAGCTAAGCGGACTGCCCTCAGCTCTAGGAGACTGATGCGAGAGTGAGGGACAGAGGTGGTCCACTCGCCTTGTGTGCGATAAGGACCTTCTGTAGGTGTGTGCCTCATCCTTCCACGGAAGCATCCATGGTTAACATCTATGGGAGGGAGGGAGGGACTGATAGGGTATTCCTTACAACAAGTTGTTTCTAACTGTCCACCAAGTCAGAGCAGACTTCAGAAGGGGAGTGACTCTAATCTTGCCTTCGAACTGTCCTGTTCTTTGGGACCATTAATTCTGGAGGGCCCACTGAACAGGTCTCATATGAAGACGGGCGAATGCCACCGTAGGTATGGTAGTAGCTATGTGACCCAGAAAGCATAGTATTTGTCTGTCTGTGATGACTTTCTGAGTCTGTATGTGTGATGCCAGAGACAAAAGTGAATCCTGTCGAGTGGCAGGGAGGTAAGCTCTGGCTGAGACTGTATCTAGGACAGCCCCAATGTAGTGGAGCGACTGAGTCGGAGTCGGACTGGACTTTGGCCAGTTGACTGTGATCCCTAGAGTGTGAAACAGTTGCAGGGTAGCTTCTAGGGAAGAATGCAGAGCTGTGTTGGAGTCTGCTTTGATTAGCCTGTCGTCTAGATATGGGAAGATAAAGTGCCCTTTTCTTCGTAAAGCTGCAGCAACTACCACTAGGCATTTGGTGAACACCTTTGGGGCCGAGGAGAGGCTGAATGGGAATGCTCAAAACTGGTAGTATTGACCTAGCAGGTGGAAGCAAAGAATCCTGTGATAGGCAGGATGGATGGATGGGAATGTGCAGGGTAAGCATCCTTCATATCTAGGGTACAAAGCCAGTCTCCTTGTTTCAGTATTGGCATGATGGAATTCAGAGTTATCACGTGAAACCATTTGTACTGGATGAAAATATTTATTTTTCTGAGATCCAGTATTGATCAGACATCTCCAGTTCATTTGGGTACCAAAGAGAAGTGGGAACAGAATCCTGTTTGATGTTCTGAGGGAAGTACTGGAGAAATTGCCTGTTTGTCCAGTAGAGCCCTTAATTCCTCCTGAGGAATGGATATATGATCTGGTGGATATTGAATATTTCAAGGAGGATGGTGGGGGGTTGGAAATAAATTCCAGAGTATCATCCCTTTGTATAATTTGGAGTACCCATTCATCTGAGGTGATCGTTTGCCAGACCTCCAGATGGAGGGCAAAGTGACAGCCCACAGCCTCCAAGGCCTGGTCGAGGAGGCGTGTGCAAAGCCCTAGTGAGTCACTGGGCACTGGGTTGTCCCTTCCCAATGGGATGGCAGGAGCAGGAGCCCCGGTTGGAAGAGGTGTTGCCTCTTGAGGATTGAGTACGATCTCTAAAACTGTCTTTATTGGTACCTTTATGTTTTCCACCTCTTTTGGAATTGAAAGAGGATTGAGTACGATAGGTTGTATGTGGAGTATGGTACATGCCATGAATCATATGTAGGGTTCTGCCTGATGCCTGTAGGTCATCTAGTAAGGTTTGAGTACTTGGTCCGAATAGCTTAGACCCGTTAAACGGGGAGTTAGCTAGTTTATGTTGCACATCAGGTGTAAAACCTGAAATGTAAAGTCATGCATGGCGACACAAAGAAATGCCAGAAGCTGACAGTTGGGCCGAGGTATCTATGGCATCATATCCCAACCGGAGTAGGTGTCAGGAAATAGAATTACTAGTTGACACTTTAGCCAATAATTGTTCCCTTTCTTGTGAATGAGGGAGTTTATTGATAAGGTCAATGGCAGAGGACCCAAGGGTATGCTGGTATTTAATCATATGGCCCATGTAATTTAAAATTCTGATATTCAAGGTACTGGAGGAAAATATATTTTTTCCCAGAAAGTCCAGCCTTCGAGATTCCTTCTCGGGTGGTAAGGAGCTCATGTGTTTAGGTTGTTTGGTACGGTCATGAGCGGCAGTAATCACAACAGAGTCTGCCTCAGGGATAGCATAAAGGAAAGGATGATCCAGAGGAGCTTGATAAATGCAATCCGCCTTACGGGGAACAGCTGTTATGGCCGACGGTTGGTGCCATGCTGCCAGCATCGCATTTTGATAAGCTTGGATTAATGAGGAACCACCAAGACAGGCTTCTCTGGTAATTCAAGGTATTCTGCCATGTCCTTACATTATCTGTCATGTTCTGTGGTAGAAAAACCCATGACTTTTTGGATTTGAACCATCATTTCATTAAAAGAAGGATTATTTGGAGGAGAGGCTGTGGTATGAGTAGGCAGGTCTTCATCCAAGGAAAAGATTTCTGAGAAAGGAGACTATGAGGTGAAATCCAGCTCCCGGAATTCTTCATCTTCAAGTTCACTGGTAAAGTCAACCGGGAGGTCTTGTTCGTCTGATAAACAGTCTTCCATAAATGGAGGGGGTGACCAGGGTGGTAAGGAATCCCTGTCACTACGGAACCTCTTAGGTGGAGGAGTAGAAGATCGTGGAGGGTCGCCCTGCTCTCCTGAATCAGAGGGCTGGGAGTGCCACATGGCATGCAGCACCTGCCATACTACATTAGTAACGTCCAATTCCTTCTGCTAAGAAGGGGGGTATGTATTTGGGGGGTGTGGGGAAGTAAAAGGGGGATGATGGAGGGGATTGGACATATAGCCTGAGCAGGTCTTGCCACTGGGTGGTAAATGCCAGGGTCCTGATCTCTGTCTGCCTGATCCCTATGAGTGACCACCTGAGAAGGTGAAGGGGCATTGAGCATGGTATAAGACGTTGCTTTCCCCTGAGGAATGCGGGGTCTCGTTAACAGGCCCGCAGGGGGAGATGATTCATAATGTGTATATGAAGGTGCCATCGACAGGAGAGTAGCCCCCATTGACAGGGCAGTAGTATAAACCATATAAAGTGTTTCGATTGTACCACATTTAAAGCGCTAACAAGCGCCGTTGACAAGAGTGTATGTGCTCCCGTCGACGAGGGAGTTGCCTGAAGGCGAGTCAATGAGAGTGTATGTGCTCCCGTCGACGAGGAAGTGGTATGAAGGTACGTCGATGAAAGTGTATGTGCTCCCATTCACGAGAAAGTGTTGTGAAGGTGCGCCGACTATGGAGGAGCACCTGGGTCGGTGGCTTTTGACGAGCGCTTTGGCACAGAGTGTGAGGAGGGTCTCTCCTTCTCCTTTTTGTGCCTTGGAAGAGAATCAGTGGAGGGGAGCCCTTGGTATGGGCCCCCTGATTCTCTAAAAGAGACACTTACTGCTCCATTAATTATCATTGAATTTCAAGCAACTGTCGATGACAAGTTGCCTGATTAAATTCTTGACAATAAGTGCAGGAACTGGTGTCGTGTGTGGTCCCAGACACTGAACACAAGTATGGTTGTCAAAACCGTATATCTTCCTGTCACAATGGCAGGAATGAAATAAAACTTGCTTGTTTGAAGATCCTTTGGACATTCATTTAGTAGCGCAAATTCTCATCAATGATTGCTGTTAGAAGTTGCTCTAGCTGTTACGTACGAGCTGAAGACGGCAGAAAAATGAACTGAGGATACCAGGGACCGCCCATGCTTATATAGGAAACAGGAAGCTGATGTCATGTGTGGACGGCCCCTGGTAAAAGATTGCCAGAAGAGCTGCCATGCACCACAGAGACCTCTGGTGATGACCCAAGTGTATTACCTACTGCAAGAGACCACTCCGTGGAAGATCTATGGTTATAGGTGAATAAACTATTTCTCTAGGAGCATGGATATAGTTCACTATCCACACTCTAGTAGTTCTCTGGGAGGAGGTGCAAGGCGCACTCCCCTTTTTGGTGAACAAAGACTGGAGAACCAAGGTCCCAAATCCAGTATCCCAGCATGATTAAAGGTTGATGTGGTAATAGTCAGTGAAGCTGTGTACTCACTTCCAGATAGCAACCCTGCAGATTTCCTGTATGGGGATGTCCTTGGAAGTAGCCAGCAAGGCAACTGTATGACTGCTGGAATGAGCTCTAAACCCTACATGGGTTAACCTGCCAGCTAACCTATAGCAGAGGTTGATGTAGGATGTGATCCACCTGCCAATTGTCCACTTTGATGCCAGTCTGCCAGGTGTGGCTTAGGCACACGTAACAAACAGCTAATGAGTCTTACCCTGAACTCCAGCCGTGTGTTCCTAACAATAAGAAATCACTCTCCTCAGGTCCAGAAAGAGACTGCAGTCAGCATACAAATATGGGTAAGTAAGGTATACCGGTAAGTTAATCACCTTGTTAAGGTGAAACGCTGATACAACTTCGGGTTGGGGTGTAGAACAACCCAGTCCCTGTGGAAGACCAGATATTGAGACTCCATTGAAAGCAGCTGAAGCCTCCCAATCCTTTTGGATGATGTGATGGCCACCAGGATGGCAGTCTTTCACAACATGTACAACATCTCACACCTGTGCACAGGCTCAAATGGCTTGCCCATAAGCATAACCACCACCAGCAGTAAGTCCTATAGTGGAGGTGGTTCATGCACCAGAAGGGACAGGTGGTTCAGGCCCTTGAAAAGCATCTGACCACCTTATCCTGGACCATTATTGGCTTATCTGCCATTGCCCAGTAAGCAGAGATGGCTGGCAGGTGCACCTTAAGGGTCATCGCTCACAGTTGCAACTGAGAGATGGATCAGAGGTAGTCCAAGATGCTCACCACAGGGCAGGTAAAAGGACCAAGCTCCTTGTCCTAGCACCAAATGGAGAATGTCAACACTGCTGAGTTGACTCTTTCTGGGAGGCCTCCACAATGTGGAGCACTTCATCTAAAAAATCAAAGACCTGGAACTCTAGTGGCTCAGGAACCAGGCTGTAAGTTGCAGTGACTGCAGGCCTGGGTGCAGGACCTTCCCTTGTTATCTGGTTAGCAGATTTTGGTGGAAAGGAAGTCACCACAGAGGTATGCTGCTGAGGCTGAGGAGATCTGGGTACCAGATGTGCTGCAGTCAGTCTGAAGCAATCAGGATCATCAGCATCTTGTCCTCTGGGCCTTGACCACTACCTTGTGGATCAAAGGGAAGGAAAGGAAGGCGTACACAAGGCTTGAAGTCCAGGGCCACACGAAAGGCATCCCCCCAAAGTGCCCTGAACTGTAGAGAGCAGGCTCAAAACAGCCTTAGTTTGGCGTCATCCCAGGCGGCAACCAGGTCCAACACAGAGGTGCCCCACAGTCAGAACAAGTGGTTCACCACCTCCTGATTCAGGGACCACTCATGCGACATGTCTCCTACATGGCTGAGTGTGTCAACCAGCAAATTGTTCTCTCCTGTGATATAGACCACCAGGAGATCTTCACCAAGGCAGCCCATGAGGGTCCAGGTTTGAAGGGCCTCCTGACACAAGGAAAGGAAGTGAGTTCTGCCCTGCCTGTTCAGGAGGAACATGGTCATGGTGTTGTCCATCTGAACCTACATGACCTTACCCCTGACTAGAGGAGCAAATTCTGTCAGTGCAAATTGCACTGCACAGAGTGCCAACAGGTTTATGTGGTGACAGGATGCCATGGTGACTGGAACACACAGACTCTGTGGTCTCCCAGATGCACTCCCCACCCCAGCAGAGACATGTCCATTGTGAGTGTGATGGTTGGTTCTGGGCAGACAAATGGGATTTCTTCTGCCAGGTGTTCAGGGATCTACCACCACTGGATGGCATCCTGCATCGGCTGGGTCACTGTAACCATCTGGGCCAAGTGGCCTAGGCACTGGGACCACTGACAGTCGAACTCCCAATGGAGGTGGTGCATTCACCAACATGCCCAACAGACCACACTGGGGCAAGAGGCCATGCACCTCAGATGCCTCAAGAAATCACGGGAAGGGAGTAGGAGCCCAACCTGAAATGACTGGGCAAAGGAGGTAAGATCCAGTGCCTTGGCTGCTAGGATGCAGGCCTTGGCCTGCAGAGAGTCTAGTTCTGCCCTAAAGAGCTTGATCACCTGCGTGGGTACCAGTTCAAACTTGTCCAGGTTGACCAAGAGGTCCAGGTATTGGCAGGTCTGGACAGCCAGATCTCTGGACCTCTCTGGCCTCTATGTATGAACTGGCTAACAGCCAGTTGTCCTTGTGGGAATATACCCTGACACCTAGATGCCTCAGGTATGCTGCCACCACTGCTATACACTTGGTGAAGACCGTGGGTAAGGAAAAGGGATGGAATTACATGACCTGAAACTGGTACAAGATCCCTTCTGCTCAGAACCAGAAGTACTGGCGGGAGGACAGACGGACTGACTGGGATGTGGAAAAATGCATCCTGGAGCTCTAGGGAGCAAATCTACATGTTATTCCAGTACCGGAATGATCTGATTCAGAGTGACCATCCGGAATTTGTGTTTCCAAATGAATTGGTTCAGATCATGCAGACCCAATAGGGGCACCAGCCCCACATCTGTTTTGGAACCCGGATGTACCTGGACACATAATTCTGGCTGGCTGGGGTGTCTGACACATGAGCTATTGCCCTTTTTACAAGGAGCTGAGTAATGTCCTCCCACAGGATGGCCATGATGTCCTGTGACACCCTGGACTCCTGAGGCGTACGGAAGTGGTAAGGTGAGAGAGCCTTGAAGTTAAGAGGCAACTCTCTGTCTACTATGTCCAGCACCCACTTGTCTGTTGTCATAGCAGACCAACATGGCAAGAAGTAGCATAGCCAACCACTTATGAAAAGTGCAGACAGCTTGCTTTCTCAAGGACAACGAGTGTCGATAGCGATGACTCCCGGTTGAGCAGGATCGAGAGCCAGAATGCCTTGACAGAGACCTCGATCACGACCTCGACCGTTGACTAGATGATCAACGGTGAGGGGAGCCTTCTGGTTGGTTGTGGTGTAAACATGCCTGCCCACATTAAGTAACATAAGTGAAGAAGGCTCGACTTCCGGAAGAGGCTGCTCCCACTGAGGACATGCACAAGGACACTGACCAATACACGTCTTCCTTAGTGAGGACCAAGAGCACCAGGGTTTGTGAGATCAAGTCCTCGACCTTGTCTGACATCCAGTTGACAGGCTCAAGGAAAATCTTCACTGCCTGCTCGACCCAAGTTGAAGTCGACTGGCTCAACAAGATACTGAATAGCCCTCAACCAAAGGGTACTCGACCACCATCATGTAGCGGAGCAAGTCAAGAGAACTGGAGGACCTCAAAGTCTCTCTGTCCCATGACTGGCATCAGTGGTACTTTTGCGTGAAACCACGTGGTCAGATCTCTCTCCCAGGGTCTGGAGGACCATGCATACATCCCAGAAGCCTCCAGTGAATGACCCTCTGACACTGGCCTCAGCTAGAATAGCGCTGCTGAGCAAGCCTAGCCACAGCCAAGGCCCCGAAAGTGCAGACCTTCAGATCCCATTCCGAAAGCAGGAACCAGAACTTCCTGTCCTTGAAGGACTCGGGAAGCATGCTGAGACAAAGGCCACACCTGGCCAAGTCATGCTGCCTGCCCGGGCAGTACATGTATGTGTCATGCGATTCAGTGACCGACATCTTCTGCTGGCACCAAATGCAGAACTTGAACCACGGCTTTCATTGCTCCATCACTGATTTGTAAAGGGAGTTAAAAGAATCGAGGAAATAAAGATGGAGAACATGAAAAACTTTGATAACAAGTTTGCCTGTGGCACACTACATCCTAAGCAAGAGATCTGGCATCACAGGGCGGAGTTGGGACACATACCATCCAGGTGGTAGGAGAAGTTTAGCTTAAAGATTTCTGACAAATCAGACTGTTCCAGTGGAATGTGCAGTGTGAACAGTGAACTACATTCATGCCTCAAGAATAGATATATTATGTAAAGTACTGCATTATTTTTATTAAAACAATTACGTCATTGCAACATTTGGACATATAGTCACTGCAATATTTGGACATATATTTTATGCTCCATCAAATCCAGCTCTTTCTTCAAGTTAAGACGAAATGTAAATTAAAATAACACTTTGCAGTATATCCAGTAGTTCTGAACTACACAACACAAGCAGTTCCTAACACTGAAAAAGCTGTAATGCTAATACTTCTCCCTGGCATTACTGTCGTACTGTTTTGTACTTCTGCAGTTTAGTGCTTACAGTAGAAAACCCAGGAGTACAGCCCATACCACGTGACTTTCTGTGTTCTGTTACTTTCAGATGCATGTCTTAATATTAGCAAACAACGGCTGCATTAATGTTTAAAACACAGAATACAAATATACAGCCCAGTTTTAGTATGAATATAACCACTTGTAGAAAACTGAAATGCTAAACAAAATGCCACCACCATTATAACAGAAAACTAGTGGTTCTTTATGCTATGAAAGCTTTCAAAACAGCATCTGTCTAGTAACATTAAACTGCCCATACCAATGAGTGCTTATTTGCACATATGCCAGCATTGCTTCCTCCCATCTCCGCCTGATAATAACTAACCATGGAGACAAGATCACTCCACTTTTAATGGAACAGAAACCAATTCATAGAGACCTTTCACTAAAATAGGCATATTCTACTTTGGTGGTAAAATGCATGTAAAAGCATGTGATTATGGTATTTATGCTTCCATTAAAGTGTCCTCAAAAGCTGGGGGAGTCTAGCCTATTATTTTTATGCTATATGAATTCTAGTGCAGTGCCTATTTTATTTCAATTATGTTTGAGGACAATGAAGTCTCAGCGGCAAATGATTACATGGCGACAGCTAGTAGACTTTCATTAGGGCACTTTCTCTATGGGGCTCTTTGACATAAGATGTCAGCACTACACCAATGGATATGCAGAATGATGACATCATCAGTTTAAAGGCAGCATGGTATTCATATCCCCTATAATCAAAACCACCAAGGAGCACAAAATAGACACTTTACAGTCTATTTGATTAAAACAAAAGACCCACACTGGGGCTGACTTGACTTGTGAAGGTCCCTGCAGTGCGCTGAAAGCCACTGCTTGCCAAGGTATGTCCAGATAATGCTAATTCCTGCAGGAAGTGTCTGTTGTGATAGCCAGCACAATAAAGTAATAGAGAATTCATAGCAGCACTACTGCCACCACTATAATACTAATTAATAATGGAGGCAGTGTAGTGTAGTGTAGTGGTTAAGGGCACTAAGCTACAAACCTGGAGACCTGGGTTTGAATCCCATTAGCTCCCACTTGCATACTGTGTGATTCTGAGCAAGTCACTTAACTTCCTTGTGCTCCCAGGTTGCACCTGGAAACAAGCTCCAGCTTAGTGTGCCTTTCCTGGTTAAACAATTTCCCCTCCCACCCTTTCCCCTAATAATGCCTGAAACAATACCAGAGGCTAATAACAGTGGTACCCCCTCCCCACTGCCATCAGCTACTTTCAATGCTACCTTTTTGCAGCGACATCCAAGGAAAGAGTAGCTGGGAAGGAAGAAGCAAAGGGCCAGCACAGACATTCTTTGCTTGAACCTAACACTCCTCTAGAAAGGTTAAGTTGACTCAACTAAAACAAAGTAACATTTAAAAGAGAAATTTAAATAGTTACTCTCTAGTCATACATACTGTGAACCAACAATAGTTTTAAATGTAAAACTGTGTTCCAGTTTCATGGTGTTATTTTAATGGGGTTATACATAGTCGCAGAGTAATTTTGAGGTTAGAAGCCTTCATAAGCAGAGACAAAATAAGTATAGTGTGCAAATGTACCTATTCATAGGGATTCCCAAACCAATCTACTACCAAGGGTACCCACAGGACTTAAGAGGGAAGAAAAACGGATGGTTATATATGGTCCAAATTACAAGAAGATGAACAAATGTCAATTAAAAAGTCATTTTTTGCTTATAGCACAAAACTGGCCTTTTTCAACTTTAAACATTTTTTTCATTAAAACAGAAAAACCCAGAACAGATATCAAGCTACTGTAGGACACTGAAGGACAGAGAAACAGTTATGTGGAGGAGAAAAAGTAAAACAAAAAAAACAAAAGTTAAAAATAAATATTCTGCCAGGACTAAATATCCCTACATGCTGCTCTCCTGAAGTCATCATAATCAGGGAAAACCACTGAGTGAGGATAGTATTTCGAGACTTGCGAGACCACCCTCAAATCATTTCCACTTTCTTTTACTGGGTCACAGACCCTGCCAAACCTGGCACACTTTAAGACTTGGCTATCCTGTGATTACTCTGGTATGAATACATTTGTCCATGCTTATGTTGAATGTGTGTATTATCTTCATATCCAGTGTCTCCACAGGTAGACTGTTCCATAGATTCACCACCCTCTGCCAGAACAAGTGTATCCTAGTGTTACCACTTGATTTACCATCTCTGAGCTACAGGGCACGTCCCCATATCCTGCTGGAGGACATCAGATCAAATATCTCTGACTGCTCGATCTTGTCAATGCCCCCAAGTAGGCAGATGTCCCATCTCAGCCTCATTTCAACATGTTAAGGCCCTCCAGCTGCTCCTCATAGTTTTTTCTCTACCACGCACTTGATCATTTTGGTGGATATACTCAGCAGGACCGAACTGCACACAGCGCTCTGGGTCCTTGCAAAGTGACAGGATTAATTAGTTAATTAAAGATTCATTAAAAAGCCTGGTTAAAGCAATGTCAAATATTGCAGTTCTTGACATCATGCAAGAGACCTAGGCAGCAGACACACAGTGTATTGGTGTCATCCTTGCAGATTTTCACTTTGCCACAATGAGAGAGACGGAATAACTGCTCTTTATCCTTGGATGGCAGCATAAAATATCACAAAGAAAAGACATGAAATGAATTATGAATAACACCACCAAAAGTGATGGTGAGTTTCAGTGTTGATCCCCTAGTGATCTGACAAGTTGTTGATGATGGAAGAAAAGAACTGAGGAATGATGGGGCCAGCCACCTTATTCAGGCAGCGCCGACGTGCATCTAGGCCGGCAGCACCAGCTGGCAAAAGTTTCTGGTTGATCCTGATGCTGACTGCTTACAGTTTTGAATGTGTGGCTCAATGGAGGGAGTTGTCCCCAAAGAAGATCCTTGGTTTCAGCCTAGTGCTGCATTATATTCTCCTAAATAATGGCTTCCAGGACCTTGTCCAGCACTGATGTCAGACTGAGTGCCTGGAAAAACTGCTAATGAACAGACGTGCTCAGATGAGGAAGCCATGTAGAAATTTATTACATGCAGAAAAAGAGAAAAGTATATCACCAGCCACATTCACCTATAAAGGCTTCATCGAAACGGGGTTGGGGGGCCGGTTACCTATCTCACAGTGCTATTATATGCAACAGTGGCAGCAAAATCCCTGTAGCAGCATCCAAAATGAAACATATGCAAACTGCCAGTTGCTTGAAAAATTTTATGCATTAATAAATAACCACCAAATATTTTTTAAAACAATGTTTTTAAATACAATAAATGCAGTAGTGTTGCCAGTCTGTGAGGCCCAGTACAGGCAGCACCTTCAGGATCGTGACTTTCAGTGTGCCATATTTTGTTCTTTGCTTGTAGTTGCTTGGGTCTGACATTTTCTCCTTGAAAATGGGGACCATACTGGCCACTCTCCAGACCTCTGAAACCACACCTGTCTGGACAGACCACATAATAACTGCTGCAAGTGACACCTCCAATTGTTCACGATGATACTGGAGTGTATCCTATCTGCCTCTCATGACTTACCTGGTTTAATTGTTGCAAGGTAGTCGGCTATCAGAGTGGGGGTGATGTCTGCTGCAGCACTGTGGCTACCCTTAATGCCATGGGCCCTGTCACCCCACTGGGGGACCCTTGATGAACACTGAAATTTTGTATTCATTTAGCATCTCAGCCATCAATCCTGGCTCTCTCACAAGTCCCCCCCCTCCACTTGTTTTCAGGGGCCCAGTCCCCTCCCTCCTTCTATTTATGTACTGGAAGGATGCACTAGCATGATCTTCAGTTCCTGCTGCTTTTTTGTATTCTAGCACATCTTTAGCTTTCCTAAATCTTGTCTTGTAGTCCCTCAGCACTGTCCTGTACCTGTAGTCCCTCAGCACTGCCCTGTACCTGTAGTCCCTCAGCACTGTTCTGTACCCTGCCCTGTACTCCTCTCTGGCCTGGAGGCCACCTGCCTCTTTCCAGTCACAGAGCTTCGTTTTGTTCAGAATCACTTGCTTTAGGTCCTTGTTGAGTCAAGGGGGCCCTTCTTGTCCCATTTCCCTTATTATTTACAGGTATGAAGACCTCCCTTGCTTCTCCAAGTACTTTCTTCAATAAACTCCACATGTGTTCTCAACATTACCAATTATCCTTAAAGCTACCAACTTTCCAAGGCCTAAAACTGGGATGGTCCATCCTGACTATGACTCCCCTCCACTGTGTCACTCCCACGGGCATCACCGCAGGCAACGCTGCACACAATTACATTTTCCTACTTGCTCTGGCCATGCTGCCCCACAGTAACACCAGCAGTAAACATCCAGATTAAAACAATACATCATTCTGCTGCAGCAAGTTCCAAATCATGATGTACAGAAAGTTCATTAGATGCAAATTTGCATTAAATTGTGATCAGACATTCGAGCTGCATGTATTGCTCCTCCTGACAGTCCCATCCAACCCATTTACACTCACCTCATTTGCTCAGCAGACTTTACTTCAGTGACTCCCACCATCACACCAGACTGTTTTCACACACTTCCCTACAGCTAATCAGGTTCAGGTACCTTGGTTCACTGCTACCAGTCTCTCTTCTGTCTGGAGTCCCTCTCAGCTGCTGGCAGGCAGACGTCCACATGCGCTTGTTTGCACTACTACCCAGTCTACTCTAACAGGAAGGAACATGCTTTACTATGCTCCCACTGACATTCTTCGGTGCAACACAGGTGCAGGGATTGAAGCTGCAAACACGAGCAGCACCACAGTGGTGCTGAAATAACTGTCACTCATTGATTAGCACCCAGCAAAAAAAAAAGACAAAACTGGGACAAGTAAGCAAAAACCAGGACAAAAGTGACATTTTGCAAAACTTGTGGGGACACTGGGACATGCTGCCTAAAATAGGGACTGTCCTGGGAAAATAGGGACTGTTGGTAGCTTTAATTTATCCTGCAACTGGTACAGACCCTTGGACACCAGATCCTTCATCCTGTGGCAGAGTCTGCCTTTCTGAAGTTTGGCTAGTTTTCCCTGTTACCAAGATAAAGTTTATCCAGTTGCTATCACTGTCTCCCACTGGTTCCTGTATATTCAGACTACTGATGACCCTGTCCCAACTGCTAAGAACAAGGTTAAGGGTGGCCTTAAACTTAGTCCCCTTCTGGACATGCTGTTCTAGGAAGCCATCCTTTAAAAGTTAAATGTATGTCAGTTTCCACACTGCCATCAGTCTTTTCAAGATGCCAGCCTATGCCCAAGAGATTACATACATAAGGATCAATACTACATTTCATTTGGCTGCACACATAATTTCTCCAATTAGCTTAGCATCGAGTTTTGCCAAGCTTTTATAAAGAAAATATACATATATAGTATTTATAATTGATTCTGAAAATGAGGACATGTGCAATGTATCATAAACAGAGTTTATACTGGACCACTATAAAATTAATTTGACAAATCTCTGTGATCATACATGCTCCCTAAAGTTTTTTTAATGCATGAATCATTATTTAGACACATAGAACACAGCCCCTTATATGGCAAGCTGTGCCATGCCATGTCACTGGTGTGGGTATTGCTGCTAGTAAGCAGCCACGTTACCTCCAATAGGAAGCTTGGGTTTCTTTTTAGTTTTTCTTAGTTGATGACATGGGGGAGGCTCACTATTAGCAAGCTCACAAATGGAGGCGTTATTTTTTTTAACACCCAGAGGTATGGCTAGAAAGCCCTTTGAAAACGGATAGTGGTTCAGTGGCCTTTTAGGACAGACTCACAGAAAGGATGTTTGCTATTGAGAAGTTTCCAGAAAAGGGATTTCACATGTTCGCACAGCTGGAACTGGAATTTAGTTAGTGTCTTAAAAGGCAGGCAGATTTCAGAAAAAGGAGAGTCTTGGAACAGTTACACAGACAGCCAAGGAACTGAACTTTGTATCACACATGAATAGTGCAGAGAGATACTAAAGCATGCTGCATGTACTGGAACCAGCCTCTGTAAATAGTAAATAAAGAGAGATTATTTTTCTGTAATATTTTGTGTGTATGGACTAAGTTTCATACAGAATGCAGTGGCAGCTGCTGTCTGAAAACATGTCTACCAAAGACAGTCTGGTACATCCAGTGGACAGAATTTGTGGGACAGTGTTGAAAGACCTCACCACAGGTTATCCATACCTCAGAGAGTGGGCAAAAAGGGTAGCATATCGGTACAGGCCACAGAAGTAAGCCTGTTTGGCCATTCCAGTGGTACATATCCCATAAGTAAGGCAGTGGAACATTATGCAAAAGACTTCAGCTTGAACACAAATGTCACAAAAGTCCAGGAACGGTTCTTCCCTGGCTGTAGCTGATTACCCATGCAGCTGGCAGCTCACTTTGGGCTTTGATTGAGGACACTTCAACTCACTGTCCAAACCCTTACAAGTGTTTATTTAATACATTTTATTTTGCCCCCCTGCCTACTCAACATCTGCTTAGTATGTCTGAACTCAGCTAGGCTGTTGCCAAACTGGGTCAAGAATTTTTCACCTGTACACAAAATGTTTGTTGTATACCACTGCACTGTTTCATCTTTTTCTTGTTTATGCATTTTGTACTGAACTCTGTAAACACTTATTTTACTGTGCCTGGCTCCTGACACACTGGGTACTGCTATCCTTTCCAGTGTACCCCACCATCACTGGACACACATCAGAAATAAGCTGCCTGCAGCTCAGCGTGTGCTCTCCTGGATAAACATTCAAATAAATTTTTTAAAACAGAAATACAACCACAAAAATTTGGGCACCACCTCCATACTCAAAAATGACACCACTGATCTGGTTTCAGGTTCAAAAGTGCACAAATGCTGCTTTTATTGAAAGGCAAAGTCCAGACGGACAGCTGACAGCCACCTGACGTATTTTTGGATCTTTCGCAATGATCCTTTTTTAAAGCGGCATAAACACAGTCAATCTGCTTAAACTGGGCAGTGAATGATGATGACAGAAAGCATCAAAGTTAATCACAGCTAACCGTGCATAGCTTACTGACCTGGAATTTCAGATTTACCCCCAGTATGGCATACAGAAGTGATACCACACTTAAGGACACTTTGGTCCCTAGCCATCATATGATAAAACAGATCAATGTCTTGGCTTGAGAGAAATCTCAAAGGGTGCTAACCCTGTAAATGTTGCAGTTACAAATATATCACACCAGGGGACACCTTTGTAAACCCACACACCAGCAAAGGTTTTTAAATAAGACAGATCACCACTTGTGGTATGACTGGAGTTATTTATCTGGCTGAGTGCACCTGTAGTGCATTCCATGTGGGGAAGACAAGAGCCTTATAGAGAGGGTGGGGGAGCATTGCAGAGCTATTGAGGGGGAGAACTTGGCATATGCAACAGTGCTGCTTGTCAAAGATGTGGCTAATAAAGCGGAACATGTTTTTTCCTTCACAGTCATTGACAAGGTGTATCCTAACCCATGGGGGGTTAATTTTAATAATCTAGTCCTAAAGCGTGAGGCATTTCAGATTTACAGCCTCAACATGACTAGAGCCCTGGGTTTGACTTCAGCCTTTGAGCTGGCTCTGTTTCTCAAATAAGGTTACAGCATAACATGTATGAAATCTGGATTTGTATGCTAACCTCTGTTTTGTGTTTCTTCTCCTGGAATGAGAAGCTGCTTTGATTAGATACGCGCCAGGACGAATGAAAGTGCCCTGCAAGTGGCAGCTAATTAAAAGTTATGCTACACCTTGTAAAAGTTTGTATGTAAATAATATTCCATTAGTATAATGTTTGTTTGCAGATTTAATGTTGTAGAGTTATTCAACATGATGTATTTAATTAGTATTTTCTTGCTGTTATGGCATTTATGCTAGCTCACTGAGAGAAATTAATTTATTGCTGTTTTTAAATGCATGTTCTTTAATTTTTTTAATTTTTGACTTCAGAAAAAGTTCAGTATTTTAACTTTTTCATATGCCTACTGATTGCTTTGCACCACAACACTTGGCCCTACTTATTAGAGTGTATATCTTAACATAGTAACTGGTCAGTAAGACATACATTGTTAGCTGCGATTATGAACTTTGACGTTTTCTGACATCATCATGCATAGCCCTATTTAAGCAGATTGACTATGTGTTTAAGCATCTTTGAATAAGGATCATTGCCAAAGATCTGAAACACATCAAGCGACTGCCAGGTGTCTGTATGGACTTTGCACTTCAATAGGAACAGCACATGTACGCTTTTGAACCTGAAACAAGACTAGTGGCATCATTTCTGAGTACAGAGGTGGTGAGTGACCGATTTTTGTACTTGCACTAACAGTTGTTTTTGAAAGCACCACACTCCATGTGTGTGCGTTTAAGTATATATATGTATATATATTTTAAATAGAATCAGGTCTCCTAATATCTTTACCCACTCAGTTCTGTTAGACATAATTCTGCAGACTTCCATGTGCCTTTTGAAGTACTGCAGTACCTCTATGTTTCATTTTCCATGCTAACTGTTTTTAATTTGAAAATTACAGTGTTTACATAGGACAGCCCAGGTGAGATGTCACATTGCATATTTTACCAGGGTCCTGCTTTCCACCCCCCCACCTTTTCCTTGCTTCTAAGGTTATACTTATTCCATGAATTCTTAAATCCCATTATAGTTTTTGCTCAAACCATCTCCTCAGGGAGGCTGTTCCAGGCATCCACCACCCTTTCTGTGAAGAAGTGTTTCCTTACATTTCCCCTGATTCTACCCCCCCACACATTCATCGCATGACCCCTTGTTCTTGTGCATCCTTTTTCTCTGAAAAAGGGTTCTATCTTGAACCTTATTAATACCCTTAAGGTATCTCAAAGTCTCTATAATATCCCCCCTTTCCTTCAGTCTGTACATATTGAGGTCCTTCAGTCTCTCTCCTCATAGGGCTTTTATGCCTATCCCCCCACGATTTGAGTTGCCCTCCTCTGGACTGCCTCAACTCTATGTCCTTTTGCAGATGAGGATTTCAGAAATTGACACAGTACTTTAGGTGGGGTCTCGCCAGAGACTGATACAGAGGAAACACCACTGCCTTCTTTCTGCTGGTGATACCCCTTCTTTATGAACCCTATCATTCCACTGGCTCTCCCCACTGTCTTGTCACACTATTTGATCACCATTAGGTCATAAGATATAACAACTGCCCGGTCTCTTTCCTGTTTGGTGGTCGCCAGTACCACCACCCCCCCAATTTTGTACTCTGACCCTGAGTTTCTACACCCCAAGTACGTGATTTTGCATAGTTTTGCACTGAAACTTAGTTGCCACTTTCTAGACCACTCCTCAAGTTTACCTAGCTCTCCATTCATTTTTTACACAACCCCCTCGAGTGTCCACTGTATTGCAGATTTTTGTGTCATCTGCAAAAAGACAGACACTGGGAAATAATAAGTCCCACTCTCTGGCTCAGAGAATGTGCAGTTTTAAATTGCCACCTGCTTTTTTTTTTCTCGCTTAGCGAGAGAGGGAGACCCCCCAACCCCAGAGTAAACCTATCACCTAGCCCAGTTAATACACAGACTTGTTTTCAGTAAAAATCATTTGGCACATCATATGAAAGTAGTTTCACATTATTTTTTGGCAGTAAATACGTGTTCTATTTTAAAAGTAACAGCTCTAGCACATTGCGTGCTCTGCACTAATGGAGACAGCTTTCCCAGCTCACTCTAGCTCCACTCCCAACTGCTGTTGATGCCCACTGCAGTTAAGTATCTCCTTACCTGGAGGAACTTTCAAAAAGCAATCCCGCTGCACTGCAAACCCCCTATTCCTGATACCAGCCCATCATATTTCCTTTTTTTTTTTAATCACAGGAACTGTGCTGCTGAAATTCTGTGTGGACCGCTGCCCCACAGCAACTTGCCTGTGAACCACACTGATAAAAATCAGTCTGGACTGGGAGCATATTGTCACGTGATCGCAGTCCTGCAAAAAAGCTCAGACATATTTTGGGAATCTGTTGCTGTTTGCAATGTTCCGTGTTTCAGAAATGATATTCATTCTGCCAATGATCTATATTTAACTGTACCTGAAAAAATGTTAATGTGAAAAACTGCGTTGTATTTTGTTTCTTTCTTCCTTTTTTTTTTTTGACACTATGCTGTACTGTACTCTTCATGGAACCAGGAACATTGGAGTTAACCTGTGTCAGTGTAAGGCTTAGGAACCCTGAGCATTGTTCTTTTTTATTTTATTTTTTTTTTTTACTAAATTTTATTAGATTTCTTAAAAGCATAAGAAACAATATATTCACGTATGCCAAGCATCACATCTAGTTCTAGATCCATCCAGTGGTACAGAATCACATAGTCTAACACATAGGTTACAGAGGAGAGGGGTATGCCAATAAAATAATAACTAAATGAGAATTTAAATCCAAAAGCTACATCTTACAAGAGTACAGAGGTCAGTCCAACTATGATAGATCCAAGCATAAAGTAGAAAATGGCCAGACTAACTGATATGACCTCTCTCCGAGATTATTCTCCAGATATTTTTGTGATTCACGGTACATGCATTTCACTATAAGGATATTAAAAGAATTAAGCAGTATTGTAACCTTATGTCTGCAATTTAAGTGAAAATATTGTTGACTATACAATCAAATGGAGCATAATTTCCTGGAGGATAACTTTAGTTTTGAAAATTAAAAAGAAAAAATACATATTGAAAAACATATATGGGTGAGTGGACCTATTATTCCATTCTGAGTTGCATGCGATTTAAGCATCTGATTGGTCTGTGGCATCTCCCTACTGAAACATTTTTCTCTACTTTTTCCTGAGGTTGTGGCTGTACTGGAATTTCGTATCTAGCATATTTTCTTACAATCTCTTATGGGGAACAAAACAGTGTCTAATTAAAACATTAAACATTTAACCTGTAGAATCTGGAGGCTCTAATAATTATAGCCCTTTCAAAGAGACATTACGGCCACAAAAGTCCCGCAAACAAGCTGTGTGTCCATGCTGAATTAAGTGAATCAGGCTGACCAAGGACCTCTCACCTCTTCAGGTTTCTTCTTCTTCAGCTGAATCGGGATCCAATCCCTCCTTCCTCTGCACAGCAGCAAACTCTTGTTCCATCTGTTGAACTTGGTGGCTTGCTTCCTCCCTCTGGATCCATGAACTGATATGTGCGGCCCCCATAAAAGATGTGAAGGCAGGCCGGCATGAACAGTGAGTGAGAGACCCCCAAGCTTCAGAGTTTGGCTCAAACTCCATCAAATTTCTTGTGGCGAGATCGCATTGCAAAGGAGAGATCAGGGAACATATAGATTGTGTGCCCCTGATAATTCAAACGATCCACTGCCCCCGCCTTCAAGATGGCATCCCTCATAGTCACACCATCTGTTACCAGCAGAACAGTCCTAGGCAAGTCTTGTTGGGACATCGCCGACCTCGGTGAAATCTAGTAAGCTCTACTCATGTGCGTAGCCAAGTCTGAGGGCAGAGGGCAGATTTAGCGCATTGGGCAGCCACTATTTAAGGAAAAGAGGAGGATCCGCTTCTTCAAGATCATCCAGTAAACCCACAAGTCGCATGTTGGAGGCTCTGTCTGCATTTTCTAGGGCCTCCAACCTATAAAGTAAGTTTGTATTTTCTTGCACCAGTTTGGTTGAAGTGGTGAGTGCTCTAATAGCCTGAAATTCCGCTGATGCCGTGGTCTTAGTGGCCGCCTCTATTTCTACATCTTGTTCCCCCATTCTTTGAAGGATCATCTCAACCTTTGTGTCAATGGCCTGCACTGACACTTGCAGAGCCTTCCATGGTGGTTCCTGCCCTGCTCGTTCTGGCGCGGAGGTCGAGGCCTGTCGCTCCATCTGTAGCTGGGACTTTGAGCCCAAAGGGCCTCCTTTGTTAATCCTCTCCATCAATATTTTTGTTATCAATCTGCACCGCTCAATGTATATTTTCACTTTCTGCAGACAATCCAAACTTTTATTTAAGTTTCTTAGCAGTTTTTAAGGATAAATGACATCCCAAATGCAGAGCAGCTCTGAATCACAACTGCTTAGTAAGATCCTGAGCACTTTTCTCACAGGTCAGTGGCTAGTGGTCAGAATTCTGAATTCATGCAATGACACGGAAAGAACTTGACGTTCCTGGTTCAGTGAAGAGAACTGTGTAGAATGTGCATCAAAAGAAAACAGTACAAAACATAGTTTTTGCATCAATTTCACAGTTTTTGCATCAACTTTTATGTAGGTGCAGTTAAATATGGATCATCTGAAGGGAGTGTAAATATAATTTCTCAAAAGGAAAAAATTTCAACTAGCTGCAAATTTGCACAAATTTCTTTTTTAGTGATTTGCTTAAGGTCACATAGTGAGAACTGTAAGTGGCTGTGGGGAAATTCCAACCTGGGTCTTGTGGTTTCCAAGCTTGTTTTTAACCACTAGAACAAGCTACAGTACTCACTGTCTAATGAGTGTTTACACTGTGTCAGGACGCAGCAGTAAGTAAATAAATGAGCCTGTACAGCCACCGTCTTAGCCCTTTGGTAGAGATGGGGGCCACACTATGACCTGACTCATGTGTAATTTATCTTCATGAGTGAAGGGGCAAGACCATAATTCAAAGTAAGGTCGGCATAAGGTCAGGAGCAGTGTCTGTTGTATACATCTTCACCTTAGTGGCAAGAAAGCAATGTTGGGGGGCATTGAGAACACTGAAGAAAACCTGGCATAGCAATGTTTATGGAGTGCCCTTTCAAGATACAAATGGGGAAAATACATCTTTCAAGACAGGAGAAAAAGGTCAGTCTAGAATAGAAGAAAAATACATAGGTACAACATCTTCACTGCAACATGTACTGTCGCTTTAAGTAAATAGCCCTATCAATGCTGTCCGCTTCAACAAGTACTAGGATGATCAACTTCAAGATGTAAAATAGCTGTAATATTTGAAATTAAAATAAAATGAACACATATTATTTACTTGTCACCTACCTGTCTGCAGGAGAAAGCTTTGTGTTCTTGGGTTTTTTCACTTGAGCATACAGTGCCTCCACTGACTGTTCTTCCCTTGGACTCTGTGGCCTTGTATTCACAGTTCTGCTGTGTCCACTTTCTGTGGAAGAATCAAGAGGACCTATTCCAGTGTACTGTGCGTCTTCCTCAGATCCAAATGTTCGACTAAATTCTTGGATTTCGGCATAGTCCCGCTCACGAGTCCGTCGCTCTCTAAGTTCTCGGGTTTTAGCCTGAATTCTGCAACATTTAAAAATATTTGATTAAGGACATGCACATACTATTAATAATCCACTCTAAAAATACAAGGTTTTCTGAAGGTTACATTTTTTCCAGGTGTGAGCAGTTTTAATAGGTCTGGGGCAGCATTATAGTTTTGAGAATGGAATTTGACAAACTTCTAAAATTTGAAAGCTAAAACTGTTCATATATAACTTCAACCAATTCACAGCATTATTGTGCATCAGTTTCTGAATTATGCATTCAATACCTTCTCTTCGATGAACATCTCTGAGTGACCACTGTTTTTTTTTTGCTTGTTTTTTTATATCCTAGAGTTCCACTAATTCCAGTCCTCTTTGCATTCTAACACCTGCTGTTACAATACCTCCCATTCTTCCACTTATCATTACTCTCTGGTACTTCCTATTACTGATCTTAAATACAGTAAATATACATGGCATCAGTATTAGATACTTGTGTTGGCAGTTCATATACAGGCCCCAAAGCATTCAAACATCTACTGCAAACCAAGGAGCAGCATCAGCGTCAGGTGTAATGGCAGCTGTTCACCCACACGCCTGGTGGGAGAAAGGGAGCAGCTGTTGGGTTGGGAACAGAGGGACCCTGGGGAAAATACTGTACAATATGAAAAAAAGGAAAGAAAACATCAAGTACTTATTTAAAAAAGGAAACAAACATAATTATCTATGGTTACTTTAGGAAATAATTCAGCTTTTTAAACAAACTCAATCTTATATAGCATTTAGAATGCAAATATAGATTGGAATCACTAGGATTCTAACTCTGTATTTACACTCTTGTATGCATCACCAAGTTCCACTGCATACCTAGGGGTGTCATCCTGTTCTACCCTACTGGGCACATGATGCAGGCATGATCGTGGGAGGTGGGGGCAAACAGCATGGTATTTGTTTCTGCCCTCTTGAGTGGAAACAGGGAAGGCTGCCCTGACCACCTGGCTTTTTTTTTATTTACAAACAATACATTATATATAACAACTACTATCCTATTACAACAAATACCTTAGGACTTAATTCAGCTTTTTAATCAAAATCTCACAATGTTGTAATCGTTCATAGATTTCTTTACTTAATTATCATATTGAAAGACACTTTACCGCATAAAAAGTATTTTGTTCATAATGTACTTCTGACATTTGTATGGAGGACTCCTAAGGTAAAAGACATATAGTAAGTAAACCACTTGATGTCCCTCATCAGCTCCAGCAAATGTAAAAATGATTTTTTATACCTTGTCTAAACTAACTGCATCTTGGTGTAGGGGCCATGAAACACAGCACCAGGAAGCTGTTGGTGATATCATGCCAGGGGAAATGGCTCTAGCACAGACACTGTTACATTAGCACTAACACTATTCCAGGCTCTGATGAACTCTGTGGCACCCATCTCTCATTGGCACTTTTTTTTGGGTCCCTCAGTGGTGGTGGTGGTGGTGGTGGTATTGGGTGGTAGGGGGAATACAGCCCAACCATCATTGGCCATAACTGGCAGCTCCTCCCATCCCTATTGTGTGGGGCTGAGGAGGAGGGCATGTTGTGCTAGTACCCGATTGTCAATATTGCATTTGAAATGGAGAATTATTTTTAAAAAATCATGAAGAAAATGTTATTAACAACATTTTGAGAGTTGGGGGACCCACACTGTGCCCTGAGGCAACTCTGTGTCTCTCAGGAAGAAAAACAGAGAAGAATCCTTTTTAAAGGAAATTTCTAAGTTCGGGTACTGGGATTACATTATGGCAGCGTGAGTTCTCTGAGGCAGAAAATAATTTGTTTTTATTAGTCCTGTTAGGAAGGGAAAGGATAGTAAATTGGTTCAAGACCGATGTATTCGGTTCTATTAGTTGAGTAGTAGCTTTCATATATACTAGAGATTGCTTTATCACTTTAAAAAAAATGTTTTGAACCCAAGCCCCATAGACTTCAATGGGCACGCCCCTGCGTTCTCCCTGGTTAGATGTCACAAAACGTCTGAGTGCGGGGGCGTGGTTGGTGGACCAGGAAGTGGAAAGGATCAGCTGGCCATCAGGCTTGGCCCAATTTAGGATCCCTTCCCTACCTGACAAGACAAATAAAAACAAATTATTTTCTACTTCAGAGGACTTTCGCTGCCTTATGGTAACGGGCTATAAAGCCCAAAAGCACCGAACAAAACATTGGAAATTCTCTTTAAAAAGACATGGCTCACCCCCATGGACTTTTTGGCCTTATTCGGTGCTAAAATGAAGTGTTGGTTGGGTTTTAAACACAGAATGAAATCCCAGAAATGTGAGTTTAAACTTGTATTTGAACTAGCAACAGCAGAGGTGCCATACTGTTGTGGAAGAGCAAAAGTGTTTCATTCAGCTGTACTGAATGTGTTCCCAGCTGTACAGTATAATCAGTTCTGGTAGAGTGTTAAAATGGTACTGAGCTTTTCACCTTTCCATTTCAGATTACCTTTTTCAAAAGTCACCAGATATATACACTTACATAACTAGTGGTTAAAACACAATTCACAACCACCATTATTCAGAAAAACAGTTACATGCTGTTTCTTTGTACTTCACAAAAAAGAATCAACAAATTCAGTCAGCTGTACTAACACTAAATGTTCTTACATAGTAACAAGGTCACAGCATCCCAGCTTTACAAATAATAATAATGAAAGCCCAAATTAATTTTAAAATCAATCTACTTGATAAAAGGCCTTTCTGGCTGTCTGCTGAAGTGGTTGACTGTTACTTTAAATTGCTATACATGGTTTAAGAAATGCTCAAGTATCATAACTAATACCATTTCCATAATCAGTGACAAGACTGTTTCAAGAATATACCATATTGGAACACTTTTTTTTTTTTACTTCGCTCTGCACATTCAATAACTTTCTCTAATTGTAAAGGGTAGAGGAAAATAAAAGAAATCGCCCTAATTGTGTTATAAGAGTCAAACAACACAGCACTGTATAAGCTTCTTTGTTTTGTGTGTGGGGGGGGGGGGTGTTTAGAGACAATTCTTTGATGGTGCACAGAATTTCTTAAAATTCAGAAACATTTATGCAGCATCAAGTTCCTTCAAAATAATATTGTGCTCAGGGGAAAAGCAGACTCTTTGTAGTAAAAATACTATGATCTCTTTGGGAACTCAGGAAAGACATTAGGATGGTATCCTGCAGTTCAACCCTTGCCAGTCCAGCAGATCCTTTAGTAGTTCCAGATGGTCTGTACTGCAAGACAACACCCAATTTCTTCTTTTATTGTGACCTCTCAGGTCACCAAGTATCCATGCGGTGGAGTCTTCTTTCTTTTTCTCTCAGCGGTGAGGGTGTTGCTCTGCACTAAATCTCAGTTCTCATTAGTCAAAAAACCCAGTTACAGCTCACTGTAAGGTCTACCCAAATACTTGGGAAGGTTACCAATGTACTGCACCAAAAAAAACTGCTTTCTTTGACACATTTAGATTCTAAACACATCTGGTTTCTGCTACTGTACTAATAAAACTGCTCCAGGGAAAGCTCCTGCAGAGAGAGAATAATGTACAAGAGTCTAAAAAGTATGACTGTATAGGGGGTAAAAGGTCACATTCTCAGAAAGTATTTTTCAGCACAACATATACAAGTGCTGAATTTCAAAAAAACACCACCTTTGAAATGTATTTAAAATGTATATTTTCTCTTAAATGTAAAAGCAGGCAGATTTTTGTTTTATTAACAGTGAACAAAGGTAGTCTGACTGGCTCAGTATATCAGGAAACACATTTTGCCTTTGTGTTTGGTAGCCTCAGCTCAATTCCAGGTGAACAGGTAGCCAATATCACCAGACCATGGTGGCAGCCAATGTCATCTGCAGCACTAACATGCCACGGGGTTTGCTATTGCAGTATCAACAGTGTGCACTATTGCTCATGAAGCATTAAGTTACACTGTGGTGATAGCATCCATTATTGCATCACGGTGCACTGTAGCAATTTCTATCATTACTGGATGGTAAGGGCTGCCACTGTACCACAGAAATGTTGTACTATTCAGAACTCTAGATGTTTGCTCCAAACTGGACCCTATGTAAAGAAACCTGGAGACCAAACTCCCCTCTCTTCACTCCAGTAATGGGGGGTACTCCCCCATAAGTTCAGAGATGCACTAAAAGACCTGTAGTTTCCCATATTCAGTTAAATGTTAATATTTAGATGGGGGACTCTCATCTATAGTTCTGTAGGAAGGAAAGATGTCATCTCTTACAGGGAACTGTGCAAACATTTGCACTGAAGACAGGAATCAGAAGAGCAGGAACTCTTAACACAAACGTCTAACAGGAAGGGGCACAGATCCATTCCCGTGGTGTTTTGCTAAATTTAACTACTGCATAAAGAATATAGAATAGGAAAGTGTATCTGGGAAAAACAGGGAGGCAGGCAAGGCAGTAAGGAGTGCAAAGGCACAAACTGAGAAAATAATAGCTCAGGGAGTATCAAAAGGGGACAAGACATTTGCCAGGTATGTTAGTGAGAAAAGGAAGACTAAGGGAGGGATTGTACAATTAAAGAAGGAGGGGGCGACTGTATGGAGGGGGAACATGTAAAGGCAAACATCTTGAACAAATACTTCTGCACAGTTTTCACAGTAGAGGGGGAATGGTAGGGGGAGGGACCTCAAAAAGGGAACCGGAGCACTGATGAAAGAAAAGTGGACACCAGTCTGTTTTCTCAGGAGAAAGTCCAGAAAGCACTAGCTAATGTGAAGGTGGACAAAGCTACGGGACCAGAGAGAGTACATCCAAGGGTGTTGAGAGAGCTCAGGGAGGTACTGGCTGCACCTCTGACAGATCTGTTTAACAGATCACTGGAGACCGGTGTGGTGCCAGGGGACTGGAGATGGGCAGAAGCAGCCCCACTTCACTAAAATGGTATCAGTGAGGAGGTGGGAAACTATAGGCCTGTCATTCTGACATTGGTGGTGGGTAAATTAATGGAAACATTGCTAAAGGAAAGGATTGAGGAATATCTGGTATCCAGTGGACTACACGATCCAAGGCAGCATGGTTTCACAGGGGGGAAGGTTATGCCAAACAAATCTGATAGATTTCTTTGACTGGGTGGTCAAAGAGTTGGATGAGGCAGGTGTGATGGACGTGGCCTACCTGGACTTCAGCAAGGCATTCAACACCATTCCTCATATGAGACTAGTAAACAAGTTGGGGAATTTGTGATGGGTATTAAGGTGGTAATCTGAGTAAAAAAAACTGGTTAGGGGACAGGACACAGAGGGTAGTGGTGAACGGTGCTTGCTCTGAGGAAGGAGTGACCAATGGACTACCTCAGGGATCATTGTTGGGACCAGTCCTTTTCAGTATCTTTATAAGTGGCACAGCAGAGTAACTGGAGGGGAAGGTCTGCCTTTTTGCAGATGACACCAAGATCTGCAACAGAGTGGACACTCAGGGGAGGGGGTGGAAAGGATGGGTAGGGATCTGAAAAGACTATAGGAGAGGTCAAAGTTACGGCAGCTGGGTTTTAATGCAAAAAAGTGCAAAATAATGCACTTGGGCCACAGAAACCCAGGAGCAGAGTACAAAATGGGTGGAGTGATATACTGACAAAGACTAAGCAGGAAAGAGATCTAGAAGTAATCATATCAGATGACCTAAAGGTGGCCAGGCAGTGTGACAAAGCAGCCAGAAAGGTGAGTGGGATGCTGGGGTGCATAGGAAGGGGTATCGCCAGCAGGAAGAGGGAGATGGTGCTGCCCCTTTACAGAGTACTGGTAAGACTTCACCCGGAGTACTGTGTCCAATTCTGGAAACCACATCTCAAGAAGGACACAGACATTGTGGAGGCTGTCTAGAATAGGGCCACCAAAATGGTGCAGGGTCTGCATTAAAAGTCCTATGAGGAGAAGCTAAGGGAGTTAAGCATACACACCCAGGAGGAGAGGAAGGAGAGGGGGAATATGATAGAGATCAAACCAAAAAGCACTGTGCGTGGGTTGTGGAATGGTAGAGGAATAAAGGGATATGATAGAGACCTTTAAATATCTCACAGGGGTTGATAAGGTACAGGTGGGGAGTATTTTTCCACGAAAACAGTGCTGTAGAACAAGGTGGCATGCTACAAAGTTGGAGGGGGAAATTAAGAGGGATGTGAGGAAATACTTCTTCACAGAAAGGGTGGTGGATCCCTGAAACAGCCTTCAGAGGTAGTGGGGGTGAACACAGTGGAAGGTTTCAAAAATGCCTGGGAAATGCACAAGGGAATTGTAGGGAAAAAGAAGGGAGGGGATGATATCGCACCATAGATCAAGTGATGTCTACAGCAAAAAATGAAGGGGAACAAAATAAATAAATACTATTATGGGCAGACTGGGTGGGCCAGGCAACCCTTAACTGCCATCACATTCTATGTTTCTATATCATCAGTCTGTCACCTCTTCGAAGCACTAAAACACATAACTCAAAATACAGTATAGAAAATACTGGAGAAAAATGATGAGTAGTATGCATTTTTTGTTTTGCACCCTGAAGGTGACTGTGCACTCATCAAGTGTAGTACAAACAGGGACAGCTCAGCCACTCTCACAACGCTCTGTTTGCTTCTCAAGACCCTGCCATAAAGGAACTACTAGTGAATAGTGGGGTGATAACATAGTTATATCTTCACCCCCTACTTAATCCAGAGAAAAGAAAATCAACTTTTATCAAACTGTGTGGTGCTCTGCAGTGTGGAATGATGTCAACAGGGACTCGAGTTGCTGACTTTAGTTCTCTTACTAATGACCTGATAAAGGTTGAAACTAGAGTTTCCAGAGTTCGAAACAGTGTGTACTTGTTATACAATTCACCCTTCAAAATTCTTCATGTAGTTTCATTCTTGAATGTCAGGTACAACTAACTTTTAACTATTTTACTCAGTTATTCAAACGATTTAAGCACTTTGCTCCATGCTGTAAACCATAACAGAGGTTAAACTACAATAACACTTTGGTGATAATCTGACTATATATTTTATTAAATTGAATTTTAATTACAAAAATTACAAATAATTAAATATTCAGATAATATGGTTAATGCTTTCTGCCATCAGTAAATTCTTGTTAAGAGACACTTCAGGCTGACATCAATTAAATATTTTAATTCCATGCTCTCGTCACGGTGTTTGCTGCTCTTCCTTCTAATTAAAATGGATGGCATATAATGAAGGAGAAAACACCAGACACTGTTTCTTCGGTAATGTTTCTATTCATTAGCAGTTTACTTTAACAATAATTGCCATACTAAATCAATGCCACTAAAGTACAATGAACAACAGAAGCCTATCATTCCAACATACGGCCTACTGCACCCTGAGGCACCCTACAAAATGGCCATCTCTTTCAATGACTCTGCCCTTGGAGAACACATACCAATAATGAATTTTAATTACTGCTGCTTTAGGTACCCAAAGAAACCCACAAATCCCCTTCAGAAACTGTGAAAGAGTCCTGGTTGGTCACTGAACAAGTACCACTCACGTGAAAACACACACACAAAGATGATCAGTTCTCAAACTAATAGCCTAACACCTTAATTTCTATTCTTGTGCATAAAAATGGTTCTGTGTCTGTGTTCCTTTTGAATGTTACTTTTAAAATAGCTGTAGATGTAAAACACAGCAAAAATAACTCTACATTTAAAAAGCAAAATTAATAAAATTACAGTTGGTCGTTAATATTAAAAAGATAGACATAAAACTGACTAAACCAGCTAACACATCATTAGATCTTTGCTAATATAGTAAACTTCAACCCCTGAATTTTCAATACCTATAATAAATAGATATCGTTATGAATGACTTTAACAAAAGCTGAAAGGAAAGACATTAAACTAAATTGAGGATGGTGCAAAACGTAATAGCCGATGACTCATTTAAAGATTATTTAACTTTCTCCCCTTGATGGGATGTGATTTCTACCCTTTGTATTGATTAAAATCACATGCTAAACCTAACATAAGACAGGTCTGAAATACTACAACTGTATGTCCACTGCAATTTAAATGTAACAAGTGATGGACTGTATAAAATGAAACATAAATAACCAAACTGCACTACACGTGGATATTTCTAAAGCTGCCAAGAAACATGTAGATGAGCAACTGCTCTTTTACTGTCCAGACAGCAGTAGTGGTGTTTGGATAAAACTGAAGGGGGGAAACTTAAAGGCAATTATTATTTAACTAGAAATGTACTTGGGGTAAATGATGTTAACATTTCCAAATTATAGGAGTTGCCAGTGAAATAAAGTGCAACAATATATAGAGAATATGCAATTCACAGATTAAAAATATAAAATGTATCTTCAAGTATAAGGAAGCAGCACCATAACTTGCAAGTGGTGGAGCCACAAGTGAGTTATCAAAGTCCTGTCCCTTCAAAAGTGATGAAAAGCTGCTTATTTTGAGTCAAGACACTGAGTATTTGGTTTATACCACATCAGTTTACTAGTTCTAATTTTTAAACTAGCTCTGTGTGTGTGTGTGAAGGATTAACTGCCTCTTGGATTTAAAATTGCTGCCTTCAGTGCCATACAGAGCTACTGTAATGCATCCAGATTGTGTAAGCTGCTCTCGTACTGGCTCAGTAGACCACTGTTACAGTATGTACCCAACTTTCACATCATCTTGTAAGTTGAGTATGTAGACACACATATCTTGCACTATTTATTTTTACACCTGTTGCATAAACATTAATAACCCCTACTCTGTAGCAGATTCCAAGACTCATCTCTATTGCAAGAAACAAAGAAATGATCCTTCACCATTAATTTCATTTGAGCCTGTGCAGTTCAACAATGTGTAAAGCACAACGTTCACTATAGTAGAGCTTGGTAATGGTTGCCTCTTGTTTTCTGAACACCAAAATGTATTGCACAATTGGACAGGTCATTATCCAGTGGGAAAGGGAGGCACTTTTTATAAAAACCTTACCCAAGTTAAGATTACCCTACTAGTAAAACTCTTAGACCTCTGGAAGACTGGCCAACTAATGGACAGAGTTCCTCATTATGGCCATTTGACTGGCAACTGTTACAGACCTTGCCACCTGCCTTTTCTGAAACAAGCACAGAGAGAGAGTGTACAAATCACAAAGGAACACACCACTTCACCGTATGCCCAATTTTCTATCATATACCATTATTTTAAATCTACTGTGTCAAATATACAGTCCTAACTTTTGAATCTGCATTTTTTTCAATACACAGACCCACTGTAAAATCATTTGTTATTTTGTGTTGACTGCAGGTGGTAGTGGCAGATGTCTAAGTGAGATTGGACATACCCCACTAGTATAAGTACTCTGCATTACAGCACCACAACAATAAATCTCCAATCTTTTGTATAGTAGAGACAAAACCTACAACTAGAAATGAGGGTTTCATTTTTCTCTTGCAGATACTGTTACAAAGCAAAGCTAAAATTCCAATCCAGTAAATATTAATTGCTTCTGATTGGAGAATTTCTTTTTTTTTTTTAGCTTTTACTTAGCACATTCAAGACCTGGCTACTCAATAATTCCTTAGTGCCATTAATGCAACAGAATATCAACAGTAGCCGACTGAAGAACCAGTAGTGTTTACATCTCTCAGCAATAAAATAACTAATATTTATTCATTTATTGAAATGTTTCACCAGGAAGGCACATTGTACAACAAGTTGCTCGTCTCCCAGTGTGACCTGGGTGGGGTACAATTGAATGAAGAATTAGAAACACAATTTAACATTTAAAACATACAAGAAATTAAACATTCAATTACATTTGAAACATGGTATACAGTTAAAAAATATAAATAATCATACCGTCACATTTGTAATATAACATAAAATTAAATATATCATACCTGTGAAATATGCATTTAATTACAAGTGGCATATCTGAGGAACGTAGTACATAGCGGTGAAGGGAGAGGAGAGCATGCTGAGACACAGGTTGGGGGTGGAAGGTTTAATAGGTGTTGTGAGTCATGGAGAGGAGCAGAGGCAGAGGAGAACAGTTAAGGAGGTTAAAGCAGGAGCAGTTAGATGAGACAAAGTTATGTAAGACAGAGTCAAGGGAGTGGGAGGCGGAGGAGAAGTGCTGTATTTGGGGAGGGGGGTTCCAGATTTGAGGGAAACGATGGGTAAAGCCTGACTGATCAATGAGAGTGGTACGACGGGGGACCAACACAGTGTGTCAGAGGATCTGAGGGAGTGGGAGGGGGAGGGGGAAGGGGAAGAGAGCGAGCATGAGAGGTAGGAGGGAAGTTCTCCTAACCAAAATTTAGAAGCAATATAAAAGGAAGTGAACCAGGATTCCCTAGATACAATGGCCAGTAAATAGAACAGTCACTGTGACTGGTAATTTACTCACCTGTAATGGTGCATGTGTTAGAGTACAACCGTGGCACTCCAGTTCCTTAGGGATTGGGTTATGTTCGCCTGATAGACTGATAAATACGCATGTGACCTAGGATCAAATTTTGATCCCCATCTAAGCTCCTATGCTCATCAGTTAGAATCTTCCCAAGCTGTTTATCTCTACAGAATAATGAATAATGAACAATGAACCTTGCAGACTCTGATAAATTAAAGAGACCACGATACTGGACTGTAAACCTTTCTACTCTAGTCTTTATTGCTACACTTATATCCAGTACCAGCCCATATGGCATGTTGGTTATAAACATTTGACTTTTATTGGCTCCAGGCAGCTCGCTGCCGGAGTGCCATAAATGCACACTAACACAATCACCTTTACCAGGTGAGTAAACTACCATTGTGTTGTGTATACAGTATATTCATTGTACTCCAATTCCTTACAGACTGGGTTACGGAAAAAGCAGTACTATATCAACAGGGAGGGAAGAAGCGAAAGTGCTCTGTGCCTGTGAAAGTGGCAGCTACCAGCACTTTGCTTCCAAAAGCTGCCTATGGAGGCATATTAGTGTCCAGTCTGTAGTGTCTTGCCAACATATGATGGTGGTCCAGGTGGCCGCTGCGCATATCTGAGCAGCTAAAGCTTGATTTCTCTCTGCCCATGATGCCACCACTGCTGTAGTAGAGTGAGCCTTATGAACATACAAAACTGCCAGCAGATACAGGCCAAATGGTCTATCATGTCTGCTCAATTGTGCAGCACAGAGGTTAGACTCCTACTGCTCCCCCCCTACCCCTTGCCCCCTCTCTTCCTCCCTCATCTTCCCACTGACTAGTATCTTGCCCTTAACAATATCCCTTCCCCTTTATGCAGCCTTGATGCAGTCTGGTGGTGTTATATCATGGTGTTTATATGCCTCATAAACTGTCCTCTTCAGCCAGCTGGCTATGGTTGCCTTTGCTACCACCATTCTTATGCCCTTGTGTGATCACAAACAACCTTCAGGACTTGCAGAAAGTGTTTCTCTAGTCCATGTATGCTGACAGTGCCCATTTAACATCTAGTGTATGGAATGCTTTTTCTCTGTCAGAGTATTCTGTGCAAAGGTTGGAAGCTCTGTTGATTGGTTGAACGAGTCAGCCTACTCCAATGAGATGCAACTCTCACTCTCAACAGCCTCCTAGCATGACCAGCTAGTAGTTCGAGTCAGGGCCCGTTTGTCAGCTATCATTCAGCATGTGGAGTTCTTTTTCCGTGTTCTGTTTCCCCTATAAGTGGATGTCAGCATGCCTGGAACTCCTGGCATGCACATACACAGAGGCATGGGACTACAAATCTTGGCCAGCATCTTCTCTCCCAGCATGCTTCCACTGCACAGCCACCTATGATCCCCCAGGTGGCAGTGTTGCAGCAGGGGAAGTGACCCTCCCACTCTCATGGAGGAGAGCATCTGCACTATCAGAAGATACATTAGAGGTTGAGTAATATTTATTCGCATATCCATCCATTCTTTATCCCTATATTCTGAACTGCACTCTTCTTTTTAATCCAAAGGGACATGCTGATGATTCTCCTAACCCTGATCCACCTCAGTGGTCTGGGGGTAGTAACAGTCTGACTCCCAGTGGTAACTGTGATGGCAGGTCCTGTAGTAATAACTTCTAGAGGCAATGGAGCCAAAGCTGTCATCGACAGAATCATGGCAGACATTGGTAATGCCAATGTCACTGGTGGAGTCTTGTGCTTCTCCATCCATTTCGATATTATGGACATTAATGATACTGCTTTATCATTAGTAAGGCATGGAACAAAGGCAGTTTATGCTAATGGCGTAGTCAGCACCAGGACCAGTGTTGTCTTTACAGGAAATGATGTGATGACCAGGGGAGTCATAATTAGCATCAGAAGTAATGTGACGACCAGAGGAGTCATTACTTGTGCCGTCAATACTGAAGTTTGTTGACTCACAAAAGGGGGAAACCAATATCATGAAATGTGATGGAGTAGCATCAGTAAAGGCCAAATTCTGATACGAATATACAAAGACACCAGCAGAAGAAGGCCATTTGGTCTATCTAGTCTGCTCCTATTGTAGGGTCTTTAGTTTAAGCTACTAACACTGTCCCCCCATCCACCCTTCCCCCATTGTCCACCCCTCCCCTGGACTTTATTATCCCTTTAACTCTACCCCAGCCTCTCTTGAAGCTGCCCACCTTCTTCAACGAAACCACCTCTTCTAGAAGCACATTCCAACTGACCACCATCCTCTCCATGAAAAAGTGCCTCCTAGCCTCTCTCCTAAACCCCCTCCCCAACTTGAGACAGCCCTCCCTCCAACTTGAGACTGTGTCCCTTTCTGTTACAGTTTCCACTAAGCTTGAAGAGACCCCCTGTATCCACCCTATTTATTCCTTTCAAACACTTAGAGGTTTCAATCATGTCCCCTCTCGTTTTCTCCTCTTCCCCAATGTCATGAACAAAAAGCCTCAAAACAGAGGGTTGAGGTTGGTTTCTAGCGATACAACATCACTTATATTTTGAGGTTCAGTGTGACTTTCAGCACATTTGAGATCAGCTCAAACTCCTGCACTTCTTTTTCTTTTAGCACTTTTTCTTGGTGTTATTCAACAATGACCTTATATGACCCCCATGTGATGCTGACCTGTAATGATAAAACTTTTTAAAACTGAAGACTTGGAGGAAATGGAAACGTCCCTCTTACCAGGATCTGAGAAGCCTTCTTTCTCCAGTTTCCTTTTGACAGTGTAGTCTAAAGACTTCTCTATGCCCCTTCCAGTTTTGTCTGTGAATCTCTGAGAGATAGAGCAATTATTTACATCATAGTTAGGGCCCTGACACTCAATCAGTGGTCTTGAGTGTCTTTATTAGAAATGGCTTTCCTACACTTGCTGCACCATAATGGCAATGATAGGGGCACGGGCAGTGATGAAGTAAAACCACTTGACTAATAAAATCAAAATATAGTTTTTTTTTGTTTTTGTTTTTTTTAGTTGTTTAACCAGGAGTAGCACACTAAGCTGAAAGCTTTTTTACAGGTACAACCTGGGAACACAGGGAAGTTAAGTGACTTGCTTAGGGTCACACAGTATGTAAGTGGAAGCTGTGGGATTCAAACCCAACCACAAGGTGGACTCTTCAACAATGAAATGATATAGTCCCACTGAGTCTGATGTTTACTTAACGGGGGATGGGGGCTAGGAACCGAAGTGGCTGGGCACACTCTTGCCATATACAGTATATGGTGTCTGTGCATAACAGGCTGCATTTCAGCTGCATACCTATCCACAGCTAGCCAAATGTTCTAACGTTCCTGCAGGATGTCCTGGGATTAACAGCATCAGCTACAAAAGTGTGACTCTATGAAGGATATATAAAAAATTTAAGTAAATGTCAGTCTTAAAAATGTATTCAATTTCTCGGAGTCATTGGTTCAAAAATCGTCCAGGTCAATAGGGACCTAACCCAGGTATCTGATGGCTGGTCAGTGTCCTATGTATATAAAAAAAAAAAAAAAAAAAAAAAAAAAGAGGCAGAGTTGAATTTAGTGACACTGGAAACAAAAAGTAAAAACATTAAACTATCTATCTAATGAAATCAAAAGACTGCTTAAGCCATAATCTTCAAGAATGAAACAGTGGAGTCTCACAGAGTCTTACATTTACTCAGTGATAGGTAAAAAAAGAACCAAGGTGGTTGGGTATGCCCAAACCATATATGGGGCATCAGTACATACAAGGCCACACATCAGCCACATACCTATGACGTGGCAGTCAAAATTTCTAATGCTCCCAGAGCACCCTTGTGCCAATGGCACCGTATTAAGAGTGAGGCTCTATGGAGGAGATATCCTTGAAGCAGATATAGCAATGTTAAAAAATGTCAGCATTATGCCAGCCCACTGGTGCAGCAGTGGCAATACCAGCTGCAGAACTGAAACCCGGGTTTGGAAGCAAACTCGGGGTGTCAGAGGGCTGGATGGGGGAGGAGGATTGAGCATCTGAAGGACTGCATTCCTTTTCTTGGGGGGGGAGGAGAGGGATATAGAAGCCCACCGCTCACTTAGCTCTTAGTGGAATACAGGGGACAGGCAAGCAGCACTGCACAGAGGGCAAGGGAAGGTGCGACAAACACCAACGTGCACTCTGCGGAAGTGCATAGTGCATATCCTGGCATCACTGCTCATCACGCCTCTCGGGAAACCACAATTGGAAAATATCACTGGCGGCAGGATGGTGCAAGACACCTGCAGGCCCCGCACCTGATCAACTGGGCTCAGTTGCCAGGAACTGGATCCTTCTCTGATGGTAACTGGGAAACCCCATCAGTACCACCTGGGGGTTCTGGCCCCAGGGGAAGAATGGCTGGCAGGTAAGTCCAGGTAGATGTCGGGGTGATTGAGCTGGGGTGTCCAGCAGATGGGGGCCATCTGGTGACAGGAGGAGAGTAAGATTAATGTAAAACAAAAAAAATTTGGTATTAAAAACATTTATTTTCCATTTCTAGAGTTGGTCTAAATCTCACCCACACGTACATAAGAACATAAGAAAACAGCCGGAAGAAGAAGACGACCAATTGGTCTATCGTGTCTGCTCAGCATAATAAATATTGCTTGTGCCTTGAGATTTCAACTGTACCTCTGCCCCCCACCCCCAACCCCTGGATTTCTTTGTTGTATTCCTGACTATACGAAACTGCCAGCAGGAACAGATCTCACAGGTTGTCAGGTCTGCTTGAGGCATTCCCTTATGTTTGTCCCAGGCTCTTTTGAAGGCTTCCACTGACTTTGTCTCTACCACCTCCTCTGGCAGCTCATTCCATGCTGTCACCACCCTCTCTGTAAAGAAATACTTGCTCACTTCCCTCTTGAACCTTCCCCCCATCAGTTTTAGGCTGTGCCCTCTGGTAGTGGTGTTGGCCCTTTTATTGAATAGGCCCTCGCAATCCACCCTGTTAATTCCCTTTAAGTACTTGAAAGTCTCAATCATATCCCCTCTCTGCCTCCTCTCCTCCAGGGAGTACATCATCAGGTCATCCAGCCTCTCCTCATATGATTTATCCGGCTGCCCCTCTATCATTTTAGTTGCTCTCCTCTGGACCCCTTCCAGCATGTTTATGCCCTTCTTCAGGTGCGGATACCAATATCTCACACTGTACTACTCCAAGTGTGGTCTCACCAATGACCCGTAGTGGCAGAATAACCTCATGCTTCCTGCTGATAAATCTCCTTGCAATGCATCTCAGCATTCTGTTTGCCTTTGCCACTGCATGTTTGCATTGATTCGAGTGCTTCAGATCACTAGAAATTATCACCCACAGGTCCTTCTCTTCTTCCGACAGTGTAACCTAGACCTTCCCAATGCAGTACTCTGCTGTCAGGTTCCTCGCCCCTATGTGCATCACCTTCCACTTTTTGGCATTGAACCCGAGTTGCCATATCCCTGACCATCTCCCCAGTCTGGCTAAGTCCTCCCTCAGCTATTTTATCCCCACCAGGGGGGCCACCTTCCCACAGAGCTTGGTGTCATCAGCAAACATGCACGTTTCCCTGAATGCCTTCCCCTGTGTCACTGATAAAGATGTTAAACAACACCGGTCCTAGTACAGACTCTTGTGGAACTCTGCTGGTAACCTCCCTGGTACATGATAATTCACCCCCCACTACTACCTTCTGTGTCCTGCTGCTCAGCCAGTTCTCAACCCGTCTAACCAACCTTTCCCCAACCCCAAGTCCTTCAGCTTCCGTATCAGTCTTTTGTGCGGCACAGAGTCAAAGGCCTTGCTGAAGTCTGGGTATATGATATCCACTGCCTGGCCTTTGTCCACAGTCCTGGTGACCCAGTCAAAGAACTCGATCAAGTTCGTTTGATACAACCTGCCTGCCACAAACCCATGTTGTTTAATTTTCTGCAGTCCATTTTCCTCTAAGAGCTTGATCAGACCCTCCTACAATGTTGTCTCCATTATTTCACACACAACTGAAGTCAGGCTGACTGGCCTGTAGTTTCCAGGATCCTCCTTGGGGCCATTCTTGTGCTGTTCTCCACTCCTCTGGCACCTCCCCTGTATCAAGAGATCAATTAAAAAAGATTGTCAGCCAGCACGGTGGCACAGAGGGCTGAGGTGCTGGTTCCTTACCTTGAGTCACACCGACAACCCAGGTTTGGGAACGGACTCGGGATGCCGGGGGCTGGCAGGGGAAGGAGAGGATTAAGCATCTGTAAAGACTGCTCTCCTCTCCTGGGGTGGGTAGTGGGGACGCCTCGCTCTGCAGCGACCTCCGGTGGAGACCGGGGGAAGTGCAGATGCAACACAAGGGAACTTCACCAGAAAAATGGAAAATGGCTCTGCATTCAGCCGGATGACGGCCGCCTGGCAATCTGAGGTCATCAATGTCCCAGAGCTCCCAATCCCTCAGTAGTTCCCCAGGGCCAAGTATTGTGCTAGCCTTGCCTCTGGTGCCTTCCCCCTCAGAGAAAGGGGACCCGCCTGGTGAAGGGTTATGTCCAGGTTACCTTGGGGACGACTGCAGTATGAGGGTCGGGGCTCGGGAACAATATGGGTCAGATGCCGCCTTGGCACAGCCTGAAAGAGTGGCTGAGGCGGTAGCATGTAGGGGAGGAAAAGGAATAACACACACAAAAAAAAAGAATTGTTAGTGGTCCTGCCAGCTCCTCTGCCAATTCTTTTAGTACCCTGGGGTGTACTCTATCAGGCCCTGGGGATTTCTCCACCTTCAGTGCCATGAGCCCCTCCCTCCCTCACCCATTCTGATCCGATGGCCCCTGTTGGATCCTCACCAGTGGACCCCCTTTTTTCTTTGGTAAAGATGGAGCAGAAGTATTCGTTTAATACTTCTGCTTTTGCCCCATCTTCCACCACTATGTTATCCCCTTTTTTGAGCATGACTATGCCATCCTTTTTGTCCCTTTTTTCTTTAATGTATCAAAAGAAGGCCTTGTCCCCCTGTTTTATCCCTTCTGTGATCTGGAGTTCCTTCTTTGCTTTTGCTTGTATTATCTCCCTTTTTGCTATCTTAGCTAGCCTTTGGTATTCATCCTCATCCTCTACCCTTGCTGTCCTTCTACTTTTCTTGTGTGCTGCCCTCTTATCTTTCACTGCCTTTGTAACCACCATGTTAAACCAGCTTGGGTGTCTAATTCCTGCCTACTTCCTACTCCATTTTATGCAACTATTTGTGGCATTCTATTGCCTTTCTGATTGTGTCCCATAATTCCTCTACCCCCAAACCTTCTTCTATGTTCACAAGTTCCTCTCTAATCATGTTCCTCATTTTTTTAAAGTTCACCTTGCTGAAGTCAAATGCTTTTGTCTTTGTGGGTATGTCCTCCCTGCCCACGTCCAAGTTGAACCACGCTGTATTGTGGTCACTTCCACCCAAGGGATCCCCAATTTCCAGGTCCTGCACATGTTCCCCATTAGAGAGCACCAGGTCCAGAATTGCATCTCCCCTGGTTGGACTGGTCACATACTGTGTCATAAATCCATCTAGGATCACGTCCAAGATTACCTGACACCTGGCGCTAGTTGTGGCATAACTGACCCAGTCCACTTTGGGCAGGCTGAAGTCCCCCATCACCACTATCTCCCCCCTCACTGCTGCGATTGTCAACTGAGTGCATAACTCTCTGTCCTTTTCCTCTCTCTGACTGAGTGGTCTGTACACAACCCCCATTCTTATCTTCCTACCTTTATTTGTCTGGAGTTGTAGCCATAGTGCCTCTGTGGTCCTTTTTTCCATTTCTTCCTCTCTTGAGCATACAATACCTTCCCTTATGTATGCTGCCACTCCCCCCCCCTTGCCTGTCTCCCTGTCTTTCTTATACAGCTTGTAACCTGGGATCGATAGGTCCCAGTCATAGTGTGCTGCTGCCCAGGCCTCTGTAATGGTGGTGATATTCACTTTGCTTTCTGTTAAGAGCACTTGTAGTTCTGCCATCTTGTTCCCAAGACTGCATGCGTGCAGCGACACCACCCTCCACTTTGACCCTGCTGTGTTTTTGTTCTTCTTTTGACCTAGTCTTTCTTCCCCCCTTTCCTCTGTTGAGAGATCCCTCCCTGCTCCTCATGTTCTCCCTCCGTTGATGTGGGGGGGTGCTCTGGCCTCCCCCAATAACAGTTTAAACCTAGTTCACTTGCCATATACGTCTCCATTTTAGTTTTTATTTTCTTCTTCCCTTCCCAGTTCAGGTGTAGTCTGTCTCTGCCATACAGTCCCTTGTACAACCATGTGTCTCCCCAGCCACCTAGAAGTCTGTACCTCTCTTCCTTACCCCACCAGCTTAAACATCCATTAAAGCCCTCTATCCTCTCTTTTTCTAGCTGTGCTGGCCCTTGGTACTGAAATTATCTCTGAGAAAGTCAGTGAGTTCACTGACTACCTGCATTCCATAGCTAAGTCCATAAATCTTTGTTGCACCATCCCAGTCTCCTCCCCAGCTAAATCATTCATCCCTATGTGTAGTACCAAATCTGGTTTTACCCCCTTCCACTCCTACCAAATCACTTATCTTTTGTATTGCTTTGCCTGCCTCTGTTCCAGGTATGCACACCACTGCTGTCCTCCTGTATGGGTTGTCAAATCTTCCCCATTGTATCCCTTTTATTATTGAGTCCCCGTAGATTATTATTTTATTTTCTCCAGAGTGACCATGCTTGTTCCACTTCTTTCTCCCTATGTAATGGTTCCCCCTTTTGTCAGGATGTTCTAGGTATTGGGCTATAGTTTCCTTACTTGTCTCTACTATTTTGGGTTGTCCTACGACCGGGGCTATGGTTTCCTTACCTGTCTCTACTATTTTGGGTTGTTCTATGACCTGGACTATGGTTTCTTTATCTGTCTCCACCTCACCCTTTTCTGCCAGATCTCTATGGGGACCATTGCCCCCTGGGTCTTAACTCCTTTAGAGTCAACTGTCTTTTTCCCTCTATCCCTTAATGCTCCACTCTTTTTCTGTCCCTCCTGCATTCCTGCTATCTCCATCCATTTTCCTCGAGTACTCAGGATCCTGCCCTTCCCCAGATAATGCCCAATTTCCCTTTCTTGTTTCTTCCCTAGTGTCATGCGGCAACCTAGTTTCCAGTTCATTTTTGTCCTCTGGAGCCCCCTCTGCCAGTATTGCATATCTATTGTATGTAGACAATTCCAGGACAGATAGTTTCAGAGTCCTCTGCCTCCTGCCCCAAGTTCTGTGTTCTTGTCTTCCTTTTCTTGCTATCTTTCACCTCTCCCTTCTTTCACTTCCATCTTGGTATGGATTATCTGGTTGGCTTGTCCCTATCCTCTGAATGTCTCCTTCCTGTCCATTCCTATTGCTGAACCTCTTTGGCCTCTGTGCCTCTGATCTTTGTCCAGTTTGCCCCTTTTTCACCTCCATGTTGTCGCGTTTAATTTCCTGTAACATCTTAGTGAGCCAGTTTACTTCCATATGTAACTGTCCTATGCCCTCGCACACCAGGCACCCCCTTTCCTCCACAGTATCCCCATAAATACCGCCGCGCCACACTTGTTACATCCCACAATCCTTCCCCCACCATTGCTGCATCCCCTAAACCCCCACATGTTTCGCACTGCTACTCTGATTATAAGTGCCCCTCTAGTTATTAAGATCCTCTTTAAGCATACCCCCTTTCCAGCAATCAAGCTATATACTAAATTTAGAGTCCTCCTGCAATTAGTAGCTTGACTGCAATATCGCCCAGCCTGTTTTTTCAGTAACAATTAGTATTTTGGGTGCAACACCACTCAGATAATCCCTCTGATTATAAGTGCCCCTCTAGTTCTTGAGTTCCCCTTTAGGTGCTCTCATTTCCAGCAACCATGCCATTTACTAAATTTAGAGTCTTCCTGCAATTAGTAGTTTGACTGCAATATCACGCAACCTATTTTTTATAGTAACAATTAGTATGTTGGCTGCGTTATCACCCTACCTATACGGTACTTATTTTAGTAGAACATATCTGCACTAGCTGGAACCATCATATGCTGTGTATTATACTGTAATGTAATGCTGCAGTGAGCTGAACGAAGCTCTTAAAGTTATCTGTACTATGCTCATCAGTTCTATACCAAAATACACTGTACCATAAGGAACAGCTGCAGTGAGCTATACTAAGCTCTTCAGTTCACTGTACTTTGCACGTACAGCTCTATATCAAAATATACTGAACCATAAGGACTGTAAGGTAAAAACCTGTAAAGTAGTTGTAAATTAGCTGGAACTATCCTATGCTGATTTAATAATTATGTGATGCTGTAATGCACTGTAATAAGCTTTTCTGGTTATCTGTGTAAAAAAAAAAAATAGCTGAAGCTATCATATGCTGTTATAGCTGTCGTGTCAATACTGTGGTGAAATGCATCAAGTTCTTCAGTTCTCTGGATATACAGCACCTTAGCTCATACATCTGAAATACTGCTGGTCGTTTGCCCTGCCCCCTCATGGTCCTCCTCATTTTGTTTTTCTGTCCGATGCTTTGCCCCTTAGTTGCTCAGTCCAATCCTCTGCTCGTAGCACTAGCATTTAATAAAGCACAGGGGTGCATGTGAAGTACTGTGCAATATAGTCAGTACAATACATAGAGGAGTTACAAAAACTGATGAGGTGCATTTAGTCATACACTAGTTGGACTTACACATGAATTGTAAGTGCTAATTAACTGGTGAGGAGAATTAGGTACTAGTGGCAGGAGCATGAAGGGGGCAGAAGTGCACAAAGTTGCTATTTGAAAGAGTCGAAGGACAGGGAATTTCTTAGTCTGGGGGATAGTGAATTCCAAAGGAAGGGGAGCCTGTAGGAGAAGGCAGATTTTCCACATGCAGAGGAAGGTATGGGGAGCAAGAAAGTTCACAAATTCTTAGATCTTAGGCCATAAGGGATGGATTAGCTGGGGACAAACTCTCAGCAAGGTAGGGAGGTAGCTGGTTATAGCCAGTATTTGGCAATAGATTGGATATACTGGCGATGGGAGAGGAAAGTTAGTCTAAGGGATGTGTGAAGGGAACAGTGGTACGATCTGAGAAGGGAGTTAAAGACAAAATGGCAAAATGCATTCAGAAGTGTGTCTAATCTGGATAATGATGAGGCAGGGGCCATGCTGTAAAACAGGCCGGCATAGTCTAAAATGTGCAAGATCATCTTGGCTAGAATTTCACTTCTGACTGGCAGGGGGAGGGCCTCTCTGTTGCGGTATAGTATACCTAGCTTGGGGTGAAGTTTAGCAGCGATGGCATCAGTGTTGGGAGAAAAAGGCATGTGGGGGTCCAGCCATACTCTTAGGTATGTGCATGTTGTAACTGAGGCAAGTGGTGTCCCATCTAATGAGGTGATGGCAGGGGGAAGGGGGACTCTGGCCAGTTTTTGTGCAGTCCCGAATGTCATAGACACTGTTTTTGAGGTGTTTATTCTCAGTTGATTGGACTAAAACCAGGTCTGCATATTGAGGAAGTCCTTTAGAAGGTTGGATTGGACAGAGTATGGTGTTGTCCACATTCATAAGTATCTGGGAGCTGGAGCATATAGAGGGGAGATCGTTTATAAAGATCGAGAAGAGGATAGGGCCAAGGACAGAGCCTTGGGTATACCGACTAGAATGGGGAGAGGGGAGGAGGAGGAGTTTCCTAGTTTAACAGATTGGAGCACGTTACTTAGGTATGAATTGAACCACTGTACTTTGAGGGGAGCGAGGCCTGCTGCCTCAAGCTTGGTGAGGAGGAGGGGGTGGGAGACTGAATCAAACACCTTTGCCAGGTCAATGAAGACAGCAGCTGTTAAGTGTCCTTGGTCAGAGGCAGAATGAATGTGCTTCATAACTTAGAGCAGGGATGCGATTGTGGAGTGGTATTTTCTGAAACCAGATTGGTAGGGGGAAAGGAAGTTGGCTGACATAAGGAACTTGGAGAGTCTGGACAGGACAAGCATTTCCTGAATTTTGGCAAGGGCTGGTAGGGGAGAGAGATTGGTCTGTAATTACCAGATAATAAAGGGTCACCACCTTTGTGTAGGGGGAGAACACTGGTCAATTTCCAGGCTTGGGGGACAGTGCCAGAGGTGAAGGACAAATTTAGAAGGTGGGTAAGAGGTGCCACTAGTTCCTGGGTGGACAAGAATAGCAGCTTGGGGTGTAACCCACCTGGACTGGACTTGGTGATCTTTAGGGAGCAGAGGGCATCCAGGACTTCCTGGGGGCAGATAGATGCGAACAGGTGGCAGGAAGGGTGGCTCTAGCGCTGTCGTGCCTAGCTAACAATGAGAATTCCAAAATGAAAACACCAGGCACTGACCACCACAAAGTTCCAAGAGAATAATTGCTTGTTGTTTATTTGCTCAATACAAGTACAAAAAACAAAATCAGAGCTGCCGTGCCATGTAGGTGTGCAGCCCCCACGAACTAGGCCTGACCAGTTTCATGCACGAGTGCTTCCTCAGGGTTGGCCTTTACTCCCCAGTGGCCCACTTAAATGTAATACAACTTAAAGAGACAGTGGAAATAATACTGCAAGTGAAACAATGAGAGGAAAGAGGTTAAAACCTGGTAAGAGTCACAAAATGATCATTTCCACAGCCATACAACACCATACTTTTGGAATGGTGCCTTGACATCCAGAGTTATCGCTGATTACCCATGGCTTAATAGTATGGCAAAATTATACCATTCTTTACTTTACAGAAAAAATAACACCCTGGTTTTGAGCTGTTTTTTTACAAGTTTTTGTAAGCTAAGGATCTAATAATTGTCACTTTACAGCATTGTTATTTTGTGTCTTTTACCATGTTTTAACCTTTTTCCTCTTATTCTTTCACTTGCACTATTATTTGCACTGTCTCTTTAAGTTGCATTACATTTAAGTGTAGCCACTGAGGGGAAAAGGCATGCGTGAAACTGGTCAGGCCTAGTACATGGGGGCTGCACACCTACATGGCGCAGCAGCTCTGATTTTGTTTTTTTGCACCTGTATTAAGAAAATAAATAATGAGTAAATATTCTCTAGGAACTTTGTGGTGGTCAGTGCCTTGTTTTTTTTATTTTAGCAGATAGGTGTGAACCAGAAAGTGTGTTGGGGGGGTGGCTGGTCACAGAAGGCACATGAGGGGAAAAATTTATTTACTATGTTGGCAATACCCTTGTATCTGGGATAAGCTGGCCATCTTGCTTCAGGGCAGGTGTGTTGGACTGAGTAAGAGGGTCCAGTAGGGAGTGAATCACCTTCCAGAAGGAAGACGGGTGAGTGTTTTGCAGATGTGACAAAGTATTTGGCTTTTGCCCATCTTACGGCCTTTGTGCAGGCATTTCTGTGTGCATTATAGATTTGTCTGGATTGAGGAGTTTTTAAGGATTTGAATTGAGACCAAGCCTTGTCACGGGATTTGCACTGGGCAATAAGTGGGGGCAGATATCCAAGAATGGTGGTTTGTGCTTCTTTACCCTAGATTTAATCAAGGGGCCATGGTGGTCCTACACCTTGGAGATTATGTGTAGGAATCCAGAGAGTGCTGTGTTAACATCTATAGCTGAATAGACCTGGTGCCATTCAGTGTTTCTTAGGTCAAGTGAATTTAATGGGTGTATTTTTATATACTTGGGAGCAGATTTGGGTAGCTGGGTTTTCCTGATGCAATAAGTGGTGCAGTGGTCACTAAAGGCATTTGCTAGTACACCAGCAGAGGCGATTCTGTGTGGGTGGGAGGAGAGGACCCAGTCTATAAGTGAGTGGTTTGAGGAATGTGGATTGTAGCGGGTGGGCTCTGTGATTAACTGGATGAGGTTTAGGGACTTGATTTTGGAGGTAAAGGCTTTCAAGGAGGGGGGACAGCCAGTCTAGAGTGTAGTCGTCCAGTAGTATTAACTCGCCTGTTTCCACTAGTTGGGGAAGGGTAGTGAGGCATGAGACAAGTGAGTTATGGACAAGACAAGGGGTGTGTACTGCAGGACTGGAGAATGGCTCATGTGGTGCCCATCCACAAAAGGGGCCCAAAGGATGAACCAGGAAACTATAGACCAGTGAGCCTCACATCAATCGTGGGAAAGCTCACAGAGACCATACTAAAAGAGAGGCTAGTGAGCTTCTTGGAGGAAAATAATCTCCAGAATGGTCAACAAAACAGATTTATAGTGGACAGATCCTGCCAGACAAACCTTGTAGAGTACTACGACTGGGTGACACTGGAACTGGATAAGGGCCATGCAGTGGATGTCCTGTATTAGGACTTCAGCAAGGCCTTTGATTCAGTGCCGCATGGGAGGTTGAGGGGGAAACTGGAACATGTGGGGGCAGGACCAAAAATGGTGAAATGGATTACAAACTGGCTAAAAGGAAGGCAGCAAAGGGTGGTGGTGGTGGTGGGGAGAGGGCTCTTGTGACTGAGCATGATGAGCGGAGTACCACAGGGATCAGTACTGGGATTGGTGCTGCTTGGGATTTTTATTGCAGATGTCTCACATGGGATCTGGAGCAAGATCAGTCTGTTCACAGATGATACCAGGAAGGGAGCTGTGGTTGATGATGCGGAGGGCTGGAAGGGGTTGCAGGAGGACCTGACTAAGCTGCAAGAGTGGGCAGAAACATGGCAGTTGGGGTTCAACATCAAGAAGTGCAAGAGTCTGCACTTTGGAGCCAGGAATCAAAGGAGGGATTATCACTTGAATGAGGTACAGTTGGAGATCTCCACAAAGGAGAAAGACCTAGGAGTGATCATTACAGGGTGCATGAACAACTCTGCTCAGTGCAGGAAGGCGGCAGCAAAAGCCAACAAAATGCTGGGGTGTATTGCGAGAAGGATCTCCTCCAGAATGAGGGAGGTCATCCTGCCCCTGTATAGGTCACTAGTCCAGCCCCACCTGGACTACTGCATGCAGTACTGGCACCCATTCCTGAAGAAGAACATCAGATTGTTGGGGGGGGTGCAGTGAAGAGCCACAAAGATGATCCAGGGATTGGAGAGCTAGCCTTACGAGGACAGGCTGGGAGAGTTGAATATGTATTCACTGGAGGAGAAGAGGGATGGGGGAATATGATTAAGACCTTTAAGTATCTGAAGGGGATAAACAAGACTAACACAGAAAGGATTTTTCAGATGAGAAGGGGGAGGGTCACGAGAGGGCATGGACTGAGACTGGAGGGGGGAAGATTCAAGAGGGGAGATGAGGAGACAATTGTTCATGGAAAGAGTGGTGGACAAATGGAACACCTTACCAGATGAGATAGTGTCCTGTAAGATGGTGAGCAGTTTCAAGAAGGTCTGGGACAGGTAAGAGGAAGGGATACTGGGAAGGGGGGTGGGAGGGGCAGCTGTGAAATGAGGGGCTAGCTACACACTCGATAGACCATGAGGCCTGTTTCTGCTGGCAAGTTTGTAACTTTGTATGCTTGTAAGGGGAGGCATAGATTGCCCCTATGAAAACAGGGAGGGTGGAGGGTGACAAGTATGAGGAGGAGTTCATGGAAGCCCTGGCATGATTCTTTAATATACATAGTACAGGAGAGGGGATGCTTGACATAGATCGCTACCCCGCCACCTGTCTTGTCACAGTCTTCATCATGGAAGGGCTAGAGTGTGGGATGAAGGGAGGGAGCTAAGCCTCTATCTAGTTGGTATTCAGAGGACTTTGCACATGCTCAGATGACTGTATAAGTGTGACTTCACTGTAGAAAGAATACCAATAGTGAAAAAATAGTTACAAGGTGAGTAACTGTGTTTCAATTACCTGGGTTCCTCCTACATAACCACATTTGTGCAGTCTACTAGCAGTACCTGGGAAGGGGAGAGATTACAGGAAGAATGACCCAAAAGTAGCATTCCCTGAGAGCCTGAGGGGCTAAGGTGTAATGGGTCATGAACATGTCTGTGAATTCCCAGGTGGCAGCCCTGCAAATCTTAAAGATAGAGATGCCTTAGCAGCAACATAAGTGAGCATGTGTCAGGTAGAGTGGGAACAGATACCCACAGGTGGTGTACATAAGGCCAGAACCTAATGTTCAATACAGAAAACTATCCGTTGAGAGATGATGTGGATAGCAGCAGAAGGACCATGGGATTGCTCTTTGTGGGTCACAAATATCTGGGAAGGGTTACCTCTAAACTTCTCTGTTCCTTGATGGTAGAACAGAAAGGCATGCCTGACATCCAGGAGATGCAGCTTACTTAGCAGAACTAGCATGAGGCTTGGCAGAGTAAATCAGCAGCTCCAGGGTTTGGTTTAAATGGAACTCTGAAACCTGACTGGGCAGAAAGGTATTACTGATGCACAGCACAGCCCTGTTGTAATAGAAGATCATATGGGCTGGGTCAATTGAGGCAGCAGTTTGCACGCTGATGTCTTGTCTGACAGGTGACTGCAATCAGAGAAACCACATTCCAGGACAAGAAACCAAGGTTACACATTGCCAGAGGCTCAAAGGGCTCCTCCATGAGCTTGTCTAGAACCACATTTAGGTCACAGCCCAGAGAAAGTCAAGAACACAACTGACTGGGCACTCCAGGGGAGCCAGACTGTGCTCCTGGCACCATATAAAGAACCTCTTCCACTTAAAAGAATATGTCAGGCAATTGCAAGGTGTATGTGTCACCTGCAATACCTGGAAAACCTCCTCTGGGAAATGGAGGAGATCATGACATCAGATGCAAAGCTTGAGGTCCACGTGCTGAAGTCTTCCCTTGGACCGAGTGTGAAGGTCCAGCCTGAGCAGAAGCCTACTCAGGGGCTGAGGTAAAGCAGGTCAGTTGGCAAGGCCACATCAGGGCTATCAGATGTGTACTCCCAAGATGTGACTTCAGCAGAACCGTGTGCATCAGAAGAGAGGGCAAGAGGGCATGAAGGCATACAGGAACAAGTTGGCCCATTTCAGAGCAAAGGCCTCCTCCCAAACTGTGGCAAGATCTGGTGGATGGATACAGAATTGTGGCACCTTGCGTTTTCCCCCCCACGATGCAAACATGTCAATGTGATGACTTTCCCAGGGTTCAAAAATATCATACTCAACCTGATAAATGGACCATTCATGGGACAAGGCTCCCAGGTGGCTAGGCTGTCAGTCAACTCATTATCCATGACAGCAAGCTGAATTAAAAAAAAAAAAAAAAAACTCCAGTGACCACATCTCCAGATTTCTCAGAGTCTGGACAATGGGCTCCCCTGTTTGTTCACAAATAAACTGACCATCATATTGCTGATCCAGTTCGGGTGATCAGTCAAGGTCAAAAAGAACGCTTGTGCCTATAATGCAAGACAAACCACACTCGAGTGTGATGGTGCTCAGTGTCAGGTTCCTTCTGGTCTAGTCATGTCAAGCAGGATCTTCAGTGAAGGATTGACATGAACAGACAGCAATCACTTGTGAATTGCTTAATTACCTAGAATTGTTTAGTGTTTTCAACATTATGACTAGTCACCATTGAGGAGTCTGTGACATTAATGTCACAAGATCTCATGATATCTGGGAACCTGACACTGGGCACCACTGTACATTGATGTGCAGCTGTTGCTACCAGACTCTACAGCCCTTGTGCATTTAGGTCCTCAGATGTACTCTCCACCCCAGGAGGTGGGCACCAGTGGTCTGGATTAGCACTGGGGTCAGCTGGATGAAGCATACTCTTTCTGACAGGTGTTCTGGAGATAGACACAAGGAAATCACCTTGGTCATGGTACAGTAAGAGTTAAAATGACAGGCTGGGGCCAAAACCAACCTCTATGATTATGCTTGCAGCTCCAAGGTTGACACTTATGCTTCAGTCCCTTGGAATTCTACCTGGGCCTCTTATGAAAAGAGGACATCCTTGAGGAACTCAATGTGGACAGACTTTAAGAAAACCATCAGCCTGCTGAAACAGACCTCCACAAAATGTGGAGGTTTATGTCAGAACCTATCCTGGACATCATCAGGACTCATCATTCAACGTAGGCCCCTCAGTGGGGGTTTGCCTGGGAGACTGTCCAGGACACAAAACTTCCTGTGAAAGAGGTGGCATGATGACCCCTGAATGGTGGAATCAAAAGTGGGACCATATTTTAGCGAACTGGGTGAAACTTAATTGACACACCAAGGCAGTGCTAAGGGCCTGGGTTCTGACTTACTGACCATCAGCATGATCTAAGTAGTGCAACTGTTGGGAGCTAAGGGTAGTACCCAGGTATGCTGTTGTCTAAGGGTAGTACCCAGGTATGCTGTTGTGGTGCAGAAGACAAATACATGGAGCTTCCGGGTACTGGTCTCATACCCTCATCCTTACATGACTTGCAGCACTTGCCTATGGGTTCAGGGAGCTGCTGCTCATGCTGCACCAAAGTCTCAGGTAGCATGGCCTGGCACAGAAGGCATTCATCTGACTGTGTAAAGAACCAAGGCAAAAGAGGCAGCTGTCATACAGGTCCATTCTAAACATCTTGTTCATGCAGCTGTTACACCCTTGAAGCCAGGAGTCTGCCATTTCCCTGCAAGCCAGATTAACAAAGTGTAGTCCCAAAAGAAACTTGACAGGAATCACCAATGTTGTGCACAGGGACAACACGCTCTAGCCAGCACTGTAGCTGAGGGAAAAAGGTTAAGTCGAAATTTCGAAGAAAACTGAAGGCAAAATCCAATGGAGTAACCACAAAAGTGACTTCCTGTTTTCACGAGAAAGAAAGAACTGGCGGTATGGAAGGGCAAGGGTGCAAGATGAAGGGGAGAAGCTGAAGCTCTACCCAATGGGTTTTCCGAGGACTTCATGCATGCTCAGAAGACAGCATGAGTAGAACTACATAAATAGCATCCAAAGAGTTGTAATGAAGAACTACAGTATAGGAGAGGAATGAGTACCGGTGACTGGTCACGATACCAGCAGCTTTATTTTCACTTTAGTCACAGTTTGCAAGTACCTCTTTGGAAGGAGCGGAGTGTTCTACATTTGACTTACGTGATGTTTATCCACATACCTGCTAAGCATAGACTCTGCTTTCAGAATGAAAACCTATATCAAAAGGTTACAGAAACAGAGCACGTTCAGATACACGTTGTACAAACTACGCTCCTGGCCTAAGCGGACACCAACCACCAAGTTTCAGATAGTGGTACCATCCATGCAAAATGAGAACCACAAATATTTTTGGTTATTTATATCTGTGGTGGCTATTGGTTTTGAACAAACTGGATACCATGTATCAAGTATCAATTTTGATTAGTGTCACTAACCACTGTAAAGAAAAAAAAGCTCTCCTTAAAAAAGAAAAGGAATTTGGTTTTCTAGAGTGTCAGCTGCCCAAACTGTACCCCAGAGAGCTTTATAATCCAAGAGAGGTAGCAGACAAAATGTTGATGACTTTAGGGACACAGGAAGGTTACAACAGCACAGAGACAGATTACATATTAGAGAATAATGATCACTTCGGTGTTTTTTATTTTTTATAATAATAGAGTTAGCATGTTTTTAAACAACAGGTTCGGAACGGGTCGAATCAAGGGGCAAATTAAACCACATTTTGAGGTGAATTTGTTTCTGTTTTAATAACCTAGTATGCACACTTGAAAAGTGGTTGCTACAGAATGAATTTTGAAGTGAAAACTGCAATTTCAGTCACAGTCAGTGTGTAGCTGTGATTAAAGCAACTGAGACTGCATTTCAACTTACGTACTAGTTAGCTTTAGTTCTGTGGTGAGAGTGCAAGTCTGACTGCAGCTGCTGTGGAAAGCTGATTTTGAATGTTCTGAAGAAGTTCTCAACTTATGCCAAGAACAGCTTTTTCAGATCACAGAAAAATCAAGCAAATTATGTACTGTAGAAAGGTTATGCACAGAGAGGTTATTTTGTTCTCCCAGAATCACACAGTGAGTGAATGGCAGTAATGAGATTTAACCCTGGGTCCCCAGATTCACAGCTATACACCCTAACCACTAGGCAACACTTTCCTCCAGGCATTTTCATGTTTCCCTTTGTTGGCCCTCGGGGGGGGGGGAGAGATTCTAAAGGGACCTTTTCTGTAAAAAGGACGATGAAATCCCTTATTCCTTTATTATCTAAGCTAGCCTAGAAACTCCAGTCATAATAATTTGTTGAAAGGATCATGAACTCTCCACCCAACCTTCAATGCTCCCCTCCTCGAGAGTTTTGTTTTTGTCTGCTCCCTGGATATGGAATTCTGTGCCAAGTTATATTAGTCAGGCTTCCTCCCTTGTAGCTTTTGGACAGCGTCCTGATTGTGGACTAAAATATGACAAATACAGACATAATTACAGAAACAAAAGTTAAATCTAGACTAGGATTGCTGTACAGGTCAAAACCTGCCTATCACTTGAGATCAGGAAAAGGCTAGACCTTCATTTACTGCTGACAGTCAATGTATTACAGGGATGCTGTCTACAACCAAATCCAGCCAGGAGTGCCTGGACAGAACAATAATTGGAAAGGCTATGCCTGGAGTTTGGTGGCCAAGCAGCCAGCCACTCCCACTTCCAGAGCTATATAAGCAGTTCCTCTCAGCCTCACTGTGAAGCACTTTTTTTTGCAGCCAACGGCTCTGTCCACTTGTCGTCTGAGCTGGTGGGGTCCTGTAGGGCTGGCTGAACCCCCCCTCCCTTGCTGCTCCTGATTGCCTTTGCTGGATTTCTGTGTTTATTTTCCTGCTTCTGGTTTGTATTTTGCTTTCGGCTGCAAGTGTGCTTCTTCTTTCTTTGTTTTCTGTGCTGTATTTGTGTGTCTTTGGTTTCATTCTTTTTTTTTGGGGGCTTTGTTTCTAAACTCCTAGCATATTGTTCCAGAACTCCTACTACTTGCTTTCAGTCACTCAACTCTCAAACTACTGCAATGCAACTGCAATCATTATTTGTATGTTTCAGCTCAACCATAGCTATTCCATGTTGCATACTCAATTGATTTCACTTGACTAAGGCTTACACTGAACCTAGCTATGCAGCTCAATCATGCTCTCTCATTCTACTTACCTCATTATAACAGCTTCATTGCACTGCCTGGCTACACCTGCTTTCAGAGCATTATGTTTCCTTATTTATGTTTATTGCAGTTACAGCTCAGTGTACCACATACGGACATTGCTTTTATATTTATTGACTCTTATGCTCTGAGGTCAGCTAAAAAGCTCCTGCTGAGGCTGTTAATTAGCTTTATATCAGCATGTGGTTCTTGGCCCTTCCATCATTTTCTTGCTTGTCCTACGGCGGGGACTGGGAAGTGTTTGGGGAGTCGTGGCCCCATGTGGCTCATTATTTCTGTTCTAAATCCTGCCATCGCCGCCAAAAATCCTCAGAGTATTTGTCACCTTGATTTGGCTTTTAAATGTCTGGCTGGCTTGCCCCACTATTAAGTGCTGTTTCATTGCTACTACGTTATGCAGACCTACGTGCAGGTCCACTTATTACTACTCTGTTTACTGACCTACATACTGGTCCACACTTGTTTACCCAATTGATTGCTCATGCCAATTGCATCCTCTCGACTTCAGCCTCTGGGATGTCTGCTGCACTCAATCTGCTTTCGACCTTGCAAGGTCTCAGCACTCACTGCTCATTACAATCAGCACACCGTGCTCAATTAGCTCGCCAGTTTCTCAGCTCTCAGTCTAATTCTGGAGCATGCCAGCCATTCTATTCTGGCACAGGGTCCCTGCAGCCGACGGTCTCACTCTGCATTTGGTCCACATCTTGAGTGTGTCCAGCTTGGGGTGGGATCCTTCTCACCTGGCCCATAGCTGAGAATGTCCTCGCTCCAGGCTTGGTTTTAGCTGCCTGCTACATGACAGCAGGTCCTGGTGTAGAATTTAAGACTAGTGATGAAGGGTGGTTATGACGATCTCCTTTGGCTCTAGTGTTCCACTACAATGGTTAGCCATTGACTTTAGTGGTTTCCCTAGCAAGGCACCTTCACCGTATTCTCTCTACGACTGCCTCAGGGTCACCTGGTTTGAGTTTAGGGTGGGTAGGCCAGGTGAGTGCCTCAGCAGTCATTGCTCTCCTCCTCCGCCTTGGTTGCATGTATTGTTGCAGACTTTTCTCGCAACCTCCCACAGCGTTCCCGCTAGAGGGTTTGAGTGAGAGCCTTCCTCCAAATTGGAATATTTTCCACCTCCCTTTAATTGGGCTTTCCACATTGCAGCTGCAGAGCTGTCACTAAATAAACTATCCCAAACCTGGAAGGAAGGTGACCTAGGCCTTGGCTCTCCAGAGATTTCCTCCTCATAGGGTTTTTTTTCTCTCCTCCGTTAGCATAGTAGTGTCCCTTAGTTTCTTTAGGTAGGTTCCGCTGTTGGATGGAGGTAGAGGATGTCCTGCCATTCTCTCTCTCCTTAGAGGATCCTTTCATTCTCAATGCAAACCATTAGTATCATGCTATGCAAACCTGGGCATTTCATTACGTTATCCAACTGAGCATGTCATTACATTATCAAACTGTCTATGCTTCTCTACTACTACGTTACAGTTATTGCTCCTACATCACAGTTACTGCTTGCTCATAAAGCTTTGTGTCACCTCTTTCTTTGGGATATAACTGTACTACATTTCTTTTGAGGATTCCTAAGGTACCTTTAGCTATGGGAGTAGTCTCGTGGCACCTCTAGGGGTGGAACCCTCTCCAAGGGTTCACTGCCTTTCGTACCCCTACAGGGTGGTAATTCCTCTGGAATAGAGTGTGAGAATGGCCAAAACCAAACTAATACAGTTGCACAAGCATAACACTATATTGGCTGTGCAGGACATTGAATTGGAAAGACTATGCCTAGAGTTTGATGGCCAAGCAGCCAGCCACTCCCACTTCCTGAGCTATATAAGCAGTTCCTCTCAGCCTCACTGTGAAGCACTTTTTCTTTGCCCCACCATCCTCCCTCCTCCTCCAATGGCAGTACTCTCTCCTTAGGGGGATTCCTACAGTACCTTTAGCCACAGGAATCATCCCGTGGCACCTCTAGGGGTGGAACCCTCTCTGAGGGTTCCCTGCCTTTTGTACCCCTACAAAGTGGTAATTCCTCTGGACCAGAGAGTGTGAATGGCCAAAACCAAACCAACACAGTTGCACAAGCATAACGCTATACTGGCTGCGCAGGACATTGAAATAGAATCTGTAGATTTGTCATGCTGTGCCTCTGAGGACACCACTGTGAACTCTGTCATTGTTTTGGGTGGTTAAGTCTGACAGCATGTAGATATTTGCACTGCAGCTGTACAGCTGTATACTGTGCACATGGTGTTTACGACTTTAAGTTATTCCTCATTATACACTAAACTCATTAGTAATTCTAATTACAGTTTTACATGGACAGATTTCATAACTTACAAGATCCTCCTAATGAAGGAATGATAGAGGAATGCAGACTTTGCCTACAGAGCAACCCTTGATTGGGATGCACAAACTCCTGTACCTGATCAGCACTATCTAAGGGTATCTTTGAAAAGCAGCTGCATCTGCCAGGAAGCTGTTTCAAAACATAACATTTAATCATAAGTCAGCTTACCTTTAATGCATTTTCTGTATTTCCTGTTTCTTTTTCCCTGTTTATATGTTTGCAAGTAAACATGACTTTTGTCCCTTAGACGTCATCTTCTATGGCTGCTTATTCCCCAGCTCAAGTCCTAAATCTTTGTTTGTGGCATCACAGTCGTTTACTTGGTAGCAAACTGTGATGTAAGGAGGATTAGGGCTTCCAGCAGGGACACTGGGCAGCAGCAGTACAAGAACTCTAAGGTGCAAGGACCCAGTTTTCATGGAAATATCTTTAATGATAAGTAACAACAAGCAAAAGATTTAAACTGAACATATTTGAATTACAAGCCATATTGTGCAGTTTCTCAAAATTTCCCCATGGTATTGGGTACTCTTTTAACTCATCAAGAAACAGGCACTAACTCACTCATGTTCCTGTATTCTACCTAGCATTGGACCCTATGCACTATTGGGGTGGAGTGGTGATGCGCGCATATCTGGGGCATGCAGCCACTCCGCACCCTATACGCCCCCAGCATGGGATGCACCAAGGGGGGTACGCAGCACCTATGCGCACGATACCCTGGACGCGCAAAGAGTAATGCACTGAGGGTGGGCGAGAGGCATGCCAGCACTACGCGCCATGCACCAAGGTGTGTAGTGGTGGCCATGGGGAGGCACAGGTTATGACAGGGAGAACCCTGCCATAAGCCCCCTATGCACTCTGTGCAACCATCGGGACTCCGCCAGGACAGGGTGAATAGCTCACCCATCCGGACCACAGCCTCCTGCCCCTGTACATGGTGTGGGGTCCCTACCAGGCATCCCGCATCCCACACACACCCACACAGGGGCACTGGACTAAGGATGCTGCCCCCCTCATCCCAAGGGCACTGCTGGGCCACCCCCGTCACCGGTCCCCATTGCTTTGGGTGGTAGCTGGACATGGGGTATGGCCCCCCCACGGCCTATGGACCCCTCTCCATCCCTGTGCACCACTCTTGTGTTGCATTGGAGGGCCATTAGCTTTGCCCTCCTCTCGCCACCACGGCAGCCGGCCATTGCTCATCGTGGAGCACGCTGCCAGTGCACACCCTGCCGTGGAAGGGATTCACTTAGCTGCCCAGTCCGGGCATCTGATTGGATGCCGCCGGTGCACACCTGTCCACAGGTGCGGAGCTTCATGGGTGGGTAACATGCCTCCAGCGCGTATTACCCACCCATTGGTGTATAGAGCCCATTATGAATATATTCTGGACTATTCTTGCACCTCTGAATAAATCTATAGTGGCTAGTCCATCAGCACTGTGGTAGTGCTACCACTTGCCATGCCAGTGAACCCAGTATGTAAATGAGCTTGAGTCATCGGGGACTGCCTGGGGGAAGAATGTCCTTCCGGGGGGGGAGGGGGCACTGAGATCTGCTGCTTGACTGCTATCTAGCAAAGACTGGGTCGCAGCACAGTTAGAACAGCTAACGCAAGGAAATTCTGGGATGTGGCTGGCACTGGCATGACCCACGCGAGCCCTGATGCATGCCCTGGGCATCAATCCATGGCTACATCTCACAGAAGGACAAAAATGGGGGTTAAAAATCTGCACTTGCCAGGCAGATGAAACGCTGCTTGCACCCCTCGTCCACTACCAGGCTTCCCTCCCTTGCCTACTGGAATACTCCTGGGCTTCACCTCTGCCATCAGTAACTGGATATGGGGGTGGAGTAGCCAAGAAGCTGAAGGACAGGCACAACCATGGGGTACAAGTTAAGGGGGTGATGCAACTGTGAGATGCATGTGGTAGGAGGAATTCCAGGAGTCCAGCTAAGATGGGCCTCGATGAACAGGAGGTGATGTTCACACATGGTGGAAGGACATCCTAGCTAGAGAGGCGGGGGGAACAGCACTAAAAAAATTAATCTATTAATAGTGTAAGCCTTGCATCAAACATTTTGTACTGTATACATTGAGTTAAGTGTATGTATCCATTGCATCTGACATCTGATGATGGGATCGCCTTGTAAAGCAGACTCTATAGAACAAGGGTATTCTACGAACATACAAACATACGAAATTTGCCAACCGATAAAGGCCTAGAGGTCTATCAAGTCTGCTCGAATGTGCAGCTAGCACCCCTTATTCTGCAGTTGCCTGTCCCTTCCACCCTTCCCCTCCATTGACCCTCCCCCTTGCCCTGTCCCAGCCCCTTTTGAAGCAGTCCACTGTTCTACTGGATACAACTTCTGCTGGTAACACATTCCACCCGGCTACCACCCTCTCTGTGAAAAAGTGTCTCCTCATCTCCCTCCTGAACCTTCCTCCCTCCAGTCTCATATCATGGCCCCCTACATTGTGCCGAGTTGTTCATTGACCCTGTAATGAGCACCCCCAGATCCATCTCCTCCTCTGTCTGGGCTAGCTGCATTCCCCCCCAGCTGGTAACTCCTCCTTGGGTTCTTCACCCCAAAATGAAGCATCTTGCACTTTTTGGCATGAAACCCCAGTTGGCATGTGTCTGACCAGGTTTCCAGCTTTGCTAGATCATCCTACAACCCCTGTCATTCCCCTAGGTCATCCACCACCGCTCCCATCTTGGTATCATCAGCAAACAGACTGATCTTGCTCTTGATGTCCAGTGATATGTCTGCAATGAATATACCAAACAACACTGGTCCCAGCACCGAGAACTGTGAAACACTGCTCATCACTACTCTTGGGGATGAGAGCTCCCCACCCACCACCACCCTCTGTTGCCTTCCCTGAAGCCAGTTCCCTGCCCATCTCACCAGCTTTGCACCTGCCCCAGAGCCTTCTAACTTACACACCCAGCCTCCCATGTGGCACTTAGTCGAATGCCTTACTGAAGTCCAGATACAGGACATCCACTGCATGGCCCCTGTCCAATTGCCTAGTTACCCAGTCACAGAACTCCACCAGGTTGGTTTGGCAGGATCTGCCATGTATGAAGCCATGCTGTCTGCTGTTCTGTAGTGCTTTGGCCTCCAGGAGGGCCACCAGCCTCTCCTTCAGCTTACTCACAATGGATGTGAGGCTCATCAGTCTGTAGTTCCCTAGTTCATACTTGGGGCTACTCTTGTGGAGGGGCACCACATGAGCCATCCTCCAATCCTGAGGTACACATCCTGAGTGTAGTGAGGCATTAAATAGGTCTGCCAAGGGTCCCACAAGGACCTCTGCCAGCTCCTTCAGTACCCTGGGGTGGATGCCATCTAGGCCTAGCACCTTGTCCACCCTCAGTGCCTTCAAATCCTTCAGAACTCTGCCCTCCATGATTTCCCCATCTGTCACCCCTCCCCCTGTTTTTGCCATTCATTTCCCCTTGGGTCTCAACCCCCTCTTCTCCTTAGTAAATACCGAGCAGAAGTAATCATTTAGCGCTTCTGCTTTATCGCACCCTGCTTCCACCCAACCCCCCTCCTTCCTAATCTTTACTATGTTGTTTTCTCCTTACAGCTCCTTTTCTCCCTGATGCACCTAAAGAAGTCCTTCTCCCCCTTCTTAATGCCTTGTGCCAGCCTGAGCTCCGTAGATGACTTGGCTCTCCTTACTGCCCTTATCACTTCCTTCGATTCCTTCAGGTACTCCTCCCTGTCCTCCCCTCTCCCTGTTTTCTTGTACCTCCTAAAGGCAGCTCTTTTCCTCCTTACCTTTTCCATGACCTCTTTGCTCACCCAGCTCAGTTTCTTAGCCCTAGCCTTCTTGCTCTTGGCTTTGCTGCAAGTTCTGGTTGCCCTCACTATCCCCAGCTTTATGAGCTCCCACCTCTGGTTAGTTACATACTAGGTTGAATTCTGGCCAGGTACCCTTTTACCACTTCCCCCATCCTCCCAAAGTCAGCACTCCTGAAGTCCAGCACTCCTATGCCAGATTCCACTCCTTCCTTGCCCATAATCAATGTGAGTCATACTGAGTGGTGGTCACTCCCTGACAGTGGTTCTTCCACCCTAATATCCCTCATAAACTCCTCATTTGCCAGCACAAGGTCAAGGGCATTCCCTAACCTGGTTGGTTCACTGACCAGTTGCATCAGGAAGCTGTCCTGGAAGTCATCCAGAAGTACCTTCTCCCTTTTATTCCTGGTTGCTGGGGTACTCCAGTCCACTCCTGGCATGTTGAAATCCCCCACAATCACCACACTACCCTTCTCACAGGTCCTCCTGATCTGTCCTGCTAGTTCCCTGTCTAACTCCACCATCTGAGAGGGTGGCCTGTATACCACTCCCATTCTGAGAGTCCTATTCTTGGAATCCTGGATTTGCCTCCAAAGTGACTCCATACTACCCTCCTCCCCTTTCTCCCTTACACACTTCAGTCCTTTCTTCATATATAGTGCCAGCCCCCCTCCTTTCCCAATCACCCTATCCCTACAAAAAAGCCAGTACCGTAGTACAGATAGGTCCCAGTCATTGTAGTGGGTGGCCCATGTTTCTGTGATGGCTGCAATGTCCACCTCTCCATCTGCCATGAATGCCTGTAACTCTGCAGTTTTCCTCCCAAGGCTCCTAGCATTAAGGGTGACCACCTTCCTCTCCTCCCCTCCTCCGCTCCTGCCCTTCTTTACTAGCATCACCAATAGTACTTGCCATTTGTCCTTTGTCACTGTTATGGGGGTAAGCTCATATGGCTTCCCAACCTGTGGTCTCTGCATGTCTCTTGCCCACTTGTCACCCCCGCCCCGCTCCTAGTTTAAATTCCCAGCTTCCTCTATGTACTCCTCCATCCTCTGTTTCAACACTTTCTTTCCCTCCTTGCTCAAGTGTAGTCTGTCATTGGCTTAGAGACTACTGTCCTCCCAGGTCCTTCCCCATCCCCCACCAGCCCATACCCTTTAGCATGACACCAGGTTCTTAGCCATCCATTAAATTCCTCTATTCTCAGCTTTCTTGTTGTGCTTGCCTTGGGCACTGGAAGTATCTCTGAAAAAGTTACTGATCTTCCTGCCCCCTCACATAATTGTCCTAGTTCCTCAAACCTCCTCTGGACTATATCTACCGTCTTGTCAGCCAGGTAGTTCGTCCCAAGATGTATAATTAAATGAGGCGTGTCCCTACCCCTTCTAGCATATTTCAGAACAGACTGTCCCACCCTTTCCGCTGTCATTCCTGGCATGGCCTCCACCCAACTATGCCCCTCCCCCTTTGCTACCCCACCTGACTCCTCTTAGTACTGAGTCCCCCAGCACAAAGATTCCACCCCCTTACTCCCTTGCTTGCTTCTATTCCTCTCCATCTCTCATTCCTGGCCCCTCGTCTTCCTCCTGCACAGTATTTCCCCCTTCTGCCCCTGTTGTAATTCCCCCAGCAGAACTTCCCCCCACTCCAGTTTGGTCCAGGCATTTAATAGTTACTCCTCCAATTTCATCACCTCCTTCCTCCTCCTCCTCCTCCCCTCTAGCACTGCAAAACAATTTTCTGAAGACCCTTCTCCAATGCACACTTCCTCTCTCCTCATACAGTAGTAAGCTGTTCCCTCCTTTCCACTCCATGACTGTTGCCACTTCTCCTCCTCTCCTCACAAATCCCTATCTCCTCCTTCCATTTGTCTTTTGTCTCCTGACCTGGTTTCCCGGAGAACATTTTTCCTGGCCTGGGCCCATTTGCCTCTGGCGTCCCTTCTTCTGACCCTCTCCTCACCACTGTTGGCTCAAATTGCCCTCCCTCGTCTCCCCTCCTTCCTCCCTCTAGTATTGGGCTATAACCGCTTCGAGTCTGCCTTGCCTGTCTTAGTTTCTCCTGCAGACCCTAGTTTCTCCTGCAGACCCTAGATCTCCTTTCTATATTTCTCTATGTGGTTGCACACTAAACATTCCCCCACCCTCCAGGCAATTTTTAGAAAGATTGGTGAACCACAGTGATTGCAGCCTACCACCCTACCCATTGCTCTTGTTGCCCACCAGTGACCCCCCACCCTTCCAGATGAAGGATACTAAATACTCCCCCAAGTCTCCACTCTCCCCCATCAGTGCAAAAAATTATTTTCCTTTTTTTAATTTCCCTTACCCCTTTTGTCGGACACTTCTAGATAGATTAACTGCTTTTTACATTCCTATCCCTCCTGTCCATACCTAAAGACAGACTTTCAGCAACTATTGCACAGCCTTCTTCAAACTCCTACCCCTCCTTTCCACAATGCAAATACCAATGAAAACAAGTAACAATGAAAGCTCCTTGTTTTGCAGTTACTTCCTTTCCACTGAGATAGCAGTCACCTCTTCACCCACTGCTGTTCCTTTACTGGGTGTCTGCTTCTGCTATGACAGGTGCATGTTCTTTGTCCTTTTGGGGAAGTGATGTCAGAACCCGCAGTATAAAGGAAATCACAGACCAGGGGCAGGTGGGCGCAGGGGCAGGAGGGTGGGACCAGCCTGTGCCTTCCAGAAACATCCAGGTAGCTGAGGCCCCTGGTGAGACCATTAGCACCCTTCCCCCACTATGCATTAAACTTTGCAGCTACTGAAGCCAGCAAAAAGCAATCCCAGTTCCACTCAAAGAACAAAAAATAGATTTGACACCAAAAGAAACAGGTCTCCAATTCAAACAGATTCACCAAAAACACACCAAAATAGGGTTGAAATTCGAAGGTATAGGTTTCCAGTTCAAAGAAACAGCCCCAATAAAATCAAACCAAATAGGTTTGAAATCAGAAGAAAGCAGAAGAAATAGGCCTCCAATGTAAAGGAATGACAGCCCCCACTCAAAGCACACCAAAACAGATTTCAAAGTTTCAACAGCTCCAGAATAGTTCCCTGCTAGCCCCTTTTAAGTAGCAAGACAAACTCAGCCTGCTACACAGTGAAACATCAAAATAAATGAGCCCATGTACAGCCCCAAAATAGGTTTCAAAATTCCAACAGCCCCAAAAGAATACCATGCTAGCCTCTTAGAAGTAGTAAGAAAGAAAAAAATTAACCTACCAAGTAAAATACATAAGAACAATGTGAAAGCAGCAGGAAGAAGCTACCGTACTGGAATTGATCTGATTCCTTCCCCTTCTGGGGAAGTAATCAGATCAAATGTGCAAATGTTAAATAAAATAAATACATAGTTACAAAATAAGAAATAACTTCTTAGTTATGTGAGGATATATGAATCACCACACCTGCAAATATAGGAAAAACAACTTTACTGCCAGTAGACATTTTATTAATGCTTGCTCCAGTATATTTTTATTAATGCTTGCTCCAGTATATTTTAGTGAGCTTTCAGTGATCTGCAATTTGTAGCAAATATATGCATGCTTCCAAGTTTCAATATTCATTTCTGAGTTTCTGAAACAAATTCTAGCTTACCATATTTAACTAGAAATATGGCATTTATCCCACAAGTGACGTCAGAGCAAAGCTGTAGCATCACAAGAGGGCTAAATATTGATATGACCTACCCTGTATACTGCGGCACCACTTTGTTCTACTTTCAAACCCATTAACCAGCTCAGCAGTGATACAGATCACTATCTAAAAAGTGATGGAAAATTATGAGTGCTTGGAGTTAATAGCCATGTTTGGATTGCAGCAGAAGAAAGTACTGGCTTATGCTGAAAAAAATGGAGCATTATTCCATGAAATACAATTCATACTTCATTGGATGCCTCTCTATTTAATGGGTATACTGTGATTGTTTTGAGATGTTATCTGCCATCTACTGCACATAGCTGAAAAAAACCTTCAGATTATTTGCCAGTTCAGGGTTTCCAGTAGTTCAAGAAATCTACCACTCCTCAAGCATTTTCCTGAGTCTTGCAGTTCTTTTGTTTTGGATGTTGGATCCCGTTCAATCCGATGCATATCTTTTGTTGTCAGGTGCTAATTTGTGGGCGTGGTTAAATGTCTTCCTGGTGTAATCAGCTCACACTTCTAATTAATGGCCGGTTTCCCTACTGTGTCAGCATGTTTTGGCTAATCATTTTTGGATGTGTGTATTTTATTTTGCTACTCAAGCTTTTTTGTTTGTGGAGCAGGTTTCCCCTACCCTTAATGTATACTGTTTCCCTGAACATTCATTTTTTGCTTTCCTGCCTATTTTTTTTGCTTCATTACTTTCTAAATTAGCTGCCTGCCTCTGTCTTCCATTCAGGCATATCTTAGGGAGACCTCCCTTTTCCAACAACTGCCCCCCCATCCCACAGTTCAGACCGATGGGGCTCTACATGGGGCAGGACTCAAGAGTGTAAGTGCCATCACTCTGGCAGGTCAGTGCTCATTCACTCTTTCTTTATTTACCCCCACTATTCCATGGAGTCGGGGTTGAAGCTGGTGGAGAATAAGTTTAAGTATGCTCCAGTCAGGCTTCAAAGGCTGATGTAGGTAGATGGGGGCTGGAAGTGCCCATATGCCATACCCCCGCATGCCCCTCAGTTCAATCCCTATCTTGGAGCAACCCACCTCCATATGGCACTAACACTCTACTGTAGTCCTCACATGCCTGAGTGCACTCTGGGCATGCACGACCCAGCATGGAGAAGCAAGCTCCCTGTCCACAGCAAGGGCCCACCCACAGCACTGCATGTCAAGTGCCTCCCTCTCTGGACTGGCTTGCATTGAGCGCTGCAGCACTCCCCAGCCCAGGACCACAATGATCTAGGCTCCCTCATGAACCCAGGTCACTGGCACGGAAGTACATTACACTTCCTCTGGGCCACTGGGGATCTCTTTTAACTTCATCTTTATTTTGAACTCTATTTACCCATGACAGCCCTGATGAGATGTAAAATCTTTTTTTTTTTTCAGTGGGGTCCTGCTTTTACCCATTTCCACAGCTGGATGGAACTGAAAACAGAGGGTACATGACTTGCTCCTGGCAACAATGAGTATTTGGCTTTGGTGGGCTTGAATCTGTGATCTCCCAGTTCTTAAAGGAAAACTACACCCTCATATCATTTAAATTTTATTTGTTTCCATGTCACCAGACAACTTTCCTGTAGCTATTACGGTTATATATGTTAACCTTAGTTTGTTTTTTACTGCTCATTGCAGCCCCTGTGATTGCCCTGGGGAGTCTCCATTTCATGTTGTTGAAATCTCATTGTCCATGAGAACTGCATTAGCATGTGAGAACATGATGTCAGATCAACCATTTGTATCATGTATCTCTATGCTGACAGAACAAAAACTCTCTGGAAACTCATAAACTGAAAGGAGTTCAATGGGAAAAAAACTGCATTGTAACTCGGATAGTTTGCAAAGCTCACTGAAGGTAAATGTGGTATTTCACACCTTCTTGTTGCTTATTTCTTTTAAAACTAATTAATCAGACCGGGCATACTGGGGAGTTTAAAGGGTAATTACGCATCATGTTCTCATATGTTAATGCAGCTCTGAGGGACAAAGAGATTTCAACAACCACAAAATGAAGCCTCCCAGAAGAGAGAAAGGGCCTAGTATGAACTGTAAAAACTGACTAAGGCAGTTGCATACATCTTTAACAGCTACATGAAAGGAATTGCCTGTTGACTGGGAAACAAATAACATTTAGAAGATATGAGAGTGTAGTTTTCCTTTAAACTAGTGCTCTGATCCCTACAGATCACTGCCTCCTGCTTTGAAAATGTGCTGCCTGTCAGACATATGTTGGTGTGGTGTTTATCTTTTACAAAAAAAATTCTGAGGTTTGCATTAATTACCTTCTTCACCAGCATATTTGAGACCTTAGCTATTTTAGTGCTAACCAAAGCTCCAGCTCTATTCAGTGATGGATCCAGGATTCTGAAAATTATCCTGCGGCAATAATGAAAGGGGACACAGCTAAAGAGCACAGGCTGCAGGTAAAGCCCTTCAATATCTAGTTTGTAATAAACATGCAAAACAGGAAAGAAACAAGCTATTTGGTCCATTCAAGTCTCTCCCCCACCAATAACAATGGATTCTTTTTATTCCCTCTGGGTACTTATCAAGCCTTAATCTAAAGATGAGGATGGTTTCCGCTGATGGAAGTCTATTCCACAAATCGACTATTTTCTATGAAATGATAATTCTGAAAATTCTTTCTAAATTGCCCACCCGTAACTACCCACTTATGCCCTCTAGTTTTTTCATCTTTTGATATACTAAGCAGCTTTATCAGATCAGACGGAGTTACTCCATTCACCAAATTGAAGACCATTATCCTTTCTATCATCTTTTCATCATTTAGATCTACCCCAGGTTATAAAGTCTGTACTCACAGATCAAATCCTTCATACCACCCATTGTTTTGCTTCCCTCTGAAATCTGGCTAGCACAATCAGGCCTGCAAAGTGCCCCTCACCAGGAGGACATTGGGGACTGGGGTACATCTGGAGAGATGAAGGTCTCTACTGGCATGATGGTCTGCATCTGTCCATGAAGGGAACCAAGCTCCTAAGTGACAGGTTTAAATGCTTCCTTGGCAAGCTTTTAAACTAGCCAAGGGGGGGGAAGTGCTGATAAGAGGCAGGAAATTTCAAGCCTCCCCCCACAAAACATGGCAGGTAGTAAGGTAAACACTGAGGTACAGAGCTCAACAGAGGGCAGGACAGGGGTAAACAGAAAAATAGACAAGGGCAATAAGAGCAGGGATGGGGGAAAAAAGGATAAAGCCAACGTTAAATGGAGGGCAATGAGTACCAATGCCCGTAGTTTGGGAAACAAGCTTCCTGAGCTAGTAGCCCTGATGGAAGATGAACAATTGGATATTGTGGCAGTCATGGAAACTTGGTACATGGAGAACCATGACTGGGATATCAACATACCAGGGTACAGAGTCTACAGAAGGGACAGGGAGGGTAAAAGAGGAGGTGGAGTAGCTCTATACATAAGGGAAGGGATCAAAGCTACAGAACTAAAAAGTAAAGGGAGAGGACAAGAGGCACTCTGGGTCACCTTGGAGACAGGGAATGGCATCACAATCCGCACAGGGGTTGTATACAGACCCCCGTCTCAAGGGAAGGAAACGGACAAGAAAATGATAGAGGACATTTTCAAAATGGCTGAAAAAGGGGAGATACTGTTGATGGGGGACCTAAATATGCCAGATGTTAACTGGATGACATGTACTGCAGCCACATCCAAGAGCAGGGTCATTCTTGATGCTCTGCAGGGGTCAGGCCTTAGACAGCTAATGTTGGAACCGACTCGTGTCGGAGAAATACTAGACCTGGTACTCTCAAATGGAGAGAGGATCACAAATTTAGAAATCAGTAGACATCTGGGAACAAGTGACCACTGCACAGTGTGCTTCACAATAAGCACAACCATGGAGACAAGCCATACAAAAACAAGGATACTGGACTTTAGAAGGGCTGACTTTGGCAAAATGGGTGAATACCTGAGGAATGCACTAGCAAATGGCCAAAAAGGAGGGGTGGAAGAACAATGGAGAAAAATCAAAACTGCTATCATAGAGGCAACAAGCCTTTGTGTGAAACAAATAAAGAAAACAAAGTGGAGTAAAAAGCCACTATGGTTCTCAAAAGAGGTGGCAGGGAAGGTTAAGGAGAAAAAGGCTGCATTCAAAAAGTATAAGGAATCATAGAAGAAGCATGACAGGGAACTGTATCAATTAAAACAGAAAGAAGTGGGGAAGGGAGTCAGAATAGCAAAGGCCCAAACCGAGGAAAAAATAGCCAACTCAGTTAAGAAGGGGGATAAAACCCTTTTATAGGTACATAAAGAGCATAGGAAGGTTAAGGAAGGAATAGTGAAGATTAATAAAGGAGAGGGGAGGTGGGCAGAGGGAGACAGTGAAAAGGCAGAGATACTGAATGAATACTTTTGCTCAGTATTCACAAAAAAAGATGAGAAGGAGTTACCTAAACCAGACAATAGAAGCACTCTGGGTAGGGGGTTGACACCAGTCCATTTACAGAAGAAAGAGTCCTGAAATAACTCCTAAAACTAAAGGTTGACAAAGCAATGGGGCCTGAGGGGAGTCGCCCCAGAATCCTAAAAGAAATAAGGGAGAACCTAGTGACACCACTGACCACACTTTTTAACAAATCATGGGAGGATGGGGTGGTACCTGAGGACTGGAGGAGGGCAAATGTGATTCCTCTTCACAAAAGTGGGAGCAAGGCAGAAGCAGGAAACTACAGACCTGTAAGTTTGACCTCTGTGGTAGGGAAAATGATGGAATCACTTCTGAAAGAAAGAACTGTTGAGTACCTAGAGGCCAGCGGGGCACAGGACCCAAAGTAGCATGGATTTACAGCAGGAAGGTCATGTCAGATGAATCTAATTGATTTCTTTGACTGGGTGACCAAAGTAATAGACCAGGGAGGGGCTGTGGATATGGCCTACCTAGACTTTAGCAAGGCATTTGACACAGTCCTGCACAAAAGACCAATAATCAAGTTAGCCAGCCTGGAAGTGGGTTCCAGGGTGGTAGCCTGGGTAGCAAACTGGCTGCACAACAGGACAAAGAAGGTAATAATGAATGGAACACATTCCGAAGAAAGGGGTTACTAGTGGAGTACCTCAGGGCTCAGTACTGGGTCCAGTCCTCTTTAACATCTTTATAGGTGACATTGCAGAGGTCTGGAGGAAATGTGCCTCTTTTCAGATGACACAAAGATCTGTAACAGAGTTGATACACGGGGTAGAAAGGATGAGAAGGGACTTGGCAAGGTTGGAGGAATGGTCAGACATATGGCAACTTAGATTCAATGCAAAGAAGTGCAAAGTAAAGCACCTGGGAAACAAAAACCCAGGAGAAGAGTACACAATAGCAGGGGAGGTACTAACAACAACAAAAATGGAAAGGGACCTGGGGTAGTCATATCAGATGACCTAAAGGTGGGTAAGCAATGTGAGAAGTCAGTAAGGAGAGCCAGGGGATACTGGGATGCATAGGAAGGGCATCACAAGTAGAAAAAGGAAGTGGTTATCCTCTGCACAGACAGTTGGTGAGACCCCATCTGGAATACTGTGTGCAGTTTGGACACCCCATCTACATAAGGACATAGACAGGATGGAAGCAGTCAGAGGAGGGAACTAAAATGGTGCAGGGTCTGCATCAGAAACCATATATGAAGAGACTAGAGAGAGAGCTTAATATGTATACCCTTGATGAAAGAAGAGGACGAGGGACATGATAGAAACTTTCAAGTATCTCAAGGAATCAACAAAGTCCAGGAGGGTAGCATCTTTCAGAAAAGAGATGTGTAAGAACAAGGGGAACAATTTAAAGATAGAGGGAATGGCTCAGGGGTAATGTGAGAATTTGTTTTTCATGGAGAGAGTGGTGGATGCATGGAACTGCCTTCCTGGGGAGGTTGTTGGGTCTAAAACAGTGGGGGAATTCAAACATGCATGGGACAGACATAAGGCAATTGTAGTGGGGGGTTGCAGAAAGTAGGCTGTTGGTTAACTAGAATCTGCAGCTTATCCAACAGGAAGGGAAATGGGCAGACTGGGTGGGCCAAGTGGTCCTCATCTGCTGTCAAAGTCTATGCTTCTATGTGACATTGCCATTGCTTTCAAGTCTCCCTCTTCCCATCAATGGAGCTCTAATATAATTTAATACAATCTCCATTATAAAATCTGGACATGAGGTCCTTTCAGTGCAGCCTCCCCAAAGCTCCTTCATTATGGCCCTTAGATCAGGGGCTTGTATACACATATTCACATTTCTTATATAGTATGGTGGCCAGTACTGTATACTGTGTGGAATTCAATGATTATTGTGCAGACTGTTACATACAGTATAAATATGTGTACGTATACATGTCAGATGAATGTATCTGGAACTGCTAAACTCTTTCCTGATGGCAAGCTGTTGGTGGTTTGTTTGTACCAAGAACTGTCACTGTACTGTTGATCATAGAAAAAAAATATGATTTTAAATTCTAGTAGCTCAAACTGCCAAATAATAAAAGCTTCTGTACTGTATACTAAAGATGGGATCTGAACAAGGACATACCGTATACAACTTTGTAATACCTCTTGATTTACTAATAATTGATCTCTTAATATATGCAGTGATAGCCTGGGGCCTCAGGTTCCATCTCCCTCTACTCTCTGAGGAGTCAGGGCTTGATTCTGAGTAAAGTGCTATACTGGGGCTTGATTCAGAAAGCTACGCAGTTGGCACAAGGTGTCTACCTCAAACAGAATTGACACAAGTGGCACCTTGCATCACAACTTGCAGAATTCATGATTCAGGAAGGCCTCCTGTGCCAAACTGGGGACCCTGTGCACCAGAATGTCCTGTGCCAGGTGTGCTCCAAGCATATGGTTGTACCAGGGTGCTAGGGGGCTTGCAACAGATGCAAGCTGCCATATCCCCAACAGGGGGATTCAGGAAACTCTCCTAGACAGCACACGGTCTGGGACAGTTAGACAGCCAGATACTGGTCTAATGATCCGTATGCCACCCCACTCCCCGAATCCACCCTGGGTGGGAGGGAACATGTGCTGCCACCCACCATTGGTCTCTCATGCCCTATGACATCTAGAGCCCTTTCTGGTGCAGTACCTGCAAAGGACACCCCATGGTGCCCAGCAAGCAGGCACCCCAAACACACTGGCATGGCAGCGGTTCATCTAGAGCCCCCCGTTGGAGTGCTGGTGCCATCCATACTGTCACCCATCGGTGTCCCACCAGCCCTCCCCATTCACTGCCCCATCCCCCATGACCCCAGCAGCCTCCTGGGTAGGGCACTGTCCCTGGGAAATGATGCCACCTGACTGCTCTGCAGCTTGTGGCAAACCTTTTACTTGCACCATCTTTGTGCCGCACAGCCACATTTGCCACAAGCTGCGGAACTCTGGTGCCGAGACCTTACCCGTTTGTGGACTGGGTGCAGGGTCCCTGGCACACAGAGAACGGTACAAGCTGCCATTGGCGCAGCTTGTGCTAAATTTTGTGAATCGAGCACAGGGTGTTTTATAGTTTAAATGATGCTCTGGTTCCACCTGGGGTAGCAGTAGGGGATACATGAAGACTGACAAAGACTGACACCCAGGACTATCCCCCCCCCATAAATAATATATTTACCCTGTACTCCCACAGTCCCTCCAAGTAAGAGCAACAGTTTAACATACCCCCTGACAAGAAAATCTAAAGCAAAACAAATAGCACTCTTACTAAAAGGGAGGGGAAGGAAGAGCACTAAAGGAAACAGGGGAAGTGGGAATAAATGGGTAACTGGATTTCTCCCCCTGCTGGTATACAGGGAGACTACCTATCAGCTCATCTAGGCACTGCAATGTAACACCCCAGGCAGTCAGAAACCATCACCCCTCACTGCAGGATGACAGCTGGCAGTGGCCCACAGGAGCTCCACTGGGCAGTGATAAGAACACAGGTTCTGTTTACCTGCTGCTCCTCTTTGGCTGTCTGCTTTGCCAAAAGCAATCTGTCTCAGGTGCTGACCTCTCTTGAACTCGGTGTTGTTTGCTGTGAAACATCCCCACAGAAATCTGCAGTAGGCAATTCAGCCCAAAAGTCAACAAGTCTCTGTCTTTTTACAACAGCAGCCCCAACAGGAACAGCTGCCTCTGAAAAGATTGGGTTGGGCATCTCACAATGGCTATTATCAGCCCCTCACGGCCACTGACTAGAAGGTCTGTTCTCTCAGAGAGCTGGGAGATAATGTTCCTCCTAATCACTGAAATTCTGGCTTCCCTCCCTCATGAAATCTGAGCTCACTCTCTAATTTACCCAAATTTATGAACAAAGCATACACATTATTTACATTTCCAGATGTACATGGAACAGTGGTCACTCAGTAAATCTGGATAGGTTCCTGAATTTGCAATTCAGTCAGGCCGGTTGGTGAGGACCCAGCTGATAACATGTTACAGTACTGGGGTTCTTGCTGTTTGGTCGGTGGGAGTGTTTATTAGTTGTGTGAGATGATGTTCTGCAAAATGAATGCTACAACCTTTTAGTACTGGTGAGAAGAGAAACTTGTGTCAAATGTCAACTAGCACCTGCGGTCTAATGGGCTATCACTGAAGACATCGCTGCTGTTAGACAATGCACCTGCTCATCTCGAAATGCCTGTAGGAAAAAACTTCAAGGCTCCATCAAGTGCCTCTTAGTATTTGCCAACCCCCCTTCACACACACACACACACACAAAACTCCACATCCAAACTACAACCTTGTGATCAAGACATACTGGAAATCTTAACAAGACAATGTTTCCATTGATGATGCAGTGCATGCTGTTCTGCAGCCAAGGAAGAGACCCTTTGCTCCCAGAGTCTCAGCAGCAGCTAAATTTTATGGGGAGATGAGGGCTGCAGTCAGAAGAGGAAGGCAAGGATGAGTGTGATCTTGGTGGGGCATTCCATAGTCAAGGGTAGCAAAATGGCAGTTTGTGCCACAGAACAAGCGGGGAGGATGGTGCATTGTCTCACAGAGATGACAGAATATAGATTCTCCCTAGGGTAGACATAGGGTAGATAAGTTGGTTAGGGAAGTAGAAGGGAGGCTGGATGCTATTGCTCATCTTGGGATGAACTATCTGACAGGAAAGTAGTTAGGAGCAGTACAGGCTAGTTTTAGAGTGTGGTAGATGACCCCCGTTCTATGTACTCTTTTCCTTTATAAGTTTTTCTGGAAGTCTGTTGTGCAACAGCATTATTATTTCTTCTTTTGTGTTTGTCCTATAAGGCTAGCCTTTATCTGTGCTTTAATGTCTCTGTCTAATTATCTGTAGTCCTTGGTTACGTGGTCAGACTGACCCCCTACTGCGTAACGCTCGTTTCTTGATATGTGTTATGTTGTTTGTTTTCCCTCCCTAAAGTATCTGGTGCTTTAACAAAACCCCCTTTTTTTCTGGTGAACATTTCTAGTATCTGAAAAGCACCAAGTCCTTAGGTTTTGAAATAAAAATGAAGCGGAAGGAAAAAGACTGTTTTGTAGTTTAAACGCCCGACGGCATGTAAATGGAATGCCGCCGGCATCACTGTATGAATCTGAGAGACTGTTGTCAAATACAGCTGACACTAAAGTAAAAGGGATGAAACAGAAGGAAAAAGACCACTTTGCTAGTTCAAACGCCCGTCGGCACCACTGTGCAAATCTAAGGGTCCGTTTTCTAGTACAGCTGCAAATGAGGTAAAAAGGGTCCTGAACAATTACTATAAGCAGCTGTACGAGACTGAGTATGTGTTAGAAATGTTGGCATATTCTCCCATTGTACAGAGGATGTCTCTTTGTTTTATATTTGCTTTCTTTTCCTCTGTCCTTAATTGTCTGCAATAATTTTCCACTCGTATATTTGGACCCAGTTTTATTCAAGATACTCCTCTGCTAATTCGGATATCCTGCTCTCTTGGAAATTAGTGCAATTTTATAAATTCTACAACTTGTGTAGCAAATTAAACACAGACCGGTGAGTGTTGTAAACTTCTAGATCCAATCAATGCAGTGGTTCTTACATTATGCCTTCTCCTACAGGGAGTCAGCAGCACCTAGATGCCTTCTTTTACAGGGAGAAGTGGGTGTCCTTCCTAGAATCTGAGAGGACTTAAACTTAAGTTAGCCCATTTCTTTGAATTATAAAGATTATTTAGTGTTGCTTTGCTTATACTTTTTTTTTTAAAGTCATATTCATGGATTAAACCTATTAATGTATTTCATAAAACAGCCTTTTCTCTTCTGTATCTTTGGAATAAGTGATTTTTATGAAATTGTTATTAATAGCTGGGAGTGATTTCATTATAGAGGCGGGGTCTCTTTCCTTTAAATGAAGCCTTGCTCAAACTTGAAGTCAGATGCGTTTTAGGAGAGTTATTGAAAAGACCTCCTGCTCTCTGGTAATTTGCACAATGTAAGGTACTCCTGCTAGAACCTTGGCAGAGAAGTTGTGCTATATTTATTTTTCTTTATTTTTATTTTTATTGATATCTCGAAGTACGCTGAAGTAAGCTGTTCCTTGGTTGAATATTTTTGTTTCTATAATAAAAATCATACCTTCCTGGTATGTTGTACCCATCTATGTTGACTCTTGTTTGATCTGATTATTTCAACCCACCACATAGAGCACAAGTTTCTAAACTTATTGGGCTGGCTGGTACTCTGATGTTCTCGGGGGTCCTCACAGTACACAGAAGGGAAGAAGAAAGGAAGCTGAAAATCTTATTATTCAACAATTAATTAAAAGAGTGGTGCAATGAAGTTTTTTTTTTCCAGGAAGACTGGGATGTATTTTGGTGGGATAAAGCCTTGTTTTAAATGGATGGCCTTCATGTTAGGAGGGACGGTACACGGGCACTGAGCCATAAGATTTAAACTGACATCTCCGGACAGTTAAATTAGGAAGGGGGGGGAGGCTGGGGCAGAGATCATCCATGGGGTAAACTCAGTCATGGGAGACCTAGCTAGCACTCTCCTCACTTGCGGGGGCACAGGGAACAAGAACAACAAAGATAGAGGACAAGGAAATGGCATGAGATGGAGAGTGAGAACCACATTGGATGTGGAGGGTGTATAGAAATAAATACAGCACAGGAAACAGGTGAACTCCAGCCAGTGGATGGGGTAATAGCAGATGACAATGGTCCCAGAGGATGGTTTGCTTGAATTTCAGAAGCTTTGTTAATAATATGAGTGACCTTCATGCTATAGCAGCTGAAGGCAGCGCAGACATAATAGCAATAACAGAAATGTAGGTAACACCTAGCAATGACTGGGACCACACGGTAATATTCAGGAGGCAGACGGAGAAGTGCAGGGATGGGGAAGCACTATACATTAGGGAATGCATCAGGGTGTTGGAGGATAAGGACATAGAGGGAAGGGTGAGCACTGACGCTGGTATAGTTTCAAAGGTGTGGCCTGATGGAAGAGATATCCTCAAAGAAGATGAAAGTCTTCTTTTGTTAATTACAGTACCGGTGTCATCCAGATCAGTGGATGACTTATCTACAGGCACCCTAGTCAGTCTGAGAAGGTGGACAGGTCAATCATCAAGGAGATGAGGAACGACACAGATGGAGGGGACTTTGTGCTGCTAGATGACTTCAACATGCCTAATATGGACTGGGGCATTTGTGGGGCACAGAGTACAAGGAACCAGATGCTGGTGGATATCTTTCAGAACTTTTTCCTGACTCAGCAAGTGGAGAATGAGACTAGGGACGGGGCTGTACTTGACCTAGTTCTGACCAACTGCTCAGCACTAGCAACTACAACACAGGGTGGTTCGACATAGCCTTGGAAATACAAAGGCAGAAGTCCCAGACATTGGTCCTGGATTTTAGGAGTGCAGACTTAAAGAACATGGAGGAGGAGCTAAGGGAAGCTAGAGGAGTCTTGTGTATTAGTAAAGATGGAGAGCATGTGGGAATTACAAACAGCGGATTCTTGATGTATCAAAGAGGTGCCTCAGGTGGGGCAGAAAAGGGAGATGAAGCAAGAAAACTATATGGTTTTCTTTCTTTCTTTTTCAATTGTTTAACCAGGAGTAGCACACTAAGCTGAAAGCTTTTTTACAGGTGCGACCTGGGAGCACAGGGAAGTTAAGTGACTTGTTTAGGGTCACACAGTATGCAAGTGGGGGCTGTGGGATTCAAACCCAGGTCTCCAGATTTGCAGCTCAGAGCCTTAAACCACTGCACTATACTGCCTCCCTAAGGAGGCCTTTTTAAGGAGGCTGAGATAGCAGTCAGGCCCAGGACAAGCAACAGCATTGGTTGTGTCAAGCAGATTATGCCAGACAACGTTGACTGACTTCTTTGATTAGGTCATGAAGGCAGTTGATAAGGGTCAAGCAACAGAAATACTATATCTGAACTTCACAAGACCTTCAACTTTATACCCCATAGGAGACTTGTGAAAAAGCTGAGGGATGAGGGGATGGGAGACAAATTAACTAGGTGGATCATTACTGGCCTGGGGGAAAGAACTCTGTGGTTAGTTGTCAATGGGGAATAGTCACAGATTAGGAGGGTCGCCAATGGGGTACCACAGGGGTTAGTAATGGGGCTGGTCCTTTTCAACACTGAATATTTATCTCTGATATAGTGGAGGGAATTTAGGGTACAATTAGTGATACCAAAATTGAGGGCAGGGCTTATAAAGCAGAGGGAATACATGGAATAAAAATGGACCAAGACAAACTAAAAAAGTGGTCCAAGACATGGCAGCAAAAATGTAATGTCAGAAAGTGTAAAGTCATACATGTTAGCAGAAGAAATTAAAAAACAGATTACTTGATGGGGGAAGTGAAGGTGGGGAAGATGGAGGAAAGGGACCCGGAGATAATTTTTTGTGACAGTCTGAAGTCCCATGCTCAATGCCTGAAGGCTACAGGGAAAGCAAACAGGATATTGAGGGTACACAGGAAGTGGGTTTATAAGCAGAAGTAGGTGGGTGTGCCCCAGTACAGAACCTTGATGAGACCTCATCTGATGTACTGTGTGCAGTTCTAGAATCCACACTGGAAAAAGGACAAGGACCTCTTGGAAGCTGCTCAGAGGAGGTCCATGAGATCAATGCAGGGGTAGCAGGAGAAGACATGTGAGGAAAGGCTGGAAATCTTCAATATCTACACACTAGAGACCTGGAAGGAGTGGAGGAATATAACAGAGACAGTTAAGTACCTAAGGGGTATTAATAAAGTGTTCACAAGAAACAAGGGTAAGGTTACAAGGGGCCATGGAAGAAACTGGTGGGGGGCAAGATTTAACAGAGAAGTAAGGAAGTTCTTCTTTACAGAAAGGGTTGTGGAGACATGGAATGCATTGTTAGAAGAAGTGGTCAACAAGAAGTCCACAGCTGGCTTCAAACAAAGGTGGGACAGACACGCAGGAATAATCCAAACCAGAGGAGGGAAGGAGGGAGGGTGTGGAGGGGAATCAGTGGAAAGGGATGAGTGGACTAGGGTGAGGGTGTCAAAATACAGCAGGGCCACTGGTCAATTAGCTCCAGTCCAGCATTAAGCTGGGTGCAGATCCTGGCTAGTACTGGGCAGACTCAAGAGGCCACCTGGCATTTTTCTGCTGTCAACATCTACAGTATGTTTCATACAGCCCTGTAAATTTTTATTCTAATTTTAAATTAGCTTTTTCTTTGCACTGTCATTTTGCACACCCGGTACTGGTTTTACAATTTTCCATGTATCATTCAATACATTTTTCTTCTCCACGATTTTATCACTGTTTGAACTTTAATTATTAAGCACCTTACCATACCATTAGTTATTCGTTCATGCTCCCATACTCCCTATCCCCACCGGACGTATCTGAAAATGAGCTGTTTGCAGCTCAGTATACTCTTCTGGTAAAGATATTTAAATAAATACATTTTAGTTTACATGGACTGTACCAGGCAGACAAACTCTAGTAGGTCAAAATCTGTAACAATAGAAGAATGTCAATGTTTGGACAATTGGGGAGAAAATATATATAATGCAATAAAATCAGTATTTAAGTCTACCACATACAAAAAGACATGTACATGATTAAGAAATCCACTCAAAAAAATATTGGTTCAATCTACAGTAAAACAAAGCACAGTAAATAGTTTACCAATGCTTGGATCAATGTAAAATAATACATTAGGCAAAACAGCACTGCTATTAAAAATATGCAGTTGAGGTATAATAATTGTAGAACTTTGTGGCTATAATTGATTTTTTAATGGACTATTCACTTGTTCTCTGACCTCAGAGGATTTTTTTGTTCCAGACCTTGTGTTCTGTATAATCATTATTACTAGCCCTAATCCCATAAGTATTGCATCATTAAAGGTGCACGGCTTCCAGTCCCATGTACTGTAGAGAGAATTTGGAATTTGAAAACCAGACTACGTAGTCTCAGCATGAGCACTACTTAAGGATGATGCATGAATCAGATATTTATTTTAACAACATTCATTATATACAGTGGACTAAAATAAAATCTACAAAGGTGGGGTGAACACGCTCATGACTTTCTTTGTAAACTTGCCCCGTGCAGACAAACCTCCCTTCAAATACACAAATCAGCCTTCTCAACAATACGCATTTGCTAATTCTCTGGCAACTGTCTAAGTCTTTGAAGCTTAACAGCTTGAAGTACTTTTTAATGCCTGACTCAGTGAGGCCAGGTCTGTTACTGCACACATTAGAAAATAATAAAATGTGGGTTTATGTAGCCCCTTTCATACACTAGTATCTAAAAGAGCTTTACAATGATACTGCCAGTGCAGGGACTGCATGCAAATGGCACAGTCTTTATGCACTCCATGATATCTCGTACAGTCATATACTGTATAACTGAATTAGACTCTGCTTTACTGAGAGAGAGATACTGTTGGCAGGGCACTAGGAAAATCCCCACTTCATTTCAAAAAGTGGGAATTCTGACTTCCACATGAATGAACCATAGGAAATGGGTAGAAGGTGAGTCGAGATACTTTGCAGTAACAATAGATCTTCTACAGAATTTCCTCCAGAAAGCCACACAAATTGAACTGAAAGTAATCGATGTCAGGACCACTTGGAAATGTATGCCTAGCTAAGGCCACCTCCAACAATGTATGTCAGCCACCTAATAACGTGGCAGCCCCATATCATCTCAGTAGCCATCGGAGAGAAACTCAGTACAATTCTGACAGCAACAGAAAACCACAACTCCATCTTGGTGGTTCCAAAAGGCATGCATCCACAGTAGTAGACACAGACTTCCACAGGCTGTTCTGAATTCAGGAAGAGTACTACATAAGATCTGTATAAGAATGCTAGGGAAGATGAAATATCAAAATAAACCAAAGAGCCTCAAATCCAAGTGCATCTGACTTGGAGCGCTGCACAAAAACCAAACAATCTGGATTATTTTGACTCTCCTAGCATTCATTTATGGATCTAATGCGATACTCTTTTAGCAAACTGACACTTTGGTATGCTCACTCTGCATGTATACATGTCTGTTACCTTGTGGTTCTGATTGGGAAACTCGGAAAGAGGACGACTTCAGTACACTGAGTAATCCCAAGAGGAAGAAACACGTATGTGTACTTTGTCATTCTCAACCTATACTGCACTATAGAAACATAGAATTTGACGGCAGATAAGGACTGCTTGGTCCACCTAGTCTGCCCATTTTCCTACCTAATGGAAAGGCTGCAGATCCTAGTTAACCAACAGCCTACTTCCTCCTACCCTCCACTAGAATTGCCTTATGTCTGTCCCATGCATTCTTAAATTCCCCCACTGTTTTTGACTGCACGACCTCCTCAGGAAGGCTTTCCTATGTATCCACAACCCTCTCCGTGAAAAAATACTCCACACATTACCTCTGAGCCATCCCCCCTCTATTTTCAAATTGTGCCCCCTTGTTCTTGCACATCTCTTTTTCTGAAAGATGTATTTGAAAGTTTCTATCATGTCCCCCCTCTCCCTCCTTTCCTCGAGGCTATACATCTTAAGCTCCTTTAGTCTTTCTTCATATGTCTTTTGTTGCAGACCCTGCAACATTTTGGCTGCCCTCCTCTGGACAGCCTCCACCCTGTCTATGTCTTTGCGGAGATGGGGTCTCCAGGACTGTACACAGTACTCCAGATGTGGTCTTACCAACTGTCTGTACAGAGGGCCAACAACTTCCTGTTTTCTACTGGTGATGTCTCTCCCTATGCATTCCAGTATCACACCAGCCCTCCTTACTGCCTTCTCACATTGCTGGCCCACCTTTAGGTCATCTGATATGACTACCCCCAGGTCCCTTTCCCATTTTTGTTGTTGTCAGTATCTCACCCCCCATTGTGTACTCTTCCCCTGGGTTTTTGTTTCCTAAGTGCATTACTTTGCACTTCTTTGCATTGAATCTAAGCTGCCATACATTTGACCATTCCTCCAACCTTGCCAAGTCCCTTTTCATCCTTTCCACCCCACCTTGCATATCAACCCTGCTGCAGATCTTTGTGTCATCTACAAAGAGACATTCTTTCCCTTCCATCCCTCAGCAATGACACTTATAAAGACATTAAAAAGGACCAGCCCCAGTACTGAACCCTGCAGTACCCCACTAGTAACCCGCCTTTCTTCACTGTGGACTCCATGTACTATTACCCACTGTGTCCTGTTGTCCAGCCAATGTTTTTCCCAGCCTACCACCCTGAGACCCACTCCCAGGCTGGCAAATTTGTTTATTAATCTTTTGTGCGGGACTATGTCAAATGCCTTGCTAAAGTCTAGGTAGGCCATGTCCACAGCCCCTCCCTGCTCTACTACTTTGGTCACCCAGTCAAAGAAATCAATTAGATTTGTCTGACATGACATTCCTGCTGTGAATCCATGCTGCCTTGGGTCCTGTGCCCCACTGGCCTCTAGGTACTCAACAATTCTTTCCTTCAGAAGTGATTCCATCATTTTCCTTACCACTGAGGTCAAACTGACAGGTCTGTAGTTTCCTGCCTCTGTCTTGCTCCCACTTTTGTGGAGGAGAATCACATCCACCCTCCTCCAGTCCTCAGGTACCACACCATCCTTCCATGATTTATTAAAAAGGTAGTCAGTGGTGTTACTAGTTCTTCCCTTAGCTCTTTTAGAATTCTGGAGTGAATCCCATCAGGCCCCATTGATTCATCCACCTTCAGTTTTAAGAGTTCTTTCAGAACCCTTTCTTCTGTGAAAGGACTAATATCAACCCCCCTATCCAGAGTGCTTCTATTGACTGGATTAGGTATCTCCCCTGCTTTTCGACTGTGAATACTGAGGAGAAGTATTTGTTCAGTATCCTGGCTTTTTCACTGTCGCTTTCTGCCCAACCACCTTCCTCTTTATTCAGCCTCAGTATCCCTGCCTTAGTCTTTCTTTGCTCCCTAATGTACTGTACCTATAAAATGTTTTATCCCCCTTCTTAACCAAGTTGGTTGTCTTTTCCTCAGTTTGGGCCTTTGCTATTCTGACTGCCTTCCCTGCTTCCTTCTGCTTTAACTGGTACAGTTCTCTGTCCTACTCCTTCTGTATTTCCTTATACTCCTGAATGCCAAATTTTTCTCCCTTACCTTCCCTGCCACTTATTTTGAGAACTATAGTGTTTTTTTTTTCGTTTTGATTTGTTTATTTGCTTCACACAAAGGCTTGTTGCCTCTGTGATGGCGGTTTTGATGTTTCCCCATTGTTGCTCCACCCCAGCTTCTTGCCTGCTTGCTAGTGCTTTTTTGAGGCACTCTCCCATTTTGACAAAATCCGCCCTCCTGAAGTCCAGTACCTTCACTTTTGTGTGGCTTGATTCTACAGCTAAGTTTATCGTGAACCACATTGTTTGGTTGTCGCTTGTTCCCAAATGGCTACCCACTTCAAGATCGGAGATCCTCTCTCCGTCCCCATTTGAGAGTACCAGGTCTAAGATTGCTCCCTCCCTTGCATCTCCCTTGCCACAGACAGACAGTACCTCTCAGAAGGTTACTGTATGTGCTACTTGTCTAAGGCCCCTCCCCAACTCCACAAACTCCTCCTGCACTGCTCTGATTCCATTCACAGCCAGGTCATTTGTTCCTAGGTAGACCATGAGCAACCCTCTTTAACTGGGATGTCTGTACTGCCCAAACCTTCTCAGCCTAACCTGCACAAGGATCTGCAAACCCATGATGCCTTGCACTGGCACTGAGGCTGGTTTGGAGAGATGTGCAAAAACACAGGGGGATATTTAGTTACTCTTAGCATCCTTCTGTAGATCCCATGTACTACTCTTCCTGCAAACTAGCTCTTTGGTGTGATCACTTCAAGTGTTCTAATCATCCATTGTTCTAATTGATTTACTTAGGAGTGCCTAATTAAGATGCAATATCATATTAACAACAGGATCCTGTTTCAACACAATTTTACAACTTGGAGAACTGAAGCACAGAGGTCAACTGACTTGCTCAAGGTCAAAAAGTAACTGTCTCTGCAGAGCTTTGAACCTAGGCCTCCTAGTTTTCAAGGCTACATAGTCTAACCATTAATTCACCCTGGTTCTGAATACCTTTTGAAATAAGCGCCATTTTATTCAAAAAGAGTTTGTAATCATTCATTATCTTCTCTATGTATTAGAGTTATTGGGTTGACAGCAGCAGTGTAGCTAGAATTCAGCTACTAGTTGGGCCCAAGTCATCTAAGGTTAAGTACAATGCAATAGGCAATGTTTGTGCTTGTCGTACATGCATGTGTGACGCTCTCATTGCCTGCTAAGCATGCTGGGCCATGACCTCAAAGACAAGATCATAAGCTACGCATCATTCAGTCACTATGTTGATTGAATGGGCCCATACAGAATTATAGTGAGCCTTGTATTCTAGGTCCAGCCCTGCATATGCCGATGTATAGCTTTACAAGTCCTGAATATGATGAAACCCTTTAATGATGGTACTCATTTCTGCTGATAAAAAGTGCCCATTTATGTTCATTAAACATAGTAACAAAGTAATTTAAGGTAGGAAGGGACTCGGGGTCCATCATGCCTGCCCCCCCCACCTCCCACTGTACAAGTAGGAATGAAATAAGCATTCTGTTCAAACATGTATCAGTTTATATGAATTCCCTAACCACTCTATTACCCAGGGTACCTGGCAATTCGTATGGTAAGCAGATAGTTATTCAGGCCTATACTATCTTCATGTCCACTGTTTCTACTGGTATGCGGTTTTGTAGGTCCTCCTCCCCACGGGAGAAAAAGTGCCTCCTAAAATTACTCCTGAACTAACCACCCTAAGCTTCAGAGCATGTCACCATGTTCTGCTTCAGGACACCAGATCAAAACATCTCTAATTATTTTCTATCTTGTATGCTGAAGACCAAGACCATGTCTTCTCTCAGCCTCCTTTTCTCCAAGGCATGCATGTTGTGGGCCTCCAGCCTATCCTCACAGCTTTTGTCCCAGATAGGCTCTCAATTATAAATAATGTATATGCACTCTGTTCAGGAGCTGATACTCCTGTTGAAGTGTAGTGAAAGATTTAAAGCCCTGAGAATCATAGCAGTGGTGGACATAATGTAAGCCCAACCTACTCCCGGTATGGAGTGTGGCACCTACAGCGTTAGAAGGGTATGATGTATTGTATATCAGGAGACAGTATAGCGCAATGGTCTAAGGCTCTGAGCTGCAAATCTGGTGACATCCAGCAGACCAGACCTGGGTGTGAATCCCACAGCTTCCACTTGCATACTGTGTGACCCCGAGCAAGTCACTTAACTTCCTTGTGCTCCCAGGTCGCACCTGGAAACAAGCTCCGGCTTAGTGTGCTTTTCCTGGTTAAACAATTTCCCCTTCCCCTTCCCTTTCCCCATATCATGTGCCAAGGCCCCGAGACAAATAGTAAGTGCTGAGGAATGTATGCCCTACACACAGTTCTCCAATATTGTACTGTAACAGCTCTAAACCTGGAGAGGTGACTAAGCAGGGTGCTGTAGATAAAGAGGGCAAACTATAATTTATCTAAGTTATACAGATCATTAATAGTAAACTCTGTTTCTTTCCACTATGATTGTTGGCGTGGGAAAAGCCAGTTGCACACAAGGTACAGCTGGGCTGACATACAATAAAGCATCAAATTAAGGCTCCCTTTCTCCTTCAGCAGCTGCAATATGGAGTGTTTTATTCGTGGTCAATGCCCCTCCCCAATGAGAATAAGTGAGAAATTGCCCTATTCCAATAATGGAAAAAAATGCTTTTCTGGGATCAAGAGCAAAGTTTGGAGAAAATATAAAATTCTGGGAAAAACATTTTGTCAAATGCTTTCTACTCTGCTTAAAAAAAGATATGGGGAGCCAGGCCCATGTTGCTAGGCCATTATCAACTTTCTGAGTAAGGGGTTCATAGTATAGTTACTCCAAATGGTCTCGATTTTTTGTTAATTGCATCCCCAAATATTTCATGCCCCCCCCATTCCACCGAATTGATAAGATTTGTTTATGTCCCTAGGAGGAGCAAAATTATAAGTCAAAGTTTATTTTTAAGATGTTTAATTTAATTCCTAAAAGTTGCCCAAATTCTTCTAAAACTTGCCCCACCCTGTGGATGGATGTCTCTGGAGTGGTTGATGTCAGGCTAACGTCATGCACAAAAAGAGCTATGTGGTAATATCCTTTTTGTATTGAGGAGGCTACAACTGCACACAGTACTCCAGATGGGGCCTAACCAGGGCTTCCAAAAGAGGCAGGATTACTGTTCCTTCCCTGCTCTGCTGATCATATCCCCTTTTGATGCACCCCAGCATTCTGCTGAGCCTCTTGACAGTGGCCATGTGCTGCTGTCCTGCTTCAGCCTCTTGTCCATTATGACCCCCAGTTCCTTTTCTTCCTCAACAACAGCAAGACGAGCCTCACACAGTGTTAAGTGTACATCTGGGACTTTTCACTGAGGTATAACTTTTCCACATATGAGCGATACGATGTGTGTGGTTAAATACCACCCGGAAATGAATGAAGACATAATATTTCAGTCTGGATGTTTGGTCTAAAAAGAATGGTATGTTTTGCAGACAAAAGCAACAGCATGACATTTAGTTCCCTTCCTATAGGGAAATTATACACTGGATGCTGCTTAGAAATGCAGGAAATAAAGCAGCTACTTGCAATCCACAACTAGCATTTCTTTGCCCCTCAAACAGTTATATCAGCAGAGTGCTGCCCTGGTCTAGGAGTAAAATGCTTCAGAGCTAGCACTGAATTACCATTTCATGAAAGAACCCACCCCACTTCTAGCATGTACAAACAGAGACTACACTGTGCACTGGTATGTACATCAACCCCAAACTGCTAAAATCATTTTAGTTTTCAGAACTAAGTGAAACTCCATGTCCCTTTTTACTGAGTGAATCAGAGCTGACTTCACCATAAGCATTGCCTTCACAACTACTATAGCAGTCTTACTTGACTTTCAAGGAACTGCCAAACCTGAAAAGAGTATTCCCCCATGTTGCCAGTAGGGCCAAAATGCTGAGAAAGACCAGCATATGTACAGGATCCTGATCTGTCCGTTTGATAGCATTACCTGGGGGTCTTTTCCATTCTGTGTCTTATGGAGAGAGGAAATGAGACAAAAACAGAAGAATCCCAGAAACTGTAGCAGGAAAAGAAAACAGAGAGTACATGAAGTGGTGAGAAAGAACAGAATGGCACAGAATAGACAAAATAAAGAGAAAGAGCATACATATCAAAATGAAGAAAAGAGAGAATACAGAGAAAGGAACAAGAACTCAAACAGAAAGAAGGAAACAAAATTGTGAACTGGTCAGTGATGCAATGTATGGCAATACATGTGCATGCATAATGTGACAGATCAGAAATTAACATGGTCAGACTGTGCCTGTGAATAACCACACATGCATGTGTGAGTGAGTGAGTCTTGTGCAATGACGTACTCAAAGGAGGGTTATGGCAAGAGACTAGGGCTGTGTGAGTAACTAATATTCATTCCAGAATGCCACAAAATCATTGACTTCATTATTCAGACAGAATAACAAATTGTATGCATTATGGAATTCATGCTTGGGGAATTAATTAAAACATAAAAGAAAATAATAAAAAGCTAGTTCTCACTCAAACCCCATGGCCAATCCTCACCCCTCGGTTATCCCCTTCCCCACCCGGTCTTTCTATAGTCAGAACAAACATGGAATCCTGCCACCCCTGCTCCATACCATTTGTTTTTACAGCTCACCCACCTCACTAAACTGAGCCCTGTGGGAACTCAGCAGGCAAAATAAACCTTAGTGCCACGTGTGCCAGAGACACGCCAGGTATAGCAGCTTGCAGCAGACATGTTGCCTCCAAAAAGGAGCACAGTTTCTTTTTAGTTATTTTTAGCTGATGATATGTGATATGTTTACTACCAGTGCATTCAGAAGATGAGGTGTTATTATCTTTCAACACTCAGAGGTATGGCTAGGAAGCCTGAACAGCATGAGAGACAGGCTTAAAAGGGGCCCTTTTAGGGAAACATAGAAGTTGACGGCAGATAAGGATCACAAGGCCCATCCAGTCTTCCCATCTAGCAGGGGTACACTAGCTGTTTGGAAAAGACAAAAGAGAAAAAAATGTTTGCTATAGAGAAGTTTTTAGGAAAGGGGTTACACAACTTTGTTCACATGGAATACGAACATATGCCTGAAGGCATATGTGTGTGCTGTTTGAGAAATGGAGAGGTTTTGGAGACAACTCACAAGACAGGCAGTCAAAAAACAGCCCTGTACTACTCAACATCTGAACAGTGCAGAGCAGTTATTTTAGGCATCCTTCATGCACTGGAACTAACCACTGTAAACAGTAAATAAAGAGATGTAAAAACAGGTTACTCACCTGTAACAGTAGTTCTAGGAGTGGTATATGTTGTCCATCCACACTCTTTGGCATGTTCCCTTCCATGTTAAGATGAACTGGAAGTCTTCAAGCTGGCTCCTCCCACCCACCCGGGTGGTATATACCTTGGCTCTGCCCCATGAAGCCAGATCTTTGCCCCCTGGAAGCCAGGTGTTGTGCGTCCGCAGCTGGAGAGGTCGGGTGGGTCTGTTGGATGAACAACATATACCACTCCTAGAACTACTGTTACAGGTGAGTAACCTGTTTTTCTAGGAGCGTGAATATGTTGTTCATCCACACTCTTTGGCAGACTCCTAGCAGTTCTCCGGGAGGAGGGAGGCAAGGTGCACACCCCCTACTTAGAGAACAGAGATTTATTTATTTAGTTGTTTTTAACCAGGTATAGTACACTAAGCTGAAAGCTTTTTTACAGGAGCGACCTGGGAGCACAAGGAGGTTAAGTGACTTGCTCAGGGTCACACAGTATGTAAGTGGAAGCTGTGGGATTGAAACCCAGGTCTGGTCTTCTGGATGTCACCAGATTTGCAGCTCAGAGCCTTAGACCACTATGCTATACTGCCTCCTAAAGGAGATTGGAGATTGGAGAACTGAGGCCCCAAAACCAGCATCCCGGCATGACTCAAGGTCAATGTGGTAATGGGTGATGAAAGTGTTTGCTGACTTCCAGCTAGCAGCCTGGCAGATTTCCTGGATAGGGATGTACCTGGAAGCAGCCTCTGATGCAGCGGTATGGCGGACAGAATGAGCTGTTATCCCTCTGGGAGGCTCCTTGCCTGCCAGCTCGTAGCACAGACCTATGCATGATGTGATCCAACTTGCAATAGTCCATTCTGCTGCAGGTCTGACAGAAGTGGCTTCAGCGTAGGTGACAAACAGCTGGCGAACCTCTCCTCGAATTTCTGCCATCCTCTCTTTGTAATAGGAGAGAGGACATCTCAGGTCCAAAGTATGGAGCCTGTACTTGGCATCGGAGGTGTAGTTAGGGTAATAAGCTGGCAGAGTTAATACCTGGTTAAGGTGAAACTGTGACACCACCTTTGGAAGGAATTAAGGGTGGTGACGTAGGACAACCTTGTCCCTGTGGAAGACCAGACAAGAGGAGTCCACCGAAAGCGTCTGGAGCTCCCCTGTCCTTCTGGCAGACATGATAGCCACCAGGAAGGCCATCTTCCACAACAAGTGTGACAAGGCACACTTGTGCATTGGTTCAAATGGCTTGCCCATGAGCTTTGCCAGTACCAGCAGTAGATCCCACAGAGGTGGAGGTTCACGCACCAGAGGGAATATGTGATCCAGGCCTTTGAAAAAGTGCCCAACCACTGTCTCATGTGCCGTCGGCTGACCGGCCCACACCCGGTAGGCAGAGATGGCTGCTAGGTGCACCCTTAAGGTCGATGACCGTAGACCCCCCTTTGGAGAGAGACCAAAGGTAGATGAGAATGTTAGCCACTGGACAGGACAGAGTATCCAGGCCCTTGCCCTGACACAAAATGGAAAATCTTTTCCATTTGAAGACATAACATTTCCTGGTCGATTCCTTTCTGGATGCCTCCACCACAGTGTAGACATCTTCGGAAAGACCCAAAGCCTGGTACTCTAGCCACTCAGGTACCAGGCTGTGAGGTGCTGGGATTGAAGGTCCAGATGGAATACCTTCCCCTGATTGAGAGATATCAGGTCTGGGCGTGCTAGAAGCCACTCCGGGTGCCTGCAGCTGAGGCTGAGGACATCTGGATACCAGAACTGGTGCAGCCGGTCTGGGGCTACCAGGATCACCTGCGCCTTGTCCCTCCTCAACCTGAGGAGCATTTTGTGGATCAAGGGAAATGGAGGGCAGGTGTAGAGGAAGCCTGGGGTCCATGGCCTCGAGAAGGCATCTCCCTGCAGGGAGCCCTGCTGAAGGGGCGGGCATGAAACAGCCTCAGCTTGGTGTTTTCCCTGAAGGCAAAAAGGTCCACCATCGGTTTTCCCCAGTGGAAGAACAGGCTGTAAGCTACCTCTGGATGGAGAGACTACTCGTGGGATGTCTGGCATAAGTGGCTGAAAGCATCTGCCAGATGGTTTGAGGCTCCTGCCACATGGATGGCTAGGAGATCTGCCTCTAATCAGCTCACGAGGGTCCAGATGTGGCGTGCCTCCCTGCACAGCAGACGGGAGTGCATGCCGCCCTGTTTGTTGAGGTAGTACATGGTTGTGGCATTGTCCGTCTGGACTTGAACCACTTGACCCTGGAGCTGAGGAGCGAAAGCTGACAGTGCCAGTCTGACTGCTCTGAGCAGGTTGATGTGGCATCGCGACTCCTCGGGGGTCCAGAGCCCGTGGGCTCTTTTGTCCCCCATGTGGGCTCTCCAGCCCATGAGAGAGGCATCAGTCGTAAGGACGACCATCGGCTCAGGGCGGACAAATGGGATCCCTGCCTGCAGCTGGTCTGGGGTGGTCCACCAATGGAGAGTGTCCCACATCTTCTGGGTTACAGTGATCAGCTGGTAAAAATGATCATGGCGCTGAGTCCACTGGGCAGCCAGCTCCCATTGGAGTAGGTGCATGTGCAATTGGGTGAGGTGCATGCCGCCATGTAACCTAGAAGGCACAGAAAGTCCCCGGCAGGGCGCCATTGCCCAACCAGAAATGATTGGGCAAAGGAGGAAAGAACCTCTGCCCTGTCTGCCGGAAGCTGAGCTCTGGCTTGACAAGAGTCGAGCTCTGCCCCAATGAAGCCCATCACCTGAGAAGGCACGAGTTCTGACTTAACCTCGTTGATCAGGAGGCAGAGATGGGAGCAGGTATGGAGGGCAAGGTCCCTGGAGCTCTCCACCTCCTGTTGGGTGGAACTGCTAGGAGCCAGTCATCGAGGTAAGGATAAATCCTGACCCCCCGATACCTGAGATGGGCCGCCACCACTGCAATGCATTTGATGAAGACCTGTGGGGCCGATGACAGGCCGAACGGCATGGCTCGGAACTCATACAGGGTCCCTTTGACCCTGAAGTGGAGGAACCGCTGATGGGATGGACGGATTGGGACATGAAGGAACGTGTCCTGCAGATCCAGTGAACAGAACCACATGTTTTGCTCCAAGGATGGTGTGATCTGGGACAGAGTGACCATCTGAAAGGTGCGTGACCTGAGATATTGATTCAGGTCATCCAGATCTAGAATGGGGTGCCAGCCCCCCATCCGCTTGGGCACCAGGAAGTACCTGGAGACAAAGCCTGGGTCTGCTGTAGGATCCACCACTGGAGCTACTGTCTCCTTGAGGAGGAGCTGAGTGATGTCGTCTCAAAGAGCCGACTGAGTCTGAGCAGATACTCTTTCCTCCTGAGGGGCTTGGCTTGGCGGGTACTGCTCAAATTCCAGAGGCAGTCGCTCACTGACCACTTCAAGAACCCACCTGTCCGAGGTGACAACGGACCAGGTGTAAAGGAAGTGGCAAAGCCGGCCCCCCACGGGAGGACCCTGAGCTGAGGTGATGGGAAAGGGGTTGACAACCCCTGCCCCATCACTTAGCAGGCTCCTGAACCTCGGCCTCCTTTACGGGCCTGTTGGAGTCCGGGCTTGGGCCGCAGGTGCCAAACTTGAGCCTGCTGCTGTTGCTGGTGCTACAGTCCACCTTGAAAGGAGGACTGCTAAGCCACAGGGGAAGAATGCCAAAAAGGCTTCTTCCTTTTCTTCTGCTGGTTCTTGCCCGAAGAACCCTCGGCAGAATTAGTATTCAAGGTGGCATTGGACTGCTCAATGTGCTGAAGGTGACCGGTAACTTCTGTGCCGAACAAGTCGGTCCTGAGAAAGGGCATGTCAGCTAGTTTGTTCTGGGTATCCGAAGGAAAGCAGGACAGCCTCAGCCAAGCCCTGCGATGAGAGGCAACTGCGGCAGCCATCGAGTCGGCACAAGAATCCCCAATGTCCAGGGCCATCCGAAGCTGCTGTTTGGCAAGAGCTCGGCCCTGATCCTGGACCTGCTTGACCATGGTCTGCATGTCTGTGGGGAGATGTGGGAGGACTTCATCCAGCAACCCTAGAAGGGCATGAGAGAAGTGTGCCAGGATGACGGCCGAACTTGCCTGACGAAGACCCAAAGAGGAAGCCGCATAGACCTTCCTGGCTGAACGGTCCAAACATTTGGACTCTTTATAAGGAGGTCGGTCACTGTCGACAGAACTGCTCATATGCCTGAACACAGAGGTGATCACCAGGCTCTCGGCTGAAGGGTGCTCTGGGAACCCCGCAAGGGACACCATGGACACCACATACTTGTGGGCCATGCGGGCAGACAGAGCTGGACAAGAGGGAGGGTGCTGCCAAAGTTCTAGGGCCGGGCCGACAACAGCCTCAGCCACAAGAAAGGCCTCCATCAGGGTATCCCCTCTCTTAGGGATGTCCATAAGAGGATACTCCACCTTTTTCTGAATTGGCTCCAGGGGCATCCCTGTAGATTCAGAAATGAGAGGAAGAATCCCTTGAAAAGGTGAGGGACCTTCCTCCATCTCTAAGCCAGTGATTGATTCATCATCACCTGGATGAGAATGCAAGCCGGTGACATCTGAATCCGAGGAATCCAGGTATAATGGCCGACCACCCAAGTCACCTTTGACTTGCCGAGGGCAGTCCGGGTTGACCATGACTGACAATGCCGGGGAAGCCCGGTGTCTGGTCTATCTTCCTTGGAAGGAGCCCCTTCCACAGGCTGTTTGGGCAGTGGCTCCACCACAATCGGTGGAGAGACCGTTTTAGGCTTAACTGGTGGTTTTTCTGGCTCCGCGGACTGAGGAACCAATTTAATTGGCTCAGAGGGAGTTGGCTTCGGCCTAGGAGGCAAAAGCCAGGTAATGACCGGTGTAGAAGCCGGAGTCGGCTTGTGCCCAGTCAAAATTAACTGTTGCCACCTGAGCTCCTTGTAGCGCCGGAGTTTCCACCAGAGCCTCTCCTTATCTGAGGAGGACGAGGACGACCGATGGCATCACCTCTTTTTAGAGCGTTTATGGCTCTTCCACGGCCTGTCGGTCGAGGGGGTCCGAGACTTCGCTCGAGATCGGACGGGCCGACTTGGTCGCTCGGGAGACACTGGTAGGACCGGTAATTTCCCGAGATCAGGGACCACTTCTTCGATGGGAGTCCCAGCTGGGTCTCGTCATCTGGAAAGACCAGATTAGGGGTTCGATCGAGGGAATCATTGACTGGAGTCAGCAATATCGGGTCAATTGATCGATCATGATTTCAACATCATCGACTGATAATTCGGTCGACTGACCAGACGGCAAAGCCAAAAAGCCAGCAGCCAAAGAGCAATCTCAACTGAAGTCGAGACCACATGCTCCTGGGACAAAGATCTCTCCTGCTCCCAAGAACATCTCCATTGAGACAAAGTCGATCCTGGATCCTTCTCCCACTTACGGGATCGAGAGGAGTGCAAGCTGACAGGCACCTCTCCCTTGGTCAGGAGAGAATGGCACAACTCTCAGAAGGAACCCAAGAAGGTGGATCCCAGGTTGAATGGAATGAAGAAGCTCCAAGAAGTCTCTGCAGCACGAGCCACTTCCTCCTTGCTGTGGAAACGCCCACCGAGTCTCCTTGGATTTCACCGGAAGGTTCCTCTTCTCCAGCCTCCCCAGCTTCAGGCGTGCAAGACGGTTGTCGAGGACGTTGGGATGAAAGGTGAAACACAGATCGTATTTCAAGGTGTCATGGTCGACACCGAGGCAATAGATGCACGCGGTGTGGGGATCTGTGTGCGACATTTTCTGGCCACAAGGGCACCGATGAAATCCAGGGGAAGACTTGTCTTCCATAATCGAAGCAGCTAATTTGCAATCGCTAACGCGAACAATGCAAATTTCTGGAATAACCGAAGGTTTGAAAGCCAGGGCCTACAAAATGCGTGAGCACGAGGGAGGCAACCTGAGTCTTCCAGCGGAAAGGAAAATCTGGCATCATGGGGCGGAGCCGAGGTATATACCACCCGGGTTGGTGGGAGAAGCCAGCTTTAAGACTTCCGGTTCATCTTAAAGTGGAAGGGGGCCATGCCAAAGAGTGTGGATGAACAACGTATCCAAGCTCCTAGAATTTTACTTTACTATCTTGTGTGTGTGGTCTAAGTTTCATAACAGGACACAGTGCCAGCCATTCTGTTATGATGCAGCTACACATAGTGGTCTGGTACACCTAGAGGAGCACATCTGTGTGACAGCACTGAGCAAACTCAACACAGGTGAACCACAGCCCAGAGGGTGTGCAAAAAAGGTAACATATTTCCAAGAGGCCTGAGATGAAGGCCTGCTGGTTAAACAGTTGCCATACAGGTGTCAACAGAACACTGTGAAAAAGACTTTAGATTTAGCACGACTGTCAGATACAGGTGCAGTGGCTGAGATTTGTCAATGTGTAAGAGAAGAAAATAGGAATCAAACCAGTTACAGGACAGCCTGTTTGCAAAATGGCAACAAAGCACAAAAACATGAGTAGCTGACTGTGCTGCATGATTCATGTGGTTTGAAAGGGATGATGCCTAAAGGGTCACTCAAAGTAGACTTCATGCACGTGCTGAAGCTGACCAAACAGGAGCAGGGATGGCAAATGATGAATCATCAGGTCCAAAGACAGGATCAGAAGTCCAGGAGAAATAAAGTACAGTTACGTAAGAACTTACCATAACAGTAGATCTTTGAGAGAGGCTCTTGCAGTAGGTAATTACTTTTAGGAATGCACCCCCAGCATCAGGACCACACAGAAACTTTTTCTAGCAGTGTCTGTCAGGGGACCACCCACCCAACATCACGTGGTGGACATCACTGTGACACTATATAGTGGGTGGTCCCCACATCCGCCCTCCAGTTCTCCCATCGGAGACCTCCAAGAGGCATGACAGGAGAATGGAAAAGAGGCTCCTGGAGCCAAGAAAGGCTCATGGAAAAAGAGCTACAGACTGAAAAAGGGAAAAGGAGGGTGGGGAAAAAGGTTACCTACTGCAAGAGCCTCTCTCGAAGATCTACCTTTACGGTAAGTTCTTATGTAACTGTACTATCTTACTTCGAGAGGGCTCTTGCAGTAGGTAATTACTTGCAGGACTGAGTCCCAATCAGTAAGAGCCCAAGGGATAGAAAAACATGGGAGGCTGGAACTGAAAGGCTAGTAGGTAGCCAATTACTTAGGACAGGAGTCCCTGGAGGGCCACCAGTCCGAAACCAGCCCTGCACCTAGAAGCAATGTCCAAACTGTAGTGTTTTGTGAAAGTGTGACCGGAACTCCAAGTAGCAGCTGCACAAATTTCTGAGGCAGATACATTTCTGAAACAGGCTGTCGAGGCAGCCATACCCATGGTAGAATGTCCTTTAACCTTCCCCGTTAGGACTTTACTACACTTCTGGTAACAAAAACCAAAGCAGTTAGCCAACCATTTAGAAAGGCATTGTTTGGAAACTGCTGGACCTTCTGTCTCTGGTGCAAAAGAAACAAAAAGCTGATTTGTCTTTCAGACATCTTTTGTCCTGTTGGTGTAATAATGTAAAATTCGGTAAACATCTAACGTGTGCAGAATGGCCTCCCCTTGATTAGTATACTCGGGGTAATACACCGGCAGCTGAAGAGACTGATTCAAGGTAGTCTCTGAAACAACTTTCGGAAGAAACTTAGGATTAGTATGCAGAGCCACACAGTCTCTGTGAAAAATCAAATAAGGATCCTTACACATCAGGGCCTGAAGCTCTGAAATTCTTCGAGCAGAAGTAACTGCAACTTAAAAGAGCACTTTCCAGGACAAAAAGTGCATCTCACATGTACTTGCAGGTTCGAAAGGAGGCGAGGTCAATTTCTCTAAAAGAAAATTAAGGTCCCAAGATGGAGCAGGGTTATGCACCGGGGGTTTTAGATGCAGAATTCCTTTTAGGAATATTTTTGAAACCTCCAGCTGAGCCAGAGTTTTGCCTTCCAATAAAACATGGTAGGCAGAAATGGCAGCAAGATGCACCTTCAGTGACGAATAGTTCAAGCCCAGGTCAGACAGATGAAGAAGATACTCCATGACCTGAGGAACAAGTCATGAAAAAGGATCCCAACTCTTTGAGTTGTCCCAAATGGGAAAACGCTTCCACTTCATGGCATATGTAGTTCTGGTAGAAGGCTTTCTGGCCTCTACCAAAATCTTAGCTACACTAGGGGAAACCTCAAATATGGAAGTGACTATGTTTTGAGGAGCCATGCATGAAGATGAAGGGATTTCAGCCCCAGATGGATCAGCATGCCCCCCTCCTGGGTCAGAAGATCATAAGAAAGTGGTAGAGGAAATAGAGGTTCCGCTGCCAGCTGTTGAAGCAGTGGAAACCAAATTTGTTGAGGCCACAATGGAGCTGTCAGAATCATCCGAGCTCCTTCTGTCTGAAGCTTGATCAGCGCACTCTGTAAAACTGGAAAACTTGGGGAAGTTTTGCATTTGATGGGGCTGCGAGCAGATCCACTTTTGGATGACCCCATAGAAACATAGAATTTGATGGCAGAAAAGGACCACTTGGCCCCCCCTAGTCTGCCCATTTCCCTACCTGATGGATAAGCTGCAGATTCTAGTTAATCAATAGCTTACTTCCTCCTACCCCCTGCTAGAATTGCCTTATGCCTGTCCCATGCATTCTTGAATTCACTCACTGTTCCTGACTCCACAACCTTCTCAGGAAGGCTGTTCCATGCATCCACAACCCTCTCTGTGAAAAAATACTTTCTAACAATACCTCTGAGCCATCCCCCCTCTATCTTCAAATTGTGACCCCTTGTTCTTGCACATCTCTTCTGAAAGATACTATCCAGAGTTTGAAGATGTGGTCTACCTCTTTAGCTCCCACTCGTGCGCTCTTACATAGAAACATAGAATTTGATGGCAGATAAGGACCGCTTGGCCCACCTAGTCTGCCCATTTTCCTACCTAACAGATAAGCTGCAGATCCTAGTTGACCAACAGCTTACTTCCTCCTACCCCCCACTAGGACTGCCTTATGTCTGTCCCATGCATTCTTGAATTCCCCCACTGTTCTTGACTCCACAACCTCCTCAGGGAGGCTGTTCCATGCATCCACAACCCTCTCCGTGAAAAAATACTTCCTCACATTACCTCTGAGCCATCCCCCCTCTATCTTCAAATTGTGCCCCCTTGTTCTTCCACATCTCTTTTTCTGAAAGATGCTACCCTCTTGGACTTTGTTGATTCCCTTGAAGTACTTGAAAGTTTCTATCATGTCCCCTCTCTCCCTTCTTTTCTCAAGGGTATACATATTAAGCTCCTTTAGTCTTTCTTCGTATGTCTTCTTGTGCAGACCCTGCACCATTTTGGTTGCCCTCCTCTGGGCAGCCTCCACTCTGTATATGTCCTTGCGGAGATGGGGTCTCCAGAACTGCACGCAGTACTCCATATGGGGTCTCACCAACTGTCTGTACACAGGGATAACAGCTTCCTGTTTTCTACTATTGATGCCTCTCTCTATGCATCCCAGTATGCCCCCAGCCTTCCTTACTGCCTTCTCACATTGCTTGCCCACCTTTAAGTCATCTGATATAATTATCCTCCGGTCCCCTTACATTTTTACTGTCATCAGTATCTCACCCTCCATTGTGTACTCTTCCCCTGGGTTTTTGTTTCCCAGGTGCATTACCTTGCACTTCTTTGCATTGAATCTGAGCTGCCATACATTTGACCATTCCTCCAATCTTGCCAAGTCTCTTCTCATCCTTTCCACTCCATCTTGTGTATCAATCCTGTTGCAGATCTTTGTGTTGTCTGCAAAGAGACATACTTTTCCTTCCAGTTCCTCTGCAATGTAACTTATAAAGACATTAAAAAGGACCGGTCCCAGTACTGAACCCTGCGGTACCCTGCTAGTAACCCTCCTTTCTTCACTGTGGACTCCATTTACTACTACCATTTGCATCCTGTTGTCTAGCCAATTTTTTATCCAGGCTACTACCTTGGGACCCACTCCAAGGCTGGCTAACTTGTGTATTAATCTTTGTGTGGGACTGTTCAAATGCCTTGCTAAAATCTAGGTAGGCCATGTCCACAGCCCTCCCTGGTCACTACTTTGGTCACCCAGTCAAAGAAATCTATTAGATTTGTCTGACATGACCTTCCCATCGTGAATCCATGCTGCCGTGGGTCCTGTGCCCCACTGGCCTCTAGGTACTCAATAATTCTTTCCTTCAGAAGTGATTCCATCATTTTCCCTACCACTGAGGTCAAACTAACTGGTCTGTAGTTTCCTGCCTCTGTCTTGCTCCCACATTTGTGAAGAGGAATCACATCCACCCTCCTCCAGTCCTCAGGTACCACCCCATCCTCCCATGATTTGTTAAAGAGAGTAGTCAGCGGTGTCACTAGTTCTACCCTTAGTTCTTTTAGAATTCTTGGGTGAATCCCATCAGGCCCCATTGCTTTGTCCACCTTCAATTTTATTAGTTCTTTCAGAACCCTTTCTTCTGTAAATGGACTGGTATCGACCCCGCCTTCAGAGTGTTTCTCTTGTTTGGTTTAGGTACCTCCCCCTCCTCTTCCTTTGTGAATACTGAGCAGAAATATTCGTTCAGTATCCCTGCTTTTTCACTGTCACCCTTTATCCCATTCCCTCCACTTTATTAAGCCTCAGTATCCTTCCTATGGTTTTTCTTCGCTCCCTAATGTACCTATAAAAGGTCTTACCCTGATGAAGCTGAGACAGTCTGTGAAAACGTTCTGCATGCCTGGGACGTGAACTGCCAGGAGGTGAACCTTATGCAGAACCACCCAATTCCAGACCCGCATCTCTTCCCTGCAAAGAGGATACGAGCGGGTGCCCCCCGTTTGTTGATGTACACCACTACGTACATGTTGTCCAACTAGATCAACAGTATATCCTGCTGAAGCATGTGCTAAAAGGCCTGAAGAGCATAAAGGACTGCTCTCCTTTCTAGCACATTTTTGTGAAAGTGTAGTTCCACAGATGACCACATGCCCTGGGTCCTGTGATTTCCAAGATGGGCACCCCATCCCATTCCTGATGCAGCTGTGGTCAGGATCTGGGAGTAAGGAGGGGCCTGGAAAGGAACTTCTCAAGTCAGGTTGTCAGAGTTCTGCCACTACAGCAGATCTTTCTGCCATCAGGCCAGAAACTTGGACACAGCTGTCCAAGTCGTCTGCCCTCTGATCCCATTGATACCTGAGAGTCCACTGTGAGATATGCATGTGGAGTCTGGCCAAGGGAACTGTGGGGATAGCTGCTGCCATGAGGCGAAGGACCGCCCTGGCTGAAATGTGTCGGTTGGAGGATACCAGCTTGGCCTGTCTCTCCAGAGTCTCTACCCTGTCCAGGGGGAGAAAGGCCATACCCTGGACTGTGTCCAGAACCACCCCAATAAATTGCAGGTGCTGGGAGGGAGCGAGCCAATATTTGGGGTAGTTGACAGTAATACTGAATCGCTCGAAACCACCGTAGGGTGCACGGTAGGTGACAGAGAAGCCTCCAACCCCTCCCTCGATGCTGTTGCAAGGAGCCCATCATTGAGGTAAGGGAAGACGTAGTGCCCCCGACTCCTCAGGGTTCCTGCCACCACAGTGAGGCACTTGATAAAAAAAAAAAAAAACATGCGGAGGACAGGCCAAAGGGGAGGGCTTTGAACTGGTAATGCTCCCCTTGGAAAAAGAAAACCTGAGGAATCTGCAGTGAGGATGGAATACTGGAATGTGCAGGTACGCATCCTGCATGTCCGGGGCACAAAGCCATTGTCCTTTGGAAAGGAGAGGCAGCAAACTTTGCAACATCAGTATCCAAAACCTCCTGTATTCTATGAAGAGGTTTAGGGTACTGGGGTCTAATATTGGGCGCAGATCCCCTGTCTTCTTTGGAACCAGAAAGAAGTGGGAGTAGAATCCCTTCCCGATCTGGTTTTCTGGCACTGGCTCTATTGCTTCCTGTCGAAGAAGAGCCATGATTTCCTCTCTTAACTGGGTAATGTGCACCCTTGGGTAGTGGGAAAAACCTGGATGGTTGTTTAGGTTTTTTTTGCGAAATTCGAGAGTGTGACCAAGCTTTATTAACTGAAGTACCCAGGCATCAGTTGTGATGGATTCCCAATCTCCCAGATGCCTTGTGAATGTTCCGCCTACCTGTTCCTCCTATAGATAGGGAGGAGGGAGGGAGGGCGGTCAGTGAGACAGGAATGGGAGGGGTGTTAGGGAGGACCGCCCCTGAAGCTCTCTGAGTTTTGGATGGAGGGGTGGGAACCATATTGGGAGCCCTACGTTTTAATTGATGCCTAGGTGTCTGTTGTGGTTTCATCTGGTGTCTATTTTGCCAATGAAAGGGAAGTTTCAGCTGAGGTTCGGGCAGTGCCTTTATCTTTTTTTTTTCGACTTTATGTCCCTCCGGTCGCGGCCCCATGAACCTCTCTCAGGCAACCGAGTCTGTGGCCTGCCCACCAGAGGCCCCCCTGAGTTGTACCTCCTCTCTCCCCCTCCTCCCTGCAGCTGGTACCCCAGGTCTAACCCTCCCAGGGTGGGTCGCCCTACCCCTCTTGGGCGCTCTTACAGACAGACTCCGGCTGCAGGGCAGGATCGGCCATGGAGGACCTGGAAGGTCAGTCAGGGTTGGCCCAGCGATGGGCATGGTGGACTGGTGCCATCATCTATCCATGGCGCCGTTGTTTTCCCTGGTCTTGCATGCTCCTGGAGCTCAGACGTGCAATGACATCCAGCTCGGCTGGTGTACACTCCCGCGCACCCCCAACTGACGTCGGCCGCAGCTCCAATCCTCAGCATCTTGCAGGTGTGTACTGTAGTGCCTTCAACCTCTGCTAGAGGTAACCAGTGCAGCGGCAGTTGGATTCCCCCCCTCCCCGTGGAAGGAGAGCAGTCCTAGGGATGCTCAATCCTATCCCCTTCCTGCTGACCCGTGACGGCCCGGGCTCGTTCCCAAACCTGGGTCGCCAGCGTGGCACTAGGTGTGGCATCCAGCACCTCAACCCTCAGCACCACCGGGCCGGTGGCAGTGCCTTTATCTTGACGGCTCGTAATAATATCCTGGGTATCCCTGCCAAACAGGACAGAGCCTCTGAAGGGGGCATCCTGAATAGTCAACTGGGCATCAGAAGCTAGACCTGATACTCTTAGCCAAGAGAATCTACTTAGGCTTACTGCTATGGCTGTGCCTCTAGTGAAGGAATCCACTGCATTGTAGGTGGCCGTTAGTGAATGACATCCTGCCATCTTAGCAGATCTGAGGGTATTTGCCAAGGTGGTCTTAGATTCCGAGTCTGGTGGGGTCTCAACTATGGGCTCAAGCTGGTGGAACAGAGATTTTTGGTACACTAGCATGTCTGCCACATAACTAAGAGCATGAATAGCTAGTGTAGAAGAGGAATAAAATTTTCTCCTGAACTGGTCCAGCTGTCTGGATTCCTTGTCGGGAGAAAAAATACTTAGGTGCTTAGGCTTAGCGGACCTGTCATGGGATGCAGTTATGACCACCGAGTCAGCCTTTGGATGTACGCTGAGGTGGTCTTTGTCTTCTGGTGTCCTGTAAACCCGGTCGGCCTTCTTGGCCATAGCCAGGATGGAGGAGGGTCTCTGCCACATGGTCGAGGAAAGATCCTCATGAGGTTCCAGCCATGGGGGTGTGAGCACCGGACTCGTTTCTGGAAAATCTAGATGCTCAGTCAATCTCTGACATTTTGGATCTTGAGCATCAGACTTCCAGCCTTGTGCCTCTCCCACTTGCCTTAGAAGGTCTACAAAGGAGGGCTCCTCGGGGGGAGGGGGAATCTTGGGAGACTCTCTAGGGATCGGCTCCTCAGGAGGAGGGGTCTCAAATCCCGAACCCTCTGAGGATGACCCAGAATCCGAATTGGAATCATCAGAATCCGCAGGTTCCTTGTCTGGAAAAGCAAGCTCCTTTTCCCTTGAAGTCACGTCTGATGCTAGGGCCTGCATACGGCCTGTCATCAGGCCCAACATCGAGGCTCAAGGGGTGACCGGGGAGGGTGCCCTAGGGGTATGATCTGGATGACCAACTTCCAACGGTCATGGATGCCTGCTGTCCAGTTCTGAGACCAACTGAGATTTCATCTCAGACCACCATGATTGCAAAATCTCCCTAAAATCCACCTGTGGTTGAGCAGGAGGAGATGGAGTGGGAGGTGGTGGAGGGTAACAAGTATGGAATCCTGATCCTTTGGCATGAGTTCCATGTGCTGAGAAGCCTGGGGCAGCATAATGGTGAGCATAACCTGGCGACTGGAAAAGAGGCGGCTGAAAACCAGGATATCCTGGGTAGTAATAACCCGTCAAAAAGGGGTCCGGTGTCGGGCCTGACGGAGGGTAGCCAGATGGCAGAAAACTTGACGGCGGCCCTGATGGAAGGTAACCTGAGGGTGGCCCTGATGGAGGGTAGCCAGACGGTGGCCCTGAAGGAGGACAGCCTGAAGGAAGGCCTACCATCGGCCCTGACAGGGGGTATCCTGGTGAAGGGCCTGAAGGCGGAAGTCCCGAAAGCAGCCCCAAAGGTGGGAAACCTGAGAGGGCCCCAACGGAGGGTGGTCCAATGGCAGACCCAATGGGGGGAGTAAAGGGCCTGATGAGCGTTGAGGAGGAGTAGGGTCTGGCACCCCTGCCGAGGGCAGCGGAGCTACTGTTAGTCCTTTGGAAGCTGCGTCATAAGGTATACCTAACAAAAGGTCTCCTTCTGCAGGGACCTGCGGTTCCGGAACAGCGGAGGAATTTTCAGAGGAGGAGACGGGGGCTCTCCATGAAGGGAACCCCATGGCGACCCTTGCCATCTAGCCAGGATGGAGCTGACATCTGGCTATGCATCATCAGAGTCCCTGAAATTGTCTGACAGACGCAAAATGGCTGTGCAATCATCGGAGTATCCAGCAACCGACTTAGCGACCTGGGTAGCACAGAAGTCGGAGACACCGAACCCAGACTTACTAACCCTGGCTGGGCGCTCATCAGAAGGTCCAATGAGTGGCTTATCAGCCACATCTGCTGACTTAGAGCCCGAGCTTGTGATGGGCCTAAGTGCGGTGGCGGCCTCGGACAAATTCAAGGCACCCGTGGTTATCGGACCCAGTGGTGGCCAAAGCCTACTCTTTTGGCGGGAGCGCAGGCTTGGCCACGGCACTTGTCTTCCCAGAGGAAGAGGGCCACTCCTCCACCGAGGAGCCCGTGGGTGGCTTCGGGGGGGGGGGGGACTACTCCCGATCCCTGTGTTTTTCTTTGTCTCCTTTCTTCTTCTTATGGGGGCCAATTGGAGAGGAGGAGGCACTTTTTAGCTTCTTTAGCTCCTTTTCCATTGAAGCCAGTTTTAGTTTTAGAAGATGGGCTTCGAGGCACTATTGGCGCCTTTTTCCATGTGGCCTGGTTGAACTGGGCGCAGGCCTCACACTCCTCAGTGTTGTGATCCGGTCCCAAGCAGAAGAGGCAGAGGGTATGTTGGTCATCATGCGTCCTTTATGCGATTCTGTCAATGAAGTGGATGACATACACGAATATTTAAGTAATACAAGAAAAACAGATACTCATCTGAATTCAGGCATTCAAACTGCTGCGATGAGCTTCAAAATATCCAACGTGCACAGGTTGACGGTGGGAAAGAACTGGAGGGCAGAGGTGGGGACTGCCCACTATATAGTGTCACATTGATGTCCGTCATGCGACGTCGGGTAGGCAGTCCCCCGTCAGACACTGCTAACAAAAGTTCAGTGTGGTCCTGACGCCAGGGGATGCAGTCCTACAAATAATTACCCACTGCAAGAGCCCTCTCGAAGTAAGATCATCAGTTACACTGGAGAGGCAGGAGCTGATAGCAAGAGGGAATCTGTATCATGAAACCTCAGAGATAGTGTGACTGCAGAGGCTGAAACTGCAACATTACTGAACTGGGGAAAAGGAAGATGGAGTGAGAGAGGGGGCAAGAACAATGAAGGGGAATAGGAAGAAAGAGGGGAGAGAAAATGATGGATGGGGAAGGAGAGGAAGCAAATGGAATTGGCTAAAAAGCAGAAGAGCATCAGCATCAACTGGAACCTGCACAGCTGAAAACACCAGACTGGGTGAGTAGCCACACACAAGAGTCAGCCTCAGGTTTTTTAGTCACTGAATTTAAAAACAGTGTACTAGCACCAATAAAACAGAATTAATAACAATGTAGATACATTTCTAAGATAATCTGAGACACTGTGTAAACAGTATAAACCTGGAGAGAATATCTGGGCTACTCGCCTCCTGCAGCACCCTTACTCACAGGTAAGGGTTAGAAGCTCATGCCAGGGTACTAAAATAAATGGCACATGTGACAGTGGCACAACTGACAACTCTCTTCAACTGCACATAAGAAACATGAGAGGTACCAAATAACTGGAGAGCAGCTGTCACGGTGCTGCTATGCAGAAGTGGAGGTAATGACAACTCAGGTGACTACCAGCTGGTCAGCCTGATCTCAACAGTGAGCAAGTTGTTGGAAGAAATTTTTTGAGTAAGGTTGGTGCAGTTCTTTGAGGTGAATTAGCTGTACAACAGTAAACAGCATGGGTTCATGGGAAGAACTTAAAATCTTGCCAGATCAACCTAATTGACGTTTTTGATTTGGTGATTAGGGATGTTGATAGTGGCCAGGCAGTGGATACAACATTCTTTTTTCGTTTTGTTTAACTTACTTTACCTAACTATGTGCTGCAATTCTTTGAGTTTTGTAGAAGTACTGTACCTGGACTTCAGTAAGGCATTCAATTCCATCCCACACAGAAGGCTGGTTAGAAACTGGAAAACCTGGGCTGGGGGAGGGGTGTGTGGCATCAGTCAAATGGGTCAGAAATTAACTAGAAGGGAAAACTCAAAGGGCGGTGCAGAATAGGGAATTCTCAGAGATGAGGGAGGTCACTAAAGGGACACTGGAGGAATCGGGTCCTGGGACTGGTAATTTTTAATATTTTTATTTGTGACATCAGGGAATGATATGCCTTTTTGTGAATGGTTCAAAAATCTACAGAGGGTGGACACCAAGGAGGACATAACAATACTGCAAGAGGATATGGACAAAGTTGGAGAGGTGGTCCAAACTACAGCAGCTGAAGTTCAGTGTGAAAGAGTGCAAAGTCATGCACATCAGAACATAGAACCTGAGAATCGAGTATGTGATGAGTGGGGGAGTGTGAAACAGACAGGGGCAAAAAGGGATCTGGAGATTATCATATCTAACAACCTGTAACATTCTGCTCAATGCAGTAAGGCAGTGGGAAAGGCAAACAAAATGTTGGGATGCATTAGCAGGGAATAAATAGCAAGTGTAAGGAGGTGATACAGCTCCTGTACAGATCCCTAGTAAGGTGCACATACAGTACTGCATGCAGTTCTGTAATTCACACCGGAAGAAAGATAAAGACAGGGCGGAGGCAGTGCAAAGAAGGCCCACCAAGATGACTGAGGAGCAGCAAGGGAGGTTCTATGAGGAAAAGCTAAAGGGCCTGAACGTGTACTTACTGGAGGCAGGAGAGAGGGTGTGTGTGTATGTGTGTGTGTGTGTGCTGGGGAGACAGAGACATTTGTCTGTACATAAAGGACAGCAGTGTGCTGTTTGCCACTGGTAAAATACAAACACGAGGGGTAATGAAAGGAAACTGGTAGGGGAGGTTCTAAGAAAACATGAGGAAGTACTTTTTCACAGAGAGAGTGGTGGATAAGTGGAGCAGACTGCCAAACAAGCCAGTCTGTGCAAAAATGGTGGTTGGATTCAGTCGGGTGTAGGACAGACACATAGCTTTAGCAGAGGGTACTGGAGGGAAGAGAATTATGAGAGGAGGGAGATGAGTGATCATTAGGGGGCTCAGTCTCAGTGGTCAGGTAAAGCAAAGGGCAGACTGGAGAGACAAATTGTCCTCCTGCTGACAGTTTCTATGAGCTGTAGGAGTGGGAATAGTTGTAGATGTCACTTGTTGGATAGGATTGTGAATAACTGAATGAACACTCAAAAGTGGTCTTTGGTAGTTGAGTTTGAGAAAGGCTACAAATTCAAGATTCTCAGAATGCAGCCTTGACTTAATAACAGCAGAAGATGAGGAGAAAACATATGACCAGGAGGTTGTGTACATGCATTCCTGCTGGTTCTTTAAGCTGTCTTTGTTGTTCCACCATAAGTGTATGCAACAGTTTCTGTTTGATACAGTCTATGCATTCAATGGGAAATGAACACATCTTCAGATCTGGAATCCAGTAGTGTTGCCAAGCCAAACTGAGTGTCTCATCTAATGGTGCCAAACCAGTCTGTAAGTTGTATCCGAAACATCTCTGCCATTTCTTTAATGAGTATTGCATCTTTTGGATTTCCGCCTGCGACAATGACGACCCGGGTTCAGGAATGGACTCGGGTGTCAGAGGGCTGGCTGGGGGTAGATGGCTTGAGCATCCACAGACTACTCGCATTTTCCTGGGAGGGAAGGGGGTTCATGGCTCGGTGGTTGCTGGCCCCTGGCAGAGGCCGGAAGCACGGCAACACGTCGGGCCACACTTCAGATGGGAGCATGATGGACGTCGGCGTACACCTTGATGTCATGTGGCACGTCATGCTCCCCAGATAAAACAGAAAAATGACCCTGGATGATGGCCACCGGTCCCTGTGATGCCACAGTAGCCTGAGATAGCCCCATGCTGACTCCCTTGCCACTGATCCCATGGGCTAACTGGATGTGCCAAATGACACTTCTCCCCCCGGAAGGGGAAGACCCCTCCAACGAATGGTTACGTCGGGTCACCCGGGGGATCCATTAGCGGATGTGGGGAGCAGCAGGATGGCGACTGGAGGAGGTGGATGGACGTGGGGTCCTAGGTGGCCCAAAGGAGTGGTTGGGCCAGGGGGTGGGGACGAGCAAAAGAAAAAATGAGTATTGTATTTTACTGCTGCTGCTGCTATAACTCAGATGAATTAGTTGTGACACCACCTCCTACAGTGATGGATACCAGTCAGACTGTGCCATCTGCCATGCAGTTGGTAGGGAAGATGGTCTCACCCACATATTGCAGTAATGCATGATGAGGAAAATGTGACTCATGATGGAGGAGGAAGATCATAGGTATTGTCTGACTTTGACATTTGGGTGGCAGGAGGCAGGATTTTTGTGTAATTAATTTAAAATTACTGAAAAAATGTGTCAGTCAGGACAATTTCCCCCCCAACTATGCCTATGAAGAGGATGTATTTTCAGAACCAGTCAGCTTCTGTGTTTATTTTTTAATGCAATTATTTTTAGTTATTACTATTCATAAATTTGGCTTTATTTATATGCTTAGAAACCATGAAGCATGATGACGTGAGGAGTATATATTGTTTTTAGTGATATTCAACTTTTATTTTAAAGTAATTATTCTTAAATTTGCTTTTTTTATGTGCCAAGAAAACATGATCCATGATGGAAGGAGGAGGAGGAGAATGATGAAGAGGACGTATTGTTTTTGTAAGCAAGACTTTTGACGAGAGGTCTCTGGAACTGTCGATACTTGAAGAAATAGGAGAAAAGTTTAGCAGCTTAGTGTGGACATGAAACAGTGTACTTTGCTGTTGTTTACAAAAAAAAAATCTGGCACTAGGTGGGGTATGTACACTGGGCCTGGCTCTGGCTTTTGGTTGTTGGACCCTATGTGATGCAGTGCCAGTGTGGTATCAAAAGATGCATTAGTTGTCTCAGGCTGCTGCCACCCATGGTGGCTGGATTATTGGAGTGAACTGTCTAATCCCTCCATTTGTCATGTCTAACCCAAACTGAATGTCCCTGCTCTGAGGATGATATGATGATGAATTTGTACTCCATGAATGTGCCAAACTCTGACATTTTGGACAGTAGCAAAGCAGGTTGAAGGAACTGGCAGCTGCATATACTGCTGCAGGAGCAGGGCAGTGGGTATTTAGAAGACTGGGAAAGGTGTAAGGGTGATTTTTGAAATATTTAATATATATACACACATATATATTATGGGGGCACTGACCCTATAGTTAGTGTTGAATAGCTTGTTTAATGTTAAACCTCAAATTTTGGAGGACTTTATTCTCATAATGTCTGCAGATCTAACTTTATTTACAGTTGGAGTGGGGTAAGTGGCAGGCTTGAGAAGCCTAAGGCACACCCCACACCTGCTCTCCCACCTGGTTTGGGAGGGTGGGGTGTTAAGGAAACCCTAATGTCTCAATTCTCAACTTTTGTCGCTTTGACCCTAACTGGAGCATTAACGAAGTTTTTTGCAACTTACATAATATATGGTTGGACCCTAGTCCCCATAGAAAAGTCATCATATATGTAACCAATAATACCCAACAGGGTGGGTGGCATTGGGCAATACCAGACCGCCCAGGGGAGTAATGAGGCCCAACGCCGGAGGCAGAGAGCCTTATAGCCCCTGGAAGATCCGGTATTGCCCATACCGCCCACCCTGGAGGGCATTATTGCACTTAGAAAATGGATTATATGTTAAAAAAAAAATGTCATATTTAAGAGCAATAAATAATAATAAAAAAGATTAAAAATGAACTTATAGTTATTTTGTTAGTAAAGTAGTCCCTCTGCTGGTATCCTTACCAATTTATAACAGTAGTGGGCAGTGCAATCTTTTACAGTTCTGCTGTTTTTCTATTGCTGTGTACAGCATCTTCTTGACTCCTGAACCATCACCTCCCCCCAAAAAATTTACTTGTATTACATTTTTTTTGGTTTTGTTTCCCTTTCCTTTCCTTTTGTGACTGCAGTGTAACAACCCCCCCCCCTCCCGTTAAGCTTACTGGTGGTGGGATTGGGCAATCAAGTTTTTAAAGAAAAATTATTTTAAAAAGTCTGTTTCCACATTCAAATTGTGCTCACCGCTACTTGAAGACACCCACTAGCCTTAACTGCAGCCTCGCACTTAACCAAAATAAAACTTTTTTTAAAACACAAAATAAATGTTTCTTCAATTAGACTGTTGATAGCAGAGTTGCCTTCTTCAGATCCTATAGCCCATCGCACCTAACTGCACAGCACCACAACTCAAATCCCGATTCCTGTACTGTGACTGCCATGCCCAATCTGTTTTGAAGATACCGCATTAAACATTTTCAACGCTCCATCTTGTAACACACCTCATAAATAATTTAAAAATAGAGTTGCTTTTTAAACTACTAGCACCCGCTGATCTCCCCGATTGCCCGATCCCACCACCAGTTAGCTTAATGAGGATGGTTACAAGTGGTGGGATTGGGCAATCAGGGAGATCAGCTGGTGCTAGTAGTTTAAAAAACAAACCTATTTTTAAATTATTTATGAGGTGTGTTACAAGTGGCAGACTGTTGGGGGACGGAGCCAGACTGCAATTTGGGCAAGTGGTGAAAGGTGGTTCTGTTGGTGAGAGCTGAACAGCTTCTAAGGAGGCACAGAATGTACATCGTGATGTGTGTCACCAGTTTCACTTTCATTTTTGTACTTCATTTATGTGGGAACTGATCGATCGGTTTAACTTATGTGGAGGTTGCTACTTTGTTAAATGTGACTGTGGGTGGATAGTGTGGCACAGGAACTGGTTCTTTTTAAAAAAAGCAGACAAGAAGTGGGTAAGTTTGACAATGAAGCCGATAGGAGCAACGGCTACGCTTACTTTTGTTACCGTGGCAGTGTGAGACCATGGTTGGGAGAGTGGTGCCATAGTAGAGAATATGGCAGTGAGAATTTCTTCACTCTCCCGAATCAGTGTGCTTTCTTTTTTTTTTTTAAGAAGAAGCAAGTAAGAAGTGTGGGGGGGGGACTTGTAGCTCTCGCTAAGCGAGAGAAAAAACATGGTGGGCATTTGAAGTTTTTCGGGGTGCTTTCAGCCAATTACAAAGCAGGCTGGGCACCACTGGAGAATGGTACTCAGTGAAGGGGCACTTGGACTGGCTCTTATTTTTAGCCGGGCATCTATTGTCTGATAGTTGCCCAACTAAATAAGTGTCTCAGCCAATCAGGAGAGAGAATTGTCTTTGCCCATTTTCTAAGCAAGCAATAATACCCAACAGGGTGGGCAGTATTGGGCTATACCGGACCGCCCAGGGGCGTAATGAGACCCGACGCCGCAGTCGAGGGCCTTATAGCCCTGGAAGGTCCCAATAGCCCTAAACCACCCACCCTGTTAGGTATTATTGCGCTTAGAAAATGGAATGTAGGCTAAATATTACAAAAAATCTGCCTCATTAATTTTAAAAATACTGAGAAGTGTTACATTTTATGGATAGAAGTTGTATTATGCAAAGTAGTCCCTGCAGTATAGGGTACTGCTGTCTGACTCATTTGTGCCACTGGCATGTGACGCTGTATGAGCTCAGTGTAGAAGAAACCAAGCTGTATGGGACTTTAGTGAACTGTACTGCAGTTCACAACAATATGTTTAAAACCTATTTTTAAAATAAGCAAAATGCTGGGAGCAGGTAGTACAGAAAAAGAAAGCAGGTCAGAGCAGGACGAGAGTGAGGAAGTCAACGTGCTGACAGGAGAAAAGCCACTGGTGGAGAAAAAGAGCGAAGGAGAGGCTGGGCAGTGAGTTAGCGGGCAAGTGGGAGTTATGCATGAGCAAAGTATTCAAACTGGCAATGATTTTTACAACAGAAAAAAATGTTTTAAAACAAAAAACTGAATGAGCTTCCGATCTGCAGCGGATGAGGCATGTGCGGTATTCAGAGCTTGACTTCCTGTTTTTCAGTCAGCATCTTAAATGTGAAGTCTGTTTGAAATGATGTGCAGCAGCGGCTATGGGGTAGGGGCAGTTACGGAGATTATGAGTAAAGAGGGGAAGGGGCAGAGATCGTGAATACTATAAACTTCTTTTACCATACAGAATTGTCTGATTTGAGTACATTGGATCTGGTGACTTTGCGCTCGCTCGCAAGTAGGTGCCATTCCTTGGTCAGCACTTCCGTGTTCATGAGTTGGGAGCGGCAATGTGTCTACCACAAGTAGGAAGAGATGGAGTTCCCATTTGAAAGAGCTGCACTGAAAGAGTAGGCAGTTTTAAAATGTTATTTGTATTATTTATTTATCGTAAATCGAGACAGACTCAGTAGGGGAAAGGTGGGGCTTGTTTGAAAGTTTCCCACTAAGCGATAGAAAAAAATGGCAGAATTTGAATTTAAAATAAGGGGTATCAGCCAATTAGAGAGCTGGCTGAGCACCAAGATACTGGTGATGGGGCAGGCTAGGCTGGCCCTTTTAATAGGTGGGCATCTATTGTCTGATAGATGCCCACCTAGAGAGTTGTCTAAGCCAATCAGATGGCTCAAATAGCTTTGCCCATTTTCTAATTCCCCATATATTATGGTAGCCAATTAGTGTATTATGATACCATTAGGTAATTACACTGTATTAATGTTATTAACACCCTAACAACACATTAATAGCTAACAAGCACTATATATAGTACAGTTATATAAGAACTCACCGTAACAGTAGATCTTTGAGAGGATCTCTTGCAGCAGGCCATCACAGTAGGACTTACCCAACAGGCGCTGGGACCACATGGAAACCTTTCTAGCTAGCAGTCTACCAGAGGGGGCTTCCCACCTGACATCAGCCAACCCTATAAAGACAGGTGCCCCCACACCCTCCTCAGTTCTCCCACAGGAGACCATAAGCAGAATGCTAGAAAGGGGGAACCGAGGAGGACTCTGAGGTATCCCAATAGCACAGAAAAAGGTAAAGGCAGAAGGCTTGCCCCATGGAAGGGGAGAGAGACACAGGGAAGGGGAAGGAGGGAGGGAAAGCAAGGCCTGCTGCAAGAGATCCTCTCGAAGATCTACTGTTACAGTAAGTTCTTACGTAACTGTACTGTCTTACTTTGAGGGTCTCTCTTGCAGCAGGCCATCACTGGTGGGATTGAGTCCCAAGCAGTTCTGGCAGTGTAGACAGAAGGTCTGGGAGGTAGGCCAAAAGGATAACAGCCTCTGAAAGGAGGCCTTGGAGAACAGCTAGGCTGAAGTTGGATCTGCACCTAGAGGCAAAGTCCAAACTGTAATGTTTGGTAAAAGTGTGGACAGTGCTCCAGGTGGCAGCAGTGCAAATGTCAGCAGCTGACACATTACGAAAGCAGGCCACTGAAGCGGTCATACCTCTCGTGGAATGGCCTTTGACCCCTCGAGTAGGTTCCTTGCCATATTTCTGGTAACAACAGACAATGCCATTGACTAACCATTTAGACAAACACTGTTTGGACAATGAGGTGCCCTCTTCTCTAGGGGCGAATGAAACAAACAACTGATTGGATTTCCAGGAGTCCTTAGTCCAGTGTGTATAGTACCTAAGGATTCTATACACATCCAAGGTATGAAGCAATGCCTCTCCTTGACTGGAATGCTTGGGATAAGTGGATGGATTGATTCAAAGTAAACTCTGACACCACCTTAGGGAGAAACTTAGGATTTGTACACTCTTTGTGAAAAAACAAATAAGGCTCCTTACACATGAGGGCCTGGAGCTTAAAAATCCTACGAGCAGAAGTAATGCCAACTAAAAATAATGCTATCCATTACAGAAAGCGTAGCTCGCAAGATGCAGCAGGTTCAAAGGGAGGCAGCATAAGTTTCTCCAACACAAAATTAAGGTCCCAAGGCAGGACAGGGTCCCTGATTGGGGGGGTTTCAAGTGCAAGATGCCCCACAAGAAAGTGTGGAACACATTGAGATTGGCCCGTGAGTGCCCATCTACAGGTACATGGTATACAGAGATGGCAGATAGCTGTACCTTAATAGAGGAGTACCACAAACCCAAGTCTAAGAGGGACAGAAGGTATTCCAAAATCAGATCCACTGGACAGATGAAGGGATCTAAATGGTGCAATGTAGCCCAAAGAAAGAAGTGCTTCCATTTCATACAGCAAGTGGCCAAGACATTCGCCACTCTGGGGGAGACCCCAAATCAGGCGATGGCTACGTTCTCAGGAGCCATGCATGGAGATGGAGAGACTTGAGGTCCAGATGGACCAGGGTGTCCTGTTCCTGGGAAAGCAAGCCTGTGCACAGGGGCAGGGATACTGGAGGTTCCACGGTCAGTTGCTGAAGCAAGGAGAACCAGATGTGAAAAGGCCAAAAGGGGGCGATGATGGTCACTGCAGCCCTCTCTATCTGGTGTTTGATCAGAACTCACTGGAAGAAATGGGAAGGGAGGGAAGGCGCACAGAAACCTCCCTGTCCAGGACAGGGACAATGCACCGTGTCTCTAGCGAGCAGAAAAGCATCAGTTTTGGGTTGTGTGGGGATGCAAATAGGTCCACCTCGGCCGACCCCATGTGTCAGAGATCTTCTACCACTGAGGTAAGAAGCTCCCACTTGTGGGCTCTGGACCATGAGTGGCTTAGGCTGTCTGCCAGGATGTTTTGGTCACCAGGAACATGGATGTCCAAGAGTTCGAGGCCGTGCTCAATGGCCCAATACCAGACTCTCATCGCTTCCCTGCACAGGGGATAGGAATGAGTCCCCCTGTTTGTTTATGTAATAAACTATGTTGATGTTGTCAGTCTGAACAAAGAGCAGACCAGGAGAGAGCTGAGTCTGAAAGACCCACAGGGCGTACAGCGCTGCTTGCATCTCCAGGTTATTTTATATGGAGATCCTTTTCTATCTCTGACTATGTCACTCAAGTTTGGTGGGTCCCCATGTAGGCTCTCCAACCAAGGCTGGAGGCATCTGTCATGTAAGATCTGCTGGGGGTTAACAAAAGGGACCCCCCCCCCCCAAAACAGGTTGCTGGGCTCCAGCTGCCACAACAGCACCTTCTTTTTTTTTTCTATAGAGGTTTTTATACCTTGGAGCCTGCCAGGTGGCTATGGCCCTCCCTCGGAGGGACTCCTCCTCCATGCCCATACGTCCCCACTCCGACCAACCCCCTATAATTTCCCTGCAACTTACTCCTCGTGGTGAGGCCAAGGAGGGGAGCACCGGCTTTCTCCCCCCATAGCATAATCCAGATGCCGAGGGCAGTCACAGGGATGCAACGGGCCATCATGGACCCTGACAGCTCCCTTTTTGTGTTTTCTCCAGTCCCCCCCCAACCGATGCAAGGACACTAGCTGCATGCCTCATGACCCATACTGCCCTCCTGCCACCACTAGAGGGCAGTCAATGAGCAGGATGACAGAAGCTCCCTCTCCTGAGAGAGGAGAGCAGTCCTCCAGACACTCAATCCTCTCTTGTCGCTGCCGACCGCCAGTGGCCTGGGCTTGTTCCTGAACCCAGGTAACCGGCATGGCGCAAGGTGTAGCAACCAGTGCCGCAATCCCCAGTGCCACTGAGCTGGCCCAACAGCACCTTCTTGACTGGCTATGACACCAACACTGGTTGATCCAGGGTATCCATGCGCTGGTCCCACTGAATCCTCAGCGTCCATTTGGAGATTTGCATATGCAGCCTGGCCAGGGGAACTGTGGCAATGGCTGTGGCCAGGAGGCCTTAAAGCCTCAGAAAGACCCTCACTGGAACATGATGGCTGGAGTAAAGATGACAGCTTGGTCCATCAGACACTCTGCTCTGTCTGGGGGTAAGAGCCTTCCCCTGGGTTGCATCTAGTACTGCCTCAGAAAAGACTTTGGCAGGACGATGGTAATGCCCAAAGCTTGGAACAGGCTGCAGGTGTGAGAAAGAGTTTGGAGGAGATGGTCCCTGGATGGGGCCGCTAGCAGCCAATCGTCCAGGTAGGGAAAGATGTAGAACCCCTGCAGTCTCAAGGCAGCCACCACCACCAGGCATTTGATGAAAACCCTAGGGGCTAAGGACAAATCAAAGGGCAGAGCTCTGAACTGGTAGTGGCTCCCTGAAAGTGGAGAAAGCACTGCTGGGAGGCGAAGACCTTGATATGCAGGTACGCATCCTGCATATCCAGGGAACAAAGCCAGTCCACCGATGTAGCAGGGTAGTAAACCCTGAATGGTGACCAGCCTGAACAATTTGTACTCTATAAACAGGTTCATCTGGCTTAGGTCCAGGATGGGCTGAAGGTCTCCCACCTGCTTGGGGACCAAAAAGAAGTGTGAGTAGAACCCCCTTCTCTGCTGACATTTCGGGACTGGCTCTATGACTTTTTGTGAAGTAAGACCTGGACTTCCTCCCAGATGAATGGAGCATGGCCAGAAGGGCATGAGGAATTGCCTGGAGGGTTTTCTGAAGGCCACTCTATGAATTCAAAGAGTGTGGCCATGCTCATGAGCTGCAGTACCCAGTCGTCTGTGGTGATCTTGCTTCACCTGTCCAGGTGCAGGGAGAAATTTCTCCCCATGACCACCTCCTGAGGAACGACTGGGGGGTCTGGCAAGGAATTAGGAGGTGGGGCGGGGCTGTTGCTGCATCTTGCATGCTGCAAGTGGTGGTGGAGGATGGAGTGGGCAGATCCACCCCCACTTTATGCTTGCTCTCGGTTTTAGGAGGGGGTGGCCCTGTCTGCAGGAGGAGCAATGATAGGAAGCCTGCTGACTTGACTTCAGCTGAGTATGGTACACAGAACGGACAAATTTGAGAGCCCGTCCTGAGGTCTGGAGTTCAAAGATGATATCCTGGACATCTCCTCCAAAATGTTTGAACCCCCTGATGGGTGCGTCCATTCTGTTAGATTGGACATTCTGCACATCTTTTCTGTTAGATTGGATGTCCTGCGTAAAACTGGAGACCTGGAGCCAGGAGTGGAGCTTCATACAGATGCTGATGGCTGCTGTCCAACCCAAGGCATCTACTGCATCACAGGATGTGGGTACAGACGTCTGAGCCCATTCTGAGGACCTGGAGGGTCTGCTGCTTGGAAGGGTCATCCAGCATGGCTAGGACTGCCTTCCTAGCCTGGCCTCATAGCAGATTCTGATATTGCACCATGTGGACCAAATAACTGATGGCCCCGAATGGCCAGAGTGGCAGAAGTGACAGCACGCTTGCCCGCCTGGTCCAGCTGGTAAGATTCCCTGCCCAAGGGAAGGGAACTTCGGTGTTTCAGTCACTTGGTGCAGTCATGTTCCGCATTGATAATGACTGAATCAGCCTTGGGCTGCTAACCAAAGTATGGCTTGCCAGGCAGGGTACGGTAAAGCTGGCCAGCCTTTTTGGACACCACTGGGACGGTATGGGGGCGGTTCCAAGCACACCGGGTGACATCATCATAGGAGTTGATAATCCTTGGGACAACCAGAAGAGGGGCATCCAGCTGACGCAGGTCAATGGCAAGCCGATGCTATTCAGGATCCATTTTTTCTGTCTCCCACCCCACAGTGGCCTGAATATGACTCATGATGGCCAGAAACATGGGGTCATCTGGGGGGGACTTAGGGACGTTGCTCAGTGCCTCTTCCTTTTCAGAGGAATCTGGGCCCAGGCAGGAAGACTCACTTCTGAAGCTCTGGTCAGCATCGTGCCCATCATCGTCCCTGCTATCTTTGGGCCAACGATCGTCAGAGCATCTGGTGGACCCGGCATCAGGTCCATTCCTAGGTGTGCGAGGAGCATGAGGGCCTGGATGAATGGTGGCTCCAGAGACGGGCCCCAAGAAAGGCCCCTGAGGAGTGGCCAGGGCTGGTGCCCTTGGGGTTGGGACCTGTGTCTGCATAAAGAATCACAGAGCTGAGATCACACCATGATAATCCAAAGGAGCCAACATCAATTCTGCAGGCATCGGGTAAGTGGAGACTGGTGATGGTCCCAAAGGAGCCGGGTATGGGTAGCCAGGCGAAAGTCCCACTGGTGTTGGGTTGGGATATATGGGCACCGGACCAGCAGGATCCAGCATTGGGTACCCAGGTGTAGGTCCTGCGGGCATAGGTTGCGGGTGGGTGACAGGCCCACTGGCATCAGCCAAGGAGGTGGGGCCAGCATGGGACCTGCAGGCTGAGGTAGAGGAAGGGCAAGCACAGGCCCTGCAGGTGGCTGGACAAGGCAATGCCTGAGGGGTGTCCATGGGTGCTGGCTTCAGGGAGACAGGCACCAGAGTGGAGGGCAACCCCCCCCCCGGTGATGGCTGAGGAGATACCAGGCTCTGGGAGGCGCCGATGTCCTGCAGCATCTGCCCCTCAGAAGGAGGGGCAGAACTGGTGGCGGTCCCAGAAGATGAGACTGGTGTCAGTGGTGCGGGTGACTGTGGTGGCGGCAGCTGGGAGACTGGTACCTGCTGCACCTGTGCTGGTCAAAAAGACTCCTGCCAAGCCACCTGACTGGCAGCCCGGAGAACAAGGGCTGGAACATCAGGGGCTGGGTGACAGGATACAGGGTACCTTGTCTCAAAGAGCAGCCACCCATGAGGGAGACCTGGATGGGCAGAGGGGCCACCGGTAGCCCTGCAGAAGTTAGGGTGTGTGGGGCCGAGGAGGTCGACCCCAAGGGAGAAGGACCATTTCACAGTTGAAGACTGCTTGTGCAGGGACTACAAGTGGGAAGCAGACTGGGGTCGGTCCCAGTCCTTGTCCCGATGCTTATGTTTCCCAGTAGATTTGTTCCGGGACTTCAATGAGAAAGACCCTGAGAAATGGACTGGGAAAACGGAGGCGCTCCTGGCCTGCATATCTCATTCCATCGAGGTGACCTTCTGCTTAAGGAGGTGATTCTCCAGAATCTTCTGATGATGTATGTGGGTGGCCAGGTTGAACTTTTGGCATCAATTAAGTGTGTTTTGTTTTTTGTGCAGACAATCACAGCTCTACAGTAACAGCTGTTGCAGGCTTTCTAAAAGAAAGTTGGGCACAGAGAGTACCAGCATACCACTCTGTAAACTGATCTTTGAGAAAAATCTTTTAACAATGTCCTTATGGTCACATCAAGGGCCTGAAGGAGGTCAGTGCATTAGTACTACACTGTGTGATTCAAGCTTGCTCAGTATTTGTTCAGCTCAGTGTGCCCTGAAAAGATCCATTAGCACTACTGATCGTTGTTTGTCTGAGAGGTTGTTTTTTTTTGTATGACAAGAGGGCACTAGAACTCGGTCAATGTAGTCCTCCATAGTTTGTGTATTTGCTCAGTTACTGTCTGCTCAAATGACTTCCCAGTCAGCAGGAAAACGAAATGCAGGCTGACAATTTTGGGGCTTTCCCTGATAGATTTCCTGGGGGGGGAGGTAAACATGTTTCCAACTAGGGAACAGGACAAAGCAAGACTCGTGATGCTTGTCTCCCAAATCAGTCACTCCACCTGTTTGGCCCCACACTCAGCCATGGTCACTTGTGAGCTGGGACCAAGTTTACTCCACTTTCGTCCATACTGATGAGTACTTTCAGTGGGATCAGCTCCTGACTGACAGCTCTTGACAAAAAAAATACATAAATAAAAAAATACCACAGTGTTTCAAAGTCCTGCAGTCTCTTCCTGCCATCTTCTGTCCCTCTTCTCTAAGTGTAGTCCATACAGTTCAGAAAAATGGTTGAGAAAAAGCCAAGCCCACTGGCATGAAAAGGAAAGATTGCCCCCATATTCGAACAACTGCACACTGTTATGGTACGTTGCCATCCACAAACTATGGCAATAACTTACGAACACACGAAAGTGCCAGCAGAAACAGGCCATACGGTCTATCGAGTCTGCTCGATTGAGCAGCTAGTCCTCATCTTGCAGCTGCCCCACCCTTCCCTACTCATAGTTACCACCCCCCAACTCTGTCCCATCCCCTCTTGAAACCGCCCACTGTTCTACTGGACACCACCTCCTGAGACAGAGCATTCCACTTGTCCACCACCCGTTCCATGAAAAATGTCTCCTGATCTCTCTCCTGAATCTTCCCCGCCTCCAATCTCAGCTGATGCCCTCTTGTGTCCCTCCCATCCAAATCTTGAAAATTCCTTCCGCATTAGTCTTGTTTATCCCCTTTAGGTATTTAAAGGTTTCAGTTATATCCCTCCAATCTTTCAGGGAAAACATGTTTGGTTCGCCCAGCCTATCCCCGCAGGATTTTCCCTTCAATCCCTTGAACATCTTTGTTGTCCTACGCTGCACCCCCTCCAACAACCTGATGTCCCTCTTCAGGAATGGGTGCCAGTATGCACACAGTATTCCAGGTGCTGCCTGACCAGTGACCTGTACAGGTGCAGGATCACTGCCCTATTCCTGGAGGAGATGCCCCTCGCTATACACCCCAGCATCTTGTTGGCTTTTGCTGTCGCCTTCTTGCACTGCACCGAGTTGTTCATACTCCCTGTTATAAGCACCCAGAGATCCTTTTCCTCCTTGGTGCTTTCCAACTGTACCCCTCCTAGCTGATAGCTCCTCCCTGGTTCCTGGCTCCAAAGTGCAGTGCCTTTCACTTATTGGTATTGAACCCCAACTGCCATGTTTCCAACCACCCATGTAGTTTGGTCAGGTCTGCCTGCAACCCCATTCACCCTTCGATGTCATCCACCACAGCTCCCATCTTCGTATTGTCTGTGAACAGAGTGATCTTACTCGGGCTCCCTTGTCAGAAATCAGATAAGAATATCCCAAACAGCACTGGTCCCAGTACAGATCCCTGTGGCACCCCACTGGTCACATCCCTCGGTGCTGAGAGCTCCCCCCCCCCACTACCACTCTCTGTTACCTTCCCTTCAGCCAGTTGGTGATCCATTTGACCATCTTTTTCCCACCCCCTATATATATTCCAGCTGCCCCCCCCAGCCTCCCATATGGCACGGAATCAAAGGCCTTGCTGAAATCTAGATACAGGACATCCACCATATGGCCCTTGTCCATTTCTCTGGTCACTCAGTCGTAGTACTCAACTAGGTTTGTCTGGCAGGATCTTCCCGGGACAAACCCATGCTGCTGACTGTCCTGGAGTCTATTGTCCTCCAAAAATGTCGCCACCCACTCTTTTAGAATTGTCTCCATGAGCTTCCCCACAATTAATGAGAAATTCACTGGTCTGTAGTTGCCCGGTTCATCCTTAGGGCCACTTTTGTGAATTGGCATCACATGGGCCATCCTCCAGTCTTGCGGGACACATCCTGTGTCCAGGGAGGTATTAAATGGGTCTGCCAGTGGTCCTGCCAGGATCTCGCCAGTTCCTTAAGTACTCTAGGGTGAATGCCGTCTGATTCCAGTGCCTTGTCCACTTTCAGTGCCCTTAATCTCTCCAGAACCCTGCCCTCTGTGATCCCTGTATCAGTCCACCATTCTATGCCTCCCCTGGAGTATCTGCTCCCTTCTCTCTTTCGTTAACACAGAACAGATGTACTCATTAAGTGCCTTTGCCTGGTCTCCCCCCCCCCTCTCTATCCACCCGCTCTTTCCTGATCCTCACAATCTGGTCATTGTTCTTGTGTCTCTCGTTAACAAACCAGACATTCACAACAGCCCCTTCAGATCTTAGCCTCCTGATGATTCTTTGGGCTCTTCTACACTTCCGACAGTAAGAGGGTCGACCTCCCACTGCACTTTCTTGGCAAGGTGCATGGGATTTGTACAGGGTCTGGAGTTTCTCTAAATTTCTATAAGTAGTCTTTTTCGGAATTTTCTAATAGTGAATTCATTAATTTTGTTACCATGCTTGGTCGTATACATTCTCACAGCACTCATCATGCTGCACGCAGTGGCATGCTTGCCAAATTCACATCTGACAGAGGCAATCAGAAGTCTGACCTCCATCTTTTACTGAGCGGTGGACTGGAAGACTGTAGCCTTCAGACCACATTTTCAGCCACTTGTACTGGAATATCAACTGTTTGCGAGAATACATTGAGGGTGACGTCCAGATGGGAGAAGCCCCACTTAGCAGCATTAGAACATTGCAGGCGGATAATCAATGACATTTTAGGAGATGGAAAGAGCAGGGGATTGCCAGCTCACTGCTCCAACTGAAGTCAGCAGCACAACTTCAACTGTGGCTTTACAATTCAATAAAGTCCCACTGTTCTCATACTAAGAATGTGGGTGAGCAGCTCCTGTTACCAAACTGGGCACCCAGGATTTTTAGGTGCCTAGAAACATTATTTATAGTTTTTTTTTTTAATACATCATTTTTGTGTATTTTTAATGTTTTTTAGTAAAAAAAAAAAATAATGGCAGCCATCACGATCTGTATTTTTTTCTCACAACAAAAATTTTTTATCTTATGCCAAGTAAATCACGACAGTAAGCACTCACAATTGGTATTTTTACCATTTGTGTCAGAAGGCTATCCAAATAATTAACTTTATATCCTTATATCTCTGGAACTATATAACAATTTCACGAAACCTTCGAAAGGCACTATCTCAGAACATGCATTTTCTGCCCTGAAAGTTTTGTGAAAATATTCTACACCATCTAGGCTGTGTGTCACAGCAAAAAAAAAAAAAGTTAAGCATAGGAAAACAAAAAAATATTTTTTCCACTTTTTGTAATTCTGTATCTTGAAAACTGCACAACATGCCATCAGAAAATTTTCAAGTATTGTGACTCTGCCAGCCAGACCAAGCATGCCAAATTGTGGGCTATTTCACTGAATGCTGCCAAAGTTATTAAGGTGCAACTACTAGGGCTTAACATTAAACACCCAACTCAAACCTAACTATGGGGCACTACCACACCCCTATAATATATAATTATATATGGAATAAATGATGGCATAGTGTAGTATGCAAGGAAATAATACAGAGGGGTCGTACAAGCCATAAAGCCACAAGCCCGATGGGCGAGTGGCCTTTATGAGCTTGCTCAGCCCTGAGTTGCTATTTCATGAATATGCCAAGCTTTTCTGTCTTTATTTTATATAATGCATTAGGTTGGACACTTTTTGTTGTATTCTAGGATTTACAGAGTGTTGGGGTGCAGGGTGGCTGTTATATGTGTTGTTGGTGTGGTTTCCAGTGTGTTGGGAAGTACTGTGTTATTACGGGGTTAATAACACATTAAGACAGTGTAATTAGCTAACTGGTATCATAATACATCTTCCCCACACCCCTAGAGCAGAAGCATTGCAAACTGAATTTAACAGACTGAGAAAAATGCAAATGGGATTTTGAAGGATTTGACAAATAACTGTTTTTAATGACCACTGGTGGTGCAGCAGGGCACGGGAATCTATCTTTTTTGCCTACGTGTGCCTGCCAGTGAGTGAGTGAGTAGGCGAGTGTAAAGTAGATTCCTATGTGAGACATAAGGTAACAATGTCTCTCAGTGGGATGGTCTGTGGTCTGTTGGGGTAGGGGGCCTGGTGGTGTCATGCTTCCTTATCACCTCATGAGTCCTACAGCACTGTAGCTTGTCTGTGCACCAGGCATGTGTGTCATAGGGGCATCTAAGGATCACTGACAACTACTCTGAGTCATCATTGTTAGTGTCCCCCAGTGGCTGTGTCATGTGGCCATCTTTCATACATGTGTTGTCAACGCACGTAGAAAACATGAAGAGAAGCACAAGAGGAGAATGTGATATAGTGAAAGAAAAGGGGCAGTTAAATGTTCAGACAGGCCAGTTCCACCAAGTACAAGTTCTGCATGTGGGGGTAGAGAAGGAGCTGGCCATAATGGAACATTTATTTGCTTATTTTCAATGAAATAATGGTCATGGGGCCATTAGGACAAGAGCTGGGCACAGGATAGTACAGCCAAAGAAACCATGGTTCATCAGTGCCCAGACATTCACTGGTTCCAGTCCTACTGCAGTGCCAGCAGTCTTCCCTGCTGTTATACAGTGCATCTGGTGATGAAAACAACCTGAGCAATCCAGAAGAAAACGAGTTTCCCTCGCTCCCTTTTTAAAGTGCTTTTTGTTCAGGACAGAAGTGATCCATCTAGAAATATAAAGTCTAGTTCTCGGAAAAAAAATCATCTTGCATTTGCTGCCCAGTTCCTCAACCTCCTGCCCCCCCCCAAAAAAAAACAGTCACTAGCCACCTCTGAAAACAGCAAGAGGGAAGAGAGTCAAGTGGAAACCCAAACTAGGAGCTCAATTTAATAATCCATGTTTTCTTGGCACACACACATATAATAATATTAATAATCAACACAAAATAAAAACTGTACATTAAATGATGCATCATATCATTTTATACCATATCATATTTTATCAGATTGTATTAGCTCCTCATATATCACATCTGCTGCCCTGCCTGTCCTGCCCAATACTATCCGAAGGTACGCCATTGCACAGTGGCCAAAAAAAGAATTATGGGAATTATATAGCTGCAGGAGGTATACCATATTTGAACAGCCTTACACTGCAGTGTACTTTCTGTATAAAAGCCATCTCCTGATCATGAATATGCATTTTTTTTTTTTAACAAACCTTTCCTGTTCTTGCTGCATTCGTATTCTCTCCTCTTCAGATGACAATACTTCTTGTTCCTTCATTTTACTTGATCCTTTTCGTTCAATCTTGTCAGGCCTGTCATCTTTTCGGTGTTTGCCGAACCTGTAAAGAACAAAAGTATTGTCTGAAAGATAATTCTCTTTTCAGACATCAATTTTCACTGATGTGCCATGGAAACTTCAAACAACCCAATCCTTAGCCATATTTATTTTTTTCTGTTGCTGTTATATTTAAGCAATAAGGCACAACAGGGTGTGGTATATCATGGGATATTGTCACGCCTCAGGTGGTTGGGCACGAGGCTGCAGGCCAAGTGCGTCCAACCACTCGAGAAGTGATAATATCCCATGATATACCACACCCTTGAGTGACTTTTTGCTATTATGAACTGAGTTTGAAGTTTTATAAATAAAAAAATAAACAGGTTTTAAAACGTTTTATGGACGTGTTTTTGGGTGGTGTACGAGTACATTTAAAAAAAATAGTTCTCAGACAGTAGCGAGCAAGGAGGCCGGTGGCGCCGGAGTTTTCTTGAAGCCGTGATGATGTAGCCGATATAATCACGGCTTCAAAGAGCTCTGGGCCAGTTCAGATTCCTCTATTTATGATCCTCAGTTCATAATTATATATATATATATATATATATATATATATATATATATATATATCTTACACTCCTGTGTAGATCATCAGATTAGCATTATACAATTCAGTAAAAAACAAGGTAAACCATTAAAAATTTTGAAAATGTAATACCACTGATAATACAGCTATGTATACTGAAAGTCAGTCATCCAAGCCAGGTACAGTGCTGTACTAAATCTTATAGAGCAACACTGGAATAAAGGGAAGCTACACTGCTAGCAGGTGGCTAGGTAGATATTTCATTCCACTGGGGTTTCCTACAGATGAGGCACACTGATGAGTCCTGGTAGGATGAAACACGTGTCTGTGCCTTCTGTTGGCACCCTTTGCAGACTGTGTGAGAGGCCTTTCGGCACTATGCATTTTTGCTTAAAGTTGAGCCAGCATAATATTTTGCGGTGATTTGCATATTTAGCCACTGATGCTTTGCATTGTGGTGGTATGTGTTATTTTGTATTTCTTTGAAACTTGGCTTCCAGGCCAATACCCTTTGAGGTAACCCTTGCCTCAGTGCTTGTGCACTAAGGTTCAAAGTGGATAATTTATGTACCAGCTTTTCCACTTCCAGTATTCCTACTGATTCTTGCTCAGCTTGCAAGTTAACTCAAATCTGGTAGCAACATCACAGAAACCACTACTACACAGTAAAAGAGACCATCATGCCTTGGGGAAAAATTAGAAATGGTACACAATTGTACCTATATTTCAAGTTTTTATCTTCCCTTCGCTCTATTTTACTAAGGGAATCAGTATGGAAGCAAGATCATTTTCCTTTGGGTTTTGTCATAGGGCTGCAAGTTTGGTTCTTCAAAAAGAATCAAACATCTCAAATTTTGGGTGTTTGATTCTTTTGGACTGTGTCAAACTTTTAAGGGATATAGGTGGATTTTTGGTTCAACAGGTTCACCATGGTTTGAATGGGGCAGACCAGATGAACCAGTCAAACTGTGGACTGCAGGTCGCACCTGAATTCAAGATGTGTCCAGGATCAAAGTGTCTGTGTGCCCCTGTATGTTTTATTTTCTACCCTTAAAATAAATTGCGAGCAGTTTTTTTTTTTTCTAGCTGAATTATTTTTAATACCCCTTTTAAACTCATACAGACCAGACACATTTTAAAGCCAAGCAATGAAAGAAAAAGAGGTGGGTTATTGGTGGGGTATATGATAGTCGCCTTTATAAAAGACTGGGTTTTTGACTGTTTTTAAATACTTACAGAGTTATGTCTTTTTCCTTAGTGTAGAAATTCTGTTTCACTTCTTGAACTGTCAGGGCTACTTGGTCACCTCTGGAGGTATTTCTCTGCCTTTGTGTGCCGCTGCTGCTGGACTGGCCATGTGTGTGTCTGCGCACGTTGTTCTGGGGGATGTATTAATTCACCAGTAATGTACAGTATTTTCCTCACTAATTCCCAGGGTGTTTCTCCTGGCTCTCAACCTTATTATTTCCTGTCTGCTGCACGTTCGGCTCTTAAAATGTTCCTCCCTTCCCATCCCATTACCTGTCAGTATGGTTTATCTCCTTTGTTCCTCTTTTCTCATCTCGGCCCTGATTCCTGCCTTGCTCTTCTCACTGGCTGCATGTCAGTTTATTGTTTTTTTTTTTATAAATCACTGACAAATGACAATTACCCTAATGTTTTGTAATGGGCGAACCAGGGGGAACCATTCAGCTATCTGGCAATGTTTACATGGTTTGATGGTCAACATTTGTGTGGTTGAACTTTGGAAGGTTAGCGCAACCCTAGTTTTCTATTGCTGCCTGTCTACAAGTGAAGTCATAATCTGCTTTTGACATCATAAAGGGGATCAGTTATCACAAAGGGCCCCACACTCAACTTGTGGTGCTGATCCCAATGTGTACTTTGTCTGCAAAAACATTTTGGTTTACTTTCTGTTTAATGTAGTATAATAGATTGTGTGAGACTAATTTATGCTACTACAAATCCCAGAATCCCCTGCAGCTGACATCAGAGCCGTGAGCAGCAGTGTGTGTGTGTGTGTGTGTGTGTGTGTGGGGGGGTCAATAACCTGCATTGTATGTTAGAGCTTTTATAATCTCTGATCAGATGTTTTCTGGTTCTGCTTTTCTTCAGGGGTAAGTGCAATCAGCTGTGACTGTGTCAGCTGCAGAGGATTCTGAGATTTGTTTTAACAGAAGATATCAGCATACAAGTAAGCAAAATTAGTCTGGTACAACCTACTATACTACAGTACACAGAAAGTAAACCAAAATCTTTCTGCACATGAAGTGCACATTGGGACCAGCCCCACACCTGGGTGTGGAGCCCTTTGTGATGACTGTTCCTCAATAATCATTTTCGTGGCAACAACTGGTTTTCATAAAAACATGCTTATGACATCATGAGCAGACAGGCAGCTGGAGGAAAGGAAGTCTAAGGGACAAGAATCCTATTTTCAAGCAGGTGTCCTTAATAATAAATGATAGATCGAGGGAGCGCTCCCAACCAATCGGAGTGTTCCTTTCCTCTGTGAGTGAGACACTCATTCTGTGAAAAGCGTCTCACGTGCAGATGCCTGGGAAATGGGCCTGTTCAGGGCTTGAGCCAGAACAGCTCAGCTTCGCTACTCCCACTCAAGCCAAATGCACGTGAAATCACTCTCACTCAGAAAAGAAATGTGTGTATGTGTGTGTGTATATTTATATACATACATATACATATACATACATACACACACACATATATATATATATATATATATATATATAGACACACACATACAGTATATATTATATATATTATGGGGCGCATAGTTAGGGTTCAACTGTCACATCTATGTTAAACTCAAAACTGTGCACTCTAATAACTTTGCATCTGTTCAACTGAGTCATGTGAAATTCTGCATGCCCCATTAAGAACAAAGGATCTCTTCATGTTGCAAGTTTCATTCTGGTCGGATGTGTAGGTGCGGAGATACGGAGAAAATTACCATGTTTTGTCAAATTCTTTGTCACACTGCTGCACAGAAATGGTGTGGAATTGTGGTCTGAATTTTCACAGTAAACTGGCCTTTGGTCATAAATGTGCCTTTTGAAGATTTGGTGAAAAAATATGAATCAGTTCAAAAGTTATAAAATTGTAAAGTTTCTCATTATTTTCAATGGAAGCAGTTAGATGTCCCATGCGAAAAAGGATCCTTTATCGCAAATGGGTAATCCTTTGCCACAAAAGGGTAATCCTTTGTTGCAAATGGGAAATCCTTTTTCATGTGGTTTCCCTTTTGTATTACAGTTAGTGAGGGAAATAAAATGTAATAACTCCAGAAAATGATATCTCAATTTGAAGCCGAGACATGTAGCTTGCTTATCAGGATCCCCTCAGGTGGATTCTGCAGTTAAGTGGTGGCAAATGGCTTTCAAAGGTTTTTTTTTTTCCACATAATAAATCGTTTTTCATGACTCATAGTACGAAAAAAGATTCTTCTTCGTATCACGTGTCATGAAAAAGGATCCTTGTTCATGACTGCTCAATCCTTTCCCTTGTGTCTAGTAGTACCCTCACCATCCGATGGTCATCCCTTTAGTGGCTTCTATTTTCCCCTGCTGTCTAGCAGAACCCCCCCCCCACCATCTGATCACTACCCTTTGAATATATTGATTCCCTGGTGTCTAGTGGCACCCCCACCCTCTGATTATTGTCCCCATTGTGATTAAGTTTTCCTGGTGTCTAGTGGCACCCACACCATTTGATTTATGCCACCCTTTATTTTTTCCCTGGTGTCTAGTGGCACCCCCCACCCTTCAATTCATGACCCCCTTTTGTTTTGTTTTGCCCTGGTGTCTAATGGCACTCGCCAATGCCTTTCCCTGGCTGAGAAAAAGAAAACAGTCCTCATTGTCTTTTGCTTTTTTTTTTATTCCTAAAATAAGAAAACAGCTCCTCACCGATCAGACACCCCCTACCTCAACCTCTTACTCAGCCTCCATCACCCCACACACCCTCACTCACCTGAACAGGTCCCAGGTTCGAGATCCACTCTCCTGATTGAAGACAAGTATTGCTGTTGGAACTGGTGACTCCAATATGAGAAACTAAGGTAAATGCGGTTCAATGTATTTCAATGGAGGTTTCAACTTTTATGCATAACTCAGTCATTTTTGCAAATGTTGATGCCATATTTTCAACATGGCCTTTTGGGTACCCCACCCCATGAACAGTAGGACTGTCATCACACAACTCCCACCTGAATAGTGATTTTGCAGTCAGCTACAGAAATCACCCTTTGGGGAGGATTTGACAATTTTAACTGACCTTGTTCATGATGTGGGGTCATAAGAAGGCTATGTTGAAAATTTGGGGTCTAAATTATTAAAAATGGCAACGCTATGCCCATTCGTTGCAATTTTGCCATGCATGCTCATAACTCTGGAAATTTTAAATATTTTAACCCCACATTTTTAATATAGTTTATTTATTACCCAATCTCATGTACGTCACAGCTGTCATTTTTCAAATCCTGGCCAAAATCTGTTTTCACACCCGTGGCATGGAATGGCATTGCAGTTGTGTGTATGTAAAGGAAGGGATAAAAGCAACTGAACAAAAGAGTAAACAGGGAGGAGAGGAGGCACTGTGGGTCACCTTGGAGACTGGAAAGGGCACCACAATCCGCACAGGGGTTGTGTACAGACCCCCATGTCAGGGGGAAGGAATGGACAAGGATATGATGGAAGGCATTCTTAGAATGGCAGAGAAAGGGGAGATACTGTTGATGGAGACCTGAATATGCCAGATGTTAACTGGAGCACATTTGCTGCAGCCACATCCAAGACAGGGCCATTCTTGCGCCCTACAGGTGGCAGGCATTAGACACTAGTTTGGAACCCACTCATGAGGGAGCAATCTTAGACCTCGTACTCTCAAATGGGGGCAGTGAGAGATCTCAGATCTAGAAGTGGGTTGCCATCTGGGGACAAGTGACCATCAAACAGTGTGGTTCACGTTAAACTCAGCTACAGAGTCAAGCCATACAAAAGTGAGGGTACTGGACTTTAGGAGGCTGACTTTGGCAAGATGGGAGAGTGCCTCAGAAAAGCACTAGCAAACAGGCTAGAAGGAGGTGTGGAGCAACAATGGGGAATTATCAAACTGCCATCACAGAGGCAACAAGCCTTTGTGTGAAGCAAATAAACAAATCAAAATGAAAGAAAAGCCACTATGGTTCTTAGAGAGGTGGCTGTGAAAGTCAGGAAGATAAAGACAGCATTCGGAGTATAAGGAAACACAGAAGGAGCAGGACAGAGCTGTACCAGTTAAGGCAGAAAGAAGCAGGAGGGAAGTCAGAATAGCAAAGGCCCAAACTGAGGAATAGATAGCCAACTCAGTTAAGAAGGGGGATAAAACCTTTTATAGGTACATCAGCGAGCGTAGAAAGACAAAGGGAGGGATAGTGAGGCTGAATAGAATGAACGGTGGGTGGGCAGAGGAGGACAGTGAAAAAGCAGGAATACTGAACGAATATTTCTGCTCAGTATTCACAAAAGAGGAGGGGGAAGTGCCTAATCCAATTAACAGAAGCACTCTTGATACGAGGGTGATCAGTCCTTTCACAGAAGAAAGGGTTCTGCAAGAACTCCTAAAACTGAAGGTGGACAAAGCAATGGGTCCTGATGGAATTCACCCAGAATTCTAAAAGAATTAAGGAAGGAACTAGTGAAACCACTGGCTACTCTTTTAATAAATCATGGAGGATGGTGTGGTACCCGAGGACTGGAGGAAGGCAGATGTGATTCCCTTCACAAAAGTGGGACCAAGACAGAGGCAGGAAACTACAGACCTGTCAGTCTGACCTCTGTGGTAGGGAAAGTGATGGAGTCACTTCTGAAGGAAAGAATAGTTGAGTACCTAGAGGCCAGTGGGGCACAGGATCCAAGGCAGCATGGGTTCACAGTGGGAAGGTCATGTCAGACGAATCTAATAGATTTCTTTGACTGGGTGACCAAAGTAGTAGACCAGGGAGGGGCTGTGGACATGGCCTACCTAGACTTTAGCAAGGCATTTGACACAGTCCCACACAAAGATTATTAGTCAAATTAACCAGCCTGGGAGTGGGTCCCAGGGGTGGTAGCCTGGGTAAAACATTGGCTGGACAACAGGACACAGAAGGTAATTGTAAATGGAGTCCACTCTGAAGAAATGGCGGTTACTAGTGGGATACCGCAGGGTTCAGTATTGGGTCCAGTCCTTTTTAATGTCTTCATTAGTGACATTGCAGAGGGACTGGAAGGAAAAGTATGCCTTTTTGCAGATGACACAAAGATCTGCAACAGGGTTGATACACAAGGAGGCGTGGAAAGGATGAAAAGGGACTGGCAAGGTTGGAGGAATGGTCAGGCGTATGGCAGCTAGGATTCAATGCAAAAAGTGCAAAATAATGCACCTGGGAAACAAGAACCCAGGAAAGAATACACAATGGGTGGGGAGGTAGTAACAACAACAAAAAGGAAAGGGACCTGAGGGTAATCATATCAGATGACCTTAAGGTTAGCAAGCAATGTGAGAAGGCAGTAGGAGGGCTGGGGGTATACTGGGATGTATAGGGAAAGGCATCAGCAGCAGAAAACAGGAAGTTGTTATCCCTCTGTACAGACAGTTGGTGAGACCCCATTTGAATACTGTGTCCAGTTCTGGAGACCCCATCTCCACAAGGACATAGACAGGATAGAGGCAGTCCAGAGGAGGGCAACTACAATGGTGCAGGGTCTGCAAGAGAAGCCGTATGAGGAGAGACTAAGGAGCTTAATATGTATACCCTTGAGGAAAGAAGGAGAGGGGGACATGAGAGAAAACTTTCAAGTACCTCAAGGAATCAACAAAGTCCAAGAGGGTAGCATCTTTCAGAAAAAGAGACTTGCAAGAACAAGGGACACAATTTAAAGATAGAAGGAGGCGGTTCAGGGCAATGTGAGGAAGAATTATTTCACAGAGAGGTAGTGGATGCATGGAACAGCCTTCCTGAGGAAGTTGTGGGGTCTAAAACTGTGGGAGAATTCAAGAATGCATGGGACAGACATAAGGCAATTCTTGTGGGGGGCAGGAAGACATAGGCTGTTGATTAACTAGGATCTGCGGCCTATCCTGTAGGTAGGGAAATGGGCAGACTAGATGGGCCTAGCGGTCCTTATCTGCCATCAAAGTCTATGTTTCTATGTGTGGAATTATGTTTTGGTGGTGATTCGAAAATTTTCTGTACTGGGTACATGAGATGGGGTAATAAGATGGCTATGCTGACAATTCGGGCACTGTTGTCCTATAAATGGAACAGCATGGCCCTTCCACAGCTAAAGACATTTACACAACTATGGAGGGATGGGAGCACAAGGACCCCCACATGCAAATAAGGATACAATTACTCTATTTCAAAAACTATATATGGGTGGAAGTGCAGGGCCCCAAGGGCCCTGTGCTCTCATAAGCAAATAAGGCTAAGATTACACTATCTGAAAAAGTAAGGAAATTCTTGGCAAAAAATGTCATTAATGCATCAGTTAGGGTTTCAGTGACAAATGTTTGGAAATGTGCTGATAGGGCTTCCAACCCTAACACCCCAACCTAACCGTGCAGGCAGCAACAGGTGTGGGGGGTGTGCCTTGGTGTTGTCAACCCTAACGCTCACCCCCATTCTCCTATACTGTAACCATCTCAGCTAACTTACACATGGAATGGGATGAGCGTTAGAGTTGACAACTCCAAGGCATACCCCCACGCCTGTTGCTGCCTGCACGATGGGGGTTGGGGTGTTAGGGTTGGAAACCCTAACAGCACATTTCCAAACTTTTGTCACTGGAACCCTAACTGATGCATTAATGTTTTTTGCTTGTGTGTGCATTTTACTTTTTTCAGTTTCCCCAGAGGTGTCACCAGCTCATTAAGTACAAAGGTAGAGCCTGTTGTCAGAAAGGCCTGAGCTCAATGAGTAAAGCGAATGAAATGCCCTCTTACCCCTGGGGAAGATGTCATACCAGGTCAGGACTGAAGTGCATCAGTAGGTGTGTGGAGAGCACTAGTCTGTACCTGGTACATCGATAAACCTACCAAAAATAATTCTTTGACAACTTATTTACCCAGGATTGTACAACTGAGATACACTTACTTCTCTTTTTCAGTGGGAGATTTGCCATTATTATCAATTTTATTGCTGGGACAAGGACTGCACAGGGACATTAAATCTCTTGTTCACAGTCACACAAGCAAGTCAGTGGATATGGCAGCCGAGCTCAGCTTTGCAACCTTCTGGTTTACAGTTCTGTGCTTTAATAATTGTTCCATACTGCCTTCTCTATCATTAGAACACACTACAAAAAAAAAAAAAAGTTGGTGGGGGAGGCAGCAACCAAAATAAAAACATTCGGGGAAAAAACTGAGACCACGTTAGAGTAAATAAGACATACTCCATAACTTGGATCCCATTTTTGTTTCGTATGGATGTATACCATCCTCTGTGCTGTGCCACTCTGGTAACAAGCACAAGAATGTTGTATAAGTTAGGAAAAGCTGGACAAGCATACAGCACGGCTTTTTGCAATTCTTTTTTTCCTCCAATTGCCCCCCCCCAAAGCTGATTGGGGATACCATGTCTGCATGCTTCTACTAACCAGGAGGCTGAATGAGCAGTGGCTGACTTCATGTCCAGTTCCAATGTTACACAATATAATCATCCAGGAGGTGGTATGTGAATGCCAAGTGACCCACCCACCTCACCTCCAGGAAACACTAAGTTCCCAGCCAGCCTTGGCAAGAGATTCTACGGCTCGCACATGAACCCCATCTCCCAGGTGGCAGCACAACCTGCTGCTGCACACAACTCGACCAGCATCCAGTATTTGCCTTTTTTTTTTTATTTGCCTAGTTGTTCCATATTGTTTCTTTAAAAGGCTTATTGTTTTCAGACCTTCATTGAACAAAATGATTGGAAAGGCCCACAGATTTCCTAGGGGGAGATTAAGGTTGAGAGAAATGGGTCACTGGCAACTCTGACTTGGCTTTGAACGGCAGATCATAAATTTGGTTCTGTTTTCAGAACTTGGCCAACTTACTTTGATTTCCAGTGCAGAAAGTGAGATGGGGTAAAGTGTACAACAAATGGGGGACCTTGAGATCAGCAAACAAAGTACAGTTACTTAAGAACTTACCGTAACTGTAGATCTTCAAGAGAAGCTCTTGCAGCAGGTAACACATATAGGACTGACGCCACCTGGTGGCGGTTCATGGCAAATTCTTCTCTAGCAGTACCAAGGGGGGGGGGGACGCCCCCCGCCGACATCAGCTCCACCCCCGACATCCCCCATATATAGGAGCGGCGGTCATCATGTGCTCCAGTTCTTGCACGCCAAGGCAAAGTAATACAGGATTGCAAGAGGCGACCTGAGCAGATGGCCTGAACACATGTTCTCCCCTGAACAAGAAAAGGAAGATGGCCGGTAAGGAACAGGCCTGGTCCTGGGGGAAGGAGGGCGGGAAATCATACCTGCTGCAAGATCTTCTCTCGAAGATTTACTGTTACAGTAAGTTCTTACGTAACTGTACTATCTTACTTTGAGAGAAAGCTCTTGCAGCAGGTAACACATATAGGACTGATTCCCAAGCAGTATAAACTTAAGACAACCCTCGGGAGGGGGAGAAGGAAAGCAGGGAGACAGGAGCAGGAGGGATCCCTCAGGAGACCAAGCCCTGCAAGACCGCAAGGCCAAAACCTGCTCTGCATCTGGAAACTATGTCCAGACTGTAATGCCTGACAAAGGTGTGAACAGAATGAAATGTGGTGGCAGCACAGATGTCAGCCACCGAAACCTTTTCATGGCCACAAAGGAGGTAGCAACTGCCCTGGTGGAATGAGCCTTGATAGAGCTATAAGAAGATCGGTTATGTTTCTGGTAACAGAAGGTGATATAGTTAACCAGCCAACATGAAAGCGTTTGCTTGGTAACCAGGCGTCCTAAGGACCTGTGCATGAAGGAAATGAACAACTGATCAGATTTCTTAGCCCTCTTGGTTCTGGACAGGTAGCAGCAGAGCACCCTGTGAACATTCAAAAAATTAAGAAGCGCTTCCCCTTTGTTGGAATATTCCAGATAATACACCGGAAGCTAAACCAACTGGTTCAAAGTGAGCACTGAAACCACTTTAGGCAGAACCTTCAGATTGGTGCGAAGGTCAACCCTATCTCTGTGAAAAATCAAGCAGGGTTCCTTACACAAGGGCTTGAAGCTCTGAAATGCGCCTCACCAAGGTGACAGCCACCAAAAGTAGCATTTTCCAGGACAGAAAATGAAGCTTAGCTTCCATGGCCGGTTCAAAAGAGGGAAGCGTCAGCTTTTCCAGAATGAAAAGCATATCCCAAGGAGGGACAGGATCCCGAACAGGGGGTCTGATGTGTAGAATTCTGCACAGAAAGGCTTTGGATACCTCCAACTGAGCCACAGTCTTACTCTGGACCGGCATATGATAGGCAGAGATGACGGCCAGGTGTATGTTGATGGAGGAGTAATTAAGACCTGACTCCGAGAGGGAAAGCAGGTATTCCAAGACAGTGTTAACTGGACAGACCAGAGGATCCACACCTGTCTGGCTACAGCCCAAATGCAGAAGCATTTCTATTTCATAGCGTAAGTGTCCCTGATGGCAGGCTTGTGCACCTCTGTCAGAACCTGCGCCACCTTGTCTGAGACTCCAAACCTAGATTTAGCTAGGTCTCTAGGAGCCAGGCATGCAGGTGGAGAGAGCGCAGGTTCGGATGAACCAAGGACCCGTTGTCCTGAGACAGAAGCTGGGATGAGATTGGAAGAGGAAGCGGAGGCTCTGCCATTAAACGCTGGAGTAAGGGAAACTAAATCTGATAAGGCCACAGAGGAGCTATCAAGATCATGGTGGACTGTTCTGACTGTGCCTTGAGGAGTACCTTCTTATGTAGAGGGAAAGGGAGAGGGCATAGAGGAATCTTCCCTTCCAGGAGAGGGACAATGCGACTTGCCAGAAAGCTCCAGGCTCTGGACCAAGCGAGCAAAAATTGGGCAGTTTTGCATTGGATTGAGATGCGAAAATGTCTAGCTCTGGTGTCCCTCATCTGGTCTGCGACCTCCTGAAGCAACGCCCACTCATGGGCCTGCAACCTCGTTCTGTGGAGAGCATCGACCAGCACATTCTGCATCCCTGGGACATGAACTGCCAGTATGGAGAGCCGATGTCCTAGCACCCAGTCCCGCACCCTCATGACCTCTGGGCAGAGAGGGTAAGAGTGTGTGCCACTCTGTTTGTTGATGTAGACCACCATGGATGGGTTGTCCAGCTGGATTAGCAGGTGGCCCAGCAGTAGGGCAAAGGCTAAGACCTGAAGAGCATAGAGAACCGCTCTCAGTTCAAGGACATTGATGTGCAGGTTCTCCTCTATTGAGGACCATGAGCCCTGAGACCTGTGGTCCCCAAAATGCATGCTCCATCCCGAGGATGAAGCGTCCATTGTCAGAATCTGGGACAGGGTCCTGACTTGAAACGGAAGACCCACCAGAAGATTTTGGGATGACATCCACCAGCATAGTTCCCCGTGGATTAGCTCTGTGATGCCTATCAAGGCATTCAATTAGTCCTGTGTCTGATCCCAGTGGACGCATAAGGACCAGTGGATGGTCTGCATGTGCAGTCTCGCGAGTGGCACCAAAACTATGGCCACTGCCATGTGGCACTTCGGCCTGAGAAAATGTCTGGCAGGGACCTTTGAGGCTGAAGCGACATGCTGCGCTAAGGCCTGAATGCACCCCCCTCTATCGGAAGGGAGGAAAACCTTACCAAGGGTGGTTTCCAGAAGCGCCCCAATAAATTGGAGTTTCTGGGATGGGAGCAGCTGAGATTTGTCCCGGTTGACCATGATGCCCAGATGCTGGCACAGCGTTAGGGTGTCCCTGACGGTTTCCAAAAGGCGGGGTCTGGAAGGAGCCAGTCGTCCAGGTAAGGGAACACAAAATGGTCCATTCTCTGAAGCGCCATGGTGACAACTGCCAGGCACTTGGTGAATACCCTTGGGGATGACGAGAGACTGAAGGGAAGGACCTTGAACTGAAAGTGCCTGCCTTTGAATCTGAATCTCAAAAACATTTGATGTCTTCTGGCAATTGGGATGTGCAGGTATGCATCCTGCATGTCCAGAGAGGCCAGGAAATCTCCTGCTAAGATCATGTGCAGGAGGTTGGGTAGAGAGACCATGCGGAACCTCCAATAAGAGACCCACTGGTTGAGGTCGCTGAGATCCAGGATGGGTCTGAGATCTCCTGACTTCTTCGGGACCAAGAAGAAGTGGGAGAAGAACTCTGTCTCTCTCTCAGCTGGTGGGATCGGCTCTATGGCGTTCTTGTTCAGCAGGGACTGAATCTCCTGCTGAATGAGAACCATGTGTTCCCTGGGATAGCAGGACGGGGGCAGTGGTCTGTCCAGAGGGATAACGTCGAACTCTATGGAATGCCCAAATTCCACGAGACTGAGAACCCACTGGTCGAAGATCACTTGTCTCCAGGTGTCTGCATAAAGAGAAAAGCAGCCTCCAACCAGCTCTCCCGATGAAATGTCTGGGAGAGGCGGGTCACCTGGATAGTCAGGCATTGGGAGGGGGATGGAGGGCAGCAGCTGCAGGTCTAGCCTGTCGTGAGGTGGCGGTCGAGGAGCCCCTGGCCCCACACCTCCGACCAAAGCCACCACACTGTGGTTGTGCTGGCAGCAGGGCTGCTGAGGCTGTTGTCCCCCATGGCCACGAAAAGGGACTTACGAAACTGTCCCTGTTTCTGGTGACACATGGACTGCATGGTACAGACCGCCTTACCAGAGTCCTGTAGCTTGGAAATGATCTTCTCCGAGTCTTCACTGAAGAGCACCGAGCCTTTAAAGGGAGCATCCAGAAGGTTGGTCAAAACATCTGGATCAAACCCCAAAACCCAGAGCCATGAGTGATGCCAGAGGCAGATGCCAGAAGTGGCCACCCTCACAGAGGTGTCCGCAGAGTCATAGGCTGATCTCAGGATGTGGGTGCCCACATCTGAGCCAGTCTGTAGAAGCTTGGCAAGCTCTGCATGATGTCCAGTCCTTGTTCCCAAACGGCATTCTGGAACTGGACCATGTGGGTTAGGAAATTGAGACTCGTAATACTGCATGTGGCAGAAGAGTACACCTTTTTGCCCAAAGAATCCAGCTGCTTAGACTCCCTGTAGGGCAGCTGGGTGCTCAGGTGTTTGGGCTTCTGCGAATGATCATGAGCTGCTGAAATCACCACCGAGTTAGCGGTAGGGTGTTCAGCCAAAAAAGGATGGTCCTTAGGAGCCTGGTACAGTCTGTGTGCTTTTTTGGGCACAGCAGAAGAGAAGTGAGGACACTTCCAGGTAGCATAAGTGACATCTTGGAAGGTGTCCACCATGGGAGGGATGACCACCGGCTTGGGATCTTTTTGGCAGAGGTATCTGGCCAGATGCAAGTGCTTGGGGTCAAGGGCCTCTGTGTCCCAGCCCATGTTCTACTAGATGTGTCTCATGACCTCCATGATACTGGGGTTGTCAGGAGGGGACTTAGGATGTCCCTCCGGGGTCTCCAGGAACGGAGTCTACATCCGAGTCTGGTAAGGAAACATTGGAGTCAATGTATGACTCAGAAGAGGATGGGGAACGGTGTCTTCTCCTCTTACACCTTCTATCCGAAGAAGGCAAATGGGAGGAGCTTCTTGAGCGAGTCCTCCGGCGCCTCGACTTGTCGGTGTGCTTTTTAGGCGCAACTGGCTCATTACCAGCCTCTTTTCCAGATGGTTCAGAAACCACAATGGTGTCCGGATTAGGGACTACCCCGGTGTCCCAGTTAGGGACAGGAGTAAGGTGAGGCGTGGTGGAGGCAGGGCCACAGGGAGGTCCTGCTTCACCATCTTCCACCAGTGGGAGAACAGCTTCCTTGACCTGCGCCATGTTAAGCCTGGGAGACCCAGGTGCAGGAGAAGCAGCCATGCCAGAGCCTTCACCAGTTCCAGCATCGTGGGCAACTGGCATCGGATTAGGCGCACCGGCACCAGTATCTGGGATAACCGGCGTTAGTCTGATGGGCGATGACAGAGGGACGTAGGTTACCCCATCATCAGGCTCTGACGGCAGGCGGGCCAGCATCTGCTGAGGAGAGGGTGTGGCCTCAGAGCTGACGTCGGGCCTGGCCGGATAAGCTGACATTCAGAGCACTGTGACCGGTGGTGGCATTACCCTGGCCAGTGGCAGGGTGGATGCGGGCAGAGTGACGTCGGAGCGGTGGTCCGGCACACATTTGTCCCCAGAGTCCGACGGACATCCCTCTGAAGATTTGGACTTGGAACGGTCGCAATGCTTATGCAGCTTGTCCAACGAATGCCGTACTGCAGCCGGGGGCTGATGGTGGTCGGAATCCTTTAATTTGGGCAGTAGGGACGAGGCTCTACCGGCCGAAGACCTGGAGGCCTTACTCGACTCCTGGGAGTTGGCCGCGGATAAGGAGGCCGAGCGGGAGGCAGACTTACCTTGGCCCACAGAAGATGATTTTTCAGTGGGCAGGCACAATTTAAGAGGCTGCAGGGTTGTCCCAGAAGACTTTTGAGTAAAGTCAGAGGCAGAAGCGGGCGCTTGAGGGTCGTAAGGTGGGAGTTGTGACCGGAGGAGCCAGATCTGGAGGCCAAGTGGAAGCCTGTGGACCTGGGCCTCAAGTGAGACCTCTCCCATTCCCTGCAGTCGCGGTGCTTCTCCTTGTGGTGCTTTTTGCAAGTCGGCAATGGTTCTGATTCCCCCGAGGAAGAAGCTCTCTCCATAGCGGCCAACTTAGATTGCGCGAGGTAGGCCGAAAGGGACTTTTGCCACCTGATGCGAGTCCTGCTATTGAAGGCCTGGTAATGGGAGCAGGCGCTGGTGTCGTGGTCGGAGCCTAGGCAGTAAAGACAGGAGGAATGGCAGTCTTTCAAGGGACTCTAGCGCCCACAGAAGCACTTGTTAGGGTGCTCCTTCGAAGAAGCTGACATAAGTCGAAAAACAGCGAAAAAATCGGTGGAGAATAGTAAAGGAGTGGTCGGTACTGACAAGTGGTAGCCGAACGTGAACTAACCCGAGCCAACGGTGGCAAAGCACTAGAGTATGTGGGGACCACCCCTCCTATATATGGGGGACGTCAGGGGTGTAGCTGACGTTGGTGGGGGGGTGTTCCCCCCTTGGTACTGCTAGAGAAGAATTTGCCGTGAACCGCCACCAGGTGGCGTCAGTTCTATATGTGTTACCAGCTGCAAGAGCTTCCTCTCGAAGTAAGATTGTGAATTACTGTAGCCTTCTTGTGTCAGGTGCTGTTGCCATGCACCTACTGTGGATTACAGTCTGTGGTGGTGTGACGGAGTCTGCAAAACCCACCAAGACTGCCACAGTCCAGTGTGAGCTACAATGATGGTTACTAATCATTGCTGAACTCAAGTTGTACACCCTCCTGCAGTCTCTGCTTTACATCCTTGCCAATTACTTTATATTCTCTGGCTCCATTAACTTTCAAATAATTAAGGAATAAGACATGACAGAGGTGGGATTATGCTAAATTAAGGTACTGACTGGTGGGTTGGAGTCGTGAGCCCGAAGGGCAAGAAACTTCAGCCACTAGGAAGTGCACTGACAAGCATAATTCCTCAACGGAACTGCCTTATTCTACATACAAAATGTTTAGTAAAGCTAGTTGTTTAGCAATGCAGTAATGTTGCAATTTGGTGCTATATCTTTAAGGGGGAGCAGCCATCACTAATAGCCCTAGACCCAAGTATGGGGATGGTTCTAATTTACACTTTCTGTGCAAAATCTTTTTTCTTTACTTAATGTTTACTGCAGTATAGCAGACTGCATGAGACTGATTCTATGATTTGTAAGCTGACATTTTCTGTCACTACAAATCCCAGAATCCCTTGCAGCTGACATCAGAAGAGGGCTGCAGAAGGGGAGATTCAATAGCCTGCAATGTATCTTAGAGATTTTATTACATTTTTATCTTTTGTTCGCTGGATCTACTATCCTCACTGGGTTAAGTACAGCCTCAGAGGACTGTACTTAGCCCCAGGAGAAAGGCAGGACTGGCAAACATCTGATCATGGATTATAAAAGCTCGAGCATGTACTGCAGGCTATTGAAAATCTCCCACTGCTGCAGCCTCCCCTTGATGTCATCTGCAGGAGATTCTGGGATTTGTAGTTCTAGAAAATGTCAGCTTGCAAGTCAGCAAAATATTGCAGTAAGCAGTAAGTGAAAAAATGTTTTTGCATACAAAGTGCATATTGGGACCAGTTCCCCCTTAAATGGACAGTTTTAGGACATCAACATCAATTGCATATGCAGCAGTGAGTAGACTGCATCTGGACTGCTTCACTTTGATGCTATATCCCTAACAGTCAGAAACAAAAAGGACCTCGCTCAGTGATGATGGAGAGAGCACCACAATCTTAGATAGTCTGAAAAACAAACAAGCAGAGTTTATTTATAAATGGCAAACAGGTACACAAACACCTAACATTCCCTGTCACTTCTGGTGAGCTTTCTCATGTGATTCAAGCATTTATTTCTTCTGTGACAAATGTCCTGTCTTGATGGCTAAACAGCTGAATTTTATGGGATTATGTTGGACAGTGTATTTTCTATGTTCCTGAGGGACAGTAATATTACAGATCAGGGAGACGCTGATATTATGGCAGCGAGCAATAATTTTGAGGGTTCTTAGGGCAGGCAATGATAGTACAGTTACATAAGAACTTACTGTAACAGCAGACCTTCGAGAGAGGTTCTTGCAGTAGGTTATCACATATAGGAGTGTGCCCTCTGGTGTCAGAACCGCAAGGCAAACGTTTCCAGCAGTGTCTGGTGGGGAACCACCCACCCAATGTCACGTGACAGACGTCAGCGTGACCCTATATAGTGGGCAGTCCCCATGCCCGCCTTCCAGTTCTCCCGCCGGAGATCCAAGGAGGATGAGACAGGAGAAAGGATGAAATACTGGAGCCCGGTTCAGAATGGCTAAAAGAAATGCAGAAAACTGGGGGAAGGAGGAAGGGAAAAGGCGACCTACTGCAGGAACCTCTCTCGAAGATCTACTGTTACGGTAAGTTCTTGCGTAACTGTACTATCTTACTTCAACAGGGTTCCTGCAGTAGGCCATTACATATAGAACTGAATCCCAAGCAGTCACTCAGAGTGAGACTGAGAGAGTCACGGGACGAGGAGCAACAGAAAGACAGCACCAGACCAGCCTAAGACAGTAGGCCCTGCAAGACAGCGAGGCCGAACCTGGCCCTGTGCCTAGAGGCAATGTCCAGACTGTAGTGCTTCGTGAAGGTATGGATGGAACTAAAAGTTGCTGCCGCACAGATCTCTGCTGCAGAAACATTCCGCAGGAATGCCGTAGAGGTAGCCATGCCTCTAGCAGAGTGACCTCTAACCTACCCTGGAAGAGGTTAGTTGTACTTCTGGTAACAGAAGTGAATGCAGTTACTTAGCCATTTAGAAAGGTACTGTTTAGAAACTGCCGATCCCAAGGATTTGGGGGCAAAGGAGGCAAAAAGCTGATCAGATTTTCTGGACTCCTTAGTACGATGAACATAGCATCTGAGGATTCTGTGAACATCCAAGGTGTGAAGGAGATGCTCCCCCTGCTTGAATGAGCAAGGTAATAAACCTGAAGTTCAACCATCTGGTTTAAAGTGAACTTGGAAACCACCTTGGGAAGGAACTTAGGCTTGGTACACAGGACCGTACAGTCCTTGTGGGAAAACCAAATAAGGCTCCTTATGCATCAGGGTCTGAAGCTTGGAAATCCTACGAGCAGAAGTAATGGCAACTAAAAATAGCACCTTCCAAAAAGGAAGCACATGTCACAGCTCATCGCTGGTTCAAAAGGAGGAAGCGTAAGCTTCTCTAGCACAAAATTCAAATCCTGAGGTGGGGTGGGGTTACGAATGGGAGGTTTTAGGTGGAGGATCCCCTTCAAAAAGGTTTTAGAGACCTCCAACTGAGCCACGGTTTTCCCCTCCAAATGGTAGGCCGAGATGGCTGACAAGTGAACATTAAGGGACGAATACAACAGACCCAAATCAGACAGGTGAAGGATGTACTCCACGATCTGAGGAGCAGAGCAGGTAAAGGGATCCAAGCCTTTGGAAGTCGCTCAAATGGAAAAACGCTTCCATTTCGTGGCGTAGGTGGATCTGGTGGAGGGTTTTCTGGCTTCCACCAGGACCTGAGCGACCTTTTGGGAGACCCCAAAAGTGAGCTCTGATTATGTCTGAAGGAGCCACGCATGAAGATGCAATGTCCTGAGTCCTGGATGTACTAACCTGTATTGATCCTGAGTCAACAGGTCATGTCTGACAGGTAAAGGAATTGGGGTTTCCACTGACAGTTGCTGCATTAGCGGAAACCAAATTTGCTTCGGCCAAAGAGGAGCAACTAGAATCATTTGAGCTCCCTTTGCCTGGAGTTTGAGAAATACCCTCTGAAGAATGAAAAAGGAAGGGAAGGCGTACAAGTACTTCCCTGTCCAACATAGTGACAATGTGTTGTGCCAGAAAGTTCCAGCCTCTGGAATGAGTGAGCAAAAGCTAAGAAGTTTTGCATTTGATGGGGAGGCAAACAGATCGATTTCTGGGTAACTCCACCTCTGGAAGAGTGTCTGCTACCTCCTGACTTAATTCCTATTCATGGGCAAGGGATGACATCTGACTGAGGCTGTCCGCCAGGATGTTGTGAATGCCTGGAATGTGCACGGCTGTGAGAAACAGGTCATGCTGGACGATCCAATTCCACACCCTCATCACCTCCCTGCATAGGAGTACGATCGGGTGCCTCCCTGTTTGTTGATGTACCAGACTACCGACATACTGTCTGTCTGGATTAGCAGTATTCCTCTCGATAGGATGGTCTCAAAAGCCTGAAGGGCATAAAGAACTGCCCTTATCTCCAGAATGCTGATGTGCAAGGACATTTCCGGTTGGGACCATGAACCCTGTGTCCGATGGTCCCCCATGTGCGCTCTCCAACCCAGGCATGAAGCATCTGTGGTGAGGGTCCATACGGGAGGTGGGACTTCGAAAGGGAAGTCCCTTGGGACAGAATCAGAGGGTGTAGCCACCATTGTAGATCCCTTTTGACTGCTCTGGAGACCAGAATATGGTGGTCCAGATCGTCCAAGTGCTGATCCCACTGGGGGTGAAGAGTCCACTGTGAGATCCATATATGCAACCTGGCTAAAGAAACTGTGGTGACAGAGGCTGCCATCAGGCCCAGCAAGCGTAGCAATGCTCTGGCCGGAAGAGATCTGGATGAGATTACCAGAATGACCTGCTCTCGGAGAGTCTCCACTCTGTCTGAGGGGATAAAAGCTCTTCACTGGACCGTATCCAAAACCACCCCTATGAATTGAAGGTTCTGAGAGGGGGTTAAAGATGACTTGAGGAGACTGACTGTGATTCCCAGTCAGGAAAAGAGGTCCAGGGTAACTGAGAGGGGGTCCAGAAGGCTGTTCCTGGATGGAGCTGAAAGTAGCCAATCATCCAGGTAGAGGAACACCGCTATACCCTGGTGGCATAAGGTCGCTGTCACCACCACTAGGCACTTGGTAAAAACCCTGAGTGCCAAGGAAAGGCCAAAGGGGAGGGCTGTGAACTGGAAGTGCTCCCCCTGGAAACAAAACCACAGGAAATGGTGGTAGCCAGGGAAGATCAGGATATGCAGGTAGGTGTCCTGCATGTCCAGAGCACAGAGCCAGTGATTCTGCTGCAGAAGGGGCAGGAGGCTCTGAACAGTCAGCATGCGGAACCTCTTGTACTCGATGAAGAGGCTCAGACTGCTGAGGTCCAGGATTGGTCTGAGGTCGCCCGTCTTCTTAGGGACCAGGAAGAAGTGGGAGTAAAACCCCTTTCCACTCTAGGTGACTGGCATGGGTTCTATTGCTGCCTTTCATTCCAGAGTCCTGATCTCCTCCTTGATCAACAGGGCTTTGTGCGGGGAGTAGTGGGAGCAACCAGGAGGAGAGTATGGTGGAAGCTCCAGGAACTCTAGCATGTGCCCTTGCAAAATGAGCTGTAGGACCCACACATCCTAGGTGATGACCTCCCACTCCTGGACGTGAAGGGAGAATCTTCCCCCACTGGCTCCATGCTTTGAAGTGGAGGGGAGGGGAGGGAAGCCTGGGTGAGTCAGGAGGCAGAGGGGCAGGGGGACAAAGGCTCTGGGTTTTGGCGGCTGGTGGAGAGGAAAAGGAAAAGCCGGTGGCTCGCCTTTTGTTCTGTTTCTTAGGGGGCGCTTGCTTCCCTTGACGCTTGAACTCACGCCGAAAGGGCTGCTTCTTGGCCCTATACATAGAGCGGCGTGACCTAAGGGCCTGACCACTGTCCTGGAGGCCCATGATCAAGTCTTTGGTGTCCCCTCCGAAGAGGACTGATCCTCTAAAAGGAGGGTCCTGAATGGCTGCTTGCACGTCTGCAGAAAGACTCGAAATACGCAGCCAAGTGTGCCTCCTGAGGCTAATGACAGCAGCCGAAGAGTGGGCCACCATGCCCACTGAATCACAGGTGTCCCTGAGAGCATGCCTGCACAAAATCTTTGAGAGACAGAGATCCTCAGCGATCTCCATCTTAAGGTCAGAATCCTCCAGGGAAGAAATCTTGTCCTCCAACTTAGCTAAGGTGGCCTTTTAAAAGACACCATATGTGCCACATAGTTTAATGAGCGCAGGACACAAGTGGCAGAGGAGGAGACCTTTTTGCCATACTGCTCCAATTGTCTGGACTCCTTGTCCAGGGGAGGGATGTGCTCATGTGCTTGGGGTTAGTCGAGTGGCCAAGAGTGGCAGTAATAACTATTGAATCTACCTTAGGGTGCGAGTCCAGTAAGGGAACGCCTTTCGGAGAGCGATATATCCTGTCTGCCTTTTTAGGGACAGCAGGAATGGAGTACGGCAATTTCCAGATAGTGGATATAAGGTCCTCACGTGGAGCTATCCAAGGAGGAACTGGAATGGGGGAGGCAGCCTCTAAATCTAGATGCTCTGCCAAGCACTTCTGCATAGGGTCCAGATCCTCCGCATTCCAATCGCTCGTCTGTTGCATTATGCAGAGGAGTTCCATAAAAGAAGGGTCCTCCAGAGGGGACTTAGGAGACTTTTTGCCAAGGAGGAAAGGATAGCACTTCAGAGGAAGACTTAGACATGTCAGCTTCAGAGTCAGGGGCTCCTCACCCTCTGGACACTCAAAGTCTGGAACAGGGATATCCTGAGGGGGTAGTAACCGAGACATGCACTGTATGACAAGGGGCAGGGGATGGAGGAGTCGGGGGAACTACATCCTAACTAGGAAGCATACTTTCCAGGTCAGAAAAGAGCTGGAACCTTGCATCCTTCCACCATGACTGGTTCAACGTTTCGAAGTCTGGTTGTGGAGGAGGAGTCAGGTTAGCTAGGGGTGAAAAAAATTATCTCCCGAACCCACAAAGTGAGTGGGGGTACCCTTGAAAATATGGGTATCCTTGCTGGTACCCAGGAAAAAAGCCTTGGGAATAATGAGGCATTGATGGGCCCGACGGTGGAGGAAGGAATGCCTGATCTCCAGAAAAATGCCCAGACGGTAGGTCTTGCCTTAGAGGCCTGGATAGGCCAGGATAAATAACCGACATCACAATAGTTAATGTCAGGATAGTCATCGAAAATGGAATAAACGTAGGGGCCCCTGACGTGGGGTTAGCCGACATTAGACCCAAAGAGGTCAGACCCTGCGTGAGAGGCCTATCGTAGGGCCCTGATGGAGGGAGCAGACGCAAGGTACCTGACGGTGCTGCTGGCATTAAAAAAGGGGCAGCAGGCAGGAGGTGGCCTAACATCAGAGTAGCTGACGAAGGATGAGGATCCCTCGGGGGGGATCTGAGGAACCGACGTAGAGGTGGGCAAAGAGAGAACCACTTCTAGGTGTCCTTCTTCCTCCTCTCTCCCAGGCGTAGGCTGTGGGGCAGGGGAAACCACTGGGGGAGGTGGAGAGGAAGTCTCCTGGCCAGGCAAAGCCCATGGGGAGGGCTGACTCGGGGAAATCAGAACACTCTGCTGGACATTGGGTGAGATGGCGTGAGCCCACGATGGGAGAGCAATGCCTGAGTGGTCGTCAGAGATGGCCAGCTTACTGGGTGAAACCACAACCAGGCAGTGGAAGGTGGAACCCTTGACCAGCTTACCGGTCGCAGCTGAGCAGAAAACTGACTACTTTTGGGTGGAGTCCAACTTATTGGCAGCCAGGCAGGCCCCAGAGGAGCCGGGGTCCGACTTACCAGCAAGTACCAGGCATTCACTGGAGGAGCCAGAGGGCTACTTACCAATGGAGATAGGTTGAAAGACGGCGGCACTGGAGGTTGTCCCGGAAGCTGCCTGGGTCACCACGAGGGTGGACAGCTGGGAAAGGGCCTTGCTGGTCGAAGGCTTGCTAGCTAAGGATCAGTCCTGGTCCTCATGGCGCTCCTTTTCTCTGTGTCTCTCTTTTTCTTTTTTCTTCTTCTGTTTATCTGAAGGGGAAGAAGCTGAGTCCAGAATTTTTTGCATCTCCTTCTCAAGAGAAGTCATTCTAGACTTAAGGAGATGGACCTCCAGAGCCTGCTGTCATCGTTTGCGAGTGGCCTGGTTGAAAGGCTGGCAGTTGGGACAGGCCATGATGTCGTGATCTGGGCCTAAACAAAAGAGGCAGACACGGAGGCCATCTTTGTGGGGAATTTGGCCCCACACTTGGTACACTTCTTCTTTGTCTTTGGAGGAGTTGATGGAGAAGACAATGTGCCAACTTCAGACCAGAATACGATGAAAACAAGAAAATGGTGGTTGACAAAGCTGCATGATAACACAAGGTACTAACGCCGGTCGACAGCGGGAAAGAACTGGAAGGTGGGCTTGGGGACCGCCCACTATATAGGGTCACACTGACGTCCATCACGTGATGTTGGGTGGGCGGTCCCCTGCCAGACACTGCTGGAAAAGTCTGCCATGCAGTCCTGATGCCAGAGGGTGCAGTGCTATATGTAATAGGCTATATGCCACTGACTTTCAACCTATCTCCATCGGTAAGTCGCCCGCTGGCTCCTCCAGTGCTATATGACCAGGGGACGGAGCTGGATGTCATTGCCCACCTAGGAACAAATGACCTGGCTAAGAAAGGGATTAGAGAAGTGCAGGAAGAGTTTGTGGAATTGGGGAAGGGCCTTAGTCAAGTAGCACGCACGGTAACCTTCTCGGAGGTGCTACCCATCTATGGCATAGGAGAGGCTAGGTGTTCCGCACCATGGGATTCAATCAGTGGTTGAAAAACTGGTGTGGAGCTCAGGGATTTGGCTTCATTGGGGACTGGGGGTCCACCTGGAGTGATGCAAGCCTATACTGGCATGATGGGCTGCATCTGTCCGGGAGGGGAACCAGGATCCTAGGTGATAGGTTTAAATGCTTCATTGGCAAGCTTTTAAACTAGCCAAGGGGGGAGGCACTGGAAAGGAGCAGGAGAATCCTAGCCCCCCAAATAATCACGGTAGTAAGTGCAGCAAACACCAACATAGAGGTGTCAATAGGGAGAAGGGCAGGGGTAAATGGAGAAAGTGACAAAGGCAAGAAGGACAGGGATGGGGCAAAAGGGAGTAAGGCCAGCAGGAAATGGAGGGTAATTAGTACCAATGCCCGTAGTCTGGGCAACAAGCTCCCTGAGCTGATGGCCTTAATGGAAGAGGGATGCCTGGATATTGTAGCAGTCACAGAAACATGGTACACAGAGAACCATGACTGGGATGTTAACATACCAGGGTACATAACCTACAGGAGAGACAGGCAGGGGAGAAGAGGGGGAGGAGTAGCTCTCTATGTAAAGGAAGGGATAAAAGCACTGAACAAAGAGTAAACAGGGAGGAAAGGAGGCACTGTGGGTCACCTTGGAGACTGGAAAGGCACCACAATCCCACAGGGTTGTGTACAGACCCCATGTCAGGGGAAGAAATGGACAAGGATATGATAGAAGGCATTCTTAGAATGGCAGAGAAAGAGGAGATACTGTTGATGGGAGACCTGAATATGCCAGATGTTAACTGGAGCACATTTGCTGCAGCCACATCCAAGCGAGGCCATTCTTGATGCCCTACAGGTGGCAGGCATTAGACAGCTAGTTTGAAACCCACTCGTGAGGGAGCAATCTTAGACCTGCGACACTCTCAAGCGGGGCGTGAGAGGATCTCAGATCCAGAAGTGGGTTGCCATCTGAGGACAAGGGACCATCAAACAGTGTGGTTCACGTTAAACTCAGCTACAGAGTCAAGCCATACAAAAGTGAGGGTACTGGACTTTAGGAGGGCTGACTTTGGCAAGATGGGAGAGTGCTTCAGAAAAGCACTAGCAAACAGGCTAGAAGGAGGTGTGGAGCAACAATGGGGAATTATCAAAACTGAAATCACAGAGGCAACAAGCCTTTGTGTGAAGCAAATAAACAAATCAAAACGAAAGAAAAAGCCACTATGGTTCTCAAAAGAGGTGGCTGTGAAAGTCAGGAAGAAAAAGATAGCATTCCGGAAGTATAAGGAAACACAGAAGGAGCAGGACAGAGAGCTGTACCAGTTAAGGCAGAAGGAAGCAGGGAGGAAGTCAGAATAGCAAAGGCCCAAACTGAGGAAAAGATAGCCAACTCAGTTAGAAGGGGATAAAACCTTTTATAGGTACATCACGGTAGAAAGACAAAGGAGGGATAGTGAGGCTGAATAGAATGAGCGGTGGGTGGGCAGAGGGGACAGTGAAAAGCAGGAATACTGAACGAATATTTCTGCTCAGTATTCAAAAGAGGAGGAAGTGCCTAATCCAATTAACAGAAGCACTCTTGATGGGGGGTCGATCCCAGTCCTTTCACAGAAGAAAGGTTCTGCAAGAACTCCTAAAACTGAAGGTGGACAAAGCAATGGGTCCTGATGGAATTCACCCCAGAATTCTAAAAGAATTAAGGGAGGAACTAGTGAAACCACTGGCTACTCTTTTAATAAATCATGGGAGGATGGGGTGGTACCCGAGGACTGGAGGAAGGTGGATGTGATTCCCCTTCACAAAAGTGGGATCAAGACAGAGGCAGGAAACTACAGACCTGTCAGTCTGACCTCTGTGGTAGGGAAAGTAATGGAGTCACTTCTGAAAGAAAGAATAGTTGAGTACCTAGAGGCCAGTGGAGCACAGGACCCAAGGCAGCATGGGTTCACAGCGGGAAGGTCATGTCAGACAAATCTAATAGATTTCTTTGACTGGGTGACCAAAGTAGTAGACCAGGAGGGCTGTGGACATGGCCTACCTAGACTTTAGCAAGGCATTTGACACAGTCCCACACAAAGATTAATAGTCAAATTAACCAGCCTGGGAGTGCCCAGGGTGGTAGCCTGGTAAAACATTGGCTGGACAACAGGACACAGAAGGTAATTGTAAATGGAGTCCACTCTGAAGAAGGGGAGTTACTAGTGGGGTACCAGAGGGTTCAGTATTGGGTCCAGTCCTTTTAATTTCTTCCTCAGTGACATTGCAGAGGGACTGAAGGAAAAGTATGCCTTTTGCAGATGACACAAAGATCTGCAACAGGGTTGATACACAAGGAGGTGGGAAGGGATGAAAAGGGACTTGGCAAGGTTGGAGGAATGGTCAGAAGTATGGCAGCTAGGATTCAATGCAAAGAAGTGCAAAATAATGCACCTGGGAAACAAGAACCCAGGGAAGAATACACAATGGGTGGGAGGTAGTAACAACAACAAAGGAAAGGGACTGGGTAATCATATCAGATGACCTTAAAGTTAGCAAGCAATATGAGAAGGCAGTAGGGAGGGCTGGGGGATACTGGGATGTATAGGGAGAGGCATCACCAGCAGAAAGCAGGAAGTTGCTATCCCTCTGTACAGACAGTTGGTGAGACCCCATCTGGAGTACTGTGTCCAGTTCTGGAGACCCCATCTCCGCAGGACATAGACAGGATAGAGGTAGTCCAGAGGAGGGCAACTAAAATGGTGCAGGGTCTGCAAGAGAAGCCGTATGAGGAGAGACTAAAGGAGCTTAATATGTATACCCTTGAGGAAAGAAGGAGAGGGGGACATGACAGAAACTTTTAAGTACCTCAGTGGAATCAACAAAGTCCAAGAGGGTAGCATCTTTCAGAAAAAGAGACTTGCAAGAACAAGGGGACACAATTTAAAGATAGAAGGAGGGCGGTTCAGGGGCAATGTGAGGAAGTATTATTTCACAGAGAGGGTAGTGGATGCATGGAACAGCCTTCCTGAGGAGGTTGTGGGGTCTAAAACTGTGGGAGAATTCAAGAATGCATGGGACAGACATAAGGCAATTCTTGTGGGGGGTAGGAAGAAATAGGCTGTTGGTTAACTAGGCTCTGCGGCCTATCCTGTAGGTAGGGAAATGGGCAGACTAGATGGGCCTAGCGGTCCTTATCTGCCGTCAAAGTCTATGTTTCTATGTAATGACCTACTGCAGGAACCCTCTCGAAGTAAGATAATATCTTACAGTATGTCCCTCTTATTCCCCTATATATTAAATACCCAGACAAGGTGTTTACTTCTAGCATGGCTAACAGAGTGGAGGCTTTCTTTCCTGAGAAGATTAAAACTGTCCTGAATGGCTTTATCCCTACCAGCCAAACCAAAAGCAGAGCTAGATGGGCTGGGGAAGGGGGGTAGCACTCACCCCTTGTAGCACTCCAGGCTGTGTAGTAGCCCCCCAAGCCTATGCACCAAGGCTAAACTGATGGTCCTTTTTGCACATGGAGGGGAGACAATGTTACTGCCAGTGGCTGTTGGGGTGGGGGGGGCATAAAATGATCATATGTAGTGCCTTACATACAGAGTGCATCCCATGGTGCTTTTCAATATAGGACATGCAGAGGAGAAAATGCTGTTGCCAGTGAATGGTGGTGGTGGTGGTGGTGGTGGTTGGGGTGAGGGAGGGAGGAAAGTGGTTTCATATGGTGCATCACATAGCGCTTTTCAATCCAGAACATGGAAGGGAGAAAATGTTGTTGCCTTCGATCATACCCAGGTCAGAAGCAGGGAACTGGCTTTATATTACGTCTTAAATACAATTGTATAGCATCACACAGTGGAAACTGGAGAAGAGGTGGGTGTTGCACTGTTAATGTTCAATCCATTGGTTAAGCTCTCCTTAGGCCTGACGCCTAACCTATTTTCCCGACTGTGCTTGGATATTAGTTAGTCTGGTTATAGACTGGGGGGGTAAACATGGTTAAACATCTTGTTTGTCCAAAGTTGCCTGTACTTGTAACTGATTTGTTGTTACCATTATCTGCTTGTCTATGACTCGCATTTGCACTTGTAACTGATTTGTTGTTACCACTGTCTGCTTGTCTATGACTTGCATTTGTAATTGTAACTGATTTGTTGTTACCACTGTCTGCTTGTCTATAGGTGCTTTTACACACAGGTCTGTAAAACGAAATAAACGTTACCAGTGTGGCGCCGATGTACTCTGTTGCGTTCGGGTTTCCTTTTACACCCCTGCGAGTATTCTGGCTAATCCCACCTCCATTTGTTTCGGCTCCCCCAGAGTTTGCTGCTCTAATGGCAGTTTCTGCAGTGGTACGGAATGGCTGTTTTACACAGCCAGATCAACGCAAACGCTGCGTTAGCAAACCGCAAGTGGCAAGAAGCAGAGTTTGCGGTTTGGACGAACGTTCACCAAGTGAACGAAACAAATGCTTTTCACACACAAGGGATGTAATGGAATACTGTTTCCGTAACAGTTATTGCATTACATAGACCTGTGTGTAAAAGCACCTTATGACTCGCATTTGTACTTGTAAGCTGATCTGTACTTTTATCACTGTTTGCTTGTCTATGCCTATTGCATTTTATATTGCTTGTTGCCAATTGCAGTTGTTTACGCTTTGGTTATCTGTTATTTTTTTCTGCTCGTGCCGTTTGGCCTGGGTCATGCCTGTAAATGGTCCTTTGGATCAGAGCACTTTACCCAGTTAACAAATTCATTAATAAATAAATGCATTATACTGAGGTCTCTCCTGCCCACTTCTGGTGGCTTTTCTGGTGGACGTTAAAGAGCCTTGGTATATATCATATGAGTAGAAGTTTCTCTGGTGTCCTTTCCAACATTCCTCCAGTCAATAAAACAGGTCCATGTAACACCACCCACCCCCAATATACATTTCAGGACACACCTGGAAACAAACTGTCAGCTCAGTGTGCCTTATAAATAAAAACAAAATAAACAGATGAAAAGGACAGATTAAGCAGCAGACTACAATGCATTTTATTAACAGACCCAAGCTGCCTGCTGCCATCTTGAAGACCACGGCTGATAAACATGCCACCCCAGTTACCAAACCAGGCTCTGCAACCAAGTCAAACACATAACTACATAAGACATATGCTGCATGTAGTTCGTCATATCCAGAGACTACATCAGTAAGTCCTTATTAGTGGTTCTCAGATTGGAACTCAGCAGTGCAAACTGGCTCTTTATACTGACAGTACTGTCATTTATCTGTCCAATCCCTCCTGTATATTGCCTACTTTTATATATGGCTTAACCCTGATGTTTTTTTTCCCCCTCAGGGCAGAAATTAGACAACCAAGACATAGGTTCTGTTGTTTAAAGTATGCTTTACCTACAGAGTTAAAGTGAGCAGTCCATATAATGGGATATGTAGAGTCTGATTTCTAAGTAATTTCGGGATCCTTTTTTCAAAAAATGTTTACCCTGCTGTTTCATGGACTGAAAAAAGAGCTTGTCCAGGGTGCACTCTCTCCCTTTTTCTTTTTCAGAGGATGAAAGCCATACCTTTTTCATTCATGGTTTTGGTCTTTGACTGAATCTTATTATAAGAGACATGCTAGTGGATCTATCCTGTTTCTTAAAAACAAATTTTTTTATTATTTGTATCCTTGACAGTACTAACTGCAGAGTCTATTAGGCAATAAACTATGCATTATTTACTGGAACAATATCTACAGTTATAAAATGGGTAAGAACATTTGTATAATAATATGACTGGTCTACAGTAGTCACAATGGTTGTAGTTGTTTTCTAAGAATCTCACAATTCAGAAATTGTTAATTTGTTTTGGTGGTAACAAACAATTTGCAGACTATCAATGTACCAGTCTGATACCACTGCTGTACACGTAGCAGACACTGAAGAGACAAAACAGCCTGCCAAATCAATTGCCATGCACATGAGTGTACAAAATCACTAGTCTGCATAAACATTTAAGGAGCAATTAAATCCCTATTTTATTCCTTTTTTAAAATGAAAATTACCCTAAAATATTGACCATTTTATAAGCACAAATGCACACTCCAGGATATGCAGGTGTGCTGTAGTTTATGTTGAAATAACCATAACTTCCTAGCATTTTGCCTAAGGCCTCACAACACACCCAGTGCATGCGATTCATACAGCATAACAGCACACCTTGTTGTGTGTCATCGCTTGCTTATAAAAACATCATACTAATTTATTTATTCACAATTTGGTAACTGGAACAACCACACTAAGTTGAAGCTCGTTTTCAGGTGAGAACAGTGAGGAGAGGGGAAACAAGCAGCAGGGTGAGGGGAGCATATCTAGTACACTGCAAAAAGTTACACTGTAAGTAAAACAGATATATACAAATACTATAATAAGTACAATCTGTAAGGGTGAGGAGCAGCTGCAATAATATTAACACTAATACAAGTGTAATACAGCAAGGGATAATGAGTCATGAACTTAATAAATACACATAGGAAAACTGAGGGTCTCCCAAAAGGTGCAAATGGGACAGTATTCAAGGGGCATATGATGTGGAAGGAGAAAAAAGTGGGAGTGGTGAAAAGTATGGGACAATGGGTGGGGGCCTAGTTGCAGAAGCAGGTCAGTGTGGACAGGGGAAGTTGGGAGGGGAAGCAAACTGACCAGCAGAGGCTTCACTGTGGGGACAAAGAAAGAATGGGAACTCAGCGGAATGGAGGGCATAAGAGACCAGGAGTGGTAAGGAGAGGAGGGAGGTAAGGTAACAGGGAAAGAAGCTGAATCAAAACTTAGAGAGGAAAGAGAGACAGTCGCAGAGAGAAAGATGTCAGGTATTAAAGAAGGAAAGGGAGAGGTTGGAGTGGAGCAGGGTTTCTCAAATGGTGAGGCCAGCCTCCCTTGGGAGGCCCCAGCCTGTTCCAAGGGAGGCTCAAGCAAGTCTGAAAAAAATACTGTATTTAAATTTTGAGTTTTAGATAGTTTATGTGAAGGGATACAGCAAACTGAAAAAAGATAATAGCAGGTAAATTAATGTACTTATTTACAAATTGGTGACTAGAAAAGGCACACTGAGCCAAGGCTCATTTCAGGTGTACCCAGGAAAATGTAGGGACTGAATGTAATTCAAAAGGTAACTGCAAAAGAGTCAAGCGGTACAGAATGAGCAATACTGCAAACAAATAGGAAAAATGAACAAATAATGAGTGGTAACAACTGATGAATTACACTGGTAGCAGAACAGCCGAAATACAAGGGTTAAGCAGAGAAGTACTAGGAGCAAGAGCAGGAGGGAGCAAAAGGAACCGTGAGAAGTTGCTTAAGAGCAGAGGCAGAGGTGGGTAGGAAGATTATTTCTGATAGAGTGGAATCCAAGAAAGCAGTCTGACCCATCAAGGTATTGCAGCAAGCAATATAGCTTGAAAATCAAACTAGCAGAGCAAGTAGGTTGTCCTGGGGAAGGGGTTACACATGGTGGTGGTGGTTGGGGGTTACAATAAGCTAAATATAATGAGCCAACTATTCAATGGAATTTCACTTTATTCCTGGTGTACTATGTAAAGTATGCTGTCTTTCAATGGGGAGGCCCATGATTATTTTTAATATCTGGGAGAGGCTCAAGATCTTTTCCATGGTTTTGTGGAGGCTCACTATGTCAAAGTCCGAGAACTAATGGAGCAGAGGAATAAGTGGTGTGTGTTGAGTGGACCACTGAGTGCGAAGTAGCAGGAGTGAAAGACAGGGTCCAGCCTGCCCAGAATAGACTTAGGATCAGAACATCCACATAGACAAACACCAGAAGGTTAATCTCAAGGACAATCTCACGGCTGACTGGGAGTGGAAGGCAAGCTTTGTTGTAGTACAGTGCACCATGTTCAGGAGGAGCTTTTTGTGTATGGCACCAATACTGGAGGAGAAATCAAGGGTTTTTATTCAACCACACACCAAGGTACTTGAAACGGGGGATATCTTAAATGGGGTATACACTACAGAGTGTAATATAAGGCTTCTGGATGGAAGAAAGTCAGAGAATCATTGTTGAGATTTAAGTAAAGCCTGAGATGCGCAATGAATTGATAACATTTTTTTTTTTTTTTTTATAAAGGACTGTATACATTACAGCTTAAGGCTGTTTTCAGATGAAAGCCTGTCTTCATACAGATATATGCTACAGAAGGAGTAAGACACATTTCATGTGTAATTGCAAGCCACATATGACCTAAGTTGCAAAACAGACACATGAAAGTCCAACCATCACTGACAGTCACAGAATTTTCAACATGGCTCTGACAGAACAAACACACTCTAAAACAAGCACTGTTTGTAATTCACTTTTAAAAGAGCACCCGGTTTTTGCCTTAATTTAGATACTGTACTGGGATGACAGAGTTGCAGTTCAAGTGAGGTAGCAAATGGTTCCATTTATTAGGAATACCATAAGAGACAGAGTGTCGCCCACGAGTAGCTTTCCTTCTGGAAGCATGGAAGATAGCTTGCGAATCTGAGCACAAGCTATATCCCCACTGTGATCTCTCAGTTCCTACAAAATGCTGGTTGCCTGAGGCTACAACCAATTTCAATCCCTGCCTACAACCAATTTCAATCCCTGCCTACGAGCTTTCTGAAAAGATGCAGCTTTAGATTACTTACTTTGGCTCAAACCTTACTGACAATAAGGACAAGAATTCTAATTCTTGGCACTCTATGCTGGGGACAGTGCCAGAACAACTATAGAACATGAAATGTCAGAAACGCCCAACACATTACCATTTCTGACAAAATGGATGGGCTCTGTAAATTAGTGCCATTGCCACCTATCAGACAATGTTAGCAAATGATGAGGCAGAGGGACACATCTGACACCCAATCCACTGTAATTGCTGAGGTACTCCCTTAGTGCTCCTAATTTATGTAAATGAAGTCTCCAGGAGCAGAAGTCCCACAACTACTGCTTGCGGTTTAAAGCAATATCCTTCCACTTATCATGGGTATCCGGAAACACTGCTTTACATAAAACAACATTTAGCCTATTCAACACTCAGCAAATAGAACATGTGTTTCCATATTTAGAACAGTGTAAATTATAGTGTTTCCAACCTAGCTCTCACATATTCTGGAATGGAATGAGTGGTAATTGTTAATTAAAAAATTAAAGTGTGCCATATTATGCTCATGCATATTCAGAAATGATTAAAATGTAAGCATATACAAGCATTTATATGTAGGTGTTCACACTGCAGTAAGTAATTACAGGGGCATGGCCATGCATTTATGTAGAATGCCAAATTTGTTTTCATAACTAAAAGCCCAACACTGCACTTGCACAGTCAGATTTGCATTTTATGTTCTAACAATTCCACTTTGGTCTGTTATAAGATCTGTTTCTGCCATGATTCACTGCACACCGCAAACCAGGCCACAAATAACATTACAATGGTTGGCTATGGAAAGAGGTGCATTAGTTGATTAATTAAGCAACAACCGAACTGATTAAGGCATACTCTGCTTGATAATCCACTTGTGATCCTCTGAAAACCCCCATGATCATTAATAATGACACTGATGACAAGTCTGTAGTTAACCTTGCTGTTACCCAGTTTACTGTACTGTTCCACAGTTCTAATAAAAGCATTCCTGGTTCAACAACAAAATTACACAGGACTGCAAATGCTGTAGGTAAAATGATTTATTAGTGCTTCCAAATAGTTGTGTCAGAAGTAATTCCAAACAACAATAGCTATAACCATTCTTCTCTTTCTAGTGAGAATACATTACAATTCAACTGTCTTTTCCTTTGGGACTGGAGTACTAATTGATGTTTTTCATAACAGGTGGCCTGTTCATTATGTTGTGAGCTTCTTCAGAGAGTAGAAACTTTAGTTGTCTTTGAGAACACAGACTAGACTACACAGCTTGACAGAACAAATTCTCTGTACTACAAATATGTAGCAGACTTGTCAGAATACACAGCTGTGCAAAAGAAAGAGATTAAACAGTAGTGTGACCCCTGGGGCAGAACATACTTAAATTAGGAACAATTATTATGCCAGGAGTTGGAACCTCAAGTTTTGCCGGTTGGCAATCTAATTGAAAACCACAAAGAAAACACTGAATGCCGTTTTATATCCGCAAACATTAGCTGCTGTGATAACATACAAATAGCTTTTGTAAGAAATACGCTGAGCACTGAAGATTGAAAAATTGCTCATTTTTCACAGGAATTACTGCTTTACCAAATCTGATGGGATGTCAAATCTTTTTAGCTAACTGAAATGCAGTAACAATTTCTGAGGTCAACCACGGGATTTTGGTACTTAATATTTGGATTTTGGTAGGGTAGTTAGTTCCAAGACTACCCCAATCACCCAAATAGGAATAATTAGCATGGATATTGAGATATTTGACATACTGTATCTGTCAGGCTCAAATGGTAGCACCCTCACCTCTAGGGGGCAGAGTACATAGATGCACAGAAATGTGTCAGCAGAAAAAGACTCAGAGGTCCATCCAGTCTGGATTATGGGTTCAAGTCTTAAACCACAGATTTGGACTCACATCCTTACCCAGTACTATCATTACAGACCTATGTATCAGGGGTAATGGTGCAGTAGAGGTGCAATCTTTCACATGAAACTTTAAAGCAAAGTTCCTTCTACCTATTTCTGGTAGCTCACCTCATGTAGAAGTCAAAGTCTTTGTCATAGCGTGTGGGAATAAACTTCAGATGAGGAACATTTACAGATTTAACACACCACGGTGTGATATTTATTTTTCAAAGGTTAGAAAAATAATCAATGAAAACAACAAAAATTGCAAAGAAAATCACTACTTATTATCACAAACACACTCAGCAGGTCAGGCCCTCTGCTGCCACAGTATTGTGAACAGGTAACAGACAGGGTAACCCTCCTGTCTCCTTGTGGGTCTGAATCACCTTTGGTCTCAAGTTCTGGGGGGATTCAAACTGTGAACCTTATGCTAGCATACCCAAATGTACAGGCTCAGATAATCTGTTCTTCGGGGGGATGCCAGATATCTTTCACCTAAGGGCACCTAACCAGGTATCCAAAATGAACCCTTAAAACTCTATAAAAGACCTTAGGTATAATCTTACCTTTTCCCAGTTTAGTAACACCATCAAGCTTCTAAACAGTTTTGTCAGTCTTAATACTCCATATGTCATATGCAAAAGAATGAACTTGGAAGACCCAGGCAGTATCATTCAAATGAAAGGTTTACTTAAAACTGGATAAAAATATGTAAAATGTAAACACAGAACACTATATCATGAAGCATACACTCACTTAAAAGAAATTCAAAGAAACGACAGACAAACTCCTACCAACATACAGTTGTACTTTTTCTATCTAATGTATTACCTCTTTAGAGTGCTTAAGTTAGACCTTGTTTCTTAAGAGCCCAAAAAGAAATGTCACTCAGTTGAAACACAGAATACAGTTTAAACTCTGTATTTCCACCTCTTCTATGATGCCATCTAGCTCCTCCTTTTAGAATATAAAAATTATACAAACAATGATCTTCCTGTCAGGAGATATTTTAAATACTGTGACTTCAGCAAAAACTAATTTCCCAATATGACTTCTTAATTAATGTCCCCTCTTTGATGTGGAGCAGTTCCTCTTCCCAGGGCACATCAAAGGATTTTTATGACTTTTCACACCATGGTATAAAAAAAATTTTTTTCCTCTAAAACATCATAAAAGTTTACGATCCCTATATCCTGGCAGCTGGGTCAGTTCTAATTACAGGATACCCTTAATTAAGTCTCTCTAGTATTTTAATTACCTGTTGGTTTCAGGTCACTTGACTGTAACTGAAACCTGGGGGGGGGGAGCACTCATGGAAGCACTGACAATCACACACTATATTTTTATATTACAAATATCATAGAACAATCATAACCAGTTGGCCAAGCATCACACTTAACATCAGTAGTTTCTCACAAAATACAGTCCTGGATCTTAGAGTGCCTAAGACCCTTCTCATCTGCATTCAACAGCTTGTCTGCCTCTCTTCTCCCTTTCCTAGGGCTGAGCCCCTCTGGGCTGAAGTAAACTAGACTGAACTGAAGTAAACTCACTGAAGAGGTTTTTATATCTTTTGATGGGGGTCACCTGACTAAGCCCTTTCTATTTACAAGTCTGGACATGTTTCAAAACCAAGTGGGAGGGGATTGTGTCAGGCGATTTCCTAGTTCAGTTAAAGGTACAGTGTATATATCCACAGATATTGACTTTCCATATCTCTGATCCACAGTGACTAAGCACTTTTATACATAGAACCTTATACAGTAACAGGTTTATAGTGTGACTTTATGAAAATACCTTAATGATTTCTTATAACTGTACTAATCATGGAATTACTGTTGTTTTATATGGCTTCTAATCATTTTTCTTTAAAAAGGCTTTATTAACTATATTCATTCCTGCTATTTAAAACAGCCTTCATGCTTTTTGTACACAAAATGCACTTATACACTTTACACAACATCTGTCCGGGTGTTTGGCATCATTCCAGGGACTGGATGGATGGAAACAGAAAAAAAGAGAGAACTACTAAGAAGTTTAGTAGGAACAGTAAAGAGTTATGCTAGGTGGCCAACCTATGGTGGGGGGGAAAGAAGAAAAGCAAAGAGAAAAGCGTTAACTGTTGCTAGAAAATAAGGAGATAGAAAAGTTGTCTATCAGTCACAGCCAAGGGTGTAGCCTAACTCCGCCACAGTCTCTATGCCCAATATTGAAAAAAAAGCAGAAAATATCTCATGTCCTGGTCTACAACAGTTCTTCCTTTATCTTCCATAACATTTTTATACTACTTAGTCCTAAGGGTGGCTAATCAGCCTTGTCCTCTGTCCCGACTGTGCAAACATATCCCCTGGTACTCAACTCGGTCATCAGTTTCCTCCATGAATTCCCCCCATGGGGTGTGGTCAATAGTCTGGAGTGGACATCGGTGAGCAGTGAGAGATGGTGCAGACTCGTGACCAGCGGGCAAGATCTCATTAAGCTCCCAATTACCATTTTCATGTTTTCTTCCTTCCCTACTGAAGAATGTCTTGTGTGTGCATGGAGGCGCTCATGTAGGACATTCCCTCAGCCAGTCCCTTCTTGCCACCTATGCTACACTGCCAGCTGGCCTCCTCCTGGTGGCAGTCTAAGGCTGGGCAAGCAACTTTCCCCTTCCCAGGATAGGAGAGGATCCTATGGATGCTTAGTTCTCTCCTGCCCTTGTTGACATGATTCTGTTCCTGGACCCAGGTCACCAGCATGGCAGGAGGTAAAGTGCTAGCTAATGCCTTAGCCCACCATGCCACCAGAACAGCTCAACAACTCCTCTTTCAATAAAATGGGATATAAAGTTTTTGGTCCGTGGCTATGTGTTGGATGTTGTTGTTGTGCTACATCTTTCTTTACTAACCCTCACCTACAACTCTGTTCTCATCTACCCTCAAACAACTTGTCCATCAAATCCATCTCTCTCCTGAAATTCTGCAGTAGGTCACCCCGGTATGACAACCTGTGTGTTCTCAAGTCCAATGCCATCAAGCCTGCCTGGATATACTTACAAACATACAAAGTTGCCAGCAGATACAGGCCTTATGGTCTATCTAGTCTGCTTGAGTGTGCAGTGCTTCAGTCCATTACACTGTAGCTGTCTGCCCTCCTACTTTTTGCCTCTCACCCACCCCCTGTCCCCTCATGGTTTATACCCTCCCTTTGAAACTGTCCCACCCCCCCCTTGATGTGCCCTCACTGTCCGTAATGATACCATTTCCTCTGGCAGTGGCCCACCCTGCAACCACCCTTTCTGTGAAACAGTGTCTCCTCCTCTCCCTCCTGAACCTGCCCCCCTCCAACTTCAGAGATTGTCCTCTGATTTCCCTCCCACCTCTTAGACTGAATAAACTCCTGGTGCCTACTCTGTTCATGCCCTTCAGATACCTGAACGTCTCAATCATATCCCCTCTTTCTCTCTTCTATCCTCCAGGGTATATTGAGCTCACTCAGACTCTCCTCATAAGGTTTATCCCCCAATGCCAGAATCAATTTTGTTGCCCTGCGCTATACCTCCTCCAGTATTTTGATGTCCCTCTTTAAGTAGGGGCGTCAGAACTGCAAGCAGTACTCCAGGTGTGGCTTCACCAGGGACCTGTACAGGGGCAAGATGACTTCCCCATGCCTTGAAGTAATCCCCCTTGCTATGCACCCTAGTATCCTGTTGGCCTTTGTCACTGCTTTCCTGCACTGAGCTGAGTGGTTCATTTCTCTGGTTACCAGTGTCACAAACCCACTCAGCAGGTCAGCCCTCTACTCTCAAAATGCCAACCTCCGAGCACAGTCTTGTGAACAGTTTAACAGAACAAGGTAACCCTCTTGTCTGTTTTATGAGTTTGGATCAACCTTTGGTCTCCAGTCTTGGAGAGATTCAAACTGTGAACCTCTTGATAGCATACCCAATGCATAGGCTCAGATAATTCTGTCTTCGGGGGCCCAGATATCTTTGCCTATGGGCACCTAACCAGGTATACAGAGACGAACCCTTAAAAACTTTAATGAAGACCTCAGATTATTCTCTCCTTTTTTCTGGTTTGGTACCACCATTCAAGCTCATGTACAGTGTCTGCTGTAACCATATATACTCTACTTGTAAAGGAAAGAAATCAAAGACAGACCAAGTAAGCTCTAAAAAGAGTTTTACTAAAATAGATAATAATATGTAAAACAATATAAAATACAGAACTATTATATCACAAGACATACAAATCTTTTAAAAGAACAAGGTTTTAAACAGTGCAATTGCTACTACAGTAATTAGATTGGTCTCTCTTTCTAAATACCTATTTAAAGTGCTCCAAAGACGTTTCTTTGTCAGAGTCTAGACAGAAGTGTCTCTGAAGGAAAACAGAATATTCCTTAAGAAAAACTGTATTTGTCAACCCCTTTGTGAGGTCACCTAGCTCCTCCTCTGTCAAAATATCTAAAAAAATATATCTATACAAAAACAGGATGTCTTTTCAAAGTATTAAATTCTGCAACCTCGACATAACTCATGTTCTGCAAATGACTCTCTTTGATCTTTAGCTGCATACTTTTCTCACACAGACTTAAAAGCATTTATGATTTTGTACCAGTTTACTAAACCTGGTTTCCTCCTCTTGAAACATCATAAAATGGATATGCTCAACTCAAACCTCTTCCAGCCTGTAATTACCTTTAGATAAAACAGGAGATCCTTGATCAAGGTCTGTTTCTACTCTGTAATTAGCTTCAAGCCTTTCAGGTAACCTTGTATCTAAAACCTGTGTGTGTGTGTGTGTGATATCACATGCTGTTTTAGCATTTCTCATGGGAGACAGTCCATAACCCATTTTTATTTATTACAAAAAATGATCATACAGCACTCAGAACTGGCTCTCCACGTCACAACCAGTACTCCCAGATCCTTTTCATCTTTGGTCTTGGATAACTGCAACCCCCCAGTAGCTGTATTTTGGGTTCCTAGCTCCTAAATGCATTACTCTGCACTTCTTGGTATTGAATCTAAGCTGCCAAATGATGCACCATTTTTCCAGATGTGCCAAATCCTTCTGGAGTTCTTTACCACCTCCCCCCCCAGTCCACCTCCACACAGATCTTGGTATCATCTGTGAAGAGGCTGATCTTACTCTTGATTCCTACTATGATGTCGGCAATGAATATGTTGAACAGAACCAGTCCCAGCACCACTTGTCAATGTCCTGGGTTCCAATGCCTCCCCCCCTACCAAACTACCACCATCTGCTGTCGATCTTGCAGCCAGTTCTCAACCCATCTGACCAGTTTCCGTCCTGCTCCCAGACTGCTCAACTTGCTGGTCAACCTGCCGTGTAGCACTGAATCAAAGGTCTTGCTGAAATCCATGTAGAGGACATCCACTGCATGACCCCTGTCCAGAGCCCGCATCACCAGTTGAAAAAGTCAACCAAGTTCGTCTGGCAGGATCTGCCTGATACAAACCCATGTTGCCTACTGTCCTGGAGATCATTATCCTCAAGAAATTTTACCACCTTTCCTTGAGGATAGTCTCCATCAGTTTTCCCACAATTGTAGTAAGACTCACAGGTCTGTAGTTCCCTGGTTCATCCTTGGGTCCACTCTTATGGAGGGGCACCACATGCACCACCCTCCAATCCCTGGGCACACACCCCGTTTCCAGGGAGGTGTTGAACAGGTCCGCCAATGGCCCTTCCAGGACTACTGCCAACTCTCTCAGCACTCTGAGACGAGCTCTGTCTGGCCCAGGTGCCTTGTCCACCCTCTGGGCCTTAAGGCTCTCCATCACCCTTTCCACCATGATTACCCCATCCATAGTTTCCTCCCCACCCACCCCACCCTTCCCCTTAGGTACAGGCCCATCTCTCTCTCTGGTGAATACTGAACAGAAGTACTCATTGAGTACATCTGCCTGCTCAGCCCCCTTTTCTACCACTCCACTTCTTGAGCCTAAACATTTGATCCTTGCTCTTCTTCTCCCATATATATCTGAAGAAATCCTTCTCCCTTTCTTTGATCCCCTGCTCTAGCGTCAGTTCTCTTGCTGCCTTGGCTGCCCATATCGTTCTGCACACTTCTTTGGATTTCCTCACATATTCTTCTCTGTCCTCCACCCTGTTGGATCTCATGTATGTTCTAAATACAGTCCTTGTATCTCTCACCTTCTTCATTACATCCCTACTTATCTAGCTTGGCTTCTTGGTCCTGGATTTCTTGCTCTGGCTCTTGACACAAGTGTTAGTGGCGTCAGTCAGTCCTAGTTAGATGACTGCACATTTTTGTTCAGCATCCATTTCTGGGCAGATTCTAGCTATATGCCTTTTCAATATGCTACCCATCCTGCCAAAGTCTGCCCTTTTGAAGTCCAGGACCTTAGTTTTAGTAGTGGCTACCTCCTTCCCCAGATTGACTGAAAACCACACTATGAAGTGATCACTACCCGTCAGTGGTTCCTCCACCCCAAAATCCCTGACCTGCTCCCCGTCCTCCAGCACCAGGTCTAGAATGTTCCTGTCCATCATTGGCTCTGTCACCCTCTGGGTCAGGAAGCCATCCTGGAAGGCTTCCAGGATGATCTGCTCCCTGCCGCATGAGGTAGCAAGGATAATCTAATCCACCTCTGGTAGATTAAAGTCCCCAACCACCACAATGCTCCCTTTGCCACTAAGTCTCCTTAACTGCTCCCCCAACTCCTTATCAACCTTTTCCTTCTGGGCTGGAGGCCTGTATACAACCCCCAATCTGACCTTAGTCCCCCTCGAGTTGTGTAGTTGCAGTCAAATGACTTCTGACCTGCCTTCCTCCCCCTCCTCCCTATTACATCTAATCCCTTCCCTAACATAAATGGCCACTCCCCCCCCTTTTCCTTGTCCCTCTAGAATAATTTGAAACCTGGGATGGCTAGATTCCAGTCATGGTGTTTGGTTGCCCACGTCTCGGTAATGGCGGCTATGTCTACCTGCCCTTCTGCCATCAATGCCTGCAACTCAGCCATCTTGTTCCCCAGGCTCCTAGCATTTAGTGATACTACCCTCCACCCTGATCCTATCCTTGCTGTGCCCTTCCCTCCTACCCTAAGTTAATTTCCTTTCTTGCTATGGTGGGCAGTCCAATGGACCCCCCCTCCTGGTTATTTCCAACCCCAGTGCCCCGCACCTAGTTTAAATTATACCTCTCTTTGACAAATTCTCCCATCCTCTGCTTCAATACCTGTGAACCTGCCTTACTAAGATGAAGCCTATCATCAGCGTACAGATCTTTGTTGTTCCACTTGCTGCCCCACTCCCCCACCAATCCATAACCCTTGGTCCCACAACATTCCCTTAGCCAAATGTTGAAGTCCATGATTCTTTGCTTCCTGGCTGAACTTGCTCTTAATATTGGTAGGACTTCAAAGAATGCTACTGACCTTCACCATTCTCTGCATAGTTCCCCTACCTCCCTATAGCTGTTCTGTACTTCCTCTGTCCTTCTCCCTTCCAGATCATTTGTTCCCAGGTGCACCACAATGTGTGTATTTGCCCCTACCTTCCTCACACATCTGCCAATATGCTGACCCACACTGCCTGCTGTCATACCTGGCATGCACTCCACCCAGATGCTGCTCTTTCTGGCACCCCATCCCCCAATCTTACACCCTTAAGTACTGAGTCCCCAGAATGATGACCCTCTCACTGGTATCCTGTTCTTGATCTCCCCCTCCATCTCCCTGTTGCTGAACCATTTTGCCTCCCCTGATCTCTGTCTTGTCTTCTCCCCCCTAACAACTTTGGCCGGGCTATCAGCTTCCATTTTGGAACTATTTCTCCTCTGCACTCCCTCCCTTGCCCTTGCACCTGCTCCATCACCCCCCTCCATATTACCCCCACTGCTACTGCCTCCCTTTGTCATCCCTGAAGTGCACTCTTCCCCAACATGTTTTCCCCTCCTCTCCCTTGTGCCATCCTTACCTGGGCTGTTTGTTGATTCCCCCATCCCCTTATCTACCTGTTCCTTCCTCCCTACTACAGTGTCTGTTGTTCCACCACCTTCCGTCTGCCCTCCCCCACCTCTGCTGCTTGCTGGGCTACCACTAGTATCTTCTTACTCCCTCTTACATGCCGTCTCCCCCATATTTTCTTCCTCAGTGTCACTGCAGCTTCTCTTTCCACCTCCTCCTGCTCCTCCAGGCTAGCTGAAACTAAGAATCTGTTCATACTGTTAGTCTCTTTACTCCATCCTTCCCTCCCTGAGGCTTATATTCCTGCCCTGAACTTGTCCTAGCCTTACCACTGTACATGACCCTCCTCCAGCCATCATTCTTTTACTCTAACTGCTCCTGACTGTGTGCCCCTTCTGTTCCCCTGTCTAGCTTACCCTTTTGTTTGCCTGCTACAAGATCTGCTGGGTGCCTTCTCGAGTCTCCCTCCTGCTGGTAATGTTCCCCATCCCCCCAACTCCCTCCTCAACCATCCAATCTCCTCTCTAAGCTGTCTCACCTGCCAATACACCATACAGCCCCCCACCCTCCATGCAATACCCAGGAATATGGCTGTTCTGCATCCATTACAACCTGCAACCCTTCCTGCCTCATTTCCTGGTAGCATGCCACGTACACCCTCCCTCCCAATGGCCGGTTCCTGTCCCTGGGAACCCCCCCACCTTGGCTTCTCCATGTCCGCTGTCAGCATACCCATTGTAGGCCCTGCTATCTCTAGCAGCATGGCCTGCTGCCTGCTGTCTACCCTGCTGATGCTACTCAGATGCTACACTCCTGCATCGTGGCACTCATGCATCGGGGTCACTTGGCCCTCTGGGAAAGAAAACCAGCACTCCTCAGCCCACTTGGCCTGCCCAGAGTCACGCAGTCCAGTGTCCTTTTTTGGTCTCCCCCTCTCTCTTCCTTCCTCTGCTCGGCATCCTCCCTCCTCCTCCCTTTGAGTCCCCAAACAGCCTAAAATAGTACAGTTACATAAAAACTTACTGTAACAGTAGATCTTTGAAAGGAGCTCTTGCAGCAGGTAATACCATTAGGACTAATGCTGCCAGGCATTAGGACCCCACAGAAAATCTTATAGCTAGCAGTCTGTAGAGGGGGGACCGTCCCCGACATCGGCTCTGTCCGACATCAGACGTGGTATAAAGGGGACGGTCACCTGGTGCATCTTAGTTCTCCTGCCGGTGACCCAGCTGAAAGGATTGGAGAACCGGACAGGATCTCCCCAACCGTGAAGAAGGGTAAAAAACAGATTCCTGGGGGATGGAGGGTGGGAATGCCCCCTGCTGCAAAAGCCCCTCTGGAAGATCTACTGTTACAGTAAGTTCTTATGTAACTGTGCTATCTGACTTCGAGGGGGGAGCTCTTGCAGCAGATAATATCATTAGGACTGAGTCCCAAGCAGTACTCAAGAATAGGCCCAGGTCTGACAGAAGGAGGAGAAGAAAAAACAATGGCTGTACAACTGCAAGAGAGTAGGCCCTGCAGGACGGCCAGTCCAAAACCTGCTCTCCTCTGAGAAGCAATGTCAAGGCTGTAATGCCTAATGAAGGTATGGACTGTGCTCCAGGTCATGGCAGCACAGATATCTGCTGAGGATACATTCCTCAAGGAAGCGAACAAGGTAGTCACAGCCCTGGTGGAGTGATCCTTGATTGTGCCCGGCAAGGGTTTATCATGATGCTGGTAACAGAAGGAAATACAATGCAATAACCAACGCGTTAGTGACTATTTGGAGACAGGGGTCCCTGTCATCCTATGTGCGAAGGAGATGAACAACTGGTCCGTCTTCCTCGTTGCACTAGTTCTGTGGATGTAATAATGAAGGATTCTACAGTATGTACATCCAGAGTATGCAACAAGGTCTCGCCTTAATTAGAGAACTCTGGATAATAAACTGGAAGGTTGATGTCCTGGTTCAGAGTCAATGCATACACCACCTTCGGCAGAATCTTAGGATTCATATGCATGGTCACCCTGTCCCTGTGGAAAACAAGATAAGACTCCTTACACATTAGGGCCTGAAGGTCGGAAACCCTTCAAGCAGAAGTAACAGCAACTAAAAATAATGCTTTCCATGAAAAAAAGCATAGCTAGTAGGTCGCGGCTGGTTCAAAGGGAGGCAGGGTGAGCTTCTCGAGAACGAAAAGCAAATCCCATGGTGGAACCGGGTCCCTCCTCGGAGGTCTGATATGAAGAACCCCTCGAAGGAAGATCTTGCACATGTTGAGCTGTGCCAGAGTCCTCTCTCCATCTGGTGCATGGTATGCTGAGACTGCACACATATGTACCTTGATGGACAAGTAGCTTAAGCCCAGGTCCAAGAGGTGGAGAAGATAATCCAGCACATGCTTGACCGGACAATCCAGGGATCTACGGCATGAGCCATTGCCCAGAGGCAAAAACGCTCCCACTTCATGGCATAAGTTGCCCTAGTGGAGGGTTTCCTTGCTGCTACCAAGACTTCTGCCACCCTGCTTGACAATCCTAATCTTTCTTCTGCTAAGACTGCAGGAGCCAGGCATGCAGGTGAAGAGACTGCAGAGTAGGATGGACTAGTGTCCCCTGTTCTTGAGAGAGCAAGTGGGTGGAGAGTGGCAACTGCACAAGAGGTTCCGAGGTCAGTTGCTGTAGTAGCGGGTGCCAAAGAGGGGCCACCAGAATCATTCTGGCTTCCTGTGACTGCAGTTTGAGCAGGACTCTCTGAATGAGAGGGAAAGTGTACAGAAACCTTCTTGTCCAGGACAGGGACAATTTATTTATTAACTCTAGGATTAAACACCTTTGAGCAAGAATAACTCATTTACAAAGGTTCCACATCAAAATGTCAGTAGACCAACAGGGTGAACATCATTACAAAAAATTATACAGAAGTTACACAGAGGTAGAGAACATACAAGGGTGAACATCATTATTCATTATACAAGAATACAAAGGTAAGGTAGGAGTAGAGCTGAACCCAGTAACAGATGTGGGGAGACTGTCTCAGACTGAGAACTAAGCAGTGCTTCAGTAGACTAGATGTGATGGCATTAGAGGAGAAGAACAGCAGGGAGGGTAACCCCAGAGGAGTGGGCAGGCTAGAAGGCCATTGTCAAGGAGGCAGGGGGGATTGAGAAGTGCTAGTTGGGTAGGGGTAGGGGACAGGGGTGCAATAAGTGCTGGTGTTGTTGGTGATGGGGGTGGGAGTAGCGGGGGTAGCGGAGGAGAATGAAAGGTGGACTAGATAGCAGAAATTTATTGGAGAGGAGCAGGAAAGTCTGAAGTACTAAGGTAGGTGGAGCTCTAAGTGAAACAACTGCAGCTACTAGAAGAGGTGAGGTGTACCCGGAGCAGCCGTTTGAAGGGTCCAATTTTGGGAGTAGTCAGGATATCCTGGTTGACAGCATTATACCAGTGTGGAGCCCTGTAGGCAAACAATCTCTGTCCCATTGAGGTCCAACATCTGGGAACCTGGAAAGTTTGCTTTGATGGCATAACGGGTAAGCTGAGTGGTATAGTGCATGTTTAGGAGCTTTTCGACACATGGTGGCATGAGGCCTAGGAGTACCTTGTTTGTTAGAAGGTAGGTCTGATACTGGATCCTACAAAGGAGTGTAAGCCATCCAGATTGGGCATATAGTTCACAGGTGTGTGTCAGGCGGGCAGCACCAATGAGTAGTCTACAGGCTTTAAGTGCCACTGTTACCCTATGGAGGGCAATAGGGGAGGCAGGGCCATAGATTGCTAGACTGTAGTCAATGACAGAGGTGACTGAGCTGTGGATTGCCAGACACGGAGCAGCTGTAGGCATACAATGCTTGTGCCTATGTAGCTTTCCAATTTGAATGTTTACGGCCTTGGCAACATTCTCAATGTGTTGTGTGTAGGAGAGGAAGTTATCCAAACATGATCCCAAGGTATTTGAAATGCTTGACCTGGGCACCAGAGCTGTTCTGGATGGTGAGAGAATGGGCTTTATGTTTGCTACACATACTGCTGAATAGCATGACCTTGGTTTTGCTTAGGTTCAGGATCAATTTGTGGGCACTGAACCATTCTTCAACCCTCACAAAGTCAAGCTGTAGATGATGCTCAATAGTTTAGTGTCCTGGTGGCTGGTAAAGATGACAGCATTATTTGTATATAGCAACATTTTCTGGTGACAGACACTAGGAAGATTATTCATGAATAGACTAAACAGTGATGGTCCCAGGATGGAGCTCTGTGGTACACCTGAGAGGACTGGCTTTCAATTCAAGGTGGTATTGGCAATCCTGACTTGTTGGAACCAGCCCACAAGATAACTCTTAAACCACTGAAGCGCTTCATTGGAGAGACCAATGGAGCAAAGCTGTCCGAGTAGAAGTGGGTAGTTGACAGTGTCAAAAGCTTTTTGTAAGGTCAATGAACACCGCACCAGCACAGTTTCCCTGATCAAGTGTATTGTGGAAGAAACCCGTAAACTCCAAAAGGCCGATGGTGGTACTATGCCCTTTTCTAAATCCATGCTATTGAAGGCATTGGATTTCATATTTCTCCAGATATTCAACAAACTGGTCCGAGAATATGCATTCAAGTGCTTTGGAAAGTGGAAGGAGAATGGAAATGGGCCTGTAGTTGATGTGAAGCACCCTGTCTCCACTCTCATGGACAGGTGTAACAAGTGCCTGTTTCCAGATAAATGGGAACTGTGCTGATCTGAGAGGTTAAAGATCTTTGTGATAGGCAAAAGGATTTCTTCAAGGATGAGTGAGATTAGTTTGAGATCAAGAGAGTCACTGCTGGTACAAGGTATTTGGATGGCCTTGTGTATGTAGGATCTTGCCAGGTGAATTGGAGTCTCCTTGAAATAGAACTGTGGGGTGCTGCTGTCAATGCATGTGTCAACAAAGTGAGAATTAGTGTTGGGTGTGTCAAAGAAATCAGGTGGCAGTACACTACCCAGATCCGAGAAAGCATTATTAAAGGTATTGGTAATTTTCCTGAGATCGAGAACTGGGGCTCCATTGGTGTTAAGCACTGTGGGTGGTAGCTTGGGATCTTTTTCTGTGAGATCTTTCAGGTTACTCCACAATGTTTTCCCATCTCCCCAGGAGTTAGTGAGCATTAACCTGAAGTATTTACTTTTGCAGGTTCGAATAGCACGTGTACATTCATTTTTGGTAGCTTTGTATCTTGCGTCTCGCCAGAAAACAGCAGGCCCTGGATTGAGCAAGCAGAAATTTGGCAGTTTAGCATTGCACAGGGACACAAAGAGGTCCTGTTTGCTGCACGTATACTTAGATTTGCGCTGCGGTTGAGAGGGTGATGACATGCAAAGAGATAAGAATAGCTGAAGGACAAAATAAAAAAAATTTTAATATTTAAAATATAAGGAAAAGCATTCGACTGCGTTGAAAGGCATCCGTGGAGCCAAACTGAGCGGGTCAATGGCAGGAAAAGAACTGAGATGGCGCCGGGGAACCGCCCCCCTTATACCACGTCTGACGTCGGGCGGAGCCGATGTTGGGGGCAGTCCCCCACTACAGACTGCTAGCTATAAGATTTTCTGTGTGGTCCTAATGCCTGATGGCATTAGTCCTAATGGTATAACCTGCTGCAAGAGCTCCCCCTCAAAGTCAGATCAACACATTCCCCAACACATCACAGTAAAACATTCAAAAAAATAACACAGGATACTACCCCTCCCAAAGTCCCGCTCCGTCCTCTGCTAGGCGGCGGCCATCTATGGAGTGGACTACAAATATGGCAGCTTAAATACTGCAGCACTCCTCTGCCTGATTTGCCTGCTTGGAGTCACGTGGTCTGGCGTCCTTTTTCCATCTCCCCTTCCCTCTTCCTCCCTCTACTTGGTGTCCTCCCGCCTCTCTTTTAGTCCCCAAACAGCCCCAAATCAACACATTCCCCACACATCACAGGAAAACGTTCAGAAAAAATAGTACAGGATACCCCCAAGTCCTGTCGATCCTCTGCTCAGCTGCAGCCTTCTGAATCCTCATGTTCTGGACTATGGTGGGCTCGGGACACATGGGGGTGGTGGGTCAAGGGAACATTCCTCAACCAGAACCACTACAAAATTCCTACATCGCTCTGGTAAGGTGGAACTGGGGACTGCCAGAAGGAGGCACCCGTGGGCAGCCATGGTAGTGGCCAGGGAAGATGAGGGGGCTCTCCAGAGCAGTGACCCCAAGAAGTGAGGAAGAGAACCCTAGAGGAGGAAGTAACTTCTGGTGGGGGGCTCGATTATGAAAGGGATAGATTTGGGAATAGGAAAAGGGGGGGGAGAAGGAGGTTTGGTACCTATGTGGCACCATGGCCTGGTGGGTTGGGAAATACATCCAGAGGATCGTGAGAGTAGTTGGACAGTGACTGGGATATAGCCATACCGGGCCATACTCTGTTGAGGAAGGACAGAGCAGGGAAAAAAAAGGGGGAGGAGTTGCTATTTATGACAAAGACATAGCATAAAAGTGACAGAGGTACAGGGAATACACAAAGGGGCCGAGGTCCTGAGAGTCACCCTACAGATGAGAAGTGGAGCCACTATTCACACTGGAGTCATCTACAGACCTCCAGCATGGGGAAGAGTTGGATACCATTCTGGGGGAAGTCATCCAAAAGATGGCAAATAAATGGGAAGTGCTGCTGGTGGGAGATGTCAATCTGTCGGATGTAGACTGGAGTATCCCAAGTGCAGCTACAGCTAAGAGAAGGGACATCCTTGACTTCCTGCAGGGGTGTTCCTCAGTTAACTAGTAAAGGAGCCCACTCATGAAGGGGCAGTACTGGACCCTGTACTAACTAACGGGGACAAGTGTTGCAGATGTCATGGTGGGTGGCCACCTGGGAACCAGTGTTCACCGTACTGTGTGATTCAATATAAGTACTGGGGTAGAAGTGAACCACACAAAGACGAGGGTCCTGGACTTCAGGAGGGCCAAAAAGATGGAAGAATGCCTCAGGGATGCCCTGGCGGGAGGAGAGGACTTCAGTGGAGTGGAGGAACTTTGGGTGAAACTAAAAGGGGGCATAGAGAAGGCAACAAACCTCTGCATCAGGCTAGTAAGCAAAAGCAAGAGGAAAAAGAGACCACTTTGGTTCTCTAAGTAGGTGGCTGGGAAGGTAAAGGCAAAATAGTCAGCATTCAGGAGGTATAAGAAGGCACAGGAAGAGGAAAGGGAGCTGTATCTGGAGAACCAGAGGGAGGCAAGGAAATCAGTTAGGAGTGCAAAGGAACAAACAGAGGAGAAAACAGCCCAGGAAGTAAAGAAAGGAGACAAGACATTTTAGGTATGTAAGCAAAAAGAGAAATACAAGGGGAGGGATTTTAAGACTAAGAAGGGAAGATTGGGATTGAGTGGAGTGGGACCAAGAAAAAGCAGATATCTTTTTTTTTTTTTAACTCTCTTTTATTTTCAACATTTTCCAACAAGTACAAACAACATGTAACCAAAATAATATCCACAGGAAGTAGGTCAAAAAGATTCAGGTATAAATGGAAGGAATACAACAACTGTAAAAGTTATTCTAAGTCAACAACACTCCCCCTCCTCCCAAAAGGAGTAATGTTTATCAAATAAGGGTATGTTATCTATATGGATCTACAAGGATATACAAAAATATATATAATGAGTTATCAACCTCCTGTGTAAGAAAAATACCCTAAATGTCTCAGAGCCAATTTAAGCATTATATACCATCCTGGGATAAAAAGGATTACATTAAAAGATCGTATAATCTACCCCATATGTAAAGGTAGATGATGATTATGAAACAGATGAATTAGTCTAGTAATCTGAAGGTTACATAAAGTATTCTTATTCCATTCCTGTAAGCTTAATTCATCTTTGTCTAACCGATGTTTGATTATAACTGTTTTGTTGAACTTGTTATGATTGAAAAAATTGCTGTTAGCTTTGCCATAAACCAAGTTTAAATTCCCTAAAATACACGTTTCAAAATTAAATACATTGTGTAAAGATAGTTTTCTCCCTATATTATTTATTACTAAATTCCAAATATATTGTACTTTGGGAAAAGTTGATATCTAGAACAAATACTTTTCTTCAGTGTTCACAGAAGAAGTGGAAGGAAAGGGGCCACAGAAAAGTGACAGGAGTATCAAAGGAAGGGAGGTGGACACTAGTCCATTTACAGAGGAGAAAGTCCTTAAAGAACTCGCAAATCTGAAAGTGGGTAAGTCTATGGGGCCAGACAGGGTCCATCCAAGGATACTGAGGGAACTCGAAGAGATGCTGGCTGTGCCTCCAACAGTCCTGTTCAACCTCTCACTGGAGACGGGTGAGGTTCTGGGGGACTGGAGGAGTGCAGATGTAGTCCCACTTCACAAAAGTGGTAGTAGGGAAGTGGCTGGAAACTACGGGCCAGTCAGCCTGACTTCTGCGGTGGGGAAATGACTGGAATCACTACTGAAAGAAAGGATAATGGAATGCCTTGAATCTAGTGGCTCACAGGACCCGAGACAGCATGGATTAATAGGGGGGGAGGGGTCTTGTCAAACTAATCTAATACATTTCTTTGACTGGTGACCGGGGAATTGAATCAGGGTGGAGCAGTGGATGTGGCCGACCTAGATTTCAGCAAGGCCTTTGACACCATTCCACATAGGAGATTAGTAAGCAAGCTGCGTAGCCTAGGAGTGGGGCCAAACTGGCTAAGGGATAGGAGACAGAGGGTGGTGGTAAACAGAATTCACATGAAGGAAGGGCAGGAGACCAGTGGGATACCTCAGGGATCTGTACTGGGACCGGTCCGCTTTAATGTCTTTATTAGAAACACTGCAGAGACTGGAGGGAAAGGTCCGTCTGTTCGCAGATGACATTAAAATCTGCAACAGGGTAGACACTCCGGGGGGGGGGGGGTTGGATAAAATGAGAGGGGATCTGAAAAGGTTAGAGGAGTGGTCAATGGTATGGCAACTGGGTTTCAATGCAAAAATAATGCAAAATTATGCACTTGGAGCACAGAAACCCAGGGGTGGATTACAAAATGGGAGGAGAGGTATTGACAACCACCAAACAGGAAAGAGACCTGGGAGTTATCATATCTGATGACCTAAAGGTGGCTAGGAAGTATGACAAGGCAGTCAGGAGAGCTAGCAGGACGCTGGGGTGCATGGGGACGGGGATCACCTGCAGAAAGAGGGAGGTGGTGTTACCTCTTTATAGATCACTGGTGAGACCTCACTTGGAGTACTGTGTCCATTTCTGGAGACCACATCTCCAAAAGGACAAAAAAAGAGTGGAGGCAGTCCAGGGGAGTGCAACCAAAATGGTGCAGGGTCTGCATTAAAAGCCCTATGAGGAAAGACCTTAATATATATACACACTGGAGGAATGGAGGGAGAGGAGGAGATATGATAGGAACTTTCAAATACCTCACGGGTATAAATACGGTTCAAGAGGGAAGCATTTTTCAGAAAAAAAGATGCTCAAGGACAAGGGATCATGCTATGAAGCTGGGGGGTAGACTCAGGAGAGATGTGAGGAAGTACTTCTTCATGTAAAGGGTGGCGGATGCTTGGGACAGCATCCCAGCAGAGGTGGTGGGGGGCCAAAACTGTAACAGGATTCAAGAAAGCATGGGATAGGCATAAGGAAACCTTAGTGATAAGACAAGGGGGGATAAGCTGAAGATCAAATAGGGTCTGCGGTGATACAGTAGGTTGGGAAAAACAGGCCGGCTAGGTGGCCTAGGTTTTCCTTATTTGCCATCAAATTCTATGTTTCTATGGAGGGCTAGTGGGTTGCTGAGGTGCACAGGTAGGAGTATCACCAGCAGAAAGAGGAAGGTGGTGTTGCCACTGTACAGATTGCTAGTAAAACCCCACCTAGAATACAGTGTCCAGTTCTGGCAACCACATCTGCAGAAGGACACACACAAAGTGGAGATGATCCAAAGGAGGGCAACTTAAATTGTAGGGTCTCTACTATTTTAGATCTGATTTTTGTTTCTCCTGAGCTCCCAAGTAGTTCTGGTTGCCAAGGAAACTTATTTAGTGACCATACCATTACCTTTAGTATGGGTAATCTTTCCCCTCCCAAATTCATCCCCAATACCATTAGGTTTCACTGCTTGAGGAATTTCAACTTGAAAGCTTTTCACCTTGGTTTGTCCAAGATTAACTGGGGAGGAGGGGCTGTGTTCTTTTTCAAGTATAGATGCCACCTGGGATTACTTCTTCAAACTATTTTATTTGCTGTAACCAACACACTCCCTTTCTTAAAAAAAAAAAAATGAGTTTAATCCAAGCATGTTCTTTGGGTTGCTCTTTTCATTCTAACCCAGCTGAAGTCTTGGGATAAATTATACCAAAAGGCCAAAAAGTTGGATACCCCAGAGTCATGGCAAACTTTTCGAAAATTCCGAAATGTCTTTCAGTCATCAGGAAATCTAGATCCACTTTTTTCAAAACAAATTTAGCTAATGATAGAAATAATCCCAAGAAATTCTGGCACATGGTAGACTCTGCTTGGAAGGTGCCTTCTTCAGAGTCTTCCACTACAGAGGTATCCTATGGTGGTTCTACAGCTAACTCTAAGGTTGGTGTTTGTGCTATGTTTAATCACTTTTTTCTTAGCCTTCTGCTATGTTGTTAAATAAGGCTGTCTTATCCTCTGTTAGCTTGCTTCACAATTCCCTTGCAATGTTTCCTCTCTTAAAACCTACATTTTATTTTAAGGCTAATAAAACTGACCCAGCATTTAAGTTACTATCCTCTCTGAGCGAAGACACTACCAAGGGAACCAATGACTTCGATAATTATTGTACTTAAATGGAGCACTGACATGGACCCTCCCTTCACCTTGAGTTTTAATTCATCTCTTCGAACTCAAACTTTTACTTCAGCCTGGAAATAATCATCAGTCATCCCTTTATGCAATGGTGGGGATAAAACTTAGGTAGAGAATCACTGCTCAGTTTCTTTGCTTCCCACAATTTATGTTTTTTTACTTTCTTTTTGTTAAGTAATAAAAAATAGTACAAACAAATCTTCCATCACAGAGGTGAAATCCATTACATACATATACAGGATCTGGATTAGAATACAGGAAAATCTATAGCACCTCTCCTTCATTGGTACAACACTGGAGGCGCATTGCTAACTATCAAAGTGAAATTGCCCAATGCCTATTGAAAACACAAGGGGAAGGCACATGTTAATCATTACAAGTCTGTCTTAAAAGTTTACCACTACAATACTGGCTCAGTGCCTGAAGTGTCCAGAAATTTAACAAAAATGAAACCATTTATGCATAGCTAGAATGGAAAACAGAGCAACAACATTCATAATCTGTTAAACATGATAAGAGACAGAGTAAATGTAACAACTCTGCTTTGACCCCTATAGTTAGGAGGCAGCTTAAATGGCACCACCTTATTTACTATCTAGATTTAGTAGTTGCCGTATTGGTCCTTGCAAGATTAGGTCCAGAAGCAAATGATTCGATACCTTTTAATGGACCAACATAGATGTAACAACAAGAACAAAGTGCTCTAGCTTTTGGACCAACCAGTCCTTCTTCAGAAGCTCATGGCAGTTGTTTAGAAAATACAATACTTATAACAGCTAGATCAAGCAGAAAAAAACAGAAAAAAATCCCCATTGGTTTAAAACACTCATTTAAAAAATACAGAAGATGATGTCAGAGAAGTTTAACAGTACCATACTGCCTTCAGCCAGGAAGGTCCCCAGGTCAAAGGTGCTTGGTGGAACACACATACAAAGAATCCTACTGCACATAAATTTAATTGACATAAGATAACACTGCTGAAGCAGATGACTCTTAAATCAAGCTATGAGTGTCACAGTTTGTATAAGGATGTGATTACTGAAAGGCAACCCCCACTCAGATTAAAGACAACCTAAGATTGTTTTAGGGCTCCAAGAAGTTTCAATGCCTGCATTACAGACAAGAATTTACCAGTAAAGTTGTCTTAAAAACATCAGTGCTCACTGTATGATGTGTAAAACCTAGCTGGACCAGTCACCCAGCTGTACTCTCAAGCTAGATATAAGGCCCAAGAAATTTCAAAAACCTCTAGTGTAGTGACAGGACTGTATGAATGATAATTTAAATATAAATTGACAATATTAGAGTCAAGCAAAAAACTCTATTCAAGGAACCTCAAGGAATTAAGACCATGTAGCCTGATATGTACTGATGTCAATATACACTGAGAATGTAACAACCTGATGCACCACAAGTGTCTAAGGAATCTAAGAAAGAGATAAAAATGTAATTTCTCTCCTCCTCCTCATACAAACAATACACCCTACCCCACTCCACATCACCATAATGTGGGGTGGTACCTAGCTTTAAGGAGATGTTCTCTCTCACACACATACACACACACCTAGTGAACCTTTATTCACATCAGTCACTGCAATTGTTCCCCAAAGGAATTCAACTTGTCATGAAATCCTAAGTAAAAGGGCTGATGCCTCCTAATACCTACAGAGCAAAAATGTGACACTATTTAACCATACCACTATCTGCATAGTAACATTTCCAAGGATTCTGGATAGAACTGCCATGAAATAAATCTGCCACCCTCCCCAGGATAAGGCAACTTGAAGTAAATATAAAGTATGTGTGTAACACCAGAGGTCTAACATACCCACATATCCACAAATTACTACAATATTAGCCTAATGTAAAAAGATCTGTCCTGGACCCCCATGCAAATGAGATCACGCACCCCAATATGTACAGAGTTAAAAAAAAAATTATGTGACAGTATATGATAAAACTCCTGTATGTACAGTAGCAGGCTAGGTAATCTGAATATGGTGCAATGGAATCAATCCCACCCCCGGGGCAAAGATAAAAAGTAAGGAGGAATTAATATTAATTATGTGTGTGAAGTAAGAATAGTAACACACTCTAACTCCATATATCTAAATAGAGGCCTATCTCAATGTGACAGCAAGCCCCACACCTGTTATATCACATACCTTACAACACATACTCACACACATACATACACACACGCACCCACATCCCACACATGCTGAAGTCCTATAACATGTCAGTCTGAAGAAGAAGAGGTCTGTGGATGTCAGTTTCTGTAGTGTCCCATAAAAGCAAGATCGACATTCATCCCATCTGCTACCATATTGTGATGTAAAATAAGTTTAATCTCAAAAGCTTGTCTCTGTTGTGTGATTTTGAGATTTCCTTTTAAGACCATTACTGACATATCTGAGATTGAGTGGTCAGGCTGGGACAAGTGGTGCCCCACTGGTTCTCTGGTAATGAGAGATGACTGAGGGGATCTCAGGGTTTGTAGAGACCATTTTGAAACTGCTGGTTACGGAAAGAGACCGTTATATCCAGGACACTACGCACTTTTTGAGTATACTTTCTGGTTATAAGGATTTACCACCTGATACCATTTTAGTGACAATGGATGTAACATCCCTCTACACTAATATTCCACACACAGATGGCATTGCAACATGCCTTAAATACATACATGAGAAAGGACCGGAACAAAACATCAACCATGAAGTGGTGGGGAAACTTATGGAATTCATTTTGACACATAACAACTTCAACTTCAATGGTAAACATTATGTTCAAACTATGGGAACAGCAATGGGCACCAAGATGGATCCACAGTATGCTAACCTCTTTATGGCCGACTTGGAGGAGGATTTTTTAAGGCAGTATCCCCACAAACCACTAGCTTATTTCCGTTACATTGATGATTTGTTTATCATCTGGGCGGAGGGCACAGATGCACTCAAAGATTTTCATCACAAACTTACACTAATTCTACCATAAAGCTTACCCTGGAGTATTCTACCACCAAGGTTAACTTTCTGGACACCACAGTCACCATTAAGGATGGAACCTTACATACATGTATTTACAGGAAGCCAACAGACAGACAGAGATACCTGCACAAGAAAAGTAAACACCCAAACCATACAAAAAAATCTGTCATATACAGTCAAGCACTCCGTTGTCACCGTATTTGTTCAAATGAGGATGACAGAGATACACATTTGGCTATGTTGAAAAACACCTTCATCGAGCAGGGACATTCTTCCAGGGAAATTGACAGGATAACAGAACGGGCAACGCAAGTACCAAGACAACTACTTCAATATAAAGAAAAGAGCTACAGACAGAATACCCTTAGTAGTCACTTGTCATCCAGACCTTGAACGTCTACCTAAGATTATTAAAGACCTCCACCCAATATTCAGTGAGGATGAAACCCTTAATTGCATTTTTAAGGAACTCCCACTACTATCTTTTAAACAACCACCAAATTTAGCCAGCCTAATTATTAGAAGCAAACTTTCACTAGAACAGAATACCATGTCACACAATGGCACACGACCCTGCAATCAACGCCCCAGTAAGACTTGTGAGCTCATTTCTACCTCAGACTGCGTGGTTACATCACAAAACAGACAATTCCGGGTGCATGGGAGTTATACGTGCACGTCACGACATGTTGTTTATTTCATGCAGTGCAAGAGATGTCCACAAACAGGTTATGTTGGAGAGACACGCCAACAGCTCCGCAGTAGGATGAACTCACACAGGCATACTATTACAGCAAAGAAGACTGAAAAACCAGTGCGGCACCACTTCTCCCAGCCTGACCACTCATCTCAGATATGTCAGTAATGGTCTTAGAAGGAAATCTCAAAAACACACAATAGAGACGAGCTTTTGAGATTAAACTTATTTTACATCTCACTATGGTAGCAGATGGGATGAACGTCGATCATGGTTTTATGGGACGCTACAGAAACTAACATCCACAGACCTCTTCTTCTTCAGACTGACATATTATAGGACTTCAGCATGTGCGGGATGTGGGTGTGTGTGTGTATGTATGTGTTGTATGTGATATAACAGGTGTGGGGCTTGCTGTCACATTGAGGTAGGCCTCTATTTAGATATATGGAGTTATAGTGTGTTACTATTCTTCACACACATAGTGAATATTAATTCCGCCTTACTTTTTATCTTTGCCCGGGGGTGGGATTGATTCCATTGCACCATATTCAGATTACCTAGCATGTTACTGCACATACTGGAGTGCTATCATATACTGTCACATATAATTTTTTTTAACACTGTACATATTGGGGTGCGTGATCTCATTTGCATGGGGGTCCAGGACAGATCTTTTTACATTAGGCTAATATTGTAGCAATTTGTGGATATGTAGGTATGTTAGACCTCTGGTGTTACACACATACTTTATATTTACTTCAAGTTACCTTATCCTGGGGAAGGTGGCAGATTTATTTCATGGCAGTTCTATCCAGAATCCTTGAAAATGTTACTATGCAGATAGTAGTATGGTTAAATAGTGTCACATTTTTGCTCTGTAGGTATTAGGAGACATGAGCCCTTTTACTTAGGATTTCATGACAAGTTGAATTCCTTTGGGGAACAATTGCAGTGACTGATGTGAATAAAGGTTCACTAGGGGGGAGAGAGAGAGAGTGTGTGTGTGTGTGTCTGTGTGGGGGGAGAGAGAGAGAGAGAGCATCTCCTTAGTTAGATATCCCCCACATTATGGTGGTGATGTGGGTGGGTAGGTGTATTGTTTGAAGGAAGAGGAGGAGAGAAATTACACTTTTATCTCTTTTTAGATTCCTTAGACACTTGTGGTACATCAAGTTGTTACATTCTCAGTGTATACTGACATCAGTACATATCAGGCTACATGGTCTTAATTCTTTGAGGTTCCTCGAATAGAGTTTTTTGTTTGACACTAATATTGTCAATTTATATTTAAATTATCATTTATACAGTCCTGTCACTACACTAGAGGTTTTTGAAATTTCTTGGGCCTTATATATAGCTTGAGAGTACAGCTGGGTGACAGGTCCAGCTAGGTTTTACACATCATACAGTGTGCACTGATGTTTTTAAGACAACTTTACTGGTGAATTCTTGTCTATAATGCAGGCATTGAAACTTCGTGGAGCCCTAAAACAATCTTAGTTTGTCTTTAATCTGGGTGGGGGTTGCTTTCCCATAATCACATCCTTATACAAACTGTGACACTCATAGCTTTGTAACCCCCCTGCAAATGGGGGTTCCCAAAAGACTTCCAGGAGCTTGCTTGAATGCTCCAAGCCTGAATGGTGTTTGACGTTTAAGGCATTTATCAGTGAGTGTTTTTAGAACCTCTGGTACTGTCTCTTTAAGAGCTGTCTGCTTGCAGACATAATTAGTTTGTATGGGGGACTGTGTGTTTCTCTGTTTGAGTACCACTCAAGCTGCTGCCAATTCACTCCATTTTGCAGTCACTAGGAGTGCAAAGGAACCTATCTGAAAGATGTAACTGTTTGCCAGAAACCATTTACAGTAATAATGAAATTACAGTTTGTCTAACCTGCTTTCTTTGCAGTCAGAACTGTGTCTGCCTAGTCCCCACTCTGGTTTTGAACTGCTGAACTGGACCAATCAGTGTGGGGTAAGCTAGCTCTAAAATGGTGCCTTGGACGAATCAGAACTTGGACTCATAATCTGAGCCAGCCACAAGAGGATTGTATGGGCAGTGACTCTGGGAGATGTAGTTTAGACTTCGCACCTTTTTGGACCAACAGCAGCAGTCTGTTGTGAGTGACAGCCAATCCAGTCAAGAACTGGGAGGAACTCAGAGGAAGTGCTCGTTTTGTCTGTTGGAGTTTCAGTTTAGGTCTGGCAGTGAGAGGGAAAAGAAACCTGTGCTCCTTCAGTGCACAGTTTCAGTCAAAAAAACGTGTGTAAGGCCCAGAGTTCCGGTCTGCAGCTTGTGTAACTGCTTGTTAGGACTGAATCCGTCCTGTGAAAAGAATCAAAGGATCTCTGAAGAGTAGAAACCAGGCTCACCCTGTAGAAGACTGAAGAAATTGTTGAATTACACTCGGTCTGTCAGGAACTGAATCTGCTGTGTGTTCTCCCGGGTATTGTGCAGTAATTGTGATCGGGATAGAGAAGCAGCCTGCCTGGTATAGTACTTTCTTTTTTTTACCATATAAATGTGTGAAGAGTCTCGTGGAGCTCAAAAGTAGCCCTGCTGGCGTTGAAGGACCCTATCTTGTTTGGAGGTCGTGAGTACTAATTCAGAGTGCTCCTGTTGAATTGCCACATTAAATCCAAATGGAATCACTGTACTGCTGACTGTTTAAACTAATTTTTCTTTTCACTGTGTGAAAGGGCCCTACCAGCTGCCACGGTTTGGACTAGCCACTGGGGCTTGGGTACCCAGGGACAGTAACTGGTAGGGATAGGCCTGTGTACAGAGCCATAGGTAGATAGTAAAGTGATAAGCTAATTAACCTGATTTCCCCCTGTCCTTGTTATATCCCCCTAAATAAATCAGAGCTGCTTGTTTCAGCAAAGTTATACTGCCTGAGGTATTTGTCTATGTTAAAGTACTGTACTGTGATTGTTGCACTGTATCTTATTTCACAGGAGGTCCCAGTGCCGGAACTAGTCCTGGGGGTAAGTGTATACGGTGAAGGTAATTCTGATATATTGTGTGGGCCACTAGTGGGAAGAAAGGGGGGTTGCAGTGTCCCAGAGGGCTGTGACCAAGTAAGTTTAACTATTGCAAACCCTGACCTCTGGGTGGAGGCACCCGCCATTGGATCCAGGCCCTTCAACCTGTTAGTGGCAAATCAGGCAGGGGTAGTAGCCCCTGGGATAGCGCCATCTAGGGGTTACACTTGATTTAAGAGTCATCTGCTTTAGCAGTGTTATCTTATGTCAATTAAATTTCTATGCAGTAGGATTCTTTGTATGTGTGTTCCACCAAGCACCTTTGACTCGGGGACCCTCCTGGCTGAAGGCAGTATGGTACTGTTAAACTTCTCTGACATCATCTTCTGTATTTTTTAAATGAGTATTTTAAATCAATGGGGATTTTTTTCTGCATGATCTAGCTGTTATAAGTACTGTATTTTCTAAACAACTACGATTAGCTTCTGAAGAAGGACTGGTTGGTCTGAAAGCTAGAGCACTTTGTTCTTGTTGTTACATCTATGTTGCTCCATTAAAAGGTATCAAATCATTTGCTTCTGGATCTTATTTACTATGTAATACATAGAAACGCAGAAACACAGAATTTGATGGCAGATAAGGACTGCTTGGCCCACCTAGTCTGCCCATTTCCCTACCTGATGAATAAACTGCAGATTCTAGTTAATCCAACAGCTTACTTCCTCCTACCTCCCACTAGAATTGCCTTATGTCTGTCCCACGCATTCTTGAATTCCCCCACTGTTTTTGACTCCACAACCTTCTCAGGAAGGCTGTTCCATGCATCCACAACCCTCTGTGTGAAAAATACTTTCTAACATTACCTCTGAGACGTCCCCTCTATCTTCAAATTGTGCCCCTTGTTCTTGCAATTTCTTCTTTCTGAAAGATGCTACCCTCTTGTACTTTGTTGATTCCTTGAGATACTTGAAAGTTTCTATCATCCCCCCTCCTTTCTCAAGGGTATACATATTAAGCTGCTTTAGTCTCTCCTCTTATGCCTTCTGGTGCAGACCCTGCACCATTTTGGTTGCCCTCCTCTGAACAGCCTCCACTCTGTCCTTGTCTTTGTGGAGATGTGGTTTCCAGAATTGCATACAGTACTCCAGATGGGGTCTCACCAACTGTCTGTACAGAGGGATAACAACTTCCTGTTTTCTACTGTTGATGTAACTGGGAACACACACCACATCATGTGATTAAATCTAGTGGCTAGAATTACTAATCTATCCAGCACATTCTGTGACAAACATTATCATTGTGCATCACTATGCACTGCCTGAATGGCAGGAAGTGAGCACCTCTGCTGAGAAGATGGGGGAGGGAATCCATACTGGGATGAGTGGTGCCAAAGGTGCCATCTTTACAATGCAGTATCCACCACCGTATAGTACTTAAAGTACAGCAAATGGATAATACATACCCATCTCTGCCTGGTTAGACAACAGTCCCCCACAGGCTCAGATAATTAACAATAATACAGTGGTAATTACATTATGTTTTAGCATAACCATGGAGAAAAGAAGTCACTCAAGTTCCTTCGGGCAATAAAAGCTCACTACACATGGTATGTATAAGATCAGTCCTCAGAGTCTGCATCTGATTCTTCAATTCTCAATCTCACAGAGCGTTCAGTCCTGATTTTCTCAGCAAGCTTCCCCGCATCAGTTGAATTGGAAAATACATATGTTCTCCGTCCATATTGAACCTTCAGTCAAGCAGAGAGTAACAAATAGTGTTAGATGACGAGCTCCCTTAGGAGCGCTCGCACTTCATCAAATGCCTTCTAATGTGTAGGGGTACTGTAACCAAGATCCAGGAACAGTTTCAATATAAAGTCTCCACACTGGATGCCACCCGTACTTTTCAATACCTGCAAAATGGCATCACGTTCCTCTTAGCTGCCTACCACCAGAAGTACATTCCGAGGAGCGTTTTCACTCAATGCAGGCCTCCAGGGGTTAATCCAGTAAGCTTTCTTTATATTGACGGCTATGTCTACAGATAGCACCCCTGGGAGGTAGTTCTGAAGATATGCTTTTAGATTATCCTCCTTGGTAGTATCGTGGAGACCTAGAAGCCTTAGGTTAGCAGCCCAGGAAAAATTCTCCAATTTGTTCCAGGCGGGCTTTCAAGATTGAATTCTCCTTAATCAAACCTGCACACGATACCGTAACTTTTTTCACTGCCTCTCCTGCCTTTTTTGCATCTGCTTGTGCCAGCTCTGTTTTCTTTTCCAGTAAAGCTGTCTGACTGTTGAAATCTTCCACTTTTTTTGTCCAGTGATTGGATAGCAGAGAGAAGTGCCTTTATTGTGCGCCCCCAGAGGTTGCCGGTTGCTCTGAGTCTGCAGTTGCTTGCTTCTGCTGGGCCTTGGATTTAGGGGGATCCAGCAGCAAATGATTTTTCGTCTTTCCCATGCCTTTGTTGCTCCAAAACTGCAGGGGTTAAAGTAGGTAATATACTATATAAAATGGGCATGGGAATCTCTGTGTCCTGACTGGCTGAAACTTGTTCCAGCCATGACAGTATGAGAGCACCACCAATGGCTAAAAATAAGTCCTTGCCAACGAGGGCAACTCATATAATTTGTAAGTCATTTACTTCCTAATATCCATCACAAACATGGCTGCAACCTGTACTCATAAATAAAAAACTTCAACTAGGCCCTAAAAATAAAAGTCAATTAAATTAAAGTGTGTAAATAATTTAATGTTATTTTCATTCAAGAGCCCTTGTTACACACATACACAAATTTAAAAAAATCAAATACTATTCAGAGTTTGCACTGCTGCTGTTTCTTTGATAACCATGAAAAATCCCCCTCCTATCCCTATCAGTTTGCCAGAGAACTCCCTGCTCCTCACCTGGCAACAGATAAAACAGAGGTTCTGGCTCCACCTGAGGCGTGTGTGTGTGTGTGTGTGTGTGTGTGTGCATGCCAGTGGAACTCTTGAAGAATTTTGAATTCATGTATTCCATGCCACCATTCTGTGTATGTTTTTTTGGGGGGGTGGCATTCTACTACTGGAATAATGCAGAGCTGTAAATTCTTCTATTCCATGGTAAACAATCACACAACGTATTGAATGTAAAGAGTGATAGATGACTGACAGGTGAAAAACTTCTGTGGAGGGACTATTTTACATTATTTAGCAACATTTTATCATATTTTTTGTGGCACTGAAAACCTTGAGTTTTTTTTTTTTTTTAAAAGCTGCCTATGGACTCATTTTATATAAGCAATAAGGCACTCAGAGGACATTGGTAGTGTTAGGTTTATCCCACAGTAGTGTGCTGAAGGCACTCAGCTTCGCCTTAGGCCTCACTACACCCCAACTGTGGGGTAAACCTAGTACCACCACTGTCCTGTTGTGCCTTATTGCTTAAAAGGCAGACAAGCGAGTTTGGATATTGAACAATGAAGTATAATGTTGTTTTTCTGTTTTAAGTTCAGTTATATAGTTGGAGTTATGCGTTCTATCTCGCCGGCTGTCAGCCCCATGGAGAACATCATTCTATCTCAGGTTACTGAATATATCGCTAACTATCAGGTTCTTTCTAATTTTCTGTCAGGTTGTAGGCCCAATTTCTCTACCCAAACAGCACTGACTTTCATGATTCTGTCTCTAGGGCTCGGGACAAAAGGTGTTTTATGGGTTCTGTTTTCACTGATCTGTCGAAAGCTTTTGACATATCAGTCACTCCTTGCTTCTAACTTGTCTATCTTCTGATGGCTTTTCTTCAAATGTCACCACCTGGTTTTCATCCTGTCTACATGGGAGAACTCAATACGTTTCTTGGAATGGATGTCTTTCCTCTCCTCTTTCTATTTCCACTGGGGTTCACCAGGGATCTATACTTTGTCCTGTTTTATGCAGCCTCTTTGTAGGTCTACTGCCTTCTGTTGTGGATCTTTGTTCAGTCAGACTTTATGCTGACGACGCAGTACTTTTCTACATTCACAGATTTCCACCTTCCCTTCCTTTGACTCTCCAGGGTGACCTTGACAAAACTTTGAAATGGTTCTCTGATAATTTACTAATCCTGAATAGTAAGAAGACTCATGCAGTGTTGTTTGGGTCCCAGCATCCTCTGTCTTCGGTGAACTCCTCTTTCTCAGTTTGTTTAAACAACCACCCATTTCGGTTTGTGAATGTCTTTAAATATCTCGGTCTAACTTTTTATTCTTCTCTGACCTTTAAAATACACACTGACAAACAGTTTCAAAAGTCCATCAATGTCTGAGGTGCTTAACACATGCCAGGCATTGCTTGTCAAGCTCGGATCGTAAACATATTACTAGGCAAGCCATTTTACCTGGCTCGGATTATGGCAAAACTATTTATCTCCAAACCCGTCTTGCATCTTCTTCCTTTAAATACCATTTATTATCAATTACTCCACTTTATCTTAAAGTTAAAAAAGGATGAGCATCATTGCAGTTTATTGCATCAATTAAAGAGCCACTGGAACCAAAGCTGGCAGACAGGAAAAAGATGCAAATTTTAAGAAGCAGTCGTAACTTTTTTATTTTTAAATATTTTTTTCCTTTTGCTCATTAGAAAGTCTTCTATATGATAATATTGTACTGAATGTGTGGAATCGCTCTCAGTGTGGCAGCTGATATATCTGTCTTTATTCCCCCCACTACATCATCAGTATTGTGATCTCTCTGACTGTGACATCACAGGTGACTGACCTGGCAGCTACTGAGGTTTAAAAAAGTTTGAGTTACTGAGCTTTCACTAAAAATACCAACAGCAGCTCAATCTGGTTCAATGTCAGTTGGCATTCATCTGTATCCCCCTCCCCCGGGTCGTTCCTGAAAATAAGCAGAATTTGTCTAGTGCACTTACCTGGCCAACAAAAACTAAATACATAAATTAATTAATGAGTGGCTGTTCTAAGCAGCAGTGATGTCACAGTCAATGAGGACACTGTGCTGATGGTGTAGGGGGGGAATACAGCTAGATATGTCAGCTACCACGCAGAATGTTGTTCTAAACATTGCCTACACTAACATCAGGTAAACAATCTTCTAAATAATCAAAGGGAAAAGAACAAACGTTTGTCAATGCCGAATGTTTGCTTGCAGGTATTTGCAGTGGTGTTTGGCATTTATGCAGGACCCCCAACCCCTTAGTTGTATCCGTGTCCCTTCAGCATCCATGTCCCAACAGAGTACCTCTCTACAACTCCTCTTGCATCCGATTTACATTTCAGCTTCATACTTCTTAAGTGTCTGTGTTAGCAACCCTAACACCCTGGTCATTCTCAAAGTTACAAGCCTGTGTGAAAACTGCACAACGCACACTCGTAACAGTCATTTAGTGGAATTATTTCACCAAATTTTCAACATAGGCATTTTGTCACCTCTGCTCATGAACACTGTCAGTATGATTTTTGTAATCTGTCCCGAACATCGATTTCCCACAGTGACTGCGCCATCATGTGCCAGATGCACAAACACCGAATTTGGGCAGGATGTGAAGAATGACAGCTGTATTGTTCATAAGGAGGAGTAAAAAGATGTCAATGTTGAAAATCTGTAGTGCAAATATTACAAATTTGTGAAATTACGAGGGTGTGTAGAAACTGTGCAATATACACTTGTCACACAGTCATTTTATGGACTTTTGTCACCAAATTTTCAACATGGGCATTTTAGGACCTCTGCTCATGAACAGCGTCACTGTGATTTTCTTACTCCGTACTGAACACTGATTTCCCACAGTGACTGCGCTATTCTGCAACAGAAGTGGGAAAACACATTTCAGCCACGACGTGAAAAATGACAGCTGTACTGTTCATAAGGAGGTGTGGAAAAATACCAATGTTGAAAATCTGGAGTGAAAATATTACAAATTCGTGAACTTACAAGTGTGCGTGGAAGCTGCACAATGCACGCTCGTAAAACAGTCATTTTTTGGAATTTTTTCACCAAATTTGCAGCATAGGCTTTCTGAGAGCCCACCTCATGGACACTGACACTGTTGTTTCGTTAATCAGTCCAAAAGGTGATTCCTCGCAGTGACTGCAAAATCATATTTTGGGACTGAATAACACCATGACAGTGACTACATTCATAAGCAGGGGTCCTAATAACCCCATGGTGAAAATCTGGTGCCAAACGTCCCCAAAATGCCCGAGATATCCACATACATTGAAAAAAAAAATGTATGCCATTATACAGCTTACCGGCATTTCTTCAGTTCGTGGTCGGCTTTGAAGAGTGCAGATGTACTCTCGGTCCACCAAAGATCATCGTGCCAGGCTCCGGAGGTGAAGTGGGGTGGGGGTGTGGGGAGGTGGGGTGTGCAGAGGGTGGCTGCGGGTTGGGGGATGGGGCAAGTGACTCACCAAGGGACCGTTTTCTTCTTTCACAGCACTGTAAAAAACTCACAGCACTGGAAAAAACACAAAAACGCCAAGGGACACTTTTGGTACACTGGGGTGGGCTCCCAGCATGCCACCTACATGTCTGTGGGTTGGGGGACTGGAGCCAACGGGGATTGGGCACCCCTGTTGGCTATACAGTGTGCACGGGGGGGGGGCATGAGCACACTGGGGTTGGCTCCCAGCATGCCACCTACATGTTTTTGGGGGGGAATGGAGCCGATGGAGATTGGGCACCCCCTGTCAGCCATACAGTGTGCATGGAGGGCGGTATAAGCACACTGGGATGGGCTCCCAGTGTGCCACCTGGTTGTTTGTTGGGGGAGCTGCAGCCGACGGGGATTGGGCACCCCCCTCGGCACATAATGTGGGGGCTGGGGAGGACAACAATGAGGGAGCAGGGAGGACATCAGCAGAGGGAGGAAGCAGGAGGGATTTCACGGAGTGAAAAGTCAACGTCAATATGCTAATTTCACACATGCTACAACCGCTGATTGCAGCCGACCTTTTGTTTGAAGTGAAGACCAACACAGCCGAACTGCTGTCATACACAGCTCGGCATGTATTGGTTCAGTAGGGTCGCGACTACTATACTGAGCACTGCATTTGCTAGGAGGGTCACACACCTCCAGAAAGTCATACTGTTTCAAGACGTTCCTTGCGCACACGTGCAAGCGAACGCAAAAAGTACTTCAGATACAAAAGGTATTGGTTGACTGCTTTTAAAAACTAATATTAGTTTTAGGCAGTACACTAGCTCATTAAATCAGCTGTAATCTTCCTCCAGGTATACTTTTAACTTGCTGTCTCTCATTTATAAAAACAGCAGATAATCAGACCCCCACTTACTTATCTGAAAGGTTAACTGGGAGGGGTTCAAGAGTGCATGTGACAGACATAAAGGAATCTTAGGGAAAGGGAATGGGGTGGATGAATGGGCCAGAGATCAAGTAGGATCTACGATGATACTACAAGCAGGGAAAAAATGGGCAGACTAGGTGGGCCAAGCGGTCCTCATCTGCCAGTGAATTCTGTTTCAGTCACACTACTGGACCTTTCCCAGAGATACCAAATATCATATTATACCTTCATCATTGCCAAAGATCATTTCTCCTCTTCAGCACCATTATCTCCCTCCTTTAAAGAGCAGCTTCTTACATATTAAGTCCCCACCCTCCAATGTATACAGCTGTTTACCTGCCCAGCAATGGATTAAGACAGTAAGTTTAATTTATTTCTCCCTGTATTTTCTGTAAAAATTCTTATAATTGTATTCTCGATAACTGGCAGCCAAAACGAACTTAGTTCCTTATAGCAAGACACATCCCCACGCAAGCACATTATGTGACGCGCTCCATAGACTTTAATGGGGCCGTTTTTTAAGGCATTTTTTTATACTTTTGAGAAACGATTTAGACAAAGGTTGGCCATCGCTCAACTGACAAGGTCCTTGTTAGTTGAGTGATGACCATCCTTTATCAAAATCATCACTCAAAAGTACAAAAAAAATGCCTTAAAAAACTGCTCCCATTAAAGTCTGTGGAGCACGTCCTCGCGTTGTTCATTTTACAACGTCATGTAACGTGCTTGCGTGGGGGTGTGTCTCCCTATAAAGAACTAAGTCTGTTTTGGCTGCTGGCTATCAAGAATAAAATTACAATCATTTTTACAGAAAATACAGGGAGCAATACATTTAACTTATTGTCTTAATCCATTGCTGGGCAGGTAAGCTGCCATACATGTTGGGGGGTGAACAGCACTGAGAACCTGCTCTTTAACTCCTAACTGTACAAGTGTAAGAAATTTGCCTTTTTTCTAACTCTAATTCTAAAATTACAATTATCTGGGGCACCACTTCAGCTTACACACACTTTCTCACCTTCCCTATCCTATCATTCTCCCCCTCCCCACCACCACCACCACCACCACCACCACCACTACTACTACTCCCTCCCCAGCCCTAGCAATCTCCCAGACAACCATGTCAACCCTATTCCTCTCCACCCCATGCCCTCCTCCTTCCTTTTCATTTTACCTACCCTTCTCTCCCCTGCTAACCCCCCTCTAACCTCACTAATGACACCTTCACTCTCACCACGACTTCCTAATACCCACAACAATAAAACCTCCATCACACCCCTCCAGTCCAGCTCCATTCCCTCTCTACCTTTCCAATCACCTCCATATATACTCTGACACCTGAAGTAACCTGATCACGTTCATGTGTTTCACATTTGGCTTTTCTATACCCTTGCATGGTCACTATTATATTCTCTTTCCCATCTTCAGTAATAACTAGTATGACATCATCCACTCCATGAATAGAAGCACCTCCTGCCTTGACTGCATCCCATCATGACTAACAGCCTCTGGTCTCTCCATCCTAATACTGTCTATTTTCACAGGCATCTTCCCAGAAGTCCTCAGTTTGGCTGACATCACTCCATTCATTAAAAAACTCTCCCTTTATCCCAACCCCTTCACCAGCCACCATTTCCAGTATCAATCTCCCCTTCCCAAAAAAGGTATAATCCTTCCTGTCCTGCAACAACTGGATTCTATCTTTCAGTCCTTCTGTCAGTTTCCTTCTGGTTCTCCTTCTCTTACTCACCACTGCTCCATGTATCAACTCCTTGCCCTTCCCTCCTTATTTTCTCGGCATCCATCCCACTGCTCTTCTTTGCTCTCTAAGTACTGGTTTGTGTTACTTCCTTCCTTCCTATCTGTCTGACCTTCTTCCCCCTCTGCTCCCAGCTCTTACGCCCTTCCTCTGCTCTTCTAACACTCATTCCTTTTAATATCACTCTTGCTTGCTATATCTTACCTGGTCAGTGTGCTTCCTCAGTAGAAGTGACTTCTCTCTGGAACGCACTCCCTTCCTCCCTCTTACTTTGCCCTTAAGCCCCAAATGATGTCTCATTTCTCTTCTGCACACTCCTGTCCTCACCCCTCAGGCACAAAATCCAGCCTCTCCTCTGCTGTCATCCCCAGTGCTTCCCCAAGATTGTTTGGTGCACTTTGTAAGTTTCTTATTTATTGCCCTCACCGGTTTTAGATTTTGCTTTTTTTTTCCTGCCCACTCTTTTGAGAGGTCATGTTTTGTTGTAACTTACTGTGCTGTTTTGGTTGTCCTAATGTCAGTAGCTGGCTTGAGCGATTACTTTTGACTTACTGTAGTAACATGTTGCTTCCATATCAATTACTGTATTACTGTTCTCCCTTGTTCTGCTTCTCCCTGGTCACGCCTGGAAACAAATCCTAGTTCAGTGTACTGTTCCCAGTCACCAGTTTTCAGGTAAATAAATCACCTGACCCCTTCCATTCTGGTTTCTGCTCCTTCCAAAGAACTGAGGTTGTCCCCTCTTTGAATGCTCAACGACTGCATCACTATTGAATCTGCTTGACCTCAGTGCTGCATTCAAAATCACTACCACATCAGCCTACATGACTGGCTTAAATGCTTTGCTGCAGTCTTTAGTATTCTACGGTACTGTTTCCATGCTAGCTTCTCCTGTTGCTCATTGTTTTTGTCTCTGGAGATAGAGCTTCCTTCACGTCCAAGTGTATTCTACATGTTGTACCCCAATGTTCTGTCCATGAACCCGTTCTCTTTGACATTTATCTCCTCACCCTCGGCAACCATATCTCAGATTTCCACCTTGGATCACTTCACCCTCTCATACAAGTGAGACTGCACTACTACCATCTTTAAAAACCTCTACTGACTTTCAAACCTCTTCAAATCTACCCTTCAAGTTTTCAAAGTTCTCTAAGGTCTGATCTCCCCCTAACCTTTCTGGTCTCAGTACCTCCCTGCTATCCATCCTGCATGCTCCACCCTCCACCCAATTAATCACTGGGGCAGGCACTGTACCAAACTCTCCCTTCAATCCTGGAGCACTCATGCCGGCCTGCTGGCACAGCGGTAGGGCTACCGCTCATGACGCCAGCAACCCAGGTTCGGGAATGGACTCAGGTGGCTGGAGGGCCGGCCGGGGGGGGGGGTAGGAGGACTGAGCTCCCACAAGCTGCTCTCCTACTCTGGGAGGGGTGGGTTGCATGTCCTGCCACACTACCACCACCTGGGTGACCATGGGTGGAGGTGCAGTGGGACAGCATGCAGCAGGGTGGGAGGACATCGTTCGGGAGCTGGTGCGCTGGTACGTTGTGACATGCTCCGCCCCTTGGCTCCCCTAGTGTGCCGACGTCCTGAGGGATGGCACCGAAAAGAGGAAAAACCCTGCAACGGATGCCTGGAGATGGGACCTGGCTGCCCAAGAGAAATCCATAACCAGGCTCCAGATGGGACCTGTGCAGCATACCAACACACACTCATGGACTGGAGGAGACTATAGGGGGGTTCCTCTCCTTCCCGCTCGGGGGGGACAAACCGAGGCCAGATGGGGACAGTGCTGCCAGGACTCGAGAAGGAGTTACCTGGGGAGGACCTGTGGGAGCACGAACAGCTTAGGGATCCCCGAGGATACGGTCCTGAGCGGTGAGCAAGAGGGCACAAACAGAGAAGTAAAAAAAAAAAAATCCTGCAGCACTCTTCTGGCCTCACTACACCGCATAGTTACCCCACCATTTTTAAATCTAACCTCAAGCCGAACACTTTCCCCTTGCCTTTGACTCCTAACCCTCCAGTGTCAGCCTAGACTGAGCACATATTTGTGGACTGCTTGCCCTACCTCATGTTTACTGTTCTAATACTGTTGCATCGTACTGCATCATTTATTCTGCTGCATTTGAATGCCTGCCTTGTAAAGCATTTTCTAAGACAATGTAAGAAGCATACTATACATAACTGTACTGTGCTATATTCACCAGTGTAAATTACTGTACTAGCAATATCTGATTGGTATGTAAAATCTTTGAAATACACCATACATCAAACAAATTTCTATAAAGCTATTAAGCACTAAATGAGATTAAACCATCACACTTTTGAGAAGGGTCAGGATTTTGAACTGACCTGCTTTAAACTGTAGTATGTAACATAGAAACATAGAAGTTGGCAGCAGATAAGGACCATAAGGCCCATCCAGTCTGCCCATTTCTTTTTCTACCTTATAAATGTGCCATCAGCCTTTGCTCTGTCAATGGCCTATCTATTCATACTCATCTGTATTGCTCCCTTATACCTATCCCATGCCTGTTTGAAGCCCTGCACTGTATTCATAATCACCACTTCCTGAGGTAGGCCGTTCCATGCATCTTCCACCCTTTCATTGAAAAAGAACTTCCTCACATTACCCCTTAACCGGCCTCCCTCTAATCTCATGGCTGTGTCCTCTTGTCCTGCTATTTTTCTTATATTGAAACATGTTAGACTCTTTCACCTTGTTAATGCCCTTAAGGTGTTTGAATGTTTCGATCATATCACCTCTCTCCCTCCTTTGCTCTAGGGTATACATACTGAGCTCCGTTAATCTGTCCTCATATGTTTTCTGATGCAGTCCCTGCACTATTTTGGTTGCCCTTCTCTGGACTGCCTCAGTTTGGTTAATGTCCTTGTGAAGGTGTGACCTCCAGTACTGCATGCAGTACTCCAGATGGGGCCTAACCAATGTCTTGTGAAGAGGGATTATTACCTCCATCTTCCGACTTGTGATAACCCTACTAATACACCCCAACATCCCCCTAGCCTTACCTACTGCTTTAGTGGTCTGCTTGGATGATTTCAGGTCATCAGTGATGATGATGCCCAAGTCTCTTTCTTCCCTTGTGACTGCCAGCAACTCCCCTCCCAGCCTATAGGTGGCTTCAGGGTTTCTCTTCCATATGTGCATGATCTTGCACTTCTTTGCATTAAACCCCAGTTGCCACTCTTCTGACTGTTTTGCTAGTTTATCCAGATCTCTTCTCATTCTGCCCACCCCATCTGGATCATCTACTCTGCTGCAGATCTTGGTGTCATCTGCAAACAGAGAAACCTTACCGTACAGTCCATCTTAAGAGGACTGGCCCCAGGACTGATCCCTGAGGTATCCCACTTGTGTCTTGCACCTCTTCTGACTGTATACCGTTTACCACCACTCTCTGTTTTCTGCCCGACAACCAGTTTGCCACCCAGCTGACCAAATTCTGACCCACCCTGAGCCTACCCAGCTTATTAATCAATCTTCTATGTGGAACAGTATCAAAAGCTTTGCTGAAGTCAAGGTAGGTGACATCAACTGTTCCCCCTTAGTCCACGACTCTGGTTACCCAGTCAAAAAAATCTGTGAGATTAGTTTGACAGGACCTTCCTTTTGTAAACCCATGCTGTCTTGGATCCTGTGCTCCTATGGATTCCAGGTGTTGCACTATCCTTTCCTTAAGGAGTGCCTCCATAATCTTGCCCACTACTGAGATAAGACTGACTGGTCCGTAGTTCCCTACCTCCTCCCTGATACCACTCTTGTGGAGCGGGATCACATGAGCCCTTTTCCAGTCTTCTGGAACCTTTCCTGTGCTCAGAGACTCACTAAACAGTTCTGATAATGGCTCTGCTAGTTCCACCCTTAACTCCTTTAGTACAATTGCCTTGTCCACCCTGAACTTATCGAGCTCTTGTAGGACCCATTCTTTTGTGAAGGGACTAGTGCTCACCTCCCTCCCCCCTGTGTCCATGGTGCTGAGCTGTGGGCCCTGCCCTACCTTCTCTTCAGTAAATACTGAGCAGAAGTATCTATTTAGGATAGATGCTTTTACGTGGTCCTTCTCCTCACACGCCCCCTTATCTCCTTTGATCTCAGCAATACCCCCGCTGGACTTTCTCCTTTCACTAATGTATCTATAGAAAGTCTTGTCACCTTCTTTTACTGTTTGTGCTAGTGTTTCCTTGATTTGGGCCTTTGCCTGCCTTACTGCCTTCCCTGCTTCCGTTAGGGAAGTTTGGTATGCCTCCCTATCTTCATCCCACTGCATTCCCTTATATTACCTGCTACTGTTTTTGAAAACCAGAGTGGTTTTCTTCTTCTTTTGCACTTCATTTGCTCTCTAACACAATTGGATGTTGCTTCCAGTATTGCATCCTTAATGCTTGGCCACTTTGCCTGTACTCCCTCACCTGTATTCCTTCTTGCCAGGGCTAGCTTAACTCTGTTGGCCATCTTATCAAAGTCAGCTCCTCTGAAGTCCCATATTTTTGCCTTGTTTCATTCCCTGCCAGGGAGTTTTTGTCATGGATATTCTCCCCAAGGGAGCCGGTGTGCAATAAGGCATGCTACCACGTACTTGCAAATGGTCATGCTAGTGTCCCACACATTCCTCCCCCCCCAGATCAAGCTCTCTGGCTGCACTACCAGCAGGCTTCAGCCAGATGGTAGTTAAGGTGTGGAGCACACTGTCCACCCACCCCAGAGAGCTGTCTCTGGACACTCGATCCTCCTTTCCGCTGCCAGCCCGAGTGACCAGAGTCCATTACCGGCCCTGTGTCATGGTCACAGCAAGCATTAGTGCTACTGCTGCACTACCAGGTTGACTATCTACTTTCTCTTTGAATTATCTTTGGTTATGACAGATGTGGACTTAATTAGGAAGTCTGTTGGATTTGTCACTCTTACAGAAAGAAGAAAGAAAACATGCCAAAAGTTTTTTTTTTTCCTCTTCTTGGAGGAGCTGTAATTGCGGAGCTGGGGAGATTGCTGGCTGCATCAGCGGCGTGGAGCTGGATCCAGGGGCTGCATTGGCAGCAGGAGGAGCTGGGGAGATAGCTGGCCGCATCAGCGGCAGAGCCAGGGAGATTGCTGTCCACACTGGCAGTGTGGAACTGGAACCGGGGGCCACATCAGCAGCATGAGGAGCCGGGGCTCTGCCGAGGAGTCTCTTTGCCGCATCAGTGGTGGGAGGGTGCCAGGACAAACACTTCCCAACTCAACTGCATCGGCAGTGAGTCAGGGTTGGAGCGAGAGGTGCGTCTATGTGGGGACCAATCAGAGTACAGGGTGCCACGGTTTGAACTCACGGTTGGGCTATAAAGGGGCAGGCCCAGCCACCTTCACTTGTCTTCTTGAACGAGCTGTAATTGCAGAGCTGGGGAGATTACTGGCCACATCTGTGGCATGGAGCTGGATCCGGGGGGCCGCACTGGCAGCAGGAGGAGCTGGGGAGATAGCTAGCCACATCGGCGGTGAAGCCGGAAAGACTGCTGGCCGCATCGGCGGCATGGAGCTGGAACCGGGGGGGTGCATTACGGCGTGAGGAGCCAGGGCCTGCCGCGAGGAGTCTCTTGGCTGCATTGGCAGTGGGAGGGCACCAGGACAAACATTTACCGGCTTGACTGCATCGGCAGCGAGTCAGGATTAGAACGAGCGATGCTTCTGTGTGGGGACCAACAAGAGCACAAGGCTCCAAGGTCTGAACTCGCGGCTGGGCTATAAAGGGACAGGCCCAGCCACCTTCACTTGTCTTTTTGGAGAAGCTGTAATTGTTTCCCAGCCCCGACCTCTACCTCTATTAAATAGTCGGCGGGGGAGGAGTCAGGGAATAGGAGTGGGCTGGACTTGTAGTTTGGACTTGTAGCTTTGGACCTTGGAAAATTCCGTTTTTGTCAGACACCTTGCATGCTGTGTAAGGGTTTGTTTATGTATAACCCCCAGTAGCCCTGGACCTTGAGGAACAGAGCTTTAGCTGTTATTCTTGCTTGGTGGGTGGGGGATCGTCTTTAGTAAAATTCCAGTTAGAACCCAGATCTAATTTAAGCCAAGTGTTTTGCATTGACTTGAGGGCTTATTGTCCTAATAATCAGCTATTATGGGGACAGGACCACATGTCACAAGAGAGGGCATCTTCAGTAGGGTGGTTGGGTACACAGGGTGTGGGGCTGCCATGGTACTTGACTGGGCTTGGAAGTTCGGAGGGTGCCCAGTGTGCTACCAGCTGGCACAGCTTAGAGAGGAGATTGAGGGTATTAGGAGGCAGCTGGGGGAGATGGGGGCGGATATGGATACGTAGCTCCACCAGGCGCTGAAGCCTCTGGCATAGGGAGAGGAGAGAAGGTGGGAACACAAGGGGACTCTGATAGAGGGGGCTCAAAAGGAGCCTGTGTAGCTGCACTAGGTGCTGAAGCCTCTGGCATAGAGAGAGTAGCGAAGGTGGGCACTCAGGGGGCACAAGGGGACTCTGATAAAGGAGGCTGAAAAGGAGAAAACTTCCAAAAAAGCAGGCAGATATCTGGGGTTGTCCAGAGGGAACTGAGATGGGAGGGGATGGGACAGTTGGGGGAGTTTTGGGGACTGGCATTAGGCTTAACAACCGTATTGGCCCTCTATGTTTCGTAGAAGAACAGGGGAGCGTTGGGGGGATGCGGATAGGGAGGTGAAGGGAGAAGGAGGCAAGAGGAAGGGCCAGGATATCAGGAGGAGTTGGGAGGGACATGATGTAGCAAAAGGGGAATGGGGGTTCTGGACAGGCAGAGGGAATGGGATGGGGCAGGGAAAGGAGGGGGATCAGGTGAACAAGGGGGAGGCTGCAGCACTTGGGGACTGAGGGTTGGGTCAAGGGGAGCATGGCAGGCAGGAGGGCGTTGAAGGTGGATGGGACGGAAGGGAGTCAGAGCCAGGCCAACAGATTGGGTGGAAGGATCAGACAAGGGTGGGGATAGGGATGCAAAAATGGATACTCGGGAGAGAGGATGACCAGTACTGGATTAGAGAAGGTGGCCAGGGACAAGAGGGCTGCATATGACACCCAGATTGTGGGGGGTGCAAGGAGCCAGCTGGGGGGAGGCTGGAAAAAGGATGAGGATGGGCATGAAAGGAGTGGAATCTTGGGGGGTGAACATGGAGGCAAGGGGGAGGTTAGAGTGCTCCTGTTGGGGGTTTCCATGATCAGGGGTATCCAGTGGGAGGGGCAGGGGGAGGCTAAAGCCTGCCCGGTAAGGACCAAATGTAACCCTGGCCTGACAGTGCATAAGGCCAAGCACCAGGTATATTCACTGGCAAAGGAATGCGGAGGTTCCCCGGACATACTGGTGAACCTAGGTACAAATGGAACAGAGGGGAATAGTGAATTAGAGATACAGGCAAGGTTTCAGGAGCTAGCCAGGGTTTGCCATACCACAGAATGCTCAATCGCCTTCTCAGAAATCCTGCCAGTGCCAAGGGCTAGTGTGAAGAACAAGCAAAAAATCAGAGTGGTGAATCAGTTGCTCGGGGAGTGGTGCGAGGCCAGGGGGCATGGGCTTGTTGGGGACTGGGGTGCAACCTGGGAGGATAAGGGGCTGTACACTAGGGACAGGCTCCACCTTAATTTGGAAAGGAGGGAAATTCTGAAGCTGACAATAGCTGTATTCGTCCATGAAAGGTGGGGTTTAAACTTGTGAAGGAGGAAGGGATGGAAGGAGGGGCTGATCCAGGAGGTCCGATAAAAGAGGGACTCGGTCTCCACTCCCCTAAGGGGATAGAGGGATACAGAAAAAGGTCAATGGGTAGGGTATGGGGGGAAGGCATGCAGTCACACAGGAGCATGAGGGAGATATGAGGAGGGGAAAAGGGTGGAGGGTGGTCCTGATCAATGCCAGGAGCTGAGGAAATAAGATGCCTGAGCTCCAAGCGATGCTAGTTGAGGGGGCAGTGGATGTGGCAGCTGTCACTGAGACCCGAGCCACCCAAGGGCATGACTGGGACCTAAACTTGGAGGGCTACACTATATTCAGGAAGAATAGGGGGAGGGAAGGCGGTAGCACTGATAGTCAAAAATGGCAATGGTATAGGCGCGGTGGAGGAGGCGGAGGGGGGCGTGGAGGCGACTTGGGTCACCTTGCAAACGCAAGGGGAGCAAAAGAAAATGGGGTGGTATACAGAACCCCTGTGCTGGCAGAGGATCTGGAAGAGAGTCTGGTGGCAAATGTTATGGGCCACTGTAGATTGGGCAAAGGAAGCGTAGTGGTGACGGGGGACCTAAGCATGCCAGGGACAGACTGGGGGACTATGACGTCTCCAGTGGCCAAGGAGCAGAGATTGCTGGATGTCTTCCAGGACACATTCCTAACCCAGCAGGTGGGGGAGCCGACTAGGAAACCTGCACACTGGACATGGTCCTGGCAGACAGTGACCAGATTAGGGGCCTGGAGGTGAGGGACCTGTTGGCGGGGAGTGATCATGCCACAGTCTGGTTTTTCCTGGACCTGGGGGGGATGAAAACTGCACAAAGACGATGGTAACTGACTTGGGGTGTGGATTTCAGGGGTATGGGAAGGATCCTTAAGGGTTTTCTGGACAAGATAAGGCCAGGCATGGATGCGGACAGTAGGTGGGAGATCATTAGGAGGGGGGGATTCAGCAGGCTACCAAGTCCTGTGCAAGGGTGAGGCACAAATTCAGTAGGGCCAGGAAACCGTGTTGGTGGACCCAGGAAGTGCAAGGAGGTGGTGAGGGAAAGGAAGGCGCTTCAAGCACTCAAGAAGCGAGAGAGATCGGGGGAGTATGAACTGATGTCCAGGAGGGTCACCAGGGTTTATTTATTTATTTAGCTTTTGTTAACCAGGTAAGTACACTAGACAAGACATTTACCTATTTTCAGGCATGACCCGAGAGAGTACAAAGAAATACAAGTTCATAAAGAGGACAACATGATACAATTTAGGCAAATTACACAGAATCAGCAGAAGGAAGAAAACATATACACAAGCAGTCGGTATACACAGTAAAAATATGGACAGAAAATACAGGTTACTCACCTGTAACAGGAGTTCTAGGAATGGTATATGTTGTTCATCCACACTTATTGGCAGGCTCCTTGCCGCTTTAAATCTTGCCGGAAGGTCTTCAAGCTGGCTCCTCCCACCCACCCGGGTGGTAAAACTCTCGGCTCCGCCCCATGACGCCAGATCTGGCCCGCTGGAAGCTCAGGTTGTGCGTCGAAGCCGGGGAGGTCGGGTGGGTCGAGTGGATGAACAACATATACCATTCCTAGAACTCCTGTTACAGGTGAGTAACCTGTATTTCTAGGGACATGGATATGTTGTTCATCCACACTTATTGGCAGACTCCTAGCAGTTCTCCGGGAGGAGGGAGGCAAGGCGCACACCCCCTTAATACTTACTTGGGAAATAAGGACTGGAGAACCGAGGCCCCAAAACCAGCATCCCGGCGTGACTCAAGGTCGATGTGGTAATGGGTAATAAAGGTGTGTGCTGACTTCCAGGTAGCAGCCCTGCAGATTTCCTGGATAGGGACGTCCCTGGAAGCAGCCACCGATGCAGCAGTATGACGGGTGAATGAGCTCTTATCCTCTGGGAGGCTCCATGCCCGCCAACTCATAGCAGCGATCTATGCAGGAGGTGACCCACCTGCCTATCGTCCGCTTGGCTGCAGGTCTGCCAGATGCGGCTTCAGCATAGGTGACAAACAGCTAGCAACCTCTCCTGAATTTTCAGCCGTGGCGCCCTTATAATAAGTGAGCGCCTCTTCTAGGTCCAGAGTATGGAGCCTATATCGGCCTCCGAGGTGTGATTGGGGTAGAACACCGCAGAGTCAGCACCTGGTTAAGGTGAAACTCCGACACCACCTTGGAAGGAATTCTGGTGGGCTCAGGACAACCTTGTCCCTGTGGAAGACCAGGTAAGGAGACTCGATGGAAGCGCCTGGAGCTCTCCCATCCTTCTGGCTGGCGTGATAGCCACCAAGAAGGCGGTCTTCCACACAGGTGAGAGAGTTCACACCTGTGCATTGGTTCCAATGGCTTGCCCATGAGCTTGCCAGTACCAGCAGTAGATCCCACGGAGGTGGAGGTTCGCGACCGAGGGGAAATGTGATCAAGGCCTTTGAAAAGCGCCCGACCACCTTTCCTGTTCCACCGACTGCTCCCGCCCGCACCCGTAAGCAGAGATGGCTGCCAGGTGCACCTTAGGGTCGTCGACCTAAGCCCTTGACTAGAAAGGGACCATAAATAGTCCAAAATGCTTGCCACAGAACAGGAGGAAGGGTCCAAGCCCTTGCTCTGACACCAAATGGAGAATCTCTTCCATTTGAAGGCGAGCATTTTCTGGTCGACTCCTACGGGACGCCTCAACTACATTGAGGACCCTCGTCGGAAAGACCCAAGGCCTGGAACTCTAGCCGCTCAGGAACCAGGCCGTCAGGTGCAGGGATTGAAGGTCCGGATGGAACACCTTCCCCTGATTGACTGAGAGCAGGTCCGGGCAAGCTGGAAGCTGCCTCGGGAGCCTGGAGCTGAGGCTGAGGAGATCTGGGTACCAGAACTGGCGGGGCCAGTCTGGGGCTATCAGAATCACCTGCGCCTTGTCCCTCCTTGCTTTGAGAAGCATCTTGTGAATCAAGGGAAATGGGGGAAAGGCGTAGAAGAGGCCCGGGGTCCACAGCCTCGAGAAGGCATCCCCCTGCAGCGAGCCCTGCTGAGGGGGGCCGGCATGAAACAGCCTCAGCTTCGCATTCTCCCTGGAGGCAAACAGGTCCACCTGAGGTGTGCCCCAGTGGGAGAACAGATCTTGTACTACCTCCGGCAGGAGAGACCACTCGTGAGATGCAGCCCCTATCTGGCTCAGGGCATCGGCCAGGGTGTTGGAGGCTCCTGCCACATGAGCAGCTGGGAGATCCGCCTCCAGGCTGCGCTACGGTGATCAACATCGGAGAGCTTCCTTGCATAGAAGCATGAGCGCGTCCGCCCTGGCGGTTCAGGTAGTACATGGTCGTGGTATTGTCCGTCTGGACTCGGACCACTTGACCCCGGAGAAACGGAGCAAAGGCAGTGAGAGCTAGGCGGACTGCTCGGAGTTCCAGCAGGTTGATGTGGCATCCGGACTCCCGCGGGGACCAGAGGCCGTGCACTCGGTGTTCCCCCAGATAGGCACCCCAAACCATCAGAGAGGCATCGGTCGATAGAGAGACCGTTGTCTCGGGGCGGACAAACGGGATGCCCTCCTGCAGATGAGATGGAACGGTCCACCACTGGAGAGCGTTCCACATCTCCTGGGTCACTGTCACTAGCTGGTCCAATGGATCGCAGCATTGTGACCACTGGCTGGCCAGTCCCCACTAAAGGGGGCGCATGTGCCAGCGTGCCCAACGGACCACGCTGGTACAGGCCGCTATGAGACCCAGGAGGCGCAGGAAGTCCCGGGCAGGGCGCAATTGCCCAACCAGAAATGATTGGGCAAAGGAGGTAAGAACCTCGGCCCTGTCCGCCGGGAGCCATGCTCTGGCTCGAAGAGAGTCGAACTCTGCCCCGATGAACAGGATCACCTGCTTCGGCTCGAATTCCGACTTGGCCTCGTTGATGAGAAGGCCGACTGAGAGCAAACCTGGAGGGCCAGATTCTGGACCGCTCCACCTCCTGTCTGGAGGGGCTGCTATCAGCCAATCGTCCAGGTAAGGGTACACTGGACCCTCAGCCCAGAGGAATGCTGTCACCACTGCCATGCATTTGGTGAAGACCTGGGAGCTGGAAATAAGCCAAGGGCATGGCTTGAATCTAATAGGATCCTCCGCCGAAAGCTTAAGGAATCTCCGGCGTGACGGACGGATAGGAACGTGGAAAGAACGCGGCCCTGTAGGTCCAGAGAGCAGAACCACACGCCGTGTTCCAGAGATGGTATTATCTGTGCCAGAGTGACCATTCTGAAGGTTCGAGACCTTAGGAACTTGTTCAGGTCGTGCAGGTCGAGAATGGGGCGCCAGCCCCCCGTCCGTTTCGGAACCAGGAAATACCTGGACACGAACCCCAGGTCTGAGGGGGGGTCCTCTACCTCCTTTATCACCTCCTTTTGGAGGAGGAGAGCGATGTCGGCTTGACGAGCCGCCAGTGAGGCTGCGGACCCCGAGGCCCCCCGAGGTGCGACGGCTCTGAAGGGCTGGGCCTGCTCGAATTCTAGAGGCAGGCCTTTTCCCACCACCTCCAGTACCCACCTGTCCATGGTAACAGCGGACCAGGTGGAAAGGAAGTAATGGAGCCGCTCTCCACGGGGAACTAGGGGAAGGTGACGGGATGGGGCGACACCCTCAGCCTGCCACTGGGCAGGCTTGGAGGAGGGACCAGCCGAGGAACCTCCTGGGCCTTTTCCTCCCTGCTTCCTGTTGGAGGAAGCCGACGGCTTGGGTTTGGGATGCCAAGGTTGAGCCTGCTGGCCCTGACGTTGCTGGGCCGGGCGCGCACGCGGGCGCAGAAGGACGAAAGGGCTTAGGCTGTGGCTTGCGGCCTTTGTCCTTCTGAGCGGAAGAGACCGAGTCCAAGGTAGCATTGGACTTCTCGATCCTCTGCAGATGACCTTCCACCCAGGGTCAAGAGGTCAGTCCCCAAAAGGGAACATCTGCCAACTTGTCTGGGTATCCGAGGTAAAGGTGGATATCCTCAGCCAAGCCCGACGACGCATGGCCACCGCGGCGGCCAACCGACCTGGCACATGAGTCCCCGATGTCTAAAGCAGTCTGGAGCTGTTGTTGGCCACTGCCCTGCTTCTGGTCCCACCTGCCTGACCGTAGTCTGCAGATCCGCTGGAAGATGAGGGACGACCTCATCCAGGAGCCCAACAGGGCATGAGAAAAATGTGCCATGAGGACGGCCGAACTGGCCTGACGAAGGCCAAGAGAGGACGCAGCATACACTTTTCGCCCGGCATAATCCAATTTCTTGGATTCCTTGTCGGGAGGTTTGTCCACATCCCTGGCGTTCCCGGCACGCCGGAAAACGCTGTCGGTAACCAACCCCTCAGCAGAGGGGTGTTCCGAAAAACCGGACAGGGAACCGGTAGGGACCGCATACTTCCTGGCCATTCTGGCCAAAGGCACAGGGCAGGAAGCAGGGCACTGCCAAAGCTCCAAGGCCGGACCCACTATGGCCTCGGCCACCGGAAAGGCCTCCGTAGGAGAATCCCCTCGGTCCAGAATCTCCGTGAGGGGATACCTGGCCCATTTAGAAACGGGTTCGAGCTTCATCCCGGTGGACTCCGAGATGAGCCGAAGCAATCCTAAGAAGGAGGAAGGGCTATCGTCCACTGACTGTCCTCCCGAGGACTCCAAGTCCATGCGCTTGGAGAAAAGGGAGGAATCATCCTCGGACCCGGAAGAGTCCTCAAAGAGCTGCCTCGAGCCTGAGCCACCCTCCACCTGCCGAGGTTTATCGGGAGTGAGGGTGACAGACAGCCTATGAGGCAAACCCATACCCGACCGAGAATTTTTGGTCGGAGCCCCAACTAACGGCTGTGGAGGTGGAGGTTCCACCAGAATCGGTGGGGCAGCTGGAACTGGCCGAACAACCGGCCTGGGAACAGGCTCCTCGGCTACAATGAGGGGTTGTTTCGGCCGCTCCGGTGACAGCCACTTAAAGGAGCTGTTGCCACATGAGCTCCTCATACCTCCGATGCAACTTGCGCCAAGCCTCCCCTCATCCGAGGAGGAGGAAGAGCGGCGGTGCCGCTTGCTGCGGTGCCGAGACCGAGACCGCCTATGACGGCAGGATCGGCTGGACCGCGAGGATGTCCGAGACCGAGACCAGGAGTCTCGACTAGGCCGAGGAAGGCGAGGAGAAGTGTCGGAAATCGGCACTCCCCTCGGCTCGGACGATCCCACCGAAGGCTCCGGAACCGGAGGCACAGTCGAGCCGACGGGATCCTCAACTCCCACCGGGGGAACCGGGGAGAGGGGATTCTCAGCTTCTCCAGCCGACAACCCGTCTAACGGATCGAGAAAAATCTCAACCGCGTCGACGGGAGTCTCGGTCAACTGGCCTGACGGGGACACCGTGAGACCAGTGGCCGAAGCTGAGGGGTCGACCGAAGTCGACTGTCGACAAGAAGGGGAAGGGGATCTTTCCCGCTCCCAAGAGCGTCGACAGTGAGACTTACTCTTGCTCTTTTTGGACCTGAAAAAGGGTCCAGAAGAAGCTGGACCCTCACCTTTTGTTGAGAGGGTCAGACAAACCTCCTTGAAAGAAGCCGAGTACGAGGTACCGAGAGAGAGAAGGACAAATGCCGCAGCCGAGGTAGAAGCGGCCCGCGCCGCCTCCTCTTCGAGGGCGATCATCTGCTCGAGCTGATCCGCCGAGCCCGCCGCCACGGACACCGCCAACCGGGCCTCTTTAGATTTCACTGGTGGAATTCTCTTCTCGGGCGCCCCAGTTGTAATCGGGCATACGGTCTTCAAGGGCGTAAGCGAAAAGGATGAGCAAGTCGCGGGCCTGCGGGTGCGTGCTCAAGGCCCAACAGTAGACGCACGTGGAGTGCGGATCCGTCCTAGACATCTTCTGCCCGCAAGGGCACCTCTGGAAACTGGGAGTCGATTTGTCCATCGCAGCCGCGAGGAAAGGAAGACCGAAGTCTTTTTAGCAAAAACTTTTTGATTTCGAACTTTCCAAGAATTAGGAACTAGTCTTATACGCAGAGTGTTAAGGAGGGAACCTGAGCTTCCAAGCGGTAAGGAAGATCTGGCGTCATGGGGCGGAGCTGAGAGTTTTACCACCCGGGTGGGTGGGAGGAGCCAGCTTGAAGACCTTCCAGCAAGATTTAAAGCGGCAAGGAGCCTGCCAATAAGTGTGGATGAACAACATATCCATGTCCCTAGAAATATATATACCTAGAGTCACCATGGCTATGAGCAGTGCATTATACAATTATATATTTCAGGGCCCCAAAGCCGAGCCCCAGTGAAAGCATTGCCTGCATCATAGAGGGAACACATTATATACAGGGCAGAACCCAGCAGCCAGGATGAATCAGCAGGACCTGCACAAGGGTTAAAAAAGTAGGACGTGTGTCCAGTCCAGGGGACCAAGATAAAATTATGGAGGTTTAGGACAACCACATTCTGAGAAGAGCTTCAAGTGATTCCACAGGGCGGTTCGAAGGCATGAATGGAGTGGGGGGGAGGGGGAGCAGACCTGGGCAGGAAAGGAGTTCCATGCTCTGGGAGCATATGAGGCAAAATCTCTGTCCCCAATTTGCATATGAGTGGCAGGAACTTTTAGAACAGCAGGGCCCAGGGACCTAAGGGAGTACGAAGAAGAGGCAGCCGGTTTGAGGAGCTCAGCCAGTCCTGGGGGGGGTGCACTTCCAAGAACCTTGCCCATGAAACAGCCCAGGACAAAACCTAATAACCAATAACCTAGATAACTGAATTCAGTATCATACTTGCCTAATAACTAAGAAGATCCTCCTAGTACTCGCCCCTCCTTCTCTCTCTATTATTCACCCAGCGAACCCAGCCAGATCCATGCGAAACTCTAACAAGCAGCTACTATGCCCCGCCCTCATACCCCCCAACTTCAAAGGACTTTCAGCTACCAAGCCCCTAATCTGACTAACTCTCTCCCTATCCAAATATCAAACGAAACAAGGCTTGGTCTCTTCATATCTAGACTTATGTGACTGCTCCTGACACTTTCCTGCTTCTTTGCTGTCCCACTAACTCCCATAACTATTCCCCAGTTACAGCGAATTACTCCCATAACCATCCACCGACTATCAGCCAGTTACAGTCTTTTCTGAAACTAGATGGCTGTGCTTTACTGCGTCTCCTCCTCTATAGTGACCTAGGCCCCTTCCCTGATCTACCCTGTATCACTTGTTATGAAATATAATGTAATCCTTCGTTCTTTAATTATCCTTCACTGCCTTCTCTGTATTATCAACTGTTTTTACTGTCCCTTGATGTATGACATGGAACCTTTGTAAATGAGTCCCTGACTCAAAGGTCTTTCTGAACAATTCACAATAAACAAGTTTCTGGAACTGAAATTTATGTATTTGGACGGAGAGAGCCAGTCAGGTTTGCTATATAGGTCACAGTGTTCAGTGTGGCAAGGGGCAGCAAGAGCAAAATGACAAATGTTGTTATAGGCTATGGTCCACCTAGAGAGGTGGACTTTGGAGGCACGTGCAAATAGGAGGAGTCCATAGCAGAGAGAAGGGAGAAACACACCTCTGGCCAGTGCAAAGCGAGCAGCAGAAGTGAGATTGTTCTTTGCTCTGTAGGCCAGACCCAGTTTGCAGTTGACAGCTCTGTAAACATTTTGGATATGATGTCCAAGGTCGAGCTGGGGGTCACTTGTCACCCCAAGGTATTTGATGGAGTCGGTGATTAAAACAGGAGCACCATCAAGACCAGTGATACACAAAGGGGCAGGGGAGGCCTTTATCTTGGCCAGGAACCCAAAAAGCATGACCTGAGTTTTTTTTAAGGTTGAGGACCAGCTTATGAGTCATTATCCAGGATTGGATATTCCTGAAATCCTCACTCAGTTGGTGGTTAATGACCCCAATGTCCCGGAAGTGAGTAAGGATAATCAGGTCATCAGCATATAGGATGGAGCTGCAGCTGGAAGAGGCAGAGGCTAGATGATTGACAAAGATAGAGAAGAGCAGGGGCCCTAGGACTGAACCCTGGGGACACCTAAGGACACGGAAGTGGTGTCCGAGAGCACCTTACTGAATTTGGGTGGTGAGATCAGCTAAGGTGAGGAAGGAGCACAGCTTGGCCACAGATATCAGGAGGGGGAACAAAGGGTTCTTTAGATATATTGGGGAAAAAAGGAAAGTGAGGAGGCAGATTATCAGGACAGGGAAGGGATGGGCACAGGATGCAGGGGAGCAGGCCAAGGTACTAAACGAGTACTTTGCCTCGGTTTTTACCAGGGAGGATGGGGAACCTGCGGGGGTGGCGGGACCCTTATAGACCAGGGGCCCTGCCGAGTCTAGGGAGGGGGGTGGGCCAGCACTGTAAGGTAGGGGGAAGACAGAACAGGAGGCAAAGGGGGGTGACGGAGAGGTTGAAATCCTGGTAGAGAGACTGGGGGAATCCCTTAGGTCCCTTTGGATGGAGAAGGTACCAGGGCCAGATGAAATACATCCCAGGGTGCTGAGGGAACTGGCAGATGTCCTGGCGGCCCCCGTGGAGCTTTTCAACATCTCTCTGAAGACGGGGTGGGTCCCCAAGACTGGAGGGTGGCCCATATCGTGTCTATCCACAAGGGTGGATCAAGAGAGGAGGCGGGGAACTGCAGGCCCGTTAGCCTGACGTCAGTGGTGGGCAAGGTGATGGAGGGTATTATCAAGGATAGGCTGGGGGGGTTACTGGAGCAAATGAGGTACCTGGATGACAGACAGCATGGCTTTGTCCCGGAAAGATCGTGTCAGACAAACATTGTGGAGTTCTATGACGGGGTGACAAGTGCCCTGGACCAGGGTAGGCCGATGGACATTCTCTTGCTAGACCTCAGCAAGGCATTTGATTCAGTACCTCAAAGTGGCCTGCTGGCTAAGTTGGGGGAAATGGGGGTAGGGAAGCAGATAGATAGGAAATTGGCTTTCAGAGTGTACTCAGAGGGTGGTGATTGGGGAGATAGTCTCATCTCCAAGGAGGGTTATTATTGGGGTCCCCCAGGGATCAGTCCTGGGGCCACTCCTGTTTAACGCCTATGTCTCTGACATAAGGAAGGGTATCAGGAGTGAAATAAGTCTCTTTGCAGATGACTCGAAGCTGGGAGCGGTGATGGATGGGGAGGAGGGGAGAGAGTGGCCCTGCAGGAGGACCTGAAGGCTCTAGAGAGGTGGTCAAGAAAATGGAACCTGAAGTTCAATGCAGGGAAATGCAGGGTTCTGCACATGGGGGCCAGAAACCCAGGCCAGGTGTATGCCCTGGGGGGAGACACACTACAAGTCTTGAAGGGCGAGAAGGACCTGGGGGTGGTGGTGGACGTCAAAATGAACAACTCCGAGACCTGTAGGAAGGCAGCGGCCAAGGGCAATAGGATGCTGGGGATGCATCGCTAGGAGGATTACCTCCAGAAGGAGGGAAGTGATCCTCCCTCTGTATCACTGCCTGGTTAGGCCGCACCTCAAGTACTGTGTGCAGTTTTGGAGACTGCACTTAAAAAGAGACATTGTACTCCTGGAGAGGGTTCAGAGGAGGGCAACCAAAATGATCTTGTTCTTGGGGGAGAGGACCTACGGGGAGAGGCTTGAGGAGCTCAACATGTACACTCTGGAGGCGAGGAGGGATATGATAGAAGTTTTCAAGTACATAAAGGAGATAAATAAGGGAGGCTCAGTCAGGGTGTTCCAAAGGAAATGGGGGGCAACCAGAGGACAAGGGTGGAAGCTGGGGGGGAGAGGAGGAGGTGTTACTTCACTAAGAGGGTGGTGGGACCATGGAATGTGCTGCCCAAGGGACTGGTGGAGGAAGATACTGTAGAGGGGTTCAAGAGGGGCTGGGGCAGGTATAGGGGGAGGGTGAAGCTGAGGAAGTCCAATACAAGAGGAACATCTTGGACAGGGGATGGAGAAACTCAAGGGGGTGGGGGGGGGGACAGCAGAATCCGTGCACAGTATGGGTGCTGACTATCGAGCAGACATGAAAGACTAGAAGGCCTTCTCTGCTGGCATTTTAGTATGTTAGTATGATTATTTTATTCAGTCTCTGCAATGACGACCTAATCATGTCTTCCTTCCTGCTTTGGGTAGCTAGTCACTGTTGCTTCCCACACACACTCCTAATCTATTCCAGGGTCAGCACCAGTCCAGATCCTTCCCCTGCTGCCAGTAGGGCTCCATGGCCTTTTTACACACTGTTGGGGCTCTGACAGCTGGCACACACTGACCTGACCAACTGCTGAAGTGGTTCCTTAGGTGCTGGGGGCAGTGAGGGATGGCAGCCCAGAGTGCTTCACAGATGTCAAGGCGGAGCTTCAAAACCACCATTATTCCATCATGGCAAGCATTCTTTTTTCCCCATTCAGATTTATTTCCTCCCAAGTCCGGTATCTCACACATTTCCAAGTGTCAATCTGGCAAGACGACCACCCAGCCCCATTGCAAGAAAGCTCCTCACTCCATGTTCCTTGCAGATTACCTCTAATGACTGGAATGGTGAGGAAGACAGGTATACCTAGTGTCACTCCCTGAAGCATAATCTGGCAGGGTGCAGGGGTGTCTAGCTCAGGGCTGAAGTCCTGCTGCCACTTAGATGATTACCATGTTACACCCTGACTTTTTTCCTCACTACAGTATGAAGCACTACCCTGGAAGGTCTTGCTCCCATGCAGTGATGTCCTGTGGAGAAGGCAAGCTCCCCAGACCAACACAGGGGTTACTGCTGTGGCACAACTCAGCACCAGTCCCACCCCAGCTCCTTCAGAAACCTTTCCCAACTCCCAAGCCCACTTTTGAACCCAGGTTGCCAGTATGGAAGTGCATCACTGTACCCAGCGGGCAAGTAGGCATCACCAGGGATGAGTTTTCCACCTCTGTGAGGCCCTCCCACCTCACCTCCTGTCTTCCAATTGCTGTTCGCAATGCCATCTTGTGGGTGGTGATCAGCCAATGGCACATGGTCATCCACAGCATCAATGCTATCCTAACACCCACTGTACTGTATTAGGTGCTCAGTGAGCGGACTGGCCATCTCCATCCCTCCCTCCCTTTGGAGTCTGGGCACAATGCCTCCACATCATGCTCAGGCTCTACAGCCCAGTGTGGGGGGAGCCAGGAACAAGACGCAATCCTAATTCCCCCACATAGTGGTGTGACGCACCACCAACTTGCACCACTGAGCCAGAGATGCTAATTTTTTTTTTCATGAACTGCAAAACCTTGCTCATAAACTGTTCCATTTACTCACACCTCAGGTTGACTATGGTTAATCACTCAAGGGGCAAAACCTGTGGAGTGAAGGAAGAATTAAAACCAACTGTTTTACAGTTTCATACCCTGGGTGTGGAAAACCTTTTCAAGATAATGTGCCTTTTCGTTTTTATATACGTATGTTTAGAATGGTGTTAAAATGGTTTTAGGCATTCGGATCTCAAAGCTGTATTATCTTCAACTAATGGGTGTAATGCTTTTAATTAAAAAAAATTGTTCTGGAATCTTCATCCAGGAGTTGTTGGACTGTACAATAACAGTACTCTTTTTTTCAACTGCTGTGCTGTAGTCTGTAATACTGGAATTAAGTACCTCTCTTTTATACATTAACTGACTTCTTGTGATGGAGCCATTAAAATCTCGGTGATTTCCATTATTTGAAATGCTCAATGGTTTTGCAGACTGGACGTTAATGTGTACTGTTTAGTATGCACAACACTCATTGCATTCATTTAAACGGAGATGTGCTAATGGAGTTTGATCTGCTTGCAAAATTGATCTTTCTGTTTCTTTGTTGGGTGGAATTGCCTTGTTTTTTATTGCTCTCTTAGATTTTCCTTCATATGCTGGTTCTAATGTGGATAATCTAAAAGATGTCCTGTCGCTGTAAAAAAATTCCATGCCTTCCCAATCTTATTTAGACTGTCACTCTGATGGTGGTATATAGTTCATTATGTTAGTGTATTTTCTGTTAAGGTGTGGAACTTCCCTGAACTGCCTCCGAAATTTTCTACTTTCCTGTACCACTGTTTTTACCGTTTATGCATTATTGCAAATGGGATAACCCCATGAGAAGATGCAGCATTTCCTTTGCATGGGGATCCCAAGGAGGACAGCAGCAGCTAACCGGTTATCATTTAGTTTTTACAGACCATAGAAACATAGACTTTGACGGCAGATAAAAACCGCTTTGGCCTACCCATTCTACCGATTTCCCTACCTATTGGATAAGCTGCAGATCCTAGTTAACCAACAGCCTACTTCTTCCTACCCCCCACCAGAATTGCCTTATGTCTGTCCCATGCATTCTTGAACTCCCCCACTGTTTTTACCAAGTAAGCACACCAGACAAATAGATGCCTATTTTCAGGTACGACCCAGGAGGTTACAAAGCTATACAAGCACAACAAACTTTAACAGTAAAAAGACAACAGCATATAGGTAAAGTAACAACAGAATTAAAGATCACAGCAATTCAAACAGTATATATATAAGACACAGTTATGGAGCCATCAGCACCTCTAGAAAAACTTTGAAAAATAAGTGGACACAAAGCAGCTCGTGTTTCTTATTAACTCTGTAGTTCTTATCACCATTATTTACTACTGAGGTTATATGACTGAAAATAGGACAGCTTTTCTTTGAGAATTCATCAGGTCCTACTGCTTCTTTCCAGCCTGATGTCCATAATATTCTGCTTGTGGGATCACAGTAGTTTCCATGGCAACAGACTGTGATGTCACAACACAGCATTAAGATTTCAAGTAGGGAATAAGCTATAGTGGAAGATGAACTCGAAGGGGTAAAAATTTTGTTTTTGTGGTAATTACTTCAGTAACAAATAATGGAGAGAGGAAATCTGAATAACATAATATGAAATACAAGCCAAATTGTGTCCAAATAATATGTTTTCCAAAGTTTTCCCAAAGCTGTCAGCTGTTCTTTAACATAGTTCAGTAGAAATAGTTTCATAAAGGCTAAAATACACAAGAAAAGAAAACTTTAAAGTCAATTACAAGCAAGCAGTAAGAAAGCAAGCTAACAAAGTGGGGTCACAGCAAAAACAGCATGAGCATAGGCCGGCCAGGTGGCACTGAGGGCTGAGGCGCTGGACGCCACACCTCGCGCCACGCCAGCGACCCGGGTTCGGGAACAAGCACGGGTCACCATGGGCTGGCAGGGGAGGAGAGGAACTGAGCATCCGAGGGACTGCTCTTCCTCTCCGGGGAAGGGGGCCACATTGGTCGGCGTCCAACTGTCCCCTTGCGGAGGCCGGGTGTTGGGGATGCATGCCACACACTGGGTGGAGCTGAGGGCAGACGTTGGGATGTGGACACGCATGCTCCCCACTGCCACTGACGTCCTTGCACATCTTTGTCTCCAGGGGAAACTAAAGAAAGGAGGAAAAACGGCACCTGTCGCAGAGGCTTGATGGCCGTTCAGTGGAATGCTCGGATCTGAGGGCTCGCTGGAAACTGGATCCTGTGTCAGCAGAGACAGAGGGGGTCTCTCCGCTGCCCCGCTGCTTAAGGCAAGCCACAGGGGTATACAACGAGACCCACTGTGGGAGCCAGAGTGATCCTGATGGCGGCCAGAGGAAGGGGATGCCTGGACGTGATTGCAGACCGGAGAGCCTAGGTGAGAAAAACTACCAACAAAAAGAGTGTGAGCATATAGTAGTTATGCAACATGAACAAGGTCAGTTAGATGGGGACACTGGACCAGAACAAATACAAGAGTTCTAAGGTGGCAGAAAAGACTGCACTTGAATGCCAGCAAGTTAGAAGGATTTCTCCACTGGAGGGGGAGTTAGTTCCAGCTGTGTGGTGCTGCAAATGCAAAGGCTTTTCTACCAAGTGAGGTGACCAACAAGTTCTAGTGGCTGCACTGTGAGGCCCCTAGAATTTGGGACTGCTGTAGCCACTAGTTAGTGCAGTACTTTTACGTGGACTATGATTTATATTGTGCCATCTGGTTGTCATGTTGTGAGAATATCCAGAAATTAAGGCAACCACCACAAATGACCATTCTGTAAAGATGCTACAGGGGAGCACACACTCAATAAAGAATTCACCAAAGAAAAAGGTTGCATTCATCTTCCCAATGTCTGATCAGTTCATGCATCATGGACCCCAACATGATACAGACTGTAGCTGAAAGATACATGTCACAGAAGCCCATTATTAAAGTGCTCCACGTAGAGTGCAAACAGTTGCAGATGCTGAGGCAGTGCTCCTTAATGGCCAATCCAACACTTCACGTTTGCACTTGGCACAACACAGCAAACTAACTGCACCCTCCACAAAGAACATTTATAGTATATATCTTTCACCTGCAGTCTTTATATATTGGTATCCCTGATGTGCTGAATAGATTGGATGTGTGTGTGTTGGGGGTGAAACATATTTCTTTGACTTATGAATTTCTAGATATTGAAGTTTTTCTTCTTTTTCATGTGTAAAATTAATTTTAGGATGCAGATTACTGAATTGGGCAAAACATGTTATGAGTAATATTATTTGGAACATGAGACATACACAAGGTGGCGTGCTAGCTTGCACAGGGACAGGAAGCAGAGGATTGTGGTGGATGGAAGCACTCAGAGTGCACAAGAGTAATCAGCGACATCCACCCAGAGATCGGTGCTGGGGTCTCTACTCTGCAACATGCCAAGCAGGCTGCTTAAGTTCAGGGATGACCCAAAGCAGGCCAGGATGGCCGATTCACTTGAGGATGGGGACAACTTCCAGAAGGACCTGAGTGAGCTGGATGATTGGTCTGATGGCTGGAGCCTCAGATTCAATGTAGCAAAAAGCAAGGTGTTACACTTGAGGAGGAAAAACCGAGGCAGGACCTACATACTGTGTATGGTTCTACTTGTTGCAGTCCAGGAGGTAAAGGATGGGACTGTCATAATAGACATGAGACCATAGAATGATGAGCAGTGTGCATGGCCACTGTCAAAACGGCTGGCAGGTGGCTGGGGTGCATCAAATGCACGTACAGCAGGGAAAGTAATCCTGCCATTTTACAAGGCCTGGTCAAGTACCACTGGAAGCTGTGTGTGCAGATCTGGATTCTTCTGTTTAAAAAAAGTAGCTAGGCAACTGAGAGGGGGAAAAATCAGGGCCAGAAAATGGATCAGGGTATGGAAGACAAAGGCTAGAAGGAGAGGCTGGAAGCTTTAAACATGTTCACCCAGGAAAAATGGAGGCTGAGAGGTGCCATGATCTCAATCTTACGCATACTCAAGAACAACAAGATCGAGAAATCAGAGATGTTTGGTCTGGTGTCCTCCTGTAGGATCAGGAACATGTCCTGAAGCTCAGAGGTGGTAAATTCCGGAATAAAATTAGGAAGCACTTTTTTCCCCGGAAGGTTGTGGACCTATGGAACGGCCTACCTATGATGGCCATGGAGATGAAGTCAGTACTGGCTTTCTAGCTGTGTTTAGATAAATGTCTGTTTACCAAAGGAATCACAGGATACCCTGGGTAACAGAGTGAGTCAAAACCCCCTATAAATTAGTACATGCTTGCACAGCATACTCATTCAGCCATGCTAATGAAGCAGGGGTGCACATGATAGATAAAGAGTCCATTCCAACCTTAAATCAGCATTTGTACTGCTGTTCCCACTACTGAAATAGTGGTTAGCTTATAGAAAGCTCCCAGCCGGAAGCAACAGTTCAGACACAAAGGGCACCCTTCGGAGGCATACGCCAAGAGCGGTCCAGACCCTAGCCTTACTGTCTGCTGAGCTTCACTGATCTTTACCAACTGGGAGAGAGACCACTCATAGAGGGAGGCAGACTCTGACAGGTGCAGAAGCAGGGATTCCTTGACAGCAGTTCTACCTGGGAGAATCCCCCTTGGAGTGCATAGTCCAGGCTCCTTTCTCCGCTGAGGCGGCTTTTCTCCTTGCTCGCTCTTCTCAGACCCAACCAGTGGCTGCTCTCTCAGCATAAGGAGCTGTTGGAACACTTACCCAGAATTCCTGGCTGCTGTATGTAACTCAGCATTTGTACTGCTGTTCCCACTACTGAAATAGTGGTCGGCTAATAGAAAGCTCTCAGCCGGAAGCAACAGTTCAGACACAAAGGACACCACTCACAGGCATGCACCAAGTGTGGTCCAGCCCATAGCCTTACTGTCTGCTGAGCATCACTGATCTTCACCGACTACTGTACCCACTACTGAAATAGTGGTCGGCTTACAGAAAGCTCTCAGCCAGAAACAACCAGAAGCAACAGCTCAGACACAAAGGGCAGCCCTAGGAGGCATACGCCAAATGTGGTCCAGTCTCTAGCCTTACTGTCTGCTGAGCTTCACTGATCTTCACTAACTGTGAGAGAGACCAGTCACCGAGGGAAGGCAGAAGCAGGGATTCCTTGACAGTAGTTTTACCTGGGTGAATCGCCCCTTAGAGTGCACAGTCTGGGCTCCTTTATCCACTGAGGTGGCTTCTCTCCTCACTCCTTCTGCTCAGACCTAGCCAGCGGCTGCTCTCTCAGCATAAGGAGCTGTAGGAACACTTATTCCATACCCCCTTAACATAAAAACAACAAGTTTCCTTTCCATCCTATCAGTTCTGTATACACTTTGGTTTTATGTGTAGTTGATGTAACAAGGGCTTGGTACATCTAAAAGGCAGGACATCACTGAATGTTTTTATAGGCAGCAGAAACAAAGGTTCTGCCCACTCACCCCTGGGTCATCCTCCTTTATAGGGTCCACATGGCCCTGCCCCCTTCCTGTCTCTCCTAATTACAAAGGCAGGGCATACATACACTACCTGTATTTCTATTTCGTCCTGAGCCTCACATTTACCTTTATATCTCTACTACCTAAAACTTGCCTGTATATTTTGTCCACAGCCCCATACATCCTGCTCACATATAGGCACATCAAGGGCAAAAACAAACACAAATTTCAGCATCCTTCTCTCTCTCTAACCATCACTTTCTTTTGTCCACTGCTGTCCGTCCTCCCTCCTAAATAAAAAAACTGCAACTCTTCTTTCATCTGCTACTCCTTCACAAGTAGTGACCATCACCCTCTTCTTCCATCTGCTTCTCAACAAACTCATATTGGACTATCTCCACTCCAGGTACTGTGGGACTCTATTCAACCAAACAATTGCTCATAATATAGGACACTGGCTCACATGTTATACTCTGAGACATCTAAGAAACCAGCTCCATGCCGCTTGGGCTGAAATAGCTTTTCTTAGAGCAAAGATTCAGGAGACCACACAGCACTATAATCCACCAGCCCCTAAGCACACATTCCAGCCATGGATACTTCTACTGCAGAGGGTAACTAAACCAGGTGGCTGGCATACAGTCAAAACCCATCGAGCTGCATGATCATACCATAAGACAAACGGTCTGATAAAAACGTCAAACAGATTCGAGCCACTATCACCCATGCCATCCGTTGAGGCAGAAGTCACAGAGAGTCCAGACCTACCAAAGGGCTCATGTGAGCAAAAAGCAAGCTACAGGAAGACACAGGACATAACTGCAAATCATATACTAGTCATAGGGGACTCTATGATTCGGGGAATAGAGTCTTACCTACAACAGAGCAAAAATACAGAAGTTGTGGTCAGGTGCCTTCCAGGATCATCAGTGCACAGAGACACTAACTGCATTGAGAAAATTGTACGGGACACAGGGATAAAAATCACATGTCTTAGTCCACCTAGGCACCAACAACCTGGCCAATCATTCGGTGGAGGAGACCAAGAGGCATCTGATCTCTCTAGGTGACAAACTTTCTCCTATTTCGTCCACTGTCTCATTCTCTGAGATTCTTCTGGGATGGGAAAAAAGAGTTAGCATGAAGAAGATCAGAGATAAAAACATCTCTGAGCTCAACAATTGGCTCAGAGACTGGTGTGCAGAGAGGGGGCTACAAATGCATGGGGACTGGAATATGTTTTGGGAAAGACAATTCTTTCGATATGATGGCCTGCACCTCACCAAGGAGGGTACCTGGGTGCTAGGCCAGAAATTTGACATTTTCATTTCTAATTTAAACTAGTTAATGGGGAGTGGGCAGCAGCACCCAAGAAACCACAGGGGACAACGGTTGCCACTCCCCAACAATTTCCTATGAACACACAAACAGATCAACACAACACTAACACACACCTTATCAGCACACTTAAGGACCCTGCAAGGCTACTTAGTATAAAGACGTCTCCTGCAAATATACAGAAAAAGGGATGTTCCACAGTGATCAATTCTAACCAAGGAAGGCGAGCACTGTGCGTCATGCTCGTGGCCTGGAGAACAAAATCCCAGATCTCACTGCCATAATGGCGGAGGCAGACCTGGACTGGGTCGTGGTCACAGAGACATGGTTCACCGAGAACCACACCTGGGATGTAGCCATCCCAGGATACACACTATTTTGAAGAGACCACAAAGGTGAGAAAGGTGGAGGGGTAGCAATGTACATCAATGCTATGGAAACCTAGGGACACAGCAGCAATACGGAGGTCCTCTGGGTCACCCTCAGAGCAGGAAATAAGTACCCTATCCAAGCTGGGGTTATACACAGATCCACAGCCCAGGATAAAGACTTGGACACGGAACTCCTCCTGGAGGCCATCCTACAGATGGCAGACAAAGGAGAACTGCTGCTGGTCGGTGATTTCAATCTACTAGCTATGGATTGGCTCTCACACACGGCCTCCATGGAAAGGAGCACAGAATTCCTCTTAGCACTAAAGGGAGTGGGACTAGAACAGTTGGTGACCATACCAACATGAGAGGGACACCATCCTGGACCTTGTGCTCTCAAATAGCGACAGAATCTCTGACACAATGGTGGGCAGCAATCTGGGTACCAGTGACCATAGGACCATCTGGATCACCATCACCAGTAAAGAGGAAGTCATCCACAGCAAACTCAGGGTCCTGAATTTCAAGAAGGCCAATTTTACTCAAATGAGGGCTTCAATAAAAAAAATACTTATCAAGGAAACAGGGGGCACAGTGGAACAGATGTGGAAAGCGCTGAACTAAGCTTTATCCACAGTAACTGCCCAGTGCACGAAGATCTCTAAGTCAAGAAAAAGGCGAAAACCACTATGGTATACCAAGGATGTGGCAACAAAAATGAAGGATAAAAGGCAAGTGTTCGAGAGATTCAAGGATACTAACAATGAGGCCGATATGGAAATCTACAAAACCAAGCTAAAATAAGCAGGGAAGGCAATAGGAACAGCCAAAGTCCAGACAGAGGAGAGAATCACACAAGGAGTGAAGAAGTGTGGCAAAACCTTTTATAGATACATCAGTGGAAAAAGGAAAACAAAAGGAGGCATTATAAGAATAGCAACCAAGGATGGCAAACAGGCAGAAAATGATAACAAAAAAGTGGAGGTTCTAAACAGTTTCTTCTGCTCAGTCTTCACAAAAGAAGACAATGGCAATGGACCCAAAATGCAGAACACAGGCAGACTCACCATAGAAGCAGATGCTGGACCATTTACAAGAGACAGTGTCCTAAAAGAGCTTCTCAAATTAAAAGCAAATAAAGCAATGGGCACAGATGAAATCCACCCTAGAATTCTGAACGAGCTGTCACAGGACATTGCAGGCCCACTGGCAGAATTATTCACACAGTCTCAGGAGAGCAGGGAAATATCTCAGGACTGGAGAAGGGCCACAGTGGTACCCTTGCACAAAAGTGGAAGCAGGGAGGAGGCCGGAAACTACCGGCCAATGAGCTTGACCTCAGTAGTGGGGAAGCTTATGAAGTCCCTACTTAAGGGAAGAACAGTGAAGTTCCTTACGGAAACAGGGCAGCTAGATACTAAACAGCATGGATTTACAGCAGGACGGTCATGTCAAATGAATATGCTCAAATTCTTTGACTGGGTCTCCAAAATAGTGAACCAGAGAGGGGTGGTAGACATAGTCTGTCTAGATTTCAGCAAGGATTTTGACTCTATCCCCCATAGAAGATTGGTCAATAAGAGAGAACTCTGGGTTAGGGCACAAAATAGTCAAGTGGGTTCAAAACTGGCTCCACAATAGAACACAGAGGGTCATAGTCAATGGAACACTGTCTAACAAGGGAAAGGTGATCAGTGGTGTGCCTCAAGGATCTGTCCTTGGCCCAATTCTCTTCAATATATTCAACAGCAACATTGCTGATGGCCTGCAGGGCAATGTATGCCTGTTCGCAGATGACACAAAGCTTTGCAACAGGGTAGACATAATTGAAGGAATGGCAGCAACAGAAGCAGATCTAAAGAGCCTGGAAGCATGGTCTAGGGACTGACAGTTGAAATTCAGAAATTCAACGCCAAAAAGTGCAAGGTCATGCACCTAGGTAAAGGAAACCCAAGGAAAACATACACACTCAATGGTGAACAATTAACAGAAACAAAACTTGAACGGGACTTTGGAGTACTTATTTCCGATGATTTAAAGTTGGGTAAACAATGTGAAAAGGCAGTGCAGAAAGCTAGTAGCATCCTTGGATGTACTGGCAGGGGCATTACAAGTAAGAAGCCAGAGGTCATACTCTCTCTGTACAGGTCCTTGGTGAGGCCACATCTTGAGTACTGCGTACATTTCTGGAGGCCACACCTAAAAAAGGACACAGACTGCTTGGAGGCTGTGTAGAGGAGGGCTACTAAAAGGGTACAGGAACTGCACCAGGAGCAATATGAACCTAGACTACAGCAACTGCAAATGTACTCCCTTGAGAAAAGGAGAAAATGGGGGGATATGACAGAAACCTTCAAATACAAAAAGGACATAAATAAGGTACAAGCAGAAATCCTGTTTCACAAAAATAAGACCACGCGAACAAGGGGGTACAGTCTGAGACTAACAGGGGGTAAGTTGAAATCCAACATTCATAAGTTCTACTTCACAGAGAGGGTGACGGACCCTTGGAATAACTTACCACTAGAGGTTGTGGAGACCAAAACAGTCACTGCTTTTAAGCTAGCGTTGGACAAGTTCTGTGGTAATCTTGGAAGAAGAACAGAATGGGGGGTAGGCAATCTGGGCAGACGAACTGGATCACACAGTCCCCTTTTGCCGACATGTTCTTATGTAAATTACTTAGTTACTATAATTATGTTTATGTGCTAAAAAAACAGACGTTATGTGGCTCAACCCAACAGAGATTGTTGCTAACAAGCATACTTTTTCAGCTATGCTTATGAAGCGGGGTGCAGACGATGGGCACAGAGTCCCTTCTGACCTTACGTTATTTGTTACAATAAATATATTTTTGTTTGCTGATAAAGAACGTGTTATGTGGCTCATTCTAACACAGGGTTGTTAATAATGTATAATATATTACAGTATTATAACCAGCTAACTACTATAAATGAAGCTGATCATTTATACTGCACTGTTAATCCAACTGGGACGATTTTGTCCCTTTCAAGTTAAAATGGTGGTGGTGGGGGGGGGTTGAAAGGGTTTTACACATAGGTTAGAATTCTGTGCTTTATCTGAATGAAAAACATAGCTTAAAAATCAAACAGAACATGTGCTGCAGCGGAGAGCACACATTATTTACATTCCGGGACTAGAGTTATGCAGATATTATCAAAACTATTTCAGATAGTACGGATAGACATAATTATATGCTCAAATGGAGCAGACAATCCACTATCCATATGCAGTTATTGCTTCACATACTGTGGATAATACACTAACCTCTCTGCGTATCTAATCCACAGAGTGGTTAAATGCACAATCTGCAAATCTCCAGCAAGGAGGATTCTCAATACAACTCAATGGGACTGTAAAGTATTTTGCTGTTACTATGCCAGAGACACCCCACTATTTTCAAAACATGTTTACACTAATACTCTTTTGTTGAAATAAAGCATCCTGTTGGGTTTAACCCTACTACCCCCACCTCTCATTTTTAGTTTAAAAGGTCAAGATCAGTTTGTGGTAGTTGACAGTGCATTTCAGGCATTCATGAGTTCAGAAGTGATGCAATACCCCCATATCACTGGTCTACTGTCATTATAGAAACACTGAGAGACTCCTTTGCTCCTCTCGATTCTCACACTGCTGTATACGGACCTTTGTGACTATTTTCCACTCATTAACTGTCCTGCAGTTTAAGGCATTCATTGTTTCATATGACACTGCAACAACTGGTAAACTGCATTTGGCTCAAGGACCAGTCACAGAGAATAATGTCATTGCTATCTCCACTTGAATAAGCCTGATAATAATGAGAGATTGATTGAGCCCTGCATAGCTTGAACGATGACAGGTCAGCTCGTACATTTCTATTAACTGTCTTTTGTTGCATACCGTGATTTGCAAGGTCAAAAGCAAATAATCACACTAGATCTGGTTACCATGGTTTTGTTGGTTTTTCTGCAGTAACAGTAATTTTTAGTAACATGTACTGCCCACAAGTAACACCACAAAGTGATGGTATTGGCAGGCAGGTGCTTCAGAACAGCTGCGTTTACATGCCCTGCCACTTGGCGAGAAGTAGTGGAGTGAGGACAAGACATTTCAAGAAAGGTGGCTCTTCCACCAATACACTTTTATCCAATAAAATAATCTACAGTAAGTGCCATTAGTTAACAAACTGAAAAAATGCCACAGCTATCTGGGTGTTTATGTCTTTATATTCATTCTGTTAAAGGACTGCAATGGGAACCAATATAACATGCTCTGCTCATGCTAATTAGCTTCTTATTAGTCTGCACTGAGTTTCTTGTAGATGAAAATGTCACTCATCATGTTCATGTAGATATAAAAGAAGGCATATAGAGTTGTTATTCTCATTTTAAAGAACCATTAACCATCACCTCTTTAACTATGTCAAGCAAATCCACAGTAAGGCTACCAATTTCTACTGGGTATAATTTTGCTTCAACAAATATTCCCTTCTTTGTGAATAAATAATTAAGAGCTATGAATAATACTTGAAAAATAACTTCACTACCATAATACTGCTAAGCAAAGGGTTACAAAATCCCATGTTACTGACTGTATTTGGAGTCTCATAAAGATTACAGCTTCCCTATAGATCTCATTATCCATAAAAATGAAAAGCGTCAGTCAGCACTTTCTCTGTCAATTACTGAAAAAATCTTTCCTGATATTTTGTGTTTTAACAATATTCTCGATAGAATAAATTAAGGGATAAACATGGCATCTTACCTTACATTTAAGAAGATATCCTAAATCTCATTTACATATGTAATTAATCTACTTGACAATCAAGCCTCTGGATACGTTTTTTGTTAATCCTTTAATTGTCTTGGGGAAAACATTTGTGTTTGCTTTAGTACTGTTTGTTTACTATAAATATTAAACATAGGGAAGCAATAATTTTCAAAAATAGCCAATAATGAATCCCAGCATCTGCTTAAAAGTATAATATGATAGATGTGTTTCATTGTTTATGCATGCAGTTTTATTGCTAAAGCACCCTTCAACCATATACATGGAAATTGCAAAAACAATATGGAAAACTTCTCCTGTGTAGATTACATGAAATAGATGCATTTAAATGTTTCTGTTTCATTATTTTCCCTGCAGACTAGCTTCATAATCATGGGTCTATTACTTTATTGATAAGCGCACTTGAAATATATTTCTTGCCATGCAAAACTGTCTTCGGCTAGTACAGTATGAGAAGAGCCGAGTATATCCGAATTAAAATAACCCCTGCTGCACAAAAGACTGAACAATACCAGACATTTTAACACAGCATTAGGCCAAGCATTGAGCCAGGCAGGGACACGGGCAGGCTAGACAGACCTCTGGGTCTTTTTCTGCAGACACAATCTATGTGTCTATGTTTCTATTTTTGCCGTTTTACAGCAAAAGCACTTTGTTGTAAAGCAGAACTCTGACATATGCTGATAATACCAGTGCCACTTTAAAACATTTTCATAATAGTTGGTGAACTTTGGCTCTGCTTGTACATTAGCCTTTGTGCATTACACAAGTTCAAATTATCTGTCATCATTCTGGTGCCCAAACGGCTGTACAGCATATTTTAAGTATCAGTTTAACTGGAGTAATTTTGTTCTTTTAAATCTGATGGTTGAAATTACAGGGTTTTGAAAAATGAGATAGTGGTAAGTCTGAAAACAGAAACTCTTCTGGAGAGGCACAGTGCAGGTAAAAACAATTACAGGATTCCCATTGTTGTACTACAGCAAATCTGTACTGGCCTGGAGGGAAAATTCATCCCTGGGAGAGAAGGAATAATTTGGACTCCATGCTTCCTTTAAGCCAAGACTGCTGACTGTGTGAGAAACATGCCAAATTCTTGTTGGCAGTTTAGGATGTCAGCTACACTCAGTAGCGGCTCTAGCCACAAATGGTTACCAGGGCACAGCTGGGGCACAACAGATGGCAGCCAGGGCACTGATATATTGTTACTATGGGGGAAGCTCTGCACCATATGGGGCACCAACTGGGGCACAGCATTTTTTTTTACTGGGGTACGTGCCCTGGCAGGCCCTGGTGTAGAGCTGCCACTGGCTACACTGCCTACTAGGGTATAAGCTCAGACCAACACTCATGAAATACACCGATGTCTGGTAGTTTGTTCTAGAATAGGTCAACCAGCCTCCATAAGTACTGCTCAACTGCTCATAGCTACATTGGAACACCATTCTAAAACAGCCAGAGAGGCTGTGGAATCTGTAGAATATCGTTTGTATTTAATTTTTTATTGTATTTGTATATGTCGAAAGGTGCTGCCTACCACTGCCCCCCCCAAACTCCCACTACACTACACTTCTGGCCTACTCAGCTCATCCTCTACATGCCTCTACATTACTGGTTTCTGAGCCCCGTTCCTTGAAGCATGACCTTTCTTTCCTCCCTCCAACATCCAGCATGTAGTGGGTCCCTGCTGTGCAGTCTTCAGGCTCCTGGGATGTAGGCAGTTAAAGAATATCATGCTGGCTAGCTCCTCCAAGAGTTCTTCCTTTATAGCCTCTCCCTCTTCACCTGTGTGATGCCGCCACAAGTCAGTCTTTGGAGTGGCAGGGGGAGTCTGATGTTGTTTAGTCACCCATGATTTTTTTTTTTTTAGCTTAAAAAGCTTTCAACAGAAAGTTTTAAAATCATACACAGATTACATAAGCAAAAAAGGACAAAGTTAAAATCACAATATTAACAACTGCTACATTGTATATAGAATACAATTTCACATCATTTCCCCTAGCAATATTGCACAACCTCTCTGTGTTTTGATCTTATGTTATATTGTTTGTGGCAAGTAATTTCTTTTTTGATTTTATAAATTGCACTAAAGTACTTTGCTAGCCTGTTCAAGGGCCATTCATCAACAGTGTTCATTAAAATAAGTGTTAGCAAGTCCTCATTAATAGAATACAATTCATTTATAAACAGTCTGAGCCAATATAATCTCTCTTTAGTATATCAGGTACATTTTCAAAGTACATGTATTAAGTCTTCCTTTTCAGCCATTGAACAAGTACAGACTTCTAGATCCTTAGATAGTTTAAGGTGTCTGACTTGTAGAATGTTACTTGGAAAACATTCAAATCTGTAGAGTAATAAAATACTCCCGAGTTCTGGGAGGTCACCCATAATGTCAGTTCCTCTCCACATCCCTAAAAAAGGCAGTGCTTAAGCAGTAAGGTTTGTAAATGTATCCCACCCCAACTGAGTATGCTACCATGCTTTTTTTTTTTTTTTTTAAACATTTTTGTCTCCCAGGGTCCTGGTGGAGTCCTACTTTCACCCTCTGTTAATCCTGATCCCATTCACTGATATCCAGTCACTCACCTGGCCAGACCTCCAAGGCCCACCCACGACACACAGTTGTACTGCGCCCCCCCCCCCAAAGGCTGGGTCTGCCTTCAGCCACTTCGGTACACTGCCCCGCTGTCTATCTGGTGATCCCCAGTGGAGGCAAAGGGATGGAGGATGCCCTGGTTGGTGGTGGTGTAAGTCCAGTGTTGGGTGTGGTGGTCGGCAGACAGGGTCTTCAACTGCCCTTAGCTACTACCAAGACTTTTGTCCTTTCTGTCCTGCCCTCCCCCCAGAAGCATGTCTCATCATTCAGTGCTGACACGCCAACGCACCCAGATTACTCGATGCTTGCTCCATGCTGCCACACAGATGCTTTTCCCACCCCACCATCTGCGGTCACCCAAGTGGTGGTAGAGCAATGAAACAGCAAGTCCCCCCTTCCCTGGAAGAGGAAAGTGTCCATTGGGACACTTGAGCTTTCTCCCCCAAGACGGCACTCTGACAGCCCTGGCTCATTCCCAAACCCAGGTTGTCCACATCACAAGTAACAGCACTACTGCTGCGCTGGTGGGCCAGCCACGCATGCTACCTTCCTCTCCATGGTGCTTCCAGGAGTCCAGACAGCCTGGGACTGGGAGTCTGGATCATGACACAAACCTATCTCCCATATGGTAGTGCAATGCACTAGCACCACAGGGCCAGGGCAGTCGCATTTATTTTAATGCTTCTAGATTTTTGACAATCTCCCTATTGGCATTTCGTACATTTTACATCAGTTAGTTCCCATCTCAGTGTGTGTCAGTACAATACTACACATTTACCCAGATGAAGGGAAACAGAGAAAGCCACTCAAACATGCTCCATAGCACTTTCATCCAACAGGATCACTCACAGACAAAACAGGTAAAAGCACATGGAGATAAACTGTGCAATCCAGATAACATACATGAAAACTCACCTGGCCACATACTTCTAACTTTTATTGCTACCAAAAGCCCTACACTATCACTTCTCCAGATCTCAATTAACTATAAACTATGCTTCTGAAGAAAATGTAAAAGCATATTCACCAAGTCACCACCCATCACAGCCTATTAAAAACTCACCATTTTAATAACCAAGAACAAGTTCCTACCCAACGAGTACTGCTAGAAACCAAATGAAATCCCTGCAAAACCTGCACCCACATATAAACATAAACTAAAAAACACCGTAAGACAGAATGTAACAAAATCTGGTTTCTAGTCAAGGTGTTTGGTCTGGTATCAAAACAGAATGCAAGACAGTAAAATGTACAACGAAACTATTTTTTGTTTACAGGCACTACATTTTGAATTAACACAGTCTGTCTTCAGGTACAAAGATACTTAAGCAGACAAATATATTGAGAGTGGATAGAGTCAATAAAGAGGACAACAATGAAAATAATTCAGTCTGTGCAACAAGTGCAAATAATAGTGCTATTAAGAAGAAACCAAGCTACCATTCTAAGCCCACAATGAATTTCCACGGACACAATAATCAACATATCAGTAGGACTCTACTTCTCCCAACTTAACCACTTCCTTTCTGACATACTGATACTGCTTCTAAAGCAAGATTCAAACAAACTGCGAAGAAGGGCATGGTGCCTAAAATGTATGTGCTTGAAGTATTTGCTGGGTCGGGAGGGCACACTGAGCTGCAGATAGCTCATTTTTAGATGCATCATGGGGAAGGGGGTACACACAAAGAGCACACGGGGGGGGGGGTACAAAGAGAACAATAAAGGAACTACATACAAACAAAATGAATGAAGTACATTATACCCTGCAAAACAGTCGCACTGAGTTCATCAAAACATTTCAAGTACAGTATTACTAGAATATATACAAGTAGATTCTGTGAACGACAGATTTGTGAGACACTATGTAGACCTCTGACACTTATCACATGTACTGCACAAGAACTATTGTTATGGAATTGATCCATGGTGTGTGCTCAGTGTGGCCGCACTCCTGTAGAAATGTAAGAGACAGTGGAAAGAGTTGGCTCCAAGTACCTGTAAATGCACAGCAAGATTGGACAGAGAACATTCACCAGTTTAGAGGGTGAAGTAAACCCAGATTTGTTTATACGTAGAGGCTCACAGACACTACATAACAAGAGGAGAGGGAAATTGTTTAACCAGGGAAGGCGCGCTAAGCCAGAACATGTTTCCCGGTGCAACCTGGGAGCACAAGGAAGTTAAGTGACTCGCTCAGGGTCACGCAGCATGCAAGTGGGGACTGATGGGATTCAAACCCAGGTCTCCAGGTTTGCAGCTCAGTGCCCTGAACCACCACGCTATGCTGCCTCCAAGTTGCCAGTGTTCCATGACTTAACTGGTCACGTCATCAGGGCATATATGATGACATGTATGGCCTCCTTGAGAAGTTCCACCAACACATTTCAGAACTGATCAAGGTCCTGAGCCACAGCATGAAGTGCAAATAGATAAAAGAAAAAAGAAACACTTGGGTGCAGTTATATCCTGAAAATCACAGGAAAATATCTGAATCACGCAAATAAGGAATTTTTATATACTCCAAAAACATAAAAGAAAGTTTGGTAAAGTAGTGCTTAGGTAATAAGCGCTACTAGATCAATGGAACTCATGAAGGTGGCTCAGCGAGGCAACGTTTACTCCCTAATGAAGTGACCAGCTAGGTCATGACATGTTGGCATCTTGTTCTGTAGTCTCTATGAGCCTCTATATATAAAGAGATCTGAGTTTATTACAATACCTAAACACTGTTTTTTTTGTATTGGTTTCACCTTTTCCCAAAACCTTCCATGTATTTGAAGACAAAAGGGTGCATTTTTGAATAATGCAACTAATTACCTTAAAGTATGTGGCTTTATATGTTTTCGGCAAGTTTATTGTTTGTCCCATGATCAAGAAGGGTTTTCTAGGCACTGCACTGATTGGACCGTGTGACCGCAGTGTACGTGCAGCACAGTGATATAACTGAAGCAAGACATCTTGCCTCTGTTAAAAGAATCCTATGGAGCCTTACTCTTAATGTCTAATATTATCGCTATGTGTTAACCTGGTCATCTATATTCATATTTGCACTTCAATTACATCACTGTATTGCATGTACACTACAGTGTCAGTGGTGCAGTAGGTTGCATACTTGCCTCTGAGGCCAGAAGATCAGAAGGCTGTGAGTTCTATCCCCGCACCAGGCATTTGGGTTAAATCCCAATACTGACACTGTAGTGCAGCATGAGGAAGGTGCTGCATTCCTGAGGTGCCATCTTTCAGATGAGACGTTAAACTGAGGTCCCATCTGCCTGTTCTGGTGGCAGTTTAGGTGGATGTTAAGGATCCCATGGCACTTCTCGAAAAGAGTAGGGGAATTTACCTGGTGTCCTGGCCAAATTTCCCTCATTTGCTAAAAATACCACCAATAGCTTAATGTGGCTCAATTTCAGTTGGTTACCATCTGTACTCCCGCCAATGTGTCAGTTCTACCATTTCAACTGTACGTGAGGGCTTGCAGCTCTTCAATAACACTTTTAGAATACTGTCAGACACTCAGAATCCCTATTTCCAACCACTGTGTAAGGGATAACACACGACTGGGCATGCAGTTGCAAGGTAATACCTCATGCCATCATGCCACAGATGTTAGGCACAAGGCAGAGACAAGTGCTGGCAACACCCAAGGCTGCATTATCTACTTGCAAGTGCACATCCCGGAGTATGTCATCCTGCTTATAAAGTGGGCTAAACTTTGTGGAAAATACAGTACAAAACAGAAATGTTTTTGTTACAATATTAGCACAGCACATAAAACAGTCCCAGGACTGTACTATTAAGGAGAACCAAAAAGGTTGCTAATGCAACAACCAGAATGAGCAGACAGTATTTATATTTAATTTGATAGTTTTGATTAGCCATCTATTCACATACAAACACACACATACCAGTAACAATATGGTATTCTGGTAAATAGATTGTATAGAGAATTTGTATCAATAATAATTCATATACAGGTGTGTGATATGAGTGGTTGTTTTTTTGTTTTGTTTTACATGCAAGGTGATCTGATAACCTATAAATCTAGAGAGCGAAGCTTGAGAGGTTTATGAGAGTATCACACACCAAAAGTGTGTAAAAAAAAAAATCTCAGTCACACAGTTGAATAAGTTTTATTTTTTGTAACACGTGTGGCATGTTTCCATGCAATAAACAGGATAAGGAATGAACAAATTTCATTTATTCCAGACTCAAACATGCCTGTTTAGAACATTCCTCTTAAGTAACTTGTTGCTAAAGTCAACAAAAGGCAATAATAATAATGCACTTTAAACTGGCACCTGAATCTTGCCCCATTCCATTCTGCTCACTGTTCCAGGTCCTGGTGAGACACGGAGCACCATAAGGTTTTTTTTTGCCTCCTACTGCCCCTGGCTACTCCCCTTCTGACTGCCCCCCCCCCCCCCAGCCACAGCCCCATCACTCTGGTTTCCCCGGGACTTACCTTCCACTTGTGCTCTCTGCCACAGGGCTACGGTGTTGCCCAACCACCGGATGCGAAGCCTGCGGAGGGTCAGTCATCACCGGCAGCCCCGGGTTGTTTTCTCCATTTTTCTCCCTTCCTAGTCCTGGGAACCCAGGCCAACTGCATGCACACATGACGTGGAAATGTCATGCATGCCAAGACACTCAGTTACGGCCCCTTCCCCCACCCGGCCTTGAATCACTTCTCCTGCTGGCATCTCGGTGGCGGTCAAGAGTTGAGGAAAAGTTGTCTCCCTCCCCAAGAAGACAGCTGCCTAGCAGCTGCTCATCCAAGCTCCCTCCCTCCCTCCCGAATGGCCCCTGGCAGCTCAGGGCTTGCTTTCTAACCTGGGTCACTGGCGTACCGTGAGGTGTGGCATCCAGTGTCTCAACCCACAGTGCCACCAGGCCGGCCCGCACCATAGGTTTTTTAAACTCATTACCACAGAGAACTGCATGCCACTTGAAGCAGCTCATTGCAATTAATAATAATGCATTTTAAAGTGGTACCCGACTTTTGCCCCACTACGTTCCGCTCACTCTCCCAGGTCCTGGCGAGACACAGAGCACCACTAGTTTTTTAAATTCATTACCACAGATGGCTGTATGCTGCTGGAAGTAGCTCACTGCAATTAATAATAATGCATTTTAAATTGGTACCTGACTCTTGCCCTGCTCCATTCTGATCACGGTCCCAGGTTCCAGTGAGACACAGAGCACTATTTTCTTTTTTTTTTTCACACTTGCTATTGCAGATTACTACATGCTGCTGGAAGCAGCTCACCACGATGTCCATGGTTGGGCTTGGGCCCACTGTAGGAGACGTGTACATTGAGTTCATGTCCCCTGTATGTGGGTGTCATAGTACACAAAACCTTTTTCTTCAGTACATTTTAAAACCACTCTTGCTGCTGTCCCTCTATGTGCCCACTCACTGATCAGTGAAGTGAACGGTCACTGAAAGGCATGGACCACTGAAGCGCAAGCATTCAAAATGCCATAATAACTGGGTATGACATCATACCCGGTTATTACAGCAGTCATACCCAGTTATTACGACATTTGAAAGCTGTGAAAATCTGGCTCATAAAGGGGATCACCTGTTATTATAACAACATTTAAGCAAATCCAGAACAAAAATAAAATTCACAGCACAATTCAGGACAAAGAGAGTGGCCCTAACAGACTGGTACAGAGAAACAGTTATTGTAAGTTTTTTGGTTTTTTTCACAAAGCGCGCTCAAAGGCCAATAGTTTCCAGCCTGATACAACACAATCAGTGGCAGCTAAGGGGTAACTGGACCAGAATACAGACATGTTTATTGTAAAGTTTTTATATTTCATTTGAGAATGTCTGTCATTTTACTTAATCTTCAGTCTGTGCACGGTTCCCAGAGGGGTATCCAACAGAACAAGGACACACCAGTATGACATACTCCTGGCTGACTGCTCTTAAGACCAATTTCCAGAACAAAGCCTGGAGGCAGTGACTGACACAAAAACAATTGTTATGTTTCACTGATCTTGCCAGACTGCAGGACAGAGACAACTCCTGCTAGTCCGGGACATCGAAGCAAGACAACTCCTGCCTTTTTTGGGGGGGGTGTCCATGGAAGAAAGTTATGGCTAAACAAAAATATCCCAAGAAACATAAGAGACTGAACATGCGCATCCAAGTACAGTTAGCTCTTTTTGCATCATGATGAACCTGGACCATGGTGAAAGGAACAAAACAAAACAAAAAAAAAAACAAGGCCGACATCCAGTTTTTCAAAATTCTATGTATGAAAGCATTAATTTCTTGCATGTCAACAGGTCTGAGGATATGTAGTTCAGGCAAGTCATGCAGTCCACAGAAAATAATTGGCAGTCATGTGACCGGACTTGACCAATGAGGAAACAGGACTTTCAGGGCCCATTTTATAATTTATAATAATAGATGTGCACCCCATCATAATTTCTATTAATAGGTGACATCTTTGGCACTGAGGTATTATGTGATGATCCTAACTGAATGTATTACAGTCTAATTCAATGTTGTCCCTTGCCATGCTGGAAACCAATTTTGTGGCCCAAGCCTACTGCTGACTGACGTGAGACAGCAGGACCATGTGTCCCAGGGTATGGCTGTGTGAGTACCAGCTCCTGAATACTCAGTTGGTATGTGCACTGAGGGCCCCCAAATAGTCAGTATTTGCCATTCTACCAGAAAAGGATAAAAACCAAAATAAAGTTAAACACATCAAGAACTCATCAGGTATCCAGGAACAGTCCATGGCCTCTACCTATATCCCCCAGTCATCTCGGTCACTATCCCATCTCATGTGATATGTAACATAGTATAAGCAGCCATACTGGGCAGTGCTGTCTGCCCCCGCATGCACCATCTTTTCCCACATCTCTGGTCCAGCCCCAGCCTTAAAGAGCATAAATCCAAAGAAGGTCCCTCAATGCTAATCGGAGAAATAGCATGAAAATATTTCCTTGCTACTCAGTGGTCCTCCTTTCTAAGCTCACAGCACACTGTCTCACAAGGCTGTCAAGCCAATAAACTTCAGCACACTGGGGAAGAGGGCAATGTCTACCTAGAATCATCAATGATGCTAGGCAGACTGTGCTCCCCCAGCCATGCTGATGGCTATCTGGCAGCTCAGTGAGACAGTGTGCCACAAGCTTGGGTAGGGGTACAACTGAGTAGCTGAGAAATATGCACCTACTACTGCCCCCTCTCCATCTTGAATTCTGGGATGGGGATCCTTTTTTAATATTACAGCACACTGGGGCTGGGGGAGTAGGAAAATGGGGGATGGGGCAGTGTGGGGTTGGGCTTGCAAAATGCAGCACTGCCTAGCAGGGCTGGATATATGATTTTAAGCATGTGACCCCGAAGGAGGGCACAGGATGACAGGGGGGAGATTATGGAGTAGCCATGGGCATAGCCTTGGCTACCTTGGAGGGCTAGAGTTTTTTTTTTTTACTTTTGAAACTTTTTTGGTTACAATTTCCTAATAAAATGCCCCTATTAGTGGATATTATTCATTACTCATCCCCGAGTAACAAATAGCCACTTTTTTATGATATTAGTCCGAATTAATTTTCGTACTTCACTCAACCCTACCCAGAGGACACTTTTCTTCTCCTAAGAGGTAGAGCTGCGGTTCCCACTGCAAGTCCACAGGTGGCAGCGATGCTACGGCACACTTGACTGAGGGGCTATATGTGGAGTGCACCGGGTTCTCTGGTGCATGCACACCCCATTGCTTCCCTGTAGGCAAGGTTTGAGAAGAAAATCTAAGAAAATGGAAAAAGATGTCTAGCTGGTGTATATCACACCTGCATTAGGGTGGGGGCCTTTCTTTACAATTATTATTATAAAATGTTCAAATATATACACATTTATCCAGATTCTAGTATGATTTTGCATGTTTTTTTAACTATATTACATATGTGCATTTGTATCTTCTCCACAGAGTCATAATACATGGGACTAGAGTTGGCAGGCACTAGGACTCCACGGAGAGCTTTTCAGTAGCTGGGACCGCCCACCTTATGCTGGCTAGACCCCCCTCCCCCCACCGTGGTTCAGGCTATATAAGATGGGCAGGCTCCATCACCTTCAATTCTTCATCCCCCTGCTGTGCCTATTAACTTTTCACCCATTGTATTTGTTTTCTAGGGTTTGGTGGGACTTTCTGCCCCATCTGCATTTTTTGTTTTCTTTAGTAAACATTCTGTTCTTGTTTTATGTTTGATTGTCCACCTCCGCCCTGCAGTGGGAAGTCTATAGGTATGTTCTTTTTGTTGTCTCCCCCCACCCCACCAAGTTGCCTGTTCCACAGTTTGTTCTGTTGTTGCAGTGCTTCATTTTTCCTGTTTGAAAGTAACACTTTTTCAAGGGCTTCAACAGTTTTTTTTTTTTTTTTTTGTGCTGGACTCTGCACTGCCTGTGCAACTTGAAACCTGTACCCGAGCAGTACATTGCTTATTAAGTCACCTGTACTTCCCCGCCCTGCTTAATCAGAGCTACCTGTGCTGCAAGGTGTGATGTCTCTTCAGCTGTTGCTCATTATGTTGGTTCAATCAGGGCTGATAGCACACTGGCTCTGTAAGTTACAGCCTATTCTTTATTTCCCTTTCTGTTTCTTGTTCTTGTTTAAACGGATCTGTTTGCTCCCTGCTTTAAGTGACATGGCTTGATCTAACAGTCTGCTTCTGCAGCTCCCTCACGTTCACTTGGGTGAGTGTTTTTATGTTTTTAATAAAAGAACATCTCCACCAATTGCCCCTCTACTGATAGGTAGCAGGGTTTATTCTCCACCCCCCTTTTCCTGTCCTGAATTAGTATCGCTCTTGTTATCAGGGGAGTACAGTATACCTCCCATTTTCCTTTTGTCTGCAAGCATGGTCACAGCAGTAGGGGGCATGGCTTGGGGCCTCTGTTCTAGCCAGCCATGTCATGGCTGAATTGGATTCAGCCACTTTTTTTTTTTCCTTCTTCTCTTTTAACTCTACACACCATTTGTTATCAAGACGGCACAACCCATTCCCAATACATGGCTTGTCAGTCCTTTTGGCTGTTCAGTGGGTCAATACTATATGCCTTAGCCTCTGTTGTGACAGTCACCTACACTTTCCTGAAGTGTGACCATGTAATAGTAACTAGACCTCCCTGTGCTCTTGGGTAGCAGCTGTTCACTGCTGTGTAGTATTCAAGATTGACTGATCCAATAAAATATATACATATGCTTGATTTTGGCACTCTTCTCCCTTCATTGCCTTGGTCAGGGACACCTGGGTGTCATGCATCTATCCCTGTCACCTTTTGTACCTCTGCATGGTGCCGAGTTGGAAGTTCCCCCCCCCCCAATGGGTGGGATGTCTGGTGGGTGACCCAGTGGGCTACCCAATCTACATCTCCCTTCAGTGGACTAGTCAAGGGAGCCCTGTGGCCACTTTAGTCCACCATGCATATGTACTCTGACTGCTGGTGCATGATTGTTGACTTTTCCTCACAGTAAGTCTCAAATGACCTTTTTGACCTCAGATTGTTGCTATGACACCAGAGCCAGATAGTGATTTTTGGGAGTGGACCCCAGAATAGTGGCACTACAGTTATTGCTGTTGACAGTATTCTCATCAATGCCAATGTCAACAGTACCAGAAAGGTTTGTCTGTGCTGCCACATCTTTGCTGGCATTTTCTGCACTTTAGGCAGAATCTCTTAACTACAATGCTGCCATTCCAGGTGAGGTTTTGGCAGAATTATTTGCCTTGATAAGGAGATTTCTGCCAGGCCTACTGTAGTCAATGATGCAGGTCATTTCTCAGCCATTGCTTCCAACATTACTGGTTGGCCCCAGAGTACCTCCTAATTCTTCTCAGGTCGGTGACCCCTCAGGTCTCCTCTAGTGGGTCTGTGCGATGTTCAAACTTCGCTGGCACAGTCCACACACAGTGACCCACTACATACTTTGTCAGTCGCCGGTGAATTGGCCATGCTGCAATTATGAATTCACCGAGAAAAACAGTAACATAGTGGTGAATTTCCATACTTCATATAGCTTTTTCACTTGTGAATTGTCAAATCACAATTTGCAGTTCCACCAAGTGCAGAATTCCAAAAGCATATTGCTCTAAGGATTTCCATACTTTGTGGCACATTTTTTCACTTTGCCGGGACCGGTCTCCTAGGGAAAGAGGAATCTAATAAGGATCTCATCAGTGAAAAGAACTGGGGAAACAGGGCTCTGATCATTTTCAGCCTGTTAAGTGGGTATATTCATCAGGTTCTACAGTGTCCTCTCGGAGTGAAGTCACTATCATGTACAGGCCTTGTTTCCCCTCCTGAATATCCTATGTTCCAGGTGAACACAGGAGGCTACACTTCTCCCTAGAAAAGAGGATTCTTCAATGAAGAACATGTGTGACTTGAGGTGGAAGGTACCCCCTCAGTGGTTTTCCCTCACATTTGTTTTGCTCTGCAGAATGTGACCCAGGCAGCCTGGCATAGGCTTCATACCTTGCAGATCAGCATTTGGCCTCTATGGCGATTAAGTGTTCTTTCACTCGGCCTCTGGTACTGGCTTTGTGGTTCTCCTGCCTGACTATGACAGGTCAATGACTGAGTACCAGACTTCCTGAGAGGAAGTCGAGACCATTTTCCTCTACTGACTCAAGAGATCTGGGGTGTACACTGGACTTGCAGGGCACATACCTACACAGTGCACTCCAATACTGTCCACACAATCTGCCTGCTGCACCACTCTTTTTGCTGCAGTGTATTTGCACAGTACGGGGTACATCACATCCCGCCGCCTCCTTGCTGGCTGATAGGCCAATCCTGGTTACCCCAGACCCCTGTTAGCCATTTACATATCCTGGCAGCTGCCACTGTGGTGATTCCTCTAGCCAATCTTCATGTGCAGATCTTTCAGTATATTCTGTGTTTGATCCTGGCTTTCCACATGATTGGGGTGCCCTTTTGGGATCCATGTTGCCCCACAGTGTTTCAGTCTCAGCTGACCACATTATTATTTTTGCTACCACCCCAGTGAAAGGGCTGTTGTTTTGGCCCTGTAGGCTTTCACATTGTATATTCAGGGCAGGACTCTTTTTGTGAGGGCCGACACTCCACGTGGAAGCACTTCCTCCACATACTCTGAGGCACCCTTTTCTGTACCCAGAGTGGACAGTTCTATAGGTACTGTACCTGACTGGGCAGTGGTGCACAAGATCATTAAGGTTGCCTCTTGCTTGCCACTCTTGCCCAGCATCCTGCTGAACTCTTTTGGTGACTCACACAAGGTTCCAGTCTGGTTCACTCTCTCACAGATTGTGCTGACTGTGGCCTTCCTAGCCTGTGAACACATTCATCTGTGTGGCTCTCTGGTTTTCAGGCCTCCCTTGACAGAGCTTGTAGTGCTTGATAATAATCTAATGTATTATGGCTCTACGGAGGACCTACTCTTGAAAAAGATAGGCTAGTTGCTTACCAGTAAGCAGAGACCTTCACGAGGATCCCCTCCATACAGTCATGCTTTCCCACACTCCATCCCTGTCTTGGAGGATACTTGGCCTCTGTCTGATGCACATCCCACTTCTGGGGGTAAAGTACAGTTACGTAAGAACTTATCATAACAGTAGATCTTCAAGAGGAGCTCTTGCAGCAGGTAATACCATTAGGACTAAGGCCACCAGGCGTTGGGACCCCACAGAAAAATCCTTCTAGCTAGCAGTCTGTGGCAGGGGATTGTCCCAGACATCAGCTCCACACAAACGTTAGATGTGGTATAAAGGGGAGGTCCCCCAGTGCCACCTCAGTTCTCCTGCTGGACAGCCAGCTGAAAAAACAGATGGAGAACTGAGGAGGATCTCCTATTCTCAAAGAGAAGATGTAAAATTTGTCCCTGGGGGCAGGTGGGTGGGAAAGCCACCTGCTGCAAGAGCTGCTCTCGAAGACCTACTGTTACGGTAAGTTCTTACATAACTGTACTGTCTCACTTCAAGGGGTAGCACTTGCAGCAGGTTAATACTATTAGGACTGAGTCCCATGCAATGCCCAAGAAGAGACCCAGGTCAGAAGGGTGGAGGACAAAAGGCTGTAGGAAATTGGGAGAGAAATACCTGAAGGACTGCTAGGCCGAAACCTGCTCTCCTCCTGGAAGCAATGTCAGACTGTAGTGCCTCACAAAGGTGTGCACTTAACTCCAGGTAGCAGCAGCACAGAGGTCCAATGATGAAACATTCTGAAGGGAAGCGAAAGATGACGCTATCCCTCTGGTGGAGCGACTCCTAACCAGTCCCAGTAGGGGGTTGTTGTAGTGCTGGTAGCAGAAAGTGATGCAATGCAGGAGCCACTTAGTGTCTGTTTTGTGACTGGTGCTCCAAGTTTCCTGTGGGCAAAGGAGACAAACAACTGGTCTGTCTTTCTGGCAAAACTGGTTCTGGCCAAACAGTAATGCAAAATTCTATGTACATCCAGAGTGTGCAACAATGCCTCCCCTTTGTTTGAGTACTCTGGGTAATAAACTGGTAGTTGGATGTTCTGGTTCGTCAACTCTGACACTACCTTTGATAAGAACTTAGGGTTTGTATGCAGGGCTACTCTGTCCCTGTGAAAAATAAGATAATTCTCTTTACACATCGAAGCCTGCAGCTCGGAAGTCTCTGGGCTGAGGTAATGGCAACTAAACATAATGCCTTCCAAGAGAGAAGGCGGAGCCTTCAACTTGAGGTTGGTTCAAAGGGGGGCAAGGTTAGCTTTTCTAAAACGAACAGGAGATCCCAAGGTGGCACTGGGTCTCTCCTGGGGGGTTTTAATATGTAAGATGCATCTTAAAAAGGTCTTGCAGATGTTCAGCTGTGCTAGAGTCTTCTCATTCATTGCTGCATGGTAAGCTGACAGAGCACAGAGATGCACCTTAATGGACGAGTAACTAAGGCCCAAGTTCAACAGGTGGAGAAGATGGATACTCCAGCACAGATTCCACTGGACAACCGAGAGGATCCAGAGAATGGGGAATCGCCCGCAAGCAGAAACGCTTCCATTTCATGGTGTATGTAGCCCTAGTAGAGGGCTTTCTCGCTGCCATGAGCACCTTTGCCACTCTGAGGGATATTCCAAATCACTCCCTAGCTAAGTCCGCAGAAGCCAAGCATGCAGATGCAGGGGCTGGAAGGCCGGGTGGACAAATGTCCCTTGCTCCTAGGAGAGCAAGTGAGTGGAGAGGGGCAATGGAACTGGCAGTTCCAATGCCATCTGTTGCAACAGCAAGAACCAAATATGTCGAGGCCAGAAAGGTGCTACCAGTATCATCCTGACTCCTTCTGCCTGCAACTTAAGCAAGACCCTCTGAAGACGAGGGAAGGCATACAGCAACCTCTCTCACCAAAAAACACCAGGCCCTGGATCTAGTGAGCAGAAACTGGGCAGTTTGGCATTGTGTGGGTATGCAAAGAGGTCCAGTTCTGGCTGACCCTACCTTTCAAAGAGGTTGTCTATGACTTCTTGCTGTAGTTCCCACTTGCGGTTGTGAGACCGAGAGCGACTTAGGCTGTCTGCAAGGACATTGTGAATCCCTGGAACATGTACTGCTGTAATGTCCAGGCTGTGATCCACTGCCCAAGACCATACTCTCATAGTCTCTTGGCATAGGGGGTACGAATGTGTGCCCCCTTGCTTGTTGAGATGGAAGACTACTGGGGTATTGTCAGTCTGGGCCAGCAGAGGTCCAGGACTGAGCACCCCTTGGAAGGCTTGAAGGGCATACAGTATGGCTCTCCTCTCCAAAATGTTTATGTGGACAGCTCGTTGAGTTCCAGGAACCCCTCTTCTGATTAGAAGCAAGATGTGCTCCCCACCCCAGTCCTGAGGCATCGGTAGTAAGAGTTCATTGTGGGCTAGGCTGCTGCAAGGGAACCCCTATGCTCAAGTGGGCCGGGGTGAGCCACCAATTCATGGACTGTTGGACTGCTTTGGAGATACGATTGGGCTCCTCTAACTTGTCCGTGCCTTGATCCCATTGAACCCTGAGGTGCCACTGCAGGATCCTTATGTTCAGACATGTGAGTGGAACCATAACTATGGCTGCGGCCATGTGATCTAGAAGCTGCAGAACCACCCTCACAGGAACCAAGTCAGAGTCCTGTACCCTGTGAGTGACTTCTCTTAGCCTTGATGCCCTGTCTGTGGGCAGAAAGGCTTTCTCTTGGGACTGTGTCCAGGACTGCTTTTATGTATTGTAGTCTTTGAGCTGACCATGGTTGTGACTTGGGCAGGTTTAGAGTAATGCACAAAATCTGGAATAGACTGAATGCCTCCTTCAAGGTTCTGTTCAACTGGTCTTCTGCTGGAGCAGTAAGCAGCCAATCATCCAGGTAAGGGTATACAAAGTTACCCCCTCTCCTGAGGGCCACCACCACCACTGCTAGGCACTTGGTAAAGACCCTTGGTGCAGATGATAGGCTGAATGGCAGCACCCTGAACTAGTAGTGTCCACCTTGGAAGGTAAAGCGGAGGTACTTCCTATGGGATGGCAGGATCTTGATATGCATGTAGGCATCCTGCATGTCCAGAGAGCAAAGACAGCCTCCTTGGTGGAGCACTGGTAACAGGCTCACCAAGGACACTATTCTGAACCATCTGTATTTGATAAAAGTGTTCAGTTGACTCGGATCCAGAATGGGACGGAGGTCTCCCATCTTTTTTGGGACACAGAAAAAATGGGAATAAAATCTCTTGCCCCACTATGCGAAAGGAACCTCTTGTATGGCTCTTTTGTACAATAAGGCCTGTATCTCTGCCCTCAGCAGAAGCGCATGGGAGGGTGAGCAGTGGGAAGGGACTAGTGGGTTGTTCGGTGGAATCCAGGTGAACTCTAGGAAGTATCCCCTTTCCACTATCTGGAGGACCCACTGGTCCAATGTTATACTGGACCATCTGGATAGGTAGCGGGAGAATCTACCTGTGGTGGGGGGGGGGGGTCGGTAGGGAGTCATGCTGTATTGGCAGGGGGTAGGCAGAGGAGGTCTGGGTGTCTTGGGATTTTTGGGGCCCTGGGCACCTGAAGGGACAGGGTGGTATTTTTTTTTTAAAGCCACCCTTGTGTTGTGTCTGGCATCTTCCTTGCTGCCCCTGATTTTTCTGAAAGGGACAGCGCTGTGTGGGCTGTGGCTCCGACCTGTACATCCTGTGGACTTCAGATGCTGCTTTGCCCGAATCTTGAAGTCCAGTGATCTACTTCTCAGTGTCCCGGCCAAACAGGACTGGTCCTTGAAAATGAGCATCCAGGATGGCATCCTGTCAGAAGCCAGAAACTCTAAGCCAAGCATGCCCCCACATGCAAATGACGGTGGCTGCTGCTCTTGTTGCTGTATCTGCAGAGTCATAAGAGCTCCTTAGGGCATGTTTCTCCATGTCCATGCCAGACTGTATGACAGCAAGGAGTTCCGCCTTACCTTCTGAAACTGTCTGGGCCTGGCAAGGTCCACCACAGGGACTTCTGGTACGTGACCATGTGGGCAAGGAAGTTCAGTGACCGAACAGTGCAAGTTGCCAATGAGTACACCTTACGACCCATCTGGTCCAGTTTTTTTGATTCATGATCTGGTGGCTGGGCACTCATGTGGCGTGGTTGTTGTGCCCTGCCATGGGCAGCCGTCGCGACCATAGAGTCTGCCTTCGGGTGTTCGCCCACAAAAGGCTCCTTTTTTGAGTCTTATAGAGCCTATTGGCCTTGCATGGCACTGTGGTCGTAGTGGCTGGATGTCTCCTTGTTGACCTGGTTACATCCTGAAAAGGCTCTACCAATGGGGGGTGACCAAGAGTATAGGGTCAGTGGCCCCCCAAAATTTTGCCAATCTGCATCTTTCAGAATCCAGTTTCTTTGTGTCCCACTGGTATAGTGCCTGAATGTGCCGCATAATATCCTAAAAGGACAGGTCATCCAGGGGTGACCTCAGCGAGTCCCTTGGATTAGGAGACGGGATGGGTAGCTCATCCTCTGAGGAGTAGTCTGAAGATGAGTCTCCAGCATCGTCCCCTGAAGATGACGATGGGTGTCCACTCGAGGATGGGATGGGATGGATGACTGGTGTCTTTTTCTGGTGCCCCAACCCCGGCGTCTGCCTGTCTTCTTTCTCTGGCAGTGGAAGCTCCTTCGGCGGTAAAGGCCATTGAGGAGATGGGTCCCTCGGCAATGGCAGTATCTGGGATGGATCCCTAGGTCTGGGGAGATGATCCCCTTTAATGGTGTTCCACCAGGTGTTAAAGAGCGCTCCCACTTCGGCCAGTGGAACAACTGGTGGTGGGGGCATCTGGTTTGAAGTGCCGGCGGGCCCAGGCATCTGATCTGGAGGCACTGACGTCTGGTCCTCTGGCAACTTCTCTATAAGTACTTCCAGCGTCAGATCCGCACTGTTTGATGGTCTAGCATCTGGTTCCTTTGGAGGCTGCTGCGCATCCGATGTCCCTGTGTTCAGGGTTTCTGTCGCTGGGGCCGATGGCTGGTCCTTCAGGGCCGACAGCCGGTCCTTTGGGGTCGATGGGCATTCTTTGGCTGGTGGCGCCTGCTCCTTCTCAGACGCAGAGTTAGTGTGTCTAGTGGTCTGCCTTCCATCTGAGGCAGATGACACCCTTTCCTCGGGTTGGGGAGGTGTCCGGTACCTGACGACCGCCTGGCGTTTTGTGGAATCATCCGGTTTCTTATGCTTCTCGGATAACCTGGAGTGCTTGAGGGTGCCAGACTTGGTGGATTGGCCCTAAGCCAACGCCTGTCCCTCATGGGTCGACCCATGTTTATGGGGTCAGTGGTCCAAGGGGACCTGGACGGATGGCTGCCCCTGGGAAGAAGACTCCCTACCTTTGGCATGTGTTGACATGGTTAACTTCTTGTGGGTCTCATCCGAAGCTGCCTTGGTACCTGTGGGGACAGACTCCAAACTCCCGCCGGAGGTGGAGGTAGTAGATGCCCGGTGAGGGGACTTTGAGCGGGACTCTGATCTGGCCCTGTCCTCATGGTGGTGGTGTTTTCCTCCCGATCTCTTTTCCTGGGGGGAGGAGGACTCCTTGGCCGAGGGGGATGAACTATGTCCCGATGGGGCATTCTGCATGGCAGTGACTTGCTGCTCAAGTAGATAGGCCTTTAGAGTGTTGGCGCAGTGAATCCTCATTTTGTTGCTGAACTTCTGGTAATGCGGGCAATCGTCAGGCTGGTGGTCTAGGTCTAGGCAGATTTGGCAGTCTTTCACCGGGATCTGCTTCCCACACGCATACTTAGATTTTCGCCATTATGTTGATAAAGACATGCACTTAAACCGATAAACTGTCGAAGAAAAATACGATTTTAGTGAGAACTGCGCAGTGCGCTAGGAAAAGGCGGTCGACTGCAACTATGGCGTCTGTGGATCCAATATTAGCAGGTCAATGGCAGCAAAAGAACTGAGGTGGCACCGGGGGACCAACCCCTCCGTCGGCTCTGCCCCGACATCAGACGTGGTATAAAGGGCAGTCGACCACCTTTTTCTAGCTCACTGTGCAGTTTTCTCACTAAAATCGTATTTTTCTTCGACACGGACTGCTAGCTAGAAGATTTTTCTGTGGGGTCCTAACACCTGGTGGGCTTAGTCCTAATGGTATTACCTGGTGCAAGAGCTCCCCCTCAAAGTAAGATCAGTATACCCCCAATATGACTGTCAGGAGCTGGCTTTTCTGGTTTCTGTTTTCTAGTTTGGACCTCCACCTCTAGCTGATACTGCTATCCTCTCCAAGGGCCTCGGGTGGATTTGGCCACCTTTACCCTTGACTGTTTCCCTGCTCTCCCAGGCATATCTGCAGGTCTGTTTTTGTGTCTTGCGATGCCATGGGGGTTCCAACATGCCACCAGTGGGACCTTACAGAACTGAAGAGGATTGGGAGGCCTGCCTGCCTTATATAGGTGGAGCCACAGGAGTGGTCCCAGATACAAAACAATTCTCCATAAAGTCATAGTGGCTGTCGGCACTAGTCCAACATATTGTCTCTCTGAAGGAGATCCTCTCGAAGATCTACTGTTAGTGATAAGTAACTTAAGTAGGATGACATTGTAAATAGGCTTGTTCTAACTGTCTCATACTACAATGTTTTCATTCATATATCAGGACCCAGATCTGATTCAGAGTCTGGATTAATTAGGATGGGTACTGAAAATGCACTAAAAATAGAAAATAAAATATAATTCAACTTGAGTGTTAAACTGTTTCTGACTCCATGCTGTGTATTCTTTTGCGTTGCCAGCTGTTTCTTCTTAGCTACAGAATATTCATGTGTTCCTTTTCCTTGCCCGCTGTGCGAGGACATGGCATTGCTGATTAAACACTTTTCCAGCTGCTACCCTGCCCCAACATATACATAGACCCATCCTGTCTACCTCTGTAATCACATACTTTATATTCCTCTCCCCGATAGTGATAGTCACTCTGCCCCTGTACGCACAGCCCCAATCGCCATATCTGTTGACAATGATGCTGTCCTACAGTGTATGTTCTGATCCTCCTAGCTGCTGACACCCACCCAGCCCAAGTATGCACACTCCTGATCCAACCATCTGCTGACACTCGCTCCACTGTGCACCATCTGCTGACGCTCACTCTGCCCCAGTGTGCACACTCCTGATTCCCCCCTATCTGCTGACACCCACCCAGCCCCAGTGTGCACACTCCTGATCCAACCATCTACTGATGCTCACTCTGCACCACTATGAACACTCCCACGCCCCTACCTGCTCACACCTGTCTGCCTCAGTGTGTACATCCCTATTACCCCCATCTGCTTACCCCCATCTGACCCTGTGAGCACATCACTCATCCCCTATCTGCTGACACTAACTCTGCCCCAGTGTGCACACTCCTGATCCCCCTATCTGCTGACTCCCATCTGCCTCAGTGTGTACATCCCTATTACCCCATCTGCTTACACCCATCTGACCCTGTATGCACATCACTGATCCCTTATCTGCTGACACTCGCTTTGCCCCACTGTGCACACTCCTGATCCACCATCTGCTGACACTCGCTCTGCCCCACTGTGCATATGCCTGATTTCACAAGGGAAGAGAGAGACTTGGGCATCATCATCACCGATGACCTAAAATCATCCAAGCAGACCACTAAAGTAGGTAAGGCTAGGGGGATGTTGGGGTGTATTAGTAGGGGTATCAAGTCGTAAGAGGGAGGTAATAATCCCTCTTTACAAGGCACTGGTTAGGCCCCATCTGGAGTACTGCGTGCAGTACTGGAGGCCACAACTTCACAAGGACATTAACAAAATTGAGGCAGTCCAGAGAAGGACAACCAAAATGGTGCAGGGACTGCATCAGAAAACATATGAGGACAGTTTAACGGAGCTCAATATGTATACCCTAGAGCAAAGGAGGGATAGAGAGATGATACAATTGAAACAGTCAAACACCTTAAGGGCATTAACAAGGTAACATGTTTCAATATAAGAAAAATAGCAGGACAAGAGGACACAGCACGAGATTAGAGGGAGGCCTATTAAGGAGTAATGTGAGGAAGTTCTTTTTCACAGAAAGGGCGGTGGATGCATGGAACAGCCTACCTCAGGAAGTGGTGGATATAAATACAGTGCAGGGCTTCAAACAGGCATGGGATAGGCATAAGGGAGCAATACAGATGAGTATGAATAGATAGGCCATTGACAGAGCAAAGGCCGATGGCACATTCATAAGGCAGAAAAATAAATGGGCAGACCAGATGGGCCTTGCGGTCCTTAGCTGCTGTCAACTTCTTTGTTTTTATCTGCTGACACCAATCTGCCTCACTGTGTACATCCCTATTACCCCTATCTACTTACACCCATCTGACCCTGTGTACACATCATGTTTATTTATTTTATTTTATTTAAACAGCAGTTTGGAAAACCTTTGAGCCATAGGCTCATTTACAAAGGTACCTTGTCACAGTAAGACAAACCAAAATACACAGTATAGCAGTACAACACATAAGTATAACAGTAAAATTAAGACATAGATACAAACAAGCTGGTACAGGTAGGATAGATGCAAACAATACCAGAGTTATGTCGTCCTTAGCAGCTTAGTAATAAGCTTTGTCATAAGTATTGAGTACGGCTTTGACTAGTGGCAGTTACAGCATCGGGTGTTAATAAGGTGGTTACGTAAGGAAGTTTTGATGCATCATCTATTTGGTGACACTCACTCTGCCCCAGTGTGCACACTCCTGAACCCCTATCTGCTGACACCCGTCTGCCTCAGCATGTACCTCACTATTACCCCTATCTGCTAACACCCATCTGACCCTGTGTCCACATCACTGATATTCCATATGTTGGCACTCACTCTGCCCCACTGTGCACACTCCTGATCCCCTATCTGCCAACATCTACCCAGCCCCAGTATGCACACTTCTGATCCAACCCTCTGCTACCACTCGCTCTGCCCCACTGTGCACACTTCTGATTAATCTGCCTCAGTGTGAACATCCTTATTACCCCAATCTGCTTACACCTATTTGACCCTATGAACACATCACTGATCCCCCCCACCTGCTGACACTCACTGTGCCCCAGTGTGCACACTCCTGATCCCCTATCTGCTGACACCCACCCAGCCCCACTTTTCATACTCCTGATCCTCTATCTGCTGACATCCATCTGCCTCTGTGTGTACATCCCTATTACCTCATCTGCTTACACCCATCTGACCCTGTGAGCACAACACTGATCCACTATTTGCTGACACCAACTCTGCCCCAGTGTGCACACTCCTGATCCCCTATCTGCCGACACCTACCCCGCCCCAGTATGCACACTCCTGATCCAGCCATCTGCTGACACTCCTGATAACTATCTGTTGACATTCACTCTGGCCCACTTTTCACACTCCTGATACTCTATCTGCTGACACCCATCTGCCTCAGTGTGTACATCCCTATTACCCCCATCTGTTTACACCCATCTGATCCTGTGAGCACATCCCTCATCCACTATCTCCTGACACCAACTCTGCCCCAGTGTGCACACTCCTGATCCCCCTATCGGCTGAAACTCTCTGTCCCATTGTGCACACTCCCATTCCCCTATCTGTTGACACCTGTCTGCCTCAGTGTGTACATCCCTATTAGCCCTATCTACTTACATCCATCTGACCTTGTGTGCAAATCATGTATCCTCTATCTGGTGACACTCACTCTGCCCCAGTGTGCACACTCCTGATCCCCCTATCACCTAACTCTCACTCTGCCCCACTGTGCACACTCCTTATCCCCTATCTGCTGACACCCGTCTGCCTCAGCATGTACCTCACTATTACCCCTATCTGCTAACACCCATCTGACCCTGTGAACACATCACTGATATTCCATCTGTTGGCACTCACTCTGCCCCACTGTGCACACTCCTGATCCCCTATCTGCCAACATCTACCCAGCCCCAGTATGCACACTTCTGATCCAACCCTCTGCTAACACTCGCTCTGCCCCACCGTGCACACTTCTGATCCAACCATCTGCTAATATCCATCTGCCTCAGTGTGTATATCCTTATTACCCCAATCTGCTTACACCTATTTGACCCTATGGACACATCACTGATCCCCCCCACCTGCTGACACTCGCTGTGCCCCAGTGTGCACACTCCTGATCCCCTATCTGCTGACACCCACCCAGCCCCACTTTTCATACTCCTGATCCTCTATCTGCTGACATCCATCTGCCTCTGTGTGTACATCCCTATTACCTCATCTGCTTACACCCATCTGACCCTGTGAGCACAACACTGATCCACTATTTGCTGACACCAACTCTGCCCCAGTGTGCACACTCCTGACCCCCCCATCTGCTGACACTCACTGTCCCACTGTGCACACTCCTGATCCAACCATCTGCTGACACTCACTGTCCCACTGTACACAGACCCGTTCCCCTATCTGCTGACACCAGTCTGCCTCAATGTGTACATCCCTATTACCCCATCTGACCCTGTGAACACATCACTGATTCCCCCATCTGCTGACACTCGCTCTGCCCCAGTGTGCACACTCCTGATCCCCTATCTGCTGACACTTACCCCGCCCCAGTATGCACACTCCTGATCCAACCATCTGCTGACACTCCTGATACCCTATCTGTTGACATTCACTCTGCCCCACTTTTCACACTCCTGATACTCTATCTGCTGACACCCATCTGCCTTGGTGTGTACATCCTTATTACCCCCATCTGTTTACACCCATCTGATCCTGTGAGCACATCCCTCATCCACTATCTCCTGACACCAACTCTGCCCCAGTGTGCACACTCCTGATCCCCCTATCGGCTGAAACTCACTGTCCCACTGTGCACACTCCCATTCCCCTATCTGTTGACACCTGTCTGCCTCAGTGTGTACATCCCTATTAGCCCTATCTACTTACATCCATCTGACCTTGTGTGCAAATCATGTATCCTCTATCTGGTGACACTCACTCTGCCCCAGTGTGCACACTCCTGATCCCCCTATCAGCTAACTCTCACTCTGCCCCACTGTGCACACTCCTTATCCCCTATCTGCTGACACCCGTCTGCCTCAGCATGTACCTCACTATTACCCCTATCTGCTAAAACCCATCTGACCCTGTGTGCACATCACTGATACTCCATCTGCTGGCACTCACTCTGCCCCACTTTGCACACTCCTGATCCCCTATCTGCTGACACCCACCCAGCCCCAGTATGCACACTCCTGATTCAACCATCTGCTGACACCAGTCTGCCTCAGTGTGTACATCCTGATTACCCCATCTGCCTCAGTGTGCACACTCCTGATTCCCCCATCTGTCGACACCCACCCAGCCCCAGTATGCACACTCCTGATCCAACTATCTGCTGCACTCGTTCTGCCTCAGTGTGCACACTGCTGTTCCCACATCTGCTGACACCCACCCAGCCCCAGTATGCACACTCCTGATCCAACCATCTGCTGACACTCCTGATACATATCTGTTGACATTCAGTCTGCCCCACTTTTCACACTCCTGATACTCTATCTGCTGACACCCATTTGCCTTGGTGTGAACATCCCTATTACCCCTATCTGTTTGCACCCATCTGACCCTTTGAGCACATCACTGATCCCCTATCTGCTGACACTCACTCTGCCCCAGTGTACACACTCCTGATTCCCCCATCTGCTGGCACTCCCTCTGCCCCATTGTGCAAACTCCTGATTCCCTATCTGCCGGCACCCACCCAGCCCCAGTATGCACACTCCTGATCTAACCATCTGCTGACACTCGCTCTGCCCCACTGTGCACACTCCTGATCCACCTATCTTCTGACACCCATCTGCCTCAGTGCGTACATCCCTATTACTCCTGCTTACACCCATCTGACCCTGTGTGCACATCACTGATCCCTTATCTGCTGACACTCGCTCTGCCCCACTGTGCACACTCCTGATTCCCCCATCTGCTGTCACCCTTTTATCTCGGTGTGTACATCATCCCTATTACTCCTATCTGCCCACCCAAAAATTGGCAATCACGAATCACTTTCTGGTCTGGTTAGCTAAAGCTGCAAATCTTTTTTTTTAACCATTGGTCACCTGGGGTCCACCTCCACTGACGTTGTTTTTTTGTTACAGACCCCGCAGTCAGTGACTAGGTAGTCTTCTGCAAACCTCTACCCCCAATGCAGCAGATTGACCTGTGTGGTCTCACACATCTGGCACCCCACCCAGTTTGTGCATTGCAGACAGCAGCAACAGTGAACACATGGGAGAGGTTTGGAGCCAGATGGGAGTAATGCGTTTGAAGACACACAATAACTAGAAAAAGTCACATCCCAACTGACATAGCAGCCCATGCCAAGTGGTCCAGCTGAGCGAGAGACTGACTGTTTTGAGCACCTTCACACTGCATCAGAAGTTAAAAAAAAAAATATCGTAGTCTAGCACTCATTGCTCAGCTGATGCCATCATCCCCATGCAAGTTAGGCCTGCTGTTAAGTGATGTGACATACTCGTGTCTGTCATGTAAAATTTTTACCTTTGGTTCTGCTGGTTAGGGTAACAGAGGGAAGGTTTTGTTCATGCAGCAATGGACTGTGACGGAGTCACGTTTTCCAAGAAAAGTCACTTCAACTAGCTGGTTAGTTAGCGTGGTATTAAGTGCATGTCCCTTCAGCATCTGGTTAGGCTAGGTTAGTGGAAGTGAGCCATTTCTAATTAATATTTATGGCTTTGACAGAAAAATTACACACTTTTCCTGATGTGCTTATTTTATTGGCAGATTACGAAATAGTTTTGATACGCTATTGTAAAAAAATTGAAAATTTTTAGGAATTGCTCCTCAAACATAAGCAATTGCTAATTGGAATTTATTTCTTTATCAATCACTGCTAATTCAAGTTCCCAAAACAACTTTATGCCTTGCTCCCTACCCCAGTATGCACACCCCTGCACCATTAATTTGATAGCGCCCACTGTGCACCAGTATCTGCATAAAACAAACCAAAAAGGCTGCTCTAGAAAAAACTCAGTGCCATGGTCAGAGCACATCCACTATGCACCAGTATCCACATAAAACAAAACAAACAGGCTACTTTAAAAAAAGTCAAAGCCACTGTCAGAGCTGAGCAACAAAAACAGAGACTGGCACCAGACCACCTCACAAACTTTGCTGGAATGATTTATATATGCAAAAAGTACACAGAACAAAAAAGAGTAAAGCACAGGGCACTAGGGGATCAATACCTGGACAGCAAAAAAAATCCAAATGGTTTCACAGTGATTTTGATCCCACAGTGCCAGTGTTTTATTCACTTTTACACTGTGCACTTTCTACATCAATAAATCTTTCCTGCAAACTTCATGAGGTGGTCCAGTGCCGGTCTTTGCGTGTTCCAGTATGAACATCCCTGACCCCCACCATCTGTATACACCCTCTTTGCCCTAGTGTGCACATTCCAGATCCCCCTATTTGACGACATCCATCTGTCCCATTGTGCACCTCCCTGAACCCTATAGGCTGACACCCGTCTACCCTAGTGTGCACATCTTGATCCTCCTATTGTATCTGCTGACACCCACCTGTCCCAGAATACACATCCCTATTCCCCCATATGCTGACACCCACTCTGCTCAAGTACACACATTCTTATTCTCCCTATCTGATGACCTCCATCTGCCCCAATGTGCACTTCCCTGATTCCCCTACCTGCTTCCATCCATCTGCCCCAGTGTGCACTTCCCTGAACCCTATTCTAGCTGACACCAACCCTGCTCTAGTGTCCACTTTTGATTTTCCTATCCATCGACAGCCATCTCTCTCCATATGCACATCCCCACTTTCGCTATCTGCTGACACCCACTTTGCCCCCGTGTGCATATCTGCGCATATCACTAATCCCCTATCTGCTGACATCTGCCTCAGTATACACATCCCTATTCTCCTTAGCTGCTGACACCCATCTATCCCAATCCCCCCATCTGCCCTATTATGCACATCCCAAAGCCTTTATCTATTACACTCACTGCTCCAGTATACACATCCTGATCCCACTCCCCTGTACTGATATTTACCCTTTCACAGTATGCACATCCCTGATCCCACTCCCCTGTACTGATATTTACCCTTTCACAGTATACACATCCTGATCCCACTCCCCTGTACTGATATTTACCCTTTCACAGTATGCACATCCTGATCCCACTCCCCTGTACTGATATTTACCCTTTCACAGTATGCACATCCTGATCCCACTCCCCTGTACTGATATTTACCCTTTCACAGTATGCACATCCCTGATCCCACTCCCCTGTACTGATATTTACCCTTTCACAGTATGCAAATCCTGATCCCACTCCCCTGTACTGATATTTACCCTTTCACAGTATGCACATCCTGATCCCACTCCCCTGTACTGATATTTACCCTTTCACAGTATGCACATCCCTGATCCCACTCCCTGTACTGATATTTACCCTTTCACAGTATAACATCCTGATCCCACTCTGTACTGATATTTACCCTTTCACAGTATGCACATCCCTGATCCCACCCCTGTACTGATATTTACCCTTTCACAGTATACACATCCTGATCCCACTCCCCTGTACTGATATTTACCCTTTCACAGTATGCACATCCTGATCCCACTCCCCTGTACTGATATTTACCCTTTCACAGTATGCAAATCCCCGATCCCCCTTCCCTGTACTATTTATTCTTCCCCAGTATGTACATCCCTGATCCCCTATCTGCTGACATCTGCCCCAGTGCGCATGCCCTGTCCCCACCCCCATTCTGCTGACACCAACCCTGTTCCTGTGTGGAGATCCTTGATCCCTATCTGTAGACACCCTCTCTGACCAACTATGCAAATCCCGTATTCCTTCTTCTGACACCTGCTCTGCCCTAATATGCACATCTCTGATCCCCCATCTACTGTCCCAGTGTGCATATCTGTGACCTGCATGTGCTAACACACACCATGCCCCAGTGTGCACACCCATGAATTACTTGCATGCGCACACACACTACCCCAGTATGCAGATCCCTTATTCCTAACCGCTGACTCCCTTGTCCCAGTTCTCACATTCCTAACCCACCTGCTGACACGCACCCTATTTCAGTTCATACATCGCTGCTGCATCTGCTGACAGTCACCCTGCCCAGCTGCCACTCTTCTCCTCCATCTGCTGCTACCCTTTGAACTCTGTGGTCAAAAAACACACAGCCTGACTGCCAGCAGTCCACAGTCCTAACCTCAAAATGAACACTACTGCACATAAGTGAGGCCCACCCACCAGCCGTCCACAGACCACACATGCAATGCTTTATTTTTGACGAGCCCCCACCATAAAAAAAAACAAAAAAAAACCTACTTTTAATCTTCAGTGTATCCACTCTTGGCCCAATCACACTGCCACTGACTCCTTGACTGCTCTACCAGTCAATAACTGCTCTATCCAGTTGCTATGGACTGGTGGTAAGATCATATTCTGTCAGCCTCTCCTGGGACTTTGACAGCATTAACTATGGGATATGTGCACGGAGATTAAGGGAACCAATAAATGAACAAAAATGAATTCAACGTTTTTATCACATTGTTGACAACTTGTTTCACTGCAGGGAGTTACATTTCTGTTCATTCCCATCGAATGGAGGGTCACCTGAGAGTCTGTCCTTGGACCAATATTTTTCTTTCTGTATATTAATCATTTGGATTAGCATTTGAGGGGTAATAGCGCACATATATGAAGATGATACATTTTATACTGTCTGTGGCCCAGATTCAGACCCAACTACAGACTGGATTTAATAAGATTCAAAAAATATTTAATTAAACCAACCTGGTAGCCCAGCGGTAGAATTACCACCTGCTACACCAGTGACCCAGATTTGAATCGCTCAAGTCCTGGCCAGTGGAGGGAGGATTAAGGGTCCCTTGGACAACTCTCCTCCATTGGGGAGGGAGGTGAACATGGCTCACTGGTTAGCTACCACCTGCAGGAATCTGAGTGGCAGCACAGAGGGAATGCATGGGGAAATTGACCCAACATGCACACACCAGAGGGGTCTCCACAGAGGCGGAGCTCACAAATGTCAATACACGAATCTGGTCCAGGGGAGAAAATGGCAGAAAATACCCCCAACCATGGCTGGATGATGGCCCAATCCCATGCAGCCCTGCACTGATGACTGGGCACCTCGGAATATGGACCTGTGGACACCAGAGTGTGATTGCAAGACCCAGAAAAGGTGGTTGACAGGGCTGTGGGGACCGGTCCAGATGAGGGCAGGCCAGGGCAACACAGGAGAGAAAATAGTAACTGGAAAAAAATAATTAGCAGTAAGCTACTTTTAACTGTTCAAAAAAGTTCAGACATACAGCACACACAAGGCAAGGTAATGTGAAAATGCAAGTGCTTCTTTTATTGAGGTATTAAATACAGACAATTCCACCCCCCCCCCCCCGACTGTTATCCCCAGTGATTTGAGCCATGCTGGCTCTTTGTCAGCAGGAGTGGCTAACAGAATGACCCGCCCTCCTTGTATTTTGCTAGCTAACATTGCACTGGCTGCCTAATATTCAAACAAGTTAATGGCAATTCACATTTGGGAATCAAGGGATATGCCATTTTAGTGCTTTCATTTAAATCATTGAGGTCTCCTTTAAACAAAAAAAAAAAAACTTGCAAAATTTCAGGTTGCTAGCATATACGTGGAAGGCAGATAGTTGTAAACATTACCACTGTGCAAAGCAGTGCCATAGTGCAACAAAATAAATATAAATAAACACCAAATCTATTACAAAAATTATCAAATACCTTTAAAGTTCATATCAAAACTAGTTTTTTTACACAATCACAATGCTCCCAAAAATCGACACTTTCAAGGTAATAAGAAATTTGACATTAAATTACATATTGTGCATCTCTCCATTTAATTATCAAACTATAAAATGCAAGTAGGAAAATGCAGTATAGAACAATACTAGAATTCAAACCTTTAAAGGAAAGAGAGCAAAGAACAGGTAGAAGATAGAAAGGACATCAAAATACCAAAGGGCCCGGCCCACTAGCACAGCGGTAGCGCTACTGTTCGTGGCGGTGACCCAATTCAATAATGACGCTGGTTGGCCGAAGGAGCGGGGAAGAAGGACTGAGTGCCCATTGGACCACTCTCCATCTCCAAGGGAGGGTGGGCAGCACTCCTCGCCGAATACCGCCACCACCTGGGTAAAACTGGGTGGGATGTAGTGGCAGAGGAGGCAGAAGCTAGGGAGGGGCAGACGTTGGCCGAGGACTGGAACGAAGGTGCGCCTCCATGCTCCTCCAGCTCATTGGTCCTCCCAGTGTGTTAGCATCTGGGGGTGGGGAGAAACCAGGAAAAAGAAGCACTCCACAACTGCGCCAGTAGAAGGGTCCCCAGTGCTGCAGCTCCGGTGCATGCTCCCTCCTGATGTATGGGGGAGAAGGGGAGCTCCTCCACCCCAGCTGGGGGGGGGGTAATCCGGAGGCTTGAGAATCCTAGGGGAGCAAGGGGCACTAGTAGGAGCCTGCAGGTGCCTTGGGACCCTGAAAAGTGGGGTAGTTGTAGAGCAAAGCAGCAAAAAGTGTGTTTTTAAAAAAAAAAAAAATTTTTTATCTATCTCAAAGGAGGATTTACCGGAACTTAACTCATTGGGTCCAGTAGCCGCCATATGGCGTCAAAACCATCCACTGCAGAACCTGGCCCAAAATGGCCACCCAGACCCAATGAGTTAAAGAAGGGTGTGGAAAATGGAGATTTTTTTTTTGGAAAGACAAGACTTGGAAGAAAACCAGAAAATGTTTTCTGAAATGTTAGAAATAGTTACATTCACAAGGATAACATGAGATCCAGTTCTCTGTTCAGGCCCCTGGGTTATAGATTCTCCAGACTGAAAACCCATCCGGCCTCCTATAGTGATAACATTTCCACTCCATCATCCCCTGTACCTTATGGGCACATGTCCAGTTGGACAAAATCTGAGGCAGTTTAGAGTCCTCTCTGTCTGTTCTGACATAATACAAATGTTCCATGATGCGTCTCTTACTGGCCTAATAATACAGCCCATGGTATACCTGTGAGCATGGACAATCAGTCAAGTAAATCACCAAAGTAGTGTAGCTGGGTTTTAAATGCCCCTAATACTCGGGTAACAGTATGTAACTCAAGAAAAATAGATCGGAAGGGAATGTTAAGAAATTGAAAAAAGCACTAATAATAATGTTGTATTGCAAGAGGTCGGTAGTTAAAAGTATCTTTGGATATGGTTGGACTCCTAGATGAACTGGGATGCCCATATCCACAGGTTGCGTTGGGTGCCAAATTTGATTATCTGTATAGAATCTGTAAATCTATGTCCCAACTGAACAGAAATTAACTTTTTGCATCTATGATTCCCCTTATTCTGGACTGTGGGGATACAGTTTATGATGGTGCCACGAGCACCCTTTTAAACAAAGTGGGGGTTGTTGGTATAACAGAAAGGCCAAATGCATATTAGATGTGCCCTACACCACTCACAGCTAAACAATGAGCCACCACTGGGCTCACAGTATAGCTTGGAGCAAAAAGCTGTAAATGAGTCTGGTGCATCCAGCAGACATGGGTTTGATTCCCACAACCTCATACTACACAACTCTAAGCAAGTCACTTAACCTACCTATGCTCCCAGGTCACCCCTGTAAATGGGCCTTGTGCCCAGTGGGCCATATCCGCTTACAAAAGCATAAAAAAAAAAATATACAACTTGCTAACATTGCTCCATAGTCATGATAGGAGACAATCTCATGATAAACTTTGTGGTCAACTGTATTACAGCAACTGCACCCAATCACATTTTAGAGTTTATTCCTTATTATACAGTATTTTACCTAGTTTAAGAACAGCAGAGGGAATGCATTTCTGGCACACAAGGTTAAAACTCAAATTCCACAAACAGCTTTGCCTTGGTCCATTATTGTGGAACAAGCAACCTTTGGGTGTTTGTTCCTATTACAATATTTTGAATTACTTGGAAAAACTTAAATGACTCTTGGTACAACCTAAATTGCTGTAGGCACCTGTTGTTCATTACATTAAACTGTAATAGAGATGACAGTATGGGATGTATTTTACTTTTTAACTGTACGTATTTGCACAGTTGGGCCAGAAGCAGTCCGAAGACAAACTATTCATGAAAGTATGACTTTTTTTAAAAAGAAGGCCTTTACTGCTGTGGGGGAGGTCTTTGCAGATGGTAGAAGGATTTGGGGTGTTTTGTTTTTTAAGTTGCAGTTGCTGCTATATTAGAAAAAGTGCACAGTGGTAGACCCAGTACACTGACAGCCGGATCTAGATCTGCCAGAAGCCAATAAGATCCAGGGAGTTTGGATTTTCAATAGACCTTTCTGCTTATTCCACCCCTGCATCACACCTCTCCATTTGGATATTTTTGAGCCTAGGGTCTCTTACATCTCCTTCTCCCATTGATTCAGATTTAGGGTGACAGCTCCCATGGCAATAAAGAGGTGGCCCTGCCCAAAAAGGCAAGCTCCAAGGGCAAACTGGGTTAGTAGTCGAGTACCACATGGTGCCAGAGCCAGAGGTCAACACTCCAGAAGGGGAAAACTAGAGGGTAGTCTACCGAAGGAGAGATGATCTCCTAGGAAGAAAAATTAATAGAATGGCATAAAATGTGGCATCCAGCAAGTTTCCAAAAATGTCCCTTATTTTCTCAGCTATGTTCTTATGACAATTCTGCCAACAAGCCAATAAAGTCATTCGAGGCTGAGTAATATTTCTGAAGGTCAACTTTTTTTGAATAGGGCTTTCATAATGCCAATACATTTTGTGCAAACCATTGAGTAAGCCCTCTGCAGGGACAAGATTTTCATCATTGACTGGAAACCTTACATGTCCTTCAGAGAATAATCACATAAGGTAAAACAGAACTAAAAGAATCAAGTGGTTTAATTTCCCTTAATAAACAGCACAATGTGCAATGACTTTGAATAATTTTTTATCCCCTGGACTTGTAACAGATAATCCTTTTTGACATCACTTGTTTCATCTGGGTCTGGAATTTTAGTTCAAAATGACTCTGCTATAGATTATAAAACACTTAACAGCAAAAACAGAGGGGAAAAAAATCAAAATCGGTCTTAATAGGAGGTATAGTTTGTGAAGAAAGTTGGCTCCAAACTGTCAGTTCTGTAACACTTGGTATTTTTTCGTCTTCATCACCATCGTCTTCTTCTTCCTTAAAGAGCAATTTAAATACAAGCTTTTTTTATTTCTAAGTCAAATTCCTAATGAAACCAATTGCCAAAAGATGTTCTCCACTCTCAATGCAACAAAATGAAATGGAAAACTTGGATATATAATCAGCTTATTGCTAACATAATGGTGTAAAAACATGCATAAGTACAACCTATGATGTCATGACAAACCATAATATTTATAGGCTGATAATTTAAATCCATTACAGTTTATTCTTTTGATGAAACATTTATGTATTTTACCACAAAATGCATTTTGCTATCAAACCACTATAACAGAGAAGATAATTCTTCAAATTCCTGCTACCAGCTCACACCCATTAACACACATGCCATTGCCGGGCCTTGATCCCTTAGTCCTTTAATATTATTTATTCCCCTGCTTTGTTTGCAGCAACGGTAATGCTCAGTAGTCTGCAATTTTCATGTCGCTGACAGAGAAAACATTTTTCCTCCTCTGTATGGTTTAGAATTGTAATTGACTGAAACCTCAGAACTGTCAGTGAATCCTTCAGAGGAAAGGGTTTGATTTACCAAGATTATAAAATAGGTGTCATCTTTGACACTCACATTTTATATTCAAACTTCAGGCCTGCGGAAAGGAAACCTTAAAAGGATGCCAGAAAGGACTTGAGAAAGCTCAGCTGTCATGCTCTATGCCTCTTCTCTCTTGCTTTGCAGTCAGACACAGTGCTACAGATGTCAGAGGTTTTCCATTTAAGCCCACTGACAACCAGGGGAAGTACACTGAGAGAATGTGTGATCAGTTGCCACGTGATGGACCCCATCTATAAAACCGATCTGGCTGACATGTATTTTTAACTAAAATGCAGAAATCCTGTTTACAATCAAATTCAAAGAAACTCTAAACAACCCCCTTTGGATTTACATGGGAATGTGTAATCAGCTGTTATGTGATGGACGCCATCTCTTGAATAGGTCAGTGCCACTTGCGTTTTTAATGAAAAACAGAAACTCTGCATCCAATCAAAAGGAAAGTAACTCAACATAAACACATTTGGATTTACATGTAAAACCAACAGTCTGTATTGGTAACAATATTAGTTGAAATGTATTTTCATCAAGAACGGGTTACTGGATTCTTTCACTGCAAAAATTGAAAGCTATGTACAATGTGGTTGATCCTTGCTAAAACTTCATTTCTGACAGCTACAGTCAAGGCCAGCAGAAATCTTTGTGTGCTGGAAATCCACACTGAACACATGTCCTGGTCTCTATTTAAAATCTGTTTGTATAAGAAAAGTTCACTGACCCAAATCTTGTTTCTATGTAACTGAGGTCTTACAAAGAGGGAAATGACTGTAATGGTAAAAAATTAAAATAGTTCAAAATATAACAATCAATTCAAAGAAAAATGTACACCCATGAATCAAAATGAACATAGTTTGAAAGTTACTAAATACAAATAAAACGGAAAGTAAATACAATGCAGTGCCCGATGAGTTAGTGTGTGTTGAGGGGTGTCAGGGAGGCAGAGAGTACGAGAGTGTAATGGAAATAAAATAAAAGATGGAAAGGGGAGGAAGAAGCAGCAGGATAGAGAGAAAAGGGGAAGGGGCATGGGAACGGGACAAAATGGTTAGTTGGTGGTACAAGAACGGGTAAAATTATCCCTGAGAAGGGCTTTGAAAGAGAGGGAGATCTTTCAGCATATGTAGCTGTGCTCCACAAAACCTAACCTTCCATTTAAAAACAAAAGTATTTTGTCATATTTAACATTTTGCAACACAACTGCAAAAATAACCTCTGACAAGCAAATCTCTACTGCTGCTGTATTGAACAGCCTTTCAGGAAACTGATGGCAACTACGCAGACTGAAATAATGTTCAATGGCAAAGGTGTGAATTCTTCACAACCCAGCTTCGTTCTCTTTAGTGGGCCAGTACCTTGAAAGCCTGCTTGCGAGTGATATGGTATGTTTTTGTTTCAGTGCATGGCTTTAGATGAGTTATCTTTGATATTTCTCAATCTACCCAAAGTCCCTGACTTGCTGCATGTAATCTGGAAACTGAATCAGCACCCAACATTTAAACTTAAATTTTAACAAAAGAATGCATCAACAACAGTACAATAAAGCACCTCTTACTTTCATAAAAACTGTGCTTCATGTCTCTTGTGGCCATCTCTGTATTATTCTTATTGTTGCTTCAGAAAATAAATCTGTTCATAAAAATCTGTATTTCTTTGAGTGACACTATTTTCTGCTGCTTGATGTACTGAAGAGCATAATTAAACTGTATGCATTTTGATAGTATTTGATGCAATGCATATTCAGGTAAAGCAATTAGACAAATACTGCACTATAAATAACACATTTTTTCCATATTTTCTTATACAAGATGATAAATTAAACAAGTTTTGTAATTGTCTGGTGGAATACATGCGCCTCAATTTGCTTAAATCACAGAATGTCTTTTCACTTGGCCTAATAACATAACGGAGAATGTGTGTGTTTTTTTTGTTGCTCTGCAAATAAAGTAGACACAATTTTTTCTAGTGGCAAAACTATATGGAACTGTGCATTCTGCTAACAGAATTGTACCTCCCAGAGATCCAAGGTTATCCCTCAGCAGTTTTCACCAATGTTTTACTGGAATTCATAAGCAGAATCTGAATTCCCTCTGTGGAATTCAGAGTTCAACCTGTGCCTTTTTTTTTCTTCAAAAGTGTAGATTTATGCTATCAGTGGACATTTCTAAATTTGTAATTGAAATACGGTGGAATGACATTTTATAATGCTACCCAGCCCTAAAAAGCTAATCATATTTATTAACATACTATGCTGGCACTATACCCTAAAGGTTAGAGTAACGAGCTGTGAATGAGCTTGGTACATCCAGCAGACCTGGGTTTGATTCCCATAACCTCCACTTCCATACTGTGTGACCCTAAGCAACTCTCTTAACCTCCCCAGTGCTCCGAGACTGCCCCTGAAAACAGGCCTTGGGCCAAGCTGCCCTTACCCAGTTACCAAGAAATTAAAATAAATAATAAAAGGTAGTTCAAAAATGTGCATATTTGCAATTTTAAAACCATCTATCATATATATGTATATATTATTCCTATGATCAAATAAGGACATTTCAATGACATTCATTTAAAAGCAGGCATGTACAGTATATGTAGACTTGTATTCCTCTGCCCAAATGTTTCAGGGGCAACAAGCTGGCATGACAAAGAACAGAGTATGCCTCAATAACTAAAAACATCGGCTTAAAGCAATTTATGTCTTTGTGAAAAGGAAACAGCAATATGTACATTATTCTCCCTGATGCCCAGTCGGAGGTCTCAGATGGCTAATGCGGTTGGAATGTGAAATTTAAAGCTACGAATAATATATTTATAAATCTGGACATGTTCAGTGCACTCTGAAAGCTTCTGTGTAAAAGACAACAGTGTATCCAGTTTCAACTAAACAAGATTCAAACTGAATTATCTATCTTTCCTTCAGAACTGGATAAAACACAACAGCGTAAGACTCCCATAATCATTTTAAATGTAATTACAGGATTAGATTTTAATGGTAATACAGCAATATTGTGTTTGCATTGGCTTTCCAATGTGAGGGTTTGCCAAGTTTTCATCTACAATTACTCAGATATTAGACTAAGGCACCAAGATTATTGTTTAGAAGCTCGAGGTTTTCATAAATACTTTCCAACTATAAATAAAAATATGATTGATGAATGTCTGTTAACCATCATGGTCTCCTTTGCAGTAATCTATAAATAATTAATGAGTGCATTAGGGCCCCAATACACCCTTCAAAGTGAGTATGACTTGGAATCCTGTCTGCAATTATGTGCAGATCAACAGGGGAAAAAGATGAGATTTCAATAAAAAGGCGATAGTGGTTTATTTGCATGCCACATGTTTGTTGCAAAATGTAATAGTTATCAAAATATAGCATTTCTGCAGATTTGCTTTACTTGAAATATGTTCATAACGCAACCAATGTATTTTCCTTATTCAAAGTATAAAGATCATACTGCAGCATGCATACCCAGCAAAGCATTTCTTTCCGCTCTGGTTCCAAGGATTTATAATGAGACTGTGGTCAAGCCCATGCCTCGTCAAAACAATTCCAGTAAATGGACACACCCAATAGGTTATAACAGCTTTTTATGAATCTATCATAGAGAGGAATTAAAATGACCACGTAAGCGCCCCCACAGACTGATTCTAGCCATTTTAAGTGAAATGTGGATGGTTAAAGGTGCATACATTCAGAATTCAGTTAGGAGTTTAACATTTCAAGATCTCCAAATGATGACTTATTAAAAAAGAAATAAAGAAAATCAAGATGCCATATTGGTTTAATAATAACAATATTGATGGTATAGACTGTGCTCTCAGAATGTAAACAATACCACTAATGGTCAGTAATCTTATGTTAATAATGTAAATTTAAAAAAAACTGGTAAAGTATCGGAGGTTTTAAAACACATTTACTAAAACTAAAGTCACAGACAGGGTACACTTCAGACTTCCCTAAACTGTTCTGATAATGTGTCATAGTGCTGGTCTGCAGAAATACCCAAGACCTTCTACAGTGAGGACAGCCAATTATATATTACAAGTATACGAAATAGCCAGCAGAAGGCCTTATGGTCTGTCATATCTGCTCGACTGTGGAGTCCCTGATCCAGAGATTACAGTAGGCCCATTAGATTATGTTCCATTTTTTTTATAGCTCCCTTCTTTTTTTTTTTTTTTTTTTATACTTTATCTTTATACCCCCTTCTACTCCCGGAGCCCACTCCTTCCTTCCTCTCAACTTCCCCCATTTCCACCTCCGGTTGGATCTGCCCCTAGAGTGCCTCCATCCCCTCCTGCACATTTGGGGTCTGTCCTCTTTCCGGTGGTCCTGGGATGGTACCGAGGCTATCATCTAGTGCTACGGGAGGATTTTTCGTTTTCTTCCCCTAGTTTCCCCATCCCTCTGGGGCGACCACGCTGGACATCGTCCCGAAGGCGGCGTGCTGGCCGCCGCTCATCCTTCATCGCGTAGCTGGCGTCTCCCCTTCCCGGCTCCGCGAACGGAGCCGCCTCCGTCCTCCCCTTGGTCGGTGCTTCCACCGGCCACGAGAGTGACGCAGATCGCGTGATGCGATCATGGCTCCCACCCCTGAGGGAGGAGAGCATCCATTGGGACGCTCGATCCTCCCCTGCCGACCCAGCAACCCGAGTCCGTTCCTCGGCCTCCGGGTCGCCGCAGCGAGGTGTGGCGCCTAGCGCTCAACCTCAGCGCCACCGGGCCGGCATAGCTCCCTTCTTTAAATGCAGGGCACTTTAAAATGTCCAACAGGACAATATAAATGAATATATGCTAAACAATAGAGTAGTCGGATACAAAAGCCAAAAGTTGCCCAGTAGTAACCAGCTACAAGATTAGGTAATGAAGCCAGGGTAGGAACGACATAAGAAACGCTTACTTTTACCTTCAAGTGGTTTTATTTCTTGAGCTCATACTGACAATGGCTGGGGAGTTCCAGCGATTAGAGGGCAGCCATGGGGAAAAAATAATGCCCCTGCGGACACTTGGTAGCCCTGGTCCCTGAAATGGAGAGAGCTTTCTGGGAGGTGGGGAACTAAGAGGCTCACAGAGGTAGAATAGATGGACTACAGTCTCCATGCTCTCACTCTTCACTCATGAATGACCAGTCACTACTAACTGTGCTGAAGTGAGTGATACAAACATCTGAAAGGCCAACAGAAGAGGGGCCAAAGGTATATCGATTCTGCTCAATTCTGAGCTCATGTATGTATGCTACATGGTGCTCTGCTCCCTCCCGTCACCCTAACCTTCTACTTGAATGTTTCCCACCTCCTTTTACACTCCCCAACTGCACTGTGATTTTACTACTCCCTCTGCCACCTCCTCCTCAGTGAAGAAGTGCCTTCTGGCCTCCTTCCTGTACCCCCCCCCCCTTGCTAATTTGTAGTTGTGCCCTCTGGTGTTTGTCTTCCCACTTTTGGGGAAAAAACATTTGTCTACCTTGTTAATGCCTTTAAGGTACCAGTAGGGCTTGATCATGTCCCCTCTCCTCCAATGGGTACATGTACAGGTTCATCAGCCTATGTTCATGAGAGATATCCTGCTGCCTCTGAAACATCTTGATAGTCCTGGTTTATGTCTTTTTAAGGTAGGAGCACCAGTGCTGTACACAGTACTTCAGATGTGGATGCACCATGGACTTACACCTGTATGGGGCCAAAATAACTTCTTTCCTCCTGTTTGAGAACCCCTTTGATATGCAACCCAGCATCCTGTTCATCTTCCACATTGCCTTTTTGTATTGCCTTGACAGTTTCGGGTCACTTGTAATTGCTATCCCCAGGTCTTTCTTCTTCTCTGAGACTGACCTTCACCATCCCAGGACTCTATTCTGCCCAGAGGTTTTTATGTACTCTGTGCATCAACTTGCACTTTTTAGCACTGAACCACAACTGACAGATTCCAGATCCCCTCTCTAAACTTGCTGGGTCCTCAATGAGCTCCTTTACACCCTCCTCAGTGTCAACCCTCCTGCACAGCTTGGTATCATCTGCTAAAAGACACATTTTGCCTTTGATGCCACCCCCAATGTTGTTGCTAAACGCACTGAACCAGGTACTGATCCCCATGGGACCCTGATAGTAACTTCTCTCATCCTGAGTCAGGGGTGCTGACTGGGGGGTTGGGACAACTGTCCCGGGCACGGTGTTTCAGGGGGGCCCGGCTGTCCCTGTCCTGCTGCATGCTGACTGTCATTGTTTAAATTAGTTTGCTGACTTCAGTGTGCCTGCCTGCCCACCCCCCCCACAACTCAATACTTTTACTGTCATGGAGGTGGTGGTTGGTGCCTCTAGCCCATCACACACACCCCAGCCCCCGATTTAATTGCATGGCAGGCAGTGAGGTGGCAACATGTGGGAATCTGATTGTGCGGCAGCAAGGAATCCATTCATCGATCCTCTATTCCTTCCAGGCTGTCAGATCGATGTGTCATCAATCATCATGGGCCTGGGGGGGGCCAATGATTGATTACAGTGGGCCGGGAGAGGAACGATAGGAGACCGCGAGGTCAGAGGAGACAGTGAGTCTGCAACCGGGAAAACCTTACTGCTGCTGGATCCTGAATGGGCTGCTGTGGATGCAGAGTGTGCCCATTCATTTTTTAATTACTGTTGCTCTGCTGCAGGACGTTGACATGGACATTTGGTGCGACATGGACAGTGGACTGGACTGCAAGCAACAACAACACAGCCAACATACAGGTCAAGAAAGGAGAGGACTTTCTTTCTTTGGGGTGGTGGACATGGTAGTCCAATTACTCTGAAGGGACTGGTAAGCAGTAAGGGAGCAGAAGCACTGTCTGCAGGGAGGGTGGGGAACGGATGGATACTCCATGCCAAGGACAGTCGGTTACAGGTCGGTGAAGTGTGATGTCAAGTCACAGCCAGTGAGCACCAACAGACAGGTCAGCCAGACTTTGTTGTCTTGTGGTGTGTGTGTGTGTGTGTGTGTAATGGATGGATGGACAAAATAATTATTTTCATTTACTTACACATTTCTTTTTTTTGTTGCATTCATATCATGTCTTCAGGGGATGGGGGCATCCCAAATGTGTCTCCTGGGCCCAGAAATTCTGTCGGCAGCCCTGTCCTGAGTGCTTACCCACCACAGCATGCTGCATTCCACTCCACAGCCAGTTTCCCACCCACCTGGTTAGTTTCTCTGCATTTACACCAGTTTTTTTTGATCAGTCGCTTGTGGGGGATGGAGTCAAATGCCTTGCTGAAGTCCAGGTATAGTATGTCAACCACTTGGCCCTTTTCCATTGTTCCAGTGACCCACTCGAAGAAGCTGATCAAATTTATTTGTCACAGCCTCCCTGCTATGAACCCATGCTGCCTACCATCCTGGAGCTATTCTGCCTCAAGAAAGTTAACCAACCTTTCCTCGAGGACTGTATCCATCAGCATACCAACAACTGATGTCAAGCTAACTGGTCTGTAGTTCCCTGTGGACCCTAGGTCCACTCTTGTGCAGAAGCACAACATCGGCTATCCTCCACTCTGGTAGAATCACTCCTATTACAAGACTTTAATGCATGCCCCAGGGGTGCACTAAGGCATGAGGCAACAGGATGAGTGTCCTTACATCCTGGGAAATGCATTAAAATCCAGTAATGCAAATCCTGGAATTGTTTTTTACACTTCTAAAATGGCTCAATTGTAATTCAATAATAAAGATTTAAAAAAAAAATTCTGTTAAAATAATACAGTAGTTGTTTTAAATTCTGGTTAAAAGAAAAAAAAAATTTCAAAGCAGTTAAAGTTGCAAAAATAGTGCTCCATGCAGTATGTAGCCAGCAGGTGGCGCTGGGCTGTTGAGCTTGTTGTGTGTACTGCAAAGCAAGGTAAACTGCAGATATCTTATTTGTAATTTGCAGTTTGGGTGTTTCAGGAGTTCCAATTGGCCCCCGCCCACTCTGCTAGAGAGTGAGCAAGTCAGTTTTTAATTTTTGACATAGTGAGTGTTATCAGAACTACCAGCACCACCCAACCCCACTCCACTTGACCTGCTCACTCCTCTTCAGAGTGAGCAATTTACTGTTCGATTTTGGTCACAGTGAGTATTGGCAGAACTACACAGCAATGCTTCGGGACTATGATCCTTACCCAAAGAACTACAACCAGGACACATAGACTGTTCACAGTCTTCTCCCTTGGCTTTTCTTAGACTGTCTATTTTCTAAGTGCAAAGGTGGATGACCCCCTCATCATTCCTGACTCCCTAGGACTAAGCAATCCTATGTGGAATGATCTTCACAGAGTAGGGCAGTAAAGATTCTGAAAGACTGTGTGAATCGTACCATTCTTTCTTATTTAATTACTAAGCAGCTTCTAATGTAGTTGTGTTATAGCTCAATGGCTGGGGGTGGGACTCACTAGAGACACCAACCATAAAACTAAGATGGTCATCCTTTTCAGGGCCCTAACCACCCAGATGAATTTATGTTTTTACGCTGCTTTTGTTTCTCTGTCTCCCTGTTACTCCAGGCCATTTGGCACTCGTGGCAGCCTGATACCAATCATAGTCTGTACTTCTCACAAGGCAGAACCCCCAGGTTCTGCCACTAGGGGGTAATACCTGATTCAGCACTCCACTCCCACCATGGCAGTATGACATTTTCAGACCCAATTCTGGCTGGAAAGCATGCAAACACACAAAAAAGTGGCACTCTGGTTAAGAAGTAAGACACGCTAATATAATAAAGGTAACATTTATTTTCTAAAGCCATGTGGATGCTGACAGACAAGACCCTGGTGCTTCATCCATGTGGGTCTTCCTCAGGGGACCCATGTGATTGAAGCATCAGGGCCTTGTTGTTTTAATCATATTTCATGTTATTTTATGTATATAATGCATCAGGGTTGTGCATGGTGGCCCAGTCTAACTTGCAAAGGATCATGGGTACAAAGAAAACATGGACCCTAAAATGATGAGCTGGGCAGAAAGAACAGGTTACTCACCTGCAACAGTACTTCTAGGAGTGGTATATGTTGTTCATCCACGCTCTTTGGCATGGCCCTTTCCACTTTAAATCCAACCGGAAGTCTTCAAGCTGGCTCCTCCCACCCACTCGGGTAGTATATACCTCGGCTCTGCCCCATGACACCAGATCTTAGCCTGCTGGAAGCCAGGTTGTGTGTGTCCACAGCCGGGGAGGTCGGGTGGGTCCATGTGGATGAACAACATATACCACTCCTAGAACTACTGTTACAGGCGAGTAACCTGTTCTTGTAGGAGCGTGGATATATTGTTCATCCACACTCTTTGGCAGACTCCTAGCAGTTCTCCGAGAGGAGGTAGGCAAGGCACACACCCCCTACTTAGGGAACAGAGATTGGAGAACTGAGGCCCCAAAATCAGCATCCTGGCGTGACTCAAGGTCGATGTGGTAGTGGGTGATGAAGGTGTTTGCTGACTTCCAGGTAGCAACCCGACAGATTTCCTGAATAGAGCTGTCCCTGGAACCAGCCACCGATGCAGCAATATAGTGGGTAGAATGTGTTCTTATCCCTCTGGGAGGCTCCTTGCCCGCCAACTCATAACAAAGACCTATGCATGATGTAATCCATCTTGCAACAGTCCGATTCGCTGCAGATCTGCCAGAAGCGGCTTCAGTGTAGGTGACAAACAGCTGCCGAACCTCTCCCTGAATTTCCACCATCCTCTCCTCATGATAGGAAAGAGCATGTCTCAGGTTCAAAGTATGGAGCCTGTACTCAGCCTCAGATGTGTAATTAGGGTAGTAAACCGGTAGAGTTAACACCTGGATAAGGTGAAACTCTGATACCACCTTCGGAAGGAATTTTGGGTGGGGGGCATAGGACAACCTTGTCCCTGTGAAAGACCAGATAAGGGGAGTACACCGAAAGCACCTGGAGCTCCCCTGTCCTTCTGGCAGATGTGATAGCCACCAGGAAAGCCGTCTTCCATGACAAGTGTGACAACTCGCACTTGTGCATAGGTTTGAATGGCTTGCCCATGAGCTTTGCCAGTATCAACAGTAGATCACATGGAGGTGGCGGTTCACGCACTGGAGGGGATATGTGATCCAGGCCTTTGAAAAAGCGCCCAACCACTGTCTCCTGCACCAACGTTGATTGACTGGCCCGCGCCCAGTAAGCAGAGATGGCTGCCAGGTGCACCCTAATGGTTGATGACTGGAGACCTCCTTTGGAGAGAGACCAAAGGTAGTCGAGAATGTTAGCCACTGAACAGGATAAAGGGTCCAGGCCCTTACCCCAACACCAAATGGAAAACCTTTGCCATTTGAAGGCATAACATTTCCTGGTCAATTCCTTTCTGGATGCCTCCACCATGGTGTAGACCTCCTCAGAAAGAACCAAAGCCTGGAACTCTAGCCGCACAGGTACCAGGCTGTGAGGTGCAGGCACTGAAAGTCCAGATGGAATACTCTCCCTTGATTGAGTGATATCAGGTCCGGGCATGTGCAAAGCTGCTCTGGGTGCCTTCAGCTGAGGCTGAGGAGATCTGGATACCAGAACTGGCACGGCCAGTCTGGGGCTACTAGGATCACCTTCGCCTTGTCCCTCCTCACCTTGAGAAACACCTTGTGGATCAAGGGAAATGGAGGGAAGGTGTAGAGGAGGCCTGGGGTCAACGGCTTCGAGAAGGCATCTCCCTGCAGCGAGCCCTGCTGAGGGGAGGTGGGCATAAAACAGCCTCAGCTTGGTGTGTTCCCTGGAGGCAAACAGGTCCACCATCGATTTGCCCCAATGGGAGAACAGACTGAGCTACCTCTAGATGGAGAGACCACTCGTGGGATGTCTGGCCTAAGCGGCTGAAAGCATCCGCCAGATGGTTTGAGGCTCCTGCCACATGGATGGCTAGGAGATCTGCCTCCAACCAGCTCAAGAAGGTCTAGATGCAGAGTGCCTCCTTGCACAGCAAATGGGAGTGCTCTCCACACAGTTTTTTGAGGTAGTACATGGTTGTGGTATTGTCCATCTGGACTTGAACTACTTGACCCCGGAGCTGAGGAGCGATAGCTGACAGTGCCAGTCTGACTGCTCTGAGCACCAACAGGTTGATGTGGCACTGGGGACTCCTCGGGGGTTGGGGATCCAGAGCCTGTGGACCCTTTTGTCCCCCATGTGGGCTCCCCAGCCCATGAGAGAGGCATTGGTCATGAGAACGACTGTCTGCTTGGGGCGGACAAACGGGATCCCTTCCTGCAACCAGTCTGGGACGGTCCACCATTGGAGAGTGTCCCACATCTTCTGGGTTACAGTGACCAGCTGGTTGAAGTGACTGACTGTGGTGCTGAGTCCACTGGGTGGCCAGCTCCCATTGAAGGGGGTGCATGTGCAGCTGGGCTCAACAGACCACTGAGGTGCATGCTGCCATGTGACCCAGAAGGTGCAGAAAGTCCCGGGCAGGGCACAAGTGCCCAACCAGAAATGACTGGGCAAAGGAGGAAAGAACCTCCGCCCTGTCCACCGGGAGCCGAGCTCTGGCTTGACAAGAGTCGAGCTCAGCCCCGTTTAAGCACATCACCTGAGATGGCATGAGTTCTGACTTGGCCTTGTTGATCAGGAGGCAGAGTTGGAAGCAGGTCTGTATGGCCAGGTCCCTGGACCTCTCCACCTCCTGTCGGGTGGATCCTGCTAGGAGCCAATCATTGAGGTAAGGATAAATCCTGCCCCCCCCCCCCCGAGATGGTCTGCCACCACTGCAATGCATTTGGTGAAGACCCGAGGGGCCAATGACAAGCTGAACGGCATGGCTCGGAATTCGTACAAGGTCCCTTTGACCCTGAAGCGGAGGATCCACCGATGGGATGGATGGATGGATGGATGAATTGGGATGTGAAAGAACGCATCCTGCAGATCCAGTGAACAGAACCACGTTTTGCTCCAAGGATGATATGATCTGGGACAGAGTGACCATCCAAAAGCTGCGTGACCTGAGATATTGATTCAGGTCATGCAGATCTAGAATGGGGCACCAGCTCCCCCCCCCCATCTGTTTGGGAACCAGGAAATACCTGGAGACAAAGCCTGGGTCTGCTGGAGGATCTGCCACTGGTGCTACTGCCTCCTTGAGGAGGAGCTGAGTGGTGTCATCTCTGACAGCCGACTGGGTCTGAACGGATACTCATTCCTCCCGCAGGGAGCGGGCTCAGCTTGGAAGGTACTGCTTGAATTCCAGAGGCAGTCCCTGACCGACCACTTCCAGAACCCACCTGTCCATGGTGAAAACGGACCAGGCAGAAAGAAAGTGGCAAAGCCAGCCCCCCATGGGAGGACCCAGAGCTGGCATGATGGGAGCGGGGTTGGCAGCCGCCGCCCCCTCACTGAGCAGGCTTGAAGGAGGAGGATCCAGGACCTGAACCGTGGCCTCCTTTACAGGCCTGCTGGGGACCCTGCTTGGGCCGAGGGCACCAATCTTGAGCCTGCTGCTGTTCATCTTGAAAGGAGGACTGCTGAGTTGCAGGGTCAGAATGCCAAAAAGGCCTTTTCTTTTTCCTCTGCTGGTTCTTGCCTGAAGAACTCTTGGCAGAGGTAGCGTCTAAGGTGGCACTAGACTGCTCAATGCGCTGAAGGTGACCGGTGTCCCAAGGAAGATATCGGCTAATTTATGCTGGGTGTCTGCCAGGAAGGAGGAGAGCCTCAGCCAAGCCCAGCAATGAGAGGCAACTGCGGCAACCATTGAACGGGCATGAGTCCCCAAGGTTCAGAGCCATCTGGAGCTGCTGTTTGGCAACAGCTCAGCCCTGATCCTGGACCTGCTTGACCGTGGTCTGCATGTCCATGGGGAGATGTGGGAGGACTTTGTCCAGCGACCCCAGAAGGGCGTGAGAGAAGAGTGCCATGATGACAGCCGAATTTGCCTGACGAAGGTCCAAGGAGGAAGCTGCATAGACCTTCCTGGCTGAATGGTCCAAAAGTTTGGACTCTATTAGGAGGTCAGTCAGTGTCAGCAGAACTGCCAGTATGCCTGAACACAGAGGCGGCCACCAGGCTCTCGGCCAAAGGGTGCTCTGTGAACCCCGCTAAGGAACCCATGGGCACCACGTATTTGCATGCCATTCGGGCAGATGGAGCTGAACAAGAGGCAGGATGTTGCCAAAGTTCTAGGGCTGGTGCAACAATGGCCTCAGCCACAGGAAAGGCCTCCATCAGTGCATCCCCTCTCTTAAGGATATCCGTAAGAGGGTACTCTGCCTTTTTCTGAATTGGCTCCAGGGGCATCCCTGTAGACTCGGATGAGGTGAAGGATCCCTTGAAAGGACAAGGGACCTTCCTCCGTCTCTAGGACAGTGGTCGATTCATCATCCCCTGGATGTGAATGTAGACCGGTGATGTCCGAATCTGAGGAATCCGGATACAACAGCCTACCGCCCATGTCACCTTCGACTCACCGGATGAGGTCTGTGGTGACCTTGACCAACAATCACTGGGGGAGCGCGGTGTCCAATCTATCTTCCTTGGAAGGAGCCCCTCTCACAGGCTGCTTGGGCAGTGGTTCCACCACAGTAGGTGGAGAGACCATTCTGGGCCGAACATGGGGTCTTGCCGGATCCGCGGGCTGGGGAACCGATTTGGTCAGCTCTGAAGGCGTTGGCTTCAGGCAGGGAGGCGAAAGCCAAGTAATGGCCGGGGTGGAAGCCGTGGTAGGCTTGTGCCCGGATAGAATGAGCTGCTGCCAGATGAGGTCCTTGTAGCACCAACGGAGTTTCCACCAGAGCTTCTCCTCATCATACTAGGATGACCGATGGCATTGCCTCTTCTTAGAGTGCTTATGGCTCTTCCTCGGCCTGTCGGTCGAGATCGGGCAGGCCGACTCGGTCGGTCGGGGGATACCAGCAGGGCCGGTGACTTCCCGGAGTCCAGGACCGGTTCTTCGATGGGGACTCCAGCAGGCTGGATCTCCCCATCGGAAAAAACAAGGATCCGAGTCCTCTCTAAGGAGTTGTCAACCAGAGTTGGCGACAAAAGGTCAAGAGGGTCGAGAACGATTTCCACGTCGTCTACCAAACCCTTGGTCGGCTGGCTAGACGGCAAGTCCGAAAAGCCTGTAGCCAAGGAAGCGATCTCAACTGAGGTCGAGACCGTATGCTCCTGGGACTGAGACCTCTCCCAGTCCCAGGACCATCTTCATTGAGACGAAGATGCAATCTGATCCTTCTCCCGCTTACGCGATCGAGAAGAGTGCAAGCCCGCAGGTGCCTCTCCCTTGGTAGGGAGAGACTGGCACAACTCCCTGAAGGAACCAGAGAAGATGGAGTCCAGGTTGAGCAGAATGAAAAAGCCCTGAGAAGACTCTGCGGCACGAGCCGCCTGCTCCTCGAATGCTTGCATGTGGTCGAACTGCTCGGTGGATCCTGCAGCCATGGAAACCGCCCACAGGGCCTCCTTGGATTTCACTGGAGGGTTCATCTTCTCCTGCCTCCCCAGTTTCAGGCATGCGAGACAGTCGTCGAGATCGCTGGGATGAAAGGCCAAACGGGTACTGCAACGATGAGGTGTCATGGCCGACACCGAGTCAATACATGCATGTGTTGTACGGATTGGTATGCGACATCTTCTGGCCGCAGAGGCACCGATAATTTATCTTCCATGATCGAAGCTGCAAACTTGCGATCGTTAATGCGAACAATGCAAATTTTTGGCAAAACTGAAGGTTTGAGAGCCAGGGCCTACGAAATGCGAGAGCATGAGTGAGGCAACCTGAATCTTCCAGCGGAAAGGAAGATCTGGCGTCATGGGGCAGAGCAGAGCTATATACCACCTGGGTGGGTGGGAGGAGCCAGCTTGAAGACTTCTGGTTGGATTTAAAGTGGAAAGGGACATGCCAAAGAGTGTGGATGAACAACATATCCACGCTCCTAGAACTGTTAGCTACTTAGCCAGGGACTGGAGTTTGATTAAACCATTTAAAAGGAACAAAAGGGCTAATTACGCATAGCTGGCATGCCAGGTATCTCAATTTGCTTGTGAAAGACCCAGGCCTCTAGAGGAGCCGTGATGTCTGGGGACCTTTTGTTTTGAGAGGTCTGCCCTGAGTTAATCTAATTACAGCTGAATGGACTAGCATTTGGGTAAATTGCTGTGCTCAATTTAGCTTGATTGCAGCCATTTGGGGAGGCTGGATCTGCTCCTGGAATTCAGGTTGAAACTGGTTTTCTTCTGGCCCCTTTGTTATCTGCTCAGGAATGAACATTTGTGTTTTTGTAATAAAATATTAAAACCTGATTGGTTGTGTAGCCATGGAAATGGAATGCTGGGCAAGCCAGTATCCATTGGACCTGCCTTTTGAGAACCCCATAAAACAAGGGTGCAGGACTTTTAGCCTTCTTGCCTGTTACCAAATCAAGTCACATGGGAAGAAACTGTCTGCACTTGGGACCCTGTCCTGCTGAGAGAGCAGACACATTTTCTTTTCAAGAATTTCTCCTGGACAACAAGAGCCAAGATTCAACTACTTTTCTAAGGACACTTTGCACTTCAAATTCAGCAACCAAGGACTTGAGGCAGAAGTTTAAAACTCAGAATTTTAAAGAGTAGGTTTTTATTCTATATTTCCATATCCTGTAACCAATGTCTAAAATGTCTGTGTAAGTTATTTACTGTATTTAGTAATTAATTAATAAAGCCTTTGGATTACTTTTAAGATAATTCTGCCAGTATCGTGTGTGTATGTGTGTTGTTTTAGGAAAGGGCTGTTCAAACTGTATGCTTGTGTGACTACTTAAGGGCCAAACACTACTGAAGTAAAGTACCACAAGGGACTCTATGGACAAAAAGAGGGGAGGAAATGCAAAAGTTCTTCAGGCGGAGTCTGTGGGGGGTTTGAACTGGTCTCTGCATTTCTGGGGAAAGACACAAAATAGGGTGTATAGGGCATTCACACTCCTGTGGCTTTCTGGATCGTTGTGTGGTGGCCAAGAGGGTTCTATCCCAGGAACACAGACTCGAGACTTGTATTTGCATACCCTCGCATGGAGAGAGGGAGCCTTGGGAATACTCTGGTGTACATTCAGCTGTGAAACAGCGAGCATGCTAAAAGGACAGAGATGGGGTATCACTGACCCTGATCACAAGGGGATTCGCTATAGCCCAGAGAATCCCTGCCCCACATGAGTGGGCTTGTGACACCTTCTCCCGCCTCCATTCAGGTTTTCATGCATGACCTGACCCTCCCCTCAATCACACAGGAGCACACTGCTCAACTGTTACATCGGCCTCCTCAACAGAACTTAAGGCCATAAAGGATGCTAAAAATGATGAAACACCCAGGCCCTGATGGATATAGTTTCGAATTCTGTAAGGCCACCACAGAACTCCTCAATAAGCACCTCCAAAATGCATTTCACGCTAACGACTACAATTCAACTGCTTGCCTAGACTCTTGGCAATACACCAATATATCAGTCATTTTAAAACTGTAGAAACTGCCTACACAATGTGAATCTCATCGACACACATCAGTATTGAGCCTTGATTATAAAATATTCACCAGTATATTAACACACCGGCTAGTTAACATCCTCCCTGAAATTATTCCCCCCAATCAATACAGATTTATCTGCAACAAATAAACAATGGACAATATCGAAAGGACTCTATTAATTGACAATGCCTCTAGGAAAAAGACCCCCTTAGTAATCTTAACCCTTGATTCCCAGAAGGCCTTTGACAGGGTCTCCTGAGCATTCTTGCACCACCCCCTGAAAAAAGTTGCCTTCCCAGAATAATCTTTCTTTCTCCTGGTGGTGTTATACACCTTACCACAAGTCATGGTAAAAGCAAATGGCTCATATGCCACTAGATTCACCCTCACAAGAGGCACCCATCAGGGCTGCCGCTTACCCCCATACTTGTTTGCACTGTATGAGGAACACTTAGCCCAATTCCTACATCAATGAACTGAGGTACAAGGATATACAGTGGGAGACCACACCCACAATGTGGCATACTATGCAGATGACCTTCTTTTGTATATTGCCAACCCAGAGAAAGCTCTCCCAGCGCTCACACAGAAATTACAAACTACGGAAAAACGAACAGGCTTTAAAATTAACGGAACTCGGCCTATTGGCACAGAGGGTTGAGGTGCTGGCCGCCTTACCTCATGCTATGCTGGTGACCCTGGTTCAGGAATGACCTCAGGTCATCAGGGTGCCGGTGTGGGGGGGGGGTGGAGCACGATGAAGCATGCCGGCAGGCAGTTCTCCTCTCCTGAGGGTGGTGAGGGTGGGTTGGCATCCCCCATAGTTCTGCTCCCACCGGATGGAGGTCCGGTGGGTAGCCTAGGTAGAGAGGGGGTGGCAAAGTATTGGGATGTGGAAGGAGCTAAGCTGGCGCCATGGGGTACAAAGCATGCCTCCACACACACTCATGGCCATGTGCCGGTACCGGGAGGGGGGGTCAGAGGAGAAAATCTGTCAAATGCATATGCGTCCCTATCACCAGTTGGCGGGAGGAGGAGACGGGGACCAAAAGGCTATGTAAAAAAAAAAATGTGTTTTTTACGAAATTAAAACCTAAGTCTTACAGATCTGCTCCACCCTTCCACTATCCTGACCACCGCTTTTCCCTATAAATGGAACAGACCCTCAATTAAATATCTAGGAGTTAAACTGCATGCTGCTCTCATCAATATTTACTCAGGGAATTACTGTAGTTTAATAGAAGGGGTACAGAAGGACCTAAAGAGGTGGCAACCCTTACTGCTAACACTACAAACTAGAATTTAAGCTATACTGATGACTATACTATATATAACATAGTACTGAAACCCAGTTGCCACACCCTAAGAAGTACAAAATCATGTACTTGGAGTAGAGAAACACAAGGGTAGAGTACAAAATGGGGGGGGGGGGGTGGTGGTGTTAGTATTAACCACCAACAAACAAGAGAGCGGCCTGGGAGAAATATCTAATGACCTAAAGGTGGCTAGACAGTGTGACATAAGGGAGGGAACAAACTTAGTATGTTAAATTACAGACCTATTTCACTACTGACAGTGCTGAGTAAAATATTGGAGAGATGTGCGTTCCATCAGATTTCCGTTGAACTGGAGGAACATAATCTGTCAATAGACCAACAACATGGGTTTAGAAAAAATCGATTCACTGCAACAGCACTGTCTGGGTTTGTGGATGCTGTGCTGGGGGACCGTGAAGGTGGACCTGGTCGGTGCCTTCGATATGGTTGATCATGACACTGGATAAGTTGGGACATACGGGGATTCAAGGGAAGGATAAGGAATGGTTCAGTAGCTATCTTAGGAACTGTGTAGAGAGAGCAGGGATAGATGAAAAGGTATCGGAGCCCAGTATGGTTAAAGCAGGGATTCCACAGGGATCAGTATTGGGCCCATTATTATTTTCATGAATATCTGCCCAGTCCTTTCTCCGGGTGGAAACAGTTTAATGTACGCAGATGACGCAGCAATATGGGAGTCTGCCCTGGCAGTAACAGATTTACAGTCATCCTTATCAACCAAGTATGCTATTTTGGCTAGGTGGCTTGAAATAAATTGGCTTATTTTGAATGAGGGGAAGACTTGAACGATGTTTAGATCAGTACAAAGATTGAGAAGGGATAAGAACAGTCTGCAGATTTAAGGAAAAATGGGGAGAGTTTACCATTGGTAACCAGTTTCGAGTATTTAGGGGTTGTACTACATCCTAGACTGAGTTTTGTCCCCCATGTAGAATGGGTAGTGAGAAAAGTAAATCAAATATTGGGGTTTTTGCATCGTAATATGAGTTCCCTTACAAACGAAGCATGTTTACTAATAGCCAAACAGTTGTTAATCCTAACATTAGACTATATAAATATATTATCTGTCTCCCACAGTGGGGTTTTTGGGGACAAATATAGGGTTATTTTTAACAATATTTGTAGGTTTGCCCTCAGAGCCCCTTGTTGAACACACCATTGTGTCATATACCAGAAACTGGAAATACTGCCCCCTTTGGTCAGGATTAAATTTAACAGTCTTTTTTTGTCTGTGGAGTAGCAAAAAACCTTGAACCAAAAGCACTTTCAGATGCATTAAAATTGAGGTCAACATGTCAGAAAAACTAGAAACTATGTAATGTTACCATATTTAATCCCTCAAAGTAGAATAGAAATGTACAAAATGGCCTTCTCCTGGTTTGGACCTACCTTTTTTAAATGAATTCATAGGAGTGGCTAATATAGCAAAAATGTAACTAGTTTTAAACTATTGCTATTTGAATTGTTACAAACTGTAAGGAAATGTAAGTAATGTATTGTTTGTTATATGCTGATTGTCAAATATTATAATTGTCAAGTTTTTGTAATGTTCTGGGTCAGGCATGGCTGAAATAGAGCTGTGCCCAGTCCACCTCCTGGTTAAAAAGAAAAAAGAAAAGACAAGGCAGTGGGGAGAACTAGTGGAGACTAGGCTGTATAGGGAGGGGTATCACCAGCAGAAAGAGAGAAGTGGTGTTGCTGCTGTATAGCTCACTGGTGAGACCTTACCTAGAATATTGTGTCTGGTTCTGAAGACCACATCTCCAGAAGAACATAGACAGGGCAGAGGCAGTCCAGAGGAGGGCAACCAAAATGGTGCAGAGTCTTCATCACAAGCCCTATGAGGACAGACTGAAGGACCTAAATGTATACATCCTGAAGGTAAGGAGGGAGGGAGGGAGGGGGATTTGACAGAAATATTCAAATTCTTCACGGTATAAATAAAGTTCAAGAGGGGAGCATTTTCAGAAAAAAGATGCTCAAGAACAAGGGACATGCTAGGAAGCTGGGGGTGAGAAAATACTTCAGAAAGAGTGGCGGATGCCTGAACAGCCTCTCAGCAAAGGTTGTGGGGGAGACAGTAACGGGCTTCAAGAATGCATGGGACAGGCACAAGGGAACCTCGGAGGTAGGGAAGGGGGGGCATAAAGCTGGAGATAAAGTAGGGACTGCGGTGTTATAGTAGGTAGGGAAAATGGGCAGACTAGGTGGGCCAAGCGGTCCTCATCTGCTGTCAACATCTACGTTTCTATACTCCCCAAATACTTGCACTATTTTCAGACCCTACCCCTACTGCCTTCATCTACAGAGTTTCAAAAGTGGAACAAATCCATATTCAGATTCCTTTGGGGGAGAGGCAGGATAGCTTACAAGAAGCTACAATTACCTAAATCCAAATGAGGACTGGGCCTTATATGTGCTAGCAGCAAAATTAAGCATATTTTACAGTAGGGTATAGTCCCCAACCCTCACTACCCCAATGGGTAACCTTAGGAAACACATCTCCCCGACATAAGTAGGCTCTATCCTGTTTGCCCACCCAAAGACCATACTATACCACACTTGTCCACCCTCAGTGCAAACCTTCTTAAAACCTGGAAAGCTTTCCCTTCCAGTTAAGCAAACATACTTTGGACCAGATGGATAGGCAGACTGGCCACTGACTCAAACCTTCTCCTAGCCAAGTGGGACCACACATTCAAAACATGGATGAGACAAGGCCTAGCACATACCTTTCAATGTTACTTTAATGATACTTTCACAACCTTCTAGCAACTATCACTGGAATTCCAATAAAGGAAAAAAGATCACTATTGATACCTGCAAATCAGGGCCCACCTTGAGAAACACTTAGACCTCAAGGTAGACCTACAGACCCTCACACCAATCTTCCCTTTCATAATACATGCTAGCAAAGAAACAGGCCCTTGACATGGAACCTTTGCAAATGAGCACTTAGCTCAAAGGTCTTTCTGATGTACAAATAAAAATAAACAAAGCCCAGCTCACTCACTTCATACTGAGGTGCTATTAAGCACTCATAGAAGGAACGTCCACCACAACAGGGAACACCAAACTTACCTGGGAAGCCGAACTCGGTACTGAAATCCCAGACAACACCTGGGCTGCCATCTGGCTTAGACAACATAAAATTACAGTGCACCCCTATTATCTGCCAATTTTGATGCACCAACTTTTCTGGCGGATAACAGAGGTGTGTCATGTTGCATTGATAAAATATGGGAAAATTAACACAGGACTACATTTAGGTATTAATAAGGTAATAATTACTGGCCACAATTTTTTTTCATACAAAAATCGAGTTATAATTTGCTGTTATAACTACCTCAGCCAGTTATAATGGCAAACACGCACCACTGTGCTCTAGAGCACAGTGCGAGACACAAAGAACCGCAGAGTGAACAAAACAACTAACTGACTTACGGTCTCGCAGCTGGGGGTGTCCTGTCAGATCCAGCGTTGTTCTGTCAGACACAACATATACTCGCCACCTAAAAAAAAGAAAAAGCACTCCCACTTTCACATACTCCCTAACCCACAGTGACCTAACGCTTTCCTCTTCTCTTCCCAGACAACGCGACAGCAAGCAAACGAAAAACAGCGCCAACACGCCTTGGAGCCACACCACATAACCAAATGAACTCTTAGTTTAAAGGTTTCAAGAGTTTTTACATAGTTACCTGTTTACAACCTTTCACAGTTCCACCACATGAACGAAGCCATCCAAAACTAACGTAATTTCATTCACGAACTGGAAGTTATAACATTCAAAGATGCTAACAAATGTTGTAATGTTACTGAAATGTTTTTTTTCCAAACATAAAAAACACGTTTTAAAATCATAAAAAACTGCAATGTTATACAACCACCACAAATAAATTCTTCATTATACCACAACTGCCTTACTCATTTATTTGCAAATTGAATAGATTATTGCTAAAAAATTGTGACCAGCAATTATAAAAATAAAGTAATAGGCAGGTGGTTATTTAACTAATTTTACACAAACCCTCGTGGGATGCCTATATAAACCCCTCTGGCTTCGCCCTCGGGGTTTATGGGGCATCCCACACCTCGGGTGTGTGTACAATTCTCATAATAACCACCTGCCTATACATTATTCTCTATTTAATTATTCAGTTTTTTTTATTTGAATAGTTTGGTAACAAATACTTAAAACCACAGTATGATTATTAAAATCTAGTTTAGGTCATTTCTCATTTATCATCAAGCAACTTTAAAGTTTTTTAGTTTAGTTTTTATTTCTCATAAAACCCTATATGCAGGTGCCTATTTTCAAAGGATTATGCACCTGCCTGAAGGATTTTATGTCAAATAAATCAGTAATCCGTGATTGACATCTGTTTGGTTTTGTCATGAACAACTTCATTTTAGCATCCAAGACCTCCTTTTTCATCAACCTGCTGTGGTGTCCAGGGAAATTACTGAGCTAGTAGATTGGGAAGGGAGAGGGAGTGACTATGGGGAGGCTGGGATAAAGCTCACCACTGGCATGACAGACACTGTATACTTTGCATTATTTTGTCATTGAAATGTATAAAAATTAGGTCACTGGCCTTAATAATGTAGGGCACTTCAACAGACACACACTCAGAACACTGAAAGATAGTGGCTTAACAGTATTCCACCCCTGATCACAGTTTGAACACTAGTTGGAAACCCTAACAATGAGGTGACTGACATTCAGTCTTTTGTGGGGTCCCTACCTTGCACTGCCAGGTGCCATGTAAATGGAGCTTTTAAAGAGCTGTTAATCATACATGGCCATCTGACGTAATGATAGAGATTAGGATGAGGACTACAGCCTGCTGAAAGAGGAATTTTTCTAATTTCATTATCAGCAATGAAAGACCTGCTGTAGTCAAGATGGGCAAGTAGGTTAGCTGCACAAGTCTAAGGTCATTTTGCACTATTCCCTGGGCAAGTAAAGAAACATTAAAATACACCCTTGCTTTCAGTATGAAATATTCCTTTTCTTTACCCCTGATTATTTAGGTAATACCAGAGCACTCCGGGCCCCTATTGTGCTTTTTTTTCTACTGCTGTTTATTGACTGTCGCTGCTCTCCAGCGAGAATGTTGTTTTGCTGTACGTGCATTCACCTTCACACAGATGCACGCTGATAGCGGTACCGAGAGATGAAACAAACAAAAGAATAAAAATAAAAATGCCACACTGCGCCACAACAAAGGGGCTGAACTTACGATTAAAGGAAAATACAGTCCAGAAAATGGGGTGTGTGGGCGTGGAGCCCCCAAAGAAAAGAGAACCAAAAGAGAAATAATAAATAAATATAGAACTTTTCAGCGACATGGGGGGTGTAGCCCCCAATGAAAAGAGAACCGAATAAAAAGAACAAAAATGAGAACATGAGAAAACAATAAAACAAAAATACACAAACAGCTAATAAAGTCGCACTCCTCCACAATTAGGTTCCCAAAAGGGGGTAACAAACACAAATGGATAGGCACCAGCATTAACTACACTGGTTTGGGACAATTTGGAGATTAAAGAGAATTGGTTACCAGTAGTATTTTCGTAAAGATTTCTGACAATAATTTCACGTGGTCCATGCTTGAAAACACTACTTGATAATGCTTGTTTAACTGCCATTATAATGGTAAAATGTTTGGATGACTGTGTGTGCAATAAACATTCCATTGTAGTTTAGTTGTGGTGCAGTTATTATTATTATGTTTAGTCTCGTACTAGGCTGTGATGTGCGACTGTCTACATGAAGACGTAAATACCGTATCTGTCCTAGAAAAAAAGCAAGTTCGCAGAGGGCCCAGAGTGCTCCACTACCTTGATTGTTTAAATAATTTCTTTATCAGTGATGTTAAAAACCTTGCAGTCATTCTCGAAGGTAACACAGTCCTCAGCATTGCATTGTTAAATAACCCAGTTATCAAAAACAGAATCAATCTATATTTATTTTTTAATACTTATTTATTGAAGAGATTCATGCATGTCAAGTAACAAAACAAGAGTTCACAAACAATATACACTGGCAATACTGCATAAAATATAATAGTAAGAGTCTTGGAATACAATGCAGTCAAAATATATAAAAAACAAGATGTTTTAGCTGATACCAGGACGTACAATTGCTTAAAAAATACAAGACTTAAAATATAACAGAGTAACAAGTCTGTCCCCAAGAAAGTTTCTGATCAACCACAGGTGATATAAGTTGAAGTAGACAATATCTGTTTGACTACAATGGTATTGGGTGTAGCATTATAAGTAAGTGCGGTCCTTCGTCCCATTTGATGGGGAGAAGTAAAATTATAATGCTAATTCAAGTGACACAGGACCATCAATCATAGAAACATAGAAACATAGAAACATAGAATTTGACGGCAGATAAGGACCACTTGGCCCACCCAGTCTGCCCATTTCCCTACCTACTGGATAAGCTGCAGATCCTAGTTAACCAGCAGCCTACTTCTTCCTACCCCCATCCCCCAGAACTGCCTTATGACTATCCCATGCATGCTTGAATTCCACCACTGATTTTGACTCCACAACCTCCTTCGGAAGGCTGCTCCATGCATCCACAACCCTCTCTGTAAAAAATACTTCCTTAAATTACCTCTGAGCCGCCTCTATTTTCAAATTGTGCCCTCTTGTTCTTGCACACTTTTTTGAAAGATGCTACCTCTTGGACTTTGTTGATTCCCTTGAGGTACTTGAACGCTTCTACTCATGTCCCCCTCTCCTTCTTTCCTCGAGGAACATACATATTAAGCTCCTTAAGTCTCTTCATATGTCTTCCAGTGCAGACCCTGCACCATTTTAGTTGCCCTCCTCTGGACAGCTTCCATCCTGTCTATGTCTTTGCGGAGATTGGGTCTCCAGAACTGCACACAATACTCCAGATGGGGTCTCACCAGCTGTCTGTACAGAGGGATAATAACTTCCTGTTTTCTACTGGTGATGCCTCTCCCTATGCATCCCAGTATCCCCCCAGCCCTCCTTGCTGCCCTCTCACATTGCTTGCCCGCCTTTAGGTCATCTGATATGACTACCCCAGGTCCCTTTCCATTTTTGTTGTTGTTAGTATCTCACCCCATTGTGTACTCTTCCCTGGGTTTTGTTTCCAGGTGCATTACCTTGCACTTCTTAGCATTGACTCTAAGCTGCCACTACATTTGACCATTCCTCTAACTTACAAGTCCTTTCTCATCCTTTCCACCCACCCTGTGCATCAACTCTGTTGCAGATCTTAGTGTCATCTGCAAAGAGACATACTTTTCCTTCCAGTCCTTCTGCAATGTCGCTATATAAAGACATTGAAGAGGACCGTCCTAATACTGAACCTCATGTACCCCACTAGTAACCCTCCTTTCTTCTGAGTGGACTCCATTTACTATTACTCTCTGTGTCCTATTCTCCAGCCAATTCTTTACCCAGGCTGTCATCTTGGGACCCACTCCCAGGCTGGCTAACTCTGCATATTAATCTTTGTGTGGGACTGTGTCAAATGCCTTTGTAAAGTCTAGGTAGGCCATGTCCACAGCCCTCCCTGATCTACTGCTTTGGTCACCCAGTCAAAGAAATCTATCAGATTCGCTGGCATGACCTTCCCGCTATGAATCCATGCTGCCTAGGGTCCTGTGCCCTCTGGCCTCTAGATACCAACAATTCTTTCCTTTAGAAGTGATTCCATCATTTTCCTATCACTGAGGTTAAACTAACAGGTCTATAGTTTCCTGCTTCTGCCTTGCTCCCACTTTGTGAAGGGAATCACATCTGCCCTCCTCCAGTCCTCGGGTACCACCCATCCTCCCATGATTTGTTAAAAAGGGTAGTCAGCGGTGTCACTAGTCCTACCCTTAGTTCTTTAGAATTCTGGATGAATCCCTATCAGGCCCCATTGCTTTGTCCACCTTCAGTTTTAAGAGTTCTTTCAGAACCTTTGTTCTGTAAATGGGCCGGGTATCAACTTCTGTATCCAGAGTGTTACTACTGTTTGTTTTATGTACCTCCTCTTCCTTTGTAAATACTGAGCAAAATATTTGTTTAGTATCTCTGCCTTTTCACAGTCTCCTCTCTGCCCACCCTCCTCCCTTTATTAAGCCTCACTATCCCTCCCTTGGTCTTCCTTCGCTCCCTGATGTACCTATAAAAGGTTTTATCCCCCTTCTTAACTGAGTTGGCTATCTTTTCCTCGGTTTGGGCCTTTGCTGTTCTGACTGCCTTCCCAGCCTCCTTTTGCTTTAACTGATACAGTTCTCTGTCCTGCTCCTTCTGCGATTCCTTGTACTCAATTGGGATTTGCATACCTTAATAAAGGTCCCCTCTAGTCCACCAGTTTGTATAGGCATGTAATCTATGTTGGACTAGGAAAGTTATTCTTTCCAAACTTTGGATCTCATGTATTATTGCAGTCCATTCAGCAACAGTGGGAGGTTCCACCTGGAGCCACTTTTTCATGATGGCCTTTGCGACCTCTACTGTAAGGACAGACCATAGGCAAATAACCTTTTGACCCCTAAGGGTTCTTGGTTGGATCCCCAGTAGTTGGTGTCCTGGTACCATAATATTCAAAATCTGAGTGATATGCTCATTGACTGCTGCCCAGTACTCCTGGACCTTTGGACGGATCTGTAAGACATGGGCTTGGGAAGTCACATTTCCTCCACATTGCTGCCAACATGTTGCTCAAAAATTGGGATCCCATTTGGCCTGCAGCTGGGGCACTAAAAATACTGAATTCTTTACTTCCAGGCAAATTCACGCCAGGAGGGGAGGATGAAGATCACCAGACTTATTCCCATATTTTATCCCAGTGTTTAGTAACAACTGGGATGTTGAGATCTCTCACCCATCAAATTCTAAAATGGAATAACCCTGATCTCTTGTGTAATTAGCATTTAAATAATGGCTCCACTCCCATGTGTTGAACTCCATATAACTTAGAAAGGTGGGGGAGAAGAGTGCTCCATGGCCTGGCTGCAGGCCACTTGTACCAGTCTGTTAATATAATCTTTAATTTGGAAGTATCTAATTCTATCAGTGTGTTGCCAGCCACATTTTTGGATACCATTTTCAAAGGGTATTACCGTGTCTGCTTGTAAACGTTGCCATGTGGAATGTAAACCTTTCTATGGCTGGTTCTTGAACCAGGGATCTAAGGTTGTAGTCAGAGAAGAGTCATCCCAGACCCACCACATGTACTTCCATAGGACCTTTTTGGTATTGCTCTTGTTCGTGCGCCATTTCCAACCCTCAAATACCATTTGAAAACCACTGAGAGAGAGCTCAGGAGGGTATGTGAGCCCTGGGGGCAAATATTAGAGCAGGAAGAGGAGTGGAGAGGTCTTCTACAAGGTCTATCATTTTCCAGTGGGCTGAACAGGAGGGGTTGCCCCATAAAAGAGCGATTCCCTGATGCTCTCAGTGACCACAACCCAATATTCATAGTTAGAAAAGTCCACAGAACTAAATCACCACACAAAACCATATAACTACGCTCTTTCAAGTCTCTTGATCTTGAACCTCTCTTGAGTAACCTTGCCACTTCTGACTGGTCCCCTCCCCCCAACCTCCTTCCCTCACAGTTGATAAGACCCTTGCCTACTTCAAAGAAGTCTTTCTTATAAACTGGAACACCTTTGCCCCACTCAGACAAACCACAGTCAGAGGTAACCACTTACCTTGGATACCCCTGAACTTCTGGCCTGCCTCAGGGCTAGCGATTGAGCCTGGAAGTGCCATAAAGCTACCCAGCATCCTAACGACCTCACGAACTACTGCATGCTCAAACGCTTACACCAGGGCTACAAGGTTAGCCATGTTCGAATATTTAAAATCTGTCTTCCTCACCAACATAAATTCCCCGTCAAAGTTCTGGAAGGTGATCCACACCCTATTTATCCCCCATCTCACCCACTGCCCCTGGTACTTAAAATAAATAGCTCACTAGTGTCTGACCCATCAGCTCTAGCTGTGGAATTTAACTCCTACTATGCCTCCTGCGCCACTGAGCTTCTGAAATCTCCCCCCAACCTCTACCAGTGTGCGCCCACCACCACCCTCCCACTTTCCCTTCTCGTTCGCAACTGTAACCCCAAACAATGCCCTCTGTGCCCTCCTCACCATCAACCCCTTTAAAGGTGCCTCCCTGATGGTCTTGACCCAAAACTCCTCCCTCTCTGCTTCAGCCATTGCCTACCTCTCTCAATAATCTTAAATCTCTCATTCTCTACTGCCTTGGTCCCCTCTTCAGGGAAACATGCTGTGGTCCCCCCTCTACCCAAAGGGGGTGGCCCCTCATCCCCTTGAAACTATTGCCCCATTTCTCTCCTACCTACCCTTGCCAAGCTTCAAGAACACATTTGTCCTCTCCCACACCTCCTTTCTCACCCCTTTCCAGTCTGGTTTCAGGAGAAAACACTCAACCACCACCTCTCTCCTATAGCTCACAGACTCCATCCTAACCGGGATGGACAAATTACCTCTGCCATTTTTGTCGACCTGACCAAGGCCTTTGACACAGTCTCTCACTCCCTTCTCCTCGACTCACTCATGGCAGCTGGCCTATCTCCCTCCGCCACAAACTGCTTCAAGGCATACCTTATTGGCAGAATCCAATCAGTTAAGATCTTGGATACCACTTCCTCTCCCCTTCTGATTAGCACTGGAGTCCCCCAGGGCTCAGTATTAGGACCCCTCCTATTCTCCATCTTCTTAAATGACCTTCCCTCTGTTTGCTCCCCATCCTCCACTATACATATGTATGCTGGATGACACAGTCCTGTATGCATCTGGTTCTGTCCTGGGATGAGGTTACAACCATTACAGCAAGACTTTGACAAGGTTCAGCTCTGGTTTGCTAACCATCAACTTTTCTTCAATGCCAAGAAGACTGTCTCCATAACCTTTGGCACAAGGCAGAGATGCTCTAGGCTTCCCCCCCTACCCACTTTCCACACCCTTGATGGGACTTTACTTGAGGACACATCCTCCTTCAGGTACTTAGGTGTTTGATTGTACCAACACCTAAACTTCTCTGGATATATTGACACCATCCAGAAAAAAACTGTGCCCCAAGCTTGGTGCCCTGTTCAGGAACCGTAGTTGCATCCCTCCAACGGCTAGGCATGAACTTGTTCAGAAGATGATCCTGCCCATTGTCGTCTACTGTGATGTAGTCTATGGTACTGCCACCAAGTCCTCCCTGGACAGATTGAACACCCTCTTCAATTCCTTCTGCTGCTTTGCCCTGGATGCCCCCTCGCACCCATCACTGCAATCTTGATTGTGCCCTATCCTTCCCATCTCTTGCAAACAGGCGACTCTCCTACAGTACTAAATTCACCTCCAAACACTGACTGAATGAGCTCCCTTCCTACCTCACCTCTCCTTTATAACACCTCCCCACCCTTCCATTCCCTTAGATCAACTGATTCCCATACCCTGTTGTCCTCCCTCGAGATCCACCCAACCAGCCAATCAGGTTACCTCTCACCTCCCAAAATTTGGAATTCCTCCCACCTCAAACTGCACTCATCCTCTGCCTACTCCATCTGTGCCTGCCCTGAATAATTACTCTGCACCTAGCTGCTCCTGCCATGACCCTCCCTAATTCCCTCCTCTAAGCCCTGGACAAACCCCACCTCTCTACCTGCACCTACACCTACCACCCCAAGGGGCTTGTATCTCTAATCTACGCCCTTCCCCCACTGTCCTGAAGGGGTTTCTCTGGGACACTGCATTATCCTCTTCTCTCTGGTCCCACCAGTCCCCTTGCAGGGTTCCTCACACCCTGAGGGGGTCTCCAGGGACATGACTCTTCCCCCTTCCCCACCTCATCCCTCTCTCCACTTTCCTTTCACATAAGCACTTGTTTACTTATAAACCTGGCACTACTTATTGTCCACTCTTTCTACATGTTATGCACAATACTGGTGTAACACTGTTGGTAATACCTGCCTTACAACTGTGTGCTAATGTTGAACTTTAAACTTGAATGTTTAATGTCTTATTCCCATTGTACCCCTTCCCCCCAGGTTGCACCAGGAGATGAGCGACTTGTTGCTCAGTGTGCCTTTCTGGTGAAACATTTCAATAAATACAATACAAAAAAAAAAATTCATATTTGTGCTGCTACCCAGTACTCAAAGGGCAGGGGCCCAACCCATTTGAGTAGGTACAGTGTCTGCTGATGGATTTTGGTCTTCCCCAAACAAAACAAAAGAAAGAAGTGGCTCTGCTATTTCTGAAACTCCCGTCTGGGGATAGGGCATGAAATACACTGGAATAAATATAGGAACCTAGGAAATTCATTCATTTTGACAGATGGGACCCTAGCATGGAAGGACAAGGGGAGTAGGGGCCGACGCTTATAATCTGTTGTGAGGGTACAGTACTTACCAAGGGGGAATAATTATCTGTAAATAGAGTTGAAGTATGGGACCCCAGATAGACCCCTAAATATTTAATAGTAGTCAGATCCCATTTCATGTGATATAGCCTTTGGATTTTAGCCAAAACTTCATGGGAAAAGACTAACACCTCAGCCTTAGTGGTATTAAGGGAAAACCAGATAATGCTGTGAAAAACTCTATTTGGTGGAAGACCTCCAGGAGGGAATCCTCAGCTTCTGCGAGGTATAGCAGTACATCATCTGCATAAAGAGCTAATTTATGTTCTACCATATCTAAAGTAACGCCTTTAAATGTTCACATTAAGCCTGATACACAGAAACATAGAATTTGATGGCAGATAAGGACCGCTTGGCCCACCTAGTCTGCCCATTTCCCTACCTAATGGATAAGCTGCAGATCCTAGTAAACCAACAGTCTACTTCCTCCTATCCCCACTAGAATTACCTTATGTCTGTCCCATGCATTCCTGAATTCCTCCACTCTTTTTGACTCAATGACCTCCTCAGGAAGGCTGTTCCATGCATCCACAACCCTCTCCATGAAAAAATACTTCGTCACATTACCTCTGAGTTGTCATCCCCTCTATCTTCAAATTGTGCCCCCTTGTTCTTGCACATCTCTTTTTCTGAAAGATGCTACCCTCTTGGACTTTGCCGATTCCTTTGAGGTACTTAAGTTTCTATCATGTCCCCCCTCTCCTCCTTTCCTCGAGGGTATACATATTAAGCTCCTTTAGTCTCTCTTCGTATATCTTCTGGTGCAGACCTTGCACCATTTTGGTTGTCCTCCTCTGGATAGCCTCCACTCTGTCTATGTCTTCACAGAGATGGGGTCTCCAGAACTGCACACAGTACTCCAGATGGGGTCTCACCAACAGTCTGTACAGAGGGATATCAACTTCCTGTTTTTCTACTGGTGATGCCTCTCCCTATGCATCCCAGCATCCCCCCCAGCCCTCCTTACTGCCTTCTCACACTGCTTGCCCACCTTTAGGTCATCTGATATGATTTACCCCCAAGTCCCTTTCCATTTTTCTTGTTGTCAGTATCTCACCCCCCATTGTGTACTCTTCCCCTGGGTTTTTGTTTCCCAGGTGCATTACTGTGCACTTCTTTGCATTGAATCTAAGCTACCATACATTTGACCATTCCTCCAACCTTGCGAGGCCCCTTCTCATCCTTTCCACCCCACTTTGTGTATCAGCCCTGTTGCAGATCTTTGTGTCGTCTGCAAAGAGATGTACTTTTCCTTTTAGTCCCCCTGTAATGTCACTTATAAAGACATTAAAAAGAACCAGTCCCAGTACTGAACCCCTCCCTAGTAACCTCCCTTTCTTCACTGTTTACTATTACCTTCTGTGTCATGTTGTCCAGCCAATGTTTTTCCCAGCCTACCACCCTGGGACCCACTCCCAGGCTGGCAAATTTGTTTATTAATTTTTTGTGCGGGACTGTGTCAAATGCCTTGCTAAAGTCTACATAGGCCATGTCCACAGTCCCTCCCTGGTCTACTACTTTGGTCACCCAGTCAAAGAAATTGATTAGATTTGTCTGACATGATCTTCCCGCTATGAATCCATGCTGCCTTGGGTCCTGTACTCCACTGGCCTCTAGGTAGTCAACAATTCTTTCTTTCAGAAGTAATTCCATCATTTTCCTTACCACTGAGGTCAAACTGACAGGTCTGTAGTTTCCTGCTTCTGTCTTGCTCCCACTTTTGTGAAGGGGAATCACATTCACTCTCCTCCAGTCCTCCGGTACCACACCATCCTCCCATGATTTGTTAAAAAGGGCAGTCAGTGGTGTTACTAGTTCTCCCCTTAGTTCTTTTAGAATTCTGGGGTGAATCCCACCAGGCCCCATTGCTTTGTCCACCTTCAGTTTTAGGAGTTCTTTCAGAACCCTTTCTTCTGTGAAAGGACGATATCACCCCCTATCCAGAGTGCTTCTATTGAACAGATTAGGTACTTCCCCCTCCTCTTCCTTTGTGAATACAGAGCAGAAGCATTCATTCAGTATCACTGCTTTTTCAGTGTCCCTCTCTGCCCACCACCCTCCTCTTTATTCAGCCTCAATATCCTTCCCTTTGTCTTTCTTTGCTCCCTAATGTACCCATAAAAGGTTTTATCTCCCTTCTTAACTGAGTTGGTTTTCTTTTTCTCAGTCTGGACCTTTGCTATTCTGACTACCTTCCACACTTTCTTCTGCTTTAACTTGTACAGTTCTCTGTCCTGCTCCTTCTGTGTTTCCTTATACTTCCTGAATGCTATCTTTTTTTCCCTAATCTTCCCTGTTACCTCTTTTGAGAACCATAGTGTTTTCGTCTTTCATTTTGATTCATTTATTTGCTGCACACAAAGGCTTGTTGCCTCTGTGATGGCAGTTTTGACGTTTCCCCATTGTTGCTCCACCCTCCTTCTTGCCTGTTTGCTAGTGCTTTTCTGAGGCAGTCTCCCCATTTGACAAAATCAGCCCTCCTGAAGTCAAGTACCTTCACTTTTGTATGGCTTGACTCTACAGCTGAGTTTATCATGAACCACACTGTTTAGTGGTCACTTGTTCCCAGATGACTACCCACTGCTAGATCCGAGATCCTCTCTCCATTCCCATTTGAGAGTACCAGGTCTAAGATTGCTCCCTCCCGAGTGGGTTCCACCACTAGCTGTCTGAGGCATGCCCCCTGTAGGACATCGAGAATGGCCCTGTTCTTGGATGTTGCTGCAGCAAAGGTGCTCTAGTTAACATCTGGTACATTCAGGTCCCCCCCTATCAGAAATATCTCCCCTTTCTCTGCCATCCTAAGGATGCCTTCTATCATTTCCTTGTCCATTTCCTTCCCCTGAGATGGGGGTGTGTATACAACCCCTGAGCGGATTGTGATGCCATTTCCAGTCTCCAGGGTGACCCACAGTGCCTCCTCTTCTCCCTGTTTACCTTTTAGCTCTGTTGCTTTGATCCCTTCCCTTACATAGAAAGCTCCTCCTTCTCCTCCTCCTCTTCTACCCTCCCCATCCCTCCTGTAGACTGTGTACCCTGGTATGTTGACATCCCCGTCATGGTTCTCTGTGTACCATGTTTCTGTGACTGCCACGATATCTAGGCATCCCTCTTCCATCAAGGCCACCAGTTCAGGGAGCTTGTTACCTAGACTATGGGTATTGGTACTCATTACCCTCCATTTTTTGATGACCTTACCCCTTTTTACCCCATCCCTGTCCTTACTGCCTTTTTCTCCATTTACCCCTGCCTTCTCCCTATCGACTTTTCTATCTTGGTGTTTACCTCACTAACTACCCTGATTTTGTTTTTTTGGGAGCTGAGGATTTCCTTCTCCTTTTCAGTGCCTCCCCCCCTTGGCTAGTTTAAATGCCTGCCAATAAAGCTCTGAGCCAGTGGCTCTATATAGAAGGCAAATAAAAGTGGGGACAGGGGGTACCTCTGTCTAGTTCCCCAACCTAGCAAAAATCGACTGGAGATGTGGCCATTTGTCTGCACATAACCTGATGGTTCAGTATAAAGCTTAGAAATGAAGCAGACAAGCTGGTCAGTGAAGCCAAACCCATCAAAGATCCCCTGTAAGAATGGACATGAGACTTTATTAAATGCTTTTTCAGCATGTAAACTCATCAAAAAAGCTGGGTGGTTGGTCCTGGTGAGGTGGTCTATACTATGGACTGTCCTATGAATATTATCTTGTGCTTGATGACCAGGAACAAAGTCAGTTTGGTCTATATGTATAAGCTGAGGAATAACATGCTCGAGTCTCCTAGTAAAAAAATGGCCATCAGTATCTTATTTGTATTTAGAATGGAAATTGGTCTGTATGAGGCACAACTAGTGGGGTCTTTATCAGGCTTCTGGATCACTGATATGATAGCCTGGGACCAGGAGGGGGCCATCTGGCCACTCGTCACTTATGACCTTAGTGTATGCTTTGTGTAATACGGGGATAATTGCTTATAAAATTCACCAAGGAAGCCAGCCATACCAGGACATTTATCTGTTTTAAGCCTATTGATCAGAATTGGCAATCGGTGCAATAAGGACCTCATTTTGCATCTCCAAGACCTAAGGTAGGTGGAGTTGGTGAAGGAAAGTAGCTATTACTTCCTTGCTGGGTGTATCCCCTGCCCTGTAGAGGTCAATTTAGTAGGACCGAAAGGCTTCAGAGATATCAGGAACCAGCTGATGACACTGTCTTGTAATAGGATGTATGATTTTAGAAATGTTTGCCCTTGCCCTCTGGATACGCAATCTGCCTGCAAGGAATTTTAGTGCTCTGGAGTCACCTTCATAATAACATTGCCGTAAAAAAAAAAAGAGTAATTTCTGCTTGACTTGGTAATCTAGGATACAGTCCAATTCCATCCAATTCCTTTTTAATGAGGAGAAGTTGTCCTCGTTGTTTATTTAATTTCACCTTCTGAAGGGCCTCAACCTCCCAAATTTGGGCCTGTAAGTCTACCTTGCTGGTCTCCCTTTGTTTCTTTCTTTCTGAGAATAGAGTTCTATAAGCTTTCCTCTCTGGATGACCTTTAACATTATCCCAGAGTAAAGTAGGGGACACATCTGGAGCATCATTCTCCCTCACCGCTTGTTCCACACATTCAGAGATGGCTTTCTGGATGTCCCTCATCCTGAAGTAGTGAAACATTCAATCTCCAGAATGTAGTCCTATGGATCTTACCAAAACTAAGTTTCATGAACACTGGAGCATGGTCAGATAAAGTGAAGTCACCCCCATCCAGCTATCTGAAAGGTGCCCAGTCAACTCCTTGGGTATCAAAATGCAATCAATTCTAGAGTACATTTGGTGGGGTGCTGAACAAAAAGTATAGTCCCTGTCCTGCCCATGCAGATGTCGCTAGACTTCCAAAAAGTCCATAGCCATGAAGAGGTTGTGTACCTATTTGGCAACTTTGTTGTCCTGTCTGGGGATTCATGAGGTAGAGTCCAGAAGGGAGTTAAATGTTAAATTAAGATTGCCCCCACACATAGAAACATAGAAGCTGACGGCAGATAAGGACCGCAAGGCCCATCCAGTCTGCCCATTTCTTTTTCTACCTTATAAATGTGCCATAGGCCTTTGCTCTGTCAATGGCCTATCCATTCATACTGATCTGTATTGCTCCCTTAGCCTATCCCATGCCTGTTTGAAGCCCTGCACTGTATTCATATCCACCACTTCCTGAGGTAAGCTGTTTCATGCATCCACCACCCTTTCTGTGAAAAAGAACTTCCTCACATTACCCCTTAATCGGCCTCCCTCTGATCTCATGCTGTGTCCTCTTGCCTGCAATTTTTGTTATATTGAAACATGTTAGACTCTTTCACCTTGTTAATGCCCTTAAGGTGTTTGAATGTTTTGATCATATCACCTCTCTCCCTCCTTTGCTCCAGGGTATACACATTGAGCTCCAATAATCTGTTCTCATATGTTGTCTGATGCAGTCCCTGCGCCATTTTGGTTGCCCTTCTCTGGACTGTCTCAATTTGGTTAATGTCCTTGTGAAGGTGTAGCCGCCAGTACTGCATGCAGTACTCCAGAAGGGGCCTAAACAGTGTCTTGTAAAGAAGGATTATTACCTCCCTCTTCTGACTTGTGATACCCCTACTAATACACCCTAACATCCCCCTAGCCTTACCTACTGCTTTAGTGGTCTGCTTGGATGATTTCAGGTCATCGGTGAATCAATCAGGAAACCCTTCCCCCATTCAACTAGTATTAGAAACAAGTGACGATAAAATGCAAAGTCAGACCCTGGTGGCACGTAAATCAAAACCAGGGTGATGAGTGATCCATTATAACACCCCTTGAACAGTGCATAATGACCCTTCTTGTTAACTAAACAGTCTATTGGCTTGAAAGGGACCGTATCTGGGACTAAAACCACTGCCCGCCCCCGCCCAGATTTATAGGAGAAGGCTGACACAGTTCCATATGTGAAACATTTCAGCTTATGTTCAGACTGTGACATGTCGGTCTCTTGCAGAACAATGAAATCTGCTTTGGTTTTCCAAATAAGACTAAGGACCTTACTATGTTTAATGGGTTAGATAAACTATGCACATTATACGGAAAGATGAACGAATCTGTTAGCCATATTCACTAAGGTGGTAACCTAAGCTGATAAATCTCATACACTTATACTATACAATAGTAGTGTTCAGATAATTTAAAAAGTCTACATACAGGCAGTTGGTGATAAAGCTGGGCGAGCCAGCACAGGCTCGAGCCAGAGACCTGGCTCAGCTCGCCACTACTGCTAAATTGCGAGCCAAAAAAAAAAATGAATTACTGAAAAAAATATACTATTGGTTGGTGTGAATCACACATTCATATCCGTGCCAAACAGATGTATCAGTCATGGCTTGCTCAAGTTCTGTGTCATCTGATTGGCTAATATGTAGAGTGGGTGGGGATTTCGAACGAGCAGTGACTTTCAGATAGCGCCATTTTTAGTCACTCAGGCATGAACGATCACAGAGAGTCCTGTATGGAGTGTGGATATATCATAAAACAAGTCCCTTAGTTTTGAACTAAAGGACTAACATAGCAGAACGGATCACCAGCAGTGGTCAATTTATTACATTAAAAAAAAAAGCGAAAAGTAAAGTAATTTCAAAACGTTATACTGCCAGTGTAGAGTGTGACCATCTACACTTGAAAAGAAATGGTCGGGCATAACATCTGAGTCTGTGCTGCGTGATTTTTCCCGGGCCTCAGAAATCTCCATGACGCTCAGTAAGTCACTGCTGAGGTGATTATTGGTAAGTTTGCTAATAGTTTGTTTTATTTCAGTTCAGCAAAGCAAATTTGTCATATGTTGTTGTTTACCACCTCTGGCTTCACATGACAGGCCATTAATATAGAAACTGTTGTTTGCTGTCAGATAGTAGCCTAGCCCCTAGACATCCCCCTCCCCCAAAAAATAAGGGAACTGGATGTAAGTTCATTCAGGGGTAAAATCGGTGAGTGAGCAGCATTTATAAGTGAGGCAGCAGTGCAGGTCAGATGCAGGGCAGTAGTAAAGGATGTGTGGAAAGACTCTGTAGAGTGTAGACCTAGTAAGTCCATGGCCGTGCTAGTGGAGAGAAAAGATCGGCAGGTTGGTCTAACAAATGTTATTTTTTCCTCTCATTAATAATTTTGCCATACTTGAGCTGCCGCAGATTCTTAGCATGTTGTATTAGACACATATACTGTACGCAATCAGTCAGCATTCCTTAGTGAAGGGCTACCAGAGCCGCAACCTTAATTTCCATTTCATAGAGGACTCCAAGATGTTAAAGTTCGGATTTCATATCAACCCAGAGAGATAGTTAAAAGTTCCACCTTTTGAGCACATTTTATTTGAAGGTTCTGCTCTTTTTGGTTAATTCTTCCGAGCCTGTCTTTTCTGGGCAAACAGTGTGTGAGTGTAGTCAACACAAGGTAGGAAAAGTACAGTAGCATGCTAAAGAGACAGGCAGAGCACCATGGATTTACAAATGCTTAAATTTATCAACTGCAGCATTTTACTTCTGCACTTCACGTACCACATTTTTAAATGTTTATGCACTACAAATATTCTTTGTCTCAGGTGGTGCCCAGCCAGCCATCAGGTCAGCCAATGCCAAAATTAACGTGCTTATTTCTGACCTGATTACATTTAAATTAGTCACCAGTTCAAAAATGCAGTTCTGTTCTCCTTTCCATGATGTACAATGACTATACACACTGTCTGCAGAAGAGTGCATGGACGAAGGCTGGGCTTTTCTGTTAAAACTGCTGCATCTACTGCTTTATCCAGTCTAGCAACTTAGCACGAACCAACAACTTGTCCCCTACTTTGAGTCCTTGGTTCATACCATAGTGCTGTCTGTGCGTACTCAATGTTGGTCTGATTTTAACGAACCCCCCCCCTCCCAATCTGCCATGCTGCAGTGCCTACTCTGCCAGGGCTGCCTCTGCCCTTCTAATTATTTCTTTTTGCTGAACTGCCTTTTACTTGCTTGCTTTGCTACTTGTTCCCGACCATCTCTCATTAAGTTTATTTCATCATTGGGAGAATCTGGATATACAAACGAATTGTGCTTGTAACTGCCGGGGTTGGGGGAGTTGTGAGTCTGATGACGGTCGCAGGTGGGTGATCAAACTCGGCTTGTGTTGATGTAATGGTACTGCATCAGTTATAACAAGTAAAACTTATGCACGGTGTGACTTGGTAAAAACCTATGTTGTTAGATGGGGGGCCGGAATGAATTTTCAATTTCAATTTTTATTTAACCAGGATAAACACCACTGAGCGAGCTCATTTACAAGGCGGTACTGTGACAACACATGTTACAATCTCAATACAGTGACAAAGTGATATACATAATCATACTTTTTTTGGAGCAACAAGAAATGTACTTTCCACAAGAAGAATACCAATAGAATACATCATGTTTAGAGAGGATACATGCGTTACAATTTCATATAAGTGGTAATCATAGGGAAGACCATGACATAAAACACTGTATGTATATGAGTCAAGACACGAGTAACTGTGGAACATAAGTGCTCTTGAGGCAGAGGTAGTAGAAGGGATTTTAGAGTACATATGGTAATGGGTGGAAGTGGGTCAGACGGGGAGGGGGAAGAGAGGAGGAAGGGGGTAAAAAGTAGTCAAGGGGAGCAGGAGGAAGAGGGAGGGAGGTAAGAGGGGTCAGAGCGTGGAACGGGGTAGAGAGTGAGTGTAGAGTGAAAACCGAGTGTGTGTGTGTGTGTGTGGGGGGGGGGCTAATCACCGGATGGAAACCTTAGATTGGTATTTGTTAGTAGGCAACAAAAGGCACTGAGGGTAGACAAGGCGCCAGGCCCAGATGGCATCCACCCCAGGGTACTGAAGGAGCTAGCAGAGGTCCTTGCAGGACCTTTGGCAGACCTATTTAATCCCTCACTATATTCGGGGTGTGTACCTCAGGACTGGAGGATGGCTCATGTGGTGCTCCTCCACAAGAGTGGCCCCAAGGATGAACCAGGAAACTACAGACCAGTGAGCCTCACATCCATAGTGGGTATGCTAATGGAGACTATCCTGAAGGAGAGGCTGGTGGCCCTCCTAGAGGCCAAAGGACTACAGGACAGCAGACAGCATGGCTTCATACAGGGCAGATTCTGCCAAACCAACCTGGTGGAGTTCTATGACTGGGTAACTAGGCAATTGGACAGGGGCCATGCAGTGGATGTCCTGTATCTGGACTTCAGTAAGGCATTCGACTCGGTGCCACATGGAAGGCTGGGAAGTAATTTAGTAGGCACAGGGGTGGGTGCAAAGTTGGTGAGATAGGTAGGAAACTGGCTTCAGGGAAGGCAACAGAGGGTGGTGGTGGTGAGTGGGAAGCTCTCACACCCAAGGGTAGTGACGAGTGGTGTTCCACAGGGCTTGGTGTTGGGACTACTGTTGTTTGGGATATTCATTGCAGACAAATCATGGGACATCAAGAGCAAGATCAGTCTGTTTGCTGATGATACCAAGTTAGGAGCGGTGGTGGATGACCTAGGGGGATGGCAGGGGTTGCAGGATGATCTGGCAAAGCTTGAAACCTGGTCAGACACCTGGCAACTGGGGTTTAATGCCAAAAAGTGCAAGGTGCTGCATTTTGGGATGAAGAACCCAAGGAGGAATTACCAGCTGGGGGGAGTGCAGCTAGCCCAGACAGAGGAGGAGAATGATCAGTGGGTGCTCATTACAGGGTCAATGAACAACTCGACACAATGTAGGAAGGCAGCTGCAAAGGCCAACAAAATGCTGGGTTGTATTGCAAGGGGTATATCCTCAAGGAGGTGATTCTGCCACTGTATAGGTCATTAGTTAGACCGCACCTGGAGTACTGCATGCAGTACTGGCGCCCATATCTGAAGAGGGACATTAAGTTACTGGAGGGGTGCAGCGCAGGGCGACAAAGATGATCAAGGGGCTGGGGGACTTATCATACGAGGAGGCTGAGGGAGTTGAACATGTACTCACTGGAGGACAGGGGGGACATGATTGAAACCTTTAAATACATGAAAGGAATAAACAAGACAGGTACAGAGGGGCTGTTCAAAGTAAGGAAGGGAGGGACACCAGAGGCCATGATATGAGACTGGAGGGAGGAAGGTTCAGGAGGGAGATGAGGAGACACTTTTTTACAGAGATGGTGGTGGCTGGGTGGAATGCGTCACCTGCAGAAGTGGTATCCAGTAGAACAGTGGACTGCTTCAAAAGGGGATGGGACAGGAAAAGAGGGAGGGTTAATGAAGGGGAAGGGTGGAAGGGAGGGGCAGCTGCAGAATAAGGGGTGCTAGCTGCGCATTTGAGCAGACTTGATAGACCTCTAGGCCTTTATCTGCTGGCAAATTTCGTATGTTTGTAAATTCATCATATTATTTTATTCTGTTTAGTTTATATATCAAAATTGAAGAACATACCAAGAAGCCAGCAGAAGAAGGCCATGTGGTCTATCTAGTCTGCTCATACTGCAGGGTCCACAGCTTGAGCTACTGTCCCTGCCCCCCTCTCCCCATGCCTCCCATCCTCCCTACCCATGATACTTACCTTCCCCATATGCGTATCCCAACCTCTCTTGAAGCTGCCCACTGCCTTCAATGAGACCACCTCTTCTGGCTGCACATTGTCCACCACCATTTCTGTGAAGTAGTACTTCCTGCCCTCTCTCCTAAGTCTCCCCACTCCAGCTTAAGACTGTGCCCCCTCGTGCTATGGTTGCCAATCAGCTTAAAGAGGACCTCCTTATCCACCTTTAGTAATGCATTGCAATATAAAACTCCATATATTAAATTTCCGATAACCTTTTGACTTGGCTTGTGATTGGCTCTAAGAACCAAGTCCGAGCCTGGGTCAAGGCTTGCCCAGTTCTAGTTGGTGACATAACAATAATATAGGTAGAAACATATGTAAACAACTGTCACCAACAGAGCAGACCAATCCAATAATTGATGAACTTGGGTGCCTCCAAGGTTGGTGGTCTGTAACGACAGACCTCTATTCCTTTCCCCTTTAGGTGACACAGTCGGGAGTAGGGGTGGAAAGGAAGAGGAATTTTTGCTCCTAAAAATTGGCCCCCTTCCGGAGCCCTGACATAGGGTAAAGGACTCACAGCAATTTGTAGGGACGCAAGGACCAACCAAAGCCCCAAGTAAAAACACCACATGCCCTCCAAAATGATACCCCTCCCCACCCAGGCAGAAACAGTATAGTTCAGAATAAATCATAATGAATGGTGCATTGCTGAGGGAAATGACAAGGAGATACAGGGTTTTATTTAACTCTAAAAATTGATTAGCGTTTTGCTTAAAAAAGTTCTAAAACATTGTGAAAATGCATAGCACTTGCCTCACTGTGTTTAACAAACATAACACTTTCAGAAAACCTATATAAACGCGTTCTGTACAGTTAGTATTGTCCCAAGAAAAAAACTGCTAATCAATTATTTAAAACCCTGAGATGAGTGGGGCTATTCAAGCACTAGGAATTACCCATCCCATACAAGGCTGACATGTAGATCTGCATAACAAGGATGTAAAAGAATGGGTCTGTAGGGAGGAAATACAAAACTTAAAGGGAGTGATAGACACTGTGAGATTACAAGCGAATACAGGCTGAGTTGGTGCGCTTGCATTAGTATAAAACACCTAGGGCTTTACTCAGGTCTCACTCCCATTAATACAGAGCAGTGCCATTTACAGCAAGGGGGCACATCACCATCAAAGAAAGTATACTTCCTTCTGTTGAGCCAGTCCTAGTACAAAAATGAGCTGTAACTCATGCACCATCCCAATAGCTGAGTTGTATAAGGCACCTATGAGCATAGTTTAGAACACAGAGCAAAAACTAAAGTACAAAGAGAAGCAGTGACATTATCCACAAGACAACATACCTTACTATTGTGAAAGTATCTCTGTAACCCCTAGCCTGAACTTACAACAATGAAACTGCAGAGAATTACAGGGCTGCTGCGTTCAGCAGCACTATGAAGAGCTCTTGGTAAATACGTAAAAGGCCTAGTAGTAGAAATACTGCTAGTCCAGTGGTACTCACAAAGGGGGCATGACAAACAATGCAGTACCACAGTCCATTACGGTCCAATCAGACAACCTCCTTTGCCCCCGAGTTCATCTGGGTATGCTGCAGGTCCTGTAATAGGCATTGAATTTGTTGTAGGGCTCCAGATGCTGCTAGCCGACATGAGAAGCCTCACCTTCTGAGAGCGGATGGTTTTCCAGGCCATTGGTTGGGCTTTACGTTTCTGCATGTCATGTCAGGGAGTTGAATGCCTTTCTCTCTCTCAGAGCCTGTCGAGCTTCTTCAGGAGATTGATACACTGCGACCTCTTCTTCCCAGAACACTGCAGTTTTGCAGGGTAGGGAGTATGAAAATGAATCTGATTGTCAAGAAGGGCCTTGATGATGTCCCCATAAGCAAGATGCTGCTGTTGGACTTCCTGGGGGTAATCGTGGTCAAAGAAGATAAGGCTCCCCAGGTATTTTATCTCCTTTTTTTTGCCAGGCATGTCAGAGTACATCGTCCTTGATTTTGTAACTATTAAACTATATGATAGCAGAGTGGGGCCTGGCTTTTAGATCAGTGGATTTGGGCTGTAGGGCCCTATAGGCTCACTCTGTGTTAAGTGGATAGTCCGAGGGTAACTCCAGAATGTCCTTAAGGAGGTCCATTAGGTATTCAGTTATCCAATCAGTTTCAGAGCCCTCAGGAAGGTCATACAGCCACAGATTATCATGGTGGGAGTGGCTCTCCAAATCCAAGTACTTCTCCTGCAGGGCTGTAGTCTGGTGCAACAAGACCTCCACCACCTGGCCAAGTTGTATAGCCTCATCCTCCACTACAGCAGTCTGTTCTTCAGCTGCCTCGATTCTCTGCTCCACTTTAGCCAGTTTTTGGTTTAGTTTTTTTTAAACTCTTGCTTGTTTTCAGCTCTGGATTGTTTGATTTCCCACAAAGGTATTTAAATTGAATTCTGGTTAATTTTTCCACCTCAAAGTCTGTGTTGTAGCCTTGCTCCCATGCACCCATGGGGGACAGGCTGCGACTGCCATCTAAACTTCAGGAAGGCACTCTGCCATCATCCCTGTCCTTGAACATGTATTATTGTTTGGATCAGGTGCAGCGTTCATCCTGCTTACCTCCACCAGGGCTGGGCAGACCCTAAAAGGTCCTGACCCTTATTATCAGGATCAGGATCCAGGTCAAAGTCCTGATAAGTTCTGATTTGAATCAGAACCTTTTGTAAAATGTGATAAACTGAAAATCCACTATATAATTGCATAAAACGATACCGAGATCTGTGACACACACACACAGAACTGTAATCAGTATTTCAGGATATGAAAACTGACTTTATATCACCGATGTGCTGGTCAATTAAATATGGCAGTCATGCAGTTGACCACTGTCTGTTTCCTGTCTCAGAGTCAGTAGTACTAATGCTACCACTGTAAACTGACCTGTCTGATCTCAAAGGAGGAATCCCATTCCCATTTAATAGTATACACTATACAATGGACATATCACAGAAACATAGAATTTGACGGCAGCTAAGGACCGCTTGGCCCACCCAGTCTGTCCATTTCCCAACCTACTGAATAAGCTGCAGATTTTAGTTAACCAACAACCTACTTCCTCCTAATGGATATCAGTTTGTTATTGTTGCACCAGTTCCTTCTCTGCTCCACTGAGAGTCATGCAGTACTCTTCTATGGCATGGGGTCCCCTCCACCCACCCACCCAAACTTGATGACACATTTAGGGGACCTCTACCAAAAAAAAAAAAACTGCATGTCCTTAGAAGTCCAGAGACCTAGCTACTGTGGTGAAAGGGGGATTGTGGCTGTGAGGCAGAGCCTGTACTGAGTGGGCAAAGACCTACATTCAGGCAATTCAAAAATTAGACAAGTCCATTACTACATGCTGAAAAAAGTGTGCCATCATGTTTGGGCAATCCAAAAATTAGGACATACTGAAAACATTGTGCCATCAGTTTCAACTTCAGGCAGTCCAAAAAATTACACAAGTCCATTAGGACATGCTGTGAAAAGTGTGCTATCAAGTTCTGGCAATACAAAAATTAACCAAGTATGTGAGGAGGACATGCTAAATATTGTGCCATCTGTCGCAACTTCAGTCAGTGCAAAAATCAGATAAGTCCATTATTAGGACATGCTTAGAAAAGTGTGCCCTCAGATTCAGGTAATCCAAAAATTAGCAAACCACGTGAGAAAGACATGCTGAAAACATTGTGCCATCAGTCCCAGCTTCAGGCAGTCTAAAAATTACAGAAGTCTGTTAGGACATGCTGCGAAAAGTGTGTCTTCAGGCTCAGGCAATCCAAAAATTAGCAAAGCAAGTGAGGAAGACATGCTGAAAACATGTGCCATCAGTACCAACTTCAGGCGGTCCAAAAATTAGAGAAGTCTATTAGGGCACGATGCGAAAAGCATGCCATCGGGGTATCTTGACCATTAGAAAGAGGGATAGGGCAGACTGGATGGGCCATAAGGCCCTTATCTGCCGACATCTATGTATCTGGTTCAATCAATCCAAAAATTAGCAAAATCTGTTAGGACATGCTGAAAACATTGCGTCATCCGGTACAACAATTGTGTAGGCCACATATGGGCTTACTCGAGTACTGATTTTATTTTTCTGAAAAAACTGTGATCTTTCTACTCTACCAAGTAGTCATCTTTGAGGTCACTGTGAAATGTATTTGCTGCCTTCAGGTCATAGGTGTAACCAGTCAATGGAAGGTTTACTTTTAAGAATGTTAACTTTTTAACATTTTCTGGTAGTATGGTACCTAGATTGTGTATCTGTTACCACATTTCCTGCACAGCTAAAGAGTCGCTCTGAAAATACATTGGTTGGGGACAGACCATGTACGTCAAGGCTACCTGCACAAGTGCAGACCATACAGGCTCCTTGCTTTGCCAGTATTTAATGGGATCCTCATTCCAGTCAATACCTTTTTCTGCTAAACAGCAGTCAGCCATGGCCTGGGCAGAAGCAGTGACATATGGAGAAGGAAGGGCTGATTTTCAGGATGACAGCATTCAAGTGACCCAGAGGACTACTGGGTATAGAACGAATGGCAGCAGCTGACTGTTTTTTAGCCTAGCTGAGAAGAGAGCTGTGAAGATGCAGGAGGAATGGATGAGGGGACTGCATCTGTTGTCATGTTTTTTTTTTTTCAAAAGCAAATCTACGATGGTGCCAACTTCAAAAGTATTAGTAAAATCAACAATATTTCAGTGGGAAAAAAGCTTTTAAGGGACTTACAGTGAATGAGGCATGGATTAAGCTAACAAACATAGAATCTATGATCTAGAGGAAAAATATGTACCCATAAAAAAATAAATACAACAAAAAGGGTAGGATACCAAAATGGTTAAACAAATCCATTCGATTACAGATTAAAAAGAAAAAAAAGCTTTTCAAAAAACTTAAATCCAGCCAATTTACAGAGAATATCATAGTCTATACTAAATACAAAAAAACTCTAAAAATCTAAAATAACATGATTAAGAAAGCCAAAATGAAAATAGAATTCAAATTGGCACACGCTAAAGATGGTTACAAAGCACTTTTCTCCTATTTAAACAACAAAAAGGGAACTTCCAGAAAGGTTGGGCCACTTACGCATAATGGTAATATTGTACAGTCTGTACATATAGCCAACCTATTTAATTCTTACTTCTGTTCAGTCTTCTCAAATAAAGATTCTTATGCCCCCCAAGTTGGACTCAAAGCATGTCAAAATTCTAGTTATAGTGATAACATCACTGCTTCGGACATTATTCCATTTCTCAAATCTTAAAAAAAAAACTACTAGTCTAGGACCTGACCAAATCAGTGCTAGATTCCTTATTGAAACTGCTGAAGCAATATCAATTCCATTAAAAATAATATTTAATAGATCCTTACAGACAGCTGAAATTCCTGCACACTGGAAAACAGCATCTATAACCCCAATACATAAGAAAGGTAGTAGATCAAATGTTCAGAATTATCGTCCCATAAACCTTATATCGATCATTTGCAAAACTATGGAAAAGACAATAAAATCATTACTAGTGAAAGAAATGAGGGAATTAAATATAGATGACAACACACAGCATGGGTTCAGAGCTGGCCATTCCTGCACTACTGATTTGTTATCATTTTACAATAGTATTAGTCTGTATCTAGATAATAAACAACTGATGGATGTTATTCTGCTGGATTACAGCAAGGCCTTTGACAAAGTCCATCATGGTAATCTCATCAAAAAAATGGAAACTTTAGGATTTTCCTATAGTCTAGTTAAATAGATCAATGCATGGTTGACAAATAGAACCCAGAGAGTCACCATAAATAATTACGTTTCAAACCTTGGTGCAGTCACCAGTAGGGTTCCACATGGCTCGGTGCTTGGCCCCATCTTGTTCAACATACACATTAGTAAGATGCAAATAAGCAAAAAAAATTGGCTGTCCAAATTTGCGGACAACTCTAAGCTTGGGGGTTTGGTGGACAATACTCAAGATTCTGAATCGCTCAAATTAGATCTACAAAACATTGTAAAATGGGCGCTAGACAAAAAATGGAATTCAACACTGATAAATGTGTGGTTCTGCACTATGGGACACATAATCCAAAAAATAATTACTATATAAATAATAGTTTGATTAATTCTACTAACAAGGAAAGGGACCTGGGCATATTGGTCAATTCTGGACTACATTCACTGATCACTGTTTCAAAATAGCCAATACGACTAATGGGTTACTTAGACAAATACAGCACTCCTTTGTTACAAGAACTGAACAATGTCTGATACCTCTTTACATGGAATGCATCAGACCCCTCATTGATTATGGGTCTCCATTCTGGAGCCCTCATCTTAAGGGAGATATTGATCGACTTGAAAGGATTCAAAGTCGGGCAAACAGGATGGTCCCAAGACTACCAAACAGCACCTATCATGCCAGGCTACGGATTACAAACTTAAACTCACTGTAAAATGGAAGAATTAGAGGGGACCTACTTTTCGTCTATAAATTAATGAAAAATCCAGATCATATGAATAAGTGTGGACTTCATTCTACTGTGAGGCGAACTGTGCCTAGATGCCATACCAAACAACTCCTTGTCCCTCAAGTGAGAACCGACCTTAGACTAAACATCTTTTCATTTAGGGCTCCTAGACTATGGAACAAATTACCACAGGTATTGGTTGATTCGGTTAGTATTGATGCATTTAAGAAGGGTCTTGACAATCGGCTAACCCAGATACCTTTGTCTTAATTTGCTCACATTGTGTGGGGGAAAATTGAGATGGGCCACAGCCTTCTTTTTTCCTTTAAAACCTAGTAAACCTAGAATGATTTTCTCTCTCTCTGCAGTTCAGAAACACATTTGGGTCATACTGTGAGAGGTGTTTCATCTTGTACAATGGGTCTAGTACTGTTGCAATAATGTAATGTTCTGCCTTGAGCACTTCAGAGTCTCTCATCATCTCTGACTTTTTTAATCATTCTATGTACTATGCCTTTTTTATTCTGGGTGGCAAGTCCCTTTCAGTTGCACTAGACTCTCCCTACTGAAACTGGCTTCTTGTACCTTCCAATTCATCCCTGATTATATTCAGCTGAAATCTAAGAATCTTGATCAATGGGATTATTTGGCTGAGTGTGGCACTGAAGGAACTCACTTCCCTAGTAATTTTCTCAAAGGGTTGCAGTATCTTGATGAGAAGTTCTAAAACAGCCCACTGCTGAGGATTAATGTACACATCAGCATCCCCATGCTGTTCTCCAGTATATAGTGTCTTACAGCCTTTTTCTTCCCAAGTAATCACTGGAACACGTGAAAGGTAGAGTTCCACCTTGTTGCAACATCCTGGATGAGTGTATTAGGAGGCAGTCCATGTTCTTCTTGTATTACCTGAAGACGATGGCGTGCTTTGCAGGAGTGGCTGAAATGTGTGCATATTCTTTTTCCACACATGTGAGAGCCTTTATATCCCTGTCCGCTTCCATAAATGCATGCACAATCAAATTTAGGCATTGTGCAAAACACTGAATATGGACAAAGCCCCCATCAGACAACGCTTTCTTTATGTTTGAACCATTGTCAGCCACAATAAAACCTACAAAAAGCCCTTGTGATGTAAGCCAGTACTGTACTGTATCTCTCTATTGAGCTCATCCAGGATATTGGAAGCTGTGTGATCCTGCGGGAAATACTGGATGCGAAGGGAAGCCAGTTTCAAAGGGGAATTGTCAGTGTCACTACAGGGAGTAAACAATACCCACTGCGCAGTCAACAACATAAATGGTTCTGGCTTGCAGCTTGTCCATATGTCAGTAGTCAGATGGACAACCCCAGCATCTGCATCTTCTAAAGCATTTTTCAGTTTAGCACTTACTAAATCATACATCTGTGGTATTGCAACAGTCGAGAAATATTTCCTGGATGGAATATTGTAGCATGGTGACAGGTGATTCAAAAGCCTTTTGAACTCTACATTCTCCACAATTCTGTAAGGATGTAAGTCCAGTGCTACCATCTCCGAAATTAGTTTTGTTATAGCAATTGCCTCAGGATGAGTATGCTGGTACTTAACTTTATGTTCAATTGTTTCTGAAATCGTGAGCTGTATTCTAGCAGTTGAAGTTTTCAGATGGCCAACATTAGAAGTGCTGGATGAGGATAAGGGCAAAAGGGGTCTGTTTGTAGTACTTATTCTAGAAGAAGACTAAGAAAGAGTTGTCAGTACAACTGAAGCAGCAGCAGGGCTGCTGCTACTATCACTTGATATAATAGGTGCAGGTGTATCCTGACTTAACTCTGCCTGCATGTTGTCTTCTTTCTCTCTGACCAAAAAATCACGCCCGAGACGTAATGGGTGACATTTCCCTAAATGTCTTTTTAATGCTGAGATACCCAAAGCATCTTTTTTGCTTCCTCTGCTGATGGTCTTTTTATATATAGAGAGCAAACTGCTCTTAACTCATTATTGGCAGCCAGAGGAAAGTAAGACCACACATTAAATGTCACCTTTTTTGTTTTATTACCAGGCATACTATACTGTCGTCCTTTGTCACTTCCACTATGATGTTCTTTCTCAACACTGGGAAGCTGCTCATCATGGCATTTTTCTGTTTCACCATTATCATCATCCAACAGCTGTTCCAGGCCAGTAACGGAACTCAAATCTGAAAGCACTGCCCCCTGATCTGGTTTCTCTTGCACCACACTGACCGTGCCCAAACTGCCCATCTCATCATCCAAGTCCAAACCATCACAGTCACCCCGCGTCTGTGCAACTGCCACCTCTACATCATTCCTGCTTTCCATTTGTTTCTACTTTTCTCACTCCTTGTCTACTTCCTCCATTTCATAATCATTACTCTCATCAGAGATAGATTTCTTCTCCTCCTCCTCCTCCTCCTCCTCCTCCTCTGTTTCGTTTAAATAGGTACTGGTAGTACGGTACACATAGGTACCATAACTTGGCTTGCCACTCATTGTGGTGCCCACTACTCCTTTAGTTTTAATTAAAGTAGCTCTGGCCTTTCCTGTCTGTTTGGACAGCATTGTGGATGAACTATTACTGCTACTGGATGAAGTCCCAGCAACTGGTCTTTTACCAGTCAGACTGTGCAGTGTTGTTTGTGCCATACCTTTCCCAATTTCACCCACCGCCTTGCCCTGTCTGGTGCACATTTCCAGGGCTGCCTTTTTTTTTTTTTTTTAACAACACACAAAAATGCTTTTTCCAGTATTTTCTTTTTATTTAGTCCCCTCAGTTGTTCCCAAGTTCCTCAGCCCAGTATTACAGGCTCGGCCTCGCAGCTAGTGTCCTCCTTCCACCACAATAGCTAGGTTTATTTTTTAAATGGCACAGAAAAATGCTTTTCCTGTGGATATTTTCTTTTCATTTAGTCCTCTCATTTGTTTCCAAGTTCCTCTGCCCACTCAGTACAGGCTTGGCCTCACAGCCACACTCCCCTTTCCAACGCAGCACCTAGGAGGAGTTTTTTTTTTTTTTTTTTGAACACGCAAAAATGTTTTTTCCTTAATGTAGTTTCTTTATAGACCTCAGCTGTATCCAAGTTCCTCTGCCCTGCCAGGGCAGGCTTGCTCTCACAGCCACACACCACAGTAGCTAGCGTTACTACTATTTTTTTTTTCCAGTTTAAAAAATATATGCAGCTTTTTTCTTATGTTTATGTGGATTACTGTCTCAGTTCCTCTACCCTATCAGGGCAACCTCACAGGCTGCCACAGGCGCACACCCTCACTCGCCCACTTTAACAAGGTCATTACTGAAAAAAACAAACTTCACTGTATTATTTTTTTTAACTAGCAGATCAGAATCTGTCTAGTAACAGTTCAATCTGACCTTGTCCACACCAACTGAATCACTGCCTTATTCAAATCAAACCACCGCTGCTGTTGTTACTCAGTAATACAACTTCACTATTGTATTTTGTTTTCTTTCCTTTCAGCTTCTGGGATTTACTTTAGTTTACTTAGTAGTACTGTAGATTATAGATAGTAGTAGTACAACTTCACTGATGTATTTTTTATTTCTTTCTTTTCAACTTTTGGGATTTAGTTTACTTAGAAGTACTACAGGTAGTAGTAGTAGTACAACTTCATTGATGTATTTTTTATTTCTTTCTTTTCAACTTTTGGGATTTAGTTTACTTAGAAGTACTACAGGTAGTAGTAGTAGTACAACTTCATTGATGTATTTTTTTCTTTGTTTTTCTTTCTCTACTACTGTACATGAAAGTGAGACATCTAACCCCCTGCAGAAATATCCCTCGTTCAACCCACGATCTTTCTCTCCCCTCCCCAACCCCTTTCACATATATTTCTCCTTTTGTTGTTCTTCCTTATTTTATAGCCCCCGTTTGTTTAAGAAAGCACAGCATGAGCACACACAAAAAGTTATAACCACTCTCGTTTATTTTTTAGGCAACAACTCAAGAAAGAGTCCTCAACAAGTAGATAGAGAGCACAAGTCCATGCTTTCCGATCGTTGGCTTCAGAACAGCGCCTGACTGTCGGCAGTGCCATGCTACAGCTACAGAGCTTCCTTCCAGCTCTGAACACTTACAGTACCAGCCAACAGCCAGGACTGATGGGCAGTCTCCATTCAGCTATAGGCTGCCTGATCTGTCAGTCTGGCTGGATGAGCCAATCGCATACTCTGCCACTCGTTGCAGGGCTCCTGGTGTGCTTGTTCAAGAGCCGCTACTTAGCTCATTCCCTCCTGCTGTTCTGCTTCCTGTCTCCTCTACCCCCCAACCGAGCACTCCATGCCAGCTGGGCAGTCACCCACATGACCAGACAGTTTACCAACAGGTGACTGCTGGCTGGGCTCCAGATGATCACCGCCTAGCTCCCTCTAAAGGCTGCAGTGCACAGCAAAAATGTAACTTTTTTTTAAATTGCAGCTGCTGGATCCGGACTCGGTACAAATTGTGCCCTGGCTCTTATTGATCCGGGTCTGTCGGACCGCATCAGATCCAGGGGGGTTTCTGATTTACCGCAGGTCAGTCCACGCATCCCTAACCTCCACCAGCCATTGTTTGAATTATAATTGTAAAACAGAATAGAACTGGAGGTCTAATCACTGGGTGGTTTGGGAGTCTAGCATTTAGCCACTGAGCTGCTCCTTGACGTCACCTGTAAAATACTTTTTTATTTAGACATTTATAACAACCATAAAACTGGGACCATAATGCACTACAGCAGTGCCAGAAACGTGGCGGATGATACTGAGAGGAAAACATGAGAGAGATATTGCTCATACAGTGGAAAGGACTGGTGGATGATGAACAGAGAGTGTGCCAGATAATACAGGGTGCACTGTACTAGCTCCTACCACACTAAGGAAGGGGTAGGTGATAGGTCGCAGATAGGGGAAAAAGGGCATAAAGGGTGAAGGAGGTGGACACTAGCCTGTTTACGGAGGAGAAAGTCCTCAAAGAACTAGCATTGCTAAAGGCAGACAAGGCAATGGAGCCTGATAGGGTTCACCCCAGAGTTCTGGAGGAACTATCTGCACACCTGTCATCCCTGTTTAATCCATCACTGGAGACTGGGGAAATTCCAGGGGACTGAAGGAGGGTGGATGTCATCCCAATACACAAAAGTGAGAACAGGAAGGAGGCAGGAAACTACTGACCTGTAAGCCTAACCTATGTAGTGGACAAGGTCATGGAAACACTATTAAAAGAAAGGATTGGGGAATATCTAATAGCCAGTGGTTTGCAGGATCCAAGGCAGCATGGGTTCACAGGGGGTAGATCTTGCCAAACTAACCCCGAGTTCTTTGACTAGGTTACCGTGGAGGTTTGATTAGGGAGGTGCAGTGGATGTGGCCTACCTGAATTTCAGGAAGGCCTTTGACACTGTTCCACACAGAAGACTAGTAAACAAGCTGTGCAGCCTAGGGGTGGGCCCAAAGATAGTAATGTGGGTAAGAAGTTGGCTGGGTAACATAACACAGAGGTGGTGGTAAATGGAGTTCATTCAGAAGAGGGTAAGGTGACCAGAGGAGTGCCACAGAGGTCTGTACTGGGACCATTCCTTTTCAATGTCTTTATTAGTGACATCACTGGAGGGGAAAGATATGCCTGTTCGCAGATGAGACAAAAATCTGCAACACAGTGGACACACCGGAGGGTGGGGGGAATGGAAAAAAATGAGGGGAGATCTGAAAACTCTTGAAGATTGATCAATGGTCTGGCAACTGGGCTTCAATTCCAAAAAGTGCAAAATTATGCACATGGGGCACAGAAACCCAAGGGCAACTTATCAGTTGGGGGGAGGTGTTATCAACCACAAAGCAGGAAAGGGATCAGTTAGGGGGGAGGTGTTATCAATCACAAAGCAGGAAAGGGATCTGGGGGTTATCATCACTGATGACCTGAAGGTAGAAAAGCAGTGTGATAAGGCAGTGGGAAAGGCAAATGAAATGCTAGGGTGCATAGGGAGGGGTATCAAGAGCAGAAAGAGGGAGGTAGTGTTACCCCTATACAGATTAATGGTGAGGCCCCACCTGGAGTACTGTGTCCAATTCTGGAGGCCCCATCTCAGGAAAGACATAGATTGGGTGGAGCCAGTACAGAGGAGGGCAACGAAAATGGTGCATGGCCTGCATCAGAAGCCCTATGAAGAAAGACTCAGGGAATTAAAAATATATTCTCTGGAGGAAAGGAGAGAAAGGGGAGACATGATAGAAACATTCTCAATAAGGTACAGGGGGTAATATATTGCGCAGAAAAAGTTGTCCACGGACAAGGAGGCAAGGTATGAAGCTGGAAGGGGGGAGACTTAGAGGAGATGTGAGGAAATACTTCTTCATGGGAAGGGTGGTGGTCAGCTGGAACAGTCTCCCAGCAGAGGTGGTGTGTACAGAAACAGTGACAGGTTTCAAACACGCATGGAATAGGCACAAGGGGACCTTAGTAAGAGGGTGGGGGTATGGCCGAGGATCAACTAGGGTCTGTGGTAGCTCAAAAGGCAGGGACTTAGGGCAGACTAGGTGGGCCACGAGGTCCTTTTCTGCTGACAGCTTCTATGTTATCAATGGAGGGAATATGGCTGGGAAATCCATTAGTATTTTGACATCCATCTGACCACAGCTAAATTTAGCACTACCGATGATGCCTCCTGCTGAAGAGGCTGCGGCCACAGAAATGCTACCGGTATGCGCCCAGGACGGCGACACTATTACAGCGAAAACGTCGATGCTGACAACATCGACATATTCACCGTAACAGTCTACCTGAGACCCTGGCACACTCTCTCCCGGTCCTGCACCCCCTCCCATATCCAACTGTAACTCGGAGTTAGAATGATAGAGATCGGGGAGGTGCAGGGGCCTCTGGGTTGTTCGGGGGGGGGGGCAAAGTCCCCCGACGAAAGGATGACCATGGTCTCAAGTCAGATTTATGTCAACCGCAAGTTGTGGTTGACATAAATATCCGTCACTGTGATGGCGGTTGACAACTTAGTTGTCGAACTGGCATCGTAGAGCCATTGCTACTTATTCTCTTGCACCAAGTTAATGCCATTTTGCCAATCTGTAGAACAAGTACTCCAAGATCTCATACCTGAACTGGGCCCCCTCATCCATGAAATGGCATTACCCCTACATTACTCAACAGATGTGAAAAACAAGCACCACATTTGGCTTCAACATACCCTACCAATACAAACTCAATGGGAGGACATAATTACTGACATTTATAAGCTAGAAAAAAAATGACAGCACAGCTATAAAATAGACTGCCTAGCCTTCAAAACAGATGGAACAACTGGCTTCTCTACATCTTGGAACATAGGACTGCTACAGTCCCATAACTTGCATACCAAACACATAGGTAGAGGCTGTGGACCATGTATGGCTGACCAAACTGGACAGTTTTGTTAATATCACTACCTCCCCAACCCAATTTATGCCCAACCTACCTACTGACATACCTCTTCCCTCAGCACAGCACTATTCCTTGGAATTTCCCTTTAATAAACACTGCTGAATCTATTCCTATGTGACGCAAATATTGCTGTACTTAAATGTATAAGATGTAACACTAAAAACTACAGAGCAACTGATGACAGAGCCACATTAATGTAGGCCCGATTTTTACTGTCTATGCTGTTCAGTTTAGATGAGTGAAGATGACATCTTCCAGCTCTGCCCCACTCTGTGGTACAGATGGCAGCTCACCAACAAATGAATATGAGCTGACTACTTGTGACCGACAGATAACCCCCCCTTCGGGACAGAGTACTGAGGTACAATAAGTTGATGGTAAAAATTGTATTGATGTGGTATCAATGTCAACTATGTGATAGAAAAATGTATTCTCTGCAGACAGTGACTGAATGACACCAGATGCTATGGTGCTGGTGCTTATTGAGGGATCAAGTAAACACTTTTTTTTTTTTTGACAACCCTGTTTATTCTCCTCTGGACCAGGGCATCTCTCTGGAGTGCCCACATGACCTGTGCCTCTACTCCTGGCCTGAAACCTCCCCCCCCCCACCAGTCTCTCACTCCCCCCCAGGACACAGACTCATTTGGCCCACCCTTGTGGCCTTCCTGAGATTAGAGGGATGGCTGTGGGCTGGTGTGGGGGACCCAATGAGGGTAGGTCCAGCAGTGGGATGTAGGCATTGGTCCCTGGGGTTCCCTTCACCTCCTCTAATCCACTGGGGCTTTTCCTTCGTGCACCCATTACCTTGAGGTTCCAGAAGCAGTAGCGTATGCGCATGGAGGTGCATATGTGCACTGCAGCTCCAGTCCACAGCCTCGTCCGCCCTCCCTGGCCTACCACCAGAGCTCCTTTGGACGTGTCACTACCACCTAACCTCCTCCAGGAGGCAGCCAGACCCTGAGGAGCCCCTCAGATCCCTCCTCGAGGGTGAGAGCTGCCAAGCAGCGGCTCAATCAGTGCCTCACCCTCCCCTCCAGCCAACTCCTGACAACCAGAGTCCATTCTCGAACTCGGGTCGCCAGGGTGGCACGAGGTATGGCGTCCAGTGCCCAACCTTTAGTGCCACCGGACTAGCAAGTAAAAACCTATTGGTTTCAGCAGAGGCCACAGTTTAGTTTCAGTTCTCAAGACTCAAAATTGTTTCTTTAACTTGTGAGGAAATGTTTGGCAATGTGTTATGATTCTAGCAGTGTAACTTGTATGTTAAAAGACTGCCAACAGTTTATGAAAAATTACTTTTAAATATTGCGGTAGTACAAGATAAACTTTTCGATACATATTGGCTACTGTTTTTCTTTTTTATAGATGTGTAGTGATGTGTCTGTAAGTAGCTTTTGGGGGGGAAGAAAATGGGATTCAGTATCTGACAATGCATTTATAGAGCAGTCAGGTGATGTCTCAGCTAATTACATTTCTATTTTTTCCTTGCCATTTTATGAACTATTATAATGCACTTCACAGGGAGTAAGGACACTCTGCCTTCAGCCTCATGCTTTACTTCACTCCTGAGGCATGCGTGTAATGCACACCTTGTAGTGGCTTATTGCTTATTTATACTGTAGTGCTGGCCTCTACCGCACTAGGTTATTTTTTTGAAAATTGATAACTGGGAAAGGCACACTGAGTCAAGGCTCATTTCCAGGTATGACCCAGAGGAGGGGAATAGGGTTACAATCAATCAAATACAGAAGTATGGATGTATAACACAAACATAAAATGCCAACAAAGGTAGTGCACCATGGTATTAGTGCAAAAATAAGAACAACAGATAGCTGAAGCTATGAGCCGTGCCACAGTCCAAGGTAAAAGGCACAACTGAGCCAACCTGGTGGCGAGGTGGGCAAAGGCACTCATGCCTCACCTGCCGTCATGCTGGCGACTTATGTTTGGGAATGACCCTGGGCTGCACGGGGGTTGGCTGGGGGGGGGAAAGAGAGGATTGAGCATCCTAGTAGATCCTCTTCTCCTCTGGGGAGGGAAGGCAGACTGCTCCACCACCACAACACCACCTAGATGACCATGGGTAGCAATGTGGTCTTGAGCGACAGTTCCAGGTTGGGGACATTCCCTGACAGAAGACATAACCACATCCTCTGACATGCACTCATCCAGCTGTCACCTCCGCAGAGTGTCTGTGGGTTGGGGACCAAAGAACATGGAAAATCACAACCAGTGGCAGGATGCCACCCTGTGGAGCCTTGCAGACCCCACACTGCCTGTTGGGCACAGGGACCACTGATCTCAGCATGGCATCAGAAGTGGGCTTGCCACAGGTGGCAATCTGTGGAGCACTTGGTGGACCCCCAGGTAAGTTCCAGGGATGGCAGGTGATGGGATTGGGGGAGCCACGAGGGCCGAAGAGGGCACTCCAGTGGAGGGGGATGAAAAAAAAGGCACAACTGAAGGCTAACATGCTGCATATAAAATTGTTTTCTCTTTTGAATTATAAACACTTGCCATTCCAGTGCTCTAACTAAGAGTCTAAAGCACAGAGAAGTTACATGACTTGCTCAAGACCACACGGTAGTAAGTCAGTGGTTTTGAGTAGTTTTAAAATCTGTGATCTCTTGTCTTGCAGTTTGATTTTTTAACCAACAGTAAACACTGCCTTCTTATCACATTATTTAATGCTGCACATTACTTTTATGAGTTCAATCACTGAGTACTCACAAACCTATAATTATTTTGTTTCTTTATTAATACTTAAATAGCAATACTCTAAAACAGAATTAAAACATTTTATCTAATGCATTATAGTTATTATAGATAAACAGACCATCAGGCACTAAAAGTGAAATCCATACAACACACAAAACATCAAAAACTAAAGGAAGAAACCCAACAGTAAGATTACAGAGAACTTAAAGAGCTGCTGATGCTGCAAGGAAAACTTTGAAAAACATCATATCTAGGTACAATTCAGCTTGTATTTCATATATATCCTAAATACTTCTCTTCCCCATTATTTGTTTACTGCGGTAATGTGCATGAAAACAGGACCTTTATAACCTGGAGCACATCTGCCTTTATAGCGTACTACCTTCTTTAAGTCATAATCCTCTATTGTGACATCACAGACTGTTGCCATGGGGGTTCATTGTGATGTCACAAGCAGAGCAGTATGACCTCAGGTTGGGAATAGGCAACAGGAACAGATAAACTCTCCAGGAGCAAAGATCCTGTTTTCATGCAAATAACCTCAGTAATAAATAATGGAGAGGAGAAATGCAGAACTAATGTGAAATAGCAGCTGAACTGTGTCTAAACATTATGTTTTGTTTATATTCTCCTGAAGGCGTCAGCTGCTCTTTAAATGATAATAGTCAGAATGATATAATACAAGCACAGATGGGATTCTGACTGGTATTATGGACTGTTTTTGCATAATAAGGGAAATTAAAATTGGGTGACAAAATTCAGTTAGATGGAGTATACAGAGCAAAAACTGGCTGACACTGGAAATTAAACACCAAGGCCAAAGGAGAAGGTGTGTAATCACTCATGGATGATGGCTACTGGGAGCATACCCCACCCAACTGAAAGTTAATATTATTATATGACTAGGGAGCAGTATTGAGTCTTTACATATATCTTTATTGAGTAACATTTAAGTGTTTGTGGTAAACAGTGTAACACGCTGCTACCCTCAAGCATCCCACCTCACTGCCTCAGCTCCTCCTCCTCCTCTCCTACCCCCCCATTACTGGGTACAAGATGAATCTGTCTCCTGTTCCTTTTCACCCCCCCCCATTCTTCCTCCTTTGCTATTTCCCATCTACCACATACCAAATGCAATGCCCTCCCTATTTCTCCCCTCCTCCCTCTCCCACACCACGCCCTCACCACCACTCTTCTTTCTCTTTTCCCCACTAACCCACTCCTAACAAAGCTTCACCGAGCCGCCTATGACTTGTACTGTATAATTAACTCACAACACAATTCCTTGACAATGCCTTTGGCTGCTATTATTGTAACCTTACTTGTCTTTTTTTTTTTGTAAGTTTCCATTGTAATGATTATGTTAATGTTTTGTACCTTACTGCCTTGACGTGGAACCTTTGTAAAAGAGCCCTCGGCACAAAGGTGTCATCCGAAATACAGATAAATAAATAAATGCTAATGTGTAGGATTGCCTTTGATGATGTTGCTGCGCCCCCACTCACTCACATTACCTTTTGCTCTGACTGACAAGATCAGCAGCGTTTTTAAAACCTTCTTAGACACCTTGTGTTTCTTGTGAATCTAGAGAATTTGAATTCTTCCATATACAGTATTCACTCCTGTACTATTTTTATTTTGCTTAGTTTAATCTGCTGCCTATTTAGCCCTCTTTTATTCAGAATATTTATACACATACTTAAAGTTTGACAGCAGAATCCTGGTAAAACCTGGAAATAAGACTAGCAATTACCAGTGTGATTTTGGCATTTTAAATCTTGTGAATAGAATGTCATTACATCAACCACTATGGCATTTTGTACAGTAGATCGTAACTGTCAGACAACATATTCAGCTTGCCATGTGTGGAGCTGGACAGTATGTAAGCAACAGGATGCAATTATGTTATATGATAAATGCACGCCCAGGTGCACTGCAAGGCATGAGGCATTTAGGCCAGTGCCTCATACAGCTGGAATTGCCTTTATCACGTAACTACCTACACCCTGACAAGTCTTATTGTGCTTATAAAATGGGGAAATCGAGATAGGCAGAGGCCACTGGGCAGACTGTGTGGGCCAAGCAGTCCTTTGCTGCTGATAAATGCTATGTTTCTATATCTTCAAAAAACAAAACAAAAAAAGCAAACTTTTTCAATTTAAAAACATTTTTTTCTTTTGCTAAACGTTACTAGTAAAAAGTAGTCCATCCTCACATGTCTTTCATCTGCATTTCCATAAGTTCAGTAGATGGAAGGTTTATCATCGAATGGAGGAATTTAAACTTCTGCAGAAGACTACTGGCAGAATATTCACCTCTTCCCCAGAGAAACACACACACCAGAAGGCCTCAGTGATGCCAGAGATTCCATTTTATCTGGGCAGGGGTAAGCAGCAAAAATGTCGCTGGTAGGCAGGTATGGAAAGGAAGGGTATTACTGGTACTCAAGAAAGAAGCTCAGAAAAGTAAAGCTATGAGTAGTACTTCATTCTTTTAACTGGTGTTATGTGTTTTTAAAAGGGGATTATAATGGGGAAGAACTATTAATTTTTTAAGATTTTGAGTGACTTTCCTCATTAGGGCTTAGATGACTAGTTTAGTGGGAGTAAAGGTGGTAGCCATGTTTTTAATGGAAGTTAGGAACTTTTTACAAAAGGCACAAATACGTCAGTGTGCTGTGTCTTGATTATCAATACTTTTTATGATTAGGTATGCACAAGTTACACAAAGTGAATATGTTGGTATGATAGTGGATTCTAAGAAGTGTGTCACTATCAGTCCAATGCAAAGCAATCTGCAAGGGGCTTGACAGTGTCAGATCAATCATCAGCCAGGCCGATCATGGCACTCTTCTGGGCTTGCTGAGTAGAAACCACAAGAAATTCAAAGAACAGAGCTGCCCAAATCATCGGGTGGTACATTCCTTTGATCTGTATAACACCACTCAGTAAGCGCAGCTGGCCAGCTTCATGATCAGCCTGCAGCACCCCCCAACATAACATAAAAGCAATGCCTGCCACCCAGTGCCAAGTATCTCTCCCACCTCCCACTGCTACCCCCTTCCCTCTTCATTTTCTGACACCAGCATGTGCAATCCCCAGTGCTAGGTCCCCTCATCCCACTCAGTTTCACTATGTGACACCGAGAAGCCCACCCCCTGGTGCCACCAAACATAATAATGACACTGGGGTGCCCATTGCCCAGTGTCGGTATTGAAATAAAGAACACTGTCCCTCATAGTCATTTATGTTTTCAGTTTTTAAATTCCTGTAATGCCACCCCTCTGCCAAGCATCCCTCCTACTTCCATGTCACTTGCCACATTCATAGAGTTTAAACTGACACTGGGGTGCCTAATCCCCCATGGCTGTACCTTAAATAAAGAAAACCAGCCTTCATAGTCCTGTTTATTTTTATACACCCTGTAAAAAAAGAAATCGATTTTTCATACATCCTTCAAAGAAGAAAACAGTCCATCGATGTCTGTTTCTACTGCCTCCTGTGCCATCTTCCCAACCCAACCTCCCACTCAGCACCCACCACCCACACTCCCATCCCTTAATTACCTACTGGGGGTCCAACTATAATCCTCTCTGGACCTGAAACATCACTCTTGAGTGCCAGACCAGGCACTGAGGAAATCAGGTATGCAGTTTAATGTATTTCAATGTGTTTTGAACGTGTACTCATAACGTGGTCATTTTTATGTTTGCTTGTGCACATGCGCAAGAAACATGTTGCGGTAACTTGCTGCAAAAGCAGGTTGTGGAGGTGAAGCACTGTTGTGGCCAGTGCTGCCACTGCATTTTGGGGCTTGTGTGTTGGGCACCAATAAAGGAGGATGCTGCTCATGACAGTAGTTTTTAAAGTGTGCCACTACCTTGAAAGAAAATAGCCACACCAGTCTGGGAGCACCTCGTCATAGCAGCAGCAGCCTGTCATTTCGGGTATGCAGTTTGCTGACAGAAGCTGATGCTGCGATGGCAGAGCAACTCCCCAACAGTCTTTCTTTGCCGGCGGGAGCCCTCCCCATCCGCATAATGCCACTCTCAGTTGTTTGTGTGTCAAGGGGTGATCAGTCCCCTCATCTCTTGCCCCTCTGCTCCGTATGTGCTGACAGGGGTGCCCAATCCCCCATCGGCTACAGCCCCCTCACAAAAAACACTCAGGTGGCACGCTGGGAGCCCACCCCAGCATGACAAATGTCCCTGTGAAAAGAAAAAAAAAAACTTTCCCGCGATGGTTTTTTTTTTTGGTTTTTTAAACCTGTAAAACAGAAAACGGTCCCTCGTTGAGTCCAGTGGCCCATCCCCCAATACACCCCGCCTCCCCACACCCACCTCCGGAGCCCAGTGCAATGATCTTCAGTGGACCGGGAACACGTCTGCACTCTTCAAAGCCGACCGTGAACTGAAGAAATGCCGGTAAACTATATAATGGCATAAAAAGGGGTTTCTCAACTTTGGTGCATATCTTGAGCATTTTTTGGGAATTTTGGCACCAAATTTTCAACATGGGGTTACTGGGACCCCTCCTCATGAATTTAGTCACTGTCATGGCGTTATTCGGTCCTGAAAGGTGATTTCGTGGTCACTGTGCGGAATCACCTTTCGGGTTCGATATCAAAAGTAACAGTGCCACTGTTCATGAGGTGGGCTCTCAAAAAGCCTATGTTGCAAATTTGGTGAAAAAATCCAAAAAAATAACATATAAGTGTGCATTGCGCAGTTTCCACGTACGCTCGTAACTTCACGAATTTGTAATATTTTCACTCCAGATTTTCAACACTGCCATTTTTCCACACCTCCTTATGAACAGTACCAGCTGTCATTTTATATATCCTGGCCAAAATGTGTTTTCGCACTTCCAGCGCAAAATAGCGTGGTCACTGTGGGAAAACAGTTTTCGGGATAGATTGGGAAAATGACAGTGTCACTGTTCATGAGCAGAGATCCTAAAATGCCCATGTTGAAAATTTGGTGATGAAAGTCCATAAAATGACTGTGTTACAAGTGTGTGTTGCGCAGTTTCCACGCACCCTTGTAACTTCACAAATTTGTAATATTTTCACACCAGATTTTCAACACTACCATTTTTTCACACCTCCTTATGAACAGTACAGCTGTCATTTTTTCACATCCTGGCCGAAATGTGTTTTCGCACTTCCGGTGCAGAATAGCGCGGTGTCGGTGGGAAATCAGTGTTTGGGACAGATTAAGATTGAGCGAGTGAGAGAGGGGGAGTGAGCGAGCTCAACTGAGCTCTGTCGGGACTGCTGCGGAATTCTTTGTGGGCAGAAAAAAGCACCAATGCAGGCAGGAATCCAGTACAAAGGGCAGCCTGTAGCACTGGGAGAAACAAAACGAGCGAGTGAGGGAGGGGGAGTGAACGAACTCAACGGAGCTCTGTTGGGACTGCTGCAGATTTCTTTGTGGGCAGAAAAAGTCATCAGTGCAGGCAGGGGCCTAGTACAAAAGGGCAACCTGCAGCACAGGGAGAAACTTAACGAGTGAGTGAGAGAGGGGGAGCGAGCGAGGTTAATGGAGCTCTAGTGGGACTTCTGCAGATTTCTTTGAGGGCAGAAAAAAGTGCCAAAGCAGGCAGGAGCCCAGAACAAAAGGGCAGTCTGCAGTGCTGGGAGAAACGGAATGAGCAAGTGAGAGAGAGGGACTGAGCAAGCTCAGTGGAGCTCTGTCGGGACTGCTGTGGATTCTTTGTGGGCAGAAAAAGGTGCCAATGCAGGTAGGAGCCGAGTACAAAAGGGCAGCCTGCAGCGCCGGGAGAAACAGAACGAGTGACTGAGAGAGGGGGAGTGAGCGAGCTCAACGGAGCTCTGCTGGGACTTTAGAGTTGCTCACCTTCCTGCCCAGGGTCCTCTGTGGTCCAATAATACAGCAGGGTCTCTGGGGTGGCGACAAAGCAATGATTGGATACTTTTAGGATTTGCTGTAATAATACAGATTTAGTTGTTCTGTTTATTTCTCTAACTGAGCTATACTGTTATGATTGCTGTAATAATACATATTTATCTGTTCTGTTTATTTCTCTAACTGAGCTGAGTAATACTTGGCGTGCAATAGGATTTCTAACTGGGCTAAGAGAAACTATTTGAGAGCTGAGAACAAAAAGTATGGTAGCTGAGGGGTGAAAAATGGACAAGGAGGCTTTAGGATTGCTACAGTAATACTGTATCTAACGGATGAGATGAGAATGAATTAACCCGGTCGGCAAGGGGCAGTAGGGATGTGTGTGTGTGGGGAGGAGGAGGGAGAATAGGAATTTGAGTAAATAGGCCCTAACAGTTGTAGTAGGGTACAGAACCTGGGAGTAAGAGCCCGTAACATAAGATGGGGGCCAAAATGGGGCAGGTGCCACATGCCAATAGGGTGGGCATGTTTGGAAGGGTGGTGGGGTGTACAGGGTGTGGGTCCTCCATGATCCTGGACTGGGCTTGGAGGATGGTGGGGTGTATAATCTGTAGACGACTGGCTAGTTTGAGGGAGGAACTCTGGAGGTTAGGGAGGAGTCTAAGTGGCAGGGCAGATGAGTCTGGTAGGCATCCTGGCTGGGGGAGATGGAGGATGGCATGAGGGACGAAGGAAGTAACAACTAGGGACTGAAACTGACTCCAGTATCAGAGGCACTAGCAGAAAAGAAAGGAGAAGGAAGTGTGTGCCCGAGGCGAGGGGGAGGCCTTCTGATGGGGAGGAAGAGACCACAAGGAGTACCAGGGGAGAGAGCAGATGGCTGTGGGTAGGGAGAGACCAGGGGTGGCACGGAGGGGAACAAGTGGGAGTGGGGAACCGATAGGGGGAAGATATGTAGGAGGGGTATTGACTAGGAATAGATTTGAGTCTCTGCTATGGGGGGGGGAGAAGGAACATACTGAAGGGGAGAGAACAAGAGGGGCATGAGAGGGATGGCAACAGGTAGGGAAAGAGGTGGCAAGGGTAGAAGGGGGGCTAGTAAGGAAGGAGGGGTGGTGACTAGAGGAGAGAAGGCTACAGGAAGGGGGAAGGATGGGTGGGGCATCACTATCGGAGCAGAAGGGAATGGGGCCTCTAAGTCGACAACAGTGGGAAGAGGAAAGGGGTTGGAAATCAGCAGGGGAGGTCGACGTGGGAAGCCCAGTAGGAAGTAGTCAGGCTGGGAAGGGGTTCAAGGGGGATGGGAGGAATAAGGCAGAAGTAGGGGGTACAGATACAGAAGTCACAGAGGGTGCAGCTGGTGGGGGCAAGGGGTAGGGAAGAACAAATACTGGGGTGGTGGGAGGGGCATTAGAAGGGTAAGGGATGGGAAGGTACTCATCCTGGGGTTTCATACTGAAAGGGGTGAGATGGGGCGGAAGGGGGAAAGGCACAGCCACATTTGGGTTGAAGCTATCCCCAGGTTGACTGCAGGAGGGGCAGGGCAGGCACTGCTCAAGTGTGCAGTGAGGGAGAGGAAGAAACCTCATTTAGTGTTGCATGTGGGTACAAACGACTTGGCAGGGGAGACTGTGGAAGTAGTGAGGGGGAGGTTCAAGTAGTTGGGCAGTCAGGCAGTGTGAGGGGGTTGGGGAGTCTGTGGTATTCTTGGAGGTACTCCCGGTACCATGTGCAAGCATGGGGAGGAAGGGTAGGATTGAGGAGTTCAATGAGTGACTAAGGGATTGGTGCCACACCAAAAATTATGGGTTAGTGACTAACTGGGGTAGGGTCTGGGGGAATAGTGACTTGTACGCGGGAGACAGGGTACACTTGAGCAGGGAAGGGAGTATTAAAGGCAGGATTAGAGGGGTTTATCTCTACTAAGGTGGATTTAAACTAGTGAGGGGGGGTGGCCAAAAGACTGAGGTTGGCAGAAAGGTCCAGACAGGGGAGCCTAATGAGCTCAGCCCCCCCTAGATATAGGTAAAGGCGGAGGAATAGTAACCCTGGGAGGGGGCGGAAAGGGTGGTCTGAGTGTAATACAGAAGGCTCCACCACCCAGTAAGGATAAGGAGGAGAAAGGATGCAGCCTACCGGGAGGAGGGACACAGGCCAAAGAGAAGAGTGAGGAGAACGAGTGGTACGGGTTGAAGGTGATCTGACTAAATGGATAGAGAACTGGTTACAGGGGAGGGTGCAGAGGGTGGTGGTGGGCTTCTCGGCACCCAGAGCACTGACAAGCGGGATGCCGCAGGGGTCAGTGCTGGACCTGGTGCTATTTGGGCTCTTTATCTCTGATACAGCACACAGAGTGGGAAGCAGGGTTGGTCTGTTCGCACATTATACCAAATTGGGGGCAGTGATGGACGAAGAGGATGGATGGGAAAAACTGCAGGGGGACCTAACCAAACTAGAGATATGGTCAGTGGAGTGGCAGCTAGGATTCAATGCAAAGAAGTGTAAGGTGATGCACTTCAGGGCTAAGAACCAGAAGAGGGACTACTGGTTGGGGATCACAGAGGAGGAGGAGGAGAAGGACCTAGGGGTGTTGGTAACTGGGAGCATGAACAACTCGGCCCAATGCAGGAGAGCAGCAGCGAAGGCAAACAGGATGCTGGGGTGCATCGCAAGGGGATGTGATCCTACCTCTCTACAGATCATTGGTCACACCACACCTAGAGTACTGTGTGCAGTACTGGAGGCCATACCGGAAAGGAGGTATAAAGTTACTGGAGGGGGTGCAAAGGAGGACAACAAAAATGTTAAAGGGGATGGAAGGAAAGGAATGTGAAGTTAGGCTGAAGGAGCTGAACATGTACACACTGGAGGAGAGGAGGGATAGAGGAGATATGATTGGCATTTAAATACCTGAGGGGGTAAATAAACCTAGCACCGAGGAGGTGTTTAAACTGAGGAGTGGAAGAGAGAAGAGGGGCAAGGACTAAGGTTGGAAGGGGGGCATTTCAAGAGGGGAAATGAGGAGGCACTACTTCTCTGAGAGGGGTGTGTCTAGTTGGAATGTGCTGCCAGAGGGGGGTGGTAACATGTAGGACAGTCAATAGCTTTAAGGAGCAGTGGGATAAAGCAAGAGGAAGAGTTGGGTGGCAGGGGCTGGGACAAGCAAGGGAGGAACTGAGGGGGAGGAAGGTGGGGCAGCTGCAATCTAGGGTGCTAGTTGCACACTCGGGCAGACTTACATGGACCAATTAGTGTGCTCTGCTGGCAGATTCATATGTTCGTATGTATGTACATATGTAAAATCACAGTGACTCTGTTCATGAGCAGAGGTCCTAAAATGCCTATGTTGAACATTTGGTGACAAATGTCCATAAAATGACTGTTACAAGCGTGTGTTGTGCAGTTTCCACACACCCTCATAACTTAGCAAATCTGTAGTATTTTCACTCCAGATTTTCAACATTGGCATTTTTCAGACCACCTTATGAACAGTACAGCTGTCATTTTTCACATCCTGCCTGAAACATGCGTTTACACATCTGGTGCAGAATACCGCGGTTGCTGTGGAAGATCAATGTTTGGGACAGATTAAGAAAATCATAGTGACAGTTTTCATGAGCAGAGGTCACAGAATGTCTATGTTGAGAATTTGGTGAAATAATTCCACTAAATGACTCTGTTACATGCATGCATTGCACAGTTTCCACGTATGCCCGGAAGTTTGAGCATTTTTAATATTTTCACTACAGATTTTCAATATTGTCATCTCTTCACACCTCCCTATGAATGGAACAGCTGTCATTCTCCACATCCTGCCCGATCTGCATTTTCAACATCTGGTGCACAATGGCACAATCACTGTGAAAACTCAAATTTTGGGACACATTGACACAATCACAGTGCCACAATTCATGAGAAGAGGTCCCAAATGCGTTCATGAGGTGGGGGCCACAAAATGGCCATGTTGAAAATTTGTACTGCAACTACCCGGGGCATTACAGTTTCTAACCATAACATCCCACCCTGTACAGACTGACAGGCATCAGGGGTGTACCTTTGGATTGCTGACTGTAATGCTCATGACATTCCACCCCCAACCCCCACAGCCACTGACAGGCACTGAGCTGTGCCTTGGACTCTTCGGCCCTAGAGTTCACCCCATTCTATACTGCACCCATTTCAGCGTATGTCCTTATGGAGTGCAGGGACTGTAAAGCCAAACACCCCAAGGCACACCTCAACACTTGTCAGTGTCTGCAGGATAGGGTGAGGTGAAATGGCATGAACATTATGGGTGACAACCCAAACACATACCCCAATGCCTGTCCATCTCTACAGGGTGGAGGTGGGGTTTGGCCTGAAGTTCAAAACTTCACTGCCATTCCTACTCTGCATCTGTCTAACTCCTGCATTTCCAGTGCTAATACCAGCAAGCAAACATTCAACATTGACAAATGCTTGTTTACTAATTGTCCCCCAAATTTTCAACATGGTCTTTTTTGGGACCCCACCTCATGAATAAGGGCAGTGAAATTCTTCAAATCTGCCCAAAGGATGATTTCGCAGTCACTCAAGAAAATCCACTTTTGGGCAGGATTTGAAAATGTTCACGTACCAGGTTCATGAGGGGAGGTCATAAAAAGATTATGTTAAAAAATTTGGAGACAAAATAGTAAAAAAAACAACAAAGTTGTGAAGGTACACGGAAAATTTTCAATGCTCGCTTGTAACTTGGGTAATTTTCAATATTTTTGACTCCACATTTTCAACATAGCCAGTTTTTCACACCATTTCATGAATGTGACAGGTGGTGTTTTTCAAATCCAGGCCAAAATGTGGTTTCACACTTGTGACACGAAATGAAATTAATGTTTTGGTGATTATTTTATAAATGACACCTGTCATGTTCAGACGGAGGGGTCATAAAACGACTATGCTGAAAACTGTGGGTCAAAATGTGAAAAAAAAAAAAGTTATGAAGAAACACTGATTTGTTTCAATGTTGCGTATAACATTATTTGTGCAGATTTTGTCCCCTAATGTAAAAACATGACCCTTGCATTAACCCCCCACCTGAATATAACATTTCATTTTTCGAATCCCCTTCAAAACTTGGTTTCACAGGCACATTGCAAAATCATCTTCTAGATGGGATTTAAAAACTTCCACCTGTCAGGTCATAAAACTTCCACGTGTCAGGTTATAAAAATACTGTTGGAAATTTAGGGTCAAAATGTGGGAGCCTACTAAAAATTAGATATCGTCTCTCAGCTAGCCTGTTCTGGATAAATACAGTCTACATATGTATAAAAGCAGGACACCACTGAAAATGAGATACTGCATCTCATCTGTTCTATCCTGGGTATTTAGTTAAAATGTATAAAACAGGACCCCGCTGAGCTGTGCATCTATGCTGCTCTACCTGGGAAAAATGCATTGCAAATGCTGGACCCCATTGAAAATGTAACTTGCCTTTCTGCTGGACTATCCTGGGTAAATACATTATAAATATGGGTAAAAGCATGGCCCCACTGAAAATGAGATATTGCATCTGAACTCTGCTATCCTGGGTAAATACAGTACAAAAATGTGTCAATGCAGGACCCCATTGAATATGAGATACAGCACCTCAGTTGGGATATGCTGAGTAAATATATTGCAGAACTGTGTAACAACAGGACCCTACAGCAGAGCCCCACTGAAAAAGAGATGTTGCATCTAAAGTGATCTGACCAAGAAAAATACATTATAAAAGCAGGACAATACTAAAAACGAGATATTGCATCTCACCTCTACTATCCTGGATAAATGCAGTATAAAACTATAAAAAGGACCCAACTGCAAATGACATATCACATCTCATCTGTTCTATCTTGGGTAAATATATAGTAAAACTGTGTACAAGCAAGACCCAATACAACAGCAATGCGAACGGCAAACATTTAGTATTGACAAATGCCTGTTTTAACCAGTAGTAAGTACTTTGATACTGCACACTCATGCTGCTAACAATCAGGACATAGTAAGTTTCCGACCCATTTCATAAATAACATTTAGGCAGCCACTGGAAAATACTGCTTGTTGTAAATATTATAAAAACTGAAATCAGTTACAAGGCAATTTTATTTTCTGAGGACGTTCTCTAGATGCTCAGGAAATGTCCTAGCTGGCACGTACTTGTTGGTTGACAGAAGCACTGTGCAAGACTGAAACAGACAGGGTGATGGCATTGGTGGGGTGTAATGCTGGCTTTAAATAATTTTACACTTATTTATATGGAATGACTCCAACTGCAATAACCCCATGAGATGCAGCATCCCATTTTCATGGGGTCCATGAGTTGGGGTCCATAGCTGTGGGGCCCTCCTGGGGCCCCATCACACTTGCCATGGGAGTGCACATCAGTTACAGCAATGCTCTGACTGGCATACTGGAACTGCCTTGACACTGGACTGGCAAAGTGCAACCGCCTTAGTGCGTGCCATGCTCTGCCAGCAAAGCCTGGAAAACACCCTATCCCCAGATCTGACCAGCTGTGCAGATGCATAAGTACAAGTGAGGTCGGAGCCTGGGTGGGACATATGATGAGAAAAGGTTGTGAGTGCACCCTGAGAACCTGGAATGTGCATAAGTTTGCCCTACACACCACATTTTATGACATGTAGTGTCGAATCTCAATAATGCACAGGGACCAGTATGTGTAACAAATATTGTATTTGCCTGTTACTTCAAACTGGAATACAATACCGCTGTATTGCACAGCAAGTCTACATGTCCTTCAGATAAGCATTAAAACAAAGACACTTCTGAACACCTGTGGTGGTTACCCACAAAAAAATTCAAACTTACGACAGGGCACATTTTGCAAGAGGGGGAGGTTACTCCAGTATCTTGATCTAGATTTTCTCTCCATAAAACAGGTTCTACTGTAATGTCCATAGGTGCGTTGTGTATACTGCACACTCATGGGGTGTTGCATTTCTACCGTGGCAGCTCCTGGCACTACCAGTATCTTAGCACAATGTTTTGTAAACTGCTTTCAGACACCTTCTATAGGAAAAGTACCATATAGAGTCAAACTGTATCTACATAATTTACACCAGTATGAGAAACAAAGTGTCAGCATCTCCTTTCCTTAAGCTTGCAAAAAAGGGCTAATTGACAGACTGGGGAGGGGGGGTAAAGGTTTGATAGATGATGCTACAGTGGTATGAATATACCCTAAAAACAGTGAATGACAAGCTACCTGGGTGAGCCATGGGTTTCTGTTTTTCTTTGTTGTTAAAATAGTGAACAACAGAAGATTATGTGTGAGGAGAGGGTCTGGGTTCTGAGTGTAGAGGGGTAAGTAAAATGACAGGTGGCACAAGTGTCCGGTCTAATTAAAACAAGCTGTTGTACCACAGAATTGTACAACAGTATTCCATGACCTCTGAATTGTGGCACAACAGCTTTTTATTTTGGATGGAAGTCAACGTACAACAAGGGGTAACCAGCCATACACTACATGTACATATCATCCAGCTAGATTTTTACAACACAAATCTTACCACTAAAAATCAGTAAATGCTTATTATTTTAGAGCTACTGGATTGGTATAGCTATTTAAAAAAATAAGGTGTAAGTCTTCAAAATATTTCCTATAGTGCTGAAATGCACCACCAGAGGAAATATAAAGTTCTCAATTTGTCAGTTAACAACTCATCTTATTTTCCCCTTGTTTTTCAGTCATATTATTCTGTTTTATCCCTAACACCATAAAAACATAATCATTTTAAAGGGTTATGCCTTTAAGTCGTCTACATGCTCCTTCTGGGGCCTTGAAAATAATGACTCTGTGCTGAAGTGGGAGATCTGTAACCTATGATCTCTAGTGGGAGTAAGCATCTTACACACAGTGATTTAATGAATATCCCAGTACCAAATCCTCAGGTTTTAATTGAGGAGAAGCAGCCTCATTTCAGTGCATTATGTAGGCGCCAGTTTATGAGCTGTCGGTTTGCATATGTGCAATAAAAAGCCCCCAGGCTAGAAACAGACATTGAAATAAAGTGTCAGGTACAGTGGTTCTGTCCCATAAGTGTTCTTGGCCGTGTAACATAATGAAGAAAGATTATCCGTCTAAAAGGGCATTTGAAAGAAGTAAGAGGGAGAATTACTGGAGGAGCCTAAGTGCTCTTATAAAAAGCATTACTTGTACAAAATTGTCTTCAAATCAGAGGACTCGCAAGCTGCTGCCATATTTAGCACGATAAGAGAGCTGGTTATAGTTTAAAATCCAATACTCACTTATGAAATAATGTTATACAAATGAACATTATACTGTGCAGTTTTTAAGGTTTAGCCGTACAGAAGGAAAATGTTAACATCAGTATCACTCCACAATAATATATATAGTATCAGGCAAATGCTGTGGTTACTTCAAATGTCTTTAGCCTAAGAGGTCCTTAGTTTAACAATGAATGTTATTCATTCAATAAAACAATTGACATTTCAATGTTTCCTGCTAACACAATGTATTTATATTAGTATGTGCATGTGGCAGGCAAAGAAATACGAAAACTGAACACATTTTGGCATTTGTCCTCTCTCTGCATCCTGTTAAGTATGCTATGTCCCACTTTTTTTTTTTTTGCAAACTGCTTCTTGTATCCTGCCTCCGATTGTATTACATGTCTGTTTTCCTTTGAGTTGACCAGTAACCTGGCCGAGACTGCTAATGCATCACACTGATGTGTCCCAAAAGGATGACACCAGTGCCCAGCTAGTTGCTCTTTGCTGCACTGAATCTATTATGAAAGACAGTTTCTGGCAACATTTGGTGCTGCTGAAACTCCATCAGTCTGCAATGACACAGGCAGATGAATATTGCTACCCATGATGCTTTGCACAGTTTGGGGTTTTAGTGTATTTGCTTGGGAGAGAAACACAATAACCTAACAAATGCCGGCATTTGTTTTCGACCAATATCCAGTGTAAGGATCCCATCCACCACTCTTTTTGAAAACTATCTCTTGTACAATACCAGTGACTCTACTACTAAATGTATTATTTACAGTATATTAGGTGGTAGTAATGCAGATCTAAAGTGGACACTTTCAGACAGGTATTGGTTTAACCAAGGGGGGACTAGGGGCAAAATACATGTCCCAATTGTACCAAGCATACAATGTGATTTAAAAGGTAAGGTGATTATGTTTTCCACACAAACTTACAATGAGTACTATGAGATGGGTGTTTCAAACATGTATCATCATCTGCGACTGTGCATACAATTCCTGTCACTATGTGTTGTGAAAATGCAGCTTGAATTCAATTGGTAGATATCGATTTCTATCGAGTCAACCCTTATTTTCATACTGAAATACAGGTACTGCATACATCTGAGCTTATACTGGACCTCATGAACATATTTTAGCAAGCTCTTATAAGAAGAAGAATCAGCATTTATAATACACAGTGTATGTACAGTAGTACACAGACACAGTAAATTACTATAAAATAAATGTCTGATTTTAGGTTGTCCTTTAAAGGTTTTCTTCACATTTTTACCAACTTATCTATGATACCTGTATGAATTGTTTCAATCAAGATTTTCCAACCTCATATTTCACCTATATATGACATGGCGATCCTTTCCATTAACAAGGGGGACATGACATCCTCAAAATCAACAAATCCCAAACTCATAAGATTAAAGTGTTTAATACGGCCTGTTTCACAAAATTATTAGCAAGAAAATATAAGTTTGTCTACAGACGGTGTTCATCTAAATGAAATGGAGTTCAGCTCATACCGATTGGAGTTCATCCAGCTGCGTTTTACTGGTGGGAGAGGGGTCAAAATCTAAAGCTTTCCAAAATGTGATGTTTATTACCACGTTACTTCCATGAAGGCCATTAAAACAATGCACATGAAGGTTTTTATCTGAGTAAAGGGACAGGGACAGTTAGGTCTCAGCTGCAGAGGTTGCCTCAATGTAGCATTGTGTTTGGCCATCTGATTTAGTTTGAAATCGTGAGACCAATGACTCTAATTTTGATCTCCTTAAGAGAACAATGAGAAGACAATAACAGAAAGAACAAAGCCAACTAAAATTCAGCAAATAGACATAGAAACATAGACTTTGATGGCAGATAAGGACCGCTTGGCCTACCTAATCTGCCCATTTTCCCACCTACTGGATAAGCTACAGATCCTAGTTAACCAACAGCCTGTTTCTTCCTACCCCCCCCCCACAAGAATTGCCTTATGTCTGTCCCATGCATTCTTGAATTGTCCCACAGTTTTAGACACCACAACCACCTCAGGAAGGCGGTTCCATGTGTCCCCACCCTCTCTGTGAAAAAATACTTTCTCACATTGCGCCTGAGCTGTCCCCCCTCAATCTTCAAATTGTGTCTCCTTGTTCTTGCACATCTCTTTTTCTGAAAGATGCTACCCTCTTGGACTTTGTTGATTCCACTGAGGTACTTAAATGTTTCTATCATGTCCCCCCACCCCCTTTCCTCAAGGGTATACATATTAAGCTCCTTTAGTCTCTCCTCATATGGCTTCTCTTGCAGACCCTGCACCATTTTAGTTACCCTCCTCTCTATGTCCTTGTGGGGATGGGGTCTCCAGAACTGGACACAGTACTCCAGTTGGGGTCTCACCAACTGTCGGTACAGAGGGATAACAACTTCCTGTTTTCTGCTGGTGATGTCTCTCCCTATACATCCCAGTATCCCCCAGCCCTCCCTACTGCCTTCTCACATTGCTTGCCAACCTTAAGGTCATCTGATATGATTACCCCCAGGTCCCTTTCCATTTTTGTTGTTGTTACTACCACCCCCAATTGTGTACTCTTCCCCTGGGTTTTTGCTTCCCAGGTACATTATTTTGCACTTCTTTGCATTGAATACAAGCTGCCATACTTCTGACCATCCTTCCAACCTTGCCAAGTCCCTTTTTATCCTTTCCACGCCCCCTTGTGTATCAACCCTGTCGCAGATCTTTGTGACATCTGCAAAAAGGCATACTTTTCCTTGTAGTCCCTCTGCAATGTCACTTATAAATACATTAACAAGGACTGGACCCAGTACTGAACCCTGAGGTAACTCCCCTTTTCTTCAGAGTAGACTCCATTTACTATTACCTTCTGTGTCCTGTTGTCCAGGAATTGAAATGTGGGAGCTTTACATTGGGAAATTTGTTGTGATCATTTTTGACTCTAGAGGAACACTGCAAATCACCATGGTTGAATTCTTTGGCACACAATCCCATTGGCCATCGTGAATATAAAATAATGATCATAGGGATGACTTGTGCAGCTGAGTCAATCGTATTCACAACTGAAAAGCTCTGATGCCACTCTGTCACCCAAAGCCTTATGCTAAAATGACAATGTTAGGCTGGCTTCCTGTTCAGAAGCTAGAAAATCATTACCAGTTAGAACTGTCCACGTGGACCAGAGCTTGGTAGTTAACAACAATAAGAAAGGATGGCACATGGCTTACTTCCTAACTTTATCTAAAAGCAATATGATAGCGTGACCAGCTGTTAAGTAAAAACTGGGACATGCACAAAAAGCATGCAAAAAGGGGTTCTGGGGGATCCCTAGACCCCCAGAAGCTCTGGAGTTTTGGAAGGTCTTTGGTACATTTTGAGGTTTATTGAAGATAAGTCTTCTCTGAACATATCACACTCACCATCAAGCATATAAACCAAAAACTGAGGATCAGTTACAGACTAAAGGATCTTATGACCTCTAAAGTAAAGCTGGCTATCACTAGGGGTACAATGTTCCCCCTCCTGGACTACTGTGTGCTAATTTTCTCACACTCTTCCATTAATAATACAGCTAGACTGAACATGGTTTACAATAATGTCTGCAGATTTGCTTTAATGGCCCTTTTGGTGCTTGACTCTGCTTCTTATACCAGCCTTTTGACAGGCTTGCTCCACAGGTTTACCATGAATATCTCTTATGTTGTCTTGCAGATATGTTGAGAGACAAAGAGCTCGCCCCTCTTACTGATGTTCTAAGGCCAAAACTGTGCCACTGCAGCTTCAGGTCCTCATCTTTCCTGCTCCTGGAGACTTATTCAGTTGCAACTTCTATGGGTCAAAAGATCTCAGTTGCTGCACCAACTCACTGGAATGGCCTGCTTAGCTCTCTACCCTCCCTGTCAAACTCCCAGTTTAAATCGCTCAACAGAGCAACCCTTCTGGATAACTTTTCCTGTAAATGCTTCCACTGACCACAGCATTTTTGCACTGTACCTGTCTCCCAGCAATTCCATATTACATTTTATGGATTTTGTTACCTTCCAATTCCTTTTGCCTTGTTACTTCTGCTTGCTGTCTGTATATCACACTGATCTGTATGGATGCCAATTTTGTTAACTATGTTTGTCCCTTATGCCTTAGATATACTGCAGTCCTACTCTACTGTTATGTACAAGCTGCATGACTTGGATCATGACTGAAAACAGTCCCTGGGATCAGTGTACCCACTCAGTGGGCAAATAAATAAAAAATAAAGTCAAATAAACACTTGTGTTGGGTCTAAGGGGTTAAGTCTCTAAGCATTAAGGGCACTGGGCACGACCCTGAAAAATCAGGACAGTCCCGGTCAAACCTTGACATCTGGTCAGCTTAATATCTAGGGGGAAAAATGAAAAAGAACAAAAATGGAATGCAACAAGTCACTTTACTTCTAACAGAATCTGTAAGGAAATCATCACATATTAAACAACACACTAGATTGGCAGCGGCCTACAGAACCTTTCACCTCAGGTTTAAATCTAATACAAGTCAGTAATGCTGAAACGTTGCTACCATCTAATGACTGTTTGGCTGTGTAGGTGACATGAGTTGTGGTGGTTCTCACTGCAAGTCCTATTAGACAGGTGTGTATGTCACAAAACCACCAGAACAACTGGCACCTTTGTTAGCAGTCTCATACAGAATAAGAGACCAATGGCTGAAAAGACACAGAGTCTTAAATACCACTTACTAGATGTGGCCCCTTTATGACAGGGTTGAAGCACATTTTTTTTTTTATTTCATTCTTTTGGTAACTAGGTAAGGCCCACTAGGCACAAGTGCCTAATTTTCAGGGGTGACCAGGGAGCACTAGAGAGGTTAGGTGACTTGCTCAGAGTCCCACATTATGCAAGTGGAGGTTGTGGGAATCAAACCCAGGTCTGTTGGATGTACCAAGCTCATTACTCTAACCTTTACTGTCAGCCCCAGCCCAATGACAGGGTGATGTGGGGAAGTTTTGCACTGATCCCATCAATACTATATCTGTCAAGTTAACAGATCACTTTTATCTCCAGTGCTATGAGTGTGGCACTTTCAGAAGCACTTAAACTTACCAAACGAGGGCGGGCCCAAGCTGGCATCCAGAATGGCAGCATAGTCCTGGAGCTCTGTGCCCTACCACCGAACATCTGTTTCCTCCCGGCCCCCTGGGACCCATCCCGATAATAAAACTAAATAGTTCCGATGACATAACTGATATGCCACCAACAATGTCAAAAAAACAAGAGCAGCTGCTGTTTAAAAGTACAAATACTGTGCCTAAGGTATCAGGATCTGAGGCCCTGCCACCACGAGTGGAAAACGTGGTGAATGAGCAAGGATCGAGACAAGCTGCAGCAATAGAGGACAGCCCGGTGCACTCGGCGCTTCCGGCCTTAGAGAAAGTCTTTAATGACTTGAAGTATGTCCTTACCTGCAAAATGAATGCGGGTTTTGAAAACGTCTCCACTCAACTAGCGCATCTACAAACAGCTGTAAATGCATTGGGGGAAATGGCTGAACAACATGCGGCATGCCTAACAGAGGTGGAGGAGCAAGTGGGTACACAAGAGGATCGTTGTTCCCAGATAGCCCCCCAGTTGCAATCAGCACTAGCAGAGATAGAAAAACTAAAGGCAGTACTTGACGACCACGAGAATCAGGAGCAGAGAACGAATATTCGTATAGTGGGCTTATCTGAGGAAGTGGAAGGCCGTGATTGTGCGGATTTCTGCAAAAATTGGCTGAAATCGAATCTGGACTTGCCCCCTGAATGTACCTTAGAGATCCAACGGGCCCATTGAACCCCTGGGCGCCGTCCAGCTTCTAATGAAAGCCCACGGCATATTATTTTAAAATTCCTACACTATCAAGATAGAGTGATGGTGCTAGAAGCTGCGAGAAAGGGAGGCCCTATTTGAGTTGATTCATGGCCTGTGAGTATTTTTCAGGACTTCTCCCGTACAGTAGAGACAGAAAGGAACGCCTTTATACCAGTGAAGAGACGACTGCACCAACTAGACTGGTCATTCGCATTAATGTATCCAGCTTGCCTAATCATAAGGTAAAAAATTGCATCTCCGAAGGCTTTCACCAGCCCGGAAGTGGCGTTACAATACATTCAGCAGGAGACCTCCCGAGAAGTTAATGCTGATGGTTGAGCTTTATTTTTGTTTTTCCTTTAAAGGAGGAGGATAAGCCTAGCAAGGTGGTGCCAAGAGATTTAAGGATTGTTTTTTTGGCACAGGAGGTAGGTCGGGGGGCGGGAGTTAGGCTAAGCCTGGTCAGGTCTGTAACTCTTTAGAGGCCTATAATGGTGAGACCTGGCTGCCTCCCCCACATCCCCTCAGTCTTTCTCTCCATTTCTCAGGTCTGTTATCTTTGAAGCTTTATATATCTTTTTCCTGAACTTTGAGAGACTTTAACAAGGGACATTTGCTTCAAATCGGACTTTGTGCTTTTCAAAAATTTGTGTTATACAGAGCGGTTATCTCTGAAGTGTTAATTTCTAATTTAGATTAAAAATACTAAAGATGAAGGGGGGTCCCGGGGGGGGGGGGAGGCAGGAAAACTTATTATTTTACTCCATCCTCAGCTGTGGGGTCTGGGAACCATGCAAAGAGGTTCAATATATGAAGAGACATAGACTGGGACAGCAATCTCTTTGTAATGTTATTAGTGGGGAGTGGCACCTGGGTTCTAAGGGGACGTTTGAGCAATACGGGGACTGAAAAATAAAAAGTATATGTCGGGGATCAGAGCTCACCCTCTGGGGTACTCACTCTGGAGTGTCCCTTGGTGGCTCTGTCACTGTGGTGCCTACCAATGGATATATCTTTCTTATTTATCTCTTAGTTTTTATCTATTATTTGGGATATGTCTTTTTGGGTATTATAGGACTGCATAGACCCTGGAGGGGTCTCCTCAGACTCCGTGTGCTGGCTTAATATGTAAGCTGCGGCGGTGGGGCCGGGAGGCTAATCCACGAAATTAAAGGGGGTAGTAACTAAGTCAACGCTAAGTTGGGGGGAGGGACAAGGGAGACAAGGTAGATAATAGTTGTTCTCCCTAGTTAAGTTAGTAGTTTAGTTAATAACTTTTCTTTTTTTCTTCTTCATTAGTGCTTTTTGAGCAGGTTTTTCAGTTTTGAGAGGCCTAAAATGCCTCATAGGGGAATAGAGAAGGGGGTTTAAAGAGGGAGGAGGGTTTAACGATTTTGTTGTGTTTAATGAGTAGTTTAACATTAAAGATAAAAAAGTTTTTAGAGTTGTGTGGGTCGGGGCTGGCATGCACAGATGCTGCAATGTATGTTTGAAAATCTGTGATTGCTGATATGCTCATCCCGCCTGCTGTGTCCTACTGCTTTAGAATCTCTCTAGTGTCTTGTCCCTCCGTTTGGACTTTGCTGCTCCTGTTAGCAATGATGACTATGTATTTCTCTCATGTAAATTCCACTGTTGGAGTATGCCACTCCAGATTGTTATGCTTACTATGTATTTCTTCTATGTAACTACCCTGTAATTCTCTCGGGTCGCACCTGAAAATAGGCACTTGCTGTCTAGCGTGCTTACCCGGTTACCAAAAGCAAATAAATAAATAAGGTGTGAGGTGGAGGTAAGGAGGCAAGGGCAGTGTGTTTTTTTCCAGATGGTTAATCTAAAGCTGCTATCTTGGAATATAAATGGAATTAGGACGATAACTAAGCATAAAACGGTTTGGGCTTATGCAAGGAAAAAGAAGGCAAATGTGGTTATGTTACAGGAGCTGCATTTAACACTCGAGGAGACGAAGAAGCTGGGAAAAGTATTGGGGGGGTACCTTGATAGCTTCACACTTTACATCCAAGGCTCGGGGCACTTGTATTTTGTTTCGACCTGGACTTAGGGTCCAGATCCATTCCTCCCTGAAAGACAATCAGGGAAGATATGTTACAGTACAAGCCACGGTGGAAGAAGATCAAATAGTACTGGTTTCCCTATATGGCCCTGCTTTTGATTGCCCTGAATTCTTTGAGAACCTTGCCCTGGCATTAACTATGTTTCCTGATAAAATGATTGTGGGGGGAGGATTTTAATACCTACTGGGATCCCATGTTGGATCATTCTAATCCACGATTCAGTTGTTTCCCCAAAAGTGTGATGGCTCTACAAACTTTTGCAAGGGAAAGGGTCTTACAGGAGATGTGGCACTTTAAACATCCCGATATTGAACAGTTCTCCTTTTACTCTCACGCTCAAAGTCTACACCAGGCTAGATTATTTTTTGGCCTCCTCTCCCTTTATGAATCGTATAAGAGTGGCTCAGTATGGTCCTATTCTTATTTCGGACTATGCTCCCCTCTACTTAGAGCTGGGGGGGAGACAGAGGAGAAGGGGGCTCGGGAGTGGAGACTCGATCCTACCTTGTTGAATGACCCTTGTTTTGTTCAACAAATGTCCCAGTGTCTTGGGGAGTTCTTAGCAGTTAACAAGTTGGGAGACATGTCAGCTGAGATTAGCTGGGAAGCCCTTAAAGCATATAGTAAGGGAGAAGCTATTTCTTATGTGGCATTTAAGAAAAAACAGAGTAGGAGAAGGAACACAAACTACAGATAAAAATAATGTCACTAGGGAAGCAGGTTATGAGAAATCAATCCACTACTGAGATAGCGAAGCTGAAAAGCCTGAAGGGGGAATACAACCAAATGTGTTCGAAATGTATCGAGAGAGATACGTTGGCGTATAGGGCAGGGCAATATTTCGAGGGAGATAAATCAGGAAGGTGGTTGGCCTGGTTAATTAAAAAACAAAAAGCGGAGAGAGTTATTATTGCTATAGAGAAAGAAGATGGGGAGAGCACCTCCTCTGCTAGGGAGATAAACAATACATTTAAATTATACTACCAAAAATTATATTCTTCAGAGGTTCCCCAAAACCAGGACCTGAATAGCTTTCTAGATAACACCTCTCTGCCTTCCCCATCTGAGGCTGAAAATGAGAAGCTTGCCTGGAAACCTACAGTTCAGGAGGTAAAGGAGGCAATCTGGGTTTCAATATCGGGAAGAGCTCCGGGTCCGGACGGATTGCCCCTGGAGTTCTACAAAAAAATTCTGGGGGGAACTATCCCCGTTGTTTACGGATATGCTACAGGAGGTGCTGGAGGGAGAGGGTTTAACATCATCCCACCAGATGGCCACAATACCGATTCTCCCTAAGCCAGGCAAGGACCCAAAAAAGTGTAGTTCCTACCGTCCCATCTCACTGCTTAATGCAGACTACAAGATCATAGCAAAGTTTCTGGCAAGGAGATTGGAGGGTATTTTACCAGGGGTGGTGCACTCGGATCAGGGGGGATTTGTTAGAGGCAGGCAAGCCAGACACAATTTGAGACGGGTCTTGAACGTTATGTGGCAGGGTTTGAGAGGTAGGGCTGGCTCTGGTGGTCTTCTTGCATTAGACGCGGAGAAGGCCTTTGATAGGGTCAAATGGCCCTTTATGTTTGCTGTTTTAAAGAACTTTGGCCTTCACCCGACCTTTTACAGTTGGATGGGAAGTTTGTATGATTTCCCATGGGCACGAATACTCATTAATAATTGTTGACTTTTTAGGGGTATTCGTCAGGGTTGCCCCCTCTCATCCTTGATATATGTACTCACAATTGAGGTACTGGCAGTGGCCATTAGAGGAAACCAGGAAATTAAGGGTTTTAGGATTAATGAAAAGGAGCATGATATTTCACTCTTTGCAGATGATGTTTTGTTATTTTTGTCTAATCCAGTGAATGCTATGCCCACACTGACCTCCCTTTTTAAAAGCTAGGGCCCTCTATCTGGACACAAGATAAACTGGAGTAAGAGCGAGTGGCTTCCATTGGAAAATTCGGGTGGGTCGATTTATATCGATGGAATAGATATACCTCCCAAACCGGTAATAAAATATCTTGGAATTCAACTTCCTAGAAAGGTGACAGAAGTGGGTCCTCTAAATTATAAACCCCTGGCACAAAAAAATAAAGGAGCAGTGTAGTAGATGGAAGTCACTCCCTTTGTCTTTGCTGGGTAGAGTGAACTTGGTAAAGATGCAAATATGGCCACAATGTCTTTATCTTTTTCAGGCCTTGCCTGTAAGGGTCCCATTGGGATATATGCAGTCACTGGAGCATTCTATTACATCCCTTTTGTGGGCAAACCGAAACCCAAGAATTAGAAAAGAAGTACTATGGCTGCCAACATGAAGGGGGGGCCTAGCACTCCCTAATTTGAAGATGTATGCCCTTGCAGCACAGTTAACCCAGGTCATAGATTGCCTGGAGGATGGAGTTAAGTTAAGGGCCTGGGTATCTATGGAGTCACACTCACCTAGGATTTCTCCCTTTGCCCAGTACCTTCTGCCTCTGGGCTCTGGATTATGGGAGGGGGAGCCGCGCGCTGAAATCCATTTACTAAGACCACCCTTAGATCTTGGAAGCAGGCCCTTTAGACTCTGGAGGAGGAGGGGGGACCATCTCCTGAGGGATCAATTTTGCACAGCCTATGGAGAGATGGAAATGCCCCATACCCAGTCAGGAGAGCTCTGATGCAGTGGGAGCGAAGGGGGCTTTTTCTTCTGTTGCATTTGTTCAAAAATAGACTATTATTGACCTTTTCCAAGTTAAACAAAATCTATAATATTCAGCCTACCCATTACTTTATATATTTACAGGTAACATTCAAGTTGAGCAAGTGCTGTAAGGTGGGAGATGAGGGACCCTCATTATCTAGAACTACTCTTGAGGAGGCCCTACAGCACTGTAGAAAGCACAGTAAGGTAAAGCCCCTAAGTGTACTGTATAGAGTCCTGTTGGGAGCATGGCCGGATGTGCTCGGGAAATTGAGAGCCAAATGGGACAGGGATTTGAGGAAGGATATCCTATCAGGTGGAGACTGGGATTTGGCCCTACGGGGAAGTATGTCTGTTTCGGTAAACAACAGACTTAGAATTATTCACTATAAAATTCTTCACAGGTCCTATTTTGCCCCAATTCTGGCTCACAGAATAAACCCCCAGGTCTCGGTTCAATGTTCTAAGTGCCATTCACGGGGATGTTCCTTCTTCCATCTGGTATGGGCATGTCCAAAAGTGTTGGTTTTCTGGGAAGAGATAAATAATTTGATGAACAGAGTCTTAGAAGCTGATATGCCACTAGATCCGGTGGATGTTCTTCTAGGGGTACATAGAGGGGGGGAGGGCCAGACCAAGGTTTCACACCCTTTGAGGAAATTGGCTTTTGTGGTGGGTAAACAGGTTCTGGCGCAGAACTGGATGGCACAAGCCACACCTACTATTGCTCAATGGGCCAAAACACTACTAAGTAATATGAAGTTGGAGCATACCCAATATAAGGTTTCGGGACATCTAGATAAGTATGTCAAGATCTGGGCACCGGTGGAGAGGGTTCTGGGTGAAATGTGGTTTCCTTTATTTTAAGAAGGTAGCCTAAGTACAGTTATGAAGGCCACCCTGAACCCTGTGATCTTAATAGTTTAAACCCAAAGTAACTCGAATGAAATATGGATATAGCTGTCAGTATCGTCCATTCTGCTATATAAAGTAGTAGTTTTTTATGTCTTTTTTTCTTTTCTCTGCCTTGCAATGCCTGTAAAACCCTGTATGTGAGATTATGAGTGCATTAGTCCTTGTGTATAATGGCACAGCCTATGTACTGTCTTCCCACTGCATACTGACTCTTTAATAAACAAAGTTTAAAAAAAAACCAAAAAACTTACCAAACAAAATTTAGACAAAGAAAAAAGAACTACAAAATATATGATGGTTCTGATTATCTGTTCCGGTAATACGATCCACATTTGGTCTTCCATACAAATTAAGCACACTAGCAAAGCCGGTGTGGTATTCCAGAAGGAAGTTTGAGGCTTGCACTGTGTGATTTCAGACACAAGGCAAAGCATGCTCATACGCCGACATCATCTGGTACGTGAGATGAAGCGTGCTCCCAGTTCATGCAGCCTCCAGTTTCACAGCAGGATGTTTCATTACAGTCGGATTCAGTGGTTTGTACTATCCACTGTAGCTTGATCACAGCCGGAGATGTGTTTTCAGACACATATGCTATTGTTAATGGGGCCTGTAGTTCAATAGGTTGGGCATCACAAACTGGAAGATACAGTAGGTACTTCATAAACAGTTTTTGTGAACTGTGGTGGTTTTAAACAATTTGTTCTGTTGCATCCCAAACACAAAATCCAGTGCTTTATTCTGGTTATTCGCATTAATACTTAACTAAGACCATAAGAAGTGTCAACTTCCATGCAGGACAAGGTCTGAGAACAACCTGTCATCCCTATTGTTTACTACAGTACTGCTAACAATGATGTGCTAACCAACTGTATTATAGCACTCAAACGGCACAAAACAACTGTCAAAATCAGCTAGAATGCAAATGCATTCAGAGCAGATTTGGAAATTAAATAAGTGCCACATTAAATTAATGAACTTAACTGAAGCTCTGTTTGTTCCCCTACAGAGAAGACTCATTATTTAATTATCCTTGAGAATATTAAGATGATAGTCCTGATTCTGATTTACATAAAGTGCAGAACATTTTTCTCAAGAACTAAAACTAACATTTGCTTTTAACCCCCTTGATGTGTGAACTTTAATTCAAGAAGGAATTTTTTTTTATTAACAACATGAATATGCTGTAAGGTCCCTCTGTGCTGGCTCAAAGCATTTATGATATTACACTTTAGCAAAACTGGAGGTGCCCTTTAAAGCGGTTTACAGTTCTGATGGCATAACTATTTTTTATTGGTACTGGTGGTGCTGAGAAAGGGGGAAAGTAGAGTAACTTACCATAATAGTAGACCTTCAAAAGAATCTTCCCCCATTGAGCCACATCTATGGAACGGTACGCTGCCAGCAACAGGACCACTCAGAAACATTTGCCAGTTAGGGCTGCCCATGCTGCTGTCACCTATCATTTCTTAGTTCTTCGACGGAGACAAACTCGGAGGATCATCAAACCAGCAAGGACCAGGAAAATAAGAACCAAAACCAGGCATATAGGAGATGGGATAGAACCAGATAATGTAGCCTTATTAGGGCACAGGAAGAGTACAAAGTACGAGAGAGCAGGCAGAATATCCAGCACACACCACCTAAGATAGAGCAGAGGGAAGGAGTATGGGGTGCTGTGGCTCAATGGAGGATATTCTATAGTAACAAGCATGGCACTCACCATTCTTCCAAGAGCTTTTTAAGGGATGGGAGGCCCATACTATCTAATCTAATTTATACACCCTTATATGATGGACACCCTTAGAAATTAAAGTGACAGTGCATAAAACAGGACAGTTTTTCACACTGTACAAGAGGTCCAGGCAACACACAGCATGTGGGAGCACTGACCTTATAAATCTTTATTTTGCCACAACAACAGAGATAGAATAAATGATCTCTATCCTTGGACAGTGGCATACAATATATATTAAGTAACAAATAACAAAAAAACACCAACAAAGTGATGGTGAGTGTCAGCACTGATTTTTTATAATCTGACAAGTGGTTGAGGGTGGGACAAAGAAATGAGGAATGGTGGGTCAACCCACATTATATAAGCAGCATTGACATACGTCACCATGGGTGGCCCCAGAAACATAGAATTTGATGGCAGATAAGGACCACTTGGCCCACCTAGTCTGCCCATTTTCCTACCTAACAGATAAGCTGCAGATCCTAGTTAACCAACAGCTTACTTTCTCCTACCCCCCACTAGGACTGCCTTATGTCTGTCCCATGCATTCTTGAATTCCCCCACTGTTCTTGACTCCATGACCTCCTCAGGAGGCTGTTCCATGCATCCACAACCCTCTCTGTGAAAAAATACTTCCTCTCATTACCTCTGAGCTGTCTCCCCTCTATCTTCAAATTGTGCCCTCTTGTTCTTGCACATCTCTTTTTCTGAAAGATGCCACCCTCTTGGACTTTGTTGATTCCCTTGAGGTACTTGAAAGTTTCTAGCCTGTCCCCTCTCTCCCTCCTTTCCTCAAGGGTATACATATTAAGCTCCTTTAGTCTTTCTTCGTATGTCTTCTGGTGCAGACCCTGCACCATTTTGGTTGCCTTCCTCTGGACAGCCTCCACTCTGTCTATGTCTTTGCGGAGATGGAGTCTCTAGAACTGCACACAGTACTCCAGATGGGGTCCCACCAACTGTCTGTACAGAGGGATAACAACTTCCTGTTTTCTACTATTGATGCCTCTCCCTATGCATCCCATTATCCCCCAGCCTTCCTTACTGCCTTCTCACATTGCTTGCCCACCTTTAGGTCATCTGATATAATTACCCCCAGGTCCCTTTCCATTTTTACTGCTGTCAGTATCTCACCCCCCATTGTGTACTCTTCCCCTGGGTTTTTGTTTCCTAGGTGCATTACCTTGCACTTACTAACATACTATTTGCCAGCAGATTAGGCCTTATGGTCTATCAAGTCTGCTCGAACCTAGATCCTTAGTTGGGTGCAGAGACCCTCCCATCCCTTGTGCTCCAGAAACCCCTATCATCCATCCCCACCCCGGGACAGGCCATCATCTGATACATCCACTTTCTGTGTCTGTCCCACCCCTCTTAAAGCCCTCACTGTGGATCTCTGAACCAGCTCACCAGGCAGAGCATTCCAAGGGTCCACCACCCTCTCAGTGAAAACCTCCTCCTCTTTTCCCCTCACCCTTCCACCTTCCAACTTCAAACCATGCCCTCTGGTGATGCCTCCCTGCTTTAGTCTAAAGATCCTCCATGTTTACCCTATTTATTCCCTTGAGGTACTTGAAGACCTCAATCATGTCCCCTGTCTCTCCTCTCCTCCAATGAAAACAGGCAGAGCTCCTCAAGTCTGTCCTCGTAAGTCAAATCCCTAGCCCTCGTATCATCTTTGTTTCCCTCCTCTGTACCCTCTCCAGGGCTGTATGTCCCTCTTCAAGTGTGGTATCCAGTACTGTCACACAGTACTCAAGGTGTGATCTAACCAGTCCATTGTACAGCGGCAGAATCACTTCCTTGCTCCTTGAGGTGATCCCCTTGCGATGCATCCCAACATCCTGTTTGTCTTGCTAGCTGCTTTCCTGCACTGCTCAGAGTTATTCATACATGTATCCACCATGACCCCTAGGTCTTTTTCCCTATTGAGGCTTCCAGCACCTCCCTCCCAGGGTGTACCTGTGTTTAGGGTTTCCCGACCAAGATGCAACACCTTGCACTTGGTGATATAAATTTAATTTCCATGTGTGAGCCCAGCTTTCCAGGGTGTCCAGGTCCCTTGCAGGGCCAACCTCCCTCTTCTCCCTCAACTACTGCTCCCATCTTGGGTCATCCACGAAGAGACTCATTTCACACCCTATACCATCCCTGATGTCTGATATGTATGCATTAAACAGGATTGGACCCAGGACCGAGCCCTGTGGTACCCCACTACCAACCTCTGTAGGGTTGAGAGCTCCCACAGACCACTACTCTCTGAGTCGTCCAGCTATCCAGTTTTCAATCCATCTGACCATCAAAGGGCCTACTCCTAACCCCATCAGTTTCTCCACCAGACCATTGTGGGGACAGAGTCAACGCCTTGCTGAAGTCCAAGAATAATACATCCACAGGCTTACCCCTGTCCAGTTCTGATGTTACCCATTCATAGAACTCCCACAAGGTTGGTTTGACATGATCTACCTGGCACAAACCCATGCTGCCGACTATCAGACCTCCACCTCCCCAAGTAAACCCCCAATCGTTCCTTTAGTATACTCTCCATTAATTTTCCCACCACGAGGTTAAACTGATAGGTCTATAGTTTCCTGGTACTTCCTTGACCCCCCTTTATGGATTGGTACCACATGTGCCTCTCGCCAATCCTAGGTACCCTCCCTGTCTCAAGTGACCTGTTGAAAAGCTCCATGAGAGTGCAGCCAGTATGTCCGCCAATTCCCTTAGTGCTCTTGGATGAATGCCATCCATTAGGAGATTTGTCTTTCTTTAGGGCCTTGAGGGCAAACCACACCTTTTGGTGGGGATGGCATCATCTGTCCCCTCCACCTTACTGGTCTTTTTATCCTTATCCAGATGTGACACCCCTGGGGTACCTTTCCCTCCCTTTTGCTCCATTTCTGTTGCTCCCCTGATCCACTCCCTACCGCTTCTATCCCTTTGTGCCTTGCTTGTAGATATCCCATCCCCTCCCTAGTGAACACAGAGGCAAAGTACTGAGTTAAATACCTCTGCCTGGTCCCTGCCTCTTCCACCCACCCTTCTTCTGATCTCAATCTGCTGAGATGGCCTTTAGTTTTCTCCGCTCCCCAATGTGCCGAAGAACCCTTTTCCCCTCCATGTATCCCCTGTGCCAGCCGTTGCTCTTTACTGGACTTTGCTCCCTCACCATACGGGTGACTTTTCTAGATGCAAGCTGGTACATTTCCTTATCCTATCCTCTTGTTGTTTTATTTTTTTTTGTAGCCGCCTTCTTTCTCTAGCTGCTACCTGGACCTCACTGGACCACCAGCATGGTTTTTGACCTTGCTCCTTACGCTTCAACTTAGCGCAGATCCTGACTGCCTCATGAAGTCCCCGGTTTATGACCTCCCATCTCCTTTCCACACTTGTCGTTGAGGTAATCCCCTTCAAGTGATCCTTGAGAATATTTCCCATGCCCATAAAGTCTGCCCCCCTGAAGTCCACTGCCAGTGTCCTAGATCTCACCCCTCCCCCAATGCTTATTTGAAACCAGACAGTATTGTGGTCACTCCCAGTCAGGGGTCCTGTACAACCATGTCCCTTACAAGATCCCCATCTGCCAGAACCACATCCAGGACATGCCCCTCCCTTGTGGGCTCCATCACATGCTGTGTTAAGAACACATCCTGGAAGCCATCCAGCAGCCTCTGCTCCTTGGCCACCTTAGAGGACATGGTTCCCCAGTTAGTACCTGGCATATTAAGGTCCCCCATCAACACCACTCCTTCCCCTTTTGGACCACACTGGGCAATGATGTTGTCCAGCAAACCATCCTCTAGAACATCACTCATCCCGGGGGCCTATATACTCCCAGCTTGACCTTATCTCCTGCTGGGATCGGGGACAGACCCATAGGCCTCCACGTTTCCTCTGCCTCTTCTACCATAGCAATTTCTATGTCATCTCTAATGAACATAGCCACTCCACCCCTCTGCCCTCCTTTCTATCCTTCCTAAGCATAGTGTACCCCGTACATTTAGGTCCCAGTCATGGTTTTGTTGGCCCACGTTTCCGTGACTGCCGCCACATCACCCCCCTCGAACAGCATGGCCTGGAACTCTGGCAACTTGTTTCCCAAGCTCCTGGCATTTACTAACCACCTTACCCCTTATCCCTGATCCTTTTTGTGAACCCCACCCAGATTCCTTATACTTCCATCCTCCCCTGCTCCTCCTGAAGCCTCCACCTCCAGTCTGTTTCCCCTCCCCCTTAGGCAGGCTACTCCCCTCATCTGGAGGGAGGGCTTCTAGTCAGCCCTCACTTATCCCTTCCCCTTACAAGTTTAAACCCCACTTCTTTGCATATAATCTGAGCTGCCATACATATGACCATTCGGTTTAAATGCTTCATTGGCAAGCTTTTAAACTAGTCAAAGGGAGGCACTGATAAGCAGCAGGAAAATCCCAGCCTCTCCCTACAAAACAGGGTACTAAATGAGAAAAAGACCGAGGTAGAAAGGTCAGTGGGGATGCTGCTACAGAAGGTAAAGCCATCAAAAATGGAGGGCAATGGTACCAATGCCCGTAGTCTGAGTAACAAGCTTTCTGAATTAGTGGCCTTGATGGAAGAGGAACATCTGGATATTGTGGCAGTCACAGAAACATGGTACACACAAAACCATGACTGGGACGTAAACATACCAGGATACACTATCTACAGGAGGGACAGGGAGGGTAAAAGAGGAGGAGGTGTAGCTCTTTACATAAGAGAAGGAATAAAAGCAACAGAACAAAAGCGTAAACAGAGAGGAGAAGAAGCACTGTGGGTAAATTTGGAGACAGGCAATGGCACCACAATCCGCACAGGGGTTGTATACAGACCCCTTCTCGGGGAGGAAATGGATAAGGAAATGATAGAAAGTATACTTAGAATGGCAGAAAAGGGAGATATTGCTGATGGGTGATCTGAATATGCCAGATGTTAACTGGAGTGCAGTTGCAGCAGCCACTTGAAGAGTAGGGTTATTCTAGATGCCCTACAGGGGCATGCCTTGAGACAACTAGTATTGGAGCCCACTAGAGAGAGGGCAATCTTAGACCTGTTCTCTCTCAAATGGAGATGGAGAGAGGATCACAGATGTAGAAGTGGGTAGCCATCTGGGAACTAGCGACCATCAGACAGTATAGTTCTAATAAACACAGCAATAGAGTCAAGCCATACAAAGGCAAAAGTACTGGACTTTAGGAGGGCTGACTTTGCCAAAATAGGTGAGTGCCTAAGAATGCACTATGCAAATGGGTAGGACGGAGGGGTGGAAGAACAATGGGGAATAATAAAAACTGCCATCACAGAGGTAACAAGCCTTTGTGTGAAGCAAATAAACAAAACAAAACAAAGTAAGAAACCACTATGGTTCTCAAAGGAAGTGGCAGTGAAGGTTCAAGAGAAAAAGAAAGCATTCAGGAAGTACAAGGAATTGCAGAAGGAGCAGGACAGAGAACTATCAGTTAAAGCAAAAGGAAGCTGGGAAGGCAGTCAGAACAGCAAAGGCCCAAACCGAGGAAAAGATAGCCAACTCAGTTAAGAAGGGGGATAAAACCTTTTATAGGTACATCAGGGAGCGAAGGAAGACCAAGGGAGGGATAGTGAGGCTTAATAAAGGGAGGGAGGGTGGGCGGAGGAGACTGTGAAAAGGCAGAGATACCAAACAAATATTTTTGCTCAGTATTTACAAATGAAGAGGGGGAGGTACCTAAAACAAACAGTAGAAACACTCTGGATACAGAAGTTGATACTGTACCAGCCCATTTACAGAAGAAAGGGTTATGAAAGAACTCTTAAAACTGAAGGTGGACAAAGCAATGGGGCCTGATGGGAATCATCCCAGAATTCTAAAAGAACTAAGGGTAGAACTAGTGACACCACTGACTACCCTCTTTAACAAATCATGGGAGGATGGGGTGGTACCCGAGGACTGGAGGAGGGCAGATGTGATTCCCCTTCACAAAAGTGGGAGCAAGGCAGAAGCAGGAAACTACAGACCTGTTAGTTTAACCTCAGTGAAAAGGAAAATGATGGAATCACTTCTGAAGGAAAGAACTGTCGCGTATCTAGAGGCCAGAGGGGCACAGGACCCTAGACAGCATGGATTCACAGCAGGAAGGTCATGCCAGACGAATCTGACAGATTTCTTTGACTGGGTGACCAAAGTAGTGGATCAGGGAGGGGCTGTGGACATGGCCTACCTAGACTTTAGCAAGGCATTTGACAGTCCCACACAAAAGATTAATATACAAGTTAGCCAGCCTGGGAGTGGGTCCCAAGATGACAGCCTGGGTAAAGAATTGGCTGGAGAATAGGACACAGAGAGTAATAGTAAATGGAGTCCACTCAGAAGAAAGGGGGATTACTAGTGGGGTACCGCAGGGTTCAGTATTAGGACCGATCCTCTTCAATGTCTTTATAAGCGACATTGCAGAGGGACTGGAAGGAAAAGTAAGTCTCTTTGCAGATGACACAAAGATCTGCAACAGAGTTGATGCACAAGGTGGGGTGGAAAGGATGAGAAGGGACTTGGCAAGGTTAGAGGAATGGTCAAATGTATGGCATCTTAGATTCACTGCTAATAAGTGCAAGGTAATGCACCTGGGAAACAAAAACCCAGGGGAAGAGTACACAATGGGGGGTGAGATACTAACAACAACAAAAATGGAAAGGGACCTGGGGGTAGTCATATCAGATGACCTAAAGGTGGGCAAGCAATGTGAGAGGGCAGCAAGGAGGGCTGGGGGGATAATGGGATGCATAGGGAGAGACATCACCAGTAGAAAACACAAAGTTATTTTCCCTCTGTACAGACAGCTGGTCAGACCCCATCTGGAGTACTGCGTGCAGTTCTGGAGACCCAGTCTCCGCAAAGACATAGACAGGATGGAAGCTGTCCAGAGGAGGGCAACTAAAATGGTGCAGGGTCTGCACTGGAAGACATAAGAAGAGAGACTAAAGGAGCTTAATATGTATAGCCTCGAGGAAAGGAGGGAGGGGGGACATGATAGAAACGTTCAAGTACCTCAAGGGAATCAACAAAGTCCAAGAGGGTATCATCTTTCAAAAAAAGAGGTGTGCAAGAACAAGGGGCACAATTTGAAGATGGAGGCGGCGGCTCAGAGGTAATTTAAGGAAGTATTTTTTCACAGAGAGGGTTGTGGATGCATGGAACGGCCTTCCGGAGGAGGCTGTGGAGTCAAAAACAGTGGTGGAATTCAAGCATGCATGGGCAGTCATAAGGCCATTCTAGGGGGTGAGGGTAGGAAGAAGTAGGCTGCTGGTTAACTAGGATCTGCAACTTATCCAGTAGGTAGGGAAATGGGCAGACTGGGTGGGCCAAGCGGTCCTTATCTGCCATCAAATTCTATGTTTCTATGTTTCATTCCTCCAACCTTGCCAAGTCCCTTCTCATCCTTTCCACTCCATCAGGTGTATCAACCCTGTTGCAGATCTTTGTGTCGTCTGCAAAGAGACATACTTTTCCTTCCAGTTCCTCTGCAATGTCACTTATAAAGACATTAAAAAGGACCGCTCCCAGTACTGAACCCTGCGGTACCCCACTAGTAACCCTCCTATCTTCTCTGTGGACTCCATTTACTACTACCCTTTGCGTCCTGTTGTCTAGCCAATTTTTTATCCAGGCTACCATCTTGGGACCCACTCCAAGGCAGGCTAACTTGTGTATTAATCTTTTGTGTGGGACTTTATCAAATGCCTTGCTAAAATCTAGGTAAGCCATGTCCACAGCCCCTTCCTGGTCTACCACTTTGGTCACCCAGTCAAAGAAATCTGTTAGATTCGTCTGACACAACCTTCCCCGTGTGAATTCATCCTGCCTTGGGTCCTGTGCCCCACTGGCCTCTAGGTACTCAACAATTCTTTCCTTCAGAAGTGATTCCATCATTTTCCCTAACACTGAGGTCAAACTAACTGGCCTGTAGTTTCCTGCCTCTGTCCTGCTCCCACTTTTGTGAAGAGGAATCACATCTGCCCTACTCCAGTCCTCAGGTACCACTCCATCCTCCCATGATTTGTTAAAGAGAGTAGTCAGCGGTGTCATTAGTTCTACCCTTAGTTCTTTTAGAATTCTTGGGCGAATGCCATCAGGCCCCATTGCTTTGTCCACCTTCAATTTTATTAGTTTGTTCAGAACCCTTTCTTCTGTAAATGGACTGGTATCAACCCCCGTCTTCAAAGTGTTTCTCTTGTTTGGTTTAGGTACCTCCCCCTCGTCTTCCTTTGTGAATACTGAGCAGAAATATTCGTTCATTATCCCTGCTTTTTCACTGTCACCCTCTACCCACATTCCCTTCCCTTTATTAAGCCTCAGTATCCCTTCTTTGGTCTTTCTTCGCTCCCTAATGTACCTATAAAAGGTCTTATCCCTTCTTAACAGAGTTGGCTATCCTTTCCTCGGTTTGGGCCTTTGTTATTCTGACTGCCTTCCCAGCCTCTTTCTGCTTTAACTGATAAAGTTCTCTGTTCTGCTCCTTCTGTGTTTCCTTATATTTCCTGAATGCTATCCTTTTCTCCTTAACCTTCCCTGCCACATCTTTTGAGAACCATAGCGGTTTTTTCCTTCGTTGTGTTTTGTTGATTTGCTTTACACAATGGCTTGTTGCCTCTGTGATGGCTGTTTTGATTACTCCCCATTGTTCTTCCACCTCTCCTTCTTGCCTGTTTGCTAGGGCTTTTCTGAGGCACTCTCTCATTTTCCCAAAGTCAGCCCTTCTAAAGTCCAATACTCTTGCTTTTGTATGGCTTGATTGTATGGCTGGTGTTTATCGTGAACCACACTGTTTGGTGGTCGCTTGTTCCCAGATGGCTACCCACTTCTAAATCTGAGATTCTTTTTCCGTCCCCATTTGAGAGTACCAGGTCTAAGACTGCTCCCTCCCGAGTAGGTTCCAATACTATCTGCCTGAGGCATCCCCCCTGTAGGGCAGCAAGAATGACCCTGCTCTTGGATGTGCCTGCAGCAAAGGTGCTCCAGGTAACATCTGGCATATTCAGGTCCCCCATCAACAATATCTCCCCGTTTTCTGCCATTCTAAGGAAGCCTTCTATCATTTCCTTGTCCATTCCCTCCCCCTGAGATGGGGGACTGTATACAACCCCCATGCGGATTGTGATGCCATTTCCTGTCTCCAGGGTGACCCAAAGTGTCTCATCTGCTCCCTGTTTATTCTTTAGTTCTGTTGCTTTGATCCCTTCCTTTACATAAAGAGCTACTCCTCCCAGCTGACAAAAGTTCAGAGTGATCCCGACGCCGACAGTTTATAGTTCCACAGGTGTGGCTCAATGGAGGAAGATGTCCTCTAAGAAGATTTATATTTTCTTGCCAGTAATTCTGGTTGTGTGTAGGGTCTGTCCATACAGGCAGTCAGTTAGTATGGACTCGAATAAGAAATCCTTCAACTACGAGGGTCAGTGCTGTATGACCTAGCTCAGCACTCATCTGCCAAATACAGAATCAGTGAAGCTGAAAAAACATTGGTGGAAAAGTCTCAAAAATGTAGAAACTGAGGCCCAATTAGCAGCCTTACAGATATCCTCTAGGGACCCGGAGACTCGCTCAGCATAGAGGCTGCCATAGCCCTCATGCAGTGAGCTGTAATTTCAGGATGAGGAATAGCCCCTAGGATGAGTATGCCATTTTTGACTCGAGTTTAACTGTGGAGACTCCACTTCCTCTCCAAACCTTGGAGAACAAAGTTTGCAGTGGTGTGGAATTGTTTAGTATTCCTGAGGCAAACTCTATTGGCTCTCTGAACCTGTAGAGAATTTAGTCAGTCCTCCTTGGCATTCTTTGGGAATGGGCAGAGGGAGGGCAACACTATCACCAGTTGTCTGTGAAAGTCAGAGACAATCTTAGGGAGAATAACAGAGCACCATTATGAAGACCACTTTGTCCTTAGGAAACACCACAAATGACTCCTTGTGTAAAACAAAAGCTTGAATCTCACAAATTCTTTGAGATAACCACAAGGCCATAGGGAAGAGAACCTTGAGGGACAGAAGACGCAGAGACACCTTGTGGCTTTGAATACCATATTAAGCTTCCAGGGTGATGGTACCTACATGTTTCTAGACTAGAGCACATGATATGTGTGAAGGAACAGACAACATCTGGATGGGATCCCAGGGAGTATGATCCCACAAAAAAAAAAATCACAGCCAAGAGGGCTGCCACCAGCACCTTGAGGGAGCTAACTGACAACCTTTTGACTAAGCCCTGCTGCAGAAATTCCAAGACACTGGACAGAGTGGTGGCTGGAACTTGATCTAAATATGGGTGTACCATGAGCAAAACATATGCCAGACTCATCTATAGGTCTTAGTCATAGAAACCTGGCTTTACTGCACCAAGATGTAGGTAATTCTTGCCAAATATCCTGCCACCACAAATCGTGTGGGCTCGGAAGTCAGTCCAAGAGTAAAAACCTCTTATGCTCTAGATGAAGAATGGGTGTAGATGGTTCCCAAATCAGTGTCCAGAAAGGAACAGAATACAGGATGGTGTCTGGGCATGACATAGTAATGACATCAATTACCCATGACTGGTGTTCCTGATATCTGCCAAAGTACATGGGGGTCTTGCATTGCACCTGGAGTACAGGAAATCCCAAATCAGCATTTCTCAATGTCTTAAATTAAGTGAAGCACCTCCTAGTTGAGCTCCCACTCCCCTGGGGTGGAGCTTATGTTGACTCAGCCAATCAGCTTGGCAGGTGAGAGCAGGTTCATCTGTACCCAGTGAAGTAGCTTGTTTGCTTCCACCAACATTGCTCTGTGTCTTGTGCCTCCTTGGCATGGGAGAGAGAGAGAGAGAAGTACAGTTACGTAAGAACTTACCATAACAGTAGATCTTCGAGAGAAGCTCTTGCGACAGGTAACACAACAAGGGCTATAGCCAGAAGGTGGCAGGACCTCACAGAACACTTCTAGATAGAAGTCTTCAGCGGATACCACCCCCAACGATGTCAGCCCAACCCGACATTACATCTGGTATAAAGGGAGGGCAGTCCCCGGCGTCCCTCAGTTCTCCAGCCGGAGACTCTGGCATCGAGGATGGAAGGTGAGCAAGAACAAAGAACCAAAGCAAATACCACAGAGGGCAACCAATACATTGCCAATGCAAACCAAGTGCATAAGAGAGTCCCCAAGGGGGAAGGTGGGAAGGAAGCCATGCCTGCTGCAAGAGCTTCTCTCGAAGATCTACTGTTATGGTAAGTTCTTATGTAACTGTACTATCTTACGTTGAGAGTCAGCTCTTGCAACAGGTAACACAATAAGGACCAAGTCCCAAGCAGTAAGGGAGATCCAGGTAGGAACTGGGAGGAGAAAACATATGAGAGACAACAGAGAAGTGTCCTCAAGAGAGAAGTCCCTGAAGAACCGCGAGGCCGAAGCCCGCTCTGCATCTGGAGGCAATGTCTAAACTGTACTGTCTAACAAATGTATGGACAGAGTTCCATGTGGCTGCTGCACAAATGTCCGCTGTAGACACTTCAAAGGGCGGCAAAAGATGCCACTACTCCCCTCATAGAGTGATCCTTCACCGGGCCAAGGTTTATTATGCTTCTGGTAACAGAATGTAATACAGTTAATCAGCCATTTTGAAAGGGTCTGTTTGGCCACAGGTGCTGCCCGGATCCTGGGGGCAACAGAAACATAAAGCTGTTCTGAACATCGAAACTCTCTTGTCCTAGAGAGGTAGAATCGCAAAATGCGATGAACGTCCAATGTGCGGAGAAGAGCCTCACCGCTATTAGAGTAATTGGGATAATATACAGGAAGGTGGATGTCTTGATTAAGAATCAACTTGGATACCACCTTTGGTAAAAACTTAGGATTAGTCCTCAAGGCCACCCAGTCCTTGTGGAAAATCAAATAACGCTCCTTACACATCAGGGCCTGAGGCTTGGAAATTCTTCGAGCAGAAGTAACAGCAACTAAAAATAATGCTTACCAGGAAAGGAAGCAAAGCTCGCAGTTCACAGCTGGTTCAAAGAGGGGTTAGATGAGCTTTTCCAGCATTAAAAGTAGGTCCTGGGGAGGGACGGGGTCTCCAATGGGGGGCTTCAAGTGAAGGATACCCCTTTAGAAGTTCTGGGCTACCTCCAGTTGAGCCACAGTTCTGCCCAGGACAGAAGTATAATAGGCAGAAATGGCCAACAGATGTACTTTAATGGAGTAGTAGCCCAATTCGGAGTCCGAGAGGGATAAGAGATACTCAAAGATTGAGTTCACTGGACAAGCCAAGGAATCCAGGCGGTGGGCAGATGCTCAGAGGTAGAAATGCTTTCACTTCATGGCGTAAGTGGCTCTGGTGAAAGGCTTTCTAGCTGCCACCAGAACAGTGGCAACCCTGTCAAAGACTCCAAAGCATGACCTGGCTAGGTCCTCAGGAGCCACATATGGAGCTGCAGTGACTGAAGGTTCGGTGGACCAGGGTCCCATCATCCTGAGACAGCAGGTGAGTGCTCAGAGCCAGAGGAACTGGTGGTTCAGCTGCCAACTGTTGCAACAATGGATCCAGATCTGTTGTGGCCATAACAGCACCATGTGGATCATCTATGCCCCCTCCACTTGCAGCTTGAGAAGTACCTTCTGAAGGAGCGGGAAGGGAAGGAATGCATACGGGAACCTCCCCCCTCCAGGAGAGGGATAAAACGTCTCACCAGAAAAGCCTATGCCCTAGATCTAGCAAGCAAAAATTGGGCAATTTTGCATTGACAGGGGAGGCAAAGAGGTCCAGCTCTGGCCTGCCCCATCTGTTCAATAGATAGTCTGTGACTGATTGCATAAGGGCCCATTCGTGTGCTCTGGACTGGGTCCTGCTGAGTCAGTCTGCTAGTGTGTTCTGTAGCCCAGGGACGTGAACCACAGTAATATCCAGGCGGTGAGCAATGGCCCAATTCCAGACTCGCATGGCTTCTCGACAGAGAGGGCAAGAGTGCGTGCCCCCTTGCTTGTTGATGTACAAAATCACTGCCATGTTGTCAGATTGAATCAGAAGGTGTCCCGGGCGGATTGCCAAGCTCAGAGCTTGTAAGGTATACAGAACCACCCTCATCTCCAGAATATTGATGTGGAGAGTTTCCTCGGCCACTGACCAGGTTCCCTATGTCCGATGAACATCCAGATGTGCTCCCCAGCCTATGCCGCGGCATCTGGTGTTAGGATTGGGTCGGAGTTGTCCTCTGAAAGAGCATCCCCTCCGCTAAGGAAGGGGACATCATCCACTAACCAAGTTCTCAGCGAACTGGTTCCGAAATGGAAACCGTGAGATCCATGTTGTCCCAACATTGGTCCCACTGGACTCAGAGTCCACTGAATCGTTCTCATATGCAGTCTGGCCAGAGGGACTGTTATGATGGAGGCAGCCATGTGGCCCAGGAGCTGGAGAATCAACCTGGCTGGGACCTTTGGGAGGGATGACACGATGGGCCATCCCCCGGAGATGGAGAGCCCTGTCTTCTAGAAGTAAGGCCTTCCCTCTTGTGGTGTCGAGCAGCGCTCCAATAAACTGGGGGATTGGGATGGAATCAAGGAGGACTTTGCCATACTGATTGTGATTCCTAGTTTTCCGAAGAGAGAACAGGTGGCCTGGATCGTGTGCTGCAGCTGTTCTCTGGACGGGACCGTTAGGAAACAATTGCCCATATAGGGAAAGACATAATGCCCCCTGCTTTGGAGGGCAGCTGCGACCACTGCCAGGCACTTGGTAAAAACCCTTGGTGCCGATGATAGGCCTAAGGGCAGCGCTCTGAATTGGTAATGTCTTCCTTAAAACTTGAACCTGAGAAACCTCCCGTGAGGCTTTGCCACCAGTATGTGGAAGTATGTGTCCTGCATGTCTAGAGAGACGCTAACCAGTCCCCTTGATGGATCACAGGCATGATCCACTGAAGGGTGATATCCGAAACCATTTGTATCTATGAACTGGTTGAGTTCACAGAGGTCCAGAATAGGGCACAAGTCCCCAGTCTTTTTTGACACCAGGAAAAAGTGAGACTAAAAGCCTGTGCACCTCTGCGATGGGGGTACTGGCTCTATGGCCCTTTTTGTCAGGAGCACCTGGATCTTTGCTCAAATGAGCTCTGCATGCACCTGGGTGCCTCGGGAGGGGGGGCCTGTCCAGTGGCTTTTGAAGAAATTCAATCGAGTGTCCCGTGTCGATGAACTGTAGGGATCCACTGCTCGGAGGTGATCTCCTGCCACCCTCTGGTGTAGAGGGAAAAGTGGCCTACAACTGGTTCCCCGGTCTCTCTGAAGAGAGGGGGTGGGTCCTGCAAGAGGTCAGGTGGTTGTGGGAGGGTGGCCTGGGCTGATTTAGCTGCCCTGGAGGTGGAGCCAGAGGGGCCTCTGGCAGGGCCCTTGCAACCATAATTGCTGCTGCTGCTGAAAACAAGGTTGTTGTCCCCCCTTTCCTTGAATGCAAGGTTTACAAAAGGGTCTCTGCTTTGGTTTGTACATACAACGTACTGACCTAATGGCTTTGCCAGAGTCCTGCAATTTGGTGATTATCTTTTCTGAGTCTTCACCAAAGAGAACAGAGCCATGGAATGGCAAATCCAGGATATTTGTCGCTATGTCCTGGGTGAAGCCAGAGACCCTAAGCCACGAGTGCCACCGGACACACACACACACACACACACACACCTGTGGCTGTGGCCCTTGCTGCCGTGTCTGCCAAGTCGCAGGTCAACCGGAGGATGTGTGTACCTACAACTGAGCCTGTCTGCATCAGCTTTTTGAGCTCTGATTTTTGTGGGCAGTCCAGGAGCGCCTTAGTTAAGTTGAGTCCCTGCTCCCACAGTGCATTCTGAAATTGTGCCATGTGGGTCAGAAAATTCAGACTTCTGATGGTGCAGGTGGAGGAAGAGTAAACCTTCCACTCCATGGAGTCCAGCTGCTAAGGCTCTTTGTCAGGAGGCTGGGTACTAAGATGTCTCAGATGTTGGGACCTGACGTGTGCAGCTGAAATGACCACCGAATCAGCCAGTGGCTGCTCCCCCAAAAAGGGTTCCTCTTTTGGGGCCCTATAGAGGCAGTTCACCTTCTTGGGTATGGCTGAGGAGGAACAACGGGGGCGTTTCCATGCCTTGGTGACATCCGCAAAGGTGTCCACCAGAGGCAGAATGACCACTGGTTTGGGGTCTTTTTTATGTAGGTATTTATCCAGTCTTAGTCTTTCTGGGTCTAGGTCCTCCATCTCCCAAGCCATATTTTCCTGGCTGTGTCGTATGATCTCCATAAAGGAGGGATCATCGGGTGGCGACTTAGAGGTATTTCAAGGGTCTAGGGGAAAGGTCCCTGAAAGACGAGCGGTCAGAGGAAGACGGGTCAGAGGAATGGTCAGAGTCCACCGACGAAGAGGAGGAGTTGGATCTCACACATTTACATTTTGGTCTACCAGAGTCAGGGGAGCCTGAGCTCTTTGACCCAGAGTGGCGCTTGCAGGGAGCTTTGCCCTTACTTTTGCCAAAGGAGGGTTTCCCATGCCTTTGCCTGAAGGGGGACAGGAAAAGAAGGCAGAGGGGCCCCTGCACCAGCTGGGGGGTCCTCAGTCCGCAGAAGTTTTGGTGGCAACAAGTCTCTCAACAGTACCCAAACAGGCCTTTCACCAGGGACAGGTGGAGCCTAGGCTCTGTGTCCAGTGTTAGGCCCGACGTCGGATCAGAGCCTTGGTCCGGCTGAGAGTCATCTGGAGACGGCGGGTGGACAGGAGGCAAAGTCGTGGCAGTGACGTTAGACCTGACATTAGTGGTCAATGCCTGGTTTGAAGCTGTCATTCAATGGCCCTCAGGAGGGTTATGTCCTGACTGTTCATCAGCTGGTGGTGGATGCAAGACCAGTGACGTGGGAGACTGTCATCGGTGCCAAAGGACATGTCACAGGTGGGGCGACAGCGGTCACCTGTCGGTGGGAGTCACCTACTGATGAAGATTGGTTGGAACGTTTGTCAGACAACAGTTTGGATGTTCTAGGGGGCTGAGAGGCTGACCTCCAAGAGGAGTGCCCCGAAGCCTTACGACTGTCCCGGGAGTCAGCGCCTGATACTGATGCCAACCGGGAGTGGCTTGGTGTAGGCTTGGAGTGCTCTATATGCTGGCCTGTAATCTGAGCAGGTGGGTGGATCTTGAGGGGCTGTAGGGTGAAGCCCGAGGATACTGAGTTGTGGCCTTTCTCTCCTGACGCCCAAACCAGGGCGGGAGGTTTAAGAACTGTTAGCCGAAAGGATGAACAGGGTCACCTGGGAGACAGAGTTTGAACTGCCCAGGAGTCTGACGATCAAGATTTGGAGGGAGATCTCTCCTTTTCCCTCTCCTTCCTCTTCTCCTTATGCTTCCCTGAGGACTTGTGGTGGGTAAAATAAATCCTCAGCTCCACTCATGCGTGCCAACTTGTAGATGTAGGAATGAAAAAAAGGAGAACAATGGCACCGCAGGTATTATAAAAATAAGAATATTTTAATCAGTGCATATTATACGCACGGCCACTCAGCAGTACAGGATATCAACCTCAGCTAGATTCGCACCAAACGTGCATCATCAGGAGGATGGTCTACCTACAATCCACACCCTTAAAATAGACTTGTGGTGGGAAGAACTTCTCCTGGGAGAGGATTCTCTCTGCATGGCTGCCAGGTGTTGTTCAGTTAGGTAGGCATGAAGAATCTTCTGGCAGTGGATCCTAGTCCTGCTGTTAAATCTTTGGCAATGCTGGCTGGCCTGGGTGTCGTGGTCTGGGCCTAGACACAGGAAGCAGGTGGAATGGCCATCCCTGGAAGGGATCTGTTTGCCGCAGGCACACTTACAGAAGTGCCTTTCTATAGAAGATGTCAGTGAAGATGACATACAGGAAAATGAACAGGAGAAAAAACAAACTTTTTCGATGAAAAAGCGAAGAAAAATCGCCCAAAGGGCTGATACAATATGGCGGTCGAACTAGCAAGAGACAATCCATGGAGCCGATGAATGCGAGTCGATGGCGGAAAAAGAACTGAGGACACCAGGACCTCCTTCCCTGTATACCACACGTAACGTCAGGGGAAGGCCGACGTCAGGGGATGGTCCCCGCTGAAGACTGCTAGCTAGACATTTTCCGTGGGGTCCTGCCACCTGCCGGCTATAGTCGTTACTGTGTTACCTGCTGCAAGAGCTGACTCTCGAAGTAAGATGAATAGTTATTTACCATAACAGTATCAATCAAAAATTTATTTCTAATGCGCTTTTACAAAACCAAAGCGCATACACAATTCATAACATTATACAGATAAAACATTAAAATAATAAGGCAGCAGTCATAAGACTAAAAATTATCCCCGAATGCCAATCCAAATAAATGTGTTTTTAAAGATGATTTAAAAGTCTTGGTGGACAGGCACTCTTGAATCCGAGAATTGAGGAGTAGGTCTTTGAGAGAAGAATCTCCTCCATTAAGCCACATCATGGAACTGTAAGCTGTCAGTGTCAGGACCACCTGGAAGCTTTTGCTAGGTAAGGCCGCCCATGTTGACGTGCACTGCCACCATCTTTAGAATGTGGGCAGACCCATCATGCCTCAGTTCCCTGCTGGAGACAAGATTGGAAGATCATCAGATGGGCAGGGACCAAAACAACCAAGACCAAATCAGGCACACAGAAGAGGAGATGGAAACCTAATTAATATAATGCCGAAACTGGACAGAAGAGGAGAACCAGCTTGTGGGAGTAGGCAGGATAACCACCCACCACCTGAAAATGAGGGAGAGAGAGAACTGTGGCTCAGTGGAGGAGATTCTCTTGAAGATCTACTGTTATGGTAAGTAACTATTCTATCTTCTCAGAGGATGTCTCTCTCTCTCTCTCTCCATTAAGCCACATCAAGGAATATTTCCCAAGCAGTATCAGGGCACTGAGGGAGGAAGGAAGGCTCTACATACCCTGAATAAGGAGGCCTTGCAGGACAGCAAGGCCAAATCCGGCACATCTATGACAAACCACAATGTTTAGTGAAGGTAAGAACACTACTCCGAGTGGTAGCAGTATAGATGTCAGAAGTGGATACATTGTGAAAACAATCTATGAGCATGGACAGGACCAAGAAGCAACAGAATTAATGCAGCAGGCCAACCATTTGTAAAGGCCCTGCTTAGAAACAGGGGAGCCAACCATACTGAGGGTGAAAGCCACAAATAGTTGAGATGATTTTCTATAATCCTTAGTATGATCAAGGTACCAATGCAACATCCAACTGACATCAAACACGTGCAAACAATGTTTCCCACTATCCATAGGAGTGGAAAAGTAAACCAGAATGTTCACTCTGAAATTATCTTTAGCAGAAAACAAAGACTGGTATGCAAGGTAATCTGATCCTTGTGGAAAACAAGATGAGAATGCTCCAAAACCAGGGCATGCAATTCAGAAATACATCTAGCAAACATCGTAGCCATGAGGACAGCACTTTTGCACTGTATGGCGATGCAAAGAAATTGGTATCTGGGTGACCCCACTTTACAAAAAGATCGTCCACAATGCAATCCAATAACTCCCATGCATGGCACAGTGCCTGGGACTGGCTAAAATGGTCTTCTAGGGCATTGAGGGTGCCAAGCAGAAAGATGACCGACAGAAACATGTGTTTCATGGTCCACTGCCAGACTCTTATCGCTTTCTGCAGAGAGAAAACAAGTGGATTCCACCTTGGTAGTTGATGTAGTACATCATCAAAATGCTGTCCATACAGTTTAACAGCTGTTGACCCCAAAGGAGGGTAGCAAAGACCTGTAGGCCAAACAGAACAGGCCTCATCTCCAGAGTGTTGCTGTGTAGAACAGTGTCTAAGGGGGACAACTGACCCTGGGTCCGGAAGGGGCCCAGATGGGCACCCCACATGGAACCAGAGGCATCCGTCATCATTACTAAACGAGAAGATGGACAGAGAAAGGGGGACCCCATCTCCAGGTTGGAGCAGTCCAACTACCACAGCAGGAGGTGGCAGCGTGAAGGAGTCTCTTTATGAGACACTCCAGTCTGTCTGAATGTTGAGCTCACTGGGCATGAAGGAACCACTGTTGAATCCTCATATGCAGACATGGCAGCGAGGCAGTCAGAAAAGCATCAGCCATGAGGCTTATTAGTGGTAGGAGACAGCTGGCTGACACACAGTCGCTGAAAGAAGCCAGCTGAGCCTGGACAACCAATGCTGTAACACAGTCAGAGGGAAGAAAAGCCACATCCATTCCCATGTCCAGAACCGCCCCTATGTACTGGAGATGCTAGTATGGAATGAGTACTGATTTTAGCTCCTTTACCAGAATGCTCAACTGCTCACAGTTCTTTGGCGCAGGACAGTGTGTAAATTATCGCCTCCTTCGACTGGGCCTTCAGAAGCCAATCATCAAGGTAAGGGAAAACATAAAGGCCCTCAGTGCTGAGCATGACAGCAACCGCTGCAAAGCATTTGGCAACAGATGTGCGGTGCAAATGACAAGCCAAAGGGCAATACGTGACAATGACAGTGACAGCCCTGGAGCATAAAGCGCAGGTACTGTCTGTGGGACTTGAGGATCTTGGTACAGAGGTAAGCATTCTTCATATCTAGAGTACATAGCCAATCTCTTTGCAGCAGCAGGGGGAGCAGGTACTGCAGAGAGACTATGCAGAACCTCTTGCATTCTAAAAATAGGTTGAGGCCCTTAAAGTCCAGGATGGGGCGTAAATCTCCTATCCATTTAAATACAAGGAAGTACTGAGAATAGTAATACTGATCGATTTCTGGGATGGACTCTATGGCCCTCTTGCAGAGAAGAGATTGAACCTCCTCCAGCAGGAGGGAAAGATGTCCTGGATGGTAATGGTTTGGCATGGGACAATGCATGAGAGGGACAGAAGAGAGTTCTAGGGCATGTCCATGCTGAACTACCTCTAGTACACAAGCATCTGTCATGATCTCCCTCCACTTTGGAAGAAAGCGGGAGATGTGGCCTCCCACAAGGATGCCCTGATCTGTAGGGGTGGGGGGGGAGTGGCATTAGGAAGTCAGAAGGCTTCAGGGGTGGCAGACGTGCTACCAAGACACACACCTTTGGTGATCCTGGCATGGGCACCAGGAAGCAAATGGGCATGAGGAGGAGCCTGGGTCCACTGAGAGCTATGGCTGGATCCCTTGGAATAGCTTCTACCAGTGCAGGCATAGGACCAATGAAAGGAACACTGGTCCAACCCTGAGGCTTTGGATTAAAGGGACTTCAAGGTCATTTTAGATGTCTGAAGGTCCCTCAAAGCAGACTCAACACTGGAACCAAAAAGCTGCATACCTCCAAATGGAGCATTAAGGACGAGCCATGGCTGGATCCCCTGTAATAGCTTCTACCATTGCAGGGATAGAGCCTATGAAAGGAACCACAGCCCAGCCTTGAGGCTCTGGATTAAAGGGACCTCAAGATCATTTTAGATGCCTGGAGATCCCTCAAGGCAGACTCAACATTGGAACCAAAAAACTGCATACTTCCAAAGGAAGCACTGAGGACTGATTTTTGGACATCAGTGGCAAAGCAAGCCGCATGCAACCATGACTCATGGTGCAGGCAAATGCCAGAAGCAGCTGCACGAGCTGCAACACCAGAGGCATCATAAACCGAACTTAAGAGGTGCATACCAGACTCTAGACTAGGGCAACAGTCTGTTGTATTTCAGTTTTCTCTGGTCCATCAGGCAGATTGTTGGCCATGGCAGCCATAGACTTTCACAGGCTTTTCGAGTACTTAATCATGTGAGCCTGGTAGCTGGCAATCCTTAGGCCAAGGAATGTGGAAGCATACCTCCTCTTGCCCATCACATCCAGCTTCCTCGATTCCTTCTCAGAAGGAAAAGAGTACATGTGTTTTGGAGCTTTTGATCTGTCACGGCAGCAGTGATAACCACAGAATCCATATCTGGTTGAATGGAATAACAGGGCTTATCCAAGGGGCAGGATATTGTTCATCTGCCTAATGAAGCACAGCAGGCAAAGCACTGGGCCTGTGCCAAGCAGCCATATTGGCATCCTCTAAAGTCCAATGGATAGAAGGAACAATAAACATAGGAAGAGCAGAAACCTCTACAAATTCAGAGTCTTCTTGGAGGAAACCTCCTCAGCAGTGAAGACCAGCTGGGTCCATAACTGCCTTAGGAATGCCTGAAAAGAACCATCTTCAGGAGGAAACCTAGATGTAGAAGGTACACTGTCCTCACTATGTGAAAAAAACAGTGGAGCTGGAACCCACCATTTGGGGGGTGTCATGCTTTCTCCCGCCTCTTCATATTCCTCCTCCATCAAGTCTGGATTATATTCCAGCCCTTCATCAACAGCAATAGGCAGCAAGTCAATGGCAGGATAAGGCCAAACTGGCGGTATCACTGACAGTATAAGCGGTGATGAAAGAAGCTCATGGTGAAGCTTAGAAACCTGCAGAGGAAGCGCCAACATCACTGACAAAGCCGACGGTGGCAGACATGGCAGCAGCAACAGGATTGGGAAGCATCTTTTCTGTTAGACTCCATGTCCCTTGAGTCAATGCCATACCTACCATCGTTACCAGGCTTAACGGGCTGGTGGCCATCATGAGAGTGAGCTGTGTTGCCCATTCTGAATATACACTTCCTGAGTCAGATTTGTCCACACTGATCATCATTTGAGGGATGAGCTCACAGAGGGCATCAAAGAGACATTGCTCAAGAGGGACTTTGCTCATGCATTCCATAGTCATACCAGTAGAGGTGAAGGGGGGCTAGAACAATTCCTGGCCTACTGCTCCAAGTCTATGCTTGCCAACATCAGATCCAGCACGTGCAGGATTGCCCTTGGGTTCACTGCACGCTTGTGTCCAAGTCTTTCCCGAGCATGTGAGAGGGACTCTGTCTGCAATGAGTCACTGTGGCTCTGCTGTCTTGATACTGCTCCAGATGTTGAATCTGCTACATTAGGTGCAGTATGCTGCTGTTATGGTTGATTATACATTTGTGGTACTGCAATGCTCTAGTGACTGCCAACATTGCCTCCTGCAGCAGTCCAAGACAGCACCGCAATGATCCAGACATCCACATATGGATGAACATATATGCCTTTCTCCTTGAGGAGGCCTGCCGGCACTGACAAGAGCTTTTGAAAATACCCTCAGTGTGGTCAGCAGCCTGAATAGTAGTGCTGTATACTGAAAATAGTGAATACACAAAACAGAGAAAACTGGCAGTGAGATTGATAATGGGGCTACACCTCCCAGAGGTCCAAGACACCAAACACCAGGAAAAAAAATCCCTTGTGTGCACTACCGCTATGGAGGAGCATAGCATTTTTATCTTGAAAAGGTGAGTACTGTAGCAAGCAGGGACTGCTCTGCTGCCTTTGAGACCGCCGATGGTAGCATGAACTGCCTGGAGCCTGGCTAAAGGTGACTAGAGGAAGAATTCCTTGCTTGGTGGAGTCAAACTAATCATGGGAGACAATGTCTACAATCAAATGTAATTTCCTTCCTCTGGTCTATAAATAGCAATGCTCTTGCCCCTAGGTGAGTGCAGTGGACTGGGAACAGCCCAAGCTCAGTACGACCTGTTGTTCTTTTGATCTCTGTTGTCCCAACAGATTAATGTGCCTCTACATCCTCTGATACAGTGAAATAACCTATGATTAAATGATCTTTACACCTTGTCTTGTGTGAAGTTGAAGTGGCATACAGGACAGCACTGGCAAGCATCAGATTCATAACAGCCACACGTCCTTGGAGAGGAGTGTGGCAGATTTATTTATTGCAGGTGACATTCATGCCTGTACTTCATGGCTTGTACCCCACAATGCAGCATCCTCACCACCCATGTTGTAGATGTGTGGATTTTGGTGTTTTACAAAACTGGTGCCTTTTGCTTTTTGTGTGCTGATGTGGAGTCCTTAATGGTCACAACACCCTTGTGCACAGCCAAGGCTGTGGTGGGGTGGGATAAGCTTGGAGACTCTGGTGAATAAGATGGGTGGGAGGTCTTTATTTTTTTTATTTACTTTTTTGTATTTTGGTAAACAAGTAGGTACACTAGGCAACTTAGTGCCTATTTTCAGGAATGACCCGGGGAGAGTACACTGCAGGAGATAACAGCAGGTCAAAAGAACAAAATACACTAAGTCAAGTAAGATTCAGGTGCATTAACTAGAGCAAGATATGACAGCACAGGTACATTAAGTCAAGCAAGATACAGGTATATTAAAGTCAAGACAGAAATGTCCCCATAGTCCAATTAAATACATTAACTTGAGCAAGATACAACAGCACAGGTACATTAAGTCAAGCAAGATACAGGTGTATTAACTTGGGCAACTTACAAGCATAGTTAATTAACAGTTCCAGGATGGGCGGTGTATGGTTGGGAAATTTTGCAAGGTGACAATTAATTAGAATAAGGAACATTTAAGATAAGACAAGTGCAGAACTTTATCAAGAGCATTAGAGAATCAGCAAATAACAGGTAGACAGGTAAAATAAAGCTGATTATAATGTAGACAGTCTTAAGGTGCAAGAATCAGAATTAAACAGTGACAAGTAGCTGAGGTCAGGGGGTTGGAAACAGTTGCAAGCCATAGACTGGATGAGGTATGACTTGAAGGCGGCTTAGAAAGTGAAGGTGGAAGAGAAGTATCGCACAGAAGAGGGAGGTTTAATACCTGAGAGCAAATGAAGAGAGGCCTGCTCTCCATCTTGGTGAGCATTTGGTGTGGTGAGCGAGGCTGAATCCAGGGACCTAAGGGATAGGTGGAGCGGAGCTGGCAAGCAGTTGGATATGTGTGGCTGGGGGGGGGGTGAGCCTGGGGCTGCTTGTGAATAAAATGACTAAGTGCATAGGCCCAGGAGCCAGGGGGGGACTAGCCACCCTAAGGAGGAGTAGCGATCACAATGATGCATGAGGCATAGAGGTGAAAGGGCAAAGTAGCAGATATTGTTGTAAGTGATATCTCACTTTTGTAAAGAAGTGTTTGTGAAGAGTACTGACTCATACTGTACGCAGGGGAGGAGAACACCCTGGGCGATGGCGAACCAGGCATTGAAGGTAAGCAAGTGTTTAAGAAGGTAGGCTATGCCGATTTGAGAATTTGTAGCCTTGCCCTGATTGGAGATGTGTAGGTGAAAGTCTAGTCCAGGGTTGAGGGTGACACCCAAATACTTAAATTCCTCTACTACAGTGAGGGGGGAAGCCGTTTAGATATCTACAGTAATGTCCAGGAAGCAAGGGCAGGATGATCTTTGCACTCAATAGCATAACTTGAGTTTTGACTGCACTGAGTACCAGATCGTTGGCCTGTAGTCAGTGATGATGCGGGTGAGGTCCTTAGAAAATTGTGTGTGGATGTGTTGGGAGCTTTGGGCACTGTGATATAGGGTGATGTTATTGGCGTACATTATAACTGAGCAGGAGGTGGAGACAGATGGGAGGTGGTTGATGAAGATTGAGAAGAGGAGTGGAACAAGGATTGAATCTTGAGAGACACCTTGGGTGATGGGCAGTTAGTGAGAAGAGGCAGTACCAAACTTGATGAACTGGTGCCGACTGGACAGATAGTTGAAGAATCAGGTATTGGCATGAGGGGAGACCCTGAGGGCAACTAATTTTTGTGTTGGGAGTGAATGGTCAACAAGGTCAAACACTTTGGATAGGTCAATGAATATGGTGCCAGTGAGAGATCCTTTATCCATGGCAGACTTAACGTGACCAGTAAATTTAACAAGGGCAGTGGTGGTGCTATGATCTTTACAGAAGTATGCTGGCAAGGGGTGAGGAGGTGTGGGTTTACAGGTAGTAAGTAAGTTGGGAAGCAACTAACTTTTCAAGCAGCTTACTGAGTATGGGCAGTAGAGAGATGGGACGGTACTGTGAGAGGTCTTTGAAGTCACCCTTTTTGGGTATGGGGACTACCCTGGTGACTTTCCAAAAAGATGGGATGATCCCAGATGTGAGGAACAGGTTGAATATATAGGTGATGGGGATGGAGAGAAGCAAAGACCCAAGCTTAGGCAGCCTAGTCTCAATCCCATTTGGTCCGGGAGTGGCCCCAAGAGGGAGGGAGTTGAGGTGGTGTCAGACTTCCTTTGCAGTGACTGCTTTCAGGTGTTGGGGGGAGAGGGTGGATGCAGCAGGGTTGAAGTCCTGGGTCAGTGGGGAATGAGTAGGGAATGGGGAGAGATCAGTGAACTGGGAGTTGAACGCATTAGCAATAGTGAGTGAGTTGCTGCAGTGTGTTCCATTTATAATCATGTCCTTATGCGAGGAGTAGGAAGGAGTGCCCAGGACCCCTTTGATGCAACCCCAGAACCTGCTTGGATTGCCAGTGGAGGCTGAGAGTTTCTCCTTGCAGAAAGAGCTTTTGGCTGCGTGTGTTGCTTTTTTGCAAGGGTAATGTAGTACCTGGTAGTTGATGCAATCTTGTGGATTTGAAGAAGCTTTATAAGAGGCCCAGAATCTCTCTCTTTCTTTTATAGTAAGAGGGGCTGGAGCTCACTGTGGAGCCAGGAGAGCAACAGAGCTTGTAACTCTCCTCCTTGTGCTGGGAATTAATCTGCTTTGGCAGTGGGGAGATGTGGGACTGGAAAATGTCCAAGGCAGAGCTTACATCAGTGGAGGCTAAAACTGGGGACCAGTCTAAGAGAGATAGCTCACCACTGAGGGTTATGCGACCAAGCTGAGATACATTTCTTATGGTTAGGATCTTTGGGGGGATTTGGGGAATTTGGGCTCTTCATAGGCAGTAAGTGAGGAAGTGATCACGAATGGAGTCAGCTCTATCATGAGAGGAGCAGTAGAAGCCAATGACTGGATACAAGAGCCAAGCCTGGTATATTTTATAGTTTGGAGACTTAGAGCTTGGCTACTTATTGCCACTACCAGATGGTGCACATTGAAGATGCTGTTTTTTTTTTTTTTTTTTAGAATTTGGAGCATCCATATCTTCAGTAGGAAGGCCTGCTGTCTTGATCAGCTTCTGAGTTGTGGGGTGCCTCTCATGGGTCTCCTAATGGAGAAGAAGATTTGGATTTGCTTTGTGAATCACCTCAGTGCTGAGAAGGGGGCAGGTCCATTGCTGAGGAGGATATGAATCCTGTCTCAGGAGAGTTTCTCTGTTCAGTCAAGCCTGAGCTGAAGACTGATGAGCAGTGGGCCACTTCTGTCTTAGAGGAGGATGCTTTATCACAAGATATGCAGTAGGGGCAGGCCACAGTGGACGGGAACCAGCCTAGTGAAGCATCATTTACATTTTTGAGCCTGAGATCTTGCCTCCTTATTGCTGTTGCCAAATGATGCCATGTGCATTTGACACTGATGCCTTAGACCTGGCCTGAATGTCTGTCTTAGCACTGTTGTCCCTGTGGCATGGCAACAGAAGCATTGGGCTTTGATATGGTTAGAGGAATAAGCCGTTGCAGGGAAGACAATAGGAGATGTCATGTAGTGCCAACTGTAAGGCCATGTGGTCCAGAAATGATTTGCTGATCTTAGCTCTGAAGCATTTATTTGTTCTACTAACCCTCAGCTTTGCTCTGCTTACAGGAAGAAGCCATGTCACAGAATGGACAACAGAAGCCATCCACAATGTGCCAGAGCCTTGTCTGGCACCTTTTACACTTGGGGCATTAGATTATGCTTCATCTGAAGCAGCATTTGAGGAATCTATAATGAGGTTAGGGAAAATGAGGAGGAGGCTTGTGTTTGTCCAAACACCCAATCTGAAGGACCAACAGTAAGTTATTGGCTGAAAATTATAAAGTCTATGCCTTTAAGGGCAGCAGCAGCAATTCCACACTACAGTGCCTCTCCACCAGGCTCCAATGTGCATGCACAGCTTGTACTATGATACATTAAGCCATCTGGACTCCTATATTCCATTACAAACAGCCTCAGATGCCCCTTTATCCAAATAAAGAAAACTGTTAGAGAGAGAGAGTAAGTGATATATATACACACACACACACACAGAAGGATATGGAAGCCTGCAAACAATCAAAGGTCTGCTTATGGCATGCTAAAAACAAAAGAAATCATAAGATGGAACATTATCTCCGGGTCCTGCAATAACCATCACAGAGAAAAAAATATAAGATTCTGGTTCGAATATTTCTCCAGTAATTGGAAAACTGCCCAATATAACAAAAGGAATGAGAATATTGATTTTTGTAAATGTAAACTAGGGCAGGACAATCTCCTATAGCTCGTCATTCTGTGTCCTCTATATGAAAAACACAATTATTTTTGGGAGATATATTGGGGAGACTAGAATATGAACCACAACATCTACTGACCCACCTGTTGAAAGCACAGGATGCAGGAGTGTTGGTCCCTGTGGCCTTCCTTCTAAAAGTAATAGAAGAAAGGAAGTTACATTTAAAAGGACTGGAAGAATAGAGATGTCTGGAGTGGTCAGGATCCTGTAGCCCTGACACTTTTTGAATTGCGCTGTTCCGTGGTACAGTCAAAGAATACTTACAACCTGGAATACTCTACCTAAGACTATAGTTGAGAGTCAAAATATGAATACATTCAAAAAGAGACGATAAATACATGGGTAAAAAAAAAATTCTTCCACCATTAGAACACTGAATGGTGGGAAGTTCACAAAATGCCAATGGTCTGCAGAACTTGTATTCCATATATGAATCTATTCCTTGCACTTTCCCCTATCTGATATTTGAATTTGTATCTGTACCTACAAGATCTGTCAAGCAATGCCTCTGTTTGACTTGCTATTGGATAAAATCCAGATTTTATACTTCCATTTTAAAGAATTGTATTTGTATGTTTTTGGTAATTTGTAGTGACTTATTATAAATCGAACAATACATTTTTGAATTGAAATTGAATTGAATTGTACTGTGGTGGTCACCACCCTTATGGTGCCATGTGCAGCCTGTCCCAAAATGAGCATCATTTAGCAAAGTGCAGTTTTGGCCTTCCAATGTGGTGCCTGTCAGGCATGCCTGGACAATGGTGTGGGAATCCACTGGATCACGCATGCTCCACACTGTGCTCCAAAACCTGTGGGCACACTCCAGTAGCCTTTAAAACTATAGCTCCTACCTTGTCTTCTACAGGGAAGGATATAATTTGGCCTTGCAAGGCACAAGGAAAGTATAGCTATGGCAGTCCTACAATGCACTGCAGTCCAGGGTTCCTAGCCTGCAGACTGAGCCCTTGCAAAGGGAAGCAATCATGTAGAAGGAAATCTTCCTTTGCTGCTGCTGACTGAAACACGTCCATGCCCGCAGCCCTTAAAACCCCAGCTCCTACCTTGTGTTGTGTGAAGAAGGCAGAATTCAGCCCTACAAGGCAGAGCAATGAGAGTGCAAACTATGGTAGCCCTATTAAGCACTGCAACCCATACTGATTATAGATGTACAGAAATCCGAAAGCAGCAGGAGAACTGTCAAAGAATGAGGAAATTCAAGAAAAAATGTACTTGCTGAGAAGGAAACATATCCCTGCAGAGTAAGGATCCATTTTCTGAGAAGCTAAGTATTTCCAAAGTTTCCTTCTATTATATTTTTTAAGATTATATTTGTGTAATTGTTATAAAACATTTCTTTTTTTTCTTTGTTGTAGGAATCAATGTAAGAGGGTGCAGTGCGTGAAGACCTCTTCGCCTAGTATCTCATACTGTACTACTAAGTAACTTAACATTAGGCATATAGCAAAGGCATTTAACTTACTGGAATGAAGCACTGGGTGAATGGAGACATAATTAGCTGTAGGGACTGCAGGGCACTGGTCTTTAAGGTTATGCTTTAGAAAAGGGGACACTGCCCTAGTTGCAGGACCTTCAGGGAGCTCCATGTTCAGCTGGCAACAGCTGGGGAGGAAATATTCCATCTGCGACTAAGCTTGTGTCCACCCCCACTTCCTCAGAGGCCCACTGGCCCAGGTGGAGAGTGGTGGGGCAGGGGAGGAGATCAGGTGGCAGGGACAGTCACACAACAGTCAGCTCTTCCGATGAGGTACCAATGGCAAACAGCTTAGCACCACTGGAAGTGACACAGGTGCGTGACTCAGGCAAGGGTGACTATGAATCAGCTGCTGCTGATGGGAGGAGAGATGTTATGACACCCGGGGGAGGGGGGCAGAAGTTTGCAAGGAGGATTCTAATGCTAGGAAACTCTATTGTTAAAGGAGTGGAGAGGGTGGTAGGTAAGGGTGTAATGGCAGGGGGCTGTCAGATGCCTGCCTGAAGCATCAGCTACTCAAGATCGGGATATGATAAGGAGGGGAGCAGACAAGAGGGGGACCAGGTACTGCTGGTACACCTTGGTACTGATGATATGGTCAACTGGCCTGTGGAGACAGTGCAGAGGGACTTCTACAGGCTGGGGGACAAATTTAGAAGTAGTCAACTTCTTTAGTCTTTTCTGAGGCCTTGTCTGTCTAGGGTGGGAAGAATGGAAAGAACAGAATTAGGAAGGTAGTGACTGAGAAATTAATAGGTGGTTGAAGGGGCACCACTTCATAGGGAATTAGGGGGGCTTCTGGGACAGAAGTCTCTTCAAAGGTGATGACCTTACCTGACAAGAGGGGACTAGTGTGTCAAGGCAGAGGTTTGACATCTATATTGGCAAACGGTTAAACTAACTGCGGGGGAGACTGGGGATTGGAGTTCCACTGTGGAAGGAGGAGCAGTGGGGAACCTAGACAGAACTTCCCGTGGATGGGGGTAGGTGCTAAGGGAATGATAGATGGGAGGAAAGAGTCCAGGGGAGACACAATAGACAAGACATGAAGGAACAGGTAAACATAAGCACCAAGGTTATTAGAGAAGGGTGATGGGGGAGAGCAAGTGAGAAATAACAGAGGTACAGACACATGCTGGAGGGTGGTATGCCTCAATAACAGGAGTCTGGATGATAAGATTAGCGAACTCCAGGCATTGGAGGCAGACTCTGTGTTGGATCTAATGGCCATAACAGAAAGTTGGGCCAGTGTGAGCAACAATTCAGGTAGTGGTCCCAGGCTACACATGACAAACAGACAGGTGGAGGTGGAGGGGTGGCCATCTACATCAGAGAAGGGATCAAGGCAGTAGAGAACAGGACCATTCGGGGAAAGGGGAGGTAGAATCACTGTGGCTTTAGCTCACAGAGTTGTCAGGTAGGAAGACTTGAACGGGGTAGTTTATAGGCCACTAGGGCAGGGAGGAGAGTGATAAGGAACTAGATGCTAAAGTGGATAGGGGGGTGGCAAAGGAGGAGGCTGTAACAGTGGAAGGTCTCAACCTGTCAGACATTGACTGGGACATCCCAGTGGCTAGGAGTGCCAGAAGGCTAATGAAGAACATAGGTGACAGTAATACGGGAGGCAAACTAGGTGAATTAAGAATTTGTCGCAAGACAGGACTTAGAGAGTGGTCCTAAATGCGAAGTTCTGTCATGTCAGGGAGGTAATGCATGGTTTACCTCAGCTGTCTGTACTTGGGACGCTATGCTTTAACGAGCTAGTGTACTGCCTGGAATTAACAGTAACTTTTAAAAGTAGTCAGCTATCACTTCTTACATCTGAAGTAAATTGTTCTTTTCTGCTTTGCTAATTTAGAAGATTTTCTACCTGATGGTACTAGGTGTGATGTATGGAATAACACTCTATCTGTACATTGGCATAGTCAATTCTGTTCTTCCCTATAAATCGTCAGCTTTGTAACCTCACAGACTGTGATGTACCTAGTAATCAAGAAGAGCAAATCTCCTGCTGCTTGATTGGCAACTTGGGGCACATGCTAGCAATCAGGCAGCAGGGACCGTGATGTAATAATGAGTGACATCAGATGCTGATGATGTAGTGGGAGAAATGCAACTACATATGTCTGCTTCCAAGTCAAGCAAGGCCTGCAACATCACACCCAATGCTATTAGGTAAAAAACACTGAATGAGTTAACAGAAAACGAAAGAGAAAAAAAATTCAAAAATAAGGACTACTTATAAAAATTACTAAAATGTTCTGCCTGCTTTTGTTTTGGAGCTACTAGCTCTTTATCCCGTACTTAAGTGATAGTTGAGTAGGTTATGAGGAAATTGGACTGTTTGCAGCTGACACAAAACAATAGAAGAGTGGATACTGAGGAAGCAATAAGTAGCATACAGAGGGACATAGAGAGGCTGTGCAAACGTGATGCTGTATCTGGCTAATGAAATTCAGATCCAAGAAATAAGAAGTAAAGCACACTGGTAGTAGACATCTGCATATGGATCATTCGTATCAATGGGGTAAAGAGAAGCAGTCAAAGGAGGAAAGAGACCTGAGATGATAATTAGCAATAGTCTAAAAATATTTTCCCTATGCAGTAAAGCACACGGTAAGCCAAACAGGCTGTCAGGCTGCATCAGGTCACAGGAAGGAGACTCATATTGCGACTGTACAAGTCGCTGGTTTGACTGCACCCGGAGTACTGTGTGCAGTTGTGGATCCCACATCTGAGGGCGGCCAGGGATAAGTTTGAATCTATAGAGCAAAGGGTGATGAAAATGGTCCACGAACAGCAGGGTTGGTGCTGTGATGAGAGGCTGGAGAGCCTTGATATGTACTCACTGGAAGGCATGGAGGGGGCTATGACAGAAACATACAGATAGATACATAACGGGGTACAACAGAGTGAACTCCACAGAGTTGTTGAGGAACAGTTCATCCAGCAGGTGAACAATCTCAAGCAGGAAGGAGGGGATTCAGAAAGGATATCAGAAAGTATGTTTTCCAGAGTGGCTGTGGGATGGGTGGAATAGTCTGCCCAGCAATGTGCTCAATGCTAGAAGTATAGCTGGATTCAAAACACAGTGCAGTGGGACATCTTTAAGATATTTGCTGTTGTTGAAGAAATGAAAGGGTGGTAGGAGAAAGGGAAGACTCTGAAGGGAAGATTAACTCAGAGTAATACAGGCACCAGGGCAGACTTAATGGATTTATGGTCTTTTTCTTCTATGTTACCATTTAACCCATGAGATTACTTATTTGTTTTGCTGATTTTGTTGCTGCATTTTGTATCTGCTCTTTATTAGCGTGCACAAACTCTTCTACTTTACTTCTTTGCTGTATAGTATCTTGTCTGTTAAATTACTTTTGTTCTGTTAATCCCATGTACTCTTCCCCAGGACACACTGGGAAATGAGATGATTGCAGCTCAGCGTGTTATCTCCTGGACAAAAAGTTTTAAAATAAACTCTGGTGATACAAACCAGCAATGTTTCTTGCATGAACACTGAGCATCTTTTTAAAATAAATGTCATTTTGTGTAGTTAAATCATTGAAATATTATAAATGGATATATTTTTTACATCTTTGATAGTCAAAACACAGCAAAATGGACCCTCCCCAAGACTGCCAACAGCATGGGAAGCACATCATTTCCCTGGGTCATGCTCCCCATTTTATGAGTTTTTAATAAGAATAAAAAGGAAAATAGAGGCCCTGAGTGAATGTGGTACCTACCAATAAAAAAGTTACCTTAAATGCTCACATTCTGAAAATAGAAAATAAAATTAGAATCAATTATGATCTATAAAGAAAAAAAGTAAGCACAGAGTAGTTAGGCCCTTACTATGCCTATTTATTCCTTTATATGCCATTCCTGAAGAATATCTTATGGTCGAAGCAATTTGTCTAAAATGTTTTTGCATTTCCAGTGAGCATTTAGGATAATTAACTTGTTCTTTTCCAACAAGTACAGTAGGATTCCTACCGAGGAAAACAAAACAAAAAAAAAAGCAACTAGTCTTATAAAGAAATACAGAATAAAAGTGTAACTGTATCTTAAGACAGTCACAGATCTGTCTACCTTTTTCTCCATAGAGGTTTTTATCTTTATTGTGTTGGCCGCCCCTTATGGTCTCTCTTGGCAACATTCCTGCCTTGACACGTACTGTACCAGGTCACTGGCTCACTGCCCCCCAATCAATGTTACTACTAAACTCATCATCAACCTGTCAAGATTAAAACATGTCACAGTGGCAGCTAAAATGCAGAGCAAATGGCCAGAATGTGTAGAGAAAAAGTCAACCTCCAGCATCAAGAACTAAAACTTACCATGTCCTGTGAAACTGAAACCCACATGCAATATTTCATCGAGACTAAATATCGATAATTAGTCTAGACCTTTTTTCAGTTAGCTGTTTGAAAATGAAAGTACTCTGTCATGAAGTGCAAGCATTTCACACCCATGGCTGCAGTTAATGAATGTTCGAAGTTGCTGTGCATGGTCTGAGAAACTGTTCTACATGCAGAAAGAAAAGGAGTTGTCCATGGGAAACGGTATAAACATCCAATACTAAGCATCCCCAAGGTGCGGTGTATGATCAACTAAAGGATAATTGGGGTAGCTGTTTTTATATAAGGTTCATAGGTAGCTGCGAGTTCGAGGGACTAGCCCAAAAATGAACTCGCCACCAATTATCCTAATAGTGGATACAATATTTTTTGTCGCCCATGTGGTCATCAAGGTTAACCTTGAACTGTTCCAAGTTTGCAGTAAAAAACACATCATGTAGTACGGAGTTCCAGATTGGTGCAACCCTTTGGGTTATAAACCTGTTTCTTTTTACTGTATTATCAAGATTCATTTTTAATTTTAAGTTATGAGATCTAGTGGTACAGTGAGTTATATGCCACTCCAAACAGATAGTTTCAAACAGCGCTCTGTCCCAAGTTGCTCTGTATACTATATAAAGGTCCCCCCTCAATGACCGATATTCAAGTGAGAAAAGCCCTAAAGATTTGAGTTTATTTTCATAAGTGAGATTCTTTAAACTGGAGACATTTCTAGTTAGTCTCCTTTGAACTTTCTCAACTGCGCCTTTGTCTCCTAATGAGGCGGAAGCACAGAATGCAGCACAGAAATCCAAGTAGGATCTAACCAAGCTTGAATAAAAAGGCACAAGTACCTCTGGTTCCCGGCATTTAATGTTTCTTAATATACAAGAAATTATACTATGGCATTTCTTTACTGTTTTATCGGTATGCTCAGTAAATTTTAAACTATTTGTAATATGGATCCCTAAATCTCTCTCTGAGTTGACCTCTTGTAGTTGTATGTTATTCAAAAAGTATACAGCCATCCTGTTATTTTTACCAATGTGCATAACCTTACATTTAGATGTATTGAAGGTCAATTTATTCTCTGTACCCAAGAGACAAGATTATTCAAGTTGGTTTGAAGGGATATGATTGATTGTGTATCATTCACTATACAGACTAACTTGCTATCATCAGCATATGTATTAATCTACACCCCATTAGTGGTTTGCATGGTTGCAATCAAGATGTTGAATAATATGGGTCCCAAAACTGAGCCCTGAGGCACTCCGCTGGTGACCTATCCCCAGAACGACCTATGTCCTCTGATGTTAACCTGTTGTATTCTATCCGTTAACATGACTTAATCCAGTTAATAATGTTTGGGTGTAGATTAATTTTAGCTAACTGTTCAACCAGAATTTTGTGTGATGCAGAATCAAATGCCTGAATTCATAGTTGTGAAATTAAACAATTAAATTAATTAAAAGCTTAAAATGTTTTTCACAACTTGGGAAGTTATCAAAATTTTTGTTAAAAGAGTTGTTGAAAATGAAGGTAAGGAAACCAAGGCAGACTATATTAGTAAATTATATTGATAAAAATTTGTAGGAAAAGTCAAAAGTTTATATGGAATGTTTAAATAATATGTAATTTTTGCACAGTTGCTTTACAGGGAAAAAAAAACCTTCAAAAAAGCTCTATGACAAGCAGCAAAATGTCAGGGTAAATAAAGAATTGAAAAAGAATGCACACTGAAGCTATGAATTTATTTATATGAAAATAGCAACCCCGACTATGCTCAAGTTGTTCTACATGTCTAACACTGGAGACAGTCCAAAGAACGGCAATGAAGATGATCATGGACCAGCAGGGTAGGACATACGAGAAGAGCTTAGAGGCCCTGAACATGTACTCCCTGGAGGAGAGGACAGAGAGATGGGACATGATTGAGACTTTCAAGTATTTGAAGGGAATTAATAGGATGGATAAGAAGGGTCTCTTCAAGCTTGATGGGATCCGAAACATGAGACGACACATTCTCAAGTTGGGGGGTTTAGGAGAGAGGTTAGGAGGCATGCCTTCACACGGAAGGTGGTGGCAGCTTGGAATGTGCTTCTGGAAGAGGTGGGTTCATTGAAGACGGTGGACTGCTTCAAGACAGGTTGGGATAGAGTTAAGGAGAAAATTAGGGTCAATAGCTTATGCTGAGGAACCTGCACTATGAGCAGACTAGATATACCTAATGGTCTTATTCTGCTAACTTTGTCATATAGAACAACTTTTCAGAAACACTGAAAAAAAGAAGCTTAAAGTGAATTACATTCTTAATTTCAATAATACTGAGATTAGAAATAGTGGGTATCATGGTTACTATTAAAATATTTTTATCAAACTAGTTTAATTTTTAAATAGTATGTATGCCTAGAAATTGCCCCAACATTATGTAAGACATCAGTATATATTTGAGGATCAATAGTAAATGGAGTTGTAAAATCCACAGCGATATACATTATACATAGTAACCAAGAGGTATTGCTTCCCTCCTCTGGGGCAAAACTAGGGTGAAGTGGTGTCTGACAGTACCAGAACTGTCATCCTAGGGCTGCAGTTTTTTCTCCATAATTCACCCCCCCCCAAAAAAAAAGGATGCTCACGGCAAGGTCAATGAATGGGCAAGCCTCCCTCCCTTTCTCCCTCAGAGGCTGGAAATGGTCCCTGCTGGCCTGCAGCAGTAACTAGAAGTCTGGGCTCCTTTGATGGAAAAAAAAGTAATGACCACTGGAACTCTGCTAGTACTATGGATGAAACGTTAAAGTTCCAAGTATTTTCCTCAGTCAAGCAAACCATTTCCCTGAAATGTCTCTGTATGCCACTGCCACACTGTATCACACAATAGCTTGCTAAAAAGGCAATCAGTGCAGCTTTCAGCACTATCCAGTATAATTCTGATATCCAATATATACCCCCTTATTAAAGGTCAAGATTTATGATTTTATACGTTTACATTGGGATAGCAGTGTGGCTTAGTGGTTAGAGCACTGAGCAGTGAAACACGAAATCACAGGTTCAAATCCTACCACACTCATGGGTTCACCACTGCATTTGTGAGCAAGTCAAGTAATTGATTATCTCATCGTGTGCATCAGTCCTTCCAACTACAAGCCAAGAGGAAGCCCAAAACCCACTACAGATGGCCTGCTGAATCATAGTGGGAATAGCATTGGCCAGTAAACAGAAAAAAAACTGAAGTATAAGTTCCAGTAATCTTACCTGAACATGTCTCCAAGACCTTTCAACATCCCTTTTTTGGCCTTGTTTTTTTCCTTTTCTTTGTCTCTGTCTTTCTTTTTATCTTTCCCAGCTCTGTCCTTCTTCTTTTCTCCTTTGTCCCCTTTATCTCGACTACCATTCACCTGCCTCTCTGATGACTGGGAAGGCTGGTCACTGGCTGTAGACACAGACTCTCGGCCCGATCTTGAACTTTCCTCTGTATCTTCTTCCACTGAATGAAGGCAGGATGCAAAAATGTGACAGTCAAAACAAATTTTCAAAATACAGGGCTCCAAATAGTTGGCCTGTCAACTCCTTTTGGCCAGGACGATGGATTAGTACAGTGGTGCTCAGTAACAGGTTCTGCTATACCTCAATATATCCTGATACTATGATCACCATGTCTTCAAATCTGAATTAGTTATGTCACTAGGAATCACTTTGTGTTACAAGGTGTCACGTTGCAAGAAGGAAAAACAGCAGCAAATACAGTATGTTGCAGCTGATGCCTTTTATTAAACTAACAAAATTGGTTCTGGGACTAGCTTTCAAGAGTTATACTCGTTTCATCAGATCAGCGGAAGCAGAGCTGAATTACATGCCAGATAAACAGGATGGATGTGGATTAAAATCCAACATGTATATCTGGCATGTAATTCAGCTCTGCTTCCACTGACATGATGAAGTGAGTATAACTCTCGATAACTAGTCTCAAAAACAATTTTGTTAGTTCAGTAAGAGGTATCACCAGCAACATATTTGTTTTGATTTTGTTTTTTTCTTCTACATTATCCACTGGACTAAGATGGCAACAACATTTCTTTGTCAAAATTGGTAGGAATAATTTTTAACTTCAGTTATATGCCGCAACATAACAGAACTTGTTACCAAGCACAACTCTATACTGTATATGTTTATATAGCAGCTGTAAAAATAAAATGCGCAAGATAAATGTGTTATCTAGGTACCCATTTACAATATAGCATTTGATTTCACAAGCTAGGTATGTCACTATGTTGAAGGCAGGGTACATCACAATGGACTACTGACAGACAGCAGCGCTGACATTGTCGATATCACATTAGCCCTGTGCAGCACTGAAGCCAGCAGTTCAAACTAAAGAGAAAAAAGTTACATTTTCACAAAAACAGCTGATTGAAAAGATACAATTAGTTAACCGATGTTGTATAAATCAAACATGCAACAGACAGACTACAAATATGCAGTTTATCATTATTTGTGAGAAGACAGGATTTTCATAACTCACAACTGGTAAAGTTTTGAATGAGCCAAGTCTTGGCCCCTCACACTTGGTAAATTGCACATTTTGAGTCAGGTCGCTGCATATCCACTACATATATATCAGATATTAAAATCATAAGTATAATTCCAGCATTGTTATATGATGGCAGTAAAATTACTTTTCATATTCCAGAAACAGTTGCAATACAGAACAGAAAAGAGAGAACCACTTCTGGTCACCCAGTGGCAGGCATTGTCCAGAAGGACAGCACTTTGTTGGCTCAAGCACTGAGCTCAAAATGAAAGTCTGCGTTACAAAGTTAACCTGAAATGTAATTTGACTAACTCTGCCTCTCCAAGGCATGAACTGTGCAAGTCATGCCTGCAATAGTACTAGATACCATGCTGTGTTTCCTTGGTTGGCACTATGACTGTAACAGCTTCAAGAATTAGAAGTGAAGCATATCTGTAACATGATTCATCACAATCAGAGAAGCCATCCTAAAACACGATAAAACTCAAAACAGAGCTGAAAAATTTAACCACCAAGTACAATCCAGAATGAACGCATACATGAATGCCAGTAGGTCAAGGAGAGAAAAAGACCTGGAGTCTTTTGAATCTGCTCTGATGTTCCTACACCGTTTCTGCCCTTCTAGTGCTCCCCCACCCTTCCCTTTCTTCTCATCCTAATTACCCCATTAGGAATTGCCTCACTGGGTTTTGAAACCTGAGATAATCCCAGCACTAATCACATTACTCATAAACTGCTCCACCTATCTACCACCCGCTCAGTGAAGAAATACTTTAAGGTGTCCTTTCTGAATTTCCCACCTTCCAGTTTAAGATTATGCCCCCTGGTGGTTGTGGTGTTCCTTAACTTAAACAACTCTGTAAAGTATACCCGTGTATGTAGAAACATAGAAGTTGATGGCAGATAAGGACCGCAAGGCCCATCCAGTCTGCCCATTTTTTTCTACCTAATGAATGTGCCATAGGTCTTTACTCTGTCAATGGCCTATCTATTCATACTCATCTGTATTGCTCCCTTATGCCTATCCCATGCCTGTTTGAAGCCCTGCACTGTATCCATATCCACCACTTCCTGAGGTAGGCTGTTCTATGCATCCACCACCCTTTCTGTGAAAAAGAACTTCCTCACATTACCCCTTAATTGGCCTCCCTCTAATCTCATGCTGTGTCCTCTTGTCCTGCTATTTTTCTTATACTGAAACATGTTAGACTCTTTCACCTTGTTAATACCTTTAAGGTGTTTGAATGTTTCAATCATACCACCACTCTCCCTCCTTTGCTCTAGGGTATACATACTGAGCTCCATTAATCTGTCCTCATATGTTTTCTGATGTAGTCCCTGCACCATTTTGGTTGCCCTTCTCTGGACTGCCTCCATTTTGTTAATGTCCTTGTGAAGGTGCAGCCTCCAGTACTGCATGCACTACTCCAGATGGGGCCTGACCAGTGTCTTGTAAAGAGGGATTATTACCTCCCTCTTACGACTTGTGATATCCCCTACTAACACACCCAAACATCTCTCTAACCTTACCTACTGCTTTAGAGGTCTGATTGGATGATTTCAGGTCATCTGTGATGATGATCCCCAAGTCTCTTTCTTCCCTTGTGATTGCCAGCAACTCCCCTCCCAACCTATACGTGGCTTCAGGGTTTCTCTCTCTTCTCTATGTGCATGATCTTGCACTTCTTTACTTTAAACTACCATTGCCACTCTTCCGACCATTTTGCAGTTTATTCAGATCTCTTCTCATTCTGCCCACTCCATCTGGATCATCTACTCTGTTACAGATCTTTGTGTCATCTGCAAACAGACAAGCCTTATCCTCCAGTCCATCTGCAATGTCACTGATGAAGATATTGAACAGGACTGGCCCCAGGACTGATCCCTAAGGTACCCCACTTGTGACTTGCATCTCTTCTGACTGCATACCATTTACCACCACTCTGTTTTCTGCCCTTCAACCAGTTTGCCACCTAGTTGACCCACTCCAAGCCTACCCAGCTTATTAATCGATCAATCTTTGTGGAACCGTATCAAAAGCTTTGCTAAAGTCAAGGTAGGCGACATCAACTGCACCTCTTTGGTCCACCACTTGGTTACCCAGTCAAAGAAATCTATAAGATTAGTTTGACAGGACCTTCCTGTTGTAAACCCATGCTGTCTTGGATCCTGTGCTCCTATGGATTCCAGGTGTTGCACTATCCTTTCCTTAAGGACTGCCTCCATAATCTTGACCACTACTGAGGTAAGACTGACTGGTCTGTAGTTCCCTGCTACCACTCTTGTGGAGTGGGATGACATGAATCCTCCAGTCTTCCGGGGGCCTCTCCTGTGCTCAGAGACTCACTAAACAGTTCTGATAATGGCTCTGCTAGTTCCACCCTTTGCTCCTTTAGTAATCTAGAATGTCTGCCATCCGGTCCAATTGCTTTGTCCACCCTGAGCTTAGTGAGCTCTTGTAGGACCCTTTCTTTTGTGAAGGGACTTGTGCACACCTCCCTCCCCCCTGTGTCCATCGTGTTGAGCTGCGGGCCTTGCCCTACCTTCTCCTCAGTAACTACTGAGAAGAAGTATCTATTTAGGATAAATGCTTTTCCTTGGTCGTCCTCTACACACTCCCTCTTATCCCTTTGATCTTAGCAATAACCCCTCTGGACTTTCTCCTTTCACTAATGTATCTATAGAAAGTCTTGTCTCCTTCTTTTACTGTTCGTGCTAGTGTTTCCTCAGTTTGGGCCTTTGCCTGCCTTACTGCCTTCCCTGTTTCCCTTAGGAAAGTGTGGTATGCCTCCCTTTCTCCGTCCTGCTGCATTCGCTTATATTTCCTGAAGGCCATCCATCATACCTTTCTGTCCTCCAGAGAGCACATGTTTACACTGTTCATATACATTATTAGGTCACCATGGCGAAAGTGCTGACAGTATCAAGAAGTAATAGCATAGCAAGAAACATATATACACAGATCTGAATAAAACTGAATAAGCTGTTTTCAAAACACAGCACAAAACGGAGTGGGGAATACAATAGCCAATCACAAACCAGGATGCACGTGTAATTCTATGACCAAGGATGATGTAAAAACAGGTTCAAGACTTAGTAGCAAGGAACACTAAACCAAGTTTTAATGTTGACTGGATAACTTCTTTTCAAGATACAGCCCAAAAGGAGTTGAAAATGTAATAACCACAAGACAGAATGCTTACATACAGTAATTATTCATCAGGATAATTATTAATCAGAAGATGGGCTTCATGCATAATGGCGTCACCGTGGCGGAGATGTTATTAGCCTTGAGAAGTGGTATAAAGAGTATGTGTACCACCTTTGATCAAAATATGAAATGCAATTTTCAAGATATAACAAAAATTTTAACAGCCAATCACAAGCCAAAATTTAAGTAACAAAAGCTCATCCATGCCAAGATTCTAATAATATCATGAAGTAGAAACATCAAGAGACTGTAGTAAGAAATATATATTATGCAACTCTGGGGTACAGTTTGCTGAAATCTGCTACATAACCCCCCCTTCCCCATTTCCTATATTAAGTTTCAGCACAATCTCAGAAGTAGTTTCTGATGTCTCTTTTAAACACCTGTACTGAGGGGGGCTCCCTCAGGAACAAGGTCCACAGGACTGAGCCTGCCACCTCAATGCCCAGTGCCTTGAAGTTTTTAATCTTACCCTTGGAATGACCAGGAGGCCCTCCTCAGTGGAGCGGACAGGGCACAAGGACACATAATGATGTAAGAGCTTACCCAGTGAACCCGGGCCCGATGCGTGTAGGGTCTTATAAGTCAGCAAGCCAACTCTAGAGCTGAAACGCCACTTAACCAGCTGCCAGTGCAGGTCATGCAGTGCCGGGGAGACATGACATGACCTCCAGAGGCCAGTCGGCAACCTAGCAGCTGCATTCAACACCAGATGCAGGCATGTGTAGCTCCACTGACCGCAAGGTACAGAGCACTGCAGTAATTGAGACTGGAAGTCACAAATACGTGTACCAGTGTCACCATATTTCCGGGGAGGTGGGGTTCCCAAGATGGTAGAAACCACTCTGGACTACTGCTGACACCTGAGCCTCAAATGTCATCCACTCATCCAGAATGACACTGAGATTCTTCAATTCAGAGGCAGCCACCAGACCAACGGAACCAAGCCAAAGCCCAGTACCCTGCCCAGCAGCCACCACTCTTCCTCTCCAACTCCGCTCAACAAGCAGTACATCAGTCATGTCCAGGTTAAGTTTCAACCACCTCAATGCCACCCAGTCCTGGATCTCAGTCAAGCACGTGTTAAGCACTTCAGCCTTGCCGGCAGCCTGGGTGCAAAAGACAGATAATAACTGGGTATCATCTGTATAGCAGTGAAACCCACATCTATACTGTCTAATGATCCTGCCCAGGGCCAGCATGTAGACTGATCAGCATGGGGAAATGCACCATAAGCCTTCTAAATCCCACTTTTTCCACAAAAGAGACTGGCAGTAGATCAATTCCCAGCATTTCAGTTGTTTCTGCATTCAATTCCCATGCAGTAGCATGAGTGGGTGGGTAGCTGGTATGATGCTCAAACATACTGTGCAGTGTAACCTGGACCTTTCTGGGTGCTGGGCTACCAAATGGCTGGACCCGGTATGGCAGCATGACTGGTGGGATAGTATCTGACTCCTGGGGATTCACGATTGTTTGAATAAAAGTGGTGATTTGGGCTATTTCTGTACTGGGGTTACTGTGTTTTGGTGCCTCTAGCATAACCCATATCCAGGTGTGGGTTACTGTGATTTTACAATTGGCAGGCAGTAGAGGTTTACTTAAAAAAACAAAAAAAAATACTTTTTTTTTTTTTTTTATGATTTTAGTGTAATATCCTTAAATCCACCCCCAGTTGGATCTGTAATACAAGGCATTTACAGGAAAATCCCTCCCAAAGGATAGAGCCCTGGGGTACACCTCAGGGCAGTGACACCAGAGATGAGAAGAAACCTCCCAACTTCACCCTCTGTGTCCTGCCATGAATATATTTCTCAAACCAGGAGAAGACTTTGTCTGTGAGCCCCATGTACTCCCTGAGCCTAACTAATAACAACCCATGGTCCATGGAGTCAAAGGCTGAGGAGAGATCGAGAAGAACATTTATTTATTTTGTTTTTGTTAACCGGGTAGGTACACTAGACAGCACAGCTGCCTATTTTCAGGGAGATTACAACAAAGGGTATGTAGAGAATAGAAGATGCAAGAAAACACCATGGGAGCAAGTAGAAGTCAGACATAGTACACTTATACAAAATTTTCAGCAGTAACAGTACATTTGCAGGAATCTATATGTAGTAACAAAACAGGAATATAAAGTGCAAATAACTAACAGTCATAGGTCATACAACTAGTGAGTAAGTGCTAGAAGAGAGGAAATAGCAAGATTTCCAGGTAGGTTTGAGAGTCGTAGAGGTTGGAGCCAGTACAGGAGTGGGTGGATAGAGAACAGGAGCAGGGTTCAGAGCTCAGAAGAGCCATACGAAGCTCCTGTTTGAAGCTGCATGGAGAAGGGGCGATTCTTCTTCAGTGGAAGGGAGTTCCATAGTTTAGGGGCCCAGTTACAAAAAGCAGTCTTCCCCCATTTTGGTTTTACATCTCGGTTGGACAAGAAGGGATTTGTCAGCTGATCTCAGTGGGTAGGCAGAGGTCAGAGGTTTGAGCAGTAGAGCCAATTTGTCAGGTATCTGGAAGGAGATCATACTCTTTATAAAACAGTAGGAAGTAAACTGATGGAAGGCTGAGGGGGTAAACCATCCCAGACTGGAGTATAATGTGCATCTGTGAGTAAGTTTGGGTAAAGACAGAGCAAAACGGCAAATGCTGTTGTAGCAGACATCCCACTTTCGGAGGATCCCTCCAGTAGTTGCCGGAAAGGCTATTAACCCATAAGCCAAATTGGGTCTAAGGATCCCCTGTGCAAAGGCCATCCTCACCATGGATGTTAGGCTATGTCTCACCTTATATGCCAGTCCAAGTTGAATATTGACAGATTTACTGACTGAGGCTAGGTGCAGGTCAAAATCCAAGGCAGGATCAAGGGTTACTCCTAGGTATTTAAAAGAGGTAACTGTGTTAAGGGGAGAGCCATCAAGTGCTCTGATACTTAATGGTTGGGTGCAGGATCGAATTTTTGAACCTGAACTGAAGAGCATAGTCACCGTTTTATTTTTATTTAAGACAAACTTGTTTTGCAATAGCCAGCTCTGAAAGGTATTGAAGTTACTATTGAGATTCAGGTTAATATCTGAAAGGTTTGAGGAGGATGAGTAAAGAACAAGATCATCGGCAGATAGCAGACCTGAGCAAGCACCAGTGAGTGGTGGTATGTCATTTATGAAGACCGTAAACAGGAGAGGACCAAGAATCAAACCCTGGGGCATTCCAATCTAAGCAGGAGCAAGAGGGGGCTTAGCATCTCCGATCTGGACAAATTGTTGACGCTTCAAAAGATAATTTTGGAACCAGGCAGTGATGAAGGTAGAGAAGTCTAGGGTTGACGACTTTGATAGGAGCAGCGGGTGGTCAACTAAATCAAACGCTTTTGTAAGATTGACAAAAGTAGCCCCAGTGAGAAAGCCTTTGTCCATAGCGAGTCTGACGTTATTTGTAAACTGTATGAGAGCAGTGGATGTACTGTGCCCACATTGGAAACCATGTTGGTCAGGGGTAAGGAGTTTGAAGGAGTAGACATAATCCGAGACCTGGGTAGCAACAATTTTCTCCAGTATTTTAGAGAGGATGGCAATAGGGTGGTAGTTATCCAGGTTAGTGGTGTTCCCCCTTTTTGTGGACTGACACAACTCGAGCAATCTTCCAGAGGGAAGGGACATGTCCTGTAAGAAGAGACAGGTTGAAAAGTCTAGTCACTGGAGAGACTACAGATGGTGCAAAGATTCTTAGGAATTTTGGTACGAGTCCATCTGCCCCTGCCAATCCAGCAGGAGAGATGGACTTAAGTAAGCATAAGATTTCAGTCTCAGAGTCTGGGTGAAGGGTGAAAGGTGAGTTGGAAGGTTTAAGGTTATCCTGCGGAGCAACAGGTAAAGGCCCAGGAGGTGCAGTATAGGAGGAGAGGTCTGTGAGTCTGGAGTTAAGAGCCTCGATGATAGTGAGCAGGTTATTGCAACTACAACCATCCATGACTATTATCAGAGATGGTATTGCACTTGTTTTTCCCCATGATAGTGTTAACATGACTCCAAAAACCACAAGAGTCACTGACAGAGGTACTTAGGAGCTGATGGTGGTAACTGCCCTTAGCAGATCTGATGGAAACCTTACATGAATTGACCAAAGTATATAATATTAAATTAAAGCAGCAGTTCATCTTAACCTACCCCCCCCTTACACACACACATATATATATATACACACACACACACATAAATGTGGGAAGTTGGACCAAGAAAAAAAAAAAGTGCTCATGTGTCTAGCACGGACATATAGAATTATACAATGTAAAAGATAAGATGTCCTTTCCTTTTAAAACAAAAAAAAAATACTGTATAATTAAGCCTACATCCCAGGTCAGAACCTTGATCTTTGCTTTTTTTGAAGGGGCAGCATGTGGCAAGGAATGACTCTTGTGGCCAGCCTCTCCTGGATGCGCTCCAACTAAATATTTAACAGAGAGCAACAGGGTGGAAGGGCAAAAGGAATAAGCATAGGTGTGTTATTCTATTTAGAGCTGACTGCCCAAATTTCTGTGTGTGTTTTGACACTTTATTTACCCAGGACAGCCCAGCTGAGATGCAACATCTGATCTGCAGTTGGGGTCCTGCTTCCGCCTAATTTTGCAGCCAGGAGAAATGATGTACTGAAGGTCAAGGGACTTGCTCAAGGTCACAGAGTGAGCCATTGGCTACGATAGGATTCAGCCCTGGTAGTTATAAATACACAGTTCTGTACACCAACCATTAGATCACTTTGCCTCATTATTCATGCCAAGTTATCATTCCACAAAACAAATGGAGGTTTAACAGCATTTTCAACCTATATCAATAATGGCAGGAATTCTACTTCTAACAGACTGTGGCTTTAAAAGCAATACTTTCCAACTCTGAACATGTGTATTCTAATTAATTAAGAAAATTGAGACTCTCTACAAGAATTACAAGCACGAGAATGATGTCATGGAAACTTGGGCAGTAAGTTCAGACTATTTTGTCACAAGGCATGCTTGGCTTGACAAAAATATAACTTGGCCATCAGTCTGACTTTCTGTAAGCTAATGCACAGTTATGTATGCCATATATTTTCTTTTCATGTTGTTGTTTAGTTCACAGAGTCTATACTTCTTTAAGTTTGTAATCAACATGAATATTAACCCCTCAAGGAATCCGACTCACATTTACCGAGGTAATCAGATTTAGAGCAAATATCTCCCATACTCATACATCATCCTCAGCAGCGGGCCAATATTATTCCGCAGACTGCTGCAGGATGAATGTGGCAAATGGAGCTTACAGCATTAATGGCAAAATCCTTCATTGCGAACAGTCCAGATAATATGATGTGCCATTTAACTGAGGAGATAAGGGCATTGTAAATGATCTTTTTAAAGGCTCACAGGGAGACCTACTGTATATACCCCTATAATTATTAAGAGAAGCTGTATAGCTTAGAGGGTTAAACCACCAAGCTGTGAACCTGGAGACCCAGCAGGACTGAGGTTTGAATCCCACAACCACCACATGCATACTGTGTGACCCTGATGAAGTCATTCAATCTCCCTGTAGTCCCGGGAGGCACCTTAAAATGTGTGCCTTTCACAGCAAAACAATTCTAAAATAATAATAATACAGGCACAGAGTATTATCCTACTGCTTACCTGGCTAGTATATTCAGTTCCTTACTATTTGGCCAGCATGTTCTGTTCTCTGCTTCTACAGACATATGTAACAGTCTGTAAGATCTTTGCAATGTATCCGACTGTTTTAATGTTTGTATCATCTTAATAAGTCAAATCAATAAAACTTATTAGCCACAAAAAAATAATAATAAAAAAAATAATCATCTTCAGTTAGGTGATGTAGAACACTGCTCAGAACCAGGGAAATGTCTTTTAAAATTCATTACTGGCCTGTTTCTCATATTCACTTTTCATTTAGGTAAAACACAGAAGCTTAGGTTTTGCAAGTTTGGCTATGTGGCCCCCATAATAAATGTTTATGAAAAAGAGACAACCCTATAAACAATGGTTTAAAAAATGCTGGGAGATGTATTATACGGTTTATGGGTTTGTAATGAAATTAATCATTTCTTACATGGTTGTGAACCAGTAACATTAATACAAGCAGCACAGGTTAACCACTTAAGCCATAAAAATAAACCAATACATTGTGTTGCAAGCCTGCTTATTAAAGTACACACATTACTGTGGCCTTCACTGCAGAAAAGTACAATCGATTGTATTCATCGGTGGAGTTTTTAAAATTTATGTTGCTTTTGCCTCTGAGGGTGGTAAACAACTTTGCCGGAATTAGGGTACATGTTAAAAGAGCAGTAGTACATCATTACTGAGAAATATTTTGTTTCTCTCTATGTGAAGTTCCAAAATGTACAAGCCCATTTTTGTAACATACTGATGGATGAGCTAAAGTCCTGGCGTTTTTATAAACAAAAATGCCCTCACTAGTTAATGTGTGTTCCTTTTCTGTCATTCTATAAATCATTTATCTAATGTTATCAGTCTCTTTACAAAGACTGATGCATTGTTGAAGAAAGGTTCCCTGGCCGCAAGGCCAGAGAAGACAGCTACAAGTGAACTGTTTGGAACAGCTTCAAATTAGGAAAACAGAAACCACCTTTTAAAGACAAATGTCTGACATTACCATACTAAAAGCTGCTTTTGCCAAAAAATAAAGCTAAAATGTTAAACACATTCTAAAGGTTTTGAGATGGCTCTAGGAGGAAGGCTGAATACAAGGAGATGTGCTTTCAGATGAAATGAACTACAACACACCATCCATATTAAGCCCTTTTTATGAGCAAAGAAATGTTAGCTGTTTATTAAGGGCTTTAAAAGAACTGTGAGCCACAGTACCACATAGAAACCTTATACCAGAAATAATGATATAACAGACAGCTTCATATAGAGGGGCCCACCGAGTATGCTGAAAGTTTAAACATTTTTGCATACCTGCATGCAACTAAAGCCAACACAAAAGGCTGTGTATACATTTAAAATTGCTCCATAAGATGCCATTGGCTTCCCATGTAAAGTTAAATTGCTATGGCTTAATTCAAACCTTACATATTACTACTATTAATTTTGCGCTAAAACAAAGACAGCACTGTACTGCTGTTATTCATTGTTTTGTTTGACCTTTGTAGTCTATAATGGAACCACTACATTTATTGGGGGCATATGTTGTTCTTATGTAATGTAATTATCTGTTGTTGTTTTCCTTTATTTAAAAGTTTCACCAGGAATGCATACAGAGCAGCATTGCTCATTTCCAGATGCATCCTGGGGGGGAGGTATGGGAAGCAACATTACAGTATGTTTACAATAATTCAGTGTTACAGTTAAAGTGCAAGTGGGTACAGATCAGTTATATACAATAGTACACTACAGTTGCAAATAATACAGAACTACAGTTAAAGTGCAGGAAGTCCATTGGGTTACATACCAGTAGTATGCAGGATGACGGCAGCTAATTACAGTTTTGTGTGTACATACAGGACAGGCCAATAATTTGAATGACCAGGTAGGACTAATTGCATTCAGGTACAATTAGGATACATCCTGAGGAGGAATAAGACAATAACATCAGCAGCAAGGAGGTGAATAACCCCCACAGGGGGCATGAGGGGGTAGAGGTTACGAACAGTTACTGACTGGGGAGATGGGATCCCGGAGTAGGTAGGAAAGGGATCTGGGGGTGTTACGTCTTGTACTTTGACCAGAATACCTTTAGAAATGGGCACTTGTTGCTCAAAAAACATCCTACAACAAAAATGAAAAAGGAAATGAATGGTAAATGTGGAATGCAGGCACTCAAGCGCTCACTTCCTAGACAGCATACCCACCACCAAGTACTGCACACCTGCAGATTCTGCACCTCTGAAAACATCTGGCTGCAATACCTCAGTTAGCAGAGAGCTAGGCTAATTCCCCCTAATCCAAATGCTGTTTTCCTCTGGTAGCCCACTAGAGATGGCAATCTTGACTCTTCAGGGCTAGTGAGCTTTCTGCAAAGTACTGTAAATACTATGCTTACTGCGGTCAGGCATCCACAAGAAATCCAATCTGTTCCGGGTATCCAAGTAGAGCAGTCATTGAAACACATAACTACTGTAATTCCTAATGAAATATTAAATGAAAATGAAACACAAAATCATGAGGGCAGCAAATAAAGGAAGTACTTGCCCTTCCAGATTTACAAAATTAGTTCTGGTCCTCATAGCAAAGTATCATTTTAGTCTTTAGTTTGGTTAGCCAGGAAAAACCCAATGGAAGCAGGTTGGGATATCCGTGTTTCCCTCAATGCCCCAGTCTAAACTGATTTTATATAAAGAAGCAGTAGGACAAAAATGGGTATATAAGCGCATTCTAAAACTCAAAATGTGCTCAGCATTTGAAGAGAGCAAAGAAACAAAGATCATCTTTCATCTGGGAGATAAAACTATTTGGCTTCAGTCAGTACGTACTGGTTGGTATCTATATTTGTGCCTTAACAAAATCTGCATTTTTTTCATAAAGTGGCAAAGACAAGAGTTGCTGTAATTTCTCCATGTGGTAAATGTAGAGAACATATACAATTGGGGAAATAATTTCAAAATGTTGTGGGAAATGCCTGAAAGAGTGGGGTATTGAGAAAACTGATCACACACAGATACTTGGGGAATGTAGTAAACTGAGAAAATATCTGTAGGTGGTAGTACAGGATACAGGACAGACTTGTGGTACTAGGAACAATAAACAAGATAATTAATGCTGAGAGTACTTCCACAGGAGAAATGGACTAATGTACAGGAACTCGTATCTTTTATTCAGGTCGCTTTTGCAAAGTAATGCATCAGATAATGGTTGCATAGGGGCCCTATGATGGCTAAGCGTCAGCACGATGCCCCACTGTACAGGTGACCTGAGTTCAGGTGTGGACTCAGGCTGGGGGAGAGGCCCAGCTGAGGCAGCTGCCACTCGGCAGTGTTCCTTAGTCGAGGATGGTTGGTGGTAGGTTTCCATGCCACAGTGACCTCCTGCTCTAGGCCAAGGAGCTTATCTCTCACTGCAGGAACACAGTGATATCAAGGCTGATGTCCGAAGTGGACATGAGTGGCACTACGCCACATGGTTTTGAGATAGACTAAGGGGGAAAAAAACAAGGGAAAGTATGTGCACTGAGCCATCTATTTGACAGACTGTGTAGGTCCCTACCAGATGGAATCATGGGGCAATGGCCGAGGGGTTGCTGACAGCACAGTGTGAGACCTGAAGCAGAGGAGTAGGGTAAGACAGCTCAAGGGGATACATCTGCCTGCCAGCATTTTTAAATTCACAAGTTCAGCAACTAAGGTACCTGGCATATGCACTGTGGACTGAAAAATGATGCCTCTGACAAGTAATGGATACTATGGGTGTAGGTAGGACAGAACCAAGGTTACTGATTTATGGTGCTCAGTGAGAACAAAAATGGTACATTCATGAAATCTGACAGCCTGTACACCAGTTAAAAAAAAATCTGGGAATCTGGCATTTTATACTGGATAACATATATTTTGCAGACAATTTATTGTACTGCTTTTGATTTGCTTTATTGAATTTTGCTTCATTATATACATTTATACACAGAAAAAATGCTCTATAGCAGAAAGCTGGTAAAGTCTGGAAATTATACTAGGCATTACAATGCTGGCAAGATTGTGCAATTGAAAGTTTTTAAAGTAACATCCGATTTTTACATTCACCATTAAGAACTACTCTTTGATATCAATCACCCAAAGGATGGTTTTATTTCCCTTATGGAAATGACTTGAAGTACAGTGCAAGTCTGGAGACATGGAGGTGAAGAACCCCAAATCAGGCCATTTTTTCACCAAAAACAGTAGTTACATAAGAACTTGCCGTAACAGTAGATCTTTGAGGGAACCTCAGTCATCAGGTTCACCGTAGGAACTTCACCATCTGTGAAGCAGGATCCACATGGTAGATTTTACAGCAGTTCAACTGGAGCCGCTCATGCCGATGTCACCTGCCGATGTCATCAACCCTACAAAGGCGTGAGCAGCCCCACTCCCTCCTCAGTTCTTTCCCCTGAAAACTAAGGGAGCAAACCCTTGCCATGGGGGACTGAGGAGGGAGAGAGAGAGACAGAGAGAGAGAGAGAGAGAGGTGCCCTGGCCTAAATAAAAGGCTGGATATACCAGACAGCCAGTCTGAGATAAAAACCCCAAAAATGGGGGATGGCAGGAGGGAAGGCAGACCTGATGACTGAGATCCCCTCGAAGATCCACTGTTACTGTAAGTTCTTACATAACTCTTCTATCTTCTTCAGGGGCATCTCAGTCATCAGGTCACACCACATGAATGAGTCCAAAGCAGTTACAAGTGCAGCAGAATGGCCTGGGTGGTAGGCAAACCAAGGTCGTGCCATTGTTTGTGGCCCAGGTTGTGCCTAAAACAATCCTTGGATCAGTGCTCTTACCCGGTAAACAAAGACTTAAATAAAAAAATTAAAAAAAGCCCCGAAGAACAGCCCAGCCAAAGCCTGCTCAGGCTCTAGAAGCAATGTCCAGACTGTAGTGCTTGGTAAAAGTATGGATGGTACTCCAGGTGGCAGCAGCAAAAAATGTCAGAGACTGAGACCTCCTTGAAGCAGGCCACAGAGGTAGCCATGCCTCTTGTGGAGTGGGCTTTTACTGCCCCTGGCAATTCCTTGCCATGCTTGTTGTAGTAGAACACAATACTGGATAAACATTGTTTGGAAACCTGAATGCCCTTCTCTTCCTGGGGTGAAAGAAACAAAAAGTTGCTTTGTCTTTCTGCAGTCCTTAGTTCAGAGCAGATAATATTTCAAGATTCTGGGTACACCTAAAGTATGGAGCTATGCTTCCCCTGGCCTGTCATGCTCTCGAAAATACACAGGGAGATGGATAGATAAACTTCAGATTCATGTGCAGACACCCTATCGTTGTGAAAAATCAAAGGCTCCTCACACCAGAGCGCTTGAAGCTCAGAAATCCTTTTAGCAGAAGTAGTAGCAACCAAAAAAACAACACTTTCCAAGAAAGAAAGCGTAGCTTGCAAGATGCGGCTGGCTCAAAAGGAGACAGGGTCAATTTCTCCAAAACAAAGGTACGGATTGGAGGTTTCAAGTGCAGGATGCCCCTAAGAAAAGTATGGGACACATCTAGCTGAGCCATGGTATGACCTTCCATGGGCTCGTGAAAGGCAGAGACAGCTGAAAGGTGCACCTTAAGGGAGAAGTACTGGAAGCCTGAGTCCGATAGGAAGATCAGGTAATTCAGAATCTAGCTTGCTGGACAGGTAAAAGGGTCCAGATGGTGTTTGGCAGCCCAGATGGCAAGCCCTTTCCACTTCATGGCATATATGGCTCTAGTGGATGGCTTTTGAGCCACTACATGGACACCCGCCACCTTCTGAAAGAACCCAAACTGGGCAATGGCTATGTCCTCAGAAGCCAGAAATGCAGATGAAGGGCCTGAGGTTCACATGGACCAAGGTCCCCTGAGCCTACATCAGCAGATCCCTGCAGAGGGGCAGAGACACCAGAGGGACACGGGCACTGGAGGGGCCACTGCGAACTGCTGTAGTAATGGAGACCATATTTGCCATGGCAAGTATGGTGCAACTAGGATCATGCTGGCCCCTTCCATCTGAAGCTTGATTAGCACCCTCTGAATCAGGGGAAATGGAGGGATAGTATAAAGGAATCTTCCGGTCCAGGAGAGGGACAACGTGTCTTGCCAGAAAACTCCAGGTCCTGGATCTAGCAAGCAAAAACTGGGCAGTTTTGCACTGAGTGGGGATGCAAAAAGGTCCTACTCTGGACAACTCCATCTGTTGAACCATAGGCAAAACTGGCACACACTGCAATGGAGCTTCCACAGACACCCATGCAATTGGAGTTGATGGTGAAAAGAACTGAGGAGGGAGCGCGGTGACGCTCACGCCATTACAGGATTGATGACGTCAGCAGGTGATGTCAGCGGCCCCAGTTGTACTGCTGAAAAATCTTCCATGTGGATCCTGCTTCATCAATGGTGAAGTTCCTATGATGTGACCAGATGACTGAGATATCCCCAAAGAAGATCATTATTTTTTACCAGGAAAATATGTAACATGGCTTTTCTCTTAATAATGAATACTAAGAGTAATTATTTAAATGTTATGTTTCATTGATTTTTATTATCATCTTCCTATGCCTTTGGAGGCAAAAACATGGAAATATTTCAGAGGTTAGGGGAATGGCAAATGGGGATTTTTTTTGTGATGTGATTAGAGGACACTTTACCATTATTAAGTGGAAGTCCTGTAGAAGTTTTTTGTTTTATCCAAATGTGAACCAAAAATCAGAACAATAAAAAAATGTTTCCAACTGTTTGTGTCACATTTGTAAAAAAAGATACATGATTGATGCTTTATTCTGTGTAAGTTATGTCTAATTACATATATTTTTAAATTAAATCAGCTTTATTGATTTTCCAGTAAGAACAAAACAACAATTATCAATCAATGACAAATATCGACAAAGACAACAAACCACCCTAACCACCCCCCTCTCCCCCAGGCATCAGCATGGAACCACACTAAAGGAATGAGTCAATATAAGCTAGACAGGCTTACAATGATTAGTTTACAGTGAGTAAAGAGTACATAAATTTACTCCAGATTTCATCAAACCTTGTGAGATGGTTGTGCAGGCTGGCAATCATCCACTCAGTGTGAAGACTGAAAAGTAACTCTTGCAACCATTCCACATAAGAAATGCTATCTGCGTCCTGCCAATGGCACAGCAACAGTTTCTTCACTGATAGGGCAATTATAGCCATAAAGTATCTGCGCTCACGGACATCTATCCCTGCATAGTCACCCACCAGACAAACTTCAGGAGAAAAAAGCCCATCGATACCCGGTAGTGGGTCAGCCTTTCGTCTGATGAGTGACCGCAAGGAGGCTACTCTGGGGCACTCCCAAAATATATGGAAAAAGGAGCCTTCTGCCTGTTGACACCTCACACATTGTGGGTATGGTACCTTACCCATCTTGAACAGTTTGACCAGGGTAAGGTACATATTATTAAGGATCTGAAATTGCATAATCCTCAATCTGTCTTGTGACACAGAGGCTAGAATATATCTTAGAAACAGCATGGGGGAGTATAGCTAGTTTAATGAGTGGTTGGAAGAATTTCCCAGCACCTACATCTTCAAGAGGGATCACCAGGTTATGCATCAACATATGCTGGAGTTGGATAACTTTAAAGATTAGGGTGCTGTCTAGCGTGTATTCCTGCATAATTTCACCCGAAGTGAGACATATTCCATCCCTTACCAGGTCTCCCACTCCAGCCAAGGCCAGCTGTGGAATCTAAGAGGTAGGTATGGGCTTACCACCTATTTTAAAATTCAGGTTACCTAAAACAGGCTGCGTAATGTCTCTAGTATGCTTACAGTATATTTTAGGAAAGAGCATAATTGGGAGTGGATCCTCACTGACACCTCAATCAAGGAGTTGCCCAGGCCAGGAGGTATGTCTCTGGGTTTAATATGCATAAGGGCATTTGGGGACATGCCAGTAGAAGCAATTAACTCCTTTTCTACAGTAAGCCAGATAGGACGGAATGTCTAATTATAGAGTGTTGACATATTAGTAAATTATTCAGTTCCATTGACATATTAGTAAATCACTCAATTGTGAAATCAAACCATATTATCCAATGTCGACATATTTGTAAATTACTCAGTTGTGTTGACACATTAGTAAATTACTCAACTGTGGCATCAAACCATATTATACAATGGCAACATATTAATAAATTACTCAACTGTGGTTACATAGCATATTAGTGATTGAAGGATACGGGGCATTATTGGGAGTGATTAGCTAGATAGTGTGTAAGGGAAAGAGTGCAAAAGTGGAAAGTAGATTGAAAGTACTGTTTAATTGAAAATGTTGTTTAAGTGAAGAGTGAGTGACTGTGAGTGTGAGATAGTTGGGATTACAGAGTAAGTTCCTAGAAGATGTGTTGAGGGGATGTTACCATGGTCAGGCAGTACTCCCCCTCAAGGTTGAGGGACCTGCGACCTCTTGAGTGTGCCCCGCTCTCACCACAAGTATATTATAGATGTAGGGCTTTAGGGATAATTAGAAGGTAGAGGATATGTGGGTCTGGAGACCTCGGGGGGGGGGGAGCGGATAGAGATGATAGGTACTAGGAGGTGCCCTAGGATGAAATGGGACCAGAATCGAGGACCCCCCTTGCCTGGTACCCATACCCAAGAGCTCTGAGAAATTCAGGCAGGTGTTGTGGCCATCTATGGAACCCTGTCCCTCTCAGGTGGTGTTATGCAATGCCAGGTCAATTGAGAACAAGACTGCAGTGGTTGCAGATTTAGTAGCCTCTGCAGACCTGGCCTGCATCACAGAGACATGGCTGGAAGAAAATGCAGGACCTATTTTGGCTACTGCAATTCCGGCCAGGTTCTTGGTGGTACACTGCCTCAAGAGTGGACCTGAGGGTCAGGGGGGGTCACAGTCTGTTTTAGACAGGAACTGAGCCTTAGGAAAGTGCCAGTGGGGAGCACCAACTCCTTCGAGTGCATGGTTGCTGTGGGTGCAGGACTCAGGATCCTTCTCATCTACCATCCTCCCTGGGATGGGAGGGTATTTCTGAAGGAGGTTGCAGACTTCATCGTCGAGATGGTATTGAATTCCCCCAGATGATTAATTCTGGGGGATTTCCAATGCCAGGCTCGATGATGAACTCTCATGTTTTGGACAGGACCTCCTCCAGCTGATGTATTCATTGGGCCTGACACAGGTTCTTACCTTCGCAACACATGAGAAAGGGCACTCACTGGACTTGGTGTTCCACCTGGGGATGGAGATCTCGGATATGGAGGTGGATCCTGTCGGATGGTCAGACCATCACGCCCTGAAGTTTAGTTTTGCAATCCCCCCAAAAAGGGCCTGCCCCCAAGGAAATGGTACAGTACCGGCCTTTAGGACAGTTAACGCCTGAAGGTCTTATAGAAACATAGAAACATAGAATTTGATGGCAGATAAGGACCACTTGGCCTACCCAGTCTGCCCATTTCCCTACCTATTGGATAAGCTGCAGATTCTAGTTAACCAACAGCCTACTTCCTGCAACTCCCCACTATAATTGCCTTTTGTCTGTCCCAAGCATGTTTGAATTTCCCCACTGTTTTAGACCCCACAACCTCTCCAGGAAGGCAGTTCCATGCGTCCACCACTCTCTCCATGAAAAAGAATTTCCTCACATTACCACTGAGCCGTCTCCTCTAACTTTAAATTGTGCCCCCTTGTTCTTACACATCTCTTTTTCTGAAAGATGCTACCCTCCTGGACTTTGATGATTCCCTTGAGGTACTTAAAAGTTTCTATCATGTCCCTCTGTCCCTCCTTTCATCAAGGGTATACATATTAAGCTCTCTCAGTCTCTCTTCATATGGTTTCTGATGTAGACCCTGCACCATTTTAGTTGCCCTCCTCTGGACTGCTTCCATCCTGTCTATGTCCTTGCATAGATGAGGTCTCCAAAACTGCACGCAGTACTCCAGATGGGGTCTCACCAACTGTCTGTACAGAGGGATAACCACTTCCCTTTTTCTACTTGTGATGCCCCTCCCCTATGCATCCCAGTATCCCCCTGGCTCTCCTTACTGACTTATCACATTGCTTACCCACCTTTAGGTCATCTGATATGACTACACCCAGATCCCTTTCCATTATTGTTGTCGTTAGTACTTCCCCTGCTATTGTGTACTCTTCTCCTTGATTTTTATTTCCTAGGTGCATTACTTTGCACTTCTTTGCATTGAATCTAAGTTGTCATATGTCTGACCATTCCTCCAACCTTGTCATGTTTCTTCTCATCCTTTCCACCCCCCCCCCCCCCGTGTATCAACTCTGTTACAGAGCTTTGTGTCATCTGCAAAGAGGCATACCTTTCCTTCCAGACCCTCTGCAATGTCACCTATAAAGACGCTGAAGAGGACTGAACCCAGTACTGAGACCTGAGGTACTCCACTAGTCACCCCCCTTTCTTCAGAATGTGTACCATTCACTATGACCTTCTGTGTCCTGTTGTGCAGCCAGTTTGCTACCCAGGCTACCACGCTGGGACCCACTCCCAGGCTGGCTAACTTGATTATTAATCTTTTGTGCGGGACTGTGTCAAATGCCTTGCTAAAGTCTAGGTAGGCCATATCCACAGCCCCTCCCTGGTCTATTACTTTGGTCACCCAGTCAAAGAAATCGATTAGATTTGTCTGACATGATCTTCCTGCTGTGAATCCATGCTGCTTTGGGTCCTGTGCCCCGCTGGCCTCTAGGTACTGAACAATTATTTCTTTCAGAAGTGATTCCATCATTTTCCCACCACTGAGGTCAAACTAACAGGTCTGTAGTTTCCTGCTTCTGCCTTGCTCCCACTTTTGTGAAGGGGAATCACATCTGCCTCCTCCAGTCCTCAGGTACCACCCCATCTTCCCATGATTTGTTAAAAGTGTGGTTAGTGGTGTCACTAGGTCCTCCCTTAGCTCTTTTAGGATTCTAGGTGAATCCATCAGGCCCCATTGCTTTGTCCACCTTGAGTTTTGGAGTTCTTTCAGGACTCTTTCTTCTGTAAATGGACTCAAGTCAACCCCACTACCCAGAGTACTTTACCTGTTTGGTTTAATAACCTCCTTCTCTTCTTCTTTGTGAATACTGAACAAAGTATTCATTCAGTATCTCTGCCTTTTCACTGTCTCCTCTGCCCACCTCCTCTCCTTTATTAATCTTCACTATCCCTCCCTAACATTTCTATGCTCCCTGATGTACCTATAAAAGGTTTTATCCCTTCTTAACTGAGTTGGCTATCTTTTCCTCGGTTTGGGCCTTTGCTTTTCTGACTGCCTTCCCACTTCTTTCTGCTTTAACTGATACAGTTCCTGTCGTGCTCCTTCTGTGATTCCTTATACTTTTGAATGCAGCCTTTTCTCCTTAACCTTCCCTGACACCTCTTTTGAGAACCATAGTGGTTTTTTATTCCGCTTCGTTTTCTTTATTTGTTTCACACAAAGGCTTGTTGCCTCCATGATGGCAGTTTTGATTGTTCTCCATTGTTCTTCCACCCCTCCTTTCTGGCCATTTGCTAATGCATTCCTCAGGTATTCACCCATTATGCCAAAGTCAGTCCTTCTAAAGTCCATTATCCTTGTTTTTGTATGGCTTGTCTCCATGGTTGTGTTTATTGTGAAGCACACTGTGCAGTGGTCGCTTGTTCCCAGATGTCTACTGACTTCTAAATTTGTGATCCTCTCTCCATTTGAGAGTACCAGGTCTAATATTGCTCCCTCCCAAGTGGGTTCCACCACTAGCTGTCTAAGGCATGCCCCCTGTAGGGCATCGAGAATGACCCTGCTCTTGGATGTGGCTGCAGTCCATGTCGTCCAGTTAACATCTGGCATATTCAGGTCCCTCATCAACAGTATCTCCCCTTTTTCAGCCATTTTGAGAATGCCCTCTATCATTTTCTTGTCCATTTCCTCCCCTTGAGACGGGGGTCTGTATACAACCCCTGTGGATTGTGATGCCATTCCCTGTCTCCAAGGTGACCCAGAGTGCCTCTTGTCCTCCCCATTACTTTTAGTTCTGTAGATTTGATCCTTCCTTATGTAGAGAGCTACTCCACCTCCTCTTTACCTCCCTGTCCCTTCTGTAGATTGTGTATCCTGGTATGTTGACATCCCAGTCATGGTTCTCCGTGTACCATGTTTCTGTGACTGCCACAATATCCAAGTGTTCCTCTTCCATCAGGGCTACTAGCTCAGGAAGCTTGTTTCCCAGATTATGGGCGTTGGTACTCATTGCCCTCCATTTAATGTTGGCTTTATCCTTTTTTACCCCATCCCTGCTCTTATTGCCCTTGTCCATTTTTCCATTTACCCCTGTTCTGTCCTCTGTCAAGGTCTGTACCTCAGTGTTTACCCTACTACCTGCCATGTTTTGTGGGAGGAGGCTTGAACTTTCCTGTTTCCTATCAGCACCTCCCTTGGCTAGTTTAAAAGCTTCCAAGGAAGCCTTTAAACCTGTCACCTAGGAGCATGTTTCCCTTCCTGGACAGATGCAGACCATCATGCCAGTATAGACCTTCATCTCTCCAGGTGGACCCCCAGTCCCCAATGAAGCCAAAGCCCTGTGCTCTGCACCAGTTTTGCAACCATTCATTAAACTGTATGGTGCGCAGTACCCTAGCCTCACCCTGCCATAGACTGGCAGCACCTCTGAGAAGGTTTCCGTGCTTGCTACCTGTCTGAGGCCCCTCTCCAACTCCACAAATTCATCCTGCACTGCCCTGATCTCATGCCTAGCTAGGTCATTTGTCCCGAGGTGGACAATATCTAGTTCCCTCTCCTGTGATGCTGCTTCTGCAATCCTGAGGATTTGCTTCCTGTCCCTCCAAGCCATGGCACCAGGCAGGCACCTTACTTCCCTCTCTCTCCTTCCCCAGGTCTACACCCCTAACAATTGAGTCCCCTATCAGAAGCTGTTTCTTTCCCTGGGGTGTCCCTTGCCACTCTTTGTGGTTCTCCCTTGTGGATGTCCCCAGCATTCTTCTTGGTCTCCACTGAGGGTGTCATCATAGAGGAACCTTGATTTGCCAGACTGACATATGATTTGTGTAGAGGTACAACCTGGGCTACGCCTCTGTTCCACCACCTCACCTCCCAGAACCTACTGTGGTCCATCTGCTCTTCACACATGGCAACCTCTGAGGCACTGGTTGTGGAACTGGTGCTCTTTGGGTGGGGGAGGCCTCCTTAGTCCTTGCCAGTTCAGCCTGGAGGCGGGCAACCTCCTCCCTCAAAGCTGACAGTTGCCTGCAAATAGGGCAGCAATGCAGGTTCCAGAATGTCTCCCAGAAAATTGCTGCCCCACAGCCAGTGCATTGCACCACTCCCCACACGTCCCTCTTCCTTATAATATACAATGAGTAATATATACATTTTTTTTTGTGTGTGTACTTACTCTTTATTCACTGTGCTGGGTAATTAAGAACATGACAGTTCTGCCCCAAGACCTGCTGAGGAAGTGATGTCAGAACCTTGGCTATAAAGGAAATGCCACGCCTGGGGTGGGCGGGGTGAGGGGAAATGTGGGTGGGTAGGCCACAACCACTGGTGACTGCTAGAAACAATCAAATACACCACTGTTCCACCACCCTGGTGAGTACTGCCCTTTATAGTAAGTCAACCAACACCGCAATTTACTAGACCACTGCTCCTACACAAACCACTCTACTGAGTCCAGGGATAAAAACGAACTCACTGCTCAGCCAGCAGGACACTTCTAAAATATTGTACAAATATCCTTCCAAATCCTAGGTGTCTTAGCACAGAAATCAAGCAACTTCAGTTGTATTTCACCCCCTCTGGTTATAAAATTACTACACTTTAATGGAATCCTGCAATTCTTAATGCCAATAAGAATATAATGAAACTTTCTGTAGAAAGTGTAGCTTACCTTCCTAACAAGTCCCCAACAATATTATGTTTTAACAGGTTCCCAGTTTCTCAAATGCATTCTAATTTGTTCTCTGCAGTATAACAAGTGTTTCAGCTTCCAACAGAAGCAGGCAAGTCTTTTCTGACTGGCTTCTCACTGTGTAGTTTGCCAAGACAGCTCAGTGATAAAAGCCCCACCCAGAATCAACTAATTGACTAGTGACACCTGTGATGTAAGCAGGCCTTTCAGTGAAGACAATTTGCTATGTCTGCTTCTAATATACAAACCCTTTATCAGAAACCAGGGATAAACTCACTGCTCAGTATTGAACCTCTCGGGTGTTCTATTAGATAGTGATGACCCAGGGCCCCTGGTGCTGGCTTATAATAGGGCAGTGGCGGAGGCCCTGGATGTCATTTCTCCAGCTCATATTCGCCCCCTGACCTTGAGCTCTGGAGTCCCATGGTTTGATGGGTCACTAAGGGAACTAAAGAGGCAGGGGTGAAGGCTGGAGAGACATTGGCAGAAAACTCACCTGGAGATGGACTGACTTAGATTGCTGGACCATTAAGAGGTCTGCCAATCAGCAATTTCCCATAAAAAGGCAGAGTTCCTGTCCAGGGAAATTGATGCAGTGAAGAACAGACCAGCTCAGCCCTTCTGGACCATGGACAGACTGTGCAATCCAGTCTGTCTACGAGCTGGAGGAGCACTGTCACAGGAAAACTGTGAAGAGTTTGCTCAGCTCTTCACTGAGAAGGTGTCCTCTATCAGGACAGAAATCAGCAAATGTCTCCCCATAGGGCATGGTGGTGGTCTTCTGAGTGGTACTAACACCCAACATACCTGGTCACCCTTCAGCCAGCTGGTAGTCATGGATATAGTGAGGATCATCCAGACTCTGCGACCAACCTGCTGTAGTTTGGACCCAGGTTAACATGCCTTCTGCTGGGGTATGTTGAGGTTATTGGCTCTGTCCTAGCTCAGATAGTCTGGGCTTCCTTGGAGAGAGGGATCTTCTCTTACACCTTAATGGTAGCAGTGGTTAGGCCACTGCTGAAAAAGCCCTCCTTGGACCCAGACTGCCTGGCCAACTACAGACCAATCTCTAACCTACATTTTGTAGGGAAGGTGACTGAGAAGGTGGTCATTCTGCAGCTGAAAGATCATTTATCTAGCCACAATATCTATGACCCTCTCCAGTCCGGTTTCTGGAAAAGGTACAGCACCAAGACTGCCCTGGTGCGAGTACTTAATGATCTCCTGGTGGTTAGAGATCAGAGAGCCCGTACCATCTTGGTTCTCCTAAATCTCTCGGCAGCTTTTGACAATGTGGACCATGAGGTATTGCTGTAATGCCTGTGGTTCATTTATAGACTGAATGGGACAGTCCTCAGTTGGTTTTGAACTTTCCTGGAGGGCAGATCACAGAGGATGATATCAGGAATTTATTCCTCATCCCCTTGGGGTCTGTCCTGTGGGGTACCACAGGGCTCTGTGCTCTCCCCCATGTTGTCTGCAGCATACATGCTACCACTGGGAGATATTATTAGGCAGTACAGGTTGAGTTTCCACTGCTATGCAGATAATACTCAACTGTATATGTCCTTTGTACCCACCCAGGAGTATGACACTGTCTCGATATTTAATAACTGCCTGCAGGAGATACAGAACTGGATGAGTGCTAGCTGGCTGAGGCTAAACCCGGAGAAAACTGAGGTGTTGGTCATGGACCCGGATCTGAGAATGGCCGGGACATGGGCAGGAAAACCATCCAGTTTACAACTCAGGGGTAGCCTGCTCAGGGCCTCAAACCAGGTGCGGAACCTAAGGGTGCTACTTGACGAAGGCCTGACTCTGAAAGCTCAGGTGTCAACTGCAGTCAAGTCCTCCTTTTATCACATCAGAAATATTGCTAGGGTGAAGCATCTGGTTCCGTCTGAGGATCTGCAAACATTGGTCCATGCCTTTGTCACCACTCGGTTAGACTACTGCAATGCCCTTTACATGGGGCTACTGGGAGTGGATATTCTCCGATTGCAGCTAGTGCAGAATACGGTGGCCAGGCTGTTAACTGGAACCCCTAGATCCACTCAGTGTCAGTGGCTCAGTAGGTAGCATACTCGCCTCTGAGGCCGGGAGATCAGAGGGCTGTGGGTTCAGTTCCCACATCTGGCACTTGGGTTAATATCCCAGTACTGACACTGTAGTGCAGAATGAGAGGGGTGCTGCACTTCTGAGGTGCCATCTTTCAGAAGAGACGTTAAACCGAGGTCCCATCTGCCTGGATTGGTGGTAGTTCAGGTAGATGTTAAAGATCCCATGGCACTTATCGAAAAGAGTGGAATTTTTTATTGAGAATAATATAACAAAGCAAAAAAACTAAACAAACACAATATCAGACATTCAATCAAGACAATAACATATCAGGAAATAGAAAGAAGACACATTCTATAAATCAGCAGACTAAAAGTAGTACAAAAAGTCACAAAACTAACCCACTCCCTTTTTTTTTTAAGTAACCCCTTCAAAAAATATTAATGGCAGTGCCCTCCACCAGTATGCAACTAAAGCTGCTGGTAATGTCTTTTTCTCTGATTCATAAACATGTGCAATTTCTTTCCTAATAAGGCATTTCAACCCATGTAATGTAGTTTGTCTTTGCTGAAGTACAAACAGACATCTATTATGCCAGATACACCATTTGAGAATTGCAAAGAGGACTCTAAGGGTACCAGGATAACAGATTTTCCAAGCAGGCCCAAAATTCCCATACACCAGATCCGAATATGTTACATCAGCAAACATAGGTAAAGACCACTCGTGTGCCAGCTGAGCCCATAATGGTTCTATAAAAGAGCAATCAAAAAAAAAGGTGCGCCACAGTTTCTACTTGGCAAACACAAGCCTCCCTAATACAATAGAAACATAGAATTTGACGGCAGATAAGGACCGCTTGGCCCACCCAGTCTGCCCATTTCCCTACCTGATGGATAAGCTGCAGATCCTAGTTAACCAGCAGCCTACTTCTTCCTACCCCCAACCCCTAGAATTGCCTTATGACTGTCCCATGCATGCTTGAATTCCACCACTGTTTGTGACTCCACAACCTCCTCTGGAAGGCCATTCCATACATCCACCACCCTCTCTGTGAAAAAATACTTCCTTAAATTACCTCTGAGCCGCCCCTTCTATCTTCAAATTGTGCCCCCTTGTTCTTGCACACCTCTTTTTTTGAAAGATGCTACCCTCTTGGACTTTGTTGATTCCCTTGAGGTACTTGAAAGTTTCTATCATGTCCCCCTCTCCCTCCTTTCCTCGAGGCTATACATATTAAGCTCCTTAAGTCTCTCTTCATGTGTCTTCCGTGCAGACCCTGCACCATTTTAGTTGCCCTCCTCTGGACAGCTTCCATCCTGTCTATGTCTTTTGCGGAGACTGGGTTCCAGAACTGCACGCAGTACTCCAGATGGGGTCTCACTAGCTGTCTGTACAGAGGGATAATAACTTCCTGTTTTCTACTGGTGATGCCTCTCTATGCATCCCAGTATCCCCCAGCCCTCCTTGCTGCCCTCTCATTGCTTGCCCACCTTTAGGTCATCTGATATGACTACCCCCAGGTCCCTTTCCATTTTTGTTGTTGTTAGTATCTCACCCCCATTGTGTACTCTTCCCTGGTTTTTGTTTCCCAGGTGCATTACCTTGCACTTCTTAGCACTGAATCTAAGCTGCCATACATTTGACCATTCCTCTAACCTTGCCAAGTCCCTTCTCATCCTTTCCACCCCTCCTGTGCATCAACTCTGTTGCAGATCTTTGTGTCATCTGCAAAGAGACATACTTTTTCCTTCCAGTCCCTCTGCAATGTCACTTATAAAGACATTGAAGAGGACTGGTCCTAATACTGAACCTCCTGGTACCCCACTACTGACCCCCTTTTTCAGAGTGGACTCCATTTACTATTGCTCTCTGTGTCCTATTCTCCAGCCAATTCTTTACCCAGGCTGTCATCTTGGGACCCACTCCCAGGCTGGCTAACTTGTATATTAATCTTTTGTGTGGGACTGTGTCAAATGCCTTGCTAAAGTCTAGGTAGGCCATGTCCACAGCCCCTCCCTGATCAACTACTTTGGTCACCCATCTCCAAAAAATTTTTCACCCAAACTTTTCTCTTTGCTGCCATGTATCTAGCAGTGTGTGTGTTCTAAATATAGATTTTCCCTCTTCTGATGGTTCAATTGGCATCGCTGACAAAAAAAATTTTAAGTGTGAGCCTGGATTTTCAGGCAGTACACGAAGTGCATCAGTGGTGCTAAGCTGCTGCCTTGCCTCTGAGAAGATGACATACCGTTTTTGGAAAAGTTTCGAGAGAATTGCAAGAAGACCTACTGCATCAGCCAGAAAGAAAGTAGTGGCAACAAATCTGAAAGTCCCCATTTTCTTAAGGCACCCCATAGCAAGGTTTCACCGATAGTTATCCTCTGCCATTTGTGACAAAGCAGAAATAAGTGAGGCTATGCATGCATGTAATGCCTTTGCAGAATCAGAAAATGAAAGCCATCTAGTGAAAAAAATCTGTTTTAGTTTCACAGCATGCTCGTGTATGTCTTTGCTCTGATCCAGTCTTCGACAAAATTTGGGCAAGTACCTTATCAGTTTCCCAAGCTGATTCACTGCAGACATATAACTGACCAGATATTGGTGTTGGTTGGCTGCTTTCTCTGATGCTAAGTCGAGTCTATGTGCGAGACAGTGAGTGGCAACTAAATATGGGTGATCTATTTTGGCTACAGTGGTCACACCTTTTTGCATCCTGTCATTACAGAGGCCCCATCAGTTGCAAGTCCTATCAGCTCTTTATCTCCTAAATTTTTTATCAGAGATCATGTACTTCACAGTGTTGTATACTGCTTCTGAATTGCATTCTGCAAGTTCAGTCACACCTAAAAATTTAGACTGAACGTAGCCCTTGCTGTCAATGAATCTGATGTATACCATCAGCTGTATACCATCAGTGTACTCTTGTTGGCTACATCTGTTCCCTCATCAATTTGCAAGGAAAACATTTTAGATGGAGAATCCTCCAATTCCTTTAAAAAAGCATCATGTACTGCCTTAGAACTTGCTTTGTAAAAGTCATTGATGGACTCAGAATGTGTGTAGGTGCCTGTGCCTTGGAGGACTGATTGCTTTATAGGTGCTAGCAGAGTGGATTCCTGTGCAGAAAGAGAAAAAAGGAATGGACTGTCAGTTGTTTGGAGAATGCGCCCCCCCCAAAACAATGAGACTTGTAGCACGACTCTGCTGCAGCACTGCTAATGTTTTTTATTCTAATTCAGAAATGACAATACAGTAAGTGCTATTATTTATGTTGGGCCTGCAGTTTCATGACATGTGATCTGCAACCCTAAGGCAGTGCCCCCCCCATTTAATATACATGAAGCGAGACTTTGATGTTCGAGATATTGGCGAGTAAAAATACTTGCATTGAGAACCTGCAGTTCCAAGTTTCTGTATGTTATGATTTGCAGTCAGAGTTTTGCCATGTAATAAACGCTTGGCATCTGTGCTACGATGGCACTTTTCACTGATGAATAAGCTGTGCTCACAGCCTTTGTCATTCCCTTTTTCCCCTCTTTCTGACTCAACTGCAAGCCTTATTAAATTAAGAGAAACACATTTTTAAAACCATGACAATTAACAACAGATTCAGAAGACAAGAAGAAATGCAAACTGGTGGGGCATCTTTAATAAGACTCACTTGTGATCTTTGGACATCTGATGTTTATTTAAAATCAGCCTTTGGCTTATTGGTTGGTTTCCCTTCTGTGAATATATTTCTTCGGCCAGTTTCTTTGCAAATTCTGCAGTAGAATACTGCAGCTTCTTTGTCATGAATGAGCCATGGGTAGGTTTTAAACCAGGAATCCTTAATTTCCATATGACTGTCTCAGTCATATAAAACTCTGGTTTTCTTGTTTGCAGTTTTTCAATAGCTGCTCTCCATTGCTACAGAGACACTGCCACATGGTTCTGGCTCAGTTTCAGGGACAGGACTTGCTGATCTGGGCCTTTTGAAAATATCTTATCTTGCTTTGTTTTACTGTGGCCACCTGGCTGCTCTGTTTAGCAGTTTCAGGATTTGCAGCTTGTTACTGCTCTTCCAGCAGTTTATAGGCTTGATTCCCTTTAACATTTAATTTATTATGACAGCACAGCCATAAGGTGTCCCACATTTTTACTGGGATCCTACCATCCAATAATTGTTTAAGTAAACATTGACTGTCACAAGGTAGGTCAAAACAGGGTGATAACAAAAAAATCCTATTCAAAATAGAAGAATACAGGAGCTTTCAATTTTGCAAATCCAGTACCTGACTAGATACCTGCCATTGTTTTATTTTTTTAAAAAAGCTCAACAAGATACCCCGAGGTCCCTGGTGGAATCTTTGTAAAAGGTTTCCAGGTTGGCACTTTCCACTTATTTATAAAGTATTGGGATATGGACGTAAAACTCTGTACCCAAAAGTCCGAATGACCAGCTATGCAAGGGTAAACATTTCAATGTACAAAAATAGAAAAGAAAAACAATACCGGATTAACCATACTGAGACCCCCTTGTTTTATAGGCCAATATGTAATTATTCTTTTGACTGGGTTCAACCTGCTGCCCCATAATAGTTGAAAAAATAAATTATATAGACGGGCTTCTAAATGCAGTGGAAGAGGAAAAATTTAACTAACTAATAAAAAAATGGGAAGAATAAAAGTTTTCAACATATGAATACGCTTTTTCAGAGACATAGGAAAATATTTCCATTTTATAATTTTATCTTCTGCAACAGAAATAGAGGAAAGCCAATTACTTTCTGCTGCTGAAGGTATTCCAAAAGAAAGTCCCAACATCTGCATCTCCTCAGACTGAATAGATACCCCCAATATCAGTATAAACATCCTGTAAGGGAATCTGTACAGCTGTGCCAAAACTTTTTTGAGTATTTAAGATAGATTCAGAGATTAACGAAAAAGACTGCACAATTTCAATAGCTCGCACACCTGAGACCTGATCTGCTATTAAAATAAAAATGTCATCCGCATAAGCCAGAGCACTAGGAAAAACCAGGGCAGATTTGTCAGAAATATGTCTGATGGAAGTGTCAGTATTCAGCTTCCTAAGAAGAGGGTCTATAGAAAAAAACATACAAAAGGGGGCTTAAGGGACAACCCTGACGTACCCCTCTTTTTATCCGAATATGAGATCCCTTTAACCCATTCACTACTGGAGGCATACTTGTACATATTTCTAATCCAGGAGACAAACTCCTCCGGCACCCCATACCATTCCAGGACCGCAAATAAATAGTTGTGTGGAACTTGATCAAAGTTTCTCCAGTCAGAATTCAAAAGACTAATAGGATGCCAATTATCTAAATGTTCTTTATTATTTTTATGTTTAAATAAAAAAATTACTATCTGCAAATGCAACAGGTATTGGTAATATTCCTTGAACAATGATGTTAAAGACAGCCATTAGGTAAGCTAAAAGTACAGATTTTGCTTTTTTATAGAACTCACGTGGAATTCCATCGGGACCAGGGGTCACAGTATTTTTTTAAATGACTAATTACAGAACCTACTTAAGCACTGGTGATAGGCCGACTGAAATCATGAACACTTTCAGGGGATAAATTTAGGAATATGTAAGGAATCAAAAAAAGTATTCCAGTCTTGTGCCTCGTATTCCTGACCATACAAAATCTGGGTATGGTAGGAAACTTCTTTCACAATATTTTCATTATCAGAAATCCGGGAGCCAGTATGAGAAATTAATGATGGCATATATTTAGACTGAACCTGCTGGATACTACTGTCAAAAGGATTAACCACTTTGGCTGCCCCTTTCCTATCATATTTTTGTTCTAAAAAAAGGGAAGTGGATCTATCATACTGGTAAGTACACATTTCTGTTTTTAATTGCCGAATCTGAGCAGAATAATCTAACCAAAATTCAGTTTGCCAGGATAATAATTTCTGCAACTGATGACGGCAATTTAAATATTTAAGATACCTACTAGAAGAATAGGATTTAGAAAACCTTTGGCAGATTTTTCTGATTTCCAATTTGGTGTCCTGCCACCAAAAGGCAGGACTGTCAAACAATTCAAAAACATAAATTTTGTCCTGAAGAACCATGTACAAGTCCTGCCAACCATGTTCCTCCTCTAAAACCGAGATATTCATTTTCCAAAACTTATGTGAGTCCGGTTTATTAATAGGACGACCAAAAGATAAAACTAGCAAACAATGGTCAGAGTATTCACAATGGAGAACTGAATACTGTATACCCAGCAACCAGTTAGAAATAAAAAAGTAGTCTATCCTTGTGGTTAATCTTCCACGATGAAATGTGTATACAGGGGGCTGGGGACCAAAAAAAGCCCCATCATTAAGGTTAGCTGTGATATATAATGAGTCAAGAAAATTTGAACCAGAATACAATTTTTGTGTTACCCCAGTTTTATCCGAAAGAGATCAAACACAATTAAAGTCCCCCCCCCCCCAAAAAAAAATTATTGATTTTGATGAATGGAGAAAAGGTTGAATAGTTTTAAAAGTAGCTATTCTCTGTGTTTTAAGTTGGGGGCTATAAATATTGATCAATCTCCATTCTTGTTGTTGAATAATCACATCCAAAATAAGAACCTGACCCTGGATCAGGTCAAGAAGTCTAATGACTTGTACTTCTAAGTTCTTAATAAGAATCCCTATTCCTGCACACACTTCTTCTGACAAAGACCAGAAAGATAATCCATCCCTCCAATCACGAGATGCCTGACTAGTCTCCCAAAGGGAGTGGAGTCTGGTATCTTGTAAAAAAAAAATAATATGAAGTGAAATAGAGGCAAGGAAAGAAAAAAACAGCCTGTCTCCTTTTAGGATTTTTTAGACTGTTGGCATTTAAACTGCCAAATGACAAAATATCCCCCATTTAAGCAAAAAAAAAATAAAATCAGGACTTCTTTTTACCTCTCCCTTTTCCCAGAGATTTCATTTTGCACCTCTTTTTCCTAATGGTCTTAGCATCTCCAGAAAGCTGATCAGTGTCAGTCAACATATCCACCTGAGAAGGGGCCACAGAGGAAGCATCAGAATCCTCCTCAGTCTCCGTAGCCTGTTTGCGTTTATGTAATACAGCAAATCTATTTTTTGAAATAAAATCAGAAGACTGAGGTTCAGAAGAGGTAGGAACCCCTTTAATAGTTGAGCTTCTCGTCTGTCTCCGAGTACCCACTGGAACCCAGTCAGAATCCTCTGGAGGGGGCATAACATCTTTAGGGTCACAAATTTGGGAGGAAGTACTAGGTATACTAGCAACTTCAGACTGTAACACAGTGTCAACAGAGGTCATAGGATCAGATAGGAGTACCATACTTTCCTCAGCCTGTGCAGAATCAGAGAAAGATGGAACCTCACCTGAGTTGGGGGGGTTCAGGAGCAAAAGGCCGAAACTGAGGCCTAGCCTGAGCAGTACGTTGGTCCTTAGAGACAGTCTCATCCTGACTTTCATTCGGCATTTCAGGGTTATTGTGAGAGGCCCAAGGACACTCTCTAAAGGAATGGGTGGATTCTTCACAAAGGTTACAATAAGTCAGGTGAGGACAATTAATACTGACATGTCCAGAACCCAGACAAGATGAGCCTGTCACAAGCATTACTAAGATGTGTGTGGACCCCACACCAAAAACATGACTTAGGCTGTCCTGGATAAAAAACAAAACCTCTATCCCTACCCAGATAAAAACAACTGGGTAAATGCTGGATCGAACCATTCATTACCGGTAATTTCACCTGTATTTTCCATCCTCCTGTCCAAAAGAACTCGGAATCAATAACAGGATCAGGCAAGCCCAACACTGTGCATTTAGAAGACAACCACCTCACAATATCATTGATTGCCACTCCTTCATTTTTAAATAAAACTCTAATGGTTTTTATAGTAGGTTTTGTAAGAGAAACAGCAAAAAAAGGGGACCATAAAGGAATATGTCTGACTGCCTGATACCTATGTCAAAATGTTTCTAAACCCACCGATGTTTTAAAACTAATATCAAAATAATTATCCCCAGAAGTATGAATAAGGGCATACATTTCAGAGGGTGCAAACTGTAAACTAGCTTTGAGCAAGGTTTTCCCAACATATAGGCGATCAGGAAATACTTCCAGCCCACCCCTATATCGAAGCCGCACAGCATTTCGCCTTTTGGCTTGTTCAAGAGGAGTATGAAAAAGGCCAGCAAATGTTTTATTTTTTTGCTGACTATGAGAATGTTCAGAAGCCCCTGTAGCTTGTGCCTGATGAACAGCAGAGGAAGTCACAGTAGACTGTGGAAAAAAAAAAAAACACCAGAGGAAGATTTAAGAGCTTCACATTCTATAGAATCCATTAATTTACCATCTCCCACCCCAGCAGGAGTAACAGTGAGATCTTCAAACTGCAACAAATCCGTCGATTCTGTATGTAGAGTAGAAGTTAAAGGACCTTCTTCTAAAGTAACCCGCACAGTATCAGGATTCTTTTCAGTATTAACACCTCCAGTCCCTTTGTTCCAGTCCCACCAACGTGCCAGACAGGATTCTGTGTGAGTTGCAGACCCAAGGGCAGCTCAAGGGGGTCAGAAATGTCCAGTAGGTCTCCCTGAGGTGCAGGGCTAAGCCCAGTAAGAGAGGCCCAAAAATCATCTAAAAGTGACTTTTCCCACCCCGCTCCTCGCAGCGATTCTGCAATAGTAAGCCCTGTAGCAGATACATTTTTATTAAATGAAACACTAGTTTGAATAACAGCAGAAGCCAGGTTAATTCCTTGACCCTTAGAATCCCGCTGCAGAGAGTCAGTTTGTGGACAAGCAGAAGTCCCAGATACCGATATAGGTAATGGAGAAGCAAAAACAGTACCTGAAGGTGAAGCAGGTGATTGAATTGATGAAGAGCTCTCAAACAGCTGAGCTGGGAGACACGAACACTGCACCTGGTCTGCACTCTGCAAGTGCACCACATCAGCTGTCTGTTTCCCAGCTGAAACCTCCTTACTCAGACCGGAGGAACACACACGAGACTCTAGGCACTCACCCGTAGGTGAAACACAGCTGCCAGTCTGAACCTAAAGGAAAAGCTGCCACAGCAAGAACTTGAGAGCTGCCGACAGCCGACTCTACAGCCATACTCCTCACTCACAGCTGAGCCCTGTCAGATGACGTCACTCCCTCAATGACATATCTCCTGGAAGCCGAAGCCACCGATGTAGTGACCATTTCTCCAGTAGAGCTGTCAGGTAAACAGACCTGAAAGTCAGGTACATTGCAAGGATTAACCGTCTGACATCCAGAGTTTTGCAGAACTTCCAAAGCTTTCGTAACTGAATTATTATCCGATACTGAAACCACAGAACCCGAAACCAGGTTTTCATTATCCAGGTCAGTCTCTAGCTGAGGGGAGATAGGGAAGGAGACCGACTCCCTTACCTTCAGTGCGTCCGCTCCATCCAGCACTGGACTCCGAGTGGCCATCGTAGAGAAATGGCCAAGCCCCCTACCGACAGAGTAGGGGAATTTCCCTGGTGTCCTAGCCAAATTTCCCTCATTCGTGAAAAATACCACCAACAGCTTAATCTGGTTCAAGGTCAGTTGCCATTCATTTGTATCCCCCTCCCCTGGGTCGTGCCTGAAAATAGGCAGGATTTGACAAGTGCACTTACCCGGTCAACAAAAACAAAATAAAAAAATAAATAACACCTGTGCTGCACGAACTGCACTGGCTGCCTATACAATGGCGAATCCCTTTCAAGGTCACGTTGCTGACATACAAAGCCTTACACAAACCGGGACCCCAATCCCTGAAAGACCTCCTACCCCCACCCCATCGTCCCTCCTGCTGACTCCAATCCTCTGTTGAGGGACTGCTAGAGGTTCCCAGGGTACATCTGAAGACCTTTAGAGGAAGAGCCTTTGCCTTTATGGCTCCTACCCTGTGGAACTCTCTACCTCGTCAGATACATGAAAGCCTGACCATGGAGAGGTTTAAAAAATTCCTTAAAACATTTTTTATTGAGAAAGCTTTTCTGGGGACATGCATGTTTTATGATTATATGTCTTTTATATTAATTACGAGCTGTTTTAAATATTTTATTATTGTACTGTATTGTACAGGTGCTCTGAACATTGGAAGTGTGCCTTTTATAAATAAAAACTTACTTTCTATAGTACTCAGTTGTGCCGACATATTAGTAAAGTACTCAAATGTGGTATCAAACCACATTATACAATGTCAACATAGTAGTAAATTACCCAATTGTGGTATTAAACAGCAATTTTCTGTATGCTGTGATTTCTACTTAGAAACATTGTGGAGATGTTGAACATGCAAATATAGTATGCAAAGGTAATGTATGTTCAAGCCATGTAATACTAAACATTAAATAATTACTGGTGACCCCCTTTATCACACTATCATCAAGGCTCTGTCACACACCATAATAACCCAAAAATGGGTTATTATGGCATTCTCAAAACTTTAGTTTTAGCTGTTCTGTCAGTTCCAGTCATTGTGTGGTGATGGTGCTACCTCATTGTTTTTTTATTCTCTTTGTGGGCAGTGCTGAACAGTTCCTCAAACATGGCGGTTCCCTTTGTAACTAAGAGATGTGTTGCCATTTTAAGACTCGTTAGTCTCTCCTAACCTTCTCATTTTTTTAATTAATCTGGTTGCTCCTTTCACAGTTAAAAATGTGTATCTGGTTGATCCTGCTGTTCCTCGGTTTGGGGGATAATGCTTATGAGTAAGAATGGGGTAATGGTTGACTGTCCATAGCGCTACTTAGGTGTGATCGCTATACCACATTGTAAGTTAAAAAAAAAAGAAGAAAATGTAGATGCTGGAGAGAGTGTGTGTGTGTGTCTGTCTAGCAGAAGGACTGAGAGGCAGCAGAGATTTCAGTAGCATTGACTGCCTGCACCATTAATTATAAAAAACAAAGACTAGGCAACTGTGGTCCTATTGATTATTTTTACACACCCTCGGTGTGTGATGACTAGGGCTGGGCGGACTGTTCCACGGGAGATCTGGACCCCTGGAACAAACCTGCAATCCACAAACCCAGATAAATACAGACTTCACCATTGAAGTCCAGTTCCAGGTCCGAGGAGATGCCATTTTCACAATTTTGTTGTTTGTTGCCATGAGGATGCCATCGGCATGTACAGGCGGCATCCAATCGTGCAACTGAAGGTCACGTGACACACTCAAGGTACATAACCATGCCGAGTGTGCAACGTGGCCCCAGATGAGTGAGGAGGACTGGAGAAGCAGAAGCTGTGCTCAGCACAGCAAGGTAGCCATCAGAGAGAGTCACCAAACAAAAGCACCAACACCCCAAATAAATGCCAGAAATATATGAGCCGGAGAGGAGAGAAGAGAAGAAATCAGAGAGAGTGAGAGAAAGGAGGGGACAGAAATTGATCATTGGGGTGGGTGAAGGTGGGTTGGGGAGTTGGGACTGGGGAGATAGTGGTGGCCTGGGTGGCTGCTGGGGGGGATGCAAAGTAAGGCAGTGTAGCAGTACTGTGTGACTGAATGTATGAATAAGGGCAGGCTCGAAAAATCTTTGACTTGTGCCATTCCAGATCTAGAGGAGAGAGGGAGAGACTTCTGGGGCCCAAGAGAGATTTTACAGTTACAGAAAATCCCAAATGAAAGTTTTTTTCTTTTCTTGGCTTCAGACAGTGTAGCTGTGTGTACATGAGAAAGGGCAGGTTGGCAAAATTTTTGACTTGTGCCATTCCAGATCCAGAGGAGTAAGGAAGAGACTACTGGGGGCCCAAGAGAGAGATTTTACAGTTACAGAAAATCCCAAATGAAAGTCTTTTTAGCCGGCCTGGTGGCGCTGAGGGTTGAGGCGCTGGACGCCACACCTCGCGCCACGCCGGCGACCCGTGTTCGAGAGTCGGGCATGGGTTGCTGGGGTCGGCGGGGCGGAAATGGACTGAGCATCCGGGACTGCTCTCCATCTCGGGGTGAAAGGACCAGTCGGCCGGTGCTTGTCTGACCTAAGCGGAGCTGGGGGGACCCGACAACTGCAGTAGCCATAAAGACTAGGGAGGGGCGGGATGTGGCTGGCGCTTGACTAGTCTTGGCGCACAGGAGCGTGTGCGCACTCAGTCGCTGGCGTCATTGCACGCCATGGCCCGTCGGGGGAAAAAAAATAAGAAAAAATGGGCCCGGCAGCACGACGTCGTTCCCTGGTGCCATTCCTGGAGGACGCCTCCCTGGCATGGATCCGTTGTGGTGGGTCGAGTCACTCCTCACCACCCTGCCACGAAGGGTAAGTCGCGGGGTGCGGAAGGGAGGTCTCATGTCCGGGTTGGCACCGGGAACGGGCGGAGTGCGGGGGGTAGCCGAGCTCCGAGAAAAATAACACCCAAAAAAAAAAAATGAAAGTCTTTTTTTCCTTTCTAGGCCTCAAACAGTGTGGCTGACTGTGTATATGATAAAGGACAGGCTGTCAAAATCTTTGACTTGTGCCATTCCTGATCCAGAGGAGAGCGGGAGAGACTACTGGGGGTTCAAGAGAAATTTTACAGTTACATAAAATCCCCAATTTTTTTTCCTGGCTTCAGTGTGGCTGTGTGTACAGGGCAAGGGCAGCAGGGTGGCAACATAAATCTTTGATTTGTGCCATCCAGAGGGGCGGGGGAGAGAGAGAGAGAGATACTGCGGGGGTCCGCGATAAATGTAACAAGCCCAGAAATCCCAAATACATTTTTTTCCTGGCTTCAGTGTGGCTGTGTGTACAGGGTAAGTGCAGCAGGGTGGCAAAATAAATCTTTGACTTGTGACATCCAGAGGGAAGAAAGAGAGACTGAAGGGCGACCCATGATAAATGTAACACTCCCAGAAATCCCAAATACTATTTTTTACCCTGGCTTCAGTGTGGCTATGTATACAGGGCAAGGGCAGCAGGATGGCAAAATAAATCTTTGACTTGTGCCATCCAATCCCGAATCACGATCACTTGTTAACATTCATTCACGAGTTTATGCATTAAAAAAAATACCGTTCAGACAAACAACATACAAGTTGATGCACCTGTGCTGCTGGCTGGGGGTGGCCCAAGGGATAATCTGACTTTGTGACTTGTAGCAGGCTGTTTACACTACAACACAAGTACTGTACACACAGGTGTCATCATCACTCATTCCCCATTATTCATCCTTGTTATCATTAGTTTTATAGTATATTGTGTTACAGTACATATAAGCACTAACCAGCCCCCAGTGTGGGACTGTGCTGCGTGTGGCTATGCACCAGATGTGTCTGCATCTCCTATTTAAATTCTGAGGCACACTTAACAGTTGCTGAATTTGGTCACTTAATAATAACTAACTGTATTGCAGGAGTCAGTCCAGTAATCTTGGAAGGAAGTGGTGGTGAACTGCTGTGCTGTCTATGTGCTATGTACAGTCACGAGTCACGATAGTAAATTTGTCCCTGGCCTGTGGTGGGAGTCATCAGAAGGAAATCAAGTTAATCAGAGGGATCTTTTTTTACACGTTAGAATACTAATAAAACAAGCATTTATCAATGCCGAATGTTGTCGCACTGGCATTGGCGGAACTAGAGGCACATAATAGGAATGGCAGTGAAGTACTGATGAATAACCCACCCCCTACCCTGTGAAGGCGACAGGCAGTGGGGTGTGCCTTTGATCGTCATGCGATAATGCTCATGCCATTGCACCTCACCCTACCCTGTAGACACTGACAAGTGTCATGGTGTGCTTTGGGGTTTGGGCATTATACTTACCCCATTCCATAAGGAAATACGTTGACGTGGGCACAGTATAGGGGCGTGGGGTGAAGTTTGTGGCCAAACAGTGCAAGACACACCACGATGCCGGTCAGTGGCTGCGGGATGGGTGTGTGGGCGGGGTGGAATGACGTGAGCATTACATCTGATGATCCCAAGTTACAGCCCTAACACCTGTCAGTCCATACCGGGTGGGGTGCTGCAGTTGGAAACCCCAACACTGTAGGCGTGTAGTGGTAGTTTCACTCTACATGTTCAACATGGGCTGCTTGTCAGGCCACCTCATGAAAAACGGCACAGTCACTTTGTTAGCCGAAAGGTGGGTTTGCACAGCGGCTGTGGCATTTGGTGGCAGAGGGATGAAAACACAGTTTTGGGCAGGATGTGAAGAATGACAACTGTATTGTTCATGAGGAGGCGTGAAAAATGGCAACGTTGACAATCTGGAGTGGCAATATGAAATATTGGTGAAGCAATGAACATGAATACAAACTGCGCAGCAGATGTCTGCTACCCAATTATTTGTAGGAGTTTTTCAGGCACATTTTCAACATAGGTATTTTGGGACCTCCCTCATGAACAGTGGCACTGTGATTTTGTTAATGTGTCCCAAAAGGTGATTTCCCACAGCGAGCATACCATTGTGTGCCACAGTTGCGGGAATGCGTTTTGGGCAGGCTGTGAAAAATGGCAGCTGTACTGTTGATAAGGAAGTGTGCACAAGTGCCAGTGTTGAAAATGTGGCATGAAAATATTGCAAATGTACGAAGTTACAAGGTTGCGTGGAAACTGCGCAACGGTGACGCTTTGCAGCACAGTCATTTTCGACTTTCGTACCAAATTTTCAACATAGGCATTTTAGGACCTCTGCTCATGAACAGTGTCATCGTCATTCCCTCAAACTGCCCTGAAATCTGATTTTGCACAGCGACTGTGCGATTCTGCGTCAGATATGCGAAAACACATTTCAGGCAGGATATGTAAACTGACAGCTGTACTGTTCATAAGGAGGTGTGAAAAAATGCCAATGTTGAACACGTGGAGTGAAAATATTACAAATGCACGAAGTCACAAGCGTGAGTGCAAACTGCGCAATGCACACTCGTAAAACACTAATTGTATGGACTGCTGGCCCCAAATTTTCAACATTGGCATTTTACGACCTCTGTTAATGAACAGTGTCACTGTCATTTCCATAATGTGTCTCGAACAAGGACGTTCCCAGGAGCGACCGCGCTATTCTGTGCCGGAACTGCGGAAACACATTTTGGTCAGGATGTGAAAAATGACAGCTGTACTTTTCATAAGGAGGTGCAGAACAATGGCAATGTTGAAAATCTGGAGTGAAAATATTATAAATTCACGAACTTACGAGCGTGTGTGCAAACTGCGCAATGCACGCTCGTAACACAGTCATGTTATGGAGTATCATCACCAAATTTTCAGCATTGGCATTGTAGGACCTCTGCTCATGAACAATGTAACTGTCATTTTTGGCATCTGCCCCGAACACTGATTTCCCACTGCGACCATGGTATTGTGCGCGGGAAGTGCAGAAACACATTTCAGCCAGGATGTGAAAAATGACAGCTGTATTGTTCACAAGGAGGTGTAGAAAATGACAATGTTGAAAATCTGGCATGAAAATATTACCAAATTTGTGAAGTTACGCGAGTGCAGTAACTGCTGCCATACGCACATTAAAAACAGCCATTTTTTGATTTTTCACTAAATTTGCAACATAGGCTTTTTGACAGCCCACCTCATGAATACTGCCACTGTCCTTGCATTAATCGGCCCCGAAAGGTGATTCTGCGCAGTGACTGCAAAATCACCTTTCGGGAACGATTAACATCATAACTGTAACAGAATTCATGAGGAGGGGTCCCAAAATCCACATGTTGAAAGTTTGGTGCAAAAATTCCAAAAAATGACTGAGATATGCAGCAAAGTTGAAAAACCCCCATCTATCCCATTATACAGCTTACTGGCATTTCCTCAGTTCGTGGTCGGTTTGAAGAGTACAGACATGTTCCCGGTCCACCGAAGATCGTCGTGCCAGATTCCGGAGGTAAGTATGGGGTGAGGGGGGTGTGGGGAGGCAGGGTGCACAGTGGGTGGGTGCGGGTGGTGGGTAGGGACTCTAGGGAGACTATGAGGGACTGTTTTTATGTTGCAGGGGGTATAAAAACTAACATCGCGGGACAGTTTTTATTTTTCAGGGGACTTGGCATGCTGGGGTGGCCTCCCAGCATGTCACCTAACTGTTTGGGGGGGTTGCTGCAGCCGATGGGGAATTGGGCACCGTCGGCACACAACAAAAGGGGGGGTTGTTAATTTATGCCAATGGGGATTGGACACCCCCGTCGACACACAAGGAAAGCGGAGGGGGATTGGGCACCCCCATCAGCATAAAAGAAATGGGGGGGGGATGCTTTATGCCAATGGGGAGTAGGCTCCCCCATCGGCAAACTTCTGTGGCCAGAGTAAGCCGGCAGGAGGATTGGGCACCCCCGAAGTCAGCAGTTGGGCGGCCGCCCACCATGCTAACAATCTTGCTTGGATTGCAGTGGACCTTTCCTTAAATGTTAACCACCACATTAGTATGCATGGTGTAGCTGGTATGCAGGCCTGATTGAGAATAGCGGACGCACCTTGATGGTGCTCTACATTTGCCCAACAGCAACCGCGCCTCCAAATCTCCACTGTCACAAGATGTTGGCTGCGCAAGCGCGCCAACATAAAAATGGATCATAGTGTTGATGAGGTGCATTCTATTTCTCAGGTAGGCAGTGGTAATGCAAAAGACATCAATCAGCCTGAAAAGGGAAAACAAAATCAAACCACAAAAAGTTATTTTTTAACGTCTAAGGCTTCGTCTTCCAAGCAAATGCTTGAATCCAAAAAAGGTGAATGTCTCGGATCCTCATCAGTCCCAAGTAAAAAAAAAAGTTATGTAGTTAAAAAAACTAAAGGCATGGTGGGTACCACCTACAGAGGTACCCAACGGTATGGAACAATTGCATACTATGCTACTGCCAGTCCTCATCTGATTCTCCTGAGGTTGAACCCGACGAGAGTAATAATAAAGATGAAGAGAATGATCAGGCAGCACAAGGTTTACTGGAGGGGATGGAAATTGCAGATTAGGAAGAAACAGGCAGAAATGTTTTGGTTGTGGAGGGGAGAAGTGGGAGTAAACCACAAGAGGAACAGGCCCAAGAAAAATCTGTGGTGGGGGGGGAGGCACCCTGAAAACATGACCAAGGTGCCGTGCCTTTCTGGGGAAAAAACTTAAAAAATACCATCTTTTGTTTGGTCATATTTCTCCATTAGTGCTTATAATAAGTTGGTAGCAACATGTGTTGTTTGTAAACGGCCAATCAACAGGGGTAAAAAGAAAGAAGCGTTGGGAACTTCAGCACTGAAAAGGCACCTAGACAGATGTCATAACATTACTGAGAAGTCGAGTTGTAAGTCTCTAAGCGAAAGTGACAGAGATAGCTCGCTACACTCAGAGGTAACTCCCATAGATGAAAGCAGTGGCAGCCCCCACAGCACTACTGAAACACCTCCACCACCATTTCCTGCCATTCGAAGGACTCCTCTGACTGTTACTGAAAGTGACCATGTGATCAAAAGCCCTCTTCCTTCAAGAAGACATCTTACCATCTCAGAGACATATGAGCATAAAGGCAAATATGCCTTGACTCACTCTGTTGCAGTTACAATAACCAAACAAATTTCAGAAATGATAGCTGTTGATTTGCTAACTTATAACGTGGTTGAACGTATAGGATTCAGGCGACTGCTTGAGTACCTCGAACCTTGATATAGCATACCATCACGGGAAATACTTTTTGACAACAGGGATTCCAGATCTTTATGATGTCTTATGTAAAAAAATTAAGATGCGTCTTGTGCAATGCTGTTGGGACGGTGGTACATTTCACAACAGATATCTGGACAAGCTGTCAGCCCGAACCCTTCATGTCTATCACGGCACATTGGGCATGTTTTGATAATTCATGTACGAGTGGGGACAGTGAAGCACCGCAGCTTGCTGTTGTAAGAATGTTTTGTTTTCTATCTGAACATACCTCATACAACATCAGTGAAGAGCTCAAAAAACCAATACATCAATGGCTCACTTCACAGGGACTGTCAGCTGGCTTTATAGTTGCAGATAGTGGGTCCAACATAAGGAAGGTCTTGGAGGAGGGGGGCTTTGTTCACATCCGCTGCTTTGCGCGCATTGCTTAAATTTAATAGCTCATGGTTTTCTCGATGACAACAGGTAGATTAAGGCTCTTGTTAGCACTGCTAAAAGAATGTGCACTCATCTCAGTCACTCAAGTAAAGCCTGTCACTTGTTTGAAAAAATAAAGCAGGAGCAGTTTACCTTTGCACAGACTGATCCAAGACATTTCTACTCAATGGAATTCAACCTATTATATGTTCCAAAGGCTGCTGGAATAAAAGAAAGCTGTCAGGCAGTACACCTTAGAAAATAAAATTGGTGATGCAGATCTCTATATTACTCCACCACAGTGGGCCATGCTGGAGTTTCTAATTTTCCTGCTCCAGCAATTTGAGGAAATCACCAGGGAGGTTAGTGCAAACACAGCAACTCTCAGCCAGGCGATACCCCTAATAAAAATTTTAAAGTTCAGATTGAATCTGATTAGGGAAAAGTGAGAGAAGCAAGACAGTTCCATGATCACACAGGCTGCCAGTGGTGCTGCTGACAGATGCAGGTTGCCCCCTAGAATACAAGAAGATCTAACAAGATGTATGATCAAAAAAGTTGAAGAAGATGACAAACTATGTAAAATGTTTCATTCTGAGTACTACATTAAAGCAACAATCTTGGACCCATGATACAAATTGAAGCAACTATTGAGTGATGATGACGATACTTGTTTCAAGATAAACAAACAAGAATAATAGATGAGATGCATGCTGTCATAGACCAGAGTACAACAGCAGCACCATCTTCAGAATCTTCTTCATGACACAGCACAGCATCAGGTGGCCCATCTGCTACTGTTGCGGCATTTTCTCCCTCTTCCTCCTCAGTCACTGCAGTCGAATCTTCTTCACCACCACTAGCCAAGTATAGCACTGTCCCACAGTCACTTGGTTCAGCTACATGTATCTGAAGTCACTTAGAAGATGTAATTGTAACATCATCTTCATCTGCCTCTTGTAACACAGCCTCAGCACAGACCATGTTTGAAATGTACCTGGTAGAGGCCAAGATCAGCTGGAATGCTGATCCTTTGCAATACTGGAAATACAAACAAAATATGTGGCTTGCTTTAGTAAACATTGCAATGAAGTACACGATTTGCCCTCTGACTAGCGTCTGTTCAGAACGATTATTTAGTTCAGCGGGATAATGTCATTACTGACATGAATCCTGTTTGACACCAGAAAATGCTGAGCGCCTCATATTTCTCAAAGTCAACATTCCTCACTTTAATTTTAAATATGACACCTGACTAAAACACACACTGACTGCTCTGAGCAGGCCCAATCCACAAAACACTTTCAAGAATTTGTGCCTGTGGTGAAAATCTGTTGTGAATAGGGTCTACTATATGAGATAGCAATTAATTGCAACAAGTCAGGTCAGGATGGACTAGGCCAGGCCACTATTGCTTGAATGATCACATGAGCAGCACAGAATAGAAAAAAAAATAACATCAGTGGGTTTAGAGTCCAAGTACAGCAAGCAATTGCATTTCATGTCACAAACTTACTTGGTGGTATCTGGTACCACTATCTGATCTGGAAGGGAGGTACTGCTGTCTACTACTACTACTGTCACTTTTTGTCCTCACGAGTCATGACTACTAATCATCACTTTTTGTCCTTACTCCAGTCCTTACTACTACTACTTGTCACTTTTTTTGCCCTCAGTAACTGATCCTGACTGTACTGTTTAATTTTTGTACAGTGCATGGCTTAGCAGATGCCCTAAACCTAGAAACTCAATACTCTTTGTATATTTCTCATGTCCCCCATATTAGGCTGTGAATACTTCACAGAAGAAAAATTATACTAAATTGAAAATTCATATAATTTCTTTATTGTTTGTGTGTGCATGGTATGCTAGCCTGGTAACACCTCACTTACAGTAACTGGGCTGAGATTCTTATACTACTACATTTTATTTTTGATACTTAAAGGAGTAGTCCACCCAGAATGTGCAACAAATGCAGGTTACTCACCTGTAACAGGAGTTCTAGGAGTGGTATATGTTGTTCATCCACACTTACTGGCAGGTTCCTTGCTGCTTTAAATCTTGCCAGAAGGTCTTCAAGCTGGCTCCTCCCACCCACCTGGGTGGTAAAACTCTCGGCTGCACCCCATGACACCAGATCTAGCCCACTGGAAGCCAGGTTGCATGTCGAAGCTGGGCAGGTTGGGTGGGCTGTGTGGATGAACAACATATACCACTCCTAGAACTCCTGTTGCAGGTGAGTAACCTGTATTTCTAGGGACGTGGATATGTTGTTCAATCCACACTTACTGGCAGACTCCTAGCAGTTCTCCGGGAGGAGGGAGGCAAGGTGCACACCCCCTACTTGGGAAATAAGGACTGGAGAACCAAGGTCCCAAAACCAGCATCCCGGCATGACTCAAGGTCAATGTGGTATTGGTTAATGAAGGCGTGTGCCGACTACCAGGTAGCAGCCCTCCAGATTTCCTGGATAGGGATGTCCCTGGAAGCAGCCAACAAAGCAGCAGTATGGCGGGTAGAATGAGCTCTTATCCCTTTGGGAGGCTCCATGCCCACCAACCTATAGCAGAGATCTATGCAGGAGATGACCCACCTGCCTATCGTCCGCTTGGCTGCAGGTCTGCCAGGTGTGGGTTCAGCATAGGTGACAAACAGCTGGCGAACCTCTCCCCGAACTTCAGCCGTCTGCTCCTTATAATAGAGCGCTCTTCTAGGGTCCAAAGTATGGAGCCTATATTCTGCCTCCGAGGTGTGATTGGGGTAGAACACCGGCAGAGTCAACACCTGGTTAAGGTGAAACTCTGACACCACCTTCGGAAGGAATTTCGGGTGGGGGCAAAGGACAACCTTGTCCTTGTGGAAGACCAGATAAGGAAACTCGATGGAAAGTGCCTGGAGCTCTCCCATCCTTCTGGCTGATGTGATAGCCACCAAGAAAGCGGTATTCCACAATAGGTGAGAGATATCACACCTGTGCATCGGTTCGAATGGCTTGCCCATGAGCTTAGCTAATACCAGCAGTAGATCCCACGGAGGTGGAGGTTCTCACACCAGAAGGGATATGAGATCAAGGCCTTTGAAAAAGCATCCGACCACCTTCTCCTGCACCACCGACTACTTCCCAGCCCATGCCCGGTAAGCAGAGATGGCTGCCAGGTGCATCTTAAGGGGCACCTACCGAAGCCCTAGCTGAGAAAAGGACCACAGGTAGCCCAGAATGCTAGCCAAAGAACAGGAGGAAGGGTCCAACCCCTTATCCTGACACCAAATGGAAAATCTCTTCCATTTGAAGGCATAGCATTTTCTGGTCGACTCCTTACGGGATGCCTCAACACTATTGAGGACCTCGTCAGAAAGACCCAAGGCCTGGAACTCTAGCCGCTCAGGAACCAGGCAGTCAAGTGCAGGGATTGAAGGTCTGGGTGGAGTACCTTCCCCTTGTTGACTGAGATCAGGTCCAGGAGGGCTGGAAGCCACCTCAAGAGCCCGGAGCTGAGGCTGAGGAGATCTGGATACCAGAACTGGCGGGGCCAGTCTGAGGCTACCAGAATCACCTGCACCTTGTCCCTCTTCACCTTGAGAAGCACCTTTTGGATCAAGGGAAATGGAGGGAAGACATAGAAGAGGTCCACTGCCTCAAGAAGGCATTCCCCTGCAGCGAGCCCTGCTTAGAGGGGTGGGAATGAAACAGCCTCAGCTTCGCATTCTCCCTGGAAGCAAACAGGTCCACCTGAGGAGTGCCCCAGTGGGAGAACAGATCTTGTACTACCTCCGGCAGGAGAGACCACTCGTGAGATGCAGCACCTATCCGGCTGAGGGCATTGGCCAGAGTGTTAGAGGCTCCTGCCACATGGATGGCTAGGAGATCCGCCTCCAGTCTGCTCACGAGAGACCAAGTGCAGAGAGCCTCCTTGCACAGAGGCAAGGAGTGCGTCCCGCCCTGACAGTTTAGGTAGTACATGGTCGTGGTGTTGTCCGTCTGGACCTGGACCACTTGACCCCGTACAAACGGAGTGAAGGCGGTGAGGGCTAGTCGGACTGCTCCAAGCTCCAGCAGGTTGATGTGACATCGAGACCCCTGAGGGGACCAGAGGCTGTGAGCTCTGAGCTCCCCCACATGGGCACCCCAACCCATCAGAGGCACGTCGGTCGTAAGAGTGACCATCGGCTCTGGTCAGACAAATGGGATACCCTCCTACAGATGAGCCAGAACAAGCCACCACTGGAGGCCCTTCCACATCTCCTGGGTCACTGTCACTGGCTGGTCCAGAGGACCGGAGCACTGTGACCACTGGCGGGCCAGCCCCCATTGCAGGGGACGCATGTGCCAGTGGGTCTAATGGCCCACGGTGGTGCAGGCTGTCATGAGGCCCAGAAGGCGCAGGAAGTCCCGGGCAGGGCACAATTGCCCAACCAGAAATGATTGGGCAAAGGAGGAAAAAACCTCGGCCCTGTCCGCTGGGAGCCGTGCTCTGGCTTGAAGAGAGTCGAGCTCTGCACCAATGAACTGAATCATCTGCAATGGCACAAGTTCTGATTTGGCCTCGTTGATGAGGAGGCCAATCTGAGAGCAGACCTGGAGGGCCAGATCCCTGGACCGCTCCACCTCCAACTTGGAAGGGGCTGCAATCAGCCAGTCATCCAGGTAACGGTACACCCGGACCCTTCAGCACCGCAGGAATGCTGTCACCACTGCCATGCATTTGGTGAAGACCCTGGGAGCTGGAGAGAGGCTGAAGGGCATGGCTCGGAACTCGTAAAGGGATCCCTCTGCCCTGAAGCAGAGGAATCGCTGGTGAGACGGATGGATTCGGACATGAAAGAATGTGTCCTGAAGGTCCAGAGAACAGAACCACATGCCTCGTTCCAAGGATGGAATGATCTGAGCCAGAGTGACCATCCTGAAGGTGCAAGACCTTAGGAACTTGTTCAGGTCATGTAGGTCTAGAATGGGGCGCCAGCCCCCAGTCTGTTTTGGGTCCAGGAAGTACCTGGACACAAACCCTAGGTCTGAAGGAGGATTCGCCACCTCCCTGATCACCTCCTTCTGGAGGAGCAGGGCAATGTTGGCTCGACAAGCCGACAGAGAGGCTGCGGAACCCGTAGTCCCCCGTGGGGTGAGGGCTCGATAGGGTGGGACTGCTCGAATTCCAGAGGCAGACCTCTGCCTACCACTTCCAACACCCAGCGGTCCGTGGTGATATCGGACCAGGCGGAAAGGAAGTGGCGGACCCATCCCCCATGGGGGGAACCCGGGGAGGAGTGATGAGGTTGGGGGTGACACCGCTCAACCTGTCACTGGGCAGGCTTGGAGGAAAGGCCGGCTGAGGAGCCGCCTGGGCCTTTCCCTCCCAGCTTCCTGCTGGAGGAAGCAGCAGGCTTGGCTTTGAGGTTCCAAGTGTGAGCCTGTTGGCCCTGACGCTGGTGTTGCTGGGCTGGATGTGCTGCAGGGGCTGAAGGACGAAAGGGCTTACGCTGCTGCTGGCGGCCTTTGTCCTTCTGGGAAGATGTGACCAAGTCCAAGGTGGCGTTGGACTTCTTGATTCGTTGAAGATGACCCTCCACCCCGGGACCGAACAAGTCAGTACCCAGGAAGAGAACGTCTGCCAGCTTGTGCTGGGTATCCACCATAAAGGTGGAAATCTGCAGCCAAGCTCTGTGGTGCATGTCCACTGTGGCCACTACTGACCGGGCACATGAGTCAGCGATGCCCAAGGAGGTTTAGAGCTGCTGTTTGGCCACCGCCCTTCCCTGATCCCGCACCTGCTTGACCGTCGTTTGAAGATCAGCCAGGAGATGAGCAATCACCTCATCCAAGGAGCCCAAAAAGGTGTGTCAAAAGTGTGCCATCAGGACGGCCAAGCTAGCCTGACGAAGGCCTAGGGAGGAAGCAGCATAGACTTTCCGCCCAGAGTAGTCCAATTTCTTGGACTCCTTATTGGGTGGCTTGTCCACATCCCTAGTGTTCCTGGAATGCCAGAAAACATTGTCCGTCACTAATCCCTCCGCAGAGGGGTGCTCCGAGAAACTGGAGAGTGAACCAGTAGGGACAGCATACTTCCGAGCCATCCTGGCCAAAGGTGCTGGACAAGAAGCTGGCCACTGCCACAGCTCCAGGGCCAGGCCAACAATGGCTTCAGCCACCGGGAAGGCCTCCGTAGAGGAATTCCCTCAGTCCAGTATCTCTGTGAGGGGATACTTGGCCTGTTTTGAAATGGGTTCGAGTTTCATCCCAGTGGACTCTGAGATGAGTCGAAGCATTCCAAGGAACGAGGATGGGCTCTCATCAACCGACTGACCCCCAGTGGACTCCAAGTCAAGGGGCCTGGAGAACAAGGAGGAGTCATCGTCAGACTCCGAGGAGTCTGCGAACAGCTGCCGAGCACCTGAGCCACCCTCCACCTGCCGAGGTCGATCAGGAATGAGGGTGACCGACAACCTAGGGGGCAAACCCTGACCTGACAGAGAATCCTTGTTTGGGGCCCCAGTCTTCGGTTGTGGAGGCAGAGATTCCACCACAATGGGTGGCGCAGCCGGTTTTGGCCAAACAACCGGTGCCGGCTTCGGCTCCTCGACTACTACGAGGGGTTGTTTTGGCCGCTCCAGTGACAGCCACTTAATAGCCGGAGAAGGTGACTGAGTCGGCTTATTCCCAGACAATAAGAGCTGCTGCCACATTAAATCCTCGTAGCACCGATGCAACTTGCGCCGGAGCCTATCCTCTGAAGAGGACGATGAGGATAAGCGGCGCCGCCACTTTCCATGGTGCCAAGACCGAGACCGTCGGCTGGACCTGGAAGAGGTCCGAGGCCGAGACCTTCGGGGATTCCAAGGGTGGGTCAGAGAGGGGGCGGGGGAAACCCGCTCCTCCCTCAGATCAGGGACCTTAACGGGGACTCTGGCACAGGCAAGTCTCGGTTTCCACCGAGGGAACCGGTGAAGAAGGGGTTGTCGGCTTCTCCAGTCGACAAACCGTCTGACGGGTTGAGAAAAATCTTTACCGCGTCGATGGCTGCCTCGGCCGGCTGACCTGACGGGGATACCATGAAGCCAGCGGCCTTAGCCGCAACCTTGACCGAAGTCGAGTGTCAACTATCTGGGGAAGGGGACCTCTCCCGCTCCCATGAACATCGACGGTGGGACTTACCTTTGGAGTCCTTCTTTTTGGACTGAGAGGAATGTCCCGATGGCCCTTCTCCCTTGGTGGAGAGGGACTGGCAAAGCTCCTTAAAAGAAGCTGTGTAGGAAGAGCCCAAGGAGAGTGGGATAAATGCCGAGAGTGAGGATGATGATGATGTGGCCTGGGCCATCTCCTCCTCGAGGGCGATCATCTGCTCCAGCTGTTCTGCTGAGCCCACCACCACGGACACCGCCCAACGGGCCTCCTTCAACTTGACCGGAGGATAACCTTTCTCAGGTCGCCCCAACAACTATCGGGCAGCGTGGTCCTCCAAGACTGAAGCTGAAAAGGATTTGCATAACTCACAAGCCTGTGAGTCATGGCCGAGTTCAAAGCAATAAACGCACGTGGAGTGCGGATTGGTCCGGGACATCTTCTGTCCACAGGGGCACCGACAAAATCCGGGAGTCAATTTGTTCATCGCAGCCACGAGGAAAAAAGAAGACTGAAACCTTTTAAACTTTAGAATGAGTTTCAGTTTGACCGAAGAGTGTGGATCCAGGCCTAAAACGCAGAGCGCCAAGGAGGGAACCTAAGCTTCCAAGCGGTAAGGAAGATCTGGCATTATGGGGTGGAGCCAAGAGTTTTACCACCCAGGTGGGTGGGAGGAGCCAGCTTGAAGACCTTCCGGCAAGATTTAAAGCGGCAAGGAACCTGCCAGTAAGTGTGGATTGAACAACATATCCACGTCCCTAGAAACATATGTTATGTAGAGTGTTTTGATATGTATGTTAAATCCTAGTGTGTCCTTCCCTCTGTCTGCTATTTGGAGTTTTTCCTAAATTGCCTGCTAGCTGTATGGTAGTTTTACGACCCCTGGGGATCTCCATAACAAATAGTTTTATTGGCTTTCTTTCTCCCAGGATGCCCTCTGTCTCATGTGACAGTGATGTAGCCATGCCCTTAGATTTAGCTTGTGTATTGCTTTAAAATTAGTTTAGCAACAGCAGAGCCTTGTAACTTCTTATCCAGGGAGCACAAATGGCAGCAGTTAGTTTAGCAGATACCTTTATCCAGGGAGCACAAATGGCAACAGTTAGTTTAGCAGATATCTGAGAGTAAGCTAACTGGGGTTTCTGTAAGACAACAGCTACTAAATAGCTCTAATTCACTATTTTTATTTTCTCTGTGCATCAGGTCTAGCTAGCAGGAATGCTGTAACATCAAAAACATAAATAATGAATTAGAACTATTTAGTAGCTGTTGTCTTACAGAAACCCCAGTTAGCTTGCTTTGAGGTATCTGCTAAACTAACTGCTGCCATTTGTGCTCCCTGGATAAGAAGTTACAAGGCTCTGCTGTTGCTAAACTAATTTTAAAGCAATACACAAGCTAAATCTAAGGGCATGGCTACATCACTGTCACATGAGACAGGGGGCATCCTGGGAGAAAGAAAGCCAATAAAACTATTTGTTATGGAGATCCCCAGGGGTCGTAAAACTACCATACAGCTAGCAGGCAATTTAGGAAAAACTCCAAATAGCAGACAGAGGGAAGGACACACTACGATTTAACATACATATCAAAAACTCTACATAAAATATGTTTTTTGCACATTCTGGGTGGACTACTCCTTTAAATTACTTGCCAGCTGCTGGCAGCAACTGTGGAACTAGGAAGGATGTAATTGTGTGTGTCTGTCATCAGGTCTTCAGGTGGCAATGGCAAACTTTTTTATGACTGCACTGCACTTGACTGATGCGATGTGTAGACTAGCTGCCTGCCTGGGTGGTCGTGATCACTATGTCTTTCATTTTTCTTCTTTAAGGATTCAGCGTGTTGATCAGATTCAGTAGAAGTAGTCACAGTACTAGAAAACATTACCACCTCTTGGACCAGGTAGTGTACCATATATCACAGTACACCAGGGCATGTGAAGCAGTTACATCATTTACATGGGTGGGTGGGGTTGGCTGTCTTACAGCTGCTCATTTGATCATTCATATCCATTTATTTGGCCTGTTGAACTCTGACTGGAATAGCCATCAAAATAATATTCACACAGCACCATTAATAAAAAAAAAAAAAAATCTTAGCTGCCTGGCAGTGCCTGCAGTACTTGGTGGTGCTATGATATAGGTATTTGCATCTGTCTGTCTCTCTCTCTTGGTCTCTCTCCCAGCACACTAATGTCACACATTGAGTAGGATATGCCACCCCACCATTATAGGCCAGCCATGAATTTTTATTTAACAGTTTTACATAAATTTTTCATACAAATAACCCATTACATTATTTCCTTTGTGCCTCTGTGTCAAATGTGACTGACTTTGGGCACTTTTATGCATTTTTTCAAATATTTGTCAATAAATCAGAACTTCACTGTGTGCTGGTTCTTATTTAATAAGAGTCAGAACTTCAACGAGTTCTCCAGCTCTAGTGATCACCTTATAAAACCTCTTGAGCTTCACTCTTGAGGTTTATGGGTCATCACACACCTCAGGTTTGTAAAAATAACCCATAACATGCAATTGCCTATTCATTATTTTCTATGTACTATTTTCCTAGAACATATTTTCTTTTGAATGGGTTAGTAAATACACTCCACGACTGACTTTTATCATCATCATCAGATAATTTAGTGATATTCTGTGTAAGAGAACCACAACACTTTTTCTAATTTTTATTAATTTTGAAGTGTTCTGATTAAGGTATTTCATTTTTTTGCCACTTTTTGGGGGAAGGTAAGAAAATAATTACTTCTAGTTTCAGATCAGGATATTTAGTCTTTTTCTGTCTATTTGTCAGAATGTACTCCTCCAAACCGAGACTGTCCTGACAAAATCAGGAAAGGTGGTAATCCTAACTGGAGTAGATATCAGTGCGGAAGCAGAATTTAGTGAGACCTGCTGTTCTGAGCAGGAGCAGACAAAGGAGCTGGGGAAATTAGGTGATCTTTTCTTCTTGATAGACATGTACTGTAGAAGATAGAAACTGAAGACAAAATGTATGTACAGTAATTCTAATGTGCTTTCAACTGTGAAGTTTATATCTTAAGGGGAATGCCAATAGGGTTACTAGAGAAAAACTATATATCAAATTTGCCATAATACAGAAACCTCAAATTCTAGGAGTTTAAGGGTAGCTGTGTATGTCTAATAATTCTGGAAGAGTCCACAGTGAGGGTTAACTGGTCACTTCTATATAATTCCATCTTCTTGCACACCAGTGCATCAGGAACAAGTGGAAGACGTGCTGAAATCTGGAGTTCTTATATGTGATTTACAAATCCCATACAGTTCAGTCCAATCTTGCCAAGGGTTGCAGAGGTGCAGACAGGTCCTGTAGTGCTGTATGCCTTTCCAATCCTGATTTCTGCAGCTGGGTTCCCAGGCTTATGTGGCATGGTTTGTTCATTCCTACTGCACAAATTCATTTTTGTGGCTGCATACAGTCCTGTTTTGGGCTAAAATACGATGTGCTGCCATCGATGACATCACATACAGAGCATACAAAGTGGAGGGAGGAGAGTCAAGCACTATGGAAAAAACAGTACATTTGAATGAAAAAAATCACCCTCAGCAATGGATTTTGCAGCACTATATATATTCTACAGCATGGTGCAAGTCGTGCACAAAATTCTGCAGCTGTGAAATCACAGAATAATAGGGGCCTTGGGTACAGAATATATAAAAAACACAGAATCATGTCAGGTTTTTAGACTTTGGCCATTTTCTCCAGAACAGTCAAGTCAGCCAAAACCACAAAATGTTAAATAATATAAAACATTGGCTGTATGTTCCAGTGGCACAGGCAGAGCACTTTGCATTCCCATATAGGTGACCCAGGTATGAATTGTGATTCTGATCCCCTCCCCCCTGCTCTGAAGATTATCTAGGGAGGGTAGTGGAAGCAGTGCTTTCAGTCTTAAGGGGGAAAGAGGAAACTCCACGCTGCCTGTGCACCTCCTGTGGAGGGCAGAAAAGTGCTTGGATGTTGTGAGCGACCATTCAGCCCCCCACCACACACACACACACCCCCCAAGGCACAGTGTAAAAGAGCCACAGAGATCAGGAACAGCAGGGAACTTACAGGGGAAAATGACCTGACTGGTGCATAACACTGCCAACTCCCACCCACCCCCAACATGTCATTTGCACAGTGCATAACACCAGCTGTGCCTTCCTGGTGTAGACCTGAACTAGAATTTCAGCCCAAGCATGCCTGGATGCTCAAGGCTTGCCATTAGGGGAGCTTTCCCCAAGGGGCGAGGGCTCACCGGGAAGATCTGGAATGGAGCCATGGGGAGACCTGCTTAGCTGACTTGCAGGGGTGCTGGTGAGCTGATGGAAGGAAGCAGAGGGGCAATCAGGATAGAGAGAGAGAGAGATAAAAAGAAAAAAAAACATTTTGAAAACTGGCAGGGTAATAGTCCTCCTCATCAACAAAGGCTGGGCATACTCCACGTCCAACCAATTGCTCGAAACTGGCAGCACACACAAGCAAAGAAAAACAGGCACTCCTGTAGACTGGAAAAGTGCTGATTTATTAATTAATTCATTTATTTATCAGTTGTTGGGCAATATTTGCAAAACAATAGTGTTCTGGATTTGTGTAGTATCAAAATTAATAAAAGTTACACATCATGCCACGTGCAGCACACGCGTGTTCTCTTTAATGTGTCGATATGTTTAAGGACACATTTATTGCGTCTCTAATTTAGTGACACAGTCACATAATGTATTTTTTTAAATAACATCAACTCCTATTACCAGCGCTGGGAGCTCATTCCTTGTGTCAGTGTACAATAGCCCCGCTTAATCATGGATGATGGCAAAATAACTGAGCCTCTATTTGTAGACTTGACAAATGCATTTGAACTTGCAGACCACCCACTGCTTTCTGCCAATCTTAATGAATCAGGAGCAACTTCTCTCAAAGTGTATTACTGACCTCAACAGATGAATTACTCTGGACTTCCATCCTCTTCAAAACTGGCTTTTACAAAATAAGCTAGTTTTTCACATAGGCAAAACTCAGGCCATGTCTTGTGGATCTGCACACAAACTCTGTGGTGGTCACAATAGGCCGCAAATTACTTGCCTTGATGGCCCACCACTAGCGACCTTAGAGACTTTTCAATATCTGGATGTTACATTTGATCATTTCTCAAGCAAACCTTGCACACCCCCCAATACCTAGCTACGGAGGACAGACATACAGAACTGTAGTACAAAAAAAGTTTTATTACTTACATTTCAATATCAATATAAAGTGCTGTGAATATTACTAAGGCAAAAGAGGGACCTCTGCAGTCTGTAGAAAACTACCATGCAACACTGTTTTGTGCCAGTACAGGTTGGGATTTGAACCTAAGCTGCTCAGAATACTGTTCCACTTCATTATCAGCTGCATCACCAGGACAACTAAAAACCTGGGACTCCCAGAGGCACCAACATGTTCTCAAATGCACAACCAGAATCCACTGTAATTCAACGACATTTAATTTACAAGGGTACAATGTGCATATATAGTAAATACAAACAAAAGTGAGAAATAAGTGTTCTAGCTGGGATTTGAACTAGGGCCACTCACAATACTGTTTCACTGTGTTACCAGCTGTGCCACCAGGACAACTGGAAACCTGGGACTCACAGTGATACCAGTTTTTCTCAATGCACAACCTGTAGCTGCTGTAAATGTATTCCACATGTGCACGATAGGAACACCCATTTAGCAGTTTGTACTAGTGGAGCAGGGAAGCTTGTGTTACCTGTGGATAAACACTGTAGAGGAAAAAGACTGTCTCGTGGTGATAGATCACAACTGGACAAAATTATTTAATGTGATCAATGTGGAATTTGCAAGGCTTGGTTGGGATGGGAATGCACAGTACGGTGGGATGCAGGTGGGTTGCTGTCACTTGGCATGGGAGCCCAGAGCCTGCTCAATCACTGAGGGAATGGGGTTGGTTTGCTGGCACCCAGGATGGGCATTCAGGGCCAGACTGATTATTTAACTTGGGGTGGGGGGGTGTATGTTTGTCAGAACCATGGATGGGCTATGGTGCAGGACAGACTCTTGGGGAGAGGCAGGATGTTTTCCAGTATCAGGGATTGGCTCCTTCTGCCACACACCAATTTATGGGAAGAGCTGTTTACTAGTGCCATGTATGTGTTCTCTGTACCCAATCAATCGGGGGGGGGGGTTGTTTGCAGGCATTAAGGATGGGCTCTCTGTGCCACACCAATAATTTGGGTGGGAATCCAACAGTGGGTGGGAGATTTTCTTTTGTTACACAGGAGTGAATGTATGATTGCACAATGGGTGGGAGATGGGGCATTAGGGTGCTATGAGGGTGAAGGATAGGAGATAATTCACTTCTGAGGTTGAGTGGGGAGTCACCCCACCAGCTTCAGGGGATACAGGATGATTGAGTGCCATCTTCTATTTCCCTCTCCCTGATCAGACCTCCAGCCAACACCTTGGCACCCCCCCCCCGCTGCGTTCTAATCTCTACAGCGTCTGTGAGCTAATGGTGTGTGTCAAAGGGTGGGGCAGCACACTAAATGCTATTTGCAAAGCACCGTGGACTTCTCTCTACTCACTCAGCTGCTGCAACATCCAGAAACTCCAGCTTTTCAGCCCTCCAGCTTCAGGGGATATGGTGGGACTGCCTGCCATCTTCAGTTTCCCTCCCCCGATCAGAACTCCAGCCAGCACTTTGGACCCCTCTTGCTGCTTTCTAATCTCTGCAGCATCTGTGAGCCAGCTGGGTGTGTCGAGAGGTGGGACAAGCACCACTTCCCTTTTTCAGCAGAGCTCTATCAGCAGTCCTCTGTACTTGCATCCCAGAGCACTGACCACAGCACCAAGGATGAGGAAGGAGTCTGCCTGGAGAGAGCCATGGGTCAGCCACTGGCTGGAAAAAACACTGCACCCCAGATGAGCCTCCTCCCAACCCAGCTGCTTCATCATTACTCAGTGAGTGCCCCATAACTGCCTGTTGGTCTCCTGCCAACCTGTGTAATAAACTGTTAAACCCTCACCCTAATTGTGATAACCCTGCCTAGTCTTATTGCTTGTTCATTGCTAGTCAGATAGCCAGTCCCCCTTGCTGCTGCTTGCTGCCTTTAGTTCAATTTGTGCCATTTTTACAGATTCCTAGAAAAACCCTATCTATGTGCACCCAGTTTTTGCATTATCTTTTTACCAATTTTTTTCATTTTTAGGTTTCGTAGTGTGCTAAGTACATCCATTAGTGTTCCTCCTAGGTATTTGCACTTGTTCAGCTTAGCCACCTGTTCAGTTGTGTCGCAGATCTCACTTGCCTGCTGTTATCTCATATTCTAGTTATAGCAGTTCAAACAAAAGTCATGGCACTTCCAACACACATACTTCATAAGAAAATACAGCAGACTCAGCTTACTTGGCAATGTAAAGTTCTTTTACTTCGTAGTGCAGCAGCAAGTGAGTACAAGCCCTTCTTGGGTCAGGAAAAGACAGAGCAATACGTTCGTACATTTCACCTAATCTTAGGCTTTAGCAAGGATACTGCCCTCTGGTACATCTTAATTTTATACCATCTCCTATGGTCACATGTACAGTACAGTAGGTAATTAAATGTTGCAATTAAGCGTAACCGATTTTATGTGTGTAACCCCCCTGCAAATGGGGGTTCCCAAAAGACTTCCAGGAGCTTGCTTGAATGCTCCGAGCCTGAATGGTGTTTGGCGTTTAAGCCATTTATCTGTGAGTGTTTTTAGAGCCTCTGGTACTGTCTCTTTAAGAGCTGTCTGCTTGCAGACATAATTAGATTTGTATGGGGGGCTGTGTGTTTCTCTGCTTGAGTCCCACTCGAGCTGCTGCAATTCACTCTGTTTTGCAGTCACTAGGAGTGCAAAGGGAACCTATCTGAAAGATGTAACTGTTTGCCAGAAGTCATTTAGGTAATAATGAAAAATACAGTTTGTCTAACCTGCCTTTCTTTGCAATCAGAACTGTGTTTGCCCTAGTTCCCATTCTAGTTTTGAACTGCTGAGCTGGACCAATCAGTGTGGGTTAAGGAGCTCTAAAATGGTGCCTGTGGACGAATCAGAATTTGGACTCGTAATCTGAGCCAGCCACAAGAGGATTGTATGGGCAATGACTCTGGGAAATGTAGTTTGGACTTCGGGGCCTTTTTGGACGAACAGGGGGAGTCTATTGTGAGTGACAGCCAATCCAGCCAAGAACTGGGAGGAACTCAAAGGAAGTGCCCGGTTTTGTCGGCTGGAGTTTCAGTTTAGCTCTGGCAATGAAAAGGGAAGTAGCCCTGTGCTCCTTCGGTGCACAATTTTAGTCGGGAAACGCGTGTAAGACCCCAAGTTTCGGTCTGCAGCTTGTGCAAGTGCTTGTTTGGACTGAATCTGACCTGTGAAGAGAATCAAGGAGATCTGAAAAGCAGAAACCAGGCTCACCCTGTAGAAGACTGGAGAAATTGCTGAATCGTGCTCGGTCTGTCAGGAACTGAATCTGCTGTGTGTTCTCCTGGGTACCGTGCAGTAATTGCGATCGGGATAGAGAAGCAGCCTGCCTGGTATAGTACTTTCTTTTTCCATATAAATGTGTGTAGTGCTAGTGGGACTCGCGTTTCAAATCCCTGTACAGTAGTTGAATTCTCTGCAGGCTGCAAGTAAACCCCAACTAATCCAGACTACATCCATTTGCTCTGAACTGCCTTGGGGTCCAGTCACAGGATCTTGTCCACATGGTCTGCTCCAGCCTGGCAATCCAGGACAATCTGCCTTCCATTCAGTTTCAGCATTGAATTTGTGAGTACAAATCAGGGTAGCTCCTCCATCATCTAATTGCAAGTGTTCCATCTGATTACTTTTCCTTTCTTTCTCCACGAACTGAGCCTGCCAGCTCGGATTACAATTTGGGTATTGTGCATGCATTTTCCATCTTCAGGGCCCCAACCAGCTGCACCAAATTGGCTAGCCTCTTATTGCCTGGGTACCCAGTAAGAGTAACATTAGGGACATTTGGGATTCTGAAATATGTGCACAGTACTGTGATTATTAATGCGTTTAAACTAATTAACCCGATTTCCCCCTGTCCTTGTTATATCCCCCTAAATAAATCAGATCTGTTTGTTTCAGCAAAGTTACACTGCCTGAGGTATTCGTCTATGTTAAAGTATTGTACTGTGGTTTTTGCACTGTATCATCTTATTTTACAGGAAGTCTCAGGAGTCATACTGCCCGAACCAGTCCTGGGGGTAAGTGTATACTGTGAAGGTAATTCTGATATATTGTGTGGGCCACTAGTGGGAAGAAAGGGGGGTCGCAGTGTCCCAGAGGGCTGTGACCAAGTTAGTTTAACTATTGCAAACCCTGACCTCTGGGTGGAGACACCCGCCATCGGATCCAGGCCCCTCAACCTGTTAGTGGCAAATCAGGCAGGGGTAGTAGCCCTTGGGATAGCGCCATCTAGGGGTTTCACATGACATTATAAACTTCAGTTAGAAAACAAAAATATTTACCAAACACCATTTATTACAACACCAGTGAAACATGTGAACACAATTTTACAAGAAACAATCAAAAGAAGACAATTTAAAAAGGTCCCCTATACATAACACAATTTTCTCTAATTTCATTAGATGCACATAACATTATTTCACATGGCATAAATCCACCTTTACTTTTAATCAAGAGAGAACAGACAGAACACCAGGAGGAAAGAGCTACTGGTATAACTAAAACTTCTCTACTGGGACTAAGAACTAGAAATCTTGTACTGGGACCTTCAATTTAGGGTAAAAAAAAAGTGTGTTTGTCAGAGGTAGTTGAAGTAAATTGTCATCTGTTATCTTTGCACTTATCTAGGTGCTTGTCACAGGTGTCAGAAAGGAATTGTTATCTGTGAAATTAACTAAGTGTAGAAAGATTTGCAAAGTAGGGGGAGTGGCTTAGTTAGAAGGAGCCAGGTTAAAACCAGATTTAAGCACTGCCCTAGATAGCTTCTGCCAGAGAACAGACAGAACACCAGGAGGAAGGAGCTACTGGTATAACTAAAACCTCTTTACTGGGACTATATTGCCCTCCTTCCCTCCCCCACCCTAAACCACTTCTACTTTTATAGGCACAGGATTTAACTGACAACAGGAACTTCCTGTTTGGGAGCAGGAAGTGAGTGATCACAGAGCCACCAAAGACTCACCATCCTAGAAGGGCAAGAGTAGCTCTCCGTCTACCCCCCCCCAGCTGCTGGAGGTCTGAGGTCTGACTCTGATCAAGTAAGGAGACTACTGAGAAATATAGGAACTTCTTGTCTTAGAACAGGAAGATCAGGAGCTAAAAGGGCACAGAGGCAGTAAGTAAGTAGGGGAAGAAAAGAAAAAAAAAGAAAATAAACAAACAGAGGAAAGAGTAAGTATTCCAAACAACAGTTAGTGGGCCAGAAAAAAGACATGATGGGAGTGGTGCAGTGCAGTGGCTGTGGAGCAGCAGTCTTCTGGGAGACGTTCTGAAGGATGCAGTGTTGTCCCATCTGCAGGCACCTCTCTGGGTTGAGGGAGGAGGTTGCTCATCTCCAGGCTGAGTTGGACAGGATTTGTGGGACCTCCTCTCCCACCCAGGACCACCAGGGTCACTGCTGTTGCCTCAGAGGTTGCCAAGAAAGAGGAGCGGTTGGACCACAGTATGCTCAGGGAGGGTGAGGGTGGAGGAACAGAGGTGCATTCCTCCAGTTGTACCTCTCCACAATTTCTATGCCATTCTGGAAAAGTGTGGTTCCTCTATGGAAGCACCCACAGTGGAGACCAAGGAGGATGCTGGGAATCTCCACAAAGGAGACCCACAGGAGGGTGGCATGGGACCCCACAGGGGAAGGAAACAACTCCTGGTGGGGGACTCCATTGTTAGGAAGGAAGAACTGGGGGAGGAAGGGGAGAAGGAGGTCAGGTGCCTGCCTGGTGCCATGGCTTTGAGGGAGAGGGAGCGAATCCTCAGGATCACAGGAGCAGCTGCACAGGGGAAGGAGCTGGATGTCATTGTCCACCTAGGGACAAATGACCTGGCTAAGAAAGGGAGCAGAGCAGTGCAAGAAGTGTTTGTGGAGATGGGAAGGGGCCTTAGACAAATAGCACACACGTTAACCTTCTCGGAGGTGCTGCCTGTCTATGGCATGGATGAGGCTAGGGTGTTCCACACCATGGGATTCAATCAGTGGTTGAAAAACTGGCACAGAACTCAGGGATTTGGCTTCATTGGGGACTGTGGGTCCACCTGGACGGATGCAGTCCTATACTGGCGTGATGGTCTGCATCTGTCCAGGAGGGGAACCAGGATCCTAAGTGATAGATTTAAATACTTCATTGGCAAGCATTTAAACTAGCCGGGGCGGGGGGAGGCACTGGAAAGGAGCAGGGAAATCCTAGCCCCCCCCCCAAAAAATCAGGGTACTAAGTGAGGTAGACACCAACATAGAGATGTCAACATGGAAAAGCGCTGGGGTAAATGGAGAAAGTGACAAACGCAATAAGGACAGGGATGGGGCAAAAAGGGATAAGGCCATCAAGAAATGGAGGGTAATGAGTACCAATGCCATAGTCTGGGCAACAAGCTCCCTGATCTGGTGGCCTTGATGGAAGAGGGATGCCTGGAAATGCAGTAGTCACAGAAACATGGTACACAGAGAACCATGACTGGGATGTTAACATACTAGGGTACACAACCTACAGGAGAGACAGGGAGGGCAGAATGGGGGTGGGGAGTAGCTCTGTATGTAGGGAAGGGATAAAAGCAACTGAACAAAAGAGTAAACAGGGAGGAGAGGAGGCACTGTGGGTCACCTTAGAGGCTGGAAATGGCACCACAGTCCGCACAGGGGTAGTATACAGACCCCATGTCAGGGGGAAGGAATGGACAAGGATATGATAGAAGGCATACTTAGGATGGCAGAGAAAGGGGAGATACTGTTGATGGGGGACCTTAGTATGCCAGATGTTAACTGGAGCACCTTTGCTGCAGCCACATCCAAAAGCAGGGCCATTCTTGATGCCCTTCAGGTGGAATGCCTCAGACAGCTAGTTTTGGAACCTACTCATGAGAGAGCAATCTTAGACCTCATACTCTCATATGGGGACAGTGAGAGGATCTCAGATCTAGAAGTGGGTAGCCATTTGGGAACAAGTGACCACCAAACAGTGTGGTTCATGATAAATTCAGCTACAGAGTCAAGCCATACAAAAGTGAGGGTTCTGGACTTCAGGAGGGCTGACTTTGGCAAGATGGGAGAGTGCCTTAGAAAAGCACTAGCAAACAGGCTAGAAGGAGGGGTGGAGCAACAATGGGGAAATATCAAACTGCCATCACAGAGGCAACAAGCTTTTGTGTGAAGCAAATAAACAAATCAAAATGAAAGAAATAACCACTATGGTTCTCAAAAGAAGTGGCGGTGAAGGTTAGGGAGAAAAAGATAGCATTTAGGAAGTATAAGGAAACACAAAAGGAGCAGGACAGAGAACTGTACCAGTTAAGGCAGAAGGAGGCAGGGAGGGTAGTCAGAATAGCAAAGGCACAAACTGAGGAAAAGATAGCCAACTCGGTTAAGAAGGGGATAAACCTTTATAGGTATATCAGGAGAGCGAAAAGACAAAGGAGGGACAGTGAGGCTGAACAGAATGGATGGTGGGTGGGCAGAGTGACAGTGAAAAGCAGTGATACTGAATGAATACTTCTGTTCAGTACTCACAAAGAGAATGGGAGAGGTGCCTAATCCAATTAACAGAAGCACTCTGGAGAGGGGGTCGATTCCAGTCCTTTCACAGAAGAAAGGGTTCTGAAAGAACTCCTAAAACTGAAGGTGGACAAAGCAATGGGGCCAGATGGAATTCACCCCAGAATTCTAAAAGAATTAAGAAGCGAACTAGTGACACCACTGACTACCCTTTATAACAAATCATGGGAGGATGGTGTGGTACCTGAGGACTGGAAGAAGGCTGATACGATTCCCCTTCACAAAAGTGGGATCAAGACAGAGGCAGGAAACTACAGACCTGTCAGTTTGACCTCTGTGGTAGGGAACGTAATGGAATCACTTCTGAAGGAAAGAACTGTTGAGTACCTAGAGGCCAGTGGGGCACAGGACCCAAGGCAGCATGGGTTCACACCGGGAAGGTCAAGTCAGACGAATCTAATTGATTTCTTTGACTGGGTGACCAAAGTAGTAGACCAGGGAGGGGCTGTGAACATGACCTACCTAGACTTTAGCAAGGCATTTGACACAGTCCCGCACAAAAGATTAGTAGTCAAATTAACCAGCCTTGGAGTGGGTCCCAAGGTGGTAGCCTGGGTAGAACACTGGCTGAACAACAGGACACATAAGGTAATTGTAAATGGAGCCCACTCTGAAGAAAGAGGGGTTACTAGTGGGGTACCGCAGGGTTCAGTACTGGGTCCAGTCCTTTTTAATGTCTTTATAAGTGACATTGCAGAGGGACTAGAAGGAAAAGTATGCCTCTTTGCAGATGACACAAAGATCTGCAACAGGGTTGATACACAAGGAGGCATGGAAAGGATGAGAAGGGACTAGGCAAGGTTGGAGGAATGGTCAGAAGTATGGCAGCTTGGATTCAATGCAAAGAAGTGCAAAGTGATGCACCTGGGAAACAAAAACCCAGGGGAAGATTACACAGGTTTTTTTTTGGGGGGGGAGGTAGTAACAACAAGAAAAATGGAAAGGAATCTGGGGATAATCATATCAGCTGACCTTAAGGTTGGCAAGCAATGTGAGAAGGCGATAAGGAGGGCTGGGGGGGGGTACTGGGCTGTATAGGGAGAGGCATCACCAGCAGAAAACAGGAAGTTGTTATCCCCCTGTACAGACAGCTGGTGAGACCCCATCTGGAGTACTGCGTCCAGATCTGGAGACCCCATCTCCGCAAGGACATAGACAGGATGGAGGCAGTTCAGAGGATGGCAACTAAAATGGTGCAGGGTCTGCAAGAGAAGCCACATGAGGAGAGGCTAAAGGAGCTTAATATGTATATCCTTGAGGAAAGGAGGGAGAGGGGGGACATGTTAGAAACATTTAAGTAGCTCAGTGGAATCAACAGAGTCCAAGAGGGTAGCATCTTTCAGAAAAAGACATGTGCAAGAACAAGGGGACACAATTTGAAGATAGAGGGGGGATGGCTCAGGGGAAATGTGAGGAAGTATTTTTTCACAGAGAGGGTGGTGGACGCATGGAACAGCCTTTCTGAGGAGGTTGTGGGGTCTAAAAGTGTGGGAGAATTCAAGAATGCATGGGACAGACATAAGGCAATTTTTGTGGGGGGTAGGAAGAAATAGGCTGTTGGCTAAATAGGATCTGCAGCTTATCCTCTAGGTAGGGAAATGGGCAGACTAGGTGGGCCAAGCGGTCCTTATCTGCCGTCAAAGTCTAGGTTTCTATGTTCCTTAACAGAGAAGATTTTCATCTTCTGCCTTGACTTTTGTTTGAACTGCTCGTAGCTTTTGTCACAGAGCACCCCACAGCTGGTGCGGCTCAGCATATTCCTCATTCTAGTTATAGCCTAGGCCTGTTACCAGGTGATTACATTTTCGTGTTTTGACTAAACGTTCATTCATTCATTCTATCTGCTATGGTACTGTTTAGCTTATGGCTATTGAGTCTCATCTCCTGATCTCAATTTACCTTACCCTCCTCTATCTTATCCCCTTCCCTGCCCCTACGCCTCCTCTTTCCACTATTCCACCTACCTCTCCGCTTCCCTCCTTTCTCCACCCATCCATTTTTTTCCTCCCCTTTACATCCTCCCTTCCTATATCCACCTTGGTTTTCTTTCTTCCCCCTTCCTTAACCTAGAGTTTCTCCACCCCACCTTCTTCTCCTTTCCCTGCTTCCCTGCTCCTGCCGTCTTCCCACTTTAAGAGGCGGAAATACCACTCCATCCTCTTGCCTCTGTTTCTATTCCTTTTCCAGTCTGGCAATGTGAAGTCTAACCCTGGACCCTCCTCTCCCTCCTCCTCTGCCTCCCCAGCTGCTTAAGGCCTGGGCATATTTCATCTCAATGCTCAGAGCCTTCTTCCAAAACTCAGCCTCCAATATGTCTGGATTTCACAACATTCCCCTGACATCCTTTATACAGACTCCTGGCTCTTTATTAGAGTCCTGTCTCTCTATCAGCGACATTGCAGAGGGGCTAGAAAGGAAGGTATGCCTCTTTGCAGATGACACTAAAATCTGTAATAGGGTAGACACTCTGGTGGTGGGGGAAAAATGAATAATGATCTAGGAAAGTTAGAGGAGTGGTCAAGGGTGTGGCAGTTAGGATTCAATGTGAAAAAATGCAAAATCGTGCACTTGGGGCACAAGAGCAGAGTGTAAAATGGGGGTGGGGAGGAGTAGCACTAACCACCACAAAGCAGGAAAGAGACTTGTGGGTAATCATATCTGATCTGATGGCCTAATGGTGACCAAACAGTGCGACAAGGCAGTGGGAAGAGCTACTGGGATGCAAGAGTGTATAGGGAGTGGTATCACCAGCTGAAAGAGAGAGGTGGCGTTACCGCTGTATAGATCACTAGTGAGACCTCACCTAGAGTACTGTGTCCATTTCTGTAGAACTTATCTCCAAAAGGACATAGGGTAGAGGCAGTCCACCAGAGGGCAATCAAAATGGTGCAGGGTCTGTATCACAAGCCCTATGAGGAGAGACTGAAGGACCTCAGTATGTACACCCTGAAGGAAAGGAGGGAGGACGGGATATGATAGAAACATTCAGATACCACACGTCTAAATTAAGTTCAAGAGGGAAGCATTTCTCAGAAAAAAAAATAGATTCTCAAGAACAAGGGGACGTGCTATGAAGCTGTAGGGGGGAAACTCAGGGGAGATGTGAGGAAGTGCTTTTTCACAGAAAGAGTGGTGGATGCCTGGAACAGCCTTCCAGAAGAGGTGGAGGCAAAAACAGTACGGGCTTCAAAAATGCATGGGATAGGCAAAGGAATCCAGAGGTGGGGTAGAGCCGGAGATCAAGTAGTCTGTGGTGTTACAGTAGGTAAGGAAAATAGGAAGACTGGGTGGGCCAAGCAGTGCTTATCTGCCATCAGTATCTATGTTTCTATATTTTCAGGCAGGACAGGGGAAAACATGGGAGTGGTGTTGTCATCTATGCCTGTCAAAGCCTCCCTACACCATGGCTTTTAGAGAGGTTGCATCTTCCTCCCACAAATTTCTCTTTGTCACACTATCATCCTCCTCCCTCCCCCATCTTCATTGGGGTTTTCTATTCCTCACCAAAAATATCTTCTTCCTTCCTTCCTAGTTGATTCCCTCCCTACCATCACCTCTCATTCCTCTGCTGGTGAACTCATCCTTCTAGGGGACTTCAAAGTCAACTGGCTCTCCCCAGCCTCCAGGCTGACCATCCACAAGGCTTAGTCCCTTAATCTCATGCAGATCATCACCAAACCCACCCAACTCAAACCCCACTCTCACAACCATTCTCTCTGGACTGGGTTTTCTTCTCCCACTCCCAGTGTACTGCTGCAGCAAGTATGTTGCTGGATCCTTTCAGTGGCCACTGCATGATGTTCTGCATCCAGAAGATCCAGCATCCACCTTCCTCTCCCAAATACATCTGGACCAGGTCCCTCTGGTCACTCAACACCACTGCTCTCAAGTAATCTTGTTGCTGCAGATCAGACAGCCACACTTTCTGTCACTGATACTGATATTGCTGTCTCCCTGTTCCACTCCAAAGTCGCCTCAGTCTGAGACAAGCACACCCGCTCAGAAAATCCAGGTCAAAACTCACAATACCCCTGGATTACCCCTGAAATCATTGATCCTTGCAGGTCCTGTGATCTTAACCTGCACAAAGACTGTCCGAGTTGAAAATCATATTTCATGGCCAACCTTCAGAACAACCTAAATGCCCCACAGAGTTCTAGAAGGTAATTCACTCCCTCTTTGACACTCCCACCCAATCCACCCCTATAGTCCTTTTGGTAAATTGTTCACCTGTGTCTAACCCCTCCTCTGTTGCTGCTCACTTCAATGAGTTCTTCACCACTTGTGCTTTCCCTTCCACTCACCCTCCAGCCTCCAGTGCTCCACCACATATTCCCTCTCCTCTCTGAGAGTTTCTTCTTCCCCTGTTACCACCCAGGAAACCCTGACTGTGCTTTACTTCCTCAACCTGAGCAAATCCAGCCCTCATGGGCTGGATCCTAAACTATGCCATATCTCCGCTCCTACCATAGCATCTCCTCTGACTCTCCTACTCAACCTCTCCTTCTCCCTTAGTGTTGTCCCTCTGTCCTGCAAGTTGGCCAGAGTTCTTCCATTCCAGAAGGAGGGATCCTTCCTCCCCAGATAACTTCTGGCCAATCTCCCTCCCTTCCCTTGCTAAGCTGCAAGAAAAGCTTGTGTGCACCAGACATTGATTTCCTATCCTCCACTGATTTCCCCTCCCCATTCCAGTGCGTCTTACAGAAGCATCACTCAACTTTCTCCTCCCTGTTACATGTAACAGATTCTTTCTTCACAGGGATGGATCAGGGGCTCATCACAGGTGCAATTTTCATCAATCTGACCAAGGTCTTTGACTCAGTGTCCTACCCACTCCTCCTATACAAGCCAAGTTCTGCTGGCCTCTCACCTCCTGCTGTTGATTGGTTTTGTTCTTACCTCTCCACCCATCTACAGTCAGTACAGATTTGGTAGCACCCTGCCACCTCTACCTCCCATTCAGCGAGGGTCCCACAGGGCTCCATCCTGGGGTCCAACCTATTCTCCATCTTACTTAATGATCTCTCCTCCACTTGAGCCAATCTGCATATCCACATGTATGCACATGACAAAGTCATCTAAACCTCTGGTCCTTCCATTACAGCTGTAGACGGTCTGCTCCAGCAAGACATCTACAATGTCCTGCACTGATTCCAATTAATGCAACTCTGGGTCAACACAAAATAAACTTTTGTCTATGACCTTTGGCACCAATTAGAAATTGGCCAGAATCCCAACTCTGCCTACTTTCTCTACCTTGGATGCAGGGGCGTAGTTTGTTATTTTTACAGGGGGGCCAAAGTAACAAAAAAGTCCTGATTTTCACATATCACGACAGTGAAGAGGGCGGGTGGCTTGCGTAATGCAAACAAATCAACCAGCATCAAATAATGCCCAAAAAACATCTAAGACTACAGCTGAATAACTCCTGGGAGGGACCAGCCCAGGCCAAGTTAGAGCACTTCCCCACCCTACCAGTTTTACTGCAGCCTGCTCTCGGCCCAACTCCTCCTGAGACTAGAGCCAAAAACTGACCGAGATCTGTTTGTATTCAGTTCTTCGCTCTTCTGCCTTGGGAGTGAGGACTTACTTGTAAAGTTGAAAATATGAGAACCTAACTTCCTTCTCAAGAGGACGGACCTCCCTTCAGTTTCAATTCAAATCCAGTCTTGACCTATTTTGCCCCCCACCTGAACCTCCAGGTGGATAGCTCATAGTCTCAACACCCTTTGCTGCTTACATAACCCTTCCAAGTCCAGCCCTTATAGTGGATCCTGAACTTTGAAATGTCTGCTTGAACTAGCCCTCCACACCCTTGAGGAGTGCAAAAGCATGTTTCAAGGAAGTGCAGCAAATGGCTGTGCCACCTCAGTATACCTATAAACATGGATGGTATGGGAAACATCCCAGCATGTGCATCCTCACAGCATGAACCCTTATTTACAAAGATTACATAAATAAATGTGATTATACAATGACAAGAATGAATGCTGGCCTCTGATTGGTCAGTCTTGGGCTAGACCCATGATGTTATCCCAGTACATCCGATTCATCAGAGGTCTAGTCTCAGCCTCTCTTAGAACCTCTTGATGATTGTTAGCATTAGTGTCGTTTTTTTGTATCTTCTCTTAAAAATATTTTTCCACGTCAAATAAAACATCTTTAAAATTATTATTTTTTTTAATTCTGTATAACAACACACCATTGTTTAATAGCAATAATGCCCTCCAGGGTGTGTGTCATGGTAGGATAACTTCATGACTTATGTATTGGATGCACTTGTGCCCAACCACCTGAGGCGTGACGTTATTCCAGCATGACACATGCCCTGTCAGGCATTACTGCTTACTTGCACCCAGTGTTAACACTTTTCTTTGTTATAACCAAGTTAATTCATTAGTCTCCCATCCCATCCCATCCCATATTATTCAATGTCACATGCCTGAATCTGGTTAGGTAAGGTAAGTGAAGAGGATAATGCTCTCCTCAAGCAAGCAAGCAAGCATTGCATACATAAGCATGGGACTTGCTGATATCCCTCAGGCAGTGCTCTTAACAAGCATGCTGATGTACCTGGGACAGTGCAACAGAACAATGTAAATCCCCTGATTGTTCAAGATGATCATGGGCATGGTGTGGTTACACCACAACCCCTACCACTCTCCTCCCCATGGGCTCCTAAGGAATATGCATCTCTGTCCATGCCCAGGGTTACACAACCCCATCCAAGCAAACACGGACTGCCCTGGCACAAAAGTGGTCGCATCACATAACCTAAGAGAACAGACGCCACAGGAAGTTTGCTGGAACAACGACTCCAGATACCTGTGCATAGCCTCGCAGGACCCACCCTGAAAGGTAAGCACTTGGTTGGTGGTTTCTATTAGCATAACCTATGACAGTGTGTGGTGGGCCGGTTGTGGTAGCCCAGGTTACCGTGGATGCCCCCCCCCCCCACAGACTACTTCAAAATCGTCTCATCTGACAGTTTTGAAGGGCACAAATGAAACATGGTTGCTTCAGTTTGATGTGGTTTAATACAGTTTTTTTTTGTCCGAGCGTGTCTCTATTATTCTACACACAGACACACACACCACCAAAAAATGAATTTTTTTTATACCATGTTTACATTCAGGATAGAGACAGGGTAAAGCAGGTCCAGGCAGTACAACACAGTAAATGAAACAATGCACTTTACAATGCCCAACAAACCACCAAAAGACCACAAAACAACAGACCTTCCCCCTGCGGGGAGAATGGCTAGGTCACAGTTCAGGGTGCTAAATGAGGAGGAGAGACCACAGAACATCTTGTCGAACCACACAGTAAGGTGAAACTACATAAACATGCACAGTTTTTATACTGTAGGATTTCATACTTTCCAACAGTTCCTAATTTTGACACAGAAACTTATCTTTAGTGCTCAGAAACCCCTTGTACGAGGGAGGTAAGCATGGCATGGACCCAGCAGACTGGCATACATATTGAAAAAAATATTTCTGTGCCAGTATGCCCGTCCACCCCTCCCTCCTCCATCACTAGTGGCCAGAACCACTTCTTTCAGCATGTGTACCAGTCCGCCCTGGTCAGCACAGCAGCCGAAAGCTGGCAGGGCAGCAGAAGGCACAGCAAGCAACAGTGAATTAGATGTCCATGCAAAAAGCTACAGCCCACTCTCCCCACCCCAGACCTGCAAGGCCACTATATCCATCCAGACTGGCCAGCTCAGCTACTCTCTGCACCCTGATGGACTTGCACAGCCACTCTCCACACTCTGTGTCCACCCCACCAGCACAGCCACTCTCCCCACCGCACCAGCACAGCCACTCTCCCCACCCCACCCAACCAACAACATTTCCAGCTCCATTTATCTGGTATCCTCTCCAGGCATCCAGGTCTGTGCCTCCCCATCACAGGCACACAAAAATGAATAAAACCACATTTTATACTGCATTTTGTTCATGTTTCTTTCTTTGTCTGGAAAGAGAGATGTTGAGCTACCGGTCAGCACAGTTTGCCTAGTATACAATTACAACCCTGCCCCACCGACACAATGCCAGTGCTTCCACCCACCCACACAACAGTGCCCCCTTCACACCCACACAATGCCTGTATCCCCAACCCCACCCACACAAATGACCAGTGTCTGCAACACCATACACACACAAACACACACACACACACACACATATGACCAGCAGTGTCCCCAACCCCCAACACACACACACGACCAGCAGTGTCCCCAACACCACACACACACAATCAGCAGTGTCCCCAACCACACACAAAACCAGCAGTGTCTGCAACCCCACTCCCACACACGACCAGTGTTCCAACCCCCCCCCCCAAAAAAAATCATGGCCAGTCAGTAGTCGCTATAACAATAGCCAGGTAGTAGTATATTCATTTCTTTAGGGTGCATGTTTTAGTGCAAGATTTTTTTTTGCTAGTCTTGTAACACTGTACGGGAGAACACAAAAAGCTACCCCTTTGGTTGTGTTTGCCAGGCAATGAAGACAGAGACAGCAAGGCCAAGGAATCTGTCTGTTTCACCCCTCCACAGTGGACGATCAGAAAAATCAAAAAAAGTGAAAGATTACTTTTACAGCCAGGTAAAGGATGAGGGGGAAATAATGTTTCAACATTTACTAATGTTCGTATGCTAGCTTGCGGGCACAGGTCAGTGAGATACATCCCTTGACAGGTAAAGGATGAGGTGGAAATTACGTTTTAACATTTACTTATGTTTATATGCTAACACCCAGTCAGCAAGCACAGAATGTCGTCCCCCCTCCTAACCAACACAGACAGTCCACCAGAAACCCAGTCAGCAAACATGGACAGTCCCCTTCACCCCACCTACAAGGACAGTCCCCCAGACACCAGAACAGTCCCCTCCCCACCAGACACCGGGCCAGCGAGTATAGAATGCCCCCCTCCCAACCGACAAGGACAGTCCCACCAGACACCCAGGCAGCCAGCAACATGGACGGTCCCTCCATATCCCACCAAGGACAGTCCCAACCCCCGACACACAGCTAGCAAACACAGAATTCCCCCCACCAACATGAACAATCCCCCAAACACCTGGCTAGCAAACACGGAGTTCCCCTCCCCAACAACATTGATAGTCCATCCTAGACACCTGATCAGTAATCACCGACATTCACCCCCCATAAGCCAACATGGAAAGATCCCCCAGACACCGACTGGCAAATAGTCCCCCCCTCCCACAAGACACCCGACAGACAAACATGGACAGTCGGCCTTTTCCACCATCATGGACAGTCCCCCCAGACAAATGACCAGCCAAGTCCACCAAACAATGACTAGTGTCACCACCCCACCATCACAGCCAGTGTCCCCACATCACCATGGCCTGTGTCCACCCCACCAGACCCCAGAATAGAAAACAGACTGTCCCCCCAGCCCCACCAAACACTCACTGCCCTCCCAGTCCCAAACACTAACCACCCCAGTCCCAAACACTGATCGTCCCCCCAGCCCCACCAAACACAGGCCTTCCCCAGCACCAAACACTGACCATCCTCTCAGTGAGTCAGCCCCAAAACACACAGACTGTCTCCCCCGACTCCAACCCCACAAAACAGACCATCCCCCAGCCCCACCAAACACAGACCATCCAGTGAGTTTCCAACAAACCCCACCACACCAGTAGCACAGTAACTGAGTGTCCCCACCCCCCAACATGACCAGTGTCCACACCATACCAAACAAATAGGCCCCCACCCACCCCACCAACATGGACAGACTCAACAGACAGCAAATCCCTCCACCCAAAGAAACACAAGCTGACAGCAAACCTTCCACCCACCTCCAAGACACATGGCCATGGCCAAGACAACCCCCCGCAAAAGACACATTTCTGGGATGTGAATGGTATTAATTCCAACAACCAGCTTGCAGCACAGTTACTCACCAAATCAGTAAGGGCACAGACAGGGCAGCATGCAGCAGGGCACAGCAAGGCCAAGAAGGCAGGTCAGGTAGCCGAGTCTCTCCCAACAGTCCCGTTCCTCTCCCAATTAATCCCCCGACGAGATAGTAACTAATTTTTTCTGACACCAGATGAACGTGTCACATTATGGGTCTGCTATAGCCTGCATGACCGCCGGCTTCTTCACTGTTCTGGGCCTGGCTGTTCACTGACCTGAATAATCCCTCTCAGTGGACCGTGGAACTGGTGGGCAACAGGTGTGGTGTCGGACTCGCCGACAACATGGTAAATCTTTTTCTGGCCTGCTGGACACAGGAGCTGGGTGTGCAGACAAGCCTGGCTGTGCCTCAGACTCACTGTAACTGTACTACTCGCTCCTCCGCCTGGTCTGTCCAGTGGTAGAGGCCTTGTGGCCGCAGGCCTCCTAGGCTCTCAGGGATGGGAGGCTCAGGTGGCAGCGGGAGAGGCCAGAGACAGCTGGCTGCACTGAAACAGAGAGCAGGGTAGTCAGAGGACTCGGGTGAGGTATATTTAAACTGGGCTGTTCAGGACAGGAGGAGGGTGGGAACACTAGACTGACAGACACTGGTGACACCTGACAGATAACCAACGACTGCTGCTCGACATCCTCAAATAGCTATCTCTCCTCAGCCCTACCCTATATGGATGCTGCTGCTGCTGCTCCTTCGTGGAAGGCACACAGACAACTAAATGGCACCACTAACGGAGTACTGCTCACGCAATGGCGCCAGCTTGCAGCACTCTCTGATTGGCTGTAACATGCAGGCTACTATGGTTGCAGGCTTGCAGCCAATCGGAAAGGGATAGTTTTGTTTAAGAGACACGGTGCCGCGCCGCCACCCCCTCCCTCCCCCGGAGAGGTGCAGGCAGTCCGGGCATAGCCCTGAGCCCATTCAATATTAAAAAAAAAAAATGATAACTGGAGAACGGTGGCTGGGCTCCTTAAAAAGTCTTGGTCTAATTTCTCGGGGGGGGCAGCTTGCCCCTCTACCCCCCCGCAATCTATGCCTATGCTTGGATGGTATCACTCTTGAAGTGGTTCAATCCTTCAAGTACTTCAGTGTGTGATTAGACAGCAAACTTGACTTCTCTACCCACATTGATGTCATCTATGCCAAGATCTGCACTAAACTTGTGCCCTGTACCGCAATAAAGGTTATCTGTCACCCCAGGTAAACTTGTCACCAAAATAGTGCTCCCAGTCTCTGATTATGTGGACGCGGTCTATGGAACTGCTCCTTCCACCTCCCTAGCCAGACTGGATGCTCTCTGCAACTCTTTCTGTTGTTTTGTTACCAACGGCCCTTCTTGTACTCATCATGGCTCACTTTACTCCTACTTATCCATTCTCCCTCTACCTTCATGTCACCAGAGCCACTGTGTTTCCTTCATTTCCAAATACTGGCTTGGGTTCCTTTCCTTCTACCTCTCATCAACTCCTCTCCCTCATACCCTCTGCCTCCTGCTCCCTCTGCTCCAGGCATCCTCGCATCTTCGCCATTCCTCATCCTGCTCCTCTGCTGGGCAATCTGTCTTTTCCTATTGTCTCCCATCACTTTGGAAACAACTCCCCTCTTCCCGCTACTTCACTGCCTCCCTTGGCTCCCTCAGGCATCACCTGAAATTCCCTCCCCCGCCTCCTGTTTTTCCTCTACCTGAGTGTTCCCCTTACATTAGCCTCCTACTCCAGTGTAGGCGTGGCTGAAATGCCTTATTTTGTTGCTTTTACCTTAATTACTCATTTTGCTCTTACTCCTGTATTAAATCATGTTCTCTGATTGAACTTCATTGTAACTGTGCACTGTGTCTGTGCTGTGCATTTTGCATCCACGTTCCCTTCCCCCTTTGCACCTAGAAACGAGCCTCAGCTTACTGTGCCTTACCCAGTCACCCGTTTTCAAGTAAGCAAGTATGTAACTAACTAACTAACCAACCAACTAAAAGAGGAGATAAGAGTGCCACCAGGGCAGGAGACAAGAGGATCAAGAATATATTGGCTTTTATTCTAGAAACTACATTCAAGGCCATGACACTAAATATAATGCAGTTTAACCCTCCTTATCCCACCACACACATTTTGTTACTTTGTGCTGTGTGAGATTATTTACTGGATTATCACTGTATGGAAGGTCAACATGGAGTTTCTGACCTAGTCAGCTCCCCTGGACAAATGAGCTGTTTTTGCTATTATAACTAGCAAATGTAAACCAGTGAAGGGGCAACAATTATGAACATTTTGCTCGCCGGCTTGTTGGCGCAGCGGCTGGATTTCCGCTTGCGCTGCTGGCGACCTGGGTTCTAGAACGGACTCAGGTCATCGGAGAGCCAGCCGGGGGAGAAGGTTGGAGCAGCCATAGACAGCTCACCTTCTCCAGGAGGGAGAGTGGGGATGTGAGCTGGGCACCTGCTGGCCCTTGGTGGAGGCTGGGAGCATGGCAGAGTGTCAGGGCTTTAATTTCCGGGGCAGTGATGGACGTCGGCGTTCACCTTGACGTCAGGTTCGTCACTCTCCAAGGGAGAAAACCAGAAAATCGGCTCCCTGGCTAGCCAGATGATGGCCCTCCGGTCTCTTCGCTGCTGTCATGGCCCCACGATCTCCCACCTCAGCAACACCTGGAGCCAATGCCGCAGTGCGCTGGATGACCCCCAACGGTGCCTTCCCTCTCAGAGGAGGGGGACCCACCTGGCGAAGGGTTACGCCGGGCTACCTCCAGGGGGTTGCGATCTGAGGTAAGGTTAGGTCGTGGGGATGGCGGACAGACGAGATAGGACCTTAAGGGCTCGAAGGAGGTGCTGGCCGGGAGGAGCACAGTAGTAAAAAAAAAAAAAAAAGAACATTTTTCTCACTGCTCCAATAAATGCTCAGCGATATCCGAGGATCGGCATATTTATTTTTCCAGCCTAGCATTAGGGCTCGTCAGCAAAGCACAAGCAGTCACAAAATCAGAAGTTACGGTTCTCAAAAAATACCAATGGTGCCTATTCTCTTGTAAGCAAAGCAACAGGATTTTTTTAGTAAGCTGGGCTCCATACAGTTTGGTAAAGCAACCCTACCTGCAGGATTTGGCAGAAAAAGCACAGTTAGGGTTAGTGATTTCAAAAGAATAACTTCAGATTTCCAGAATTCTTGTGCTTTGCCTGTGAACCCCAACATTATCTGAATGAGGTTTTTGTAATTAATTCATACCTAGCACTGGCAAACAGGCAAGAAGGAGGGGTGGAGCAACAGTGGGGAAACATCAAAACCGCCATCACAGAGGGAACACGTTTTTGTGTGAAGCAAATAAACAAATCAAAACAAAAGAAAAAAACACTATGGTTCTCAAAAGAAGTGGCAGGGAAGGTAAGGGAGAAAAAGACAGCATTCAGGAAGTATAAGGAAACACAGAAGGAGCAGGACAGGGAACTGTACCAGTTAAAGCAGAAGGAAGCGGGTAAGGCAGTCAGAATAGCAAAGGCCCAAACTGAGGAAAAGATAGCCAACTCGGTTAAGAAGGGGGATAAAACCTTTTATAGGTACATTAGGGAGCAATGAAAGACTAAGGCAGGGATACTGAGGCTGAACAAAGAGGAAGGTGGTTGGGCAGAGAGCGACAGTGAAAAGGCAGGGATACTGAATGAATACTTCTGCTCAGTATTCACAATGGAAAAGCAGGGGGAAATACCTAATCCAGTCAACAGAAGCACTCTGGATAGAGGGGTTGATATTAGTCCTTTCACAGAAGAAAGGGTTCTGAAAGAACTCTTAAAACTGAAGGTGGATAAAGCAATGGGGCCTGATGGGATTCACCCCAGAATTCTAAATTAACTAAGGGAAGAACTAGTAACACCACTTACTACCCTTTTTAATAAATCATGGGAGGATGGGGTGGTACCTGAGGACTGGAGGAGGGCAGATGTGATTCCCCTTCACAAAAGTGGGAGCAAGACAGAGGCAGGAAACTACAGACCTGTCAGTTTGACCTCAGTGGTAGGGAAAATGATGGGATCACTTCTGAAGGAAAGAATTGTTGAGTACCTAGAGGCCAGTGGGGCACAGGACCCAAGACAGCATGGATTCATAGCGGGAAGGTCATGTCAGACAAATCTAATTGATTCCTTTGACTGGGTGACCAAAGCAGCAGACCAGGAGGGGCTGTGGACATAGCCTTACCTAGACTTTAGCAAGGCGCTTGACACAGTCCCGCACAAAAGATTAATAAACAAATTAGCCAGCCTGGGAGGGTCCTAGGGTGGTAGCCTGGTAAAACACTGGTTGGACAACAGGACACAGCGGGTAATAGTAAATGAGGCTACAGAGTGAAAGGAGGGTTACTTAGTACCGCGAGAGGGTTCAGTATTGGGGCGGGTCCTTTTAATGTCTTTATAAGTGACATTGCAGAGGGACTGGAAGGAAAAGTATGTCTCTTTGCAGATGACTCAAAGATCTGCAACAGGGTTGATACACAAGGTGGGGAGGAAAGGATGAAAAGGGACTTGGCAAGGTTGGAGGAATGGTCAAATGTATGGCAGCTTAGATTCAATGCAAAGAAGCGCAAAGTAATGCACCTGGGAAACAAAAACCCTGGGGAAGAGTACACAATGGGGGGTGAGATACTGACAACAACAAAAATGGAAAGGGACCTGGGGTAGTCATATCAGATGACCTAAAGGTGGGCAAGCAATGTGAGAAGGCAGTAAGGAGGGCTGGGGGATACTGGGATGCATAGGGAGAGGCATCACCAGTAGAAAACAAGAAGTTGTTGGCCCTCTGTACAGACAGTTGGTAAGACCACATCTGGAGTACTGTGTACAGTTCTGGAGACCCCATCTCTGCAAAGACATAGACAAGGTGGAGGCTGTCCAGAGGAGGGCAACCAAAATGAAGCAGGGTCTGCACCAGAAGACATATTAAGAAAAACTAAAGATGTATATCCTCGAGAAAAGGAGGGAGAGGGGGGAGATGACAGAAACTTTCAAATACCTCAAGCGAATCAACCAAGTCCAAGAGGGTAGCATCTTTCAGAAAAAGAGATGTGCAAGAACAAGGGGGCACAATTTGAAGATAGAGGGGGACGGCTCAGAGGTAATGTGAGGAAGTATTTCTTCACAGAGAGGGTTGTGGATACATGGAACAGCCTTCCTGAGGAGGTCATAGAGTCAAAAACAGTGGGGGAATTCAAGAATGCATGGGACAGACATAAGGCAATTTTAGTGGGGGGGTAGGAGGAAGTAGGCTGTTGGTTAACTAGGATCTGCAGCTTATCCGTTAGGTAGGGAAATGGGCAGACTAGGTGGGCCAAGCCGTCCTTATCTGCCATCAAATTCTATGTTTCTATATTTATACCTTGATACAGGGGATTAGACACAATTAGATATAATGATTTTCTCCATTTTTAAAACTCTAATTAAATAGATACTATTTAGAATTCCAAATGACATAGTTGCCATGTGTGAAACATTGCATCTACATTACTGCTACAAAAATAATCTTTTCAAATAAAATATGTTAAATTTATGACAGTGGGGAAAAATACAAATTCATAATCTATGAAGGAACTAGCACTGAAACCCTGCTTTCCTAGTTTACAGGAGCGTAATAAGCCAAAAGTAACAAATGTAAACTAGGGCACTTGGGTATTATTTCATCAGTCACTGTTCACTTGTACTGTAACACCTATTAAATTAGGAGGAGTTGCAATAACTAACACACTTCTGTAAATGGGCCCAGATACGACATCCTTTTATGCCATTTTAAACCTGGTGGAAAATTAGGTCTCTGTAATATATTCAAATCCTAGTAAATTTCCTAATCCTATCAGCCTACCCAATGTCATACACAAGGCTGAATCCTGCTACACAAAAGAGAAATACATCAGGTTTTTTTTTTCTGTCTGTTTACTGTTCCATGTGTAAGGGCTTGCAATACATGCTTTTCTATACTAAATCACTACAAAGAAAATATACATGAAAATGAAAACAGCCCATAAAACCCCCAGTCCAACCTAGCAAGGTGTTTTTTTTCCCTTGATTTATTGCATTTAAAACAATCATTCCCTGGGAGCCATGGCATAGGCTCTGAAGTACTGAAACAGGAAATTAACGTCACTTGGTCCACACTAAAAACAACCTTAAAACCCCTTCTAGCATGTCCATAAAGGCCCTTGAGGTACACTTTTGGGCAGAAATCAGGATCAGTTTACCAAGTGTCACTTTCTCGTTTTGTGACTGGCAGGCATGTAAACTGCTGCTGACAATATCTGCATGACACACAACCTTGCTGTTGAATGAAATTCATGGCTAGACACACAACTTATCTTTAATCCAATCTAATTTATCTTTAATCCAATCTGTAGCAATTATGAGAAAAATGACCACTATGTGAATATTTATGTGGCTGCAATGTAATATAATTTGAAGAAGATGGATATATTAGTGGAAAACAGCTAAGCAGCTTTCAAAGTTTTCCATAACAAAATCAAGCAAGTACTTTATTTTTGAATGCTCTCTTAGTCTAGCCGCATTTCCAAGTGAAAAGGTAATCTAAGAAATAATAGGATATGTAAATTGGCAGGTCTTTTTATTCTAAAATCACAAGTTTAGTATAAGCAGATGCTCTGACCTTCAGTAAGCAGGTGTTACTCTAATATGTGAAAGTCTGCCCCTCCCTGCTTTCCCTCTGCACTTTCTTCGACTATAAACCCTCACAGAATTACTTGTGACAATTCATCCTGCTAGTATTCAGAAAGCAAGCCAAAGGTTTTAAAGCTCTTGCAAAGAAAGGTTCGAGAGTTGAATCATTTCCATTTAGCCGGGCCCTCTTCCAGTCACTTTAACATTGAGTATGTTTGCATTAAGGAGTCGGGAGTCCCTGTACCTGGTAACTGTTACCACATTCCATTTGATATAGCTAGCCTGAACTCGTACTCTTATGTTAACGATGCTATATTCAGAATGGGTCATAGCCTAATGTTGAGGAATATAAATACTTATCCATTAGGACTGGGTAATAGAAGATCATTAATTCTACTGCTGTTATCTTTATAGGTGCTGCTCAACATGATGGAAAAAAAATAAGAGGACAGCCGAAGATAAACTTTTGGCAATCTGAAAAGCAACACTGATGGGAAATACAGTATGTGTTCCACAATATGAAGCAATAAGTTACTCATATTCAAAAGTGAAGAGTTCAGTAATACTTAAACCCCCCAGAACTATACTGGCTGAAGACCAAATATGGAGAACAGGTTACTGGGCACCAATGCACAAAGTGCAATCACAGAAATAAATGGCACAAGAACATCTGACTGTCATGCTGGAGTCATGGCAACCAGCTTTCCTTAGCTGGCCTTCAACATAACATTACTATATAATATCAGCTAAACTAAATGTCAGCCATGAATGAGCAATTTCTTTTACCTGCAGGATGGAAAGAAAACACCAGTTTTAGCTCCAGTTTTGAGGTGGGAGGCTTACTCATACGGCAATGTGGCACACTAATTTGGACAAACATACTGGGACATGGTAGCTGATAGAATGAGACCAATCAAAACAGGTCTCACTGCAAAATTTGCAATGCTCAAGTTAGACTGCTTTTTTTTTTTGCCAATAACTAAATGCTTTTCTCTATGCATTTTTTCTTTCTCTTCAGAACTGATTCTTCACACTGCTCCTCTGCTCCTCCTTTCTGGCTAAATATTGGCTTAGCACTGCCCCCCCCCCCCCACTCTTTTACCTGCCCTTACACCCATCACCCAATAATTTCCCAGAAACCACTGCAAATCACTATAGTTACTTACACACTCACTGTAAATTTGTATTTTTTCCACCACCACCAGTTTCTTGCAGATGTGCCTCACCTGTGTTCACTTTTATTTTATCAGCAGATGCTCTTCTAGACTCTGCCATGTCTACCAATGTACTACAGTATTTTGTGCATCCCTGCCCACTTCATGCCAAGTCATTTTTTTTTCTCATAGTAGTACTGACTACTGGTCAAGCTGCTTTGGCTTCCATTTCTCAAAATATTTGCTTGGATTTTCCATTTTTACTGCTTTGTATGTGCAGTTGGCGTCTAAATTGTTTCACTGTTTTATTTTGGGGGGGGGGGTCGACTTTATTTCCTCTGGTCACAGCCTGTGGAACCTCTCTGGGGCATCCTGCCCATATCCTGCCTGTGGCCCCCTCGGATTGTGCCTCCTCTATCCCCCCCTCCCCACAGCCAGCACCCCTGGTTTTACCCAACCGGGGGGGGGGGTTGGGGGTCGCCCCCTCCTTTTGGGCGCTCTTCTAAGCCAGTCTCTGGCTGTAGGTGAGGGCCCTGATGGAGGAACTGGAAGGCCAGTCGAGGTGAACCCAGTAGAGGGCATGGGAACAGGTGCCGTCACCTTGTTCTGACACAACGGTGCATGGCAACCCTGCCTGCGTCAGCCACGCTGTACAGTGTGCAGCCCATGCACTGCAGTGCTCCTGATCTCCACTGGGAGCAACTGGTGCGCTGGGCTATCCCCCACCCTCCCCCCAGGGAGGAGAGCAGCCTGTGAGCACTCAATCCTCTACCCACCCCTGCCAACCCCCAGTGACCGAGCTCACTCCTGAACTCAGGTCGCCGGCGTGTTGCAAGGTGTGGCATCCAGCATCTCAGCCCTCAGCACCACTGGGCCAGCTGTTTCACTGTTTTTAATCTCTCTCATAACACCCCCCGGGTCATACAGTGCCTGGAAACCATCTCTAGCTCATTGTGTCTATCCTGGTCTCCAAACAGTAATTGAAAAGTAAAGTTTCTGGGGTTTAAAACAGTATGGTAAAGTAATGTGCATCACAAAATATTTTACATCTTAAAAGATCTCACTTTCAAATATGAAGGGATTAACCTACAACAGGGTATGGGTTTACTGAGCATTAATCCATGCCTGGGGGTTTGGAGTCACGGGGCATAGCTGAGTGACTTCGACAATCCAGGCATGGATTAATGCTCAGTAAACCCATACCCTGGAGTGGGTTAATCCTCTAACAACATGGGCAATGTTATGTCAAGGTTGTACCTAAAGAAACAGTAAAATAAAGCCCAGTGAACATGCAGCACTATGGGTATAACAGGGATTAATCAATGGTCAGGTGACATGTTTGGACGAATCAGAACACAGTATTTTTGGAACCCATGTTATAAAGTAGTTTCTTGGGGCAGGTCTAAACCTTGAATTGGCACCTTAAAACCAACTTTCTTTAAAGGGGAATTCTCACCCTCCCTGCAGTAATGCTGCAGGACATTCAGGTCCCGATTAAGAAAAACACATTAGGAGCTCATTTATTTTTATTTACTTACTGCTCTGTACTTCAATTTCTTATCTGGTTGGTCCTGCAACCTTCCACCTGCCATGTTAATGAGCTATTCTTCCCAGTGTCCCCCACATACAGCCACCAATGACGTGACTGATGGATTGAGCCATGGGGGATGTCTCTGTGCCAGCAAGTCACTTTAGCTAGCATTAGTGTGAAGGAGCACCACATGATCATTATAACATTATATCATGATCTTGTATCATTATCCTACCGATAGGGCTAGCAAACATTACCTATTAACAATGCCTCCTTTGGCTGCACTCACAAGATATCTGTCTAATTCTCTACTTCGCTGTAAATATCAAACCTGTTGTTCTCTCCCTCTATTAGCAAACTTATTGTTCTCTTGAAAACTGTAAATTGCAGCTCTTGGTAACACATTTGATGCAATGTATAGCTGATCTAGATTCTGCAATATTGTATAACTGAAAAAAATTGTAACCTTTAGCTGCCATTCTATGTCTATATGTATTAAGTGTTTGTATTTGTTTTTTTCTGATGCAAAGCCTTTGTAAATGAGTCCCCGACTCAAAGGTTGTGTTCCTAAAGTCTGTTAAATAAAATAAATAAATAAAATCATGCTTATTCTAGTGCAATTGGTACCGGTAGAATCATGCACTCCTTTGCACTAATGCTAGCTAAAATGGTCTGACATCCCCTGTGGCTCAGTCTAACAGCTGCATCATCAGAGGTCTGGCCCTGGGGGACACTGGAAAGGACAGTTAATTTACAATAGTGGGTGAAGGGTTGCAGGGTCAACCAGATAAGAAATTAAAGTACAAGCCAGTATACCCTCATTTATCTGAATGTGCTGGGGGACAATTCAGTTGTTTGGATAAATGGGGTTTTGGATAAGTGAGGGCACTTTACAATGAAGTCTATTAAGTCGAGAGACACACCACAGTTTTGGATAACAGAGTTTTGGTTAATTGAGGTTTAGATAAAAGGGGTTTTACTGTAAATTAAAAAAAAATAGCTCCTAATGCGTCTTTCTTAATCAGAACATTAAGGTTCCGTAACATTACTGCAGGGGACATGAGGATTCCCCTTTAAATGAGATTACAGTATGCTAAAAGACTACACCTTGTAAACAGGATATAAACTACAATGCCTTTTCCTCCTTCTACCAGTTTACTTGTTAGTTTACTTACAAGTCTCCATGCCTTCATCATCTTCTTCAGCAGCAGGTTTGTCATATGACTTGTCAATCGCAGCCCTGAAGCTCTCATTGCAGCCTCGTCCTCGGATTATCCGTTGGCGTGGACGGTGGAAGGGAATGTCACCATTCAAAGTCACCTCAGCAATGGCTGTCTGCAGACTCTCTAATGAGCTGGATTTCTTCAGACCTAATGAAGGCCCCACATCTCTGGTTGGGGAACCTTAGAGGTCAAACAAAGTTGTTAATTAAGATTAGTGTGGCAACCAGAGTGTGTTTGATTATTCATGTCTTAAAGTGAATTTCTGTAGGGAACATACTTCGCATTATTCATCTGATCTTTACTGCATTCATCTGTACACTCCACAGATTTGTTGCTTAGAGCAATAAAAATGTGCCTTCACACGCAGCTGCTAAATGTGACAAAGTTATAGTAATGTATGACTTCTGGCATCAGTTAGAGGATATCTCAAACTCCTGCTCATTCTCCTCCATTTCATGTTCTGCTGCTAAGTACAAATTGTTCTTTTGTGTTACAGTGGCCATACTAAGCTTGCTCTCTCACTGCAGTTAATCTTGGATTTCAGCAGTAGCACCACAGTGTCATGGCAGATAGGTTAACAGTTTTGGTTATCAGAACTGGTTTGTGACAACTTTAAAAACTGCATCTAAACATAAGGAAAGCTAAAGGTTTGTAAAGATTGTACATTCATGGTACCTCACAGGAAGGGGAATTGTTTCCCACCCATAATAAACCCCATTTCACTGGTGTCAGTGGCTCAGTAGGTGACATGCTCACCTCAGGGATCAAACATCAGAAGGTTGTGGGTTCTAGTTCCACAACAGCAACTTGGACCAATACCCAGTTCTGACACTGTAATATGAGCTAGAGAATTCTACACTGTTGAGGTGCCATCCTTTGATGAGAGGTTAAACCGAGGTCCTGGTTACCCATCTCTGTTGGAAATTAATGATCCCATTGCACTGATCATAAGAGATGGGCATTTCCCCAGTGCCCCTGCCAACATTCCCCCATCAATAAAACAGCTCCATGCAGCACAACCCCCAGGACACACCTGAACATGAGCTGCCACAGCTCTAGGTACCATTCTATGTTAAAAAATACAAATAAATGAAATAAATGTTCATGTATGAACAAGGGACTGAACAAAGAAGTGATCCTTGGCTCATTCTGTTTCCAGGTGCTTTGCAAATAGAAAGTGCTTTGATATACAGCACTTCTATAACAATTTGTTCAAATGTTTTATGTTAAATAATTCTAAACTTCCAAATTAATGGATAGCTTTGGTAAACCACAGCTCCTGTACATTTAGAAACACAGAAGCTGTTGGCAGAAAATGACCTTCTGGCCCACCAAGTCTGCCCTAAAGTCCCTACCTACTGTTCTACCATAGACTAATTGTCCTCTGGCCTTATCCCCCAACCATGTTAATAAGGTACCTCTTTGTCTATCTCATGCATGTTTGAAACCTGTTACCATTTCAGTACCCACCACTTCTGCTGGGAGGCTGTTCCAGGTGTCCACCACTCTTTCCATGAAGAAATATTTCCTCATATCCCCTCAAAGTCTCCCCCCTTCCAGCTTCATATCAAGCCCCCTTGCCCTTGAACATCTCTTTCTGTGCAATGTGCCACCCTCCTGGACTTTACTGATATCCTTGAGGTATTTTAATGTCACTATCATGTCTCCCCTTTCTCTCCTTTCCTCCAATGAGTGCATATTTAGCTCCCTGAGTCTTTCCTTGTAGGGCTTCTGATGCAGGCCATGCACCATTCTGGTTGCCTTTCTCTGTACCACATCCGCCCAATCTATGTCCTTCCTCAGATGGGGCCTCCAGAACTGGACACAGTACTCCAGGTGTGGCCTTACCATTGACCTATACTGGGTTAACACTACCTCTCTTTTTCTACTGGTAATACCTCTCCCTATGCATCCCAGCATCCTACTAGCCTTTCCCACTGCCTTATCACACTGGTTTGCCACCTTCAGGTCCTCAGAGATGATGAACCCCCAGATCTCTTTCCTGTTGTGTGGTTGTTAACACCTCCCCCCAAATTATACATTGCCCTTGGGTTTCTGTGTCCCATGTGCATATTTTTTGGCACTGAAGCCCAGTTGCCAAACCCTTGACTAGTCTTCTGTCTTTTTTAGATCTTCATTCATTGGGCCCCCCCCCCCCATGTGTCCACTCTGTTGCAGATTTTTGTGTAATCCGCAAACAGGCATATCTTTCCTTCCAGCCCCTCTGTGATGTCGCTAATAAAGACGCTGAAGAGGACCGATCCCAGTACTGACCCCTAAGGTACCCCGCTGGTTACCTTACCTTAACCTTCCTCCAAGTTTAATCCATTTACCGCCACTTTCTGAGTTCTGTTACTTCATGCCCATTTTATCATCTTCAGACCCACTCCCAGGCTGCTCGGCTTGTTTACCAGTCTTCTGTGTTGAACGGTGTCAAAGGCATTATGGAAATCCAGGTAGATCACATCCACTGCTCCTCCCTGATCCACCTCACTGGTGACCCAGTCAAAACGCTCTACCAGGTTTGTTTGGCAAGATCTCCCTCCATGAACCCATGCTGCCTCGGATCCTGCAATCCACAGTTTTTTTTAGTTATTCCTCAATCCTTTCTTTGAGTAATGTTTCCAAAACCTTGCCCACCACCGGCATCAGGCTTACTGGTCAGCAGCTTCTTGCCTCCTTCCTATTTCCACTTTTGTGTAGTGGGATCACATCTGCCCCCTCTAGACCCTGTGTGTAGTGGGATCACATCCGCCCCCTCCAGACCCTGTGTGTATTGGGATCACATCTGTCCCCTCTAGACCCTGTGTGTAGTGGGATCACATCCGCCCCCTCCAGACCCTGTGTGTAGTGGGATCACATATGCCCCCTCCAGACCCTGTGTGTAGTGGGATCACATCCGCCCCCTCCAGACCCTGTGTGTAGTGGGATCACATCCGCCCCCACCAGACCCTGTGTGTAGTGGGATCACATCCGCCCCCTCCAGACCCTGTGTGTAGTGGGATCACATCTGCCCCCTCCAGACCCTGTGTCTAGTGAAAGACTGAACAGGGCCCTCAGAGGTGCAGACAGGTCCTCCCTTAGTTCCTTCAGTATCTTGACGTGAACCCCATCCAGCCCCAGTTTCTGGAGCAAGGCAGAAGCAGGAAACTACAGACCTGTTAGTTTAACCTCAGTGGTAGAGAAAATGACGGAATCACTTCTGAAGAAAAGAATTGTGGAGTATTTAGAGGCTAGAGGGGCACAGGACCCAAGGCAGCATGGATTCACAGCAGGAAGGTCATGCCAGACAAATCTGATAGATTTCTTTGACTGGGTGACCAAAGTAGTAGATCAGGCAGGGGCTGTGGACATGGCCTACCTAGACTTTAGCAAGGCATTTGACAGTCCCACACAAAAGATTAATATACAAGTTAGCCAGCCTGGTAGTGGGTCCCAAGATGACAGCCTGGATAAAGAATTGGCTGAACAATAGGACACAGACAGTAATAGTAAATGGAGTCCACTCTGAAGAAAGGGGGGTTACTAGTGGGGTACCGCAGGGTTCAGTATTAGGACCGGTCCTCCAATGTCTTTATGTTTACATTGCAGAGGGACTGAAGGAAAAGCATGTCTCCTTTGCAGATGACACAAAGATCTGCAACAGAGCTGATGCACAAGGTGGGTGGAAAGGATGAGAAGGACTTGGCAAGGTTAGAGGAATGGTCAAATGTATGGCAGCTTAGATTCATGCTAAGAAGTGCAAGGTAATGCACTTGGGAAACAAAAACCCAGGGGAAGAGTACACAATGGGGGGTGAGATACTATCAACAACAAAAATGGAAAGGGACCTGGGGGTAGTCATATCAGATGACCTAAAGGTGGGCAAGCAATGTGACAGGGCAGCAAGGAGGGCTGGGGTGATACTGGGATGCATAGGGAGAGACATCACCAGTAGAAAACAAGAAGTTATTATTCCTCTGTACAGACAGCTGGTGAGACCCCATCTGAGTACTCGTGCAGTTCTGAGACCCAATCTCCGCAAAGACAGACAGGATGGAAGCTGTTCAGAGGAGGGCACTAAAATGGTGCAGGGTCTGCAATCGGAAGACATATGAAGAGAGACTTATGAGCTTAATATGTATAGCCCCGAGGAAAGGAGGGAGAGGGGGGACATGATAGAAACTTTCAAGTACCTCAAGGAATCAACAAAGTCCAAGAGGGTAGTATCTTTCAAAAAAGAGGTGTGCAAGAACAAGGGGCACAATTTGAAGATGGGGGTGGCTCAGAGGTAATTTAAGAAGTATTTTTCACAGAGAGGGTTGTAGATGCATGGAGCGGCCTTCGGAGGAGGTTGTGGAGTCAAAACAGCGGTGGAATTCAAGCATGCATGGGACAGTCATAAGGCAATTCTGGGGCGGTTAGGAAGAAGTAGGCTGCTGGTTAACTAGGATCTGCAGCTTATCCATTAGGTAGGGAAGTGGGCAGACTGGGTGGGCCAAGCGGTCCTTATCTGCTGTCAAATTCTATGTTTCTATGTTTCATTACCTTGTCTACTTTTAGTTTTGCTAGTTCCCTGAGGCCCCTATCCTCAGTAAAGGTGCTAGAGCCCACCTCCCTTCCCCACTATCTGTGGCCCATCACACACCCCTTCATTTGTGAATACCAAACAAAAGCACTTACTCAGTATGTCAGCTTTCTTCTGGTCCTCTTCCACACATTCCACTCCATCCCCTTTAATTGTTACCATCCCTGCCTTGCTTTTCTTCTTTTCCCTTATGAACCTAAAAAATGTTTTATCCCCCCTTTTTGCCGATTTGGCATGGTTTTCCTCCATTTGTGCTTTAGCTCTCTAACTGCCTTATCTGCCTCCCTTTGTTTTTCCTGATAACTCTCTCTATCATCTTTCTTCTGTATTGTCTTATACCTTTTGAATGCCTGCTTCTTTTCCTTTACCTCCTCTGCTACTTCCTTGGGAAACCATTATCCGTCTCTTTCTTCTCTGTGTTTTGTGCTGAGTCAGTACTACAGAAGTACATACTGCACTGCATTCTTTACAAGCACAGCCAAATGTTTACACAAGTTACAGAAACCAAAATGTTTTACTGGAAACAAAAAAAACAGAATGAAAAAGAATGTTTGTAGGACTACTTTGGTGCATACACAATACAGCCTTGTTAGACATGCACACTGTGCACAGAAACTGTATTACTTTCTGAAACAGAATGTGATGTAATATGATTTTCTTTATTTATATATTTATTCACTTAAAATGATTAAATTTGGCTGGCCCAGTGATGTTGAGTGTTCAGGTGCTGGATGCCACACCTTGTGCCACGCTGTTGACCCGTGTTTGGGAATGAGCACAGATTGCCAGGGGTCAGCCGGGGAGGGAGAAGACTGAGCATCTGGAGGACTGTTCTCCTGTCCCGGGGCAGATGGGTTGTTGCTCCTGCTGAACAACTGCCACCAGGTGGAGGCCTAGTGGGTAGTGCGGGACTGAGGGTGACATGAAGGGAAGGTGTTGCAGGAGCAACAGAGGGATGGGAGAAAACAGAAAATGGGGGCTGGCAGACTCCATGACAGCCCCTGCTGCAATCCCGATTCTGACAACCCCTGGGCTTCTGGATTGTGCTGGGGGAGGGGGAAGAGCCGGCTCTCCTGTCTCTTGCTCCACCATGGGGGGGGGTGACACCCGGGGGAAGCTGGGTCAGGAAGCAGGGCGCCAGAGTGAATCAAGCACATTGAGAGGGGGCCTGCCTGTCAGCCCCGTGTGGAGAGAAAAAAGTAATACCAAAAAAAAGGGTTAAATTGGCTATTATTAATCACTTACAGGATTCCAGCCAATCAGTGCACAGAGCCACTGTATCTCTTTTCCTGTTTACAGTGGTCTCTTTTGCAGGAATAGAAGGAGTGGAGCACTCCATGTCAAAGTTGGGGGAGGACAACTAAATAAAAATTTGAAATATATAAAAATTGAGACTTACAACTTATTATAAATCACTGTAGCTAACGTCAATGTTTTGTAATAAGTTAAAATTACCTTTGAGGGGTGTTTCTTATGGTATAATAGACTTCTCTTGTGAGGTTTAGGCAGCCAGAATGACTCAGCTTCACTTTGCTGTCCCTTTACCCAAACCTCATTATCAGAGTCTCTTATGCCTTATACTCCTAACACACCTTGTGAAGGCCCCAGGGTATGAAATTTGTGAAAAAAAGTATATGCCCACTTGGGCATGTAGTCAGCAAAAGTACATGCCGAGAAACATATTTACATGCCGCCCCTTAGTTTACATCATTTTAAAAGTCATCTTCACTGGATCAAGCATTTTCGTTCTCATCATCACCATCATCCCACAGACTCATCGATACGCTTTCTCTTAAATCCAAGTATAAAAAGACTCATGGTATCTGACTAAGCTAATGCTTTACGCGCTCAGAAAATGTTTAATCTGTTGAAGTGAACTTTAAGTTGTCTGTCTTGTAATTGTCATTATACGCAACAAAGAAAAATTGTGTGTTGTCTTTGTCAGTATAATAAATGTAGGAACTTAAAACTGACTGTGTGTGTCTGATTAAGTGTTTTTTTTTTTGCTCACATTTGCACTTTTTTATTCAGAAGGTAGGCCGCCACAGACAAGTACAGACTAGCTTATAAAAGAAGCTTAAGAGATTTTTTATATCACTCAGTGTTCAGATTTGAGATGGTGCACAGAGTAGCTTGTAAAAAAACCTAACCAGAGTTTTATATCAGTATTCAGATTTTAAGTTAGATAAAATGTGTTTTAAACAGATGTTTTTTTTTTAAACAGTATTCAGATTTTAGGTAATAAAATTCAACAGTAGCTTAAGTTGTAGAAAAAGCTTGTTCAAACTTTCTTTAAGATGTTTTATTTTAGACCCTACCATGTATTTACAGACAGAGGTCAGAGGAGCTTATAAAAAGCTTTTTAACTTTTGAGATTGGCAGCAGCACCCCCTCTCAGTCTGAAGTTTCAACCTCAACCTTTATTTAGGTTAGCTTAGCTAGGTGGTACCTTATTGTACAACTAGGTCCAAGGCAATAGCTCTATTAGCCAAGCTCCTTACCAGGCCTCTACTACAAGAAGCTTTTTTTATTTTATGTTATGCCTCAGTAACTGGCAGTTACTAACACACAGGCTCAGATTTTATTGATAGACAGATTTTACTGTCTGTGATGTGAATTATACACAGCAAAGTTCCCACAAGAAGCTGTAAGCAAGCAACTGAGGGAAAAAAAAACAGACTCTGTTGCCAACTTGCTGCAGCCTGAAAAACGTATATGAATGGCCCCTACTACACCAAGACATTATACCTACTAAGGTCTAGTCAGACTAGTAGTCTGTTTAGCTGATTTTTATTTCCAGCAGTTGTATGCCTGTTGCAGTACAATCAGATCCAGACAGACCATAAACTGCTTGCTTTAGACCAGCTAATTACCTTCAGCTCTTAAATTGATGTAATGAGTTAAGCTGACTATCCCTTTCAATGACAGCACTCCCGAGTTGTTCCCTCTTACTACTATAATATACAGTAGCCCTGTCTTGATCTTAGTAAAGTAACTGTTTTTTCTATATTGTTTGATATTTTCTTCATCTGGTGAAGGTCGCCGAATCCCGATTTTGCTCTCAGTGCTACCACAGAACCTCATGGTCTCACTCACCTCTCCTGCCTAAAGCTAAGTCCCCCCAATTCAAAGTACAGCAATTAAATAGTATATGGGCAGTGTGTAGCTCTTAAAAGAGCTTTCGATTTTTTCAAACACAGAACAGTCGGTCACTAACCTATCAGTCTGATCGCAATCTGCAATCACAATTGCTGTGTGGGCGCTTCTCTGAGGTTCATTCTCACTCACACACACAGGAACGACCTAACAGCTCAGCACTATAGCGCAGACTGCCGCGCTTTGCAGCAGGGTCCTGGCATCACACCGAAGAAGGGGCGGGCATGCTATGCAAACTGCAGTCCGTGATTGGCATCCGATGGTGAAACCCGCCTCCAGCAGTGACAGAAGGAGCCCTGCTACATCGCGGTTGGCTGTAGGACAAATAATGCCCTCCTCTCCTTAGCCAGCATCTTAATATGTCAGCTGACACTGGGACGAGCAGTTTAGTGTAGCTCATGATTGTGTCCCAGTGTCTGCTCTGTGTGCTGCACTCGCCAAGTCTCCACTCCGGGGGGGGGGGGGGAGGCCCCAGTGCAATTTAAAGCCACAGGTGCAACAGCAACAACAACAAAAAAAACGGAGAAAGCAGGAATACCTTAGGTGCCCTGCAGGGCAGGCACTGAAGATCAGTAGGTATCCTGATGCAAAAGTGCCTGCCCTGGGGCACCTAAGGTATAGGAATTTCGCGCCCTGGAAGGCCCTATCAACTTACAGAATATGATGTACGATAGGACAGTACATTTAAAGCTCTGAAGAGACTAGCTGTCTGTCATGCATGAATCACGGCAGGTAATAAAATCTATTCAGAGGTTTGCATATTCTTTAATAAAAAATAAAGTGAAACTCTTCAACGACTTAGTACTGTATATCTCTATATGTTACCTTAAATTGCTAATTTCAATGCTAAGTGTTAAGACAGAGTGATTTATATACGTTTTATGTCATTTTTTTTTTTTAACCCTGGGTAACCCATATGAGATGTAGCATACCATTTTTTACATTTCTATGTGCATGCGTGTGCAGCATTTTGTTAGGAAGAGCAGCATTTCAGAGGTGTGTCACTGCCGAGCCCACTGCAGCTCCAGCTACAGTAGGTTCGGCAGTGACGGACCAATAACCAGGCACTCTGGTCATGACACAACTTATTACCTATTGGGCGAAAAAGTCTGCATAGTTGAAAGGAGCCAGCTGCTCCTATCAGATGGTAGCTGGCTCACTTCATCTACACAATGCTGCCTAGCAAACAACTAGCAGTGTGAGGGATAATGCTCTCTTTCTCTCTCCCCCACTGCACTCCATTATGTTGGCTGATGCCCTCAAACCATGCATCATTGCCATTATGTTTACCCGTTTCATGAGTAGGTTGCACCACCTTTCCCTCGACTCAATCCAAAGGTATCTTCCAACACTGGGATGCCCAATTCCCAATGCCAGCTAGTACTCACCACCAGCCAGTCCATTTCCACTGTGTGACACCGGTTAGCCCACCCCACTGCCGCCAAACATGGCACTGGGTTGCCAAATCCCCAGTGTTGGTACCTCAAATAAAGAAAACCGTCCACTGCAGTTTTTTATTTTTTATTTTTAATCCATGTGAAAAATAAAAACAGTTTATTGATGTCTGTTGCTGTTGCCACTACCCCACCCAACCCTCCCACTCAGCACCCACCATCCCACAAGCCCCCACCCCTACTTACCTACCAGGAGTCCAATGCCATAATCTTTTCTGCACCTGAGAAATGTCTTCATCTTTCAACGCTGGACTGGGAACTGAGGAAATCAGGTATGTATTCAATGTGTTTTGAGCTGGTACTCATAACTTGGTCATTTTTTAATATATCCCCCCCAAGTTTTCAACATGGCCTTTTTAGGACCCCACCACTTGAACAAGTAGATGAAATTCTTCAACTCTGGGTTGAAAGGTGATTTCACAGTCACTCAGTGAAATTATATTTCAGGCAGGATTTGAAAATTTTCACCTAATAGGTTCATGAGGTAGGGTCATAAGAAGGCTATGACTATCACACCCCTGACCCAACCTTCCCACTCAGCACTCACCATCCCACAAGCCACCCTACCCCTAATAGGTTCATGACGTAGGGTCATAAGAAGGCTATGATGAAAATTTGAGGTACAGAGATTGAAAAAATAACAATGTTATTAATGTATGTTGACGTTCTTCAATGCTCGCTCATAATTTTGCCAATTTTCAATATTTTGACCCCAAATTTTCAGCACTGCCATTTTTTCCCACCACCTCATGAACACAATAGCTGTCACTTTTCAATCCTGGCCAAAATGTGATTTCACACTTGTGGTGCGAAATAATGTTTTGTCCAGTATTTTATAAATAAATACCAGTCATGTTCAGAAGAGGGGGTCATAAAAAGACTATGTTGAAATTTTGGGATCAAAACAGTTGCAAAAAAATCTATAACCAATTTCTTTCCCCAACCCATACATTTTACATTCTAAGAGCTATGGCATATGATTCCACCTATAGACAAAACTACTTGGATGGAGCTCTTCGGAACTGGGCTAAGCTGGGACTACGTTTCACGTTCCAAATCCTTGATTCCAAGAGAGTCATTCCATTTGGTACTATACAAACCAACTACGGCCTGTGCATGTAAGATCACTTCTGCCATTTACAGGTAAGATCCTACATAGGAGACAAACATATAACCTACCGAAGTCTGCCGCATTGGCTCCCAATCCTTCCCCAACTGGTAATCGCTCATATTCAAGGTCATAATCAAGACCACCTACTGGTTGCACCTATAAAGCATTACAGGAGCTCCCCAAGGACACACCTTATCTATTCTCCAAAGGTGGAACTTGGAACTGGATACATCACAAACTAGAGAGACTTGGACTACATTTGCTACTCATGCCTACCGCCTTACAGCTTCCTCCTATTAGAGGGAGTTTTCATGGAAGTATCATTGCCAATAGTTTTGTTCCCCAGACACAGTAGCTAAATTCACAAACTGGTCTAAGGCACTGTGCTGGCAGGGATGTGATCACCCTGAGGCAACTACAACCCATATCTTTTGGGACTGCCCTCGTCTAAAACCTTTTTGGCAGAAAATCAAAGTAGACGGAGGATATGTTCTATTGACCTGGGGAGGTCACTCTGTCCTTACTGCTGTTAGCCACTCCACTGGATAATACTAGGCTGGATCGTACCAATCTACGACTAATACTCATATCAGCTATTGCCACTACGAAAACTATTACTCGACTTTGGCACACCACCAAGCTCCCTACTTCTGAAGCTTGGAGAAATAGAGCTATACAACATGGAGAGAATGACATATAGGTTCCAGGATAAACTCCCTTTTTTCAGCTCCATTGGCAGAAATGGGTATTATATCAACTAGCCCACTATCCCAACTTTGTGCCATAGGGAGGGTAGACTCTACTTATCATCATTTTTAAACTCTATTGCAAGCTAACTCTTATGAACTCTGATGGCACTGCTCTCTCCTTTTTTACACGTTTCTTGCCCTGCACCTTACTAAACACAAGGTGAAACTTTGGCTGTACATGTTCTCTGGGAAATATAGTTTACATGACTAGATATAAAAAAAATGTGCCAGCTGTAATATGGGAGAGAACCCTGTTCCATTGCATACTGGATTACATACTCTTTCTGTGAGCTCTCTGAGCTAAACCTCACTTTCTTTCTCCCTGTTACTTCTCCTTCTCATTTCTCCCTAGCCTACCTCTCTCTTGTCAGCTGTTCTGACTATAGCATAAGCTACTGTCTGAACTACATTTCCCTGTCCTAACTCAATTATTATGTAAAGGATAACGCTTACAGGTCTCCAATTTAAATGCTTTGATGCATATATAAAGAATAGCGTAGTCTGTGTGTCTGGTACCAAATATTAAGTGCATCCAGCTCTACACCTCCAATGCACCTGGATCAGATATTTGCTTCTAAAAGTGAGTACGATCTCTATACACTGGGTTGGACCTTAACTAAAGACTATACATTATGGGAGTAGATCTCAATGTAAGTTGTTATTTGTTACCAACAAATGTATAACATCCTTTCTGAATGTACTTATACCATTATAGTAGCTATTTATTTATAGAAGGTCAGATATGCTGTACTCTTTACTGGTTATTCCTCTTTCTTTGAAAATTAATAACGACAACTTAAAAAAAATCTGTTGCAAAAAAATGATACAGTAATGTTGTTTGCAGGGATGGCCGTTAGTCCAGTGGGGAGCAGGCTGCCTTCCCATGCCTGTGACCTGAGTTTAGGTGCAAGGTCATTGAGCCAGCTGAATGGACCAAGGCTGGAGGAAGGTGCTGCAGCAGGCAGCACTGGTCCCAGCCTAGGAAGGGACAGAACAGTGTTCTGGCACACACACACACCACCTTGTGGCGGGCTGGGGAACCTTCCCACACAAGGGGTTGACAAGCATGTTGAGGCCTGATGGGCCCATGCTCTGCATCTTGTCAAGTATGTTAGCATAACAGTTTAAAATTACAGCGCAGGCACAGGCCTACAGTTAGTATGGAGTCTGGATCCACCATAAAGTACTCATCTCACTACACATGTCTGACACACACACACACACGGAAACGTTTGCCACTGACAAATCCTTGTTTAGTAGTCTTGCTTAAACCTAATTTTACAGCTTGGAGAATTAAAGTAGAGGGAGGTCAATTGACTTGCTTAAGGTCACAGTGTAAGTTAGTGAAATACAGACAGGTGATCTTGATTTAGTTCAGTACTTTAAACACTAGACCACACTGCCTCCCAAATACATAAAGTATATTTAGGTACAACTCGGAAGAGTAATAATTATGTGCTTCAGATTAGATTCTTAATTACCGAGGAGTTTTGTGTATGAGTTTTGTGTACATGCAATATCAAGAAATCATTTAATAATGCTTTTCTTGGTCTTGTATCAGATTAAGTCAATCAATGCCTCTATTGTTGCCCTTGGTTTACTGTATTTCACTGTTTAACCACCACACTGATGCCTACCATGAAATCCATTAGTCAATCTGCTGCTGTCTTATGTTACAGCTGAACACAGCCACTGTACAAGACAGGAGGCAAGGGAATACACTTCAGTTTTTTATTAGTTATCAAATCAGTTCTGAACAAGAAGGGAAAAGTGAATGTTTAGTAAGATGAACATTCGCCTCAGGGGCCAAAAGTTCAGAAGGTCATGGGTTCTATTCCCACACAAGGAACGTAGGCTAATATCAAAAACTAACGCTACTGTGCAGCAAAAGGGGGAAGCTGCACCACTGAGGAGCCACCCTTCAGATGAGACATTAAACCAAGGTCCCTTCTGCCCATCTCTGGTGGCTCTCCAGATGGATCCAATAAGAACAGGGACTTTTTCCTGGTGTGATGGTCAACGTTTCTTGTCAATAAAACAGTCCTACAATACGTAAGTCATCCACCAGGAAGCACCTGGAAATGAGCTGTCACAGCAATGCATATCTTTCCTGATCAAACAAAGCAGATCAATAAAAAACAAATATATATATATATACTGTATGTGTGTATATATATATATATGAAAATGTGACTGCCAGATCTGTCATTGTCCTTGTGGACAGTTTGTTATATTTTTCAGCATGCTTTACATGTTGGCAATATTTCTCCTTTCTGGTTAATGAGACAAATAAAATACAGATAATATATACTAAAGTGCTTTACACAGGAGATGAACTACCCAAGCAGGGGATTATTTAATGCCCTACCTCCATGAAACTGTTAGAATACTAAAAAAAAAAAGTGCTCGCTCTTTTTTTTTTTCTCTTCTGCTGCCCCCTTAGTCTGGAACACCCTTCTGCACACTTTCTTGGCCAAACTGACTCGCTTCTTGCTTTCAAATCTGGTCTGAAGTCAAACCACACCTCTTCCTACCTGCAACTCTAAAACTAACCACACTGACTTTTTGCCTCCTGGTTTATGAACCTGCCATCATTTGGTCTACTGATGGTCAGCTGTGTTTAATTTTTTTTTCTGAGCATGTGAAGAATCTTAGTTATTTATTTATTTGAAAATTAGTAAGTGGGAAAGACACCTGAGCTGAGGCTCGCTTCCAGGTGTGAACCAGAGGGGGCAGTACCACAACATAGCAACAGTAAGTTACATACATCAAAGTGCAAAATGGAGTGCAAATAAGATACTATTACAGTGGCAATGACAGAGTCTTGAGCTTGAGCACAGAGCAGCAAATGTGTGCAATAAAGTGACAACAGTGCAGCAAGATAAATATAATTTATACTGCAAATACTGTGGAGAACAGTCTAGTTAAGAAAGCAGCAGTACCACAGGTGAGTGCAAGTCTGGAACTCAGGTTTGCCAGGACATGTCAGGGTGGGGGTATGTGGAGGAATCAGAGGGGCCGGAAGGTTCCCCCCCAACAAATACATTTTTTTAGGAAAGGTGCCAAACAAAACTGAATTATACTACTTATATTTTGATATATATGCCTGGCAGAGACACTGCTTCTTATTTAGAGTGAGGATCCCCATTTAACCTAGCTCTAAAGCTGGACTACTGAAGCACAAGAGTTAAAAGTAATGTGCTCAAGGTCTCACAGTGGGTTACAGCAACTGTGTAGGGATCTAAACCTGGGACTTCATGGTTCCTAGTTATCTTTTCTGATACCTGGACTGCACTACCTTTCCCAACACCAGATGATCTACAGAGTTAATATTCGCACTAGTTGCACCTATTGCAAAAGATTTTTCTAACATTCTTATTTTTTGTTACTTCTGTAATTAGGTACTGTTTTGAGTGCTTTGGTTCAGAATGAATGGGCAAAAAGTCGTTCATTAATTAGTACTCAGCCACGGAGCCTTTTGAAACCGTAATTACATAGTAAGTAGGTCCTACAGGTCCACTAACACTCATCTGAGACACAAAAATTCCCATTTCCTGCTACCCTGTAAAGATCAATTCCACTGTGAGACAGGAATTTATATGTGCCAAATTTCCCCACAGAGGCAGATAACTTGAATATAATTTAATGCCCTTACACACCAGTGAAACTAATAATGGACCAAAGAAATATACCGTATATGTATTACAGTACTACTGCAGCACTGCTACAGTTAGAGCGGCATCTGGGCTTTGTAGAGAACAATCACAGTAACTGAAAGCTGAGATTGTGGCTGTCATAAGAGCTAGGGGTCTAATGTCTGGCAGGTAAGTAGGTCATTGAAAAGAGAGTTGATTTCAAAATGAGATGTACAGTGCACTGAAGATGGTAAAACTTCTCCATTTCAGATGTGCTTTTTTTAGTAACAGAATTTATAAAAAAATGCAGTTTTGTAAATTAAGCTTTATAAACTGATGTTCATAACCTACATCTCCCCCCATTTCTATTAAACAAACAAAGAATACATTTTAGACAACCATGATAAAACAATTAGGCTGCAGTCAGTTTGGTCAAAATGTGCAACCCATGTTTATTACGACTGCTAACGAGTTATTATACTAATGACTAAAGACAGGAGTCTGTTAATCTGGTAATGCTATTTAGGAAAGATGACGTGGTCCTTGTAATTAATTTAATTCCAGTTTTTATGTTAAACGAACTACTGTGTAAAATATAACACAATTTATTGGTAATCACCATGCAAATAGAAAACTAGAACTGCTACAACGATGATCAAAAGTAAGACAATTTTGGGTACTGTTTATTCACCCAAGAAAGCCCAGGTGAAGGTGAAATCCATCATCTATTTTTTGGAGGGGTCCTACATCACCCATTTTCCAGCTGGGTGGACTGAAACTCAAGGAGCTTATGCAACTTGCTCGAGGTTGTTCAGTGAGTTACTGGCTCTGGTGTAACTTTCTGCTGTCCACCAGGATAACGCACGCTGTGTGAGATTTCAGTTTGCTGCTTGACAAACTGGAGTAATTACCACTGGATTACACTGACTGCCTACACTATCTTGTAAAATATCCCAGCAAAAACTGTGATACTGTGTTTAACCCAGACAGATGGCACAGTACCTGTGACCACCTGGTTCAATGTTCTGCACCCTAACCACCCACCTAGTGGGTCTGGCTCAGCTACATGAGGCTGGTAATGCAGAGCACATGTGGGATTTGTTGAAGAGGGTACTCAAAGCAGATTCGGAGGCTTTAATAACTCCAAGCAATAATGTGAAAGGGACAAAAAGTGCCCACCCATGGGCTCAACAAGAACCTAAAGCAACCAACTCTAAACAAAAAGAAAGTCTCAGGATGATGGAAAGAGACAGGTTATCTCCAGGCCAGAGAAGAAACTGAGCAGCAATGAGGGACTACATTGCTAAAATTATGAAAGCCAAAAAAGGAATGGAAGCCATGATAGCAGTAGGAGCAGGAAACAGTACCACCGCCGTCATCTATTATGTACATGGAAGGAGGTGCTTCTGAAAACACGGAAAAGGGGTAGGAACCATTGAGAGAGCCAAGAGTGATGGTGGAGATGCTAAATGAATTATTTGCTTCTGTGCTCACCAATGGGCCCCCAGAGAGATGCCCACTGGGATGGCCCATGGCATCAGGAGTAGCCATGGTTTAGCTTGCAGACATCACACCTACCTTGATAAATGACATCCCAGTGAAGCACATAGAGGATAATGGTTGGGGATCTGGTGATAACCACGCTGTAATCACCTCGTGTGGTTGCTAGGGCAACATGGTAAACCTCGAGAGCGCAGCTCAAGAGGTTTACTGTAGCCCTAGCAACCACGAGAGGTGATTTCAGCGTGGTTGTCACCCGATCCCCAGTCATCATCTTTTATAGTGTATGGTCAGAAAAACACTGTTTGCATTCTATGTGTGAGAATTATGGAACTCTGGTGCATTCTTTTTTGTTACACCACTGTTTGGAAGTTCCGAAGTGTGGTTAATAACTTTTAAAATTCTAAACGGTGCATAACAAGGCTGTGTGACTGCTGATTATAATGGTTACTAGGCACTTACCCTACATTATAAACCAATTTTTATAAACCATTATAAACCAATCAGGACCTCCTTTTGAATGAGCTTGCTCAACAGAGTCTTTCCTGCAATAAACTTGAACTTGAATTAAGTCTTATGGAGCAGACAGGATACACTCCAAGATCATTACAGAGCTAAAGAAACAACTAGCAAGGCCACCTCTAGGAATCTTTTGGAAGTCTGTACAGATGAGCAAGGAATGGTCAAAAGCATGGCAGGAGGGGTTCAGAGCCAAAAAGTGCAAAATAATGCACCTAGGACATAGGAACCCCAGCGCTGACTATATGATTAGGCAGGTACTAACAGTCACTAGGCAGGAAAGGAACTGCAGGGTTTTCATATCTAAGGACCATAAGGTAGTAAGGCAGTGTGGCAAGGTAATGGGTGAGGCTAGTGGAATGCTGGGTTAAATAAGGAGGGGTATCTCCAGCAGGAGGAGGGTGGTTGTGTTGCCATTATATCTCTCACTGGTGCGGTCAAACCTAGAGTACTGTGTTCAGTTTTGCAGACCGCACCTCAGAAAGGACATAGACAGATTTAAGGCAATCCAGAGGAGGGCAACTAAAATGGTGCATGGTTTTTCATGAAAAGTCCTATTAAGAGAGATTGTGGGATCTTAACATGTACTCCCTGGAAAAAAAGAGAGACAGAGATGGAAGGGATATGACAGAGATCTACAACTACTTCAAGGCAGTGAATAGGGTACAGGTGGGGAGTCTCTTGCAAATGAGAACAAGCACCATGCAATGAAACGGGGGGCGGGGGGAGAATTCAAGAGTGATGTGAGGAAATATTTCTTCACTGAAAGGGTAGTGGAAGCCTGGAATAGATTGCCAGCAGAAGTGGTGGAGGCTACAAAAGTTTTTTTTTTGGGAGGGGTGCATCCGGCATGCATAGCATAGACATAGGGGTATATTAGATAGGATGCATGCAGGGAAGGATGGAGACCAGGTAGGATCTGCACAGAAAGAATAGGTAGGGAACAGCTGGGCAGACCAGGTGGGCTAAGCTGTCCTTTTCTGCCATCAAATTCTCTGTTTCTGTATTTCTGAGCTGGCCTGGAAAGATCTTCATAACTTAGCAAAACAATCATGCAATGCAACATATATTGTCCTTAAAAACTATTGAAAAACCTGGTTTAGGTTTTCTTTTAAATTCCCAACAGACGATCTGCCCCTCCTGTGCCTTATTTAATGGACCTAGACCCCAGTTTCCATCCTCAAAAGAAAGTTGAAAAATGACATTACAGATATGGAATTGTGATCTTTTACCTTTCAAAGTGTATTTTTTTTACTGATTACTTATTATGGGACACTGCTGAAAATGAGCTCTGGCTCAACACGCTGCACTGTATTATTCTCCCGATTTTAAAGAACACAAAAAGGGATATTGCTTTCTTCACAAGCACTCCATACAGCATATGACAGGAGATGACAGACTGTCTAATGAGCTATGTAAGGAATCCAACTGGGGTGAAACAAAAGCTTCTGATCCAGTACCTTCTATCCATCTGTATACGGGCTTATCCGGCCATTTGACAAGCATAAATGGTTTCTGGATAACACATGGGCTGATGCAGAGGTATGTGAAAGTCTACATTTTATTCCTGGGAAAAGTTCTGCTTATCAAGGGAATCACTGGGTACCCTGGCTAATACACTGGCTGGGAATTCTCTATAAATTAGTACATGTTTGCACAGAATTATTGATGGTGTCTATTTATGCAACAAGAGCGGGGTGGACTCATTGGGCCGAGAGTCTCTAGCAACCTTAACTTATTATGTTACTATGTCTGTGGTGACTTCAAACCATGAGTGCAAAGCTTGAGTGGTTTATCTGATCATCACAAACTGAATGTCTGTTACAAAAAGGAGTTTTGACAACTCCTCACATTATTTTTTTTACATTAGCTAGTTTACTAAATATCTCGCCCCACAAATATTTTTCTTTTTCGCTTCCTTTCACCACAGCCTCAATTCACAAATCTCCATACCCACCATATCGGCCCATTCAGTTGAGGCCCAGACCCATCCTTTTTCAAACATCATACTGAAATTAACATATCTGGTTTTCCTCCCATCCCCGATAATCAGCTGCTCACTGTAGCCATTGCCAGTGTGCTTCACTTACCACTACCCTGCTACTGTAAGAGAAGCAGATCCCAAACATTCACTTGGATGTGGTAGCAGAGTGGAAAGTGAACTGCCCTGGCTGCACTGTGCAGCCGAAGATCAGGGTACTAGCAGGGAGTGTCAGGATCCCCAGATTAGTTGCTTTCAACAGGCACTTTTACATGGCGCCCTACCTAATCACCACCCTTTTGTTGCACTCACACCCACTTTGTCTGCACCGCAAGTGTGTGCATTCACACAGCAGCCCTCACATCAGTACCAGGCCTGTTCTATCATTTCAGCCACATTTTTCTGGCTGCAGACTTCCTAATTAGTTAACACATAATATGTGAGCTAAATCTAGTTTCAGATACTAGCAAGAAAGCTGAATTTGGGGAAACTAGCTAGTTTTGCAAAACGGAGGCTATGAAGTACTTTAGAAGTGACTGGGCCACGGAGCTGTGATGCTGGGCATGTGCCTATGCACATTCATACACCTTGGGCTATTAATATGTATAAGCGCATACCCAGTACCACTGCTCCACTTTCTGATCACTTTTAAAATAGTTTTCAGACCCTGTTTTGCAAAAGTAGCTGGTTTCCCAAGTTCAGCTTTTGTACCAGTATCTGGTGCTGTATTCAGCTGAACTCGGGTACAAAATTCAATGCACAAGCCTCAGAAGTCATTGTAGGGAAGTGCAGCATGGGTTGGCAATGGGGGATCCCCGACGGTCCCACGAGACTTTCCCTGGGATTGTTCTGAATGCCACGGTCATATTACATGGTGGCACAGAAGAAGAAAATACAATGGTGAACCCAGGAAAGCTGGGAATGCCAGGTTAGTGAACGCACACCTTGGATGTGTTAATCCCCTGTACACGATAACAAGGTTAACATTCCAGCTGCTCTGTACCACTTGTTATGGAGCAGAACTCATAGTGTAAAAGGGGCAAATGTGATTTTTGAAAAAAGATTAACCTGGGGCCAAGGCAGCATGGGGTGATTTAATGGGAAGTGACATTTGTCAGATTTGTGGGGCTGTGCTGGGCGTAGTTAATCAGAAAAACAAAAAGGCAAGATTTTTCTCCCACCATTTCAAAAATCCCATTATATTGGTAGGATAGCAAAACAATGTCAAATAGGATTTTTGACATCATTTTTTATTTAGTTTTTGTTTACCGGGTAAGTACATTAGACAAGTTTTATGCCTATTTTCAGGAACGACCCGGGAGAGTACAAAAGGGTACAAACAGGTACATTGATACAGTAATTGGTTCAGACGAATACATTCAGGTACAAAAACAGGAGAAAAGACAATTTTTACAGTTTTTACATTTACGTGGAAGGTACACCCAGATACAGTGCTGGGGCAAGGTATAAGTTAGAGATAATACTTGTGCATAACAGAGATCAGCGTCTTCTGCAATCAAGTGTTAACGGAACTTAACCAATTATTATATAAGCAATAACACATGACAGAGTGTTGTTAGTACTGTGACACCTGCATACCCAGAGACATGGTAAGGCTCAAGGCCACTTGGCCAGGTGCCATCAGCCATTGGATATGTATCTGTCATAGTACTTTCAATGCCCTGATGTGTCTTACTGCGCTTATAACATGTGTTGCTGATGAGCTTTAAAAAAAAAAAAACATACACAATAAAAAAATAATCCCCAGTGCAGTACTGTCTCCCATACTTGGGACCTGGCCAACCAGGATACAGGGATTTTGCTACCCATTTTATAAAACAATATAAAGGGAAAGCATGGTTTAAGATAAAGACAACTGAAACTAGATAAGGGACTCCTCCACCTACAAAAAGATGTGAACGTTTCATGCAAAATGGTGCAATTTGGGAGCTTTTCGATGTGTAATTTATAAAGTTCTTTAGATCTAACAAAAATGGCTGCTGATGATCTGCCAGCAACAACTGGCAACAGTTATGCAGGTGATGTGCCTCCAGAGGAGTTTTCAAACCTGATCCTTCCAAAAGGCAGCTGAAGTTGTTTAACATCACATGTTGTTATTCGTAGCAAATTTCAGACAGACGGGGCAAAAAAAATATATATATATATTTATATTGTTTACCACTGCAGGAAGATGTCCACAAAAATCTGAGGATCAATACAAATTTTTAATTTGTCCTTGCCTAGCTTCAGTAGTAACATATACGACTGAAACAAACAGATCTGTCCTAATAAGCTTGGTGCTGTGCAGTGGTCACCATGAAGGTGCAGACTGACTTGAGCAATTCAGCTCAATCCATTCCGTTAAGGACCAGACGAGGGCCAGTAACAACCAATCACAGTTATCAATAGCGTAATGGTTTGTTTTCCATTGTGCAAATGAGCCATGCTCAATTGCCCCTAAACGTTTGGGTTGAATTGTAAATAAAACAAAGATTAGACAGTTTAAACAAATCAAAGGAAGAAACAATAATCACAAAAATTCTATTACAGTGTCTATTTTTGGAAAGGAGCTGGTATAACATTTCTGCCGTTTAATTGAAACCTTCTGAGCAGGATTTAGTCTGGCAATTTGCTCCACTAATTAGACAGTAACATTAACATTATTATATAAAAAGGGGGGAGCTCATTAAGATTTCTATGTGTGACTCTACTTTGTAAATTAAATGCAAGAAAAGACTCTGTTTAGATCATGAATTTAGAAGGTTTATATTCCATTAAGAACTGCAACCACTTTTCTAAATGGCCTCTGCTTTTTATTTCAGCAGAACTAGCAGTGTTGAATAATAAACACAGATGCCCTTGCTGGACCTGAGTAAGTACACGTTATCTTATCTATTTAAACTGTATGTACCAAGTATCAAGGAGCAAATCTACGTGAATAAACGATTAAACAAACAAGCAGTATATTTGTTTTCTCTCTCATTCTAGCAGCTGAGTTGGCCAAATGAAATATTTATCTTGCTGGACACAGGTGGCTTTGTGGTTAAGATCTCACCCTTTAACCTCTAAGGTTCCAGGTTAGGTCTCCAAGGAAGTAAAAGTGGGTTACTTGAGTAAAAGGTTAACAGGAGAAGGGGGTTTACTCTAAATATTGAATTTCACTGACACTTCATAGACTCACATATGTGTTCCATCACATACCAAATGAAATGATAAAATGAGGGGCTGTGTTTACAACACCCTCTTGAATGCACAATTAGCAGACTACAATATCTGGAAATTCACAGGCTTTAAACAAATAAGTTACAAGAAACTCTATCCCTATATAAACATTTTCAGTCATTTAGTGCCGTCCTCTCAGTTTTAGACTTCGACCAATCTCATCAGTCATTTTCCCCTGTAATGCTAAATGGCCACTTCTTAATGACATCATCTTTGTAGTGATATGATCCATTATAAACAAGAAAGGGTGTTTTGAATTGTGTAAATATATCACGAACACAAATAAGCACAGAATCACAATTTTTCCTAGTTGCAATTACTGCAGCTATTTTGCAGCTACTGTTAAAATTAATGAACACCTACGTTAGATACAGCTCGGTATCACACTACACCAAGACTAACTGTGATAGCACTCCGGAGGTGACAGGAGAAACTGTAACAATAAATCATAACAAATTATAATTGCATAATAAAGCCAAATAAGGGTAGCAGAACTGCAGTTCCAAGACTAGAACGCCTGGGTTTTTATTTTCATATACACTTCCTTATTGATGACTTCTGTTTGTTTTTGGTTGAGTGGTGGGTTAAGATCATTATATTATTAGGCTGGCCCGGTGGCACTGAGGGTTGAGGCGCTGGATGCCACATTTCGTGCCGTGCCGGCAACACGGGTTTGGGAGCGAGCCTGGGTCATTGGAGTTCAGCGGGGAGGGTGAAGGATTGAGCGACCCTAGGACTGCTCTCCTTCCCCAGGGAGGGGGGAACCACCAGCTGATGCACTGGTGATCTCTAGTGGTGGCTGGAGGCACTGCAGTGCTCGGCCACAAGATGCTGGGGATCGGGGCTCAGCGGACGTCCTTCCGGGGTGCACGGAGGCGTGCACCAGCTGAGCTGGGTGTCATTGCACGTCCGAGTTCCAGGGGGGTTAGCAAGAAACCAGTGGAAAACAATGGCACCATGGATAGGCGACAGCAACAGTCCACCATGCCCTTCGCTGGGCCATCCCCGATTGACCTTCCAGGTCCTCCACCTCGTTCCTGCCCTGCAAGCTGGAGTCTGTCTATGAAGAACGCCCAGGTGGGGGGGGGTGACCCACCCTGGGAGAGTTAGACCAGGGGTGTCAGCTGCAGGGAAGGGGGGAGAGAGGAGGTACAGTCTGGGGGGCTTCTGGCGGGCAGGTCATGGGCTTGGATGCCTGAGAGAGTTCCACAGGGTCGCAACCAGGAAGGAAATAAAGTTGAGAAAAAGAAAAGATTATATTACAATAATTACTTTTAGAAATGGTGATATTCTAGTGTTACATTCCTGTCCATACAATGTACATATTTTAAAGGCACAGTAGCAAAATATTCAGCATATCCACTCCCACCCCCTCCCTCCGCTTCATTAGTGGAGACAGATACAAAAATATGCTGTGCAAACGTACAAATATATAGGGATTTTCCAAACCACTACTTTCTACGGTACTCATATTCCTTTGGTAAGCAGACATTTGTCAAGGCTCACCTTAAAGATCTGTACTGTTATGTTCAGTGCCTTGACTGGAAGGCTGTTACATAGGTTCACCACCCTCTGGGAGAAGAACTGCTTCCCAACACTGGGGTGTTCCAACTGTAGATTCCTTTCTTTTTTATTTTATTTTAGTCTTTGGTAACTGGGTAAGGCCCACTAGGCACAAGTGCCTGTTTTCAGGGGTGACCTGGGAGTACTGGGCGGTTAAGTGACTTGCTCAGACTCACACAGTATGCAAGTGGAGGTTGTGAGAATCAAACTCAGGTCTGGTCTGCTGGATGTATCAAGCTCATTCACACCTCTTTCTTCTAACCTCTAGGCTATACTGCCAGACAAACTGACAATGTGCATCATTTCATGGCTAATGTTCTTCACATTTTAAAGGCATTTTCTGAAACTGCATACAGATGTACAAGCTCACAAGGTAGGGTGTGTTTGCACGAACTTGTGGGTAAGACTTTCTAAATAAATGGAGAGTTAACCTGCCTGCATTGTCTGCAGACAGGTCTCAAACAGGCAATCTGCACTGTATAGGCAGTCACCTTATCAGAATGACTGATGTTCCTATCAGGGCCTAATCAGAGTGCCTTTGAACAGAGTTTCTGCAGCCCTGTGTACCAGGTAGGGAGATTCCCTCCACACCAAGTGCTGGCTGCCTCCTGGTAGGGAGCAAAAAACAAAAATGTTGATAATTACATAAGTGGCCCAAGCAGTGCTGAGCTGGCATTCCTTCACTGGATCCTGGCCAGCTATGAAAGGGTGCTGCTTCAGGGAAGTTTATTGTATTATCACAGTATTATCTCAGACTGGTACTATTAATGGGTGCTGTAGCTGTGCTCCAATGGCAGGTAGTGAATGGGACAGAATGAGCTGATCTTTGTGTGGGCAGCGGAGAGGGGTTGGTGTCATTTACAAATGTAGTGGTCTCAAGCATGAAGACTTTTGCCTACTAGATTGATTACAGCTGAAGCATAACAAATACAAAATAAGAGAGCTATGATTTCATTTTTTTTAAAACTAAAAGTATTACATACACAATCAAATGTCCAATACCCATGTGCAATATTCCAAACACGCATACTAAAAATATATGATTGATGCGCAAATTGTGTACATTATATTAAGTTAAAGACTATTATTAGTGTCAGTATCTAAGTAGGTATAATGCTGTCCTCTTGGGCTGGAAGATTGGAAGGTCGTGGATTCTAGTCCCACATCAGGTACTTGGGGTAATATCCAAAACTGACACTCTAGTGCAGTAAGAGGGGGGTTGCTGCATTGTTGAGGTGCCATCTTTTGGATGAGATGTTAAATCAAGGTCCCTCCTGCCCATTTTTGCCAACTGTCCAGGTGGAAGTTAAAGATTCCATGGCACTTATCAAAGAAGAGTGATGCACTGGCCAAGGAAAGAAGGAAGTAGATTATACCACTCTTACAAATGCACAATCTAAGAAATGTAGAAAATTGTATGAAACATCTATTAAGCTTGGATAAAATAAATTTTATTTATGGTATGGCAAAATTTGTAAATGGGCTACAAAGATGATTAATGTGATTTCTGAGAATTTTATGGCATTTGTACTTTATACTATTTGAAGGCATAGAAACATAGAAGTTGACGGCAGATAAGGACCGCAAGGCCCATCCAGTCTGCCCATTTCTTTTTCTACCTTATAAATGTGCCATAGGCCTTTGCTCTGTCAGTGGCCTATCTATTCATAGTCATTTGTATTGCTCCCTTATGCCTATCCCATGCCTGTTTGAAGCCCTGCACTGTATTCATAGCCACCACTTCTTGTGGTAAGCCATTCCATGCATCCACCACCCTTTCTGTGAAAAAGAATTTCCTCACATTCCCCCTTAATCGGCCTCCCTCTAATCTCATGCTGTGTCCTCTTGTCCTGCTATTTTTCTTATATTTAAACATGTTAGACTCTTTCACCTTGTTTATGCCCTTAAGGTGTTTGAATGCCTCGATCATATCACCTCTCCCTCCTTTGCTCAAGGGTATACAATATTGAGCTCCGTTAATCTGTCCTCATATGTCTTCTGATGCAGTCCCTGCACCATTTTGTTGCCTTCTCTGGACTGCCTCAATTTGGTTAATGTCCTTGTGAAGGTGTGGCCTCCAATACTGCACGTAGTACTCCAGATGGGGCCTAACCAGTGTCTTGTACATTGATAATCAGCATTTAATTTTAATTATGGGATGTAATAAATTGTGAATGATTTTATACATCTGTTACTTAATAAACTTTAAACTTTGAACAAAGAAAAGTAGGGGAGTTTTATTAGAAGTAAGTTCACAAGCCGGCTTGGTGGCACTGAGGGTTGAGGTGCTGGATGCCACACCTTGCACCATGCTGGTGGCCCAGGTTCGGAGCGAGGGTTCGGGTTGGCAGGGGAGGGAGTGCATCGAGCATCTGATGGACTGCAGTCCTCTCCTGGGGAAGGAAGGATGGTCATTCTACTCCTTGGCTGCCTTCTGGTGGAAGTTGGGTGGCAGCACAGTCGGGGAGGCAAAGAGCAAGGCGCGTGGCTTGTGCTCACAGCTGTGAAGGGGAGGGATGGAAAATACATAAGAGGCTTCTGCAGGCTCCATGAAGCCCTGCCTGCCAACCAGCATCCCACTCCACTGACAGATTGCTGGAAACCCCGAACTGGATTGGATGCCTGAGTGAGGGGAGGAGAGCCCTCCCCGTCCTCGCCACGGCGGGATATCCATGGGATTACTGGGGCTCAGCGGTACCGGGGGGGCAGTGGATGGACTTATGTGGCAGGCAGGGGTGAGTGAGAGCTGTCTGCAAATGCCAAAGTAGGAGGGTAAACAGAAAATGGAAAAAAAAAGAAAAGACAAACTGTACTGGGGAGGTAAAGCTGTCCTGTACAATATACTGGTAGAGTGGCTTCCACGTAATTGTGACAGTTTGAACTACACTTATTTGCCACTGTCTAAGCTGTTTGAGATTAGACATGACATACTCTGGCAGATGGGGTGATGCCAAATTGGAAGGTATCTTAAAATAAACTCCTGTCCCATTTTGCTTTTATAGGCACAAACCAAACTGTCAGCATGTCTGTCCAAAGCTTAAAATTGTTTGACAATATGGGATGGAAATCAGTGCAGAGAAAGAAAGAGTGTAAAAACATTAGGGGATTGCACATTCTGATGCCTCCTTTACAACAGTCCTGGTAGGTAATGTCTCTTTTTAAGGGATTTAAATGACTTCCTCAAAGACCTTGCAGGAACACATTATGTAAACCTGCTTCTATAGTGGTTGGTGGTGGAAACACATTAGCCAAAGTTATGAAAAGTGGCAATATTAACATTTTTATTAGAGAAACACATTTACTTCTGCAGACACTTCTGGTTTTCTACTGGGCTACTTTCTGAGTGGCAAAGGTAAGTCTGAGATCCTAACTATGTTCCAAATCGATCTGTGTACGTAAAGAAATCCCTAAAATTTTGATGGGCCTACGAATGTCCTATAGTGCTATAAATTCTTGTATTATATTGATCTATGTCAATCTGTATACCATGGGTGAGATATTCAGAATGTGTCAGGCAGGGGCGCAAGTCTGGGCGCAGCACAACTGGGATATGCCAGGGCATGGTCCAGGCGATATTCAACGGTGCTGCGCCATGGCTCAGCACCGTTCAATATGGCACTGTGGCCACCCGCACTGTGCCAGCACAAGTGGCAGGAGATTAGCAGGGGGATGCGCCAGCACGAGTGCAGTTGCACCACTCGCATCAACCGCGATATTCAGCACTGGACATGCAAATTGGTCCATTATCCATGCAAGGTACAAATGGGGCCATTTGAATGTCATTATATCCCTATTTGCATGCCAGTTTGCCGAGCCCCGGTGACTTGCGCCTGGCGCCCTGCCAGGCTGCAGCCGATGGGGACCGACACCCCCTGCCCCTCAGTGGCAACGTGCCCCAATGCCCAATTGCGGGCTTAGTAAAATAAAATATGCCCTGGTGCTCCAGTGGACCTGCTCCTCTGCCTGATCACGGGCTTAACTAATGAAAACTAATCCCTGGTGGTCCAGTGGACCTGACCCCAGCTCAATCGCAGGCTTAAATAAATAAATCAAATCCCTGGATCCCTGGTGGTCCAGTGGACCCAACCCCAGCCCGATCGCGGGCTCAGTAAATTAAAGATCCCTGGTGGTCAAGCGGTACCCCTCCCACCAGCCCACTCAGACCAGTCACGCTCCACCCCCTCGGTCAGCGGCGGGCGGCAGCTCTCCACCCGCAAGCTGCCTGCCGACTGACAGCATACAGTACGGCTGTACACCCGTTATTCCACTGTGTGGGCCAATGGGAGTGCAGACCGTACTGTACTACACAGTCCCGATATGTGAATGGAATTTATGAGTTCTGATTGCATTTCCTTAATACTGGGTCTAATTAAAAATATAAAGCAACAGGCTTAGAGGACAGCCTTATCTGACCCCTGTGAGTATTCCTGTCACAATGCTCAACCAACCATTGACATACAGTATTATTGTAGCCTTGATTATATACAGGACTGACCCATTTAACATAATGTGGGGGGTATTCCATATTGCCTTAGTGTACTTGTGTATTAATGAGACAGGAGTAGGAGACATCGTATGCCGTCTCCTAATCAAGTGCAAAAAAACACCCAGATGTGTCGGCAGTATAAGCGGCACTGAATAACTCCTACAACACTGCAAATTATCAAACATATTTGTGGTTGGTATTGCACTGGTCTGAGGCAACGATATCAGCTGCTTTTCCTATTCTGTTTGATAAAATTCTTGCAAAAGTTTAGCATCAGCATTTAATAAGTTTATAAAGCACCAGTTAGCAAGTTTGCTTTAGTCTCCCTTTTCAAATAAAAAAATGAAACTAGCCTGAGTCATTGACTGTGGCAGACAACCTTCACCTGACAAGTTCAGTGAACAACTCTACCAATACTGGACAGAGTTGCTCAGAGAACGTTTTATAAAATTTGAAGAGGAGGCCATCGGAACCCTGTGGCAGTATTACTATTTAATTTCTTGATGGCTTCTCCCACTTCTAGAGAAGTGATGGGATATGTTAGTACGTCTGGGATCTGAGGGAGAAGTATATCAGAAAAACAAGAGGGCTCAGTACCAAAGGTATCATAAACATGATCTTGTACAATGTGTAGGATCTCTTTCAGAGTAGTCAAGGCAGAGTAAATATGTGGATAAGTTAGATCTATGACGAGTCTTTTCCTCTACTATATCAGAACACCCTTTAAAACTAGTTAACTCAGGCTTTTTGGTCCATGTATCGAACTGCAATTATTTCTGTAACTAAGCAGGTCTACTATATTTAAATAAAAACATCTTCTTCTTCTTGATGTTTTTTTTTTTATATTTCTGGTCAAATCATTTTTTTCTGTATGCTGTAAAGAGTTTTTTAGGATGTAGATACTTGCAGTATTTTTCTGATGGGAATGTGCAACCTATTTCTCAAAAAATAGTAAAATCCTGTTTTGATGCTTCCTACCACACTGCAAGACTATCATGTATACACACTATAGTTAGCCTAGCAGCTAGAAGAGCTCTCCATTTGTTGCAAGTACCATCCTCTGATAGTATCTGCACATTCAGTCTCCACAAATGAGTAGGCCTCGTCCTCGATATATTCCCTGGATAACAGCTGCAAGACACACCCAAATCATCAGAAGTCTCTATACTTCTCGTACAATTGCATGATTGGAGATACTTTCTGATACAAACAGAAAGTTGATTCTTATAGCTAAATTACCCTTAACATGTGTTTTTGCTTCTCATCTAGTGAATGACCCAGAAGCCATCCTGCAACTGGGCAGCACATACTATGCTATTCAAACAATCCATGTCACTGTATAGCTTTGTGGTGTGATGACCCCCCCCCCCATCTGATAACGATAAGCCACAATTAAAGTCACTTCCGTAAACCACCAGCCTGCTAGTGTGCAATTATGGCTGGATTGTATAGAATAAATTTACCATTGTAGAGATGGCTAGTGAGGCATATATGTTAATGAACCTGTATTTGTTGTCAAAATACTCCAGATTAATCAATAATGCATAGCAGAGTTCTATCTCCACCACCTTATGAACAGATAATGCAAACCCTTTCAGCAGGATAGCCACCCCATTGCAAACATCAGTTCCCTAGGACTAATATTAAATCCCTAAAAATCTGAATTTTTTTGCTCGAGTAATTTCATATTGCATTTTAACATGCATCTTGCATGAAAACTGTATTATTGATAAATGTGGAAAGTGTGGCTAATGTAGCAATTCTTTTTTTGTAATTCTTATTGCTATTTATATTTAGAGTTAAGGGATTTAATACTGGTCCCCTTCACACGAGATGGGTGGATTAAATCAACCTCGTCCGAGATCTCATTTGGCCCTAGACAGACCTGTTTGTAAGTCAGCTGGACAAACAGGGATGGAGGAAACAAGACAGGAAGCATTCAAGTCTCCATCCTCTTCCTCAGTATCCTCCCATTGTTTTCCTTTACTCAGAGTTGTACATCGCTCTTTTTGGGTGGATAAGGGGTCCAACGTTTTCATTTTTGCACTATGCCCTCTTCCCTAAGTCAGGCAATTGTTTGCATTTTGTGATCTGAATTTGTGGGTGGAGGTGGGGGTGACATGTCTTCCTTTGAGACTACATCTGGGGGTTCCTGCTTGAGGCTGGCCACCTGAGGAGTGCAAATACCAGCACTGCAGAGGAGGAGGAGTGCTGAGAACAGAGTCCCACTTTTCTGCCCTGAGGTGTCAGGCCTTTATGCGAGGGTGGGGTGCACCGATCTCAGTGTCAGGGTGATATACAGAATGGTCACTGGGAGGTGCTTTAGATACCCGAGCCTTAGACTGATTTCAGTTATCTTCTGATCACAGGCAACTCTGTCTAGGCAGTTATGAGCTGCTTACGAGAACTACCTATTGCAAACCTGTTGGACCATTAATAATGAGGTGAAGTGGGAGGATTCAGATCTCTGGAGGCCAGCAATGCTGACCCTGGTGCTCACAATGCAGGATTTTCAAATTCAGTGACTAGGACCATATGGACCTGTACACACCCTGATGAAGACAGACACTAGTGCAACCTTTCCATCCTAGATTTGAAGAGCTCCAATAATAGACTTTAAAGACTACTCTATAGCTGTCAATGGGACCACTGAGAGTGGCAGCCATTTTGTTCATAGGCTCCATTTGCGTGTTCGGAGCAAAGCTTGTTGGCCTCATTTTGTTATTTGCAAAATGGCTGAAAGACTCCTTTCATGGCCACCACACAAGCAATACTGATCATCATGGCCAATACTGACCTGCCCACGATGGAGAAGCATGAGAAACACTAGATACTCTTTGAATATGGGACTGCTTATTGAAAGTTCAAGGGTATTTTGGTGTGTGAGAGAAACATTAATCTGAGACTGCAACATGGTCATGTATCATGAACACAAGAGATGATTTTTAAAACTGCTAAGTATTTCATGTAAGGACATGACAACAGTTTTGCTTTCTGCAGATCTAGTCAGCACTGTGACTGAGGAGTTTAAAATTATGTGACGAATGATGTGTTTATTTTAATATCTACTTGGCAGCAAATTAGCTTTGTCCTGTTCTTTAACAATGTTATAGCCTGTTCTTCAATGTAAACAGGCCCTATGATGAGCAACAACAAAGCACGTGAAAACAATCGTCTGGCAAGTGTTTTTATTATGACCAGGTGCTGCCACAGGCAAGGTTACTCGAGAGACAATGGTTATTCTGTGACACAACCATAGTGCCTTAGGGAATGCTTCAGGTCCAGAAATAGCTGGACAGTTATCTTTAATGCCAGAAGTGGAACAAATATCACTACATTTATCCATTTAGGATTGGGTGAGTGGAATGGGCATGCTGAGGCAGAGCTCCTTTCTAGGTGCGACCCAGGGGAAGGGATACTGCAGGGAGCGACGCAGCAAAAGGTGCACTTAGACGAACAATAAAAAGCAAAGTGTAAGTTATTATTTCCAGAGAAAAACAATGCAGCAATGTGCAAAAGTCCATATATTACAAGGGTAGAAAGGATGAGAGCTAGGGGAGCATGCAGTGAACAGTTGTCAAGAGTCTCGTTACAAAACTAAGGTGGCATACAAATAAAAAATTGCAGAGGACACCAAGTAGGTAAGCGGCAAAATGGCAAGGGAGAGGTGTACAGATTGGGGATTGTTGTCATGCTGGAGAGAAGAGAAAGATGAGTAGCTGCATATGCATGCTTTTAACAGGTGTGCCAATGACAGTGGTTTGACAGAGTGCAGGGAGGATGAGAGATGTCTGGGGAGAGGGAGGCTGTTCCCGTGTTAGAAAATGTAGATTTAATTAAATGACAGACTATTCCTAAAAAAGGGGGATTTGTTTTCAATGTTGTGAGGGAGAGTGGAAGTGGACTCACTGAACAAACTTTCTATCTGGTCCAGGGCCAGGACAGGATGTGGGTTGCCAGACTTGGGGCAGAAGGTCAAGTACCACTCATCCCTATAGCTCAGTAAAGGTAGTGCAGGAAAAAGCTTATGACAGGATGGGACTGCCTAGCTCAAGCCAGCTGGGGTGTACCATCCCATATTTTTACCTGGCAAACACAGATTCCTCCTGGCCAGTTTGGTGAAACAAAAATCGTGTTGCCCACTACCCCTAAGCACTCTACGCTGACTGCTTCCAACACTATTTTCCAGTAGATCCTGGCTATAGCTGACCAGGATGCTGTGTTAGAACTGTAATTTATAAGCACTGGGAGATGTCAGATCCCACAGAGTACATGTCTTGAAAATGAACCCCACTTCCCATTCTAAGCAAATTTCAGTAATGCAAGAGCTACAGGAGAATACTTCATAACTATGGGTCATGCTCTGATAGGCCTCTTTCATTCCAACACTGCTTGAAGTTAAAGGAGAAAACTAGGCCCTCCCCGCCAGCACTTACTTTTATTACATATGCTCTGGCTGCTGTAATAACCTGTCAAAGGTGCTTTCCTCATTTTATCCCTCTCGGCCTCTGGAATGTAAGTACCCTCCATTTCTAAAGTGCTTGATGGCTGTCCTTCATCACCTGGGAACTTGAATAAAGCAAATTGCAACTTCTGGGTTGCTCAGAAATCATGGTTTTAAATTATACAAGTTCCAGGTGTGGTTTGGCTAACAGGCTGCAGACAGACTGTCTAGTTCAATCACTGATCCCAAATCAGTCCGCTTCCAGTACACATCTGGGATCAGTAATCCTCTCGTGACAGCGTGTACTATGTTGATATGCAAGGGAGTTTCTGTCTCTGGCGTTTTTGCACTCTAACATCTCGTGCACTTTACAATGTTTGTGCAATAAAATGTTCATTCTGATAGCATGCCTGATTTGCCTGTTCTTTTTTAAGGACTAATCTGGGATCAGTTTAATCCCAGCACTGATCTAGGATCAGTTTACTCACAGCACTGATCCGGGTCCAAGATCAGTTTACTTCCAGTAATGATCCAGGTCTGGGATTGGTTTACTCCCAGCACTGATGTAGGATCAGTTTACTCCCAGTACTGGAGCTCACTCTCAACACTGATCCAGGACCACTTTTATTTCCAGCACTGGATTTTACTCCCAGCACTGATCCTGGATCAGCATACTGTGCACACAGGGACCAGTGATCAGATGTGAAGAAGACATTTCTTCACAGTCGTTCATGACAGCAACCATTGTGCACTGTGGCTAGGCGTTAGAGGTCAGGACTCAGTGCGGAGTTAGAGGGGGCTGGGGGCGGTCACCCTCCTGGCTGCCCCAGTGTGAGTAGTGGTGTCCCACCATGATCTTTATTCACTGTTTAGTGCCTACTGTGGAGCCCACAATTAACTGAATGCCCCCAGCTCCCAAGCGCTCCCAAACCTGGCTCCACCACTGTCAGGACTGTGAGCAGGATATCTGGGTTTTAAGTCCACACCGACATGATAAACATTTCAAAATGTTCTGTTGCCCTTAAATTGCAGCTGAGAGGTGTTCCATTGCACCGTGGAATTTGAATAATCCACAATAAAGGGCATTCCATGAAAGAAAGAACTAGATCTTGAAGTACAGTATTATCACAGTACATGTCTAAATCCCAGCATCATTTTAATATGTTAAAACATTACTTTATCCTCATATTTAACAAGAGTGGTGATTTATGGTAGGGTGGAGTTGGAATAGTACGTTTGCAATATAGGGCATTAAATGCAAGAAAGAAAAGTTCTTGAAGTAGAGGATTCTCAGTGCACTGATCCCAGTTCAGTGCTGATAGTATCTTGATCATACATTTTCTGGAAGTGACTGTCCCCTTATTATGGTTGAACAGCAGCATATAGGCCACCAAACGGAGCTGCCACCAGTTATTTTTGTATGTATTAATTTATGTTGATTTGGCTTACTAGTATATGTGGGCTTGTTTGTGAATACAGGGCTCAGTTAAACGGGCACCAGGTAGATTTTGGGACTACGGGTATTTGATTAAAGATGTGTAATGCTTATCTTTCTCTCCCTGTTGGGAGACATGTAATTTGGTCTTCATTTCCATTCAGCTGTTGGCTTAATTCACAGGAAGAAGCATGGGATATTGATACAGCTTCTAGCCAACTACTAAATGCTACAATTTTAACTAAGACTATTAAGACCTGTTGTTGCCATCTGTGAAAGTTTACTTTTTATTTTGTTTTTAATGTTGTTGTTGCTGTTGTTCAGAAAAAGCACCCCGAGACAAGGCTCATCTCTAGATGTGATACATCATACACAGGTCTGAAATCAAACTGCTTTGCAGTCTGTCATTAACCGCCATACCAAGACCTCAACTTAGGTTTACTGCCTGAGCAGAGGTAAAAAGAAGTATGGGAGATGTGCTTTCTCTTTCCCTTCACTTGCAAAGGTAAGCAAAGTATCAATGATACTGTACTGAGAGGTGTCAAGCTGTCCTATGCAGAAACAGGACCTCACTGGAAAAGAGATGTAGCATCTCAGCTATGCTCTCCTGTGTGTGAATTAATTGCTTGTAGAGTGCTTTGGGATGTACAGTGCATGAACAATACTATTATGTAAATTCTATATTATACAATGGGGCCTAAACTTCTAAAAACCTGATTGGCTAAATAGGGTCTTTACTCGTTGGTAAATCCTATGATAACCCATGGATAAAGATCCAGTAGCCAGAGAAGCCTGTTCACAGAAAAACAGTCCTCTCTCTTGTAGACTACGGGCTAGTCATTTATGGAGCAGCTACTGACATTTCACTTAAACATATTAAGGTTGCCCTCAATAAGGCATGTTGATTAGTTTCTGGGGCTCACAGGTACACCTACATCTGAGATCTGTATACCCACACCTACTGGCTTAATCTTAGTGGCAGGATCATGTACTAGACCTGCCTACTAGGTAAGAAGATCTGTCTGGGTCTAACCCCTCCAACAACACACCTCCTTACCCCAGTAACCAATCCTCGAAGGATGAGAAGTGCAACTAGACCTACCTGTCAGGCCTCATTCTGTCAGACTAATCAAGGGCAGTGGGCCTTTCTCTACAGAGCTCCCACCTGGTTTTCTGTTCTCCCTCTTGATGTACAAGCTGCCTCCAAGTTAGGGCAGTTTAAATGCAACCTCAGACAGTACTTTCTTTCTCTCAGCCGCTGCGACTGCCCAACTTAAGTTACTTCACCCTCACGTATCCCCTCATTTCCTGGCTAAACAGCTGCCACTCTCCCCACCCCTCCCCCATAGATACCTCAACTGATGTGTTTCCTCTCTACTTCACTTCACTCTGTAGCTCCTGAACCCTGATATCTGCCTATTCCCCCTCCTCCCTCTTTCCCCTTTTTCACTGCTCCTTTTTATTTGTCTTGGCTGATTCATGTTAACCTACTGACGTCGACAAACTTATTCTTGACCGCCTATTATCACATACTGTCTCATAATACTCCCGATATGAGTGACTCCTATTCCTAGCTTGGAATAGTCAGCCCTGGCATGCGTACCGACTCCTATAACCTTGTTCAATCAATCATTATTTATAAAAGGCGCCTTTCTTCAACCAATGCGCCTGGACACACCATAAATAATACAGACATAATTTCTGATTTAGATAAAATCTTATATATAAAATCCACCATAAGTTAGTACTCACTAAAATCACCATATGCAGACTTAAACAAATAAGTCTTAAGTGCAGTTTTAAACTCCTGGGTGGTCAGGCAATCTCGTATCTGATGAGGTAGAGAATTCCACAGGGTCAGGGCCACAAAACTAAAAGATTGGGCCCCAGATGTCTTTACGCCTTCATGTTTTTTTTTACAGTAGTACTCATCAGATACCCAGTCATAGTTCCTTTGGTTCTGTTCTTGCATCACTCAGAGCGGAGATTTGAGGGTTCTTCCCTCTTACCCCTTCTGGAGTGCATTCTAGGTTGTACTTCATCAATTTACTGTATAATGTAAGATTATGGACATACTGCTATAAGAGCCCTCTCTGTATACCTTTTTTTTTATATGTTGTGCGATGTATGTTTGTGTGCTGGAAAATTTAATAAAATTATTAGCTGAAAATATTATCATATACTGATACATTATTGCATTTTATCTTAGCTTTTACCCTGGTATCTATTTTTGGTTCTAATTTGCCAACTTTGACAAAGTCTGATATAATGACTGCTCTGACTGTTCTTTGTTTTTTTGTTATATCCATGTCATGTTTTTGTTACATTGTTGTATTTAACTAATTGTTATGCTTTCTGTTGGACGTGGAACCTTTGTAAATGAGTCTCTGACTCAAAGGTATGTCAAATTCCAAGACTGTAATAAATAAATAAATCCTTCCTCACAGATCCTGACACTGTTTGCCACTAAGTGCTTCAGAATGTGAGACAAAGTTAGGCCGCGACTCTCTCCCCAGTCCACCCCATGTATCAGCAAACCCACCGCCTGCACTCCAGTCCGGTGGATCTGGACACCGGCCCGATACTTGCAGCACACACCAACTTCCTCACAAAAACAGTCCTACAACCGGTAAGGACACCCTCCAAGGTGTTACCAGCTCACTATGTCTTTCCTAGTGAAACTTTTGAATTGAACAAATAATAAAAAAATACCAGTGATCACCCCTTTGCTCACTTGCAGCACTGGGTGGCCTTTCACAGCTTGTGCCACTCACCTGCCAGCTCTGTTTAGTCCTTCAGAATAAAAGTAAACACTCCCATATTCTGCATCTTAAATTTCCGATGTCCCGATTTGATTTATAAAAAAAAAAAAAACAAGCCTACCACACTCACCCCCAGCACTGGGCAGCTGCACCCTGCAGCTCCATAGATGCTGCAATGGGAGCCTCTCACATGACATGCTGCATGCTGATACAGCACTACAACAACTACCTAAGGGATACTGCTGATTAAAAAAGAAAAAAAAAATTAGGACATAAAATAAACCCAGAAGCTTCCTATAAGAGTGCGTGTGTGTGTCTGTGCACTTCGGGTGAGGGGGGACAATGATGGCAGCCTTTCACATTCTACCTAGCAATTCAGGACTATTTTTCTACGGTGGAAGGATATCATTCTAAAAAATCTATTAAAAAAACACACTATTTTTTTTTCAAAATGTAAACTGTTTAATATTTTGTCTTAAAGTTTTACTTAGTGCCAATTGTAGAATCACAATAATCCACTCCAAGATGTGGGTTAGGCTGGGACTTGCCCGCTTCTGGTGTGGACTTGGTCACTTAGCCTGCAGCCTTGTCACCAAACTACACCAGAAGTGGGTACATCCCAGCATAATCCACACCCTGACATGGATTATTACTTAACTACTTTTCAATCCAGGCACTAGTAGTAGCTAATCAAGCACCTATGGTGCTGAAATCTGCCAAGGACCATGTCACTGTGCAGAACGCAGCACAGCCGGGCTGGCACTACTGGAGGTGAATGAGGTGCAGGACGGGAGAGCAGCATGGCTTCATCAAGGGCAGACCATGCCAGACCAACCTGGTGGAATACTATGACTGGGTGACTAGGCAAACTGACAGGGGCCATGCGGTGGATGTCCTGTACCTAGACTTCAGAAAGGCCTTTGATTCAGTACCGCATGGGAGACTTGGAAGCAAGCTACGGGGCACAAGGGCAACAGCAAAACTGGTGGGGTGGGTGGAGAACTGGCTAAAAGATTGGCAGCAGAGGGTGGTGGTAGGTGGGGAATACTCATCCCCTAAGCCTGTGACAAGTGGTGTTCCACAGGGGTCGGTGTTGGGTCCAGTGCTGTTTGGCATTTTTAGTGCAGACATCTCAGAGGGCAAAAGCAGCAAAATCAGCCTATTTGCGGATGACACCAAGATGGGAGTGGTGGTGGATGACCAGGTTGGGTGGCGGGGGCTACAGGAGGATCTGGGAAGGTTAGCGGCGTGGTCTGACAGATGGCAGCTGGGGTTCAATACAAAAAAATGCAAGGTACTGCACTTCGGAACAAAGTATCTGAGGAGAAGCTACCATCAAGGGGGGGGGTGTGGCTGTAGGGAACAGAAGAGAAGTGGGATCTGGGGGTGCTCATCATGGGAGCAATGAACAATTCTGCACAATGCAGAAAGGCAGCAGCAATGGGCAACAAAATGCTGGGGAACACTGCAAGAGCATTACCTTGAGAAGAAGGGAGGTTATTCTACCATTATACAGATCTTTGGTTAGACCCCACCTGGAATACTGCATACAGTACTAGCACCCATACCTACAAAAGGACATTAGGCTGCTGGAGGGGGTGCAGTGTAGGGCAACGAAGATGATTTAGGGCCTGGGGGAAATGCCATATGAGGACAGATTAAGAGAGTTAAGCACATACACACTGGAGGAGAGGAAGGATGGGGGATATGATTGAGACCTTGAAATACATGAAGGGGATAATCAAAACAGACACAGAGGGTCTACTCAGGAAGAGAGTGTGGAGAAACACTAGGGGCCATGACATGAGATTGGAGCGGGGTAGATTCAGGAGGGAGGTGAGGAGGCATTTCTTTACAGAGATGGTGGTGGCAAAGTGGAATGCACTACTGGTTGAGGTGGTGGCATGTAATACAGTGGAATGCTTCACTTCAAGACGGGGTGGGACAAGACAAAGGGGAGGGAAAAAGGAAGGAAAGGGGGGGGGCAGCTGCTGAATAGGGAGCTAGCTGCAATCTCGAGCAGCCTAGATAGACCAGGATGGCCTTTTGCTGCTGGCAACTTTTGTATATTCGTATGCACATGGAGGTTAACATTAGTCTTCCTTGAATCCACACTTTTAGCTTCAAGAAAGGGGTGAACTCTGACAATGGTAAAAGCAACCCCCAACATCCAATAAGACAGGATCAGACTTTTATGAAAACTACTCCCCAACCACAGACAATTTCTCTTCACCACAAAGGAATCCAACAATGACAGGCACTTACTGTTGCTTCATCTAACTGACAGCAGATACATTGGACTCTACACTTTTTACTGTTGTAGTGAGTGAGTGAAAGAGGTGAAGCCATTTAAAAGTTGAAGAGAATAATTTGTATGGAAGCATGCATGAATGATACAAGAATACAGATCATTTGCAATCTGTGGGGTTTCTGTAAACATACAATCAAAAGCCTCAAACCCAGCATAAAGCCTCACAGGTATGGGAAATCTGTGTGTAAAAGGGGGGTAAACAGACTAGAAAATTATTCAACTGGTGCTACATTCTGCTTAATATGTCAGTACTCAGGCCTCACCACAGCCAACTCACACACACACACTAAACATAACTACAATATAATCTCAAAACCTGAACTGGAAACTGGCAGAAGCTACCACTTGCCACCTAAAAGGACTATGAAGGCATGTTATTTTCTTTCCTTGTGCCTGCAGAGGTAAAAATGACTGAGAGTTGTGCTTCATCTTTCCTTGCACCTTAGGATTGGAGTAATCTCCCCAGCTATGTGAAACTCCTTTCCAAGATTTACAACTACAAAAAATAATTTTTTCTCACATCCAGACATAACTTGCCACTGGTAACCCATTACACACAGTCATTCTGTACTCTTCATACATCTGCAATAAGGTACGACAGGTGTGCGGTTATGGGTCAATAATCACACGCATCTTGAGGCTGCTGTTAGGCATGAGGCACTTGCACCAAGAGCCTTAAACACATGAGACAGAAGTGTGATTATGGACTACAATCACACATCCTGAAGTTCCTTAGTGCACTAATAATCTGCAAGAAAAACTCTGGTAAAAATATACAGTAACTTCTGTCTGGCAAGGTGAGGGTGCGGCTTGTGAGACAGGAACTTATTTATTCAAGCGTTTTACCAGGAAGGCATGCAGAGCAGAGTACTGCTCGATTCCAGATGTGTCCTGGGGACAAGAACAACAGTATATCGAGGAATACAACAATAAATACAGCAGTGGACAAAATATGATACGTAATATAAGTACATAGAACTTGGCACATTGTTTTCTTTACAGTGGGTGCGACTGCAAGCTTTACTTTTTTTTCCCTTAGAAGTCACCATGAGGGATGGGGAGTGATCCTGATGTGCCATCTGACAAACAGAGACATGCTAGAGTGGCAATTTTAAGCTGGAGGCAAGTGAGCAGAAGGTTTAATTTAATTTACTTTTTTTTTTTTTTTTTTATAACTTGCAATTTCATAAGCATCAGACACACCAGGGCAAACAGGTTCATGAAACTGAAGCAATATTTTGAAGCTTTTCTGCAGTACACAGGCTGGCACTGTGAAGGAAGTGCAGGCATGTAACTATGGGCATATAACAACACAGCTGTACTTTTTTTATCCAATCAGATGTCTTGATTGGCCTTAAATAGGAAATGACTTATGGTATCATTATGTCATTACTTATGCTTGATGTAATGATTGTGTTTCTGCTGCCCTCCAGAAGCCCCATGGAAAAGAGATGCTGCATTTCTGAAGGCTATCCTGAAGGTGGGTCAGGCACCATCCCTGCATTTTTAATGGAAGACTCCTTGGCCCACAAAAAAGCAGCTCCCTTGGAGAAGGGATGGGCTACTCAAAGAAAAGAAACAAGGAAAAGAAAATGAATTTGGATTTCCACATCTACAACAAACATGCAAGCAGAAGCAATAACATTCAAACATTTTGACTGCTGACTCCATAGAAGTGCTAAAACTAACTGTGGTTTCTATAGCAACAGTGTTGCTACCAATTCTTACCTGTTTTCTGGTCAGCCAATGGACTGAGGTTAGTCTCGTCAGCTACTGTTAAAGGTAAATTTATAAAAATTAGCCCGGTTAGTGCCCACATTCCACATGCTTCAATTATAACTGATTCTTTTTATGTCAGAGGTCATTTTTCAGTGTCATATTTCATGCAAATTATCTCAGTAACAAGCAGACATATCAGTCTTAATAAATCTGAAGAAGCTCCATTACTCATCATGCAGGACTGTCAATCATTTAGAATCACAGGCATATGTTATTATATGTTAGCATATCATTTTCAGCCAAGGCAGGACATCGACGTTTTTATCTCACTTTAAATCCTTGAGGGAATTAATTTAATGATGCCAGTTTAGTATAATTTCTCTGAAAGTGCAGTGCACGTAAAATAGGGAGTGTAAGAGACTGACAAAACATCAATACTGATACGAGGAAACTGAATGCTAATCTGCAGTGCAAAATGTTGCTGATAAGACCAATAACATTTTTTTTATATTAAATATGCTCAGTTTATCAATTGTGTCTGTCTTTATAGATAAAAGGCTTTCTAGATTAGGCCTGCTAACCACACTATTTTTGAAGTCAAATCCTTCACAAGCATAAAGATTAGTCTGTTTTTCTGCCATTTGCATTTCCTTTAATGTCGTACTTATAAAAGAGGATTTGTAAATTTACTGGAAACAAAATGTATGTTTTTTGTACTTAAACTATTACTACATCAGAACTGACAAGGCTAGGGACATAGAACAGGAAGTCAAAAAACCAACATTCTCATCTTCCATGAAGATGTTTGCACATTGAAGGTTTCTGTGTATCTCAGCCCAAACTAATGAACAGCACTCCAAAGCTATACCTATTTAAAACAGAGCTCTATCTTCATTGTAAGTCCATTAGAGATGCTTTTTTTCCAAAGTTAAATGGTCCTTTAAACCAAGATCATAGATAGTAATTCCGTTTTTGACAGTTATGCTGTACCACAAAACATACCAGAATACATTAAAATCTTTTAGTTAAAGCTGAAATATTAGCTCATGAGCAGGCAGAATACATCACAACCGTTTAGTTAAGGGTGAATATCAGTTCTTGGGCAGTCTTTAAAAAAAAATAAAATAAGCTGGCCCGGTGGCGCTGAGGGTTGAGGTGCTGGATGCCACACCTCACTCCATGCCAGTGACCCAGGTTTGGGAATGAGCTCGGGCCACCAGGGGTTGGCCAGGGGGAAGATAGGCTGGAGCATCAGACGACAGCTCGCCTTCTCCGGGGGGGGGGTGCCCTACAGTCCAGCAAGCAGTGACCCCTGGCGGAGGCTGGGGGTGTGACAGCAAGCTGTAGCCACTGGGGCATGACTGGTCACAGGCGTAGGTCTGGGACCTATCAGCTCCAGGGGCAGCTCCTTCGTGGAAGGAGGGGGAGGGATGTTGCAGACGTTGGCATGCATGCCTTGACGTATGGGCATACAATGTCCCACAGAAAAAGGGAAAAAAAACTCTAGATCCAGGAAGATGGAACACCGAGCCAGGTCCTGACAAGGACCACAAGATTCAGGGGTTGGCCCCTACCCTGAACCCACCCAGGGGGGTTCCGAGGCAGAATGGAGGGACCGGGGGTTGTCAGGTAAGGCACTAGGCAGGGACAGGCTTAATTGGAGTCTCCCGATGATGTGGCTCTGAGTGAAGTAGGAGGGGAAAAACAGAAATATATAAAAAAAAAAAAAAAAAATAGTTGGCATTTTTTTTCTATATTCCAGAGATATTACATTGACTTGTACAGCTACTATAGGTGCTGTAATGATTCATAACAGGAATAATGAAAATTAAAACATGTACAGACAAGCAATCATGGAAGCGTTTCCTCTCTACCTAAATCCATGCTTTTTGACTTTCGAGTTTTAACGAACTCCAGTTGACTGGCATCTCCAAATTGCTTGGTGCGTTTTTCTGACATGCTCTGGCGTCCAAATCCCTCTCGCTGGAAGGCAAGCTCCGGATCTGCATCAGGGCTGAGAGTGCTGTGAAGAAAAAAGCACCACTGGGTAAAAACTCATTAACAAGGTACCCATGTACTGTATCTTGCTTAACTTTCCCTCCGACAAACCGGTACTCCTGCCAAACCTGACATGGACCTGCCAACCAATACAGAGCTAGAACGAGTGACAAGGTAAATGGATGCATTGCAGTGTAATTAACCTTTAATTACATAGAAGAATGTCACAGTTATTATTTTTTTTTTTTTTACAATAAGGAAAAATATAGATCAAATATAAAAAAATGGATTGGTGTATTACATATTAATAATTAAACCCTATCCCTTATCATTTTCATTTCCCAATATGTTATATATATTTAACTTGTCAGACTAAATGGCTAGTTTTTTTTTTGATTGCATGATGAGGGAACTGGATAGGGGCCATGCTGTGGATTTGCTCTACTTTGACTTCAACAAGGTGTTCGACTCAGTCCCTCCCAGAAGCTTGCTGAAGAAGATGGAGGATCTGGCTGCAGCTAAAGGTCATATTAAATTGGACAGGCAATTGGCTAAAGGGGAGGCAGCAGTGGGTAGTGGTCAATGGGGTTAAATTAGAAGAGAGAGAGATCAGAAGTGGGGTTCCACAGGGATCTGTCCTGGGTCTGGTCCACTTTAACATGTTCATCAGCTTCACTGGTGAGGGAGTCCAGAGCAGGCTGTATCTCTTCTCAGTTCACATTAATTTCTACGGGAGGGTGGACAGTGGTGAGGGAATAAAGGAAATGCAGTGACACTTGCAAAAGCTGGATGGGTGGTCAAGGGTTTGGCAGTTGAAATTCAATGCCAAAAAGTTCAAGGTAGTGCACCTAGGGAACAAGAACCCAGAACGGAGTACTGGATAGAAGGGGTAGGTTGAGGAATGAGACCTTGGGAGTTTTCATTAGTGACGTCCTAAAGCAACTGTGTCAATGCAACAGGCTTACAAGCAAGGCAAATAAGATGCTTGGATGTATCAGAAGAAGTACTGATTGCAGAAAAAGAGAGATAATAGTTCCCCTGTATAAATCCTTGGTGAGGCCACACTTTAAGTACTGCACCCAGTTCTGGAGTCCTCACCTCAGGAAAGATAGGGATAGACTAGAGACAGTGTGCAGTGCAAGGCAACAAAAATGATTCAGGGCCAGCAAGGCATGTCTTATGAGAACCCATCAAGGCACTGAACAATTAGTGGAGACCAGAACTGAGGGTATGACACAGACATTTAAACTCATAAAAGGAATTTATAGGGTGAACTGCAAGGAACTATTTAACTTCAGGGTTTTAAATAATTGATTAGCAGTTTTTTTTCTTGGGACAATCTAACTGTAACATGCTTTTACAAAATGGTGGTCATGCTGGACTAGCCCTATTACAATACTTGTTTTATTGTTTCTTGTGCTTATTCTTGTTTTATTTTTTTGTTCTTTATTTTATCATATTTTTTAGTTTTAAGGTGTTATTTTGGCAAGCATTTATCCGCTTTTGTTTAGCAGTCATTTTTTATAGCCGCGTTTTGCTGTGGCATTTGCCGGTATTGCCGGTATCCCTGGTATGTGCATGAAGAGAACGTTTGTAGCGTTGCACTAACAACTGTTTGGAGTGTTCCTTGGTAAAGCGCCTAACCACTTTTTTGTTTTGCGGTCATGCGCTCATGAAGAGAGCATTTGGGACTGTGTGAGCGTTGGAGCTATTAGCCGTTGTGTGTTGGAGTTATTAGCCAGACAAAACTGGGAGTCGGTGAGACGGAGAGTGGATTCTGGGAGTTGTCTTCTCACTTTGGATCTTGAAATTGGGAAATTTTCTTTCCAGATTTGTTCCTAGTGCTGTAGTTTCTGAGTGTTTCTTCCTTATTTCTAACGTTTTGGATGTACTTGCTATTTTGGACATGAAGAACTGGGATCACAGCCTTTCGTATTGCAATAGTTCTTGGTATCGGCTGAAGGGACTTTTGTGGGCTTTTCTGGAGTACTGCAAGGAAGAGGGACTGGAATATTGTGAGTGAGTGGGTCTGATTCATTGATCAGAGCACTTCTTTCTGCAACATTAACTGTTTTCTGAGCTGTGTGTTTAGAAGCAGGGCCATAGTAGCGGGCTGGTGGTGTAAGGCCCCCCCCCCTTTGTGCCTGGATAATTTTGGGTGCCTCTTGGGACTGAGCAGGAGCTGCCTCACTTTTTCCTAGGTAGTTAGGGCTTAGTGGAGGGCTCCTAAGATATCGTGGGGTCGGTTTGAGTGTTCCGGCCCTAAGATATCTGTAGCTGCGGGTCCTGGTGGTGTAAGTTAACCTGTTTAGGCAGTTTTGGGAGGAGGGAAGCTCTGCTTTCAGTGACTTGGCCTGTTTACTCCTCCAGCTCCTTTCGAGACTTTGTGGATTTGTCCTGGAACTATATTGGATCTGCGTGTGGCTACATTTGAAGTTTAACTCCGATGGAATTTTTCTGATTTATTTATGTTGGATTTGAGAAAATTTTTGTTTGGACTTGAATTTATTGCTTGAATTTTTTCTGCAGTTCCTCCTACCGTTTGATGACTTTTCCCAGACTTTTAATTTGTTTTAAGGTCTCCTGGTGGTGAGAGTTCCAGGGTGCATATAACTATTTATGTTATTTTTTGAAGTTTATGTGTATGTTTATTCTTTGACTATTTTCTTCCCTCCTTGGCAGTGAGAGAGCTGTGGGAGTGGGGAATTTATGTGTTGTTTGTTTTTTAAATCCTGTGAGAGGGGATTGTGTTATCCTGTGAGAGGGGACTATATTATTGTTTTATTTTCTTTTTTCTTTTTCTTGGGTTAAAGTCACCTTATAGTGGGAGGAGGGTAGTTCAAAATAGTTCAATATACTTTGTTAGGGCAAGGATTATTGGATAAGTTATTGTTTTGGGGCTTTCTACAGTGCCTGCCGTTTCCCCTTTGGATTTGGGAAGTTGGTACTTTATATGCTTTCCCTGTTATTCTGCTATAATTATTAGTGGTATGTGCCTGCTTGCCCTCCCCTGTCCTGCACTATTCGGTCTCCACTCTCCACGCCCTCTGCCCGTTTTCTTCTCTCTCCCTCCCCCCACCTGCCTTTGTTTATCAGCGCTGGGGATTGCTCGCAGGAGAGGAAGTCGGGGGTGGGTGGGGGGTTGTGGACAGCGGAGCCCGAATGAGTGGTGCTCTCCCATAGGGGTGGTTAGGCCCAGAAGATGCCCTGGAGTGAAATGGCATCTTGAATGTGGTAATTCTGTTCTGGTTCCCATACCATCTGTTTTGATAGGGCAAGTAGTTGGGACAGCTCTCCAACCTCATCCAACTCAGGTGCTGTTATGCAATGCCAGATCTGTCTGCAACAAGATTGGTCTTATTGCAGATTTTGTTGGGAGGGCTGATCTGGATTGCATTACCGAGACCTGGTTAGATGGAAATGCTGCCCCTATTTTAGAAGCAGCTGTCCCTTGGTACTCGGTTTTACATAGCCCAAGATTGGATCGCCTGGGGGGTCACAGTCTTTTTTAACACTGAATTGAGCCTAACTAATGTTCCAGTTGAGGAGACTAGGTCATTTGAGTGTACAATGGTAGCTGGTGTGGAGTGCAGGATAGCTCTCATCTACCGTCCACCAGGTGATGAGAAGCTGTTCCTGCAGGAAGTAATAGACTTCGTCGCTGACACGGCATTGGAGTCGCCCAGATTGATGGTTCTGGGCGACTTCAATGCCTGGGTCGATGACAAATCTTCTTCCAGTCGATGATCTCTCTGGGCTTCACACAGGTTGTTTCCTCAGCTACTCACAAGGGTGGTCACTCTCTTGATCTGGTCTTCCTCCTGGGGATCGAGGCCTCTGACTTGGTGGTGGAACCAGTCGGTTGGTCTGACCACTACTCTGTTGGGTTCAATTTTTTGGCCCACCTGGGTAGGTCGGCCCCTGTGGAGATGGTCAGTTACCGCCCTTTGCGGGAAGTAGTCCCTGATGACCTGATGGAGGTAATTGACCTCTCGTTATTGGACGAAACTAGCACAGATCCTGAGTGGTTGGTTACAGCCTATAATAGGGCCATGCTTACAGCTCTCGATCCGATTGCTTCTGTTCATGTTTGCCACTTTCCGCGCTGCCCTTGGGCCCCTTAGTTTGATGGGACTCTAAGGGAGTTGCGGAAACAGGGGCATAGGTTGGAGCGTCATTGGCGGAGGACAGCCTTAGATGCCAACCATCTTATTTTGTTGCAGCATTATAAACTTCTATCAAACAGAAATTTCCTGTAAGAAGGCAGAATTCCTGTCCAGGAAAATAGCAGTCGCATGGAACCGACTGGCTCAACTCTTCAGGACTGTTGACAGACCGTGCAGCCTAGCTTGTCAGCAGTTCCGTTGAGTTTTTTCACAAAAGGATTGTGATGAGATCGCTCACCTCTTTGCGAAAAAGGTGGCTGACGTCAGGCATGAATGCCTCCAACTTCACTCTGTGGGTGTTGTTGTTGATCGATGCGATGTCACAGAGTCTGGAGTTTCCTGGAGTAACTTTGACGTACCGGAGTTTGTGGATATTATGAGGATTGTCCAGGCGATGCGTCCCACTTGCTGTAGTTTAGACCCCGGCCCTACTTCCCTAATTTTGGGTTGTACTGATATCTTTGGCCCGGTCTTAGCTCGGATTGTCCGGTGCTCTCTGGACTCAGGTGAGTTTCTTAGCTCCCTGAAAATGGGGGTGATGAAACCCCTTCTGAAGAAAACTTCTTTAAACCCGGATAACCTAGCAAACTACAGGCCTATCTCTAACCTCCCTTTTGTGGGGAAGGTTATTGAGAAAGTTGTGGCGGCTCAACTGGATAACCATTTAACCATCCATGATATATACGAACCCCTCCAATCAGGTTTTCGTAAGAGACATAGTACTAAAACTGCTCTATTTCGGGTGCTCAATGATCTCCTGATGGCGAGAGATTGGAGACACCGTTCCATCTTGGTTCTCCTTGATTTTTATTCAGCTTTCGATACTGTGGATCATGGGGTTCTACTCGAATGTCTGAGGTCCATCTGTGGGCTGTCTGGTACAGTTCTCAGATGGTTTACATCTTTCCTCGCTGATAGAATGCAGAGAGTTGTCTCAGGTATTTTTTCTTCCGGGGCTTTCTCTCTGCCTTGCGGGGTACCCCAGGGTTCGGTGCTGTCCACCATGTTATTCGTAGTATATATGCTGCCTCTTGGAGTCACTGTAAGACGGTATGGGCTGAGGTTTCACTGCTATGCTGATGATACCCAACTCTGCCTGTCTTTTGCTCCTGACCAGGTTAGTGCTATCTCAGTACTGAACAGCTGTCATGCAGAAATCCAAGATTGGATGAGCACCGGTGGTTTAAAGTTGAACCCAGGAAAGACTGAGGTTCTCGCTGTGGACCCAGCTCGCAGGACAGAGGGGTTGGGGACTGGGCACCCCTCCAGTTTAATCTTGGGGGGGCCCAGATTCTCACCTCTTAATGGGTGTGTAGCCTAGGAGTGGTGCTTGACGATGGTCTGATCCATCTTCATCAGGTGTCGGCAGTCATCAAGCTGGCCTTCTACCATCTTAGGAACATTGCTAGGATTAGACACCTTGTTTCGTCCGGCGACCTTCCTGTTTTGGTCCATGCCTTTGTGACATCATGTCTTGATTACTGTAACTCCCTTTACTTAGGGCTTCCTGGGGTTGATATCTGCCACCTGCAGCTAGTACAGAACACGGCAGCATGTTTGTTGACTGGGGTATCAAGAAGAACTCATATTACCCCGTGCTGCATGGTCTGCACTGGCTAAATATCCAGTGGCGGATCACCTTTAAGGTAGATCTACTGACATACAAAGCCCTACATGGACAGGGTCCTAATTACTTGAAAGAGCTCCTGGTTCCCGACACCCCTCTGCGACAGCTCTGCTCGGCTGACGAGGGGTTGCTAGAGATTCCGAGGGTGAGTTTAAAATCATCGGGTGCACGTGCTTTTGGATTTGTGGCACCTACCCTCTGGAATTCTCTGCCACGTCAGCTTCGGGAGTGCGGGACTGTGGGGTGTTTCAAGTGGGCTTTTAAGACTTTTCTGTGGAGGAAAGCCTATTCTGTATTTTCCTGATTTGATTGTATTTATTATATTCTGTTTTTATCTTGATTGTACAGCGCTTTGAAATATGAAAGGCGCTATAACAAATACATTTTATTATTATTATATAACTGTATAGAAAGCATTTATATAGGTTTTCTAGAAGTGTTATGTTTGTTAAACACAGTGAGGCAAGTGCTATGCATTTTCACAATGTTTTAGAACTTCTATGAGTAAAACGCTAATCAATTTTTAGAGTTATATAAAACCCTGAACTTCAGTCCTAGCTTGTGGCTACGTGATCATGAGTGGAAGCTAACTTGAGGGAGGGTTCAGGAGGGATGTGAGGAAGTACTACTTTACAGAAAGGGTGGTGGAGCTGTGGAGCAAGCTGCCAGTCACGGTGGTGGGTGCGAAAACAGTTAGTGGTTTCAAGCACAGCTGGGACAGAAAGAAGAGGATAATGGTTGCTCGGGGTGTCAGAATCGGGGAGGAGAATGGGGGTGGGAAGGATGTGGAGTGCTAGGACCCTAGAGGGAGATTAGATCCCAGAGCTAAATAGAGAACTTGGACAGACTGCATGGACCTTTGGTCTTGTTCTGCTGTCACTGCCTATGTTTCTATACAAAATAAATAATATGGATAACAATCTTTTATTATGATACCTTCATTTTCAGTCTTCAATGTTATGTATCTTTGCAACATGCATAGAACAAATGAGATCATCTGTCATGAGAATACTGAATGAAAATATGTTCCAAATTTTGTAATGATCAAAGCTTTATTGTATTGCTTAGGCCACAAAATGCGCAACTCATTAAAACATTTGTGACGTTCAAGTACAGCAGAACCCTGTTAGAAGGAAGTCTACAACAGTACAATTTCTGGAGCCCTGCACTTTGCACTGCAATTGAAAATCATCTCTTTTGAACCAGTTCAGCCATTTAATGTGACATTTTTTGAATGCTTCGTCATCATATTAACAGGTTTTCTCAGCACACTTGGGGTAAGGCAGGGGTCATACAAGTTTTGGATGCTATCCTGGGTAAATACGGAACTCAGTTCCCTCCTGCTGTATATTAGGGCCTGGATATTCAGACTGTGCCGGACTGGGCGCAAGCCTAGGCGTAGTGCAACAGAGCTGCAGCAGGGCATGGACCAAGCGATATTCAACGGTGCTGCTCCATAGCACAGCACCACTGAATATGGCACTGAGGGCACACGCACTGCACACAGCGCCGTGGCACTGCGACAGTGCAAGTGGCAGAACAGGAGCAGGGGGATGCGCCAGCGCAAGTGCAGTTGTGCTAGGTACATCAACTGTGATATTCAGCACAGAGCATGCAACTGAGGCCATTATGCATGCAAGGCGCAAATGGGGCCATTTGCTTGTCATTATGGCCCCATTTGCATGCGGTGCAACAATCCCCGGCGACTAGCACCTGGTGCCTTGCCAGGCTGCAGCCGTCGGGGACCAATGCCCTGCAGTCCCATGGTGGTTCCCTGCTCCCATATGCCTGATCGCGGGCATAAGTAAAATTAAATTCCCTGGTGGCCCAGTGGAACCCCCCCCCCATTGCCCAATCATGGGCACAAATAATTATAAATTCCCTGGAGGTCCAGTGGAAATCGCCCCATTGCCCGATCGAGGGCATATGTAACTTTAAAGTCCCTGGTGGTCCAGTGGAACCCCCCCATCACCCGATCGTGGGCGGAAATAGCACTAGATACCCTGGTGGTCCAGTGATACCCCCTCCCCACCCGCCCACTAAGGTCCCCTGCCACCCAGCACCCCCTTTCATTGGTGGCGGCAGCACCCTGCATATGCTGCCTGGCCGCCCGCCCGAATAACAGTGTACAGTACAGTCTATATGCCTATTGGTCCACTATGCGTGTTCATTCACATATCGGGTTTGTGTAGTACACAGTATGGCGGCAGGCCCATTTAGTCCCACAGTGGACCAGCCAAACTTGCTGAACCATACTGTACACTGTCATTCCGTGGGCGGCATGCGGGCAGGGTGCTGCGCCCACTGATGACAGGGGTGCTGGGTGGTGGGGACTTCAGTGTGGGTGGGGAGGGGTACCACTGGACCACCAGGGTATCTGGTGATATTTCTGCGCGATTGGGCGATGGAGGGGGGCTCCACCGACCACCAGGGACTGTAATGTTACATATGCCTGCAATGGGATGATTTCCACTGGACCACCAGGGACTTTATAATTACTTATGCCCATGATCGGGCAATGGGGTGGGGGGGACACAATGCTCCCAGCGCAGGGGGCTTGTGGACAGTGTTCTGGGTGGGTGGGTGGCCACCCACGGCTGGCGGCTGCTGTGTTGCACCCTGCAATATGGCAGCTCGCCTGTGGGTGACCAGGATTTGTTCCTTGTTTTTACCAGGCACATCTCTGTGCCCCCCTGAGCGGCACAAGGCGGAGTTGTGCCAGCATATGCACCGCACATCCCAGGCTGAATATCGGGATGTGCCACATATGCATGAGCACGCCCCCCCTGCACTTGAGCTGCATGCATGCGATGCGCCCTGGCGCGGCGGGAGTTATGCAACTCACCCTTTGAATATCGCGCTGGGGCACATTGGTGGGTTGCGCATAGTACATCCCTGTTGCGCCATACGCATCCCTTTTGAATATCCAGGCCTAGGTCTAAACCTTCCACCTGTTGTTTTACGTAGTAACAAAAGAATTTAAGGTCAGAAGAACTTTTATATCCATCATGCCGCCTCCCCATCTTCGTAAGCAGGGATGAATAAGTATGCTGCAAAAGTTATTTGCTAATATAAAGGGATTCTCTACCTACATTACTACCGAAGATATCCCACGATTCCTTTGGTAAGTGGAAATGTGTCCAGACCTACTGTACTGTCTTCATGTTCACTTTCTCTGCTGGCAGGCTGTTCTAAAGGTTCACAATTCCCTGTGATAAGTGCCACCTAATGCTACTCTTGAATTTACCCCCAATGAGCTTGGGGGCATGTTCCGGATCCTGCTGGATGACACCAGATCATACCCCTGATCATCTTGGTGGCCATGCATTTTAAATCCTAGCAGTACGACTTTTTTCTGTGGTGTGCTTTTATCTAATTGTCTGTACTTTTAACAAACTGTAATGTACTGTGCATTATGCCATGTGCACTAATATACAGAGATCTGGTAATCTGTACCAAGAAGGCTGTCATATTAAAGAATAACTACTCATCAACCACAAAACAGTGCAAACGCTGGGACTTCAGCCTACAAAATGGCAAGACAACAGCAGTACTACTGACACAGTGAGGAACTGCAGCCACTACAGAAGGCAGAGTCAATTGCCTCAGCAACACAGCAGCATCATATGCTGTATATGTAGTCATAAGCCTTTTGTATGTTAGTATAATGTATGTATTTATGTCAGGCATAACTGAAAAAGGGCTGGTCCCAGTTAAAAACAAACAAACAATCACAGGACACAGGCAGCTAATTTAAATGTCAGTGGTATGTAACAGGTATGCAAGAGTAATTCTTTCAGCAGTGCAAAAATGACTGCACATTACCTTCATCCCATATATTAACATTAGCAAAAAAGAAAGACTTGTGCGAAAATTACTGTTTGCAATGATCGTGAGTATGTAAATATTTTGTAGTTTTGCATTTAAAAACTGATTTGATGTTGTTTTAACACACTGTTTCTCAAATTGGGAGGCCAGCTTCCCAAGGGAGGCCCCAACCTATTTCAGCTGCGGCTCAAGCAAGCCGGAAAAGTCACTGTATCAAAAATTTGAGTTTTGGATGTTTTATATGAAGGGATGAGGCAAACTGAAAGTGGATAATGACAGGTGAATTTATTTATGTATAAACTGGTGACCAGGAAATGCACACTAAGCCACGGCTCATTTTCTGGTGTGACCTGGTGGTGAAAGGTACATACTATAGAGTGAATACAATTCAGAATGCATAATAGTTCAAACACACAGAAACAATGTGCAAATAATGAGGCGCAACAACTGCCCATTAGACTGGTTAATATATTCTGTGTATGTCCCTTGTATCCGGGTCATGCCTGTGAGAGTTACGTGACCCAGTATACCCACCCTGCTATCAAAATCAAACAAAGATGAAAGTCTGAACAAAAACTCTGTACTTTATTTTGAAATTTGAAACTTCTGTGCTTGCAAGTATACCATTCTGTATAACAGTCTTTAAAAATTTTTTCAAGAAATTGTGGGATCCCTGCTATTTCAGAACTTTGCCATGAAGTCGCAGTTTTTATTACATTTTTCACATATTTCTGGCGAGATGAAATAATTGAACAGCTCCAGTAGTTCTACTGTAAGTGAGCACCGGGAACCTACAACAAACAGAACACATGGCTCCCTATCTGTTCCAGCGCTGTAACTCCATCAAGGGACTCCAGTGACATCATAAAACACTGTTTGCACATAATCTGCAACTGTTCAACACCCCCCCCTTCTTCCCCATCCAATTTGTTCCAAGCAAATCACAGGCACCCCCCCTTCACATCACCATTTAGTCAGTTGCCATTTGTTTTAAAGGACAACTGCACTGAACCTGTAAGCTATTTTCCCCACTAGCATCTGTTTTCAAGTACTGGTTCCAATTCTGTTATTGTTCCTTCTATGTAGGCCTCTCAGTAAACACAGTGGATGTTTTTGATTTACACTCTGATGTTAAGTGCCATTTTGGAACTGTATGATGTACTTTATGTCCCTCTCAACCACAAAATTCTATAACAGAATTTGGATGCATTGTACCAACAATGGAGGAGCTGAGCAAGGGACATAAACTACATCACAGAGTTATAAAATGACACTTGGTACCTGTGAGCAAATCAGAAACACCCACTAAGATAACTGAAAAGCCTTTAGAGATGGAAAAGTAACAAAATAATAACTTTATTTGTATGGCACCTTTCCAATTCTAAGGCGCCTTACAGCTTTAACATCAATGAAAACAAACATTAAAATCCACAGTCTTAAATATAAATAAGAATCATATTCAAAAATCCCAAAGAAAGGTTTTTAGTCCTCTCTTAAATTCCTCCACGGAGGTCCACTCCCATAACCGACGGGGTACAGAATTCTAAAGGGTGGGCGCAGCATTAAAAAAAGCTCTAGAGCCTGATGATTTAAGGTTCACCCTTGGAATCTCTAGCAACCCCTCGTCGGCTGAGCGGAGTAAGGAATCAGAGGTTTTTTCAGATAGGCCGGACCCTGACCGTGAAGGGCTTTAAAAGTCAGTAAACTGACTTTAAAGGTGATCCACCACCGTACAGGCAGCCAGTGCAGATTGCGCAGCACCGGGGTAATAGAACAGGACCTACTAGAGCCTGTCAAAACCTGGGCCGCTGTGTTCTGCACTAGCTGCAGGCGACAAATTTAAACCCCTGAAAGCCCAAAGTAAAGAGAGTTGCAGTAGTCCAAGCGCGAGGACACAAAGGCATGGACCAATGTTGGAAGGTCGTCAGATGGAACCAGATGCTTAACTCTGGTGATGTTCCTAAGATGGTAAAAGGAAGTCTTGACAACAGCAGACACCGGCAATTGCAGAGTCAGTCTGTTATCAAAGATCACCCCTAGGCTACGCACCCATTCAGAGGTCGGTAGAGAGACGCCAAGAAAAATTCCTGAAGGAGTACCAACACCCGACCCCTCTATCTGACGACCCGGGTCCACAACCAATACCTCTGTCTTTTCTGAGCTCAACTTTGGCCAGCTAGAATCTATCCTTTCCTGGATTTCTTTCAGACAGTCATTAAAGACCGAGAAAGCATCATCCTGGTCGGATGCAAAAGACAGGTATAGCTGGGTATCATCTGCATAACAGTGAAACCTCAGCCCATACCTTTTTACAATGTCTCCGAGGGCTAGCATATACACCGCGAATAGCATGGGTGACAGCACAAAGCTGTTGGGTCCGAGGAAAAAATCCCAGAGACAACTCTTTGTGATCTCTCCGTGAGGAATGAGGTGAACCATCTAAGGACAGTTCCTGATATTCTACATATATGCCTCGGGCATGCTAACAATGCAATGTGATCCACAGTGTCAAAAGCTGAAGAGAGATCTAGGAGAACCAAGATGGAATGTCTCTTCCAATCTCTCGCCCTCAGATCATCATTGAGCACCTGAACCAGCACTGTCTTGGTACTATGTCTTTTACAAAAACCAGACTGGAGGGGTTCATAGATGTCATGGATGGTTAAATGGTCCTCCAGTTGTGCTACCACTACTTTCTCAATCACCTTCCCAACAAAGGGAAGGTTAGAGATGGGTCTGTAGTTCGTGAAACAGTCTGGGTCCAAGGTAGCTTTCTTCAAGAGTGGTGTCACCACCGCCTCTTTCAGGGAACTAGGGAACTCACCCGACTCCAAGGAGCACCAGACTATTCACACGAGGACTGGACTGATGATATCACTACAACCCAAGATTAGGGAGGTCGGTCCAGGATCCAAACTACAGCATGTAGGGCGCACACTCTGGATAATCCTCATGACATCCATGAAATCTAGCCGATTGAAGGAATTCCATGAAAACTGAGGTACAGTGAGCTCGCACTGTCCAACAACAACCTCCTTAGAGGATGCTGGCTGCAAATCCGCCCTGATATCAGCCACCTTATTTGTGAAGAATCAAGCAAGCTCTTCGCACGCTGATTGCGAAAAAGCTTTCCGAACTTACAGACAAGCTGGGTTGCACAAATTGAAAACAATATTTAAAAATTGGCTTTTCCAAGGGAAAATGACATATAGGTTCAGCACAGTTCTCCTTTAAAATCATAACTGATGTTAATTTCACACTATAGGAGCTGTGGCGGTCATGAGGGCCCTCGGTTGTTTCGCCCTCCCCCCTAGCCGGACCCCTGCAGACTCATCTCCCCACAGGGAAAAAAGGAACAGCTGTGGTGGTTGTGAGGGCCCTCGGTTGCTTCGCCCTCCCCCCTAGCCAGACCCCTGCAGACTCGTCTCCCTGTAGGGAAAAAAGGAACAGCTGTGGTGGTCATGAGAGCCCTCAGTTGCTTCGCCCTCCCCCCTAGCCGGACCCCTGGAGACTCATCTCCCTGTAGGGAAAAAAGGAACAGCTGTGGAAGTCGTGAGGGCCCTCAGTTACTTCGCCCTCCCCCCTAGCTGGACCCCTGCAGACTTGTCTCCCTGCAGGGAAAAAAGGAACAGCTGTGGTGGTCGTGAGGGCCCTCGTTTGCTTCACCCTCCCCCCTAGCCGGACCCCTGCAGACTTGTCTCCCCACAGGAAAAAAAAGAACAGCTGTGGTGGACGTGAGGGCCCTCGGTTACTTTGCCTTCCTCCCTAGCCGGACCCCTGCAGACTCGTCTCCCCGCAAGGAAAAAAGGAACAGCTGTGGGGGTCGTGAGGACCCTCAGTGGCTTCACCTTTCCCCCTAGCCGGACCCCTGGAGATTCATCTCCCCGCAGGGAAAAAAGGAACAGCTGTGGTGGTCATGAGGGCCCTCGGTTGCTTCGTGCTCCCCCCTAACCAGACCCCTGCAGACTCGTCTCCCCGCAGGTAAAAAAGGAACAGCTGTGGTGGTCGTGAGGGCCCTTGGTTGCTTCGCGCTCCCCCCTAGCCAGACCCCTGCAGACTCATCTCCCCACAGGGAAAAAAGGAACAGCTGTGGTGGTCGTGAGGGCCCTCGGTTGCTTTGCCCTCCCCCCTAGCCGGACCCCTGCAGACTCGTCTCCCCACAGGGAAAAACCGAACAGGTACGCAAACAAGGAGCTCAGCCGCGCCTTCCTACTTCGGTGGACTGCTGCCAGTGGAGGACAAAGGCTCCTGTTCTTTGGCACCATTTTCGAAACAGACCTGCTATACTTTAAGTCACTAGAGTAGTGAAGATAGTTTTTTTAACACTAAAAATCTGCTAAGCTTGTACGAACATACGAAATTTGCCAGCAGATAAAGGCCTAGAGGTCTATCAAGTCTGCTCGAATGTGCAGCTAGCACCCCTTGTACAGAAATCTCTCTGATTGCACAGGAACCTTAAGCGTAATTTTAACTTCAGACTGTAGAATCTCCTGGCTGCCTCTGGTGCCTTAATTTTAAACTGCACAGCACAAGAAATCGTAGTTAACTGCCTTACTAAGCTGCAAAAGTCTCCATTTTGCCCCACATGCTTGTAACTAATTTGCACAGGAATTTCAGCCAGAAAAACCTTCCAGTGGCTTCTGGTGCCTTAATGTTACACTGCACAGCATAAGAAATCATAGTTAACTGCCTTACTAAGCTGCAAAAGTCTCCATTGTGCCCCAGGTGCTTGTAATTAATCTGCACAGGAATTTCAGACTGCCCCTCCCTCTGCTTACCTGCATATAAATATAGTGCCTTTTTCTTCCTTAGCTGTGGTGGTCGTGAGGGCCCTTGGTTGCTTCGCCCTCCCCCCTAGCCTACTACAAACCTGACATCCTTGGGGTCTCCGAAACCTGGCTCAAGCCTGCGCACCCCGACTCTGTCTGTGCTCTCCCTGGCTACCTTGTGATTAGACAGGGCAGGGCAGGCAAAAAGTGTGGTGGTGGGTTGGTGCTCTATTACAAATCTCATCTAAAGTGACTGACATACCTCACCCCCTTCCCCGTGAGTTTATACATGCCCTCCTCCTTTTAGGTAACACTAAGAAGCTTCACCTCGCCTGTGTATACAACCCCCCAAAAGGTGGTGTTCGTGGGCTCTCCTACCTACTTGACTGCCTTAGCCCCAAGGTGAGGTCTAGTGAACTCCTAATGTTTGGGGACTTCAACCTTAACTGGCTGAGTGGGAGTGCAAAAATCTATGAACCCCTTCTATCTGGCCTTGCCCTCAGCCAACTTATCACCAAACCCAGCAGACCCCCCTCCTCCGAGGAAAATGGCTCTCTGCTTGACTGGATGCTGTGCAATAGGTCTGACCAAATTACCACCTCAGGCCTCCTCCCCAATTCGATCTTGGACCATTGCACTACATACTGCATCTGGAAGGTTCAAAATTCCAGGGTTCCACTAAAAGTCTTACAGATGAGAGATTACTCAAACTTTGACCTAAACAACTTCCATACTGACCTCATCCTGACAGACTGGTCCCCGGTATATGCAGACCCGGACCCCTCGGTTGCTCTAGACAGCTTCCTGACCATATTCACCTCACTACAAGACAGACATGCTCCACTCATTAAAGTAAGAGTGAGGGGCACAGTCACTAACTGGTTACAAGGGGAACTGTTTGCCCTGATGAAGCTCAGGGACAAAAGTTGGCTAACATACAAAGCCTCTGGGAACAGATCAGACTTCGAGGTCTACAGGGAGCTTAGAAATTCATGCAAATTGCAATCTGCTCAGCAAAGAATGATTTCTGCAAAGCATCCCTCGAAGTGTCCGCCAAGCTCCCGAGGAGTTTCTGGCACACTATAAAGCACATGGTAAATGGCCTAGCCTGCCAGCAGGTCCCTGACCTGCAAATAAACGGAGTCAGTTGCAATAATCCCGAAATGATAGCTAACGCATTCAATGACCTGTTCTCGGATCTATCTGATTATACCTCTATGCCTTCAATTTCTAAGGATATAGGTCCTGCTCCTGGTGCTCCACCCGATCCTCCCCTCCCTCCCTTTTACTTTAAGTCTGTCTCCTTCAAAGAAACCCAGAAGCTTCTAGTAGGTCTCTCTCCTTACTCCAGTGCTGGGCACGACAACCTTGTGCCCAAACTGCTAAACCTTGGGGCCCCTTCTTGGCCCGCCCAATCTCCCATATTCTAAACTCCTCACTCACGACGTGGTCTGTCCCTCCCATTTGGAAGGTGGCCCATGTGACCCCTGTCCTCAAGCATGGCAATCCCAAATTGCTTAAGAACTATCGACCCATAGTGATTCTATCCGCAGTCAACAAACTGCTCGAGAAAGTAGTGGCCTCCCAGATTGCCCTCTTCCTCCAAACCTATGGCCTTCTCTTCCCCTGAGCAGCATGGGTTCCGAAAAGGACATAGCACCTCCACTGCCCTAGCACAGGTCACCTCCAACATTAGAACCGCGACTGATCAAGGCAAACTCACAGGGGCTGTCTTCATAGACCTGTCCAAGGCCTTCGACTTGGTCTATCACACCCTCCTGGGCTCTGCTGTCCAGTCTTTTGGTCTCTCCCCTTCCGTCCTAGCCTGGTTCTCTAACTATCTTTCAAATAGGAAACAGTACACGAGGTTCCAAAATGCCTTAGCCGTCCTATCACCAGTAGCCTGTGGGGTACCTCAGGGGTTGGTCCTTGGTCCCCTCCTGTTTTCCGTCTTTATAAACCAGTTGCCCTCAATCCCAACCTTTGGACAAGTTACTCTATATGCCGATGATATGGTGCTCCTTGCCAGTTCACAAAGTATTGATGACATTAACTATGGACTAAACTTGGATTTCAGTTGTATCCAATCCTGGCTCAAGGCAAGTAACCTGGTCATCAACCTTCAGAAGATGCAGGCAATGTTATTCAGCTCCCTTCCCAAGGTGAGAGCATGCCGGCCATGCTCAGAGTCGATGGCACTGACGGCACCCCTTTGAAGGTGGTGGAATCGTTCAAGTACTTGGGGGTGACTCTTGACCCACAAATGGATCTCACCCTGCACATACTTAACTCCTGTAAGGCAACCAACTTTAAACTAGGACTTGCGTACAGAGCAAAAAGTTGCCTCACCCCAGCTGCCAGACTTGCCCTGGCAAAAGGGGTCTTCCTCCCCTCGCTTTGTTATGGGCTTACCTCCTTCACGAATGCCCCCAAAGCCTGGCTCTCCAAATGGGACACCTTGTATAACAACATATGTCGGTTCGCCCTATCAGCCCCTTGTCTCACCCATCGGTGTCTACTTTACTCTAGACTGGGTTGGCTTTCCCCAAGCAACCATTGCTCATTCGTTATGGGCAACTTTACGGGTAACATCATCCGATCATCTACTCCTCCAACACTTGCTGACCTCCTCCAGCCTGTCCCCTCTTGCTATCAGTTGCGGTCCACTGAATCCCAGGTGCTGATGGTTCCGAAGACTCACTCCCTTGCGGAAGATTGAGCATTTGCAGCTCTTGCCCCAAAAACCTGGAACCTCCTACCTCCTCAAGTAAGAATTGCCCCCACCCACAGTTGTTTCAGGTCCTCCCTTTGGGATTACCTAAAACAAGCCTCAAGCTGCCTCTGTCCCCTGTAGTCCCTCCCTCCGTGAAGTGCCTGAAATAAAAAAAAAATAAATACCTGGCTGCACTTATTCCAAAAATAAACAACAAATAAGCAATATTCACAAATATTGTTGCTGCTGACACTGGCTCAAATTTTTCCTGGTTGCCCTGCCTCATACTGAACTGCACTAAAATTGTTCTCTGCCTGTTACCTGACTGTAGATGATTGCTTATACCTGTCTGTACCTTGCCTGATAGTTGGACCCAAGCCTTTGTACTTTGTTTCAGCTGGTCCTTCTTGCTTGTATTCTGACTGTACCTTTGTGTAACTTGATGCTAGCCTCTGTACTGTTATTGCTTGTATCTTTGTAACTCTCCCGGGTCGCACCTGAAAATAGGCAAGTGACTGTCTAGTGTGCCTACCTGGTAAACAAAAGCTTAATAAATAAATAAATATTTAGTCAGTAACTGTCAATTTCACATAGGCAGTGGTCTGTCCATTATCAATTTCACACATAGGTCGCAGTTAATCAGTTATTGCCCCCTCCTCTGTGCACATAGACAGGAACTGTGGTTTTAATTTGTGAGTGGAGTATAAGCTACCGAGAGATTCCAAGTCATGATATCATCAATCTGACAACAGTTTCTAAATTTCTGTGTATTACAACTTCCAGACATCAGAACAACAGTATTATGAGGATTGGAGTGCAGCAACTTCCCATGGACAAAAAATGAGTGAACGATGTATTACAATCTGATTTTGCTTGGCAGCAACTGAAAACCATTACCTCTTTGTCCAAGATATTTCGAACACTCATAAAAGCCACAGCATAAGCAGTGACATTGGAGTCCATGAATCACATTTGAAAGCTACTTATTTCTGTATAGGCAGAAAGGAGGCATTCCGTAAGTAAAGACACAACTGCTTTTCAAATGCTGTCATATAGAGGTGTACAGGAAGAAGCAGCTAGGCAGTACTTACAAAGTTAACCTGATCTGAAAACAAAACAAACAAAGAAAAAGGCTGTCCTGAAAAGGTACTGACTAAGCTCAAATGCCACTTTAACTTTCAGTAAGAAGGTCTCAAGCTGTGCTTGAACCAATGTACAATTATTTTGGTTGTCAGTCACTGAAGCTCCTAATGTTTCACACACAATGTAAGTACTTTTTTCCCCACAACTGCCCTTTCATAAAAAATACTGACCTTCTGCAGGTAAAATGAGGCTGCTTGATTCTTTTGAAACTGGCAAATGGAATAACCACTGCAAATCAAAATGCCTTTTGAATATCCACGCTAGGCAAAATGTGCCTCTAGGGAAAAACTCTGCTTACCCAAGATGGAAGCATCAACTATGTACTGTAATTTAATTGTAACCTCAACCTTTGAAGATGTAAAACTGTGTTTAACCCAATTTCACACCATACCCATGTTTCCATCTCTTGCAGTAATAGCCTATCATATGAGCACAATAATTATTTCAGAATCCTTATTTCTTACCTCAAACCTTTGGAAATAGGGCATTCAATACATTTCTCCACCTTTAAATGGGTCATTATATTTCGGTACCTCACTCAAACAATTGGTTTGTTCAAAAGTTCCTGAAATGCTGGCAGGAATTTTGAAACATAATTATTAAAGAGCTAGCAACACCAAAACTAGCGGGTAGAAAGTGTTATTAATTTTTCGAAGTTTTTAATTTTATTTCAAAGTTATTATTGTAAGATAATGTATATACTCATGTATAAGTTGAGAATTTTAGTGCCAGAAATGGGCACTAAAGAGTGGGGGACACAACATCTACTTGATCAAACTATCTGTAGGTACTTACCTGTCATATTAAACTCCAGTTGATTTATCTGCGGGTTTTTGCAGAAATGACATTTATGGCATCTGTAGCTTAACAAAAAAAAAAAAAGGCCCCTTCAGCAAAGGCAGTAGCGACTGCAAGCTTATCTGGTACTTTTAATAAGTGTAGGACCCCTACCCCAGTTCTGTTCAAACTGTATCCCCCATCTGACACCCACTGGCACCCACAGCCATTCTCCTCAGCCCCCCAAGAGCCACACTGTTTCAATTCAGTTAGTACCTGTGAAAACAAAACCAGTCCCCTGGTGTGGCGTTCAGCCTCTCGTAACCTCAGCACTCATTCCCTATGACGACTGCTGAGGTTGAGAGAAGCTAATCACCATGACAAGGAACTGTTTTGATTTTCACAGGTACTGACTGGACTGAAACAGTGTGGCTGTTTACTGGGATGAGGGGGAGGGAAGCGGGTGGCTGGGTGCCAGTGGCTGTGTCAGTTGGGGGTACATTTTGAACAGGACCGGGGTGAGGGTTTTACGCTTATTCAAAGTGCATGTATAAGATCATGATCACAGCTACCTTTACTGAAGGGAGGCAGTTATTTATTTATTTTAAGCTATATAACATAAATGTCTTTAATATGGTGACACATTGGGGAGGTGAAGGGAGCTGCATTTTACGAGGCTGGATGGGTGTGAGGCTAGTAAACTATGGTACGGGGGGAGGGTCAACCTATCTGCAAAGTATACATAAAATGGTGGCAAAATCACATGTCAAAGATCAGTCGACCCATAGGATACCAGAGTATATACAGTGTTTTTCCTTTTCCATTTGCATGTTAGGGTTTTCTACCTGGAAGTATTAGTTTGCTATAAAGAGCCCTACTTTACCAGGAGACTAGCATATCTAGTTCTACTCCTGTTCATTCCACATCAGCACTGTGACCTCAGATACTGCGACATCATAAATGATCAGTATGGCAGCAGTTGATTGGCTCTTCTTGGTCAGTTGTTATGTCACAGGCAGAGAGGCCACAGGATAGATGACGTAGAAGAAAGAACAGAACTAGCTACGTCAGCCTCTGGGTAGAGTACTGTTTCACACATTATACCACGTAATGGGCAGAAAATCTAATTAGCAAAAGGCAAAAAGGAAAAATACCTCAGACATAAGAAGTAATAGTTCACTAACTTTGAAAGCTAATATTAATTTCTGGCAGTACACTAGCTCTTTAAAGCAGCAAATTATGCTATGGCAAAAAAATGTGTATACTTTTTTATTCCATTTTACATTGCTGCTGTTCTTTGCTCTTCTAAGATGCTAAGATTCTAAGATGTTCCTTGTCGACTTTAGTTTTTAAGACTGGAGATAACTAGGCTACCAGAGGTACAGAGGAAGCATGCTGCACTTCAGAGCAGGTGACCAGGACTACGGTGTGGATACGGGCACTTACAGCCAGCCTGAGAGTGGCATTGTCATGCCACAACACACCCCAGTTAGGGTGAATTGGCACCACTGCGGCAGTGAACCCTTGATGTGGACCTGTGGAGCCTGCTTCCTTGCGAAGGAAACACATGCATACAGTGGCGCTGCCAGTGCTGAGACAGATGGAAACTGTGTTACACCAAGAGGGGGGGGATGTCAGAGAGAATGTTTCATGCCCTGCTGCCTAGGACATCACTAGATTGTGAGGGGGAGAGAATGATATAACAAGAGATTTGGAATAATTAAAGGAAAGCTACATTAAAGATTTTCCTCAATATTTTCAGCTGTGTTTGGACACCTGGGGCCCAGTACATAGTTGCAAAGGGTGACAGTGCAAAACAAGGGGAGCAAATTCTCACCCTGCCATCCCTATACCACCCTTCTGTGTTCGGCACAATAACCCTCAGTCCACTGATGAGCAAATTACCTGTTCAAGTGACAGCTCATGCAAACGGGAATTGCGAAAGCTAATATACTAGTTTGCAATTCCCACAGAGTCACAGCATGGCATAACTATAACCACAAGCACATGGCTCCATGGTATACTGCAAGTCTGTGGCGCACAAGATGCTGACAGACACATCCCACCTGCCCCCCCTTACCTACAGGCCCGCTTCTGGGTCACTGGTCCAGTGAATCAAACCTAGGGGATTGTATGTCTGACCCTACCCCGTGAGGAAAACTCACTAGCTGAGTCGATACGTAAGAGTGTTAACCCAGTTTCTAGCCATACTTGACGTTTTCTATTAAAATAAACTAATTTTCCATCGTAAACATTTGGTGTGTACCCAGTTTCATTTCTCTGTTCAGCCCTAGTCATTTTCCTGGTAGTTCAGGCATTCCTGATCTACTCCTCAATCTCTAAGCTCTCCTGGGCATCCAGGGGATCCAACTCCCTAGCCCCAGGCATCATCCTTCAAACTGTTGGATATTGCATGTATTCCTTTCCCCTACCAGCACCTACTTACCCTGCTGTAGCTTTGTAACCCTTTTTCCACCTCTCTGTTGCTGTTCTACATGCAGAGTGTGTCCTAGTCTGTAACAGGGTTTATGAGGGTGCCCTGCTTTGTTCATGGCCCACAGCTATTCATCTGACAACTCCTGCTTCCTTTCCACACTGTGAGGATGAGTTTAATGGCTGTGTGGGGATGGCCTGCAACCTCTGTTGTGCATGACTCAAGAGGACATAAAGTCATGACCGTCAGTAAGTGGTAATTGTGACCACTAAGTGACGATTCCTTATAACTGAGTATTGACCCCTATTCTTTAGCATTACCTTTCTTGTTACTTAGGAGATGATCCAAAAATGGATCAACATACTGTACGTGCACCTACATGCTGCGCTGTTCGCCAATGTTGCTCCACTCCTTGCCAGTGCTGCTCCATAAGCCCAGCTCTAGTCACAGGTAGCATTTTCAAACCCTGGGGACCCTTGTCCAGTGCCACAGAGCCAATTGTGACAACAGAGGTGACCCAAGTGGTGGAGCTGGACCATGCAATGGGCATTGAAATGGAAGTCATATTGCCCATCCAGTGGACCCCTGCTCTGTTCTAGTAGGTGATTATGAAATACAGTAGTACAGCTACGAATGCAATACCAACTTTTAAAGGTAGAATTTAAAAACCAAAAATGTGGAGCTGTCCTGGCTAGCCCTCAATGCTTTTCTTGAGGACTGTGTCAAACTGGGGAGGGGGGCAGAGCAGTTACTTTAGGGCAACTCCTCTTGCATAATGTCTGCACCCTCCCTGAGCCCAACACCAGGCACACCTGGCACAGCCCTTCCCCAAATCCAACTGGCACCATTGGTACACTTGCAGAGCCATACTGAGTTGCAAGTATGTGACTGCAATAGTCGTATGACATGCAGGCCTCCACATGTGGGAAGAAGGGCCTCCATGGTGCACTGACTGCCCTACACACCCACAAAGGGGTATCCTAGGGCACTGTGAACTGGAACCCCTGAAGATCTAGCATGCAACAGAAACTGCTCCCACACCTTATAGATCCCTGGGAACATCAGTAATAACTTTAGCAAAAGAAAAATTAAGCTCTTCACACGGTGAACATAAGTGACATATGATATGATATATAAATGTATGTAAAAACAGAAATAAGCAAGGAACACAGAGGGTTGAAAGGATTACATATAGAATGGATAAGAGAAACCAAGATCTGCAATTGGTCAGAAGTGATCACATGACCATGCATTATTCCAGTACATAAGCATAGGTTAGAAATACTTATCTTTTTTTAACCTTATTACTCTTAAAACAAAAATTAGAGGAATCCTTTTATAATTGCAAAATGGCACTCCAGGGTGTGGGATAATTGTGGGATAATGGCACTTCTTGGGTGCGTAAGGCGTTCAGTGATGCCTCATGCTTCACTTCCCAAGTCATGCTGTTATCCCACAACAATGCACACCCTGTTAACCTTATTGCTTAAATGAAGCTATAAAACTTTTTTTTTTTTTTTAACATAAATGGATGTTTAGATACAAAGACAGTGCTATACAATCAGCCCATTCTTTACTCTTATGATTGTAAAAGTTGTCTCACACATATTCATATGGTATGAGATCCGCAACCAAAGGTGAACAGTTCTGATACCTTAAGAATGTGAGACCACTCTTATGAACATATGAAAAGAGCCAGCAGAAGAAGGTCACCTGATCTATCATGTCTGCTCATAATGATGCAGGGTCTGGTCTTACACTTACGCCACTGCCCCTGCCCCCCCAACCACCCCTCCTTCCCCCCTTTCCTTCGTCCCAAGGGTTCATTTTGTGTTTGTCCCAGGCCTGCCTGAATGCTCCCACCATCTTTGCTGATACCACCTCCTCCGACAGCTCGTTCCAGGTGGTTACCACCCTCTCTATATAGAAATGTTTCCTTACATCCCTTCTGAATCTTCCCCCATCAATTTTAGGTTGTGCCCCTTAGTGGTGGTGTTTTCATTCATTTTAAAGAGACCCTCCTTTTGTACTCAGTTAATTCCCTTCATGTACTCGAAAGGTTCTATCACATCCCCCCCTCTGCCTTCTCTCCCCCCAGGAGTACATCCTCAGGGCTCCCAGCCTCTCCTCATAGGACCTCTATCATCTTGGTTGCTCTCCTCTGAACCCCTTTCAGCATGCTGATGTTCTTCTTAAGGTATTAATGCCAGTACCTCATCCCATATTCTAAATGTGGTCTCACCAAATACCTGTATAGTGGTAAAATGACCTCGCTCAGCCTGCTACTGAATCCCCTTGCAATACACCCTGTAACAGGGAGAACCTGCCACTCTTGAGGACTGAACTTTTCTTAAATCTGTTGCAACAGTTTTTCTATGTCTTTGCCTAATCTATCCTTTACAATTTCTAGTCCATAAGGTTGGCAACCTATGGATGCCCCCTCCCCTTTCTTGACTATGCTATAGTGTCCTCTTATGTTTCCTTTTCCCTCTCAAGTCCTCGTACAGGGAGGTTATTGTGGTGACCTCTGAGCTGATGTAAAACAACAGGCTGTGTTGCTCATTGTTGGATTTAGTATGCAACAGTACTATGTCATAAAATACCTTGATGTATACTTCTTACGTATAGGAACCCTGTAAATGTTGAAAATACCATGGTACTAGGTGCTTTTGATAAAGATAAAAAGTTACTAGGGGACTGTATTATAAAATTAAGTTACCAGGGGAGAGATATCAGAAAACCCCTGTTGTGTTATTTAAAATGCATGTAAATTACAGATTGTTTGAGAAGCCCTTTGGCATCATGCATTCATGCTTTAAGCTGAACCAGCCTAAAATGTTATAGTGATTTGCATATACATCCCATGATGCTTTGCATTGTGGGGGTATGTGTGATGATGTGTTTCTTTGAAGCTTGGCTTTATTGTCAATGCCCTTTGGGGTAACCCTTGCTTCAGAGCTTCTACACTGAGGTTCTTTGTCTTTAGCTTATTTTTGGGTTTTTCTTTTTAGAGCTCCCCATCACTCAAACACACAAGACCAACATAGGAAATGAACAATTTTCACTAAAGAGATAGATCAGTAGATCAGTGAGTGCTGACTAATTGCAGAGGAAGGACATGCATAGTCTGTGGCTGCAAACCAATGTATTGAAGAAGGGATATATCATTGCCTAAGGTTATCCCCTGTGTTTTAAATAAACATCACACAGAGATTGTGTGTTGAACCTGAAGTTCTGTGTCTAGTCCATCTGTTATCCCACAACCCCTCCACACACCCCAGCATCCTGTTAGCCTTCACCACTGCCTTTTTACACTGGGAGGTGTGTTTCAGGTCACCTGTATTCACCACTCCTAGATCCTTATGCTTTTTAGAAGCATTTACCTGAACCTCTTCAATACTCTGCTCTAGAGTTCTTGTGCATCACACTTTGCACTTTTTGGCAATGAAATTAAGTTGCCAGATTCCTGACCATCTCTCTAGTCTGGTAAGGTCCTTACCGAGGTCCTGTATCACTTCCTTGGTGTCCACTCTCCCACAGAGTTTGGTGTCATCCGCAAACAGGCATATTTTGCCTTTAATGCCTTCCCCAATGTCACTTATTAAGACAGTGAACAACAATAGCCCTAACATACATTCCTGCGGGACACCGCTGATGACCTCCCTGGTGCTGGAGAACTCTCCCCAACCACTACATTCTGGATTCTGCCCCTTAACCAGTTTTCAATCCCATCTTACCATATTCTTCTCCATCGCTTGATCCCTCAGTTTCATTATCAACCTTTTGTGTGGCACCAAATCAAAGGCCTTACTAAAGTTCAGGTATATGATGTCCACCACCTGGCCTTTGTCCACTGCCCTCATGACTCAATTGAAAAACTCGATCAGGTTCATTTGACATGATCTGCCTGCCACAAATTCATGCTGTCTATTGTCCTGCAGACCATTCTCCTCCATGTACTTCACCAGCCCCTCCTTTAGTATTGTCTCCATGAGTTTACATACTATCTCTGTCAGGCTGACTGGCCTATAGTTACCCGGGTCATCCTTGGTTCCACTCTCGTGCAGTGGCACCACATGTGCCATTCTCCACTCTTGTGGAACCACACCCAACTCCAGAGATCTACTGAGGAGAACAGCCAGTGGCCCTGCCAGATTATCCATCAACTCTTTCAACACCCTGGGGTGTATTTCGTCTTATCCCGGGGATTTGTCCACCCTCAGAGCCATCAGCACTTCTCTCACTCTTTAAATCCCAATTATACCTACTACTCCCTGCTCCCCCTCCCCAATTCCCTCCCTCCTTCTCCCTATACGTGGCGGCACCGGTGGGGAGGCAGTATAGCGCAGTGATTTAAGGCTCTAAGCTGCAAATCTGGAGACCTGGGTTTGAATCCCACAGCCCCCACTTGCATACTGTGTGACCCTGAGCAAGTCACTTAACTTTCCTGTGCTCCCAGGTTGCACCTGTAAACAAGCCATCAGCTTATTGTGCCACTCCTGGTTAAACAATTGAAAAAAAAAAAAAGATGGAACAGAAGTATTTAATACCGCTGCCTTGCTCCCATCTTCCTCTAACCAACCATCCCACTTCTTCAACCTAACAATGCTGTCCTTCTCGTCTCTCCTTTCACTTACATAGAAAATGATGGCAGAAGTGGACCATATGGCCCTTATAGTCTGATCTTAAGCTTACCCCCCTCCCTTAACTGCTATTCAGTGTTATGATGCCCTTGTACCTATCCCATGCATTTTTGAAGGTTCCCACCATTTTTGCTTCCACCACTCCCTGTGGCAGGCTGTTCCATGCATCCTCTTGGTAAAGAAGAATTTGTGTGTGTTGCCCCTGAATCTACCCCCCTCCACTTTCATGTTGTGCCCCCTTGTTCTTGTTTGGCTCTTGAACCTGAACAGGTCCTGAACCTGCACCTTGTTTATTCCTTTGAGAAACTTGAAGGTTTTGATCATGTCTACCCTTTCCCTTCACTGCTCCAGGAAATACATGTTCAGGTCACTCGGACATTTGTCATATGTTTTGTTGTGCAGTCCTTGAATCATTTTTGTAGCTCTCCTTTGCACTGCTTCCAATCTTTCGATATCCTTTTTAAGGTGCGGTCTCCAGAACTGGACTCCATACTCCAGATGAGGCCTCACCAGTGATCTACAGGAGTGGCTGGATGACCTCACTTTTTCTGCTGGCAATCCCCCTTCCTATGAAGCCCAGCATACCATTTGCCCCTAGTGCCACTTTTTCACATTGCCTGGACATCTTCAAATCATCCATTATAATTATTCCATGATCCCTTTCCTACTTGGTGGATTCCAGTTTTACTCCTCCTAAGTAGTATTCCTCTCCTGGGTTACCTCTTCCAAGGTGCAAGATCTTGCATTTCTTTGCATTAAAACGCTGTTGCCATGTCTTTGACCATTGTTCCGGGGTCCTTACACCAGCCTTGATCTTTTCCACTCTACCTGGAGTGTCCATCCTGTTGCATAACTTCATGTCATCTACAATGACACAAAATAAAGCCTTTTCTCCATTCTCTATTCCCTCGGTTATTTGGAACTCTTTCTGTGCCTTTGCCTGCTGCATCCCTATTCTTGCCACCTTACCCAGTCTCCAGTATTCTTCCTCATCCTCTTTCTTTGCTGTTCTTTTGAATTATTTATAGGCTACTCTCTTTTCCCTTACCACTCTGGTGACCTTCCCATTTAACCAGCTTAGTAGTGTGGCTTTCAAATTCTTCCCCCTCAATTTGATACAGTTGCTGATAACCACCAGAATGCTCCCCCCCCCTTCCCCAATAATGATGGCCCATAACTGGTCCACCCCACATTCCCTCTTCCATGTTCTCCAGGTTTTCCCTTAACACCTCTCTCATCTTTCTAAAATTTGCGCTCTTGAAGTCCAGTGCTCTGGTTTTGGTGGGGATGTCATCATTGTCCACGTCCAAAGTGAACAACACTGTACTGTGGTTGCTTCCACCCAGAGATTCCCTAACTTCCATCTGCTGTACGTTCTCCCCATTGGTGAGCACTAGGTCCAGGACTGCCCTCTCCCTGGTGGCATGAGTCACAGACTGAGTCATGAAGCCATCCTGGATTGCATTTAGGATTTCCTGACTTCTGGCGCAGGATGTGGTGGGAGTAGCTTATAACTTACAATTGAACTTACTAGTAACTTACAACTGAAGGAGTAATCTTGGAGAATATATAAATGTATTATTGCTAGAGGGCAAGCAATAATATATTAGAAATAAAAAGCTCCACCCGGAGCGTGCCCATTTCCAGAGTAGCTGCACATGTGATACTCTTTATGCCAGTTTCTCAGGCACAGATAAAGGGAGCGCTGAGGCTGGATAAGAGTGCTCCCTCATTCTATAATCTGAGAAATTCTTTTTTTTTTGCTAGGAGTACTAAAGCACGGGGAGCTCAAGCAAAAACAGTGAGCCAGTGCCTGGGGTGTGTTATGTAAGCAATAAGCCACGAAGGGCACAGTAAGGAACAAGGCCAAAGGTCGAGTGTCCTTATGCCTCCCCTGGGAAATGCACTGTCGTTAATCCTTTAATGCACACCCTGAAGTGGCTTAGTACACTTATAAAATGACTCATTAGCATCATGAAGTTTTATAGTTCTTGTAAATGCTAATAAAAGTAGTAAGTTAGAAAAAAAGCTCAATTTTCATTATTTCTCCACCAGGCGGCACTGTTGAGGCTCACTGGCTTACACAACATTGAGGCTTGTGGAGTTTATACACAAAGACTGCTCTTGGTGTTGTTTTTTTCTTCTTGTAGCTGCTGTGCAGTTTTAGTGTTCATTGTCACATGTACTGTAGTTTGCCTCCCTCTGTGCAGCATCCTTTTCACCCTTTCAGTGTGTGTGCATCTGCTGCTTATGTGCATCACTCATTCTCAGCAGTATGCCACAGCTCAGCGGTGTGGCAGCTTTTAGGTTCTCTCAGTATTTGCACATGTAGTGATGGTCATTTGCACCACTTGCTCCCTCAAGTTTACTATCCCTCGTTGTCGAGTGATGTGGTGCGGTTGTTTGTGGTGTTCTTTGTTGCTCTGGTGAGCACTATATATCAAGTTTCATACCATTCCATACAAAAGTAGTGGTCAGTGTTGTGAATGGCCATGTCAGTCATGGGAGTGGGGAGATTTGGGGGAATGGGTGGTAAGGCCACTGAGAACAAAGGAAAACTTGGGCTGATAAAAACCATCATAAATTTGTTGGAAAAAATGAAAAACATTGCAGGACAGTACTAATGAGGTGTATTTAGTACAAAAAGAAGAAAAATTAAATATGAATTGTTTTGTTTTTGAATCAGGGTAGTGAAGTGTAGAAAAGTAAAGATGGCGACTGCTGCCTTTTATTTTTTTTTACTTCAGTTTTTACGTGTAGTGATATGTTTCAGTGTTAAGAATTTCAAACCATGAAAATGGGTGCAGGCACCTGACTGTGCATGAATACTTTTCTAATGCATAGTCAGGTGACGTCCCTCGGACAATAAGGTTTCAGGATTTTTACTTGCCATTTTATAAAAACCTGTAATCTGTTATTTGACAGTTTAGTACTGTAACCAGTAGACTGTGCTATTTTTACAGTCACTACTAACTGATGGGTTTACTGGATTTTATCAAATGCCAATTGAGGTGCATGCCAACTATACTTGATAGAAAGTCCTTGAAAAGAAAACTGAACAGATTACTAGATTTCAAAATTCAAAGTTACACTCTGCCAATCCAATGCATGCTATCATCTGTATAGCCAAAAAGATCTCTCTCTCTCTCAGATTGGAAAAGTATTGGATGTAAAAAGAGAACACATATGGACTCAGAAAGATTTTTTTGACAGGGTAATCTGGGTGTTGGATCGGGGGTGTGGGGGTGGACATGGCCTACTTGGACTTCATCAAGGTCTTTGACACTGTTCCTCATGGGAGGCTGGGGGTGAGCAATAAGGTGGCAACCTGAGTAAGAAACTGGTTAGGTGGATAGGAGGTGGAGGGTGGTGGTAAATGGAGTTTGCTATGAGGAGGGAAGAGTGACCAGCAGGGTTCCGCAAGGGCCAGTCCTCTTTAATGTCTTCATTAGTGACATAGCAGAGGAACTGGAAGGGAAGGTCTGCCACTTTGTGAATGACACCTAGATCTGCAACAAGGTGGAAACTCCGGAGGGGGTACAAAGGATGGAAAGAGACTTGAAATGACTGGAGGAGTGGTCAAAAGTTTGGCAGCTAAGGTTTAATGCAAAAAGTGCAAATTAATGCACTTGGGTCACAGAAACCCAGGGGAGCAGGACAAAATGGGGGGAGAGATACTAGCAGTGATTAAGCAGGAAAGACACCTGGGGTATTCATATCAGATGACCTGAAGGTGGCCAGACAATGCAACAAAGCAATTGGGAGAGCTAATGGAATGCTGGGATGTATAGGTAGGGGTATTATCAGCAGGAAGAGGGAAGTGGTGTTGCCACTAAATAGGTCTTTAGTAAGACCCTACCTGGAGTACTGAGTCCAGTTTTGGAGGCCACATCTCACGAAGGACATAGACAAGATGTGGGGCATCCAAAGGAGGGCTACCAAGATGGTACAGGATCTATATCAGATGTCCTATGAGGGGAGGCTAAAGGAATTAAACATGTACACCCTGGAGGAGAGGAGGGATATGATCGAGACCTTTACATACCTCACAGGGGTGAATAAGGTACAAGTGGGAGGTATTTTTCAGAGGAAAGGGTGTTTCCTTATATTTTCTGAATGCTATCCTTTTCTCCTTAACCGTCCCTGCCACCTCTTTTGAGAACCATAGTGTTTTTTTCGTTTTGTTTTATTGATTTTCTTCACACAAAGGCTTGTTGCCTCTGCGATGGCTGTTTTGATTATTCCCCATTGTTCCTCCACCCTTCCTTCTTGCCCATTTGCTAGTGCTTTTCTAAGGCACTCTCTCATTTTCCCAAAGTCAGCCTTTCTAAAGTCCAATACTCTTGTTTTTGTATGGCTTGACTCTATGGGTGTGTTTATTGTGAACCATACTGTTTGGTGGTCAATTGTTCCCAGATGGCTACCCACTTCTAAATCTGAGATCCTTTCTCCTTCCCCATTTGAGAGTACCAGGTCTAAGACTGCTCCCTCCCAAGTGGGTTCCAACACTAGCTGTCTGAGGCATGCCCCCTGTAGGGCATCAAGAATGACCCTGCTTTTGGATGTGCCTGCAGCAAAGGTACTCCAGTTAACATCTGGCATATTCAGGTCCCCCATCAACAATATCTCCCCTTTTTGTGCCATTTTAAGGATGCCTTCTACCATTTTCTTGTCCATTTCCTCCCCCTGAGATGGGGGTCTGTACACAACCCCCATGTGGATTGTGGTGCCATTTCCTGTCTCCAGGATGACCAATAGTGACTCATCAACTTCCTGTTTACTCTTTAGTTCTGTTGCTTTACTCCCTTCCCTCATATAGAGAGAGCTACTCCTCCTCCTTCTCTTTTACCCACCCTGTCCCTCCTGTAGACTGTGTATCCTGGTATGCTGACTTCCCACTCATGGTTCTCTGTGTATCGTGTTTCATTGACTGCCACAATATCCAGGCATCCCTCTTCCATTAAGGCCACTAGTTCAGGGAACTTTTTGCACAGACTGCGGGCATTGGAACTCATCACCTTGCATTTATTTTTTATGGCCTTACCCCTTTTATAAAATATAAGGGAACACAGAAGGAGCAGGACAGAGAACTTTATCATTTAAAGCAGAAGGAGGCAGGGAAGGCAGTCAGAATAGCAAAGGCATAAACTGCGGAAAGGATAGCCAACTCCGTTAAGAAGGGGGATAAAACCTTTTATAGGTACATTAGGGAGCGAAGAAAGACCAAGGGAGGGATACAGAGACTTAATAAAGGGGAGGGAATGTGGGCAGAGGGAGACAGTGAAAAAGCAGGGATACTGAACGAATATTTCTGCTCAGTATTCACAACAGATGGGGGGGAGAGGTGCCTAAATCAAACAAGGGAGAAACTCTGAATGGGAGGTCAATACCAGTCCATTCACAGAAGAAAGGGTTTTGAAAGAACTCTTGAAACTGAGGGTGGACAAAGCAATAGGCCTGATGGGATTCACCCAAGAATACTAAAAGAACTAAGGGTAGAACTAGTAATACCACTGACTACTCTCTTTAACAAATCATGGGAGGATGGAGTGGTACCTGAGGACTGGAGGAGGGCAAATGTGATTCCACTTCACAAAAGTGGGAGCAGGGCAGAGGCAGGAAACTACAGACCAGTTAGACTTCAGTGGTAGGGAAAATGATGGAATCACTTCTGAAGGAAAGAATTGTTGAGTACCTAGAGGCCAGTGGGGCACAGGACCCAAGGCAGCATGGTTTCACAGCAGGAAGGTCATGTCAGACGAACCTAATAAATTTCTTTGACTGGGTGACCAAAGTAGTAGACCAGGGAGGGGCTGTGGATATGGCCTACCTAGATTTTAGCAAGGCATTTGACACAGTCTCACACAAAAGATTAATATACAAGTTAGCCAGCCTTGGAGTGGGTCCCAAGGTGGTAGCCTGGATAAAAAACTGGCTGGACAACAGGACGCAAAGGGTAATAGTAAACAGAGTCCACAGTGAAGAAAGGAGGGTAACTAGCAGGGTTCGGTACTGGGGCCGGTCCTCTTTAATATCTTTATAAGTGACATTGGAGAGCACCTGGAAGGAAAGGTATGCCTCTTTGCAGATGACACAAAGATCTGCAACAGGGTTGATACACAAGGTGGGGTGGAAAGAATGAAAAGAGACTTGGCAAGGTTGGACGAATGGTCAAATACGTGGCTGCTCAGATTCAATGCAAAGAAGTGCAAGGTAATGCATCTGGGAAACAAAAACCCAGGGGAAGAGTACACAATGGGTGGGGGTGAGTTAATAACAACAAAAAAAATTGAAAGAGACCTAGGAGTAATTATATCAGATGACCTAAAGGTGGGCAAGCAGTGTGAGAAGGCAGTAAGGAGGGCTGGGGGTATACTAGGATGCATAGGGAGAGGTATCAACAGTAGAAAACAGGAAGTTGTTATCCCTCTCTACAGACAGTTAGTGAGACCCCATCTGGAGTACTGCATGCAATTCTGGAGACCCCATCTCTGCAAAGACATAGACAGAGTGGAGGCTGTTCAAAGGAAGGCAACCAAAATGGTGCAAGATCTGCACCAGAAGACACACGAGGAGAGACTAAAGCAGCTTAATATGTATACCCTTGAGGAAAGGAGGAGAGGGGACATGATAGAAACTTTCAAGTATCTCAAGGGAATTAACAAGGTACAAGAGGGTAGTATCTTTCAGAAGAAGAGATGTGCAAGAACAAGGTGGCACAATTTGAAGATAGAGGGGGGGACGACTCAGAGGTAATGTTAGAAAGTATTTTTTCACAGAGAGAGTTGTGGATGCATGGAACAGCCTTCCTGAGGAGGTTGTGGAGTCAGAAACAGTGAGAGAATTCAAGAATGCATAGGACAGGCATAAGGCAAATCTAGTGGGGGGCAGGAGGAAGTAAGCTGTTGATTAACTAGAATCTGCAGCTTATCCATCAGGTAGGGAAATGGGAAGACTGGGTGGGCCAAGTGGTCCTTATCTGCTGTCAAATTCTATGTTTCTATGGGTGTTCCAGAACAAGGGGCCATGATATGAAGCTGGAGAGGAGTAGGTTTAGCAGAGATGTGAGGAAATACTCCTTCACAGAAAAAGAAGTGGATGCCTGAAATGGTCTTCCAGCGGAAGTTGTGGGGGCGAAAATAGTGGTGGGATTCAAAACAACCTGTGATAAGCACAAGGGAGTCCACAAGGGATAGGTAAGGGGGTGGCAGAGAAAGTGCCGTAGACCTAGAGGGGTCTACAGTGTAAGCAATGCAACAAGAAAAGGCAGACTGGCTGGGCCATGCGGCCTTATCTGCTGTCAGCTTCTATGTTTCTCTGTTTCTATGACTCAACATAGTTTTTTCCTGGTCACCATGAAACAATTACTCACCGTAGTTATCTTTCTTCCACGGTGTCCTTTAGCATCAGTAACTATTGCAATCAGCTGGACAGCTATCACTGCCCCGGAGGTAGAATGTTTGGTAATGGGATTTATGAATTAGCCAATCAGGAAGAAGCTGTGGAATGTGCTGAGCAGAGAGAGAGAGAGAGAGAGAGAAGGAAGCCTCAGAATTTTTTCCAAGATAGGATAGGCAAATGCACAAGGAAGAACCAACAGGAATAAAAAACATTTATAATAACCAGAATCATAAACTTTGCTCCAAATGCCATCCAAAGTTAACATATTGGAAATTTTATTGAACAAAGTAAAAAACAGCCTTCTTCTGAAAGTTATCTGGGGAGGATGAGTGGGAGCTTACTGATGCTAAAGGACACCTTGGAAGAAAGAAGATTACTACAGTGAGTAATTTTTTCTTCTTACCCCAGGGGTCCTTTAGCATCAGTAACTACTGCAGACTACAAAGCAGTATAATGGGAGGCAGGTAGGGAACCTATTTAAGAAAAAGGCTCCGCAAAAACGCTCTACCAAAACTAGCATCAGATCTGGACTGCACATCTAAGCAGTAATGCTTAGTGAAAGTGTGCACAGTCTTCCAAGTTGCTGCTCTGCAGACTTCTAACAGTGGAATGTATTTCGCAGCTGCCACTGATGCAGCAGAACCCCTCAGGGGGTTGCCTGCCAGCCTTGTTGCAACAGAATCGAATACAGGAGACTATCCAATGAGAGGTAGTTCTCTTAGTAGCTGGTCTTCCTCTACCCACTTCCCCATAGGTGAGGAATAGCTGTGTGGAAGAGTCCTTAGCCTGTTTGGTGTGCTCCAAGTAGAAAAGCAGGGCCCTTTTGACATCCAGGCTATGGAGCTTCTGCTCCCCTTGAGTGGACTTCTCTGTGAAGAACACAGGTAAAGTGACCGCTTGATTAAGGTGAAATTCAGAAACCATCTTGGACAACAACTTTCTGTTATTCCTGAGCTCAATCTTGTCCCTGTGTGGGATGAAGTAGTTGGGCTCAGTGCAGAGGGTCTGCAACTCTGAAATCCTTCTAGCAGAGGTAATGGCACTAAGAACACAGTTTTCCAAGTCACATACTTAATATGGGCTATAGCCATGGGCTTAAAAGGAGGTTCCATAAGCTTGGCAATACAGAGATTCAGGCTCCCTGAGTGGTGGCTGAACGTGAAGGAGACCTCTGAAAAACCTGCTTGAATACTGGCTGTGAAAAAAATCGAATTGGCATTTCCCACAGAAAGGTAAGCTGATATAGCAGCCAAATGAAGTTTCAAGGAAGAAGGCCTTAGGCCTGAGTCCTGTAGGTGTTCTAAATAATCTAGAATACTAGGAACAGACACATTTGAAAGGGCTGAAATGTTTCAGCTTACACCAAATGGAAAATCTTTTCCACTTGGCTGCATAAGTCTTCTTTGTACTAGGCTTTTTGGACATCCTCAGTATCTTCAGAACCTGTTCAGAGTACTGAGGGTCTGGAAACTCTAACTGCTCAAGAGCCAGGCTTGAGGTGAAGGGGTTTCAGATCTGGATAAGCTACCCCGTCTGGGGAAGAGACAGAAGGGAATGGCTGAGGGGGAGATGAATAGGCTGGCTACAGGATATCGACATCAGAAGAGGATACCATGCCTGTCTCAGCCAATCTGGTGCCACCAAAGTCATTGTTGCAGGCTGATTTCTGAGTTTTAACAAGGTTCTGAAAATCAGAGAAAAAAGGTGAAAAGCATACAGAAACTTTCCTATCCATTCCAGAGTTAAGCATCTGTTGGAAGGGTTCCCAGAACTGGGGGCCTGCAACAAAACAGAGGAAGTTGATGGTTTAGGGGAGAAGCAAACAGATTCACTTCTGGTGTGCCCCATCTCCTGCACACTGTGGCTAACACTTGTTTGTTCAGGCACCATTCTCTGTGCCCCTGGTTGATACAACTGAGGGCATCTGCCAGGATGCTGTCCTTTTCTGGAAGGTGTATGGCTGACAGACCGACTTCCCAGGAATTAGGCCATGCTCCAAATCCTCATGACCTCTAGGCACAGGACAACAGACTTTGTGCCCCACTGCTTGTTTATGCAGAACATAGCAGTGGTGTTGTCTGTTCTGATCTGGATGTTTAGTCCTTTTATTTGAGGAGCAAATGCTTTGAGAGCCAGTAATATGGCTCTGAGTTCCAGCAAACTGATGTGAGCCTGTGATTCCTGTGGAGTCCAGGAGCCACTGACAGAACAGCTGTCCATGTGAGCTCCCCATCTAAGCAGAGAAACGTCTGTAGTAATGATTTTTGAGGTGGCGGAAACCCGGAAGGGTATCCCACTGACAGGTTTTCGGAGTCCTTCCACCGATCCAAAAACTGAAGTATGTTTTTTATAACTGGCATCAGCTTGGACAGAGAGTCTTTTCTTTGAGACCAGCGAGATCTTAGATAGTGCTGAATGTCTCTCATTCTGAACCAGACTCCTGGGACCACCACTGACATGGATGTCATATGGCCCAGGAGCTGTAGAAAATATCTGGTTGGCATGGGCCGACCCAGGACAAAGGAATTTGCCACAGTTAGAAAATTCTCTATTCTTTCTCTGGGGAAAAAGGCCCTGCTGTGTACAGTGTCCAGCTGAGCTCCTATGAATGTGAGGAGCTGAGTTGGTGCTAGGTGTGATTTTTTCAGGTTTATGATGAACCCAAGCCCTTGCAGGGTGTCTCTTGTTAAGGAGAGAGCCTGTTCCAAAAGAGAAAGAGACTTTGCTACAAGTAGCCAGTTGTCCAAGTACGGGTATACTGATATCCCCTTTTTTCTTAAGTGAGCTGCCACTAAGGCTAGACACTTGGTGAACACCCTTGGAGCAGATGTCAGGCTGAAGGGCATGACTGCAAACTGGTAGTGCCCTGAAGGAAGCTTGAACCTGAGAAACTTCCTGTGGGCCTACCTGATGGGATATGAAAGGCACCTTTGAGATCTTCGGAGGCTAGCCAGTCTCCCTGCTGAAAAGCCTGAATTACCAGATTCAGAGTGACCATCTTGAATTTTGGCTTTAGAAGGTGCCTGTTTAGGTACCTGAGATACCAGAGGTCTAAAATAGGCCACCACTCCCCTATTTTCTTTTGAGTCAGGAAGTACCTGGAGTAGAGACCCTTGTCCCTTTGATGGACAGGCACTCTCTCCACCACTTTTGCTTCCAACAGATGTTTTACCTCCAATTCCAACAGAATTTTTTCTGTTGAACTTAGAGGTTTGGAAATCTGAGTTCTTTTTAGGGCTGGCATCTTTTTGAACTGAAGAGACGGGCACTTCTCCACTACCTCCAGGACCCACTTGTCTGTGGTAATAAGAGTCCAAGACTGGAGCTAGTGGGAGAGCCTTCCCCCTACAGGTTGAGGGGAGGCGACCTGGGCTGAGGAGTCAGGACTTCTGCTGAGTGGCAGGAGCAGCGGAAGAAGATGACCTCCTTTGACCCCTACTGCCTCTTCCACTGTAGCAACCCCATAACTGTGAGAGGCCAAACCGAGGAGGAAGGGAGTAAAAAAGTTTGGTACAATAGCCCCTGCCTCTGTTCCCCCTGTGTTGAGAATTGTGGGTCCCTTGAGCCCTAGACTTAGCTGTGTTACTCTGATAGACTGATTTGTATTCGACAACCTTTTTCATGCACTCCTCAGTCCTGGAATCAGAAAGAAGATTTCTGTCACAGGGAAAATCCATTGCTTTAGACTGAGTATTCTGTGACAGGTTTGTTGATCTAAGCCAGGCAAAGCGCCTCATCGAAACAGCCTGAGCCATTACCCTTGAGGCTGCATCGCTGCTATCATCCACCCCGCAAAATTTGGTATTTAGTGGCTTCCAAAGTTGTTTTAGCTGTCTCCACTAAATCCTCAGCTATGGAATCTGACCCACATTTGACAATGGCTAACACAGAGTTACACAGGGCCTTTTGATATGTTGCTGTATAAGCCATATAAGAGGCCAGGCAAATAAGAACATAGGTTGAAGTGTATGCTTTTCTGGCCATAAAACCCAGCCTCAGAGTCATTTTTCCGGGGGCTGGGAGGAAAGAGGAACCCCAGACTTATCACAAGCTGCTTGCTGTACCACTCCTTCATGACTTGGGTGAACAAACAGAAAATCTGCATCAGTTTTAGAAAACTGATATTTCTTGTCAGCTCTTTTTTCAACCCCTGGGGCAGAAGTAGGTGTCTGAAGAATCTTCAAAGTGTTCTTCTTGAAGGGTTTATAAATTGGAAGAACTAGTTTCTTAGGGGGAGGAAGATCCGTCATCTCTCTCTCTATAGTCCTGATCCTCCTCCTCCTCCTCCTCATCCTGGCTGGACTCTTGAGAGAGAAGATCAAGAGTGTCTGCCATATGTTGCAAAAAACAGAACAGAGAGGAATTATCCTACTGGTCCGTTGATGCCCCAAAATTAGGGTCAGGAGACATGTTGGGTTCCGGGACCTTACCCTCCAAAATGTCATCCCTGGGCTCATCAAAATCACCATTGTCATCCCCCTTGTCCGCCCTACAGCAGAGGGAGCATTAGAAGGGTGTCTAGGAAGGTCAGAGGCACCAAAAATAGAACCCATACCTTGAATAATCTGATAAAGGTGGCAAGCTTTTGTCATACCCTCCATAGAGGGGAGGTCCCCTGGAAGATCTTGGGGCCCACTCTCCTGGGGTTCAACATTTGTTTTATCTTTATGCTTCCCCCCCCTCTATCCCCACCTTTGGCACTGCCTGGAGGAGCAGCAGGATTTTTCTCTTTACATATCTTTTTAGATGCAACTTCATCAGTGACTTGTTCAGGTTTTTTCTTGGAACTAGACACTTCGTCAGTGCCCTTTGATTTTTTTGATTTAGGAACTTCATCAGCCCCTTTAGCCTTAGTTTCTGAAGACACCTCATCAGTGCCAGGCTTAGTGTTCTTTGTCTTAAAAGACACTTCATCAGCACCTGTACCAGGCTTAGATTTTAAAGATGCCTCATCAGCACCTCTGTTATTTTTATTTTTAATAGGCCCCTCATCGGTAGCCTTGGGTCTATGTTTAGGACCAGATGAAGACCCTACTTCTGCCATTTCTCTAAACCTTTTTGCTCGATTTTTTAATGTTTTTGAACAGAATTTGGAGCACAGAACACAGTAATGATCTGGACCCAAACACTTCAAACACAGGTCGTGAGTATCAGCTTTAGCTAAAATTCTTTGGCAGTTCAAACAATTTTTTAAACCTGTGGGTCCGGTCCTTTTCTAAGGGATTTCTGACACGCCCGATTAACAGAAAGACCCTAAAAAGAATGTTGAACCATTTAAAAGTGAGGTCCAATGGTCGGTTCTGTCGCGGTAAGAACCATGACTTTTCTGAGGTAAAATAAAGTGAAAATCGTCAGTTCCCCAAAGAAAAAGGGAACCACAATACAAATACAGCAAAACTGTACTAAAGGAACCATGGAAAAACCAAACACTGTACAAACTTATTTAAAAAATAAAGAAAAAAGGGAACCGCGAGGAACCGAGGAACCACAAAAATAAAATAAAAATACTCAGCACATTCAAAATACTGAAGAAACTAGATAAATGTTACCAGTCTTGAAGACAACATTTTTTAGTCAGTAAAAAGAGCTCCTCAGAGGCAGTGTTGCTCAGTCCAGCAGAGAAAAAATTCTGAAGCCTCCTTCCCTCTCTCTCCGCTCAGCACATTTCACAGCTTCTTCCAGATTGGCTAACTCATAAATCTCATTACCATACATTCCACCTCCAGGGCAGTGATAGCTATCCAGATGACTGCAATAGTTACTGATGCTAAAGGACCCCTGGGGTAAGAACTATAATACTGTACTGCAGTAAACTAATAATAGATCTGATTCACAATCCCTTCACTCCAGTAATGTGCGACCAATAGGAAAAACATATGCTCATTTGCTACATAAAGGGGCCAGGGAAGCACCCACAGCATTCATAAACATTCCTGGCAGACTTTTGTGTGCCACCCTACCCAAACCTAACCACTCCATGGAGCAATGCAGGTGGTTGAGATGGTGGGGTGCTACATGAGGCAGTTACAAAGTCACTTAGTGACTCACTAGGTAGCACTCTCACCTACAGGGCTGGAAGATTGGAAGGTCATGGGTTCTAGCCCCACAGCAGGCACTTGGGGCAATACCCATAACTGATACTGTAGCGCTGTACAAGGGAGGTGCTGTTTTGTTGATGTGCCATCTTTCAGATAAGACGTTAAACAGGTCCATATTGCCCATTTCTGGTCACTGTCCACGTGGAAGTTAGTGATCCCATGACACTTAATGAAGAAAAATAGGGAAGTGTACTCGGTGTCATGGCCAACATTCCCCGTCAATAAAACATGACCATGTCCCCCGATGCACCTGAAAACAAGTTGTCATAGCTTAGTATGCCTTTCATGGTCAAAAATTACAAATGAAAATAAATAACTAAATTTGTCACCAAGGACGACAAGGGTGGAGCATGTCTTACACCCAGGAGACCTCTTTGCCACTAGGGTTAGGACCAGAAAGTCTAGGAATAACTTATTTTTCTTTTACATTTTCCACTCTCGTTTGGGGATACAGCAGTCCCCTACATGGACTGCAGTATTTCAGAGTACCCTGCAGATGCAGAACAGGAGATTCAGTAGGTAACCAAACTGGGCTTCTAAATGAAAACCTGGTGTCTGGCTCCCTGGTCGCCTCCACTGCCTGAGTGCTGCTCCATTAAAGTATACTTGGGATGCCAGGGTCAATGAACCATGTCAGCATGCTCTACTGTGTCACATTATGGAGCTTCACAGGAATCATACACACTGCATGCTGGCCCCCTTTGCGAATCGAGCCCAGTATGTTGAAAAAACATTGTACTAGTAGTACTCAAATTAGAAGGCTGGTTAAACGAGCTTAAAATGTTCACTTCTGGAAAACCTTTACATGTATTCTTGAAGTAATTATCCTACGTGTATTCTCTCCTGTGGTCTGTGCCTTTAATATCTGATAGAAATAAGGTAAATTGTTGTTGATAAGCAGAATTTTGCTGAATTGTAATGGGAAAATACTTTGCTGAAACCTGACCTTTATTTCTCAAGTGAAAAAAATCATGGTAACTCATTTTCCATATACTGTTGTTCATGTAGCAACTACTGTACTGACTTTAATGGGATCTTGCAAATAAGGTTTGATTAAATGTGAATACACACTCAACATTTACTTCATAGGACAAAGATTACAACTACTCAGGTTCACTGTTTATTCATATATGAATAAACAAAAGTGCATGCCCAGTATAACGCGTCCTCGTTCCGAGTGATTTTAAAGCGTTTTTTAGCTCCTGTTTTCACAAACTGCATACTTGCCCGAGTTCAGCTTTCTTCCTACTATCACAAAATATATGCAACTGAACTCTGGCATAATAATGCTCTCTCAAGCATCGGGACCCACCATAAGGCAGTGCATCACTGACAGACAACAGGGATCCCAGAGGGTCACGCGAGACTCTCTCCGTGATCGATTTCAACGGCGGTGTGTAAAAGCACACCACTACAGGAGCAAGAATGTGGAGGGCTCACAGAAAAACTGTTGTGGTGCAGTGAGGCACCATGTAAAAAAGCACCTTATGACAGGTAGCAGGTCTTCGCAAAGGAAAACTGAGAGGGAAGTTAAAATACTGTGATTATTTGGCTGCTGAGGGCTTCGCACAACTTGCAACGAGTAACTCAGATATGGTTCCAATCCAGACATTTGCATTTACTACAACTAGAGCTGTGAAACAGCTGAAGTGGTGCAGAAGTAAGTGTACAGTCAACCTTTATCATTTATACCAATTTGCATTATCCTGTATCAGGAAGCCACCTTAAAGGGGTTATATTTAAACTGGAGTGGAGACAGTCAAAATGGGAACTGACTCTTTATGGGCCACAAATCCTCTTAGTTTAAGAAGTTCTGTCATGTTATATTACATTTCACTGTAATGTCTGCAAATTTAAAATATCTTTATTCAAGTACCTGTATTGAATTTTCTTCAAGCCATTTTTTTTGACATGCCAGCCATAAAATTCTCCATAAAAAATAATCAGCAGCAAAGTTTTATGGTCTGTTTTCTATATTTTGTTACACACAAACTTGACTTAGAATAAAATAACAAATGCCTCAAAGAATGTAACCACTTTCTGACCCCAATAATATTAAAATTCCACTTATTAATCCTTTCATATACCCTTTTCATTTTAACAACATCTTCACCAAGGATTAGGATGACACTGCTGGCAAAGAAAAGCTTACAGCTTCTCCAGTGATTCATAACAGATGCAATTCTTGTTTGGATAACCTTTTTTTCTACATTCACACAACCTATCTGCTGCTTTCAAGCAAACTCCTACAATGTGCCATTATTTTGCACCACCTAGTCTTCTATTAGCAACAGGAAATTAAACAAACAAGACAGTTTCAGTAGTTTTCTTTTTCCTTTCTATTTTTGAACAGATAAAAGTGTATTGCATGCATGTTTTTAATGATGAATAATGTTGCTTTCCTGCCTGTCTTGACATGAAAGTAAACTGAACGGTCTCACACAAGCAGACTCAAATACAAACTTTACACTGCAATCAATACTGCAAGAGGAAATCCATTACTGCTCTCATTTGTGGCTATTACTTCTTTAGTTATCAGAAATGTTAAGAGTTAAAGACCCATAAAACTAAGCTGCTGTGTCAAACATATCTGTAGGTACTGTATAGAGGCAGTAAACAAGCGACAAGCGGCACACACACACACAGTCACCTGGGTGAGGGTTCTGGCCCCTAGCACAAAAACACCCACTACTGGGCAAGTCTGGGATTACGTAACAGTTTTTTTGGAAATCTTTGTTGGTCCAATAGGAGGTATCAAATCACCTATTTTGTGCATCTCAGCTAAAGAAGCAATGTTGTTGAGTGGCAAGAGAGAAGAGAAGATAGTGTAAAAAACTTCATTTGTACACACATTCCTTCAGATTTTTAATGCCTATGTGTCCCCAAATTTAGATTGTTATGTAAAGATGCATCCAGAAGTGGCCATTAAGATTTTAAAAATAAACAATTGTTGTTACAAATGTTCAGAATTCGTCTGAACTGAGTCACATATGCTGGTAACATGAATTGTGTTCTGCTTTTTTTTTTTTCCCTACAGAACTTTTTGCTCCCCGTTGCTGCCTCCCACCTGTTTCGGCAATGGGGAGACATAGCATTTTTCTGGTTTCTCCCTCCTATTCCCGGGGCCCCAGAACACAGTCGTGCATCTCCATGGAGAGGAGCACACACCCCCACCCGGCCTAACACCGAGTCTCCCACGGGGCTTGGCGCTACCACTAAACCTCCACCCAGTGGCTGCCAAGAGCCCGGGAGACCCCAGATCCCTCCCTGGGACAGGAGAGCTTAATCCAACTACATGCCCTCCCCCCGCAGCTGACAAACAGCAACCCAAACCCGGGTCACCGGCGTGGCGTGAGGTGTGCCATCCAGCGACTCAATCCTCAACACTACCAGGCCGGCTATCTTGTTTTAATTTTTATTGCCCCTGCTCCCCTGTGCCATATCCCAATGCTCAAGGCAACCTAAGCTGCACCCTACATCCAGCTGGAAGGGATAATGAGGGCATGCTCTCACAGCCAATGTCAACTGTGCTCTGTGGTCAGTCGGCTGAGGTGAGGTGAGAAAATACCATAGCCTCTGCTCTCCCTGCAGCTAAGCACCTCACTTCAGCAATACATCCCCACCCCCCAGTTGGTTCCAGTGTGTGATTTCGGAGATGTCACGCAAACCTCAGTCTCCTAGATGAAGTGCACCATGCTGCCACAGTACCACGGGGCTGGCCAAACTGTGCTACATTTCAATCTGTAAGTAATACATATAGAATAATCTATGGGCAACCACGCACAGTAAGGCTGTGTTCCAACTGAGGGCTTCTGACAGCATCATACACCTTGACAGCAAAGCTCTAGTCTAGAGGTCTGTGATGCCATCAGAAACACTAGTTTTTAATTTTTTATTTATTTAAACATTTGGTAACCGGGAAAGGGAGGCTCAATTCCAAGTGCGACCCGCAGGGTAAGGAGCAGTGGAAATACAGACAATAAATGTAGAGAATTAGTCAACAGAACAATAGCAGCTAATTACAATAAATATAATACAGCAGTGAGAGCAAATAAAACATGCCATGTGATGAATATCTAGAGGTGAACAACACAATAGTAAGTGCTCTACATAATGAATCTTTAATAAGTGCTAGGGAGGGTTGTAGGAAAATAAAGTTAGTAGAGGTAGTGGGTTTAGCTCAGTTGTGGCAGTGGTATAAGGGTGGAGGAAGGAGACATAGCTGTTGCTTGCAGCTAGAGTGAGAGGGTGAGTTTCTGAGAGCAGGGGTAAGTTTGTTCCACAAGTGGGGAAGCTGGTAGGTGAAAGCAGCTTTGTCCGCTGCGGAAGAGGGTCGGGGCAGGGTGAAGGATCTTTCATTTCTGTGCCTGAGTTCATAGGGGGGATGGGGAGTCTGAGGATAGACAGTCCTCAAGATAGGAGGGGAGCAAGTTAAAGCATTACTTAGATATAAGGTTGAGGGTGTGTATATAGCACCTGTGAGATAAGGGGCTTAGTCCGAGGAGGGAGTAAAGATCGCAGTGATAGGTGCATAGGGGGAGTTTGTAGCGAAGCAGCAAAATGAGTTTAGAAGGGTATCTAGTCTGGCAAGGGAGGTTACAGGGGCAGAGCTGCAAACCACATCCGCATAATCTAGTACGGGGAGAATAATTTTAGAGACAATTTCACGTCCCTGTTCCGGTATAACATGCCAAGTTTGGGGCACAGCTTGGAGGTGTTAGATTCAATGTGAGCTGAAAAAGACAGATGTGGGTCCAGCCAAATGCCCAGGTACTTGTATCTGGTGACTTGGTCAAGTGAAGAGCCGTTGAGAGAGATGCCGGTGGGGGTGGGGAACAGAGGTAGTGCCGCTAAGTTTCTGAGCAGAGCCGAAAACCATGGAAACAGTTTTGGTGGTGTTTAGTTTCAGTTAGTTTTTGGCTGAACCAGTGCTGAATGTTGTCGAAGTCACTTTGTAGGGTAGCTTGGACTTCAAGTAGGTTGGGACCAGAGGTAAAGAGGATGGTGTCATCTGCATACATGTGTATTGATGAGCTGGTGCAGGAGGAGGGAAGGTTGTTAATGAAGAGGGAGAAGAGGATGGGACTGAGAACAGAGCCTTGAGGGACACCCGCCAGGATGGGGGGGGATGTAGCATCAGCGATAAGATTCAAACCACCTTACAGTGATGGAGGCAAGTCCAGCTGCTTCAAGCTTCTGCAGGAGAAGAGGGTGGGATACAGTCAAATGCCTTAGCTAAATCAACAAATACTGCTGCTAGAAGGAAGCCTTGGTCTGAGGCATTTTGGATATGGTGGGTGACGTGCAGGAGGGAGGAAATTGTGGAATGGTGTTTTCCGTCCAGGCTGGTCTTTGCAGGGTTAAGTGAGCGTAAGGTTTTGCAAACCTTGCATTCAGTAAGAGGGGTGAACTTGAAGTAATTGCCAAGGGGAGGCGGTAGTGGGACTGGGAAAGGAGGGAGAAGCCATGTGGTACAGCACAGGAAGTGAAAAGCTGGTTGAGGATTTCAGAGGCGTGGGTCGGGTCAGTGATTGGTTGGCCATGAAGCCTGAAGGCAGGGGTGCAGGGCTGTGCTGGTGGCCAAGGAGTGTGTGCACACCTTTCCAGAACCGAGGGGGCTTAGCATGCGAGAGTTGCAACCTAAAGTAGTCTGCCTTTGCTTTTCTTATGGTCTTGGTGCAGACATTACAGAGGATGTTAAAAGCTTGCCTGCTCTGAAGGTTGGTGTTGGATTTAAAGTACGACCAAGCCTTGTCGCTTTCCTTGCACTTGGTGAGGATGGGTACGGTGATCCAGGGGTGGTGCCGCTTCTTGACCCTGGACTTTTTCAGAAGGCATGGACATCCCAGATATTTGTTAAGGTGTGTAGGAATCTAGAGAGGGCCATGTCAACATCAGGGGCTGAGTAGACAGGTTGCCAGTTTACTTGATATAGACTGGTTAGGAGGGCGATGTCCAATGTGTTTAGAGGGTGATGGTTGATGTACTTGGGGGAAGATTTGGGTAGTTGTGTTTTCCTGATACAGTAAGTAATTCAGTGGTCACTTAGTGCATTAGAGAGGACACCGAAGGAGGTTATTCTGTGAGGGGGGGAGGTAAGGATCCAGTCTAATGAAGAATGGTTTTAGGAGTGGGGGGTGTAGCAGGTGGGTTCATTGATCTACTGAGTGAGATTAAAGGACTTGATTTTGGAGGTGTGAGCTTTTGAGGAGGGAGCTAGGCAGTCCAAGTTGAAATCGCCTACAAGAACCAGTTCCCCTCTGGATGCTAGGTCGGGCAGGGTGGTAAGGGTGGTGATGAGGGAGTTGTGGTATAGGCGGGGAGAGGTGCAGAGCACACCTAGGAAAAGTGAGAGTGAGGCAGAAAGGGAGAGTTGAACCATAAGGAGTTCATGGGAGCTGAGGCGAGCTTCTTTGTGAGTAACTGTGCTCACGAGAGGCTGACTTGTGTAGATAACTACACCACCAGCTCTTTTACCATGGCCCTGCCTATGAAGAGTGTAGTTTGGGAGAGTGAGGGAGGAGACGAGGGTTTTAGCAGAGAGCCAGGTTTCTGTTAGGCATAGTATATCTGGAGCTTGCTCAGCTAGCGGCAAGTCAGTAGGTCAGTCTTGGGCTGGAGACTTCTGATGTTGATATGGGCAATTGACAGACCTTTGTGTGAGCCGAGAGGAGTGGGTACAGCTATGAGGCCAGGGCTGCATTCGATGTTCCCCGAAAGGAGGAGGGTGAGGAGAAGGAATGAATAGATTGCAGGGAGCCTATATCACCGAGTGCATAACTTAATTTTAGGAGCTGGTCTAGCAGCCCTGATTAGGGAAGCAAAGGTTAACATCTATCGTGGTAAGATGCTGGGAGAGATGTGGGGGGAGGGGAAAGGCAGACAGACAGACACACAACGCAGAGATGGGGGAGGAGGTAGCAAGTCTAGAGGGGAAAGTGCAGGGTATTATGAGGTAGACAGCTGTAGAGAGTGGGGCTAAGGTGAGTGCAGGAAGGGAAGGAGAGAGTGGGGAGGAAAATGAGGAGTAGAAGAGTGGAGAGGGTATGGGCATACATAGTTAGGTCTGGGAAGTAAGGTTATGGGTTGGGAGAGAGGGGTTACTGGGGCTTTATCCTGGAGATTTCAAGAGGGCTTGCACAGAATTGGGGTAGGGAGATCAAAATCACTGTTGTAACTGCCTTTGCTATTTTTTTTTTCTGAAAAAAACAAAACAACAGGGGAGCTAGGGAGAGAGATTCTCAAGTTTAGGGGGTGGGGTGTCTGGTGTCAGCCTCCACGCTTCTGTCCTGCAACAGGGCAGAAGGTATAATAGATGCAGAAGTTTAAGGGATAGTAGAGCTGCAGGAATAGCACTGTGGTAGGGCAGTCACCATTAGTGTAGAAGGCTGGGGGTTCAAAGCTGCCTTGAGTCAGGAGGAAAACAAGTAATGAAAGAAGGAAATAGGAGGATTAACACTAGGGGGCAGAGGAACAAAGTAGGGTAGTTGGAGCGATAGAGTAGCTAGGGAATTTGATAGCAATTAGTACTAACTAGTGACTCCTAGTGGCCAATGAGTATAACTTGCTAATGGGAATATGAGCACTTTAAAACTTAAGAGTTCGAGGGAGTGTGGCTAGCAGGCACTGAATGAAGAAGTTTCTTCACAGCTCATCCTCACAAACCTGTAAACAAAATTATAAACTAACTTTCAAATCTGTTTATGTAGCTGAAAAGCTAATTAAATAATATTTATACCAGTACCTGCACATTGTGACAGTTTGAGCAACAGGCATAATGGGAAACTCTAAAACGGAGCCACGGCTATAGAGGGACAATGAGGCCAACAAGCATTAGGGCCGAGGAAGTGGTACAGTCATGTTGCCAACTGAACACAGTGCACTTGAACTGACTATGTCTGACTGTTATGGGCAGTACAGGTGCTTGAAAAACGCATGGTGGCTCTGGAAAATAAAGTTGAAGTTTTCAGTTCCAGGCTCACAGTGTACTAAGTGCAGGCATCTTCAGCACTTGCAGAGGCCAAAGAATAATTGTACAGTGGGAAAGTCCCCACAGGTCTCTATGTGGGGTTTGCTGGGGTCCGAATGGTGACCAGTTTAAGAGCAGGCTCACTGATGGATACTGTGATGAGAGACAGAAAAATAATAATACAAAACAGTTAAAACTGAACCTAAAACATTATTTGGCACATTCGGGGTCAGCTCTTGCACGGGTAGTGAACAGCTGGGCACAAAGCGGTTTTTCTTTTAAATTAAAACGTTGTTCTGCAGATGGGCTGGAGGGCTGTGTGAGGGATCAGGCACAAGGTTTCTGCAAATGACAAACAGAGAACTGGTACAAGGGACACAGCTGCCACGAGATTCTATCATCTGAACTGCTGTTGTACTATATGAGTGATGTCATTACTGGAGATGAAGTTTTGGAGAAGTTTAGAAATTCGCTTTTACAAAATACTTCACGAAGTTCCCGCATCGCTACTCCACCACTCCACAGTAGGTTTTCCTGTCAAACTGGCACTTTTTCAGGCAACGTTATGACAAAGTGGCAACTCTGCCAGATAATTCAGGTCAATTTGCATAGAAAAGGGTCACTTTGTCTGGCTGACAAAACTGCAGAAAGTCAGCACTTCACAGTTTGCAAACGTTGCCAAGTTTGCAAATTAATTCACAAACCACAGCTCGACCACTTCGCCCATCTCTAGTGACCACTGTGGTGCTACAGATATTTTTTTAGATATGAGCTGTGTAACAACATTTTGGAGTAAACTTTCTACACACAGCAGAACTTAACCACATCCTGTTTCTGTAATACTTCCATCACTTTAGTTAGTACCAAAAGGATTACTTTACACTGAGGAGTTCTCAAGTATGAACCACTGTCTGTAGAGCACTCTTCGTCTCCACAGGTATAATGCACAAGCCTGATTTTGACCAACTTCTGTTTCATCAAAACTTGCTAGCCTGCCCTACAGGACTTGTATACTGCTACCCATGATGCTGTGCACTGGGTTTTGGGCTCTAGTGGATGTGTATGGGTTTAGAAAATAGACAAAGAAACCAAACAATCTGGACAGTTGTGCTCTCTGTGCATTCCTTTTATGGACCCTACCTTTCTTGTAAAACGCCTGGCCAGTAGGGACTGACCTGTGGGTTTGATTCCCACAACCTTCACCTGCATACTCTATGACACTGAGCAAAGTCACTTAACCTCCCCAGTGCTCCTGGGTTGCACCTAAAAACAGGCCTTGTGCCTAGTACGCCTTCCTGTACCAAAAAATTAAAAATAAAGAATATCTTGCTTTATTTAAATGCGATGCTTATTCATCTATTTGCCACAAGTAGTATTTGTTCCAAACAAGTGTGCATCTGGTAAAGAATACTGGGCATAATTACAAAAACTACGTCAAGTAAGACTTCGGGTTGCTACACAGTGTTACAAAACCAGGGAAATGTGGCATTAGGGTACACATTTATTTATTTATTTAGTTTTTGTTTACCAGGTAAGTGCACTAGCCATGGCAATGACTATTTTCAGGCACGACCCGGGAGAGTACAGTACATCAATGCATACAGAAACATTTCATTACAAGTACAACATGGTAGACAATAGCATATATTTCATTACAAGTACAGCATAATTGACAATAGCATACCAGGTAATAGATCGCCTCAGTTCCCTAGCTATGAAGCTCCTAGTACTTGCCCTTCCCTTCTCCTGTTCCTCACTCTTTCTCTCCCTCTGAAGTTCTCTCTCTCTCACTCCCCCCTCTCTCTCCCCCCCTCTTTCCCACTCTCTTTCCCTCTCTCACCTCCCTCCCTCCCCTCCTCTCTCATTCCTTCTTCCCTCTCCCTCACTCCCTGTCTCGTTCTCTTTCACGCTCCTCCCTCTCCCTTATTTTCCCTCCCTCTCACTCTCTCTCTCGTCCTATCTTCTCTGGCCTGATATATATATATATATATATATACATACATGCAAATAATTCTTATTGTGATGTCTTTGCTAACTGCATGTATTATGACATCTGTATTGTTATGATATATTTGATCTACTCATGTATTCCTGTGATTGTCTAACTGTGTCTGTATACTGTTGATGTCCAGGACCACCTTGAAAATGAACTTGCTCAATGGTGTCTACGCCTGGTCAAATAAAGTTAATTGATTGAATAGAGAAAAGTAAAAGGTGGCTACTAAAATATTTACAGCGTGAGAAAGTAATATGCAAAAAGTGGCTACCAGCAGGGTAGATGCAATAACAGTGTGATGGGAGGTAATAAACAGAAAATGTATACATGATACAGGTTACATAACATTTATTTTTGTTTTGTTTTGAGGAAAAGCAAGGTAGATTGTAAATGCTATAGTGTTTGTTTGGGGTTAGCAGTCAGAAAAAGAGTAAAGGAGATAGAAGAGAAAGCAGGAAGAGGATAACGGACGCGACAGACAGGTGTGGGGGAAGTGCTAATTATATAGTAGAGTAGAACAGCAGAAAGTAGGGAGAGACTAGGTAGGGAGGAGGTGAGACTTAAGGGGGTTTGAAACAGCGGCATATGCAGGAGAACTCAAGATGGGAACGCATTTTTTTCTTAAAAGTTGCATGTGATGGTGCTTGACGCACTGCTCGGGGGAGGGAGTTCCAGTACTGAGGGGCATGACAGGCGAAAGCACTTGCTCCTTTGGAGGTATGATGTCTAGGTATGCAGATGGGGGCACTTGTCAGTGGATCTCAGCTGACAGGAGGGTGTTCTGATTTGGAAATGGGCCGCAAGGGGTTTGGGTATTTGTGGCCGGACATATTGTATGACAGAGCCATAGGCATAAAGACATAGTTCAGACAGAGGAAGCCCTCCCAGCTCTGAATAAAGGAGACAGTGATGTTTCAGCTTATGTGAGGAGGATGCATAGCGACAAATGTTGTAAGTTACGTCCCACTTCCGAAGACTTATTTTGCATGCAGAGGTGTATGTAGCAGCACAATACGTAAGTGAGGGCAGGAGGATGCCACATGCTCAGCAAGCCTTGCCGTGGGATTAAGCACATAACTGGTATGGTATGCTATGCCAATTTTGGTGTTTACCTGCTTGCAGGTCAGTTGTATGTGCCGGTCATATTCCAGGACCTTTGTAATTGCATCATGTGGTGTTCTTAGAGTTTAAACCACTGCATTAGGCAGCAGGGGTAATCTAACATAGACTATCAAATCACAGATGTGGAGTTCCAGCCCCAGAAACACTGCAGTTATTTTTTTCTAAAAAGGTGCAATTACAGCATATCACCTGTAAAACAATTGCACTTCTTATACAAAATGAAATTAGAACATGAAATAAACTACACACTGTCTTGCCTATCTGTCTGTCTAGCTACCTACTGTTTTCACTGTTTTGAAGCCGCAGCAGAAAACAAAGTTATTAATAGAAGCCTCCCCTGTTCTGTAGCAGTGACGTTTAAACAGGCTTCGAAAGGGTGAAATACGGTGTAGCACACAATAGGAACACATTAACAAAAGAACCGCCCCCTGCTGATCCCATTTACTGATCTACAGAAAGAACACACAGCTCATAAAGCTGCACTGCACTTTAATTGTTTTAGCCTTTTTTAATTAAAGTTTTTACTTCCTGTGGTACTCACATATGGAACCGAAAAGCCAAGACCTGTATTGCTCAATAACATTTTTGTAATACCTCTTTTCTTTGTCAGATTTTTTTTTTTCTAGTGCTTTAAGAAAAACAAAATCTCAAATGTCTAGTAAAGGAGCTGACTTGTTGCCAATCAACACTCACTGGTTGGTGTGGGCCATGTGGTCAGGTTCTGTCTGAACTCCTTCTGAGCTCATAAACTGGTATCATATGTGTCGGTCTGAATACGAGTGCTTCATGAAGCAGTAAGTAATGTAAATAATGGAGAGAGAGCACAGTGTGATCAGGCAGTATGGAGGCTGTGAGTGCTGGTATGCTTATGGAAATGAGAGCAAGCAGGAGGGAGAGTGCATGGCATGCAGGCTGCAGAAAAATGAGACAGAAATCATCAGACAGGATACCAGGATGCAGCTTGTTAAGTGAAGCCCCCCAAGTTTAGAAGCCATGGATGAAATTACAAAATGCAACAGAATCTCCAAGTTCTAAATAGTTAAATACATAGAAACACAGAAGTTGACGGCAGATAAGGACCGCAAGGCCCATCCAGTCTGCCCATTTCTTTTTTTGCCTTATGAATGTGCCATCGGCCTCTGCTCTACCAATGGCCTATCTATTCATACTCCTCTGTATTCCTCCCTTATGCCTATCCCATGCCTGTTTGAAGCCCTGTACTGTATTCATATCCGCCACTTCCTGAGGTAGGCCATTCCATACATCCACCACCCTTTCTGTGAAAAAGAACTTCCTCACATTACCCCTTAATCGGCCTCCCTCTAATCTCATGCTGTGTCCTCTTGTCCTGCTATTTTTCTTATATTGAAACACGTTAGACTCTTTCACCTTGTTAATGCCCTTAAGGTGTTTGAATGTTTCGATCATATCACCTCTCTCCCTCCTTTGCTCTAGGGTATACATATTGAGCCTCGTTAATCTGTCCTGCACCATTTTGGTTGCCTTCTCTGGACTGCCTCAATTTGTAAATGCCCTTGGGAAGGTGTGGCCTCCAGTACTGCACGCAGTACTCCAGATGGAGCCCAGCCAGTGCCTTGTAAAGAGGGATTATTACCTCCCTCATACGACTTGTGATACACCTGCTAATACACCTCAACATCCCACTGTCCTTACCTACTGCTTTAGTGGTCTGCTTGGATGATTTCAGGTCATCAGTGATGATGACGCCCAACTCTCTTTCTTCCCTTGTGACTGCCAGCAACTCCCCTCCCAGCCTATAGGTGGCTTCAGGGATTCTCTTCCCTATGTGCAGGATCATGCACTTCTTTGCGTTAAACTCCGGTTGCCACTCTTCCAATCATTTTGCTAGTTTATCCAGATCTCTTCTCATTCTGCCCATCCCATCTGGATCACCTACTCTGTTGCAGATCTTGGTGTCATCTGCACACTGGCAAACCTTACCCTCCAGTCCATCTGCAATGTCACTGATGAAGATACTGAAGAGGACTGACCCCAGCAGTATCCATACAGTATCTGTCTATCATAGATGGATGGGACGTCCCCATAGGATTGGTTAGCTGTTATTTTCTGGTATACCATGGCAATTAAAACTATATACCATAGCAGTTACAGCCGTACCACACCAATTAAGCAAGAAATAAGACACAACCGTGTTTTGGTTCTTATGGATTAACATATACCCTGGGGTGTTGTGAGGCAAGAGGCATGTGAACTGAGTGCTTTCAACCCCAGGGCACGCAGTGAGAATCAACACCCTGAGTGTTTCATTGCATTTTTATAATGGCCTGAATGTTGCATGTATGTATGTATGCAGCCTGTATACACAGCAGATTTTGTGTGAGTTTAATGGAACAGGGAAGAAAAAATTCCTCACTGTAATAATGTAGTTTCTTCCAAAGAGATCCCTCATTATGGTTAGCAAGTGCTATCATTCCCCTGGAAGAAGCAGTCCTGGAGCTTTTAAAATTGTCTGCAGATTGTGGAATTTAAAATGAAATTCAAACTCTGCTGTGTGGCCATGCTCACTCCTACACTCTAATGTCAGATTTATTTCTAAAGCTCAGGTGAGCTGTGACCACTAAAACTAGCTAAATGGCTATGAAAAATGATAACATTTTATTTAAAAAAATATAAGAACTGGTTTAAACAAGACAGAACAAATAAATTTGTTATGAAAACTTAAAGTCACTTAACATAGAAACATAGAATTTGATGGCAGATAAGGACCGCTTGGCCCACCTAGTCTGCCCATTTCCCTACCTAACGGATAAGCTGCAGATCCTAGTTAACCAACAGCCTACTTCCTCCTACCCCCACTAGAATTGCCTTATATCTGTCCCATTCATTCTTGAATTCCCCCACTGTTTTTGACTCTACAACCACCTCAGGAAGGCTGTTCCATGTATCCACAACCCTCTCTGTGAAGAAATACTTCCCCACATTACCTCTGAGCCGTCCCCTCTATCTTCAAATTGTGCCCCCTTGTTGTTGCACATCTCTTTTTCTGAAAGATGCTACCCTCTTGGACTTTGTTGATTCCCTTGAGGTATTTGAAAGTTTCTTTCATGTCCCCCCTCTTCCCTTGAGGCAATACATCTTTAGTTCCTTTAGTCTTTCTTCATATGTCTTCTGATGCAGACCCTGCATCACTTTGGTTGCCCTCCTCTGGACAGCCTCCAGCCTGTCTATGTCTTTGTGGAGATGGGGTCTCCAGAACTGTACACAGTACTCCAGATGTGGTCTTACCAACTGTCTGTACAGAGGGTCAACAACTTCCTGTTTTCTACTGGTGATGCCTGTCCCTATTCATCCTAGTATCCCCCCAGCCCTCCTTACTACCTTCTCACATTGCTGGCCCACCTTTAGGTCATCTGATATGACTACCCCCAGGTCCCTTTCCATTTTTGTTGTTGTCAGTATCTCACCCCCCCCCCCTAATTGTGTACTCTTCCCTGGGTTATTGTTTCCCAGGTGCATTACTTTGCACTTCTTTGCATTGAATCTAAGCTGCCATACATTTGACCATTCCTCCAACCTTGCCAAGTCCCTTTTCATCCTTTCCACCCCACCTTGTGTATCAACCCTGTTGCAGATCTTTGTGTCATCTGCAAAGAGACATACTTTCCCTTCCAGTCCCTCTGCAATGTCACTTATAAAGACATTAAAAAGGACTGGCCCCAGTACTGAACCCTGCGGTACCCCACTAATAACCCTCCTTTCTTCATTGTGGACTCCATTTACTATTACCCGCTGTGTCCTGTTGTCCAACCAGTGTTTTACCCAGGCTACCACCCTAGGACCCACTCACAGGCTGGCTAATTTGTTTATTAATCTTTTGTGCGGGACTGTGTCAAATGCCTTGCTAAAGTCTAGGTAGGCCATGTCCACAGCCCCTCTCTGGTCTATACTGCTTTGGTCACCCAGTCAAAGAAATCGATTAGATTCGTCTGACATGACCTTCCTACTGTGAATCCATGCTGGATTGGACTTAGACCAATTAGCAACAATTGTAAAGGCACTGTAATGAGTAATACTCAAATAAAAAAAAAATTATCTGAACCTTTCTCCAAGTTCTGAAAGGGGAGGCAGGAATTAGGAATTGTTAAACTTGGAGAGGGATCCCTTTTAAAGAAACAACATTACTATGTTTTTTTTTCTTCAGGACCCAGGAACCCCTCACTTAAGTTTAACAAGTGCAGACTCTACAGCAATCTGGGAGGCTGGGTACAGACAGGGGTTTAGTTAACTCCATTTTTGGAGTATTTGACTTCCAAAAATAAGGCAAAAACTTCCAAAATAAAGGGGGAGGAAGTCATTGACTTCCAGATGTAAAACAAAAATTTGATGACTTCCAAAATTATAAGGATGGATATCAGAAATTACAGATTTTTCGGAAAGAAATTGTATTTGATCACTAGTATACTGAATTAACATCCATAAACTGGTCCTTCCAAGAATACTGACTTCCACAAGTGGGATCCTGGAAGTATTTTGACTTCCCAAAAATGAGAACGACTTCCAGAATTTGACTAATGGAAGTTTTAGACTTCCATTAAAAATGAATTAACTGAACCCCTGGGTATAGAACCTTTCTGCAAGATGGCAGTGCCAAAACTGGTATCCCTTCTGGACTGTATATCCAGACAGCAGCGCTTTGTGAAGGTGTGTACTGTTTTCCAGGGATCTGCTTTACAAATCTCTTGCAGGGGGATACCCCTTGACGCTGCCACCTAGGCAGATGTGCCTCTTGTACAGTGTGCCGTGAGCCCTCTTGGTGGCACTTTTCCAGCTTTGTCATAACAGAACTGTATGTAGGAGGCTGTCCAGCAAGAAATGGATTTCTTGGATGCTGGTTTGCCTTTCCCTACTTCACCACAGATAAACAGCTGATTACTAGTGGACCTTACGTCCTTTGTGCGGTCCAAGTAGTAACTCGGTGCACTTTACACATCCAGACTGAAGCTTTTACTCACCTGAACTGGATTTTCCTCTGAAGAAAACTGGAAGGGCAACTGATTTATGCAGATGAAATTCAGACACCACTTCGTTAAGGAATTTTCTGTTTGTCCTTAGGACAACCTTGTCCTTATAGAAGATTATGTAGTTAGGATCTGTGCAGAGGACTTGTAGCTTGCTCATCCTTCTGGCAGAGTTATTACCACTAGGAAAACTGTTCTCCAGGTAACATACTTCAGTGCAGAAGTGGCCATAGGCTCAAAAGGGGCCTCCATCAGATGGGCAAAGCACACATTCATATCCCAAAGAGGGACAGCGTCCCACTGGAATGAAAAACGTTTTGATAATGAGTTGCGAGGTCACTGACCTGTCTTTGCCAGGTGATATGTAAGCTGATACTTGTAAATGAACCTTCAGGGTTGAGGGCCTTAGATTCAAAGACTGGAGATGGACTAGGTAGTCCAAGACTGCAGACAGACCTGCCCAGAGGGGGTTGATCTGTCTAGAACAACACCAGAAGGAAAATATTTTCTGTTTGGAAGCATACGTTTTCCTTGTTGCCAGTTTCTTAGAAACCTTCAGCACTTCCATTACTTCTTCAGAAAGATTTAGCTCAGAAAACTCTAGTTTTTCAAGAACCAAGCTCTGAAACATACAGTTCTCTGATCTGGGAATGTTATCTTGCCCTGGGACAGTCAGAGGCAGGTTAGCAGGCTGTCTGATGGAGAGGGACAGGAACATGTGATACCAGGTCTGCCTGGCCCAATCTGGAGCAATACGAATCACTGTTATGGACTCCCTTCTAAGTTTTTATCAGAACTCGTGGAAATGGAGGGAAGGCACAGAGAAACTTCTCTGACCAGATAAGGACTACAGCATCCTCTGGGACGGAGCCCACAGTGGAGTGTCTACAACAAAAGAGTGGTTAGCTGGTTGTTCTCCTAGGAGGCAAATAAATACAGGTTACTCACCTGTAATAGGAGTTCTAGGAGCGGTATATGTTGTTCATCTACATTTATTGGCAGGTTCCTTGCCGCTTTAAATCTTGCCGGAAGGTCTTCAGGCTGGCTCCTCCCACCCACCCAGGTGGTAAAACTCTCGGCTCCGCCCCATGACTTCAAATCTAGCCCGCTGGAAGCCAGGTTGCACGTCGAAGCCGGGGAGGTCGGGTGAGTTGTGTGGATGAACAACATATACCACTCCTAGAACTCCTGTTACAGGTGAGTAACATGTATTTCTAGGGATGTGGATATGTTGTTCAATCCACACTTATTGGCAGACTCCTAGCAGTTCTCTGGGAGGAGGGAGGAGGGAGGCAAGGCGCGCACCCCCTACTTAGGGAATAAGGACTTGAGAACCGAGGTCCCAAAACCAGCATCCCAGCATGACTGTAGGTCAGTGTGGTAATGGGTAATGAAGGTGTGTGCTGACTTCCAGGTAGCAGCCCTGCAGATTTCTTGGATAGGGATGTTCCTAGAAGCAGCGGTATGGCGGGTAGAATGAGCTCTTATCCCTTTGGGAGGCTCCATGCCCACCAACCTATAGCAGAGATTTATGCAGGAGGTGACCCACCTGCCTATCGTCCGCTTGGCTACAGGTCTGCCAGGTGCGGCTTAAGCGTAGGTGACAAACAGCTGGTGAACCTCTCCCCGAACTTCAGCCGTCCGCTCCTTATAATAAGAGAGCGCTCTTCTAGGGCCCAGAGTATGGAGCCTATATTCAGCCTCCGAGGTGTGACTGGGGTAGAACACCGGCAAAGTCAACACCTGGTTAAGGTGAAACTCCGACATCACCTTCGGAAGGAATTTCGGATGGGGGCGCAGGACAACCTTGTCCCTGTGGAAGACCAGATAAGGAGACTCGATGGAAAGCACCTGGAGCGCTCCCATCCTTCTGGCTGATGTGATAGCTACCAAGAAGGTGGTCTTCCATGACAGGTGAGAGATGTCACTCCTGTGCATCGGTTCGAATGGCTTGCCCATGAGCTTAGCCAATACCAGCGGTAGATCCCATGGAGGTGGAGGGTCTCGCATTGGAGGGGATATGTGATCAAAGCCTTTGAAAAAGCGCCCGACCACCTTCTCCTGCACCACCGACTGCTTACCGGCCCGCGCCCGGTAAGCAGAGATGGCTGCCAGGTGCACCTTAAGGGTCGTCGACCAAAGCCCTAGCTGAGAAAGGGACCACAGGTAGTCCAGAATGCTAGCCAAGGAACAGGAGAAGGGTCCAACCCCTTGGCCTGACACCAAATGGAGAATCTCTTCCATTTGAAGGCATAGCATTTTCTGGTCGACTCCTTACAGGATGCCTCAACGATGTTGAGGACCTTGTCAGAAAGACCCAAGGCCTGGAACTCTAGCCGCTCTCAGGAACCAGGCCATCAGGTGGAGGGAGTGAAGTTCCGGATGGAGTACCTTCCCCTTGTTGACTGAGATCGGGTCCAGGTGGGCTGAAAGCCGCCTCAGGAGCCTGGAGCTGAGGCTGAGGAGATCTAGATACCAGAACTGGTGGGACCAGTCTGGGGCTATCAGAATCACCTGCGTCTGGTCCCTCTTCACCTTGAGAAGCACCTTGTGGATCAAGGGGAATGGAGGGAAGGTGTAGAAGAGGCCCGGGGTCCACGGCCTCGAGGAGGCATCCCCCTGCAGCAAGCCCTGCTGAGGGGGGGCGGGCGTGAAACAGCCTCAGTTTAGCATTCTCCCTTGAGGTGAACAGGTCCACCTGAGGGGTGCCTCAGTGGGAGAACAGATTTTGTACTACCTCCGGCAGGAGAGACCACTCGTGAGATGCAGCGCCTATCCGGCTGAGGGCATCGGCCAGACTGTTGGAGGCTCCTGCCACATGGATGGCTAGGAGATCCGCCTCCAGGCTGATCACAAGAGACCAAGTGCGGACAGCCTCCTTGCACAGGAGCAAGGAGTACGTCCCATCCTGTTGGTTAAGGTAGTACATGGTCGTGGTGTTATCCTTCTGGACCTGGACCACTTGACCCTGTACAAATGGAACGAAGGCGGTGAGGGCTAGTTGGACTGCTTGAAGCTCCAGCAGGTTGATGTGGCATCGAGACTCCTGAGGGGACCAGAGGCCGTGGGCTCTGAGCTCCCCCAGATGGGCACCCCAACCCATCAGAGAGGCTTCGGTCGTCAGAGTGACCGTCAGCTCGGGGCGGACAAACGGGACACCCTCCTGCACAAGCCACCACTGGAGGCCATTCCACAGCTCCTGGGTCACTGTCATTGGCTGGTCCAAAGGACCGGAGCGCTGTGACCACTGGCGGGCAAGCCACCATTGCAGGGGACGCATATGCCAGCGGGCCCAATGGAACATGCTAGTGCAGGCCGCCATGAGGCCCAGAAGGCACAGGAAGTCCCAGGCAGGGTGCAATTGCCCAACCAGAAATGATTGGGCAAAGGAGGAAAGGACCTCGGCCCTGTCTGCCGGGAGCCGTGCTCTGACTCGAAGAGAGTCGAGCTCTGCCCCAATGAACTGAATCACCTGCGATGGCATGAGTTCTGACTTGGCCTCATTGATGAGGAGGCCAATCTGAGAGCAGACCTGGAGGGCCAGATCCCTGGACTGCTCCACCTCCAAGCTGGAGGGGGCTGCAATCAGTCAGTCATCCAGGTAAAGGTACATCCAGATCCCTCAGCACCGCAGGAATGCTGTCACCACTGCCATGCATTTGGTGAAGACCCTGGGAGCTGGAGAGAGGCTGAAGGGCATGGCCCAGAACTCGTAAAGGGATCCCTCTGCTCTGAAGCGGAGGAATCGCTGGTGAGACGGATGGATTGGGACGTAAAAGAACACATCCTGAAGGTCCAGAGAACAGAACCATATGCCTCGTTCCAAGGATGGAATGATCTGAGCCAGAGTGACCATCCTGAAGGTGCAGGACCTTAGGAACTTGTTCAGGTCGTGTAGGTCGAGAATGGGGCACCAGCCCCCCCATCCGTCTTGGGACCAGGAAGTATCGGGACACAAACCCTGGGTCTGGAGGAGGGTCCGCCACCTCCCTGATCACCTCCTTCTAGAGAAGCAAGGCAATGTCGGCTTGATGAGCCGACAGAGAGGCTGCGGAACCCATAGCCCCCCGTGGTGCAACGGCTTGATAGGAAGGGAACTGCTCGAATTCCAGAGGCAGACCCCTGCCTACCACTTCCAACACCCAGTGGTCCGTGGTGATAGCAAACCAGGCGGAAAGAAGTGGCGGAGCCGTCCCCCCGTGGGGGGAACCTGGGGAGGAGTGACAAGGTTGGGGGCGACATCCCTCAACCCATCACTGGGCAGGCTTGGAGGAAGGGCCGGCCAAGGAGCCGCCTGAGCCTTCCCCTCCAGGCTTCCTGCTGGAGGAAGCAGCAGGCTTGGCTTTGGGGTGCCAAGCATGAACCTACTGGCCCTGATGCTGGTGTTGCTGGGCCGGACGTGCCGCAGGGGCTGAAGGACAAAAGGGCTTACACTGCTGCTGGTGGCCTTTATCCTTCTGGGCAGATGTGACCGAGTCCAGGGTGGCGCTGGACTTCTCAATCTGTTGGAGATGACCCTCCACCCCGGGCCCGAACAAGTCAGTACCCAGGAAGGGGATGTCTGCCAGCTTGTGCTGGGTATCAGCCGTAAAGGTGGAGATCCGCAGCCAAGCTCTGCAGCGCATGGCCACTGCGGCCGCTACTGACTGGGCACATGAATCAGCAATGTCCAACGAAGTTTGGAGCTGCTGTTTAGCTACCGCCCTTCCCTGATCCCGCACCTGCTTGACCATCGTCTGAAGTTCAGCCGGGAGATGAGGAATCACCTCATCCAGGGAGCCCAAAAGGGCGTGTGAAAAGTGTGCCATCAGAACGGCAGAGCTAGCCTGACAAAGGCCCAGGGAGGAAGCAGCATATACCTTCCACCCTGTGTAGTCCAATTTCTTGGACTCCTTATCGGGTGGTTTGTCCACATCCCGACCATTCCTGGAACGACGGAAAATGCTATTGGTCACTAATGCCTCCACAGAGGGGTTCTCTGAGAAACCGGAGAGTGAACCGGTAGGGACCGCATACTTTCGAGCCATCCTTGCTGAAGGCACGGGACAAGATGCTGGCTGCTGCCACAGCTCCAGGGCTGGGCCAACAATGGCTTCGGCCACTGGAAAGGCCTCCGTAGGGGAATCCCCTCGGTCCAGTATATCTGTGAGGGGATACTTGGCCAGTTTTGAAACGGGTTCAAGCTTCATCCCAGTGGACTCTGAGATGAGTCAAAGCATTCCCAAGAATGAGGATGGGCTCTCGTCCACTGACTGACCCCCTGCAGACTCCAGGTCAAGCGGCCGAGAACAAGGAGTCATCGTTGTCAAGACTCCGAGGTCTGCGGACAACTGCCGGCGCTGAGCCCGCGCGCTCCAAGTGTCGAGGGTCGATCGGGTGAGGGTGACCGACAACCTATGGGGCAAGCCCTGACCCGACCAAGAATCCTTGGTCAGGGCCCCAGTCTTCAGTTGTGGAGGCGGAGGTTCCACCACAATGGGTGGAGCAGCCGGTTTTGGCTGAACAACCAGTGCCGGTTTCGGCTCCTCAACCAGTACGAGGGGTTGTTTCGGCCACTCAAGTGACAGCCACTTAATGGCCGGAGAAGGCGACGGAGTCTGCTTATTCCCAGACAATAAGAGCTGCTGCCACATTAAATCCTCATAGTGCCAACGCAACTTGCGCCGGAGCCTATCCTCCGAAGAGGACGATGAGGATGAGCAACAACGCTGCTTTCCATGGTGCCGAGACCGAGACTGCCAATGTCGGTGGGACCAGCTGGACCTGGAAGAGGTCCGAGACAGAGACCTCTGGGGATTCTGAGGGTGGGTCAGAGAGGGGACAGGGGAAAGCCGCTCCTCCCTCAGTACAGGGACCTTAACCGGGGACTCCGACACAGGAGGCACAGGCAAGTCCTCGGTTTCCACCAAGGGAACCGGTGAAGTAGGGTTGTCGGCATCACCAGTCGACAAACCGTCCGATGGGTCGAGAAAAATGTCGACTGCATCGACAGGTATCTCGGCTGGCTGACCTGACAGGGACACCGTGAAGCCAGCAGCCTTAGCCGCAACCTCGACTGAAGTCGAAAGTCGACTATCCGGTGAAGGGGATATCTCCCACTCCCACGAACGTCGACGGTGGGACTTACCTTTTGAGTCCTTCTTCTTGGACCGACTGGAATGTCCCGATGGTCCTTCTCCCTTGGTGGAGAGGGATTGATAAAGTTCCTTAAAAGAAGCTGTATATGAGGAGCCCAAGGAGAGCGGGATAAATGCCACGACTGAGGAGGAAGAAGATGCAGCCTGGGCCGCCTCTTCCTTGAGGGCGATCATCTGCTCCAACTGTTCCACAGAGCCCGCCACAGCAGACACCACCCAATGGGCCTCCTTCGACTTGACCAGCGGATAACATTTTTCAGGGCGCCCCAGAAGAAGTCGAGCAGCGCGGTCCTCCAAGACCGAAGCTGAAAAGGATTTGCACCAGTCGCAAGCCGGCGAATTGTGGCCAAGCCCCAGGCAGTAGACACACGTGGAGTGTGGATCGGTCCAAAATATCTTCTGCCCGCAGGGGCACCGACAAAAGCCGGGAGTCAATTTGTCCATCGCAGCCGTGAGGGAAAAAGAAGACCGATGTCTTGTAAATTTCAGAATTAGTTTTGGGTTAACCAAAGAATGTGGATCCAGACTTAAAACGCAGAGCGCTAAGGGAGGAACCTGAGCTTCCAAGCGGTAAGGAAGATCTGGCATCATGGGGTGGAGCTGAGAGTTTTACCACCCGGGTGGGTGGGAGGAGACAGCTTTAAGACCTTCCGGCAAGATTTAAAGTGGCAAGGAACCTGCCAATAAGTGTGGATTGAACAACATATCCACGTCCCTAGAAGTCTATTTTTGCTGTACCCACAGTCTGAACACTGATGCCAGCAACTGCTGATTCAGGGTCCATTCAAGATTGCCCTCACTGATCTTGCTCAAGGTGTCTTTCCCTGGCAGGTATGCTGCACATAACTGAATTTCTAGGGAGTAGGCTAGGTTCCACAACTTCATGGCTTCTGTGCACAATAGTTAAGATTCTATTCCTCTTTGCTTGCTTATGTAATACATTTTTGTGGTGTTGTCTGTTCTGATTTGAAGAGACTGTACCTAAATATGGGAGGAGAGAAAGCCTGTAATTCCAGGTAAGCTGCCTAAGTTCCAGGAGATTTATTTGCTCTAAAGTTTCCTGTGTGCTCCAGGTGTCACTCACAATAAGGTCCTCTAGGTGGCACCCCATCTTAGGAGGGAGGTGTCTGTTGTGAGTATGACTATAGGGGATTGCTGGAGGAAAGGAATTCCCTCTCTGAGGTTTTCATCCTTTTTTTCCATGATTCCAATGCCCTTAACACAGTTCCTGTAACAGGCATCAGCAGGGACAAAGGATCCTACCTCTGGGATCAGTGGTCCCCTAGGTGATACTGCATACCTCTCAACTGTCCCTGATTTTGCCTCAGAAATGTCTTCTGTCCCTCCTAAATTTAGCATTTCTGTTACTGAACAGCAGGGATTTGAATCACAAAATAATTCCAGCCATTGATGTTACAGTCTAGTTCTCATTAAGGAAATGCTATTCACATTAAGAACCATGTTGTACACAGCTTCTGGAACTAATATTACTATTTTTTCAGATGTGTCCCTGATTTTGGTCATTTGTCCCCGATTATTTTAAGCCTTGTCCCTGATGAAGGAGGTTGCGAGGTATGTGATACTAAGTGACCCTCATTTGGAACTTGGCCCCTGGCATCACTGTACTGGCTGAGGACATGTGACCCAGTAACTGTAGAAAGTCCCTTGTAGGCCTTGACTGGCATGCCATAAAAGATTCAGCAGTTGAAATCAGATTTGCTACCCTTGCTTGAGGAAGGAATGCCCACCCCTGCTGGGTATTTAGCTCTGTACTAATACAATACTTTAACTCAAACTGGTTTCGTTTGTGACTTTTGAAGGCTTAGGAGGAACCCTAGGTCCTCCGATGTGTCCTGTGCCAGCAGTATGGTGGATTCTGCTTCCTGCTTTGTTTTTCCTGAGATCAGCCAACCACCAAAGTAGGGAAAAACCACCACACCGTTCCTTCTCAAAAGTGGTGCCACAACAGCTAGGCATTTTGTGAATACTCTTGGAGCTGAGGTGAAGAAGCTGAAGGGAATTGCTGTGAACTGGTAGTGGCAGTTCCCCAACTTGAGTATTTTCTGTGACTAGGCCTGATGGATATGTGAAAAGTAGAAACACAGAATTTGCCAGTAGATAACGACAGCTTGGCCCACCTAGTCTGCCCATTTTATCCTGCCTACAGTATTACCACAGATCCTACTTGATCTCCAGACCATTCAACACCCTCCCCTTTCTCTTCCCTAAGACTCCCTTATGCCTATCCCATGCATTCTTGAACCACACCACTGTTTTCACCCCCCCACCACCACCTCTGCTGGAAAACTGTTCCAGGTATCCACCACTCTTTCTGTGAAGAAGTACTTCCTCACATCTTTCCCGAATCTACCCCCGACCAGTTTCTTATCTTGCCCCCTTGTCCTTGAGCACAATTTTTTCCTGAAAAATACTTCCCTCCTGTACCTTATTTACCCCTGTGAGATATTTAAAGGTCTCTATCATGTCCCCCCTCTCCCTCCTCTGTTCCAGGGTGTACATACTGAGGTCCTTTAGTCTCTCCTCAGAGGGCATCTCATGCAGACCCTGCACCATTTTAGTTGCTCTCCTCTGGATCGCTTCCACTCTATGTCCTTCTGGAGATGTGGTTTCCAGAACTGGACACAGTACTCTAGGTAGGGTCTTACTAGCAATCTACACAGAGACAATACCACCTCCCACGTTCTGTTGGTGATACCCCTCCCTATGCATCCCATTATTCCACTAGCTCTCCGAACAGCCTTTTCACAATGCCTGGCCACCTTTAGATCATACAATGTAATTATGCCCTGCTTGGTGGTCATCAGTACCACTCCTCCCATTCTGTACTCTGCCTCTGGGTTTCTGTGCCCCAAAGAGTCTTTCAGATCTGGTGGTCCTAGCCAGTCTCCTATTGGCAGATATGGAATCAATGATCCCATGGATACCATCTTGAACTTTTCTTTATTTAAATGTTTGTTCAGACATTTCAGGTCTAAAATGGGTCACCACTCTCCATGTTTCTTGTGGCTCAGGAAGTATCTGGAATAAAATCCCTTGCCCCATTGTGAGGCAGGCAATTTTTCCACTACATTTGCTTGCAACAATTTTTGTCACCTCCAACTCCAACAGAATGTTTTTTTCTGCTGGAGTGTGAGGCAGGAAAACCTTTCAGTTTTGTAGTTTTTGGAATTTCCTAAACTGCAGAGACAGACCCTGGGCTCACTATTTCCTAGACCCACTTATCTGTGGTGATTTTGTTGTCCATTCCTGGAAGCAGTAAGCCAGTCTTCGCTCCACTTGCAATGAATAGAAGACCTGGGCAGGCTTGTCAGGGGTTTTGCTTTGTCTGAGATATGGGGAATGGTGCATGAAGAAGCTGGCTGCCTTCTACCCTTTGGCCTTATCACAGGTGGCAGTCTGGACTACTCCCTCATGATCAGGGTGTGATTACAGGTACTCAGTGCCCTGTTTGTGCACATGCTATTTTTTTCTCAGTGTTCTTGTCTATGCCAGCAGCTGAGGTAGGTGGTGACAAAATCCTGAATGTGGATTTTCCTAAGGAAAAAAATGGATGGGTACCATCAACCCCCTTGTGGGTGCTAAGCCCATCATATCTATACATTCTACCTCAACTTCATCTTCCTCAGTCTGTTGGGAGGAGATGTTGAGGGCATTTACTATATGCCTTGCAAAGGTAGAATGGGAAGTGTAATCCTCTGAAGGCCTAGGAGAAGAGCCAAATTCTTGCGGAGCTGGGGGGGGGGGGGTAGGCATCTTCATGAAATTCCCCACAGCCTGGAATACCTGGAGGAATTGCCACGATTTTGTCAAGTTCTCTACTGAGGGCATTTTATTTTTGTCTACTGGCAGCTCCTTTCCTTCTTCAGAAAGGGGGACAGTGACACATTTTTCCTTGGCATGCACCAGTTGGTCTGCTCAGAGGCTCTTATAATTTTACTATGTTCAGGTTCCACATTTTGGACACCCTCAGTTCTGAACCATCTTTAGAAGCTTTCTCTCTCTTTTTTGTCCCCTTTGACAGGGACTGCTGCTTATTCTGAGGGACTGGACCCTCCTCTGAGCCTTTTGGCTATGTGGAAGCAGACTGAGAAGCTGTAACATCTTCTAATATTTTAGCCATTTTCTTTTGCATTTTAAGGCAAAACTTCATCTAGAGACAACAACTGGCAACACTGTGGTCTAGTCCCAAGCACTTTAAACACAGCTCCTGACAATCTACCTTTACCAGGAACTGAAAACAAACGATACCATTTTTAAAGCCTGTGGGTCCTGTCTTCTTTTTGGGTCTGTCAGTAATGTCAAACACTGACGACCCCGAGGAGATGTTTCTGGTTCCCAGTGGAATCAACAAAAATATTTAATAAGTCCAGATATGTTAAAAAGGACATAAAAGTGAAAAAAGCTGGTCTAGTCCTGAAAAAAATTTAAAACCGCAAGTAAAAACTACCTCAAAGCAGGTTTCTTATATAGAAATACCAAAAATATCATCTTGGTTCCTAAAAATGAGGAACCCAGAATAATTTTGAGTAAAACTGCAAATCCATTTAAGATAAACATATTTTATTCACTTTTACACTTTTAAAAGCTCTGAATAGCAGTTCCCTTAAAATGGGAACCATGCCGAGAAAGCCTTCTCCGGTTCCATGGATTCATGGTATAACCACAGTCAGGCACTCTAAGATATGGGTAATTGGGGATTACCCACTTCTTGCGTGGTCAGACCACTTGGCTGCACCTCGTGACACATCACATAAGACATGGGTAAATTCCCTAATAACCCACACCCTGTCATGCCTTACTGCTTAAATATATTGATGTCTCTGAACATTCCATTTTACAGTACCATATATATGCAATGGTAATATGATTTGCTGATGTCATAAAGATGGTATTATGAGTTTTTAATGTCACTGATTTTCTATGGGGGGAAACTGACCAGCCATATATTACAGCTGGAGGGACAGACAAACAGATGATATCTTATGACTGCAATTAAGAATGGCCACAGATGACTTAGTCTCCCTCACCTGTTAATAAATATATCAAAAAGACAACCATATCACACCATCCACAGAGGGACAGACAGCAAAAATCTGCCCTAATTACTGGACTACTCTACTTGTCTATTTAGCACTAAGGAGACTAGCAAATGTGATCCCAGCCACCAGTTCAGAATTGGGTGGTTGTTACTGGAACCTTCACTTAGCCAGATCATGAACAAGTCATGATAAACAACACTCTTAATATGTGCCTAATAGATCAGATACGTTTAAAGTAATTTTATTAAGCAATCATCAGATGCCTGGATAGCATGTTATGTATGAGATCACTCTCTAATTGTCTTTCAGTGCTGCAACAGATACCACAGCTGTTTTATCATAACACTGCTGAATTGCTCTTTTCCAATTCTGGTACTGTTTCAGTTCCTGTTTTATGGTTTAGATCACATCATACCACTAAGCATAAATGTATCATGTGCATCTCTGCCTAGCACACTCCTAATTTGTCATGCAGATATGTTATTTAAATTAAACTTGTAAACAGAACAAAAAACAACCCCACAAGCAGAGTCTGAACGGCATTTAAAAATCTATTAATCTTAATTAAGTCAATTTGTAGATGTAACTATATTATACAATAGCATCACTTTCTGTTAAATTAAGCACTGTATAAGGGACGTCTTTAAAAACTGCATAATAAGCATTTTTAACAGCTAAACAACAAACATGTCTGCAGATGTTTGGGATAATTTTAGAATGGGCTTCACATATTTATAAAGGAAATCTTTAAAAGCTGCATAACAAGCATTTGTAACCGCTGAAGAACAAGCACGTTTGCAGATTTGGGGATACTGTTACAATGGGCTTCACGTAAGCAATAAGCCACAACAGGGTGTGCGTTAGTCACTTTAACACACAGCTAGCAGGCGTAGTGAGGCACGCAGGCCACTGGCCGAAAAGCGCCCAGCCTCTAGCCATGTGTTAAAGTGTTCACCATTCCTGAAGTGGCTTATTATGCCTATGAATGCCATCTTTAAAGTAACTGCATTTGGTAGGTTAAATTTCCAATTTAAAGTAGGAAAAAACATGCATGTTTGTGTCATTTTTAATAAAATAGTTCCTCCGCCTAAGTGTCCTGTGGGTTTTTTTTTTTCGCACTTAAGGAATTTTGTCCTAAAAAGGCTTCTGTACTTTAGGTCTGGTTGTCATGGCAGTATTCACCTCCCCCCCCCACACACACACACTCACACATGTTGTGTGGAGACAAGTAAGAGGAAAAAAAAGAGTAAAATGCATCTTTTTTTTTTATAATTAAAACTTCAAACTTCAAAAGCAGGTGGGCTGGCAGACAGAAACACACACAGAGCGGGCAGGTACAGAGACAGAGTGAGCAGGCGGGTAGAGAGATCATGGTTCTGTTTTCTAAAAAAAAAAAAAATAGATGAACGAGCAAGCAGGTTGGGAGAGACATCGTGGCTGTACTTTACAAATAAAAATGAGAATTTGAACAGCGGGCGGGCTCGAAGAGAATTGAGAGGAGCAGGCATGCTGGTGCACAGATTGCAGCTGTTCCGTTCCCGAGGAGCGAGCATGTGTGCAGTTCATTTCATGCTATATTAAAACACTGGGGCAATCTGAACAAGCGGTCAGAGGTATTTGTTTTATTTGTTACAGTTCGGTTGGCACCACTTATAGCACAAACAAGATGGCTGCTTTTTTTTTTTGTTAAGATTCTGAGTGGGCAGCATCACCTATATCAATGTCCACTGCCCAGTGTTGGACCTTTTTCCTGTGCATCAGACTGAATATCAGATCCCTAGCAGCCAATCAGAACTCCTATTTTATGATGCCCATTTTATAAATACTTATAAAGCTATGTGTAGGAGCTTAATTGCAAAGTTACAGGTGAAAGTTGTAACTTGTAAGCTTCAAGTATATTCTTAAAACAAATTACTCTGTAACTTCTCTGACAAATGGTGATGCAAAGCTTCTAAATATCCGCTGCTAGAATGGTAGTGCGGGTGGTTGCACAAATAAAAATTGTATTTCTCCTTTGCAAAGCAGTGTTCACATAGGTGATTTTTTTTTTTTTTTTTTTTACCAGGAGAGATACACTAAGCTGGAAGCTTGTTTACAGGAGCGACCTAAGACCACAAGGAAGTTAAGTGACTTGCTCAGGGTCACACAGTATGCAAGTGGGGACTGTGGGATTTAAACCCAGGTCTCCAACTCAGAGCCTTAAACCACTGCGCTATACTTCCGCCAATAGTGAAACTAATTCTGTATCTGTACACCTCATACACCACTGCCAATTACCTAACTAAGGAAGTTAATTTTACAACTCGTTTGCCCAGGATAGCCCAGCTAAGATGCAGCATCTCATTTCCAGTGGGATCCTGCTTTTATCCATTTCTGTGGTTGGGTGGACTGGAGGGAGCATTAAGTGGTTAAGTAATTTGCTCAAAGCCAAAGCAAGATATTTGTTTCTGGTGGGATTTGAACCTGTAATCTCCCAGTTTCCATGCTGGAGCTCTAATTTTTAATATATGGTATTGTCGAATTCATAGTAGTCAGACACCCTGAGACTCTCAAGGTGCTGCTTAAGCTACAGGGCCACATTAGCAACAACAGATCACATTTTGATTGTCTGATCAATAAATTTATCCTGTGGTACCAGTCGGACTATTCAGGCTAAATCTGCAGAACTTCACGAAAAACAACAAAGAAACAGAGTACTCACCCATCTATCCCTTAAAATACAAACAAGATATAGGAGCCAAAATGTGAAAAAAATATGGATTCTTTAGTTTCAGAACCTCTGACAACGCTCCACATAGACTTGAAAAGGAGCATTACCACAGCATGTATGCACATAGCACTTTTTTGAAAATAAAAAAGAAATCCAATTTTTTTGGTGCAGATTTTGGCTCCTAGATCTTTTTCCTACTTCAAGGTATTGATGGGTGAGTGCTACACTTCTTTGTTTTTTTCCTAGAAGATCTGCAGACTTAGCCTGAATGATCAGACTGGTACTGCAGGCCAAATAAGCAAGCCACATCCCCTACATTACCATACCTCAATTGCTAACGGCTGCTTGCTGGGCAGCACAGTGAAGCGAACTATTTAAAACAAAAAGTTTCCAATGGGAAACTTTGTACACATTGCTCCTCATTGAGTGATGCAGTTTCTTTTCTGTGTTTGTTCTGAATGTTTCGGTTTATTTACATTTACCCAATATTGTGCTTATGTGAGGGTTGACATTCCTCCTGTTTTGGTGATTTCTTTGGACCCGGGGAAGCGGTGTTTGCTGCATTTGTGACTGGTGTTTGTTCACTGTTTTACATTGCTCTGGTGGTGTTGGTTTTTCACTTTTTCAATAAAGTTTACTTAATTAAAACAAAATTGTTTCTAGCCACTGACTGCACACTTTGTTGAGGCATATGATTAAGAGGAAGCAGCATGGTCTAGTGGTTGCAGCACTGGCTTTAAAATGCGACTGTCCTGTGGATAATGCTCGGTGGCAGTGACAACGCGGAAGGTGCATTTTCAAAAGTTTGCATATCGCTTTTAAAGGTCTGGGGGCAGCCCTGAATATGTTGATCAGACAATCAAAAAGTGAACTGTCTGTGATAATTTGGTCCTGCAGCCCAAGTAATATCTTGAGAGTGTCAGGCTGTCTGACTATTATGAACACTGACCCTGATACATTATGATATATTAATAGTTATGTGCATTCTTAAGTGGGCAGCTACAGGTAACGTGCATTCTCCACAAACCACAAACTAAGTGCCATAATGCAATACAATAGGCATTCATAAAGCACTTTTCATAGGAAATCCATACCAGAGCCCTGCACATAAAACAATTAAGACTAAATGTAACCACCCTATACTTAAAGCAATTACTTTACATACAAATGCAGCATATAACTGTGTCTTAGGAAGCAATTTAATGAGGTAGCACGCTGCTGGACAGTGATATTAATTTATAAAAGTAGGCAGATGTTACTTTTTATATCTGAAGCACTTTTTCATTTCCCGTTTATTATACTGTTTTCTACCCGACAGTGTTAGGTGTGATGTGTGGTGCTGTACTCCAGCTGGAGGATGACATATCTAGTACTTTCCCTTTCATTGATCATCATGATTATGACATCCCACCTGACCAAGAAGAGCCAATAACCTGTTGACAGATCAGCCACTTGTGATGTCATAGTTAGTGAGGTGACAATGCTGAGGAGGTAAGAAGGGGAACAGAACCACTGTAAATGTTTCAGCTACCGGGTAAACTACTCTTCACATCACACCTTATAACGACTGGGTAGAAAACATTCTAATGATCAAATGGAAAAAATGTTTCACTGATAAAAAGAAACTGGCTACTTTAAAAAATTACTAGCATTTTCTTGCTGCTATTTTTGCTGCTACTAGTTCATTAAGGGGGGATGCAGCTCTACATAAAGGCACTGTTCTGTCACATACCAGCAATAAACATCTTTGCCATTTTTTAAAAGATATACTACTCAGCTGTAGAGATTGTCGTAACCTCTGCATATACTAGTACACCACGGGGTTGCCATTAGTATCCAGTTTTCCCTGTGACAGCATCATAAAAATCAGACAGACTGAAGGATTTTAATCCACGTGGTCTAAACATGATGGCAGAAATGTAAGGGATACTATAAAAAGAGACATGGTGCAAACAACTAATTAAAGTCGTTTATCTTTTATAAGATGGAAAAATGAGATTTTCTTGTCAAACTGCATTCACCGCAGACTGTACAGGGGCAGTTAGAATGGATTCCATAGTCAGAGACCATAACATATGAGTGACCTGCTTCCAAAGAACAAACAAAAAGAATTAAAAGCAACTAACAGGTGATTGGCTGTAAAAAACCAATATCGAGTGGGGCAGTGTTTTATTTATTTTTTCTTTATTTTATATATTCACTTAGAAGGCTGGGGGAACCACAGAGGATAGATAGCAAAATGAGAACCTAGCTAGGACTGCCCCTGAAAATGGGGCTAGAAGCAATGTAACAAAGCAGGGGTCCAAAAGAGATTTAAATAAAAGGTGCCAAGGAGGGCTCTGAAAGTCAGTAGGGATCAGCAATACCAGGAAGTTAGGGAGGGAAGGGGGGACTAAGGGAGAGCAGCTAAAATGAAGAGGAAAGGTACAGGTTGGAAGGCACTCTGCCGAAATGCAAGAAGCCTAGGAAACAAAATTAACTCCAGGCAATGGTGGTGGATGCGGGATTAGACCTCGTAACCATTAAAGAAACATGGGCTACTGAGAATAATTATCTGGGACCAGGCATTTCAGGGGTATACCAAACATAGGAAGGACAGGGGTAAGAGAAAAAGGGGTGGGGTAGGCATATATATGGCAAGGAAGGCATAGAGGCTGTAGCGGATGGTCCATCAGGAGAGTTTATGGTGAGCCAGAATCGCTGTGGCAATTGCTCATGACAAAATCAGGAAAGAAGCTACGTATCCTATTATGTTTCTATGAGACAATATTGGCAGCCCTGAATAGAGGCTTGATGGTGGATTGTATATATCTGGAGTTTGCAAAGGCTTTTGATAAAGTACCACATAAAGCAATAATATAAATGTTAATAGACACACAGATGGATTACAGAATTATACAATGGATTCAGAGTTGGCTGGGGGGTAGAAGCGAAATGGTCAGCATAAATGGTTACTCATCAGAACCAATAGCAGTGACTAGTGAGGTGCTACAGGTATCAGTGCTTGGGCCAATCTTATTCCAGATATTTGTTTCTGATATGGGTCAACAGGTCACAAACTGACGAAATACACCAATGACACAAAGCTCGCCGGCATTATTAAAACACAAGATGATGCGGAGGCACTCCAAAGGGATCTAGATGACATAGCAAAATGGGCCAAAACTTGGGGGATGAGCTCTAACAATAAGAAATGCTGTGTTATTCACTTAGGCAGGCAAAATAAGAAATCTATATATAATCTAAACCAGAAAACTCTAAGAGAATCAAACGAGGAAAAAGATTTAGGAATAAGTCACTGAAACATTTGCATACGACAAGCATTGCAATGCACAAGTAGCAAAGGCAAAGAGACTACTATGGACTACAGAACGAAACTTTACAAGAAGGGATGAAGGAGTAATAATGCCCCAGTACAGCTCATATGTTAGACCCCTGGCAGACTATGGAAGTGCAGTGCGGGGACCAATTACCAGGGGTGGGTGCTACAAATAGAATAGAAGGAGTCCAGAGACAGGCAACCAAAAATGGTAACATAAATACTTAATCGTACAATGAATGATTGAAAAAAACTAAACCTCATGTCATGTGCTATGTCACGATATAATGCAAGACAACTATTTCTTAAGTGAACTAGATTTTGATTTTAAAAATTATAAATTAGGTACAAGGGGCCACCCCTACAACTGAGTCCAAAAACATTTAATACACATAAAAGGAAATCTTTCTACACACAGAGTGTTCAACCCATGGAATAGGCTACCACTGGATATTATAATCAATAAAGACAAAAAAAAAAACAGTTTAAAAAATGACCAGATGGTTATATGTCTAACGGAAATAGGCTGTCCTATTATGGGTGAATGGCAGGAGCACATATGGGCAAACAGCCTTCTTCGCTCCTTATACCATAGTATGCATCAGCGTGGTCTATAGACTGCAGAGACAGACGGGTGAGTGGGATAGTGAGCTAGGGGCAGAAACTGAGAGAGGGGACCAGAAACGGGAGGTAGTGGTGGTGGTAGGGTATCAGTCTACACGACACTGATTGGGACATTCCAGCAGCTTGGAACACTAGAAGTCAGGCCCTGCTAGATATGTTGCAGGGCTGCCTGCTGGTGCAGCTGGTCAGGGACCCTACAAGGCAGGCTGCCATTCCTGACATGTTCACTAACTCAAACAGTAGGCAGAGTTTGGGTTGAGGAACCACTGTGGTCCGGTGACCATAATATCATGTGGTTTCCACTGGCCCTGGGTAAAAGTAAAACCTTGTCAAAGACTGGTTCTGGATTTCAGGTAAGCATATTTTTATCAGATGAGGAAAGTAATCAAGGGTAAGTAGGTTGGAGTGGACAAAATAGGAGGGTGGAGGACAGGAGGGTGCGGAGAAATTAGAGAGGCCATTCTCAAAGCAACTATACAGTATCATGCTTAAGAATGGTTACCAAGGGTAGCAAACATAAGAGACAAATCAGATTCTCCAAGAAAGTCAGGGAGGCAGTGAGGGATAAAAAAAGGCCTTCCTTAGCTACACGGAAAAGCAGGGTATGGGGTATGCAGTGAGTACCAGGTAAAGATGAAGTAGGCCAAGAAGGCAGTCAGGGACGTAAAAGCAGACACAGAGCTGCATACTGCAGAAGAGGTCAAAGGAGGGGAAAAAAAAGTTCTTCGGTTACAGTGTATATCAGGGAAAATTGATGATGAGAGGGGAATTGTAAGGCTGATGGTTGGGGAGGGTTAATGGAGAATGATGAGCAGACGACAGTCATTCAAAATGACTACTTTTGCTCAGTATTAACAGTGGAGGATAGCAGGCCTCTGCTGGAAATGGGTATAAAGGCAGCAGCATGGGGACCTCAGAAATGGGACAGGTGGAAATAGCAGTAGATTGAGCTGGAAAAGGCTTGTGGCCCTGAAACTATATAAGGCACGGGGGCCAGACAGGATGCACCCAAGGGTGCTCAGGGGACTGGCTTCAGAACTGACTGAATCCCTGGTAGGGCTATTCAATAGCTCAATGCAGTCAGGGGTGGTTCGGAGACACAGGAGGATAGCAGATGTGGTTCAGCTCTGAAAGGAAAGGAAAGGAAAGGCATAGGGAGGAACTGGGAAACTACAGGTCAATCAGTCTTACCTCCACTGTGGGTAAACTGATGTAGATAATAGTCAAAGAAGACATGGTGGCCTACCTGGAAAGCAAAGGACTCCAGAACAGTAAACAGCATGACTCTGCAGCAGTGAGGTCTTGTCAGACCAGCCTGATAGTGTTCTTTGACTGGGTTACAAGGGTGGTGGATAGAGGACAAGCAGTAGATTTACTCTACTTTGACTTCAGCAAAGCATTTGATCCAGTGCAATGGAGAAGTGAAGAACCTAGTTAAGTGCGTGGGAAGTTGGCTTGGGGGGGAAGATGGTAGAGAGTGGTGGTTAATGGGGACAAATTGGGGAAGAGGGAGATCACAAATGGGGTGATGCAGAGATTAGTCCTGGGACATGTTCCCCCCCCCGAATATGTTCATTAGCAACCTAGGGAAAGGAATACAGGGCAAGATGTGTCATTTTGCAGATAACACTAATCTCTTGGGCAGCACAGAAAGGGGAAGGGTGAGGGTTTTGCAGAGACCTGCAAAGGCTAGAGAGATGGTCTAAGGCAATGATACTCAGTTCTGACTGGCTCAGGAGCCACATGAGCAGTCATGTTAGCCAAAGAGCCACAACATGCACTTCCTAGTAAATTTTGGCAAACACACTCCAGTGTAAAAGAAATATTTCAGTTTCTAAACATTTCTTTCATTTATTTCATTTACTAAACATTAATTAACATTTGCACATTCTGACAGAGTGCAGCTTGCAAGAACATTTGCAATAAACTCTGAAAATAATGCTTGCTGGTGTACAGTGCAGTGGTATTACAGTGCTTCCTGGTTGGTTAATACTGTATAGTGTGGGAACTATTTCCATCACTTACTGGGAAGAGCCACATGATGCTCTAGAGCCACGGTCCGATGATCACTGGTCTAAGGTTTGGCAGTTGGAATTCAACATCAAACAGTGCAAAGTGATACACACTGCGAATAAGAATCCCAGGACAGAATACTGAATGGTTTGGGTTTGGCTGGACACTTTTTCAGAGGTTTCCCTGAAAGTACCTAGGGTCAGTACCCGCTTCGGAAGAGCAGCCATAAGCTTTGTCCTGCCCACGCTTTGGAATAGGATACAGAAATCGCTGAGACTTAGCTCCCCTGTTAGTCTTGCTACGTTCAAGATCCTATATGCCAAAACATTTGTGGAGCTCTGTAACTGTTTCCACCATTCCTAGTTGTCCAGCTGATGTTTCTGCTCAATCTAAGTCCTTCCCGTTCAAACTAAGTGTTCCCTTACCAAGATTACTCTCCCCTGCCTCAGTCCATCCTAGTCCCACCAATACTACCGGTTCACCTCAGTCCATTCAAGTCCCACCGGTACTACGTACTCACTGCAACCCCCCCCCCCATCGCCCATTCTTATGCCCTGATACCACCTGCTTAGTATCCCAGAATCTTTCTGCTAACGTCCCTGCCTCCTACGTGTGCATTTCTCCATATCCCAGGGACTCCTTTACTCCTTTACAGGCTATGAACATGTTATTGATTGATAGGATTATAAAGGCATCTCTTTATATATTATTTACCTTTATTTCTACACTGTATATATTTTGTCGTATACGTCTTGCTTCTGTTGTTTTATGTATATTTTACTTGTACGCTATTCTGTACCTTCATCCTTGCAAACTGCAGGTCCACCTTGTAAATGTGCTTGCTCAATGGTGATCACCTGGGTAAATACAGATTTTGATTGATTGATTATTGATTGATTGATACCTGGGGGGCATCCTAAGCTACTCCCTGAAACAAATGAACCAATACAACAATGCCTACAGCAAGGCAACCAGAATGATGGGGCATAATGGGATGGCTTTTGATAGTACAGGAAAAAGGAACACTAACGCTATATAGATCACTGGTGAGACCCCATCTGGAATACTGTGTACAGCTCTGGAATCCCCACCTGAGGAAAGACAGAGGCAGGCTAGAGGCAGTGCAGTGCAGGGTAGGGTAGGGTAAGCAAAATGATTCAGGGTGAACAGGGCAAATCCTATGAGGATCATCTTAGGGCACTGAAGAGGTACTCACTGGAGGCCAGAAAGGAAGGGGCAATATGACAGAGATATTCTAGTTCCTGAAAGGAAAGCTGCAGTGCAGGGGAGGGTGGGATTCAGGAGGGATGTGAATACGTTTTACTCCACTGTGAGAGTGGTTGAGCTATGGAACAGCCTACAACTTACGTGGTGTGAGCAAACACCAAAAAGGGGTTCAAGCACATCTAGGACACAGTAATGGGTTTTATAGTTACGCAAAGGGGTAGCAGTAAGGCAAGGAGCGAGGGGGTGGGGGGCAAGTAGAAAACCCGCTAGACAATAGGTCATGGAGTAGAGTATGTAAGGCAGGGCAGACAGGATGGACCAATGGTATTTTTATGTCAACAGTGTCTATGTTCTACATAAAGGTTTCACCAATGAAGTCATACTGAGCTGTGAAAAGGTCCCCCCTCCCCGAGTTACTCGGTGAAAGGAGAGTTCAGAAACATACAATAAAAGCAAAATATAAAAACAAGTAAAAAGCATACAATAAATAACTTAACATACAATAAAATAAGGATCTAGTACAAAAATGCGCACAAAACAGGCACGACAGCAGCACAGTACAGGAGAATGTAATTGGGTAGTGTGGTGATTGAAAATACTGATTTGTGGAAACTGCAGTGAGAGAGTCAAGTGCAAAATAATAATGAATGAACCGCAAGTACACAAGTGCAGCTAAGAGATGCTACATGGCGTCTCTTTTGAAAACCACCACCATCTGAATCTCTTCTGCAGGAAAGAGATGCTGCATGGTGTCGCTTTCCAAAATTACCAACGTATGAATCTTGTTAAAAGTACAAGAAATTAAAAAATCTGTGTACAAAATTAGTCAGACAGACTAAAGCTGAATTTTTCTTGCAGAACCAGTTTTTCTACTTCTAAGAATCAGCAAGAGAACTGGTCAGTTCTTAATAAGTTACAAGGCAAAGTAAAAACTACTGGTATTCCTTCACTTACTATTCATGATGTCAGTATCACAGATCGAATGGGAACTGAACTCAATCAAGCTTTTCCAGATGCTTTTAAACTCACTCCCTCACCAGCTACATCAGAGTCTGATGTTCATTATGTGGAGCAGGGTTACCAGACTTTGAATTCAAACTCCTGACCCTGAGCAAACATATCACCATCTCAAGGGTATGAAACCCGATATGTTTGACTTACGATTATTTGGGCTGGTTTGGGATTTAATGGTGTTACCATTTAACATTTTGCTTAATCATTCTTTGAGATATGCTGAATTTCCACAACTTTGGAAGAAAGCTGCTATACTTCCAATATATAAATCTGGTGACTGAACCATTCCCAAAAATCATCATCCAATATTATTTTTAGCCCCTCTGTCCAAGGTTCTGGAATGAATTGTATTTGATCAAGTGAAAGAGTTTCTTGACTTTGGAAATTTACTAACACCATATCAGCATGGTTTTAGGAAAAATTATACCACTTCAACTGCTATTATGGAACTCACAAGTACTCTTTACGGAACCTTGGACAGAGGTGGTATGGCAGGAGCGCTATTTTTAGATTTATCGAAAGTATTCGATCTGGTTAATCATAAACGTTTAACTTGTCTGCAAATGTGGTACAATAGTTTTCACACCATTTGTCTGACTGAAAACAATCTGTTGTCCTGGGTTCAGTGACTTCACCTTTAATTGATGTAAGTATGGGAGTTCTTCAGGGCCCATACTGGGGCCCCCTTTGTTTACTATTTTCTTTAATGCATCACCTTCTGGTATACAGGATACAAATAACTTTATTGTTATGTATGCCAATTATATTATTTTGTACTGGTCTGGAAACGATCCTTTGGAAATCAGTACTTATTTATAGAAAGATTTCCTAAATGTCCAGCAATGGCTATTAGATAATAGGATGTTGCTTAATGTTAGTAAAACCAAATCTTTGTTATTTGGTGTTCAGTACAAACTGAATCACTTAGGATCATTACCATTTCATGATGTACTGTATATGGTGCTAAAATAGAAAAAGTTACACAATTTCGATATCTAGGATATATACTTAGCATTCAGCATATTTGTAACACATTAACTATGTTGTTAAAACAGTACATCCCAGGCTGCGATGACTCAATAGAATAGGAGGATCTGGAAAGACCTGGACAGTGGTCAAATACATGGCAGCTGGGGTTTAATACTAGGAAGTGCAGTGTATTGCATTTTGGGGCCAGGAACCCAGAATACAGCTACCACTTGGGGGAATGCAGATATCCCTATCTGAGGAGGGAAAGGATCTGGGTGTGGTGAGCACACTGAATATGAATCACTCAGTACAGTGTGGAAAAGCAAAGGCAAACAGAATGCTTGAGTGCATTGCTAATGGGATCACTTCAAGGAGGGAGGAGGTTATTCTGCCACTGTACAGATCATTGGGGAAGCCACACTTGGCAGTAATGTGTGCAGTTCTGGTGCCCTACTTAAAGAGGGACGTCAGACTCCTGGAGATAGTCCAGAGGAGGGTGTAACCCCCCTGCAAATGGGGGTTCCCAAAAGACTTCCAGGAGCTTGCTTGAATGCTCCAAGCCTGAATGGTGTTTGGCGTTTAAGCCATTTATCTGTGAGTGTTTTTAGAGCCTCTGGTACTGTCTCTTTAAGAGCTGTCTGCTTGCAGACATAATTAGTTTGTGTGGGGGGACTGTGTGCTTCTTTGCTTGAGTACCACTCGATGCTGCCAATTCACTCCATTTTTGCAGTCACTAGGAGTGCAAAGGAACCTATCTGAAAAATGTAACTGTTTGCCAGAAATCATTTAGAGTAATAATGAAAATACAGTTTGTCTAACCTGCTTTCTTTGCAGTCAGAACTGTGTTTGCCTAGTTCCCCATTCTAGTTTTGAACTGCTGAACTGGACCAATCAGTGTGGGTTAAGGTAGCTCTAAAATGGTGCCTTGGACGAATCAGAACTTGGACTCATAATCTGAGCCAGCCACAAGAGGATTGTATGGGCAGTGACTCTGGGAGATGTAGTTTAGACTTAGCGCCTTTTGGACCAACAGGGGCAGTCTATTGTGAGTGACAGCCAATCCAGCCAGAACGGGAGGAACTCAAAGAAAGTGCCGGTTTGTCTGCTGGAGTTTCAGTTGAACTCTGGCAGTGAAGAGGAAGGAGCCCTGTGCCTTTTTGGTGTGCAGTTTTAGTCGGGAATATGTGTAAGGCCCAGAGTTCTGGTCTGCAGCTTGTGTAACTGCTTGTTAGGACTGAATCCGTCCTGTGAAGAGAATCAAAGGATATCTGAAGAGTAAAACCAGGCTCACCCTGTAGAAGACTGGAGAAATTGCTGAATTGCACTCGGTCTGTCAGGAACTGAATCTGCTGTGTGTTCTCGGGTATTGTGCAGTAATTGCGATCGATATAAGCAGCCTGCCTGGTATAGTACTTTCTTTTTACCATATAAATGTGTGAGGAGGCTTGTGTAGCTCAAGTGAATCCTACTGCCATTAAAGGACTTTTGCCTGTTACTGTTTACCAGATAAATGTGTGAGGAAGCTTGTGTAGCTCAAGTGAATCCTACTGCCATTAAAGGACTTTTGCCTGTTACTGTTTACCATATAAATGTGTGAGGAGGCTTGTGTAGCTCAAGTAAATCCTGCTGCCATTAAAGGACTTTTGCTTGTTACTGTTTACCATATAAATGTGTGAGGAGGCTTGTGTAGCCCAAGTGAATCCTGCTGCCATTAAAGGACTTTTGCCTGTTGCAGTTTGTCATATAAATGTGTGAGGAGTCTTGTGGAGCTCAAGAGTAGCCCTGCTGACATTGAAGGACCCTATCTTGTTTGGAGGTCGTGAGTACTAATTCAGGGTTGCTCCTGTTGAATTGCCACATTAAATCCAAATGGAATTACTGTACTGCTGACTGTTTAACTAATTTTTCTTTCTCTGTGTGAAAGGGCCCCTACCAGCTGCCACGGTTTGGACTAGCCACTAGGGCTTGAGTACCCAGGGACAGTAACTGGTAGGGATAGGCCTATGCACAGAGCCATAAATAGATGAGTAAAGTGATAAGCTAATTAACCTGATTTCCCCGTCCTTGTTATATTCCCCAAATAAATCAGAGCTGCTTGTTTCAGCAAAGTTATACTGCCTGAAGTTGTTTGTCTATGTTAAAATATTGTACTGTGATTGTTGCACTGTATCTTATTTTACAGGAGGTCCCAGTGCCTGAACCAGTTCTGGGGGTAAGTGTATACTGTAAAGGTAATTCTAATATATTGTGTGGGCCACTAGTGGGAAGAAAGGGGGGTTGTAATGTCCCAGAAGGCTGTGACCAAGTTAGTTTAACTATTGCAAACCCTGACCTCTGGGTGGAGGCACCCGCCATTGGATCCAGGCCCCTTAACCTGTTAGTGGCAAATCAGGCAGGGGTAGTAGCCCCTGGGATAGCGCCATCTAGGGGTTACATCTTGGAGGCACTGCTGGGATTGTGTGTCCTCTAGTGGCCATATTTACAAACCACTGTTGAGAAAAAAAAAATAAATGGGTACCCTGACAGAAGTGGCTGTGCACCGGCTGGTGGAGTGGTGTACTGGGGAGGAGATCGACCCCAAAAATGCTATGCTTATCCTGGACATCCCCTGGGTATCAATCACGGACACTGTACAGGAGTACTTTCCAAGGTGGAAGGTTTACAAACCCTGTGGTGGTGGGTCGCATGCTAATCTGCTCACCCACACTTTCCTGGCCCTAGTAGAGTTTAAGGATCCCAGATAGCTCCAAAGTGCCACAGACCATTACCCCAGAGGGAGCCTTCACTGCTTGGAGAGTGATAACTAAGGACAGTAAAGACCCAGGGGAATGAGCCCTCACCACTGTCTGAAACTTTTGAGGAGAAATTTGCTAAATGGTTGCTGGGGGAAGGGAAAACTGTGGAGGACTTGAAGAAACTATTCTTGCCACCTGGGGGTGTTCCTTCCCCAACACCCTCTCCCGCTCCAGTACCCGTAATGGTGGCTGAACCAATGCAGACTCCTATTTCTGCACCTGCCATTAGTCACGACTCTTACCAAAGGTTGAGGATCTTCTCTGCACCCTCCCACCCCCAAGGGAGGATGACTGGGAGACCTGGATAGACTATGTTGCCCCACGTGCTAGAATGGCAATGCTCGGAAGTCGAGAGCGAAAGAGGGTTAGGTGAGAGCCTCCGAGGTCCTGCCCTGGCTACCATCTGTGCAAACAGGCCAGTAACCCTGAAGCGACTGCACAGGCCTATTTTGAGGCCTTGGAGAATGTATGGGAGCCCAGATTCTGATGAGGACCTATGGTGGAGAGTAAGAAATGCACAACAGTACCAAGGGGAGTTGTTGTCTGTGTATGTATCTCGGCTGGAAAAATTGTTGCAAGAATGCCTCAGAAAGGGTAGTTTGCCAGCGACTGAACTGGACCGAACCAGGCTGGACAGGATCCTTAAGTCTGCCCCCTTTTCAGAACTGCTGTTGCTTCAGTTACACCTGGCAAATCGACTGGAATCCCCACCCTCCTATGATGAGTTAATGAGAGAAATTCGAGGAGTTGAGAAAAGGCGACCTCGGGAGGGACCTGCACCAACAGCTGCGGCTATGACCCGAGTGACTGAGGGTGACCCATCAAGTGAAGTTCAGGGGCAGAGGTTGGCAGTCAATGAGTGCTCGGACAAGGAAAAAGATATGCCACAATGGGGCTAACTGTTGAGAGATCCGGAATTCAAAAACAGTCCTTTATGAAGGCCACGCCTGCAAGTACGGGCCCTGACCTATATCCAACTGCATCCGACAGGGTGGGGTACCACCCATGTGTCTCCTGCTGATAATGGCTCCAAACTCGATTCCTTGACCATAGAAGTGAGAAACTGACGAGATGTTCCAAATGCTTATCACGCCGCAGACAGAGATGGCACCCAGGTTTCCAGTTAGTAATACCCCGCCCTGGCTCCCAGTGTGGCGCCTGCCAGCTCAAACTCCAGAAAGTATGTTTTGCTATAATTGTGGGAAAGATGGGCACATGAAAAGGGAATGCCGGTCCCCAAAAGACACTGACAAAGTTGCACATAGGCTACAAGGAGAGCTTCGGAGAACAAATCAGTGGTTAAGACGTGCACAAAATGATCCCAGTGAGGGCACCAAAAATGCTAACTCACGTCTTTTTGTGGCAAGGTCAGTTGCCCAGGCCCCCGCCACCGCCCTCCAGACTGGTCCAGAATAGTGGGTCCCTCCATGGAGACCACTGTAAAGGTGAATGGAGTGTCTAAAGAGCTGTATTAGACAGTGGCTCCCAAGTGACAATTATGTTCCAGGATTGGTATCAGAAGCGTTTGTCAGACTGCCTTACAACCATTAGAAGGACTGCATGTATGGGGTTAAGTGAGAAGGCCTACCCCTATTCCGGTATATCCGACTTGGTTGTCTTTCCCTCCGTGGCTGGAGTGGCCGAACAAGTAGAGACCCTAGCCTTAGTGTGTCCCCCACTGGACTGTATGATGGTGTCCCTTTGTTGATTGGAACAAATGCTCATATGTTCGGAAGGCTGGCACAGTTGTGTTATGAAAAACAGGGTCAAAGACTAGTAGAGCTTTTAGAGTTCAAGCCAATTAAGAAGGCCATGAGGCACAGAGAGATGCTGAAAAATAGAACCAGAGGAACCGGTCGGAATTGTATGGAAGAAGGATCCTGAGTCTCTGATCCTGGCGCCAAATGCCCAGTGTACTTTACAAGGAGAGGTCCGTATCAGAAAGGATGTTAAGAATAAAATATTAATGTTGGATGCACCAGGTGATGGAAAATTGCCAGAGGGACTGCTGGTCAGGTTTAGTATTTTGCCCGCCTAGAGCCCAATGCTTATGCCAGAAGGGTAATGGTCCAAGTTCATAATGTGTCTGAAAGAGACATTCGAGTAAATAGAGGTGCATCCTGGCTAATGTGCATTGTGCAGACACTGCAGTGCTACCCAGCAGCAAGAGTTCAAGGAAGAATGACAGAGTAACGCCTGACTTGTTTGATTTCGGCGACTCCCCGCTGCCAGCTGAATGGAAAGTGAGGATCAGAGAGAAGCTTGCCCAGAGAGACCAGGTGTTTTCTTTAAAGGAATGGGATGTAGGATGCGTGCAAGGAGCTGAGCACAATATCCGGTAGCATGACGAAAGACCATTTCGTGAGAGGTCTCGACGCCTGGCACCTGTTGACATAGATGATGTGAGACGGCATCTGCAAGAGATGTTAGCTGCTGGTGTAATACAAGAATCCAGAAGCCCTTATGCTTCCCCCATTGTGGTAGTGAGGAAAAGAATGGGACAGTAAGGATGTGTGGATTATCGCACCTTAAACCGGCGGACTATCCCTGATCAGTACACAATGCCCCTGTATTCAGGATGCTTTGGACTGCCTAAACGGGAGCAAGTGGTTCTCTGTGTTGGATCTCCGCAGTGGGTACTACCAGATCCCAATGGCCCCAGAGGACCGTGGAGAAGACAGCCTTTATCTGTCCGCTTTTCTATGAATTCATGAGGATGCCTCAAGGGATTTCAGGTGCCCCAGCCACTTTTCAATGATTGATGGAGTGCAGTGGGGACATGAACTTACTAGAGTGCCTGGTATACCTAGATGATGTTATTGTGTTTGGCAGCTCACTGGAGGAACATGAGAGCAGATTATTTAAGGTATTGGACCGACTGGAGGACTTTGGCCTTAAACTGTCCATTGATAAGTGTCAATTCTTTCAAACATCAGTAAAGTATGTGGGACACATAGTATCCACCGAGGAATAGAGACCGACCCAAGTAAAGTTGAGGCCTTGACCACCTGGCCACAGCCCAAAAATCTAAAAGAACTGCAAAGATTCCTGGATTCTGTGGTTATTATCGTGCTTCATCAAGGACTATTCAAGAGTGATCCGCCTTTACTTAACCTTACTCAAGGATATCCCAACCCACAAAAATACCAAAAGTCAGCGCCTCAAGACTGAAAGAGTGTATTTATCCGAGTGAAGTATTTGGGGCCTGCTGGACTCTGATTGTGAGACTGCTTTCATGAGATCATATATCAACTACCCATGCTCCAGTGCTGGCCTATGCCGATCCAAGAAAACCTTACGTCCTGCACACTGATGCTAGCTTGCAAGGGTTGGGGCTGTGTTGTACCAAGAGCACGAGAATGGCCTGAGACCAGTGGCCTTGCCAGTAGAAGCCTGACCCCATCCGAAAAGAACTATCCTGTACATAAGTTAGAGTTCCTAGCTTTAAAGTGGGCTATTGTTGACCAATTCCATGAGTACTTGTATGGGGCTAAAATACTAGTAAAACTGACAATAATCCTTTGACCTATGTGCAGACCTCAGCTAAGTTGGATGCCACTGGCCATAGGTGGCTTTCTGCATTATCTACATATGACTATGCTCTCGAATACCAAGCAGGTCTAAACCACATAAATGCTGATGCTCTCTCCCGGAGGCCTGTTCCCCAGAATGATTGGGTCAGATTGGCAGAATCTGACATTCGGGCACTCTGCCAAAAGTTTGACAGGGAGGAACAAATGTCCACGGACGCAGTGGACTGCATGGTGGATTGCTTGGGACCCTCTGAGAACTGCATACCTGCTGCTTATTGCCACTTTTCTGCAATAGACATTGGTGCACTGCCTCAGCTGGACAATGACAGTATTCGCAGGCTCAGTCCTCATGATCCCATGATCAAATCAGCTTTAGAAGCCCTCTATGCAGAAAAAGATGTGTCCAAATTACGCCCACTGATTTGAGAACTGCACTGTTATACAAAGAAGGTCCTAAGTTGAAATTGATCAATAAACTGTTGTACAGAGAAACAGTAGACAGAGGGAGACAAGTAGACAAACAACAAATAGTGCTGCCCACTGCCTTTCGAGACTTAGTACTGAGATCCTTGCACAACCACATGGGGCACCTTGGTATAGACAGAACACTTGACTTGGTGAGATCCAGATTCTATTGGCCTAAGATGGGGGCTGATATGGAGCAACACATTTGAACTTGTAGTCGCTGCTTACAGAGGAAAGCTGCCCCAGAGGGCTGCCCCTGTTAACATCACCACCAGTGCACCCATGGAGCTGGTCTGTATTGATTTTCTAAGTTTGGAGTCAGATCAAAGAAACATCAGTAATGTGCTGGTGGTCACTGACCATTTCACGAGATATGCCCAAGCTTTCCACCAAAGACCAGAAAGCATCCACTGTGGCCAAAGTACTTGTAGAAAACTTTTTGTTCACTATGGGGCCTCCACAAAGAATCCATTCTGATCAAGGAGAGACTTTGAGAGTCGCCTCATCAAAGAGATGCTTTCTCTGTGGGGAGTGCGAAGTCCAGAACCACCTCTACTACCCCCAGGGGACCCACAGCCTAAACGCTTTAACCGCACTTGCTAGATATGCTAGGCACCCTACACCCAAATGACAAGCCTAGATGGAGTCAACAAATTAGCACCCTGGTACATGCTTATAACTGCACCAAAAGTGATGCCACTGGTTCTCCCCTACCGCCTGATGTTTGGAAGAAAAGCCTCGACTGCCGGTAGATGTGTGTTTTGGGGTCTCCTGATGGGGTTCAAGCTGACAACTATTTACAGTATGCAAAGTTAAAGGCCCAGCTAACTCATGCATACCAACTGGCTCAAACCATGGCTGCCAAAAGAAATCTGGCCAACAAAAAAGGTATGATTAAAAGGTGAAAGCACAGGAACTCCAGGAGGAGATCGGTATTGCTAAGAAATCTGGGACTGCATGGCAAACACAAGATTGCTGACAGATGGCACCATCTCCCTCACATTGTAGTGGGCAAACTAAATGATCTGCCAGTGTACAAAGTAAGGCCTGAGAATAATTCAAAGATGTAAAACAATGCATAGAAATCATTTACTGCCCATTGGACAAATCTTGATTGAGTCTGAGCCCCCAGAAGATGCCCCTCTGGACCAGTGACTAGAGCTGCTGCTAAGAAAAGATCAAGAAAGTCTGCACCTACAGAAGCAAAGTTAAAGTGTTCCCTCCACAAGTCCCAGTTGAGCATGACTGTCAGTCCATATCAGAAGAAAGTGAGAGTGACTTTGAATACTATCCTTCTTACGAACTGAGTCAATTGTTTCGGGGCAATCCCCTAGTCAATACTGGAGACGAAGCTGGGCCTTCTGGACTGTCTAAGCCCCCAGCTTTGTCCCTGGAGCCAATGCTCCCAGAAAGTAAAGTGCAAAGTATCAGATCAGATAAAATGAAATCACTGTGCATGGTTGAACTATTTGAGCTTTCAGGGGAGGAAAATAATGGATTGGGGCAGACTGGTGATACACCAGAACAAAAAGAGTATTTTGAGTGCCGTGACAGTCCACTGCCAGTGTCCGAAAGCTCTCCATGCGAGCCAAATGTTGTGGACTCAGAAACTGTAACTCTTGCAGCTGAAAGTGCCCCAAGTTCTAGCCTCTACCCCATGGAGACTCCTGACAAGTGAGGACAATGCTGAAAATGAGGCTCAAAGTGCAGAGACTGTAACAGTCTCCCTAGAAAGACTGATCGAGCTGTAAAGCCTGTGGTGCACCCTCAGTTATGATTCCCTTGGAGGCCTGTGGACTTGCCTCTCAATGTTGTCCATAAAGGAGTGTAGTGTCCCGAGCTCATTGCCCAAACTGAGCGTCAGTGCTACCTCCAGCTACTTGTGTTGCCCTCTAAGTATGGTGCCCTTTCCCGTCCAGCCCCAAGGTAACTAATAGGAAGGGCCCCTCTTCAGGTTTCATGTACAAGAGGTAATAACTTGAGTTATGGTACAATGTGTGTGTAATGTGTAAAGAGGACGACTGCAATGTTTCAAAATGTGTTCTTGGTAAATGATGTATTAACTGATGATTACATGTGTGAGCCTAATGCAAATGTATATGGTTGCAGTTGAAACTTATGGGTACTTGCTTGACGCGGACGTCAAGCTTTAGCAGGCCAAAAAGGGTGTAACCCCCCTGCAAATGGGGGTTCCCAAAAGACTTCCAGGAGCTTGCTTAAATGCTCCAAGCCTAAATGGTGTTTGGCGTTTAAGCCATTTATCTGTAAGTGTTTTTAGAGCCTCTGGTACAGTCTCTTTAAGAGCTGTCTGCTTGCAGACATAATTAGTTTGTATGGGGGGACTGTGTGTTTCTTTGCTTGAGTACCATTCGAGCTGCTGCCAATTCACTCCATTTTTGCAGTCACTAGGAGTGCAAAGGGAACCTATCTGAAAAATGTAACTGTTTGCCAGAAATCATTTAGAGTAATAATGAAAATACAGTTTGTCTAACCTGCTTTCTTTGCAGTCAGAACTGTGTTTGCCTAGTTCCCCATTCTAGTTTTGAACTGCTGAACTGGACCAATCAGTGTGGGTTAAGGTAGCTCTAAAATGGTGCCTTGACTGAATCAGAACTTGGACTCATAATCTGAGCCAGCCACAAGAGGATTGTATGGGCAGTGACTCTGGGAGATGTAGTTTAGACTTCGCCGCCTTTCTGGACCAACAGGCAGTCTATTGTGAGTGATAGCCAATCCAGCCAAAACTGGAGGAACTCAAAGAAAGTGCCGGGTTTTGTCTGTTGAGTTTCAGTTGAGCTCTGGCAGTGAAGAGGGAAGGAGCCCTGTGCCTTTTTCGTGCAGTTTTAGTCGGAATGTGTAAGGGCCCAGAGTTCTGGCCTGTAAGCTTTCTGTAACTGCTTGTTAGGACTAAATCATTCTGTGAAGAGAATCAAAGGATATCTGAAGAGTAAAACAGGCTCACCCTGTAGAAGACTGGAGAAATTGCTGAATTGCACCTCTGTCTGTCAGGAACTGAATCTGCTGTGTGTTCTCCCGGGTATTGTGCAGTAATTGCAATCGGGATAAAAAAGCAGCCTGCCTGGTATAGTACTTTCTTTTTACCATATAAATGTGTGAGGAGGCTTGTGTAGCTCAAGTGAATCCTACTGCCATTAAAGGACTTTTGCCTGTTACTGTTTACCATATAAATGTGTGAGGAGGCTTGTGTAGCTCAAGTAAATCCTACTGCCATTAAAGGACTTTTGCCTGTTACTGTTTACCATATAAATGTGTGAAGAGGCTTGTGTAGCCCAAGTAAACCCTGCTGCCATTAAAGGACTTTTGCCTGTTGCAGTTTGTCATATAAATGTGTGAGGAGTCTCGTGGAGCTCAAGAGTAGCCCTGCTGACATTAAAGGACCCTATCTTGTTTGGAGGTCGTGAGTACTAATTCAGGGTCGCTCCCTGTTGAATTGCCACATTAAATCCAAATGAAATTACTGTACTACTGACTGTTTAACTAATTTTTCTTTTCTGTGTAAAGGGCCCCTACCAGCTGCCACGGTTTGGACTAGCACTGGGCTTGGGCACGTGACAGTAATTGGTAGGATAGGCCTGTGCACAAGTTACAGGTGTAGATGAGTAAAGTGATAAGCTAATTAACCTGATTTCCCTCGTCCTGTTATAGTCCCCCTAAATAAATCAAAGCTGCTTGTTTCAGCAAAGTTATACTGCCTGGGTATTTGTCTATGTTAAAGTATTGTACTGTGACTGTTGCACTGTATCTTATTTTACAGGAGGTCCCAGTGCCTGAACCAGTCCTGGGGGTAAGTGTATACTATAAAGGTAATTCTAATATATTGTGTGGGCCACTAGTGGAAAGAAAGGGGGGTTGCAGTGTCCCAGAGGGCTGTGACCAAGTTAGTTTAACTATTGCAAACCCTGACCTCTGGGTGGAGGCACCCGCCATTGGATCCAGGCCCCTCAATCTGTTACTGGCAAATCAGGCAGGGGTAGTAGCCCCTGGGATAGCGCCATCTAGGGGTTACAAGGGCATCCATGATGATCCAGGGAATGGAGGAGAAATCCTATGGAGAGAGAGAGAGACTAAGAGAGCTCAACATGTACTCCCTGGAGGATAGAAGGGACAGAGGAGATATGATCGAGACCTTTAAGCACTTGAAGGGTATAAACAAAGTTAGTACTGAGGGTATGTTTAGATTGAGGAGAAAGGGGCCATGAGAGGACATAGACCGAAACTGGTGGGGGAAGGGGGAGGTTCAGGAGGGAGCTGAGGAAGCATTACTTCAAGGAAAGGGTGGTGGTGGCTTGGAATATGGTGATCTTGCTGGATTCAGTGCAGAGTTTTAAGAAGGGATGGGACAGGTTCATGGGCAAGGTACAAGTAGGGAGAGAACTAACCAGGGTGATGAACTCAGGGAGGGAAAATTTGTCAGGAAGGATGGGAAGGGGCAGCAGCAGCAGTTGTCTGAATGGAGAGCTGTGTTTTTGAGCAGACGAGCTAGACCTTGAGGCCTAATTCTGCTGGCATGGTCGTATGTTCGTAAGCAACTGCTTAGCTGCTTATTCAAAAAAGTACTGGCTCAATATTTATTGTTACCCATTATTGATCATAGTCTTTCAATTTATTCTTCATTGACTAGTATTAATTTGCTTTGTGTGAGAATATTGTATTTCTCAGTTTGTAGATTTACTAGTTCAGCTCCTTGTTTAACTCATCATTGTACTTTGTATAATATTTTGGGATGGTTGCCTTTTGAGCAAAAGGCAAATTATTTTAGTCTGTTATTTCTTAAAAGGTTAAGTATTCCAATACCTGTTTCATTTATGTCAAACATTTCAGGTTGTCTTCACTCTTATAGTACAAGATCTGTTAATGTTGGAAAACTCAACCCTCCCTCTTGTAAATCATTTCAAGGTCAAAGGTTGTGGACTTTTCGTGTTACATTGTGGAACGATTTGCCTAATGATATCTTAACTTGAAATTCTTTTTATGTTTTAAAAAAATGTTTGAAGCACTTTTGTCTTTCCTGTTCAACCTGTTCTTGTTATAATTAATCTACTTGTCATCTGTACTGTGTTGTATCGTTGCTGCTGTACCCAGATCACCCATAAAAATGGGCATTTGATGCCCTTGGGTTTTCTACTCTGTAATTAAATATTAAATAAAAAATACAAAAAAAAGTACATGAGGGCAGGGACTTGACAAGTGTGGGGGGGGGGAAGGTGTTAGGAACAAGAACAGACATGGGAGGTGTGGGCCTGGAGAAGGGATTTCATGGAAAAGGGGGGATGAAGCAAACCAGACAGAGAGGGGGAAACCAAGACCAGAAATGAGAGAAGCCGCATGAAAAGGCAGATTGGCCGCTGTGGTCTTAGCCCAGGGAACAGAAAGAGTAAGAGTTAGTAAAACTGAGGGAATAGGAAGTGGGAAGGCAAAACAGAAGGGTGCTGAGGAGAGAACCAAACAAAAAACTCATGCATGAAGGAGGCGCAGTGATGAAGGTGACAACCTTCAAGAAAGGAAACAGCAAAGGAGGAATTGAGGCAGCAGAGATGGGTGCGGTGAGGGCAGTCAAAGGCTAAGTCGCAGGCGTAATGGTAAGAGGGTCAAGTCTGGTGAGGGTGGATGTGTGGTCAGCACTATTAAACTATACCACAGCTCAATATTAGAAAGATAGGAAGATCATTTTCACAAAGATCTCCTGCCGGATGGGGGAAGGATAACAGATTTCTTTCTCTATAGCATGACAAGCTTGGGGAGGAGGAAATGCCACAGTAACCACAATATAACGCATGGAGAGGGTAATTATGATGGAATTCAATGAATTTTATCTCTGTAATGCAGAGCTGCCAGACGCCAAGAGGTTGTTATAACCTCTTGACTACATTACAACGTTACCATAACAACATCAGCAACTGTCCCAATGAGTTCACAAGGATGGGAGAAAGTACTGCAGGGGTGGAGGAATTGATTCTAGCTGCAGCTCCACTCTGATCACTGGAGCTTTAGTCCAGTACCTTACCTTGAGTAGATACTGGGTCTGGGTAGATGTTTCACCACCGCGCTCATTCAGAAGCATGCGTGTCTCTTGGACACAATCGGCCACGGTGGTGAGAGCTGGATCTAAAGGAGAGGCGCAGTTAAAAACTGAAAAGTAAGGACACATTTCCTCTAACTGGTTCCCGTACACTATAAAATATTATGGATAATCTTCGGTTAACAATCTCGCAGAAATCTCTTCTCGCAGTTGCCAGACAATAGTAAACCTCTTGAGCTGCGCTCTCAAGGTTTACAATGTTGTCCTGGCAGCCCCTTGAAGAGATTACTGAGTGGTTATTAACCATTTCAGCGAGGTTGTTAACCGAAGATTGACAGGAGGGTTGATTTTGTCAAAATGGAGAGTGCCACAGAAAAGCACTAGCAAACAGGCAAGAAGGAGGGGTGGACAACAGTGGGGAAAAATCAAAACCGCCATCACAGAGGCAACAAGCCTTTGTGTGAAGCAAATAAATCAAAATGAAAGGAAAACCTCTGTGGTTCTCAAAAGAAGTGGCGGGGAAGGTAAGGGAGAAAAAGATAGCATTCAGGAAGTATAAGGAAACAAAGAAGAAGCAGGACAGAGAACTGTACCAGTTAAAGCAGAAGGAAGTGGGTAAGGCAGTCACAATAAAAAAGGCCAAAACCAAGGAAAAGATAGCCAACTTGGTTAAGAAGGGGGATAAAACCTTTTATAGGTGCATTAAGGAGCAAAGAAACACTAAGGCAGGGAAAGTGAGGCTGAACAAAGAGGAAGGTGGTTGAGCAGAGAGCGACAGTGAAAAAGCAGGGATACTTAACGAATACGTCTGCTCAGTATTCACAATGGAAAAGCAGGGGGAAATACCCAATCCGGTCAATAAAAGCACTCTGGATAGGGGGGTTGATATTAGTCCTTTCACAAAAGAAAGGGTTCTGAAAGAACTCTTAAAACTGAAGGTGGATAAAGCAATGGGGCCTGATGGATTCACCCGAATTCTAAAAGAACTAAGGGAAGAACTAGTAACACCACTAACTACCCTTTTAATAAATCATGGGAGGATGGGTGGTACCTGAGGACTGGAAGAGGGCAGATGTGATTCCCTCACAAACGGGAGCAAGACAGAGGCAGAAAACTACAGACCTGTCAGTTTGACCTCAGCGGTAGGGAAAACGATGGAATCACTTCTGAAGGAAAGAACTGTTGCATACCTAGAGGCCAGTGGGGCACAGGACCCAAGGCAGCATGGATTTACAGCAGGAAGGTCACATCAGACAAATCTAATTGATTTCTTTGACTGGGTGACCAAAGCAGTAGACCAGGGAAGGGCTATGGACATGGCCTGCCTAGACTTCAGCAAGGCATTTGACACAGTCCCGCATAAAAGATTAATAAACAAATTAGCCAGCCTGGGAGTGGGTCCCAGGGTGGTAGCCTGGGTAAAACACTGGTTGGACAACAGGATACAGCAGATAATAGTAAATGGAGTCCACAGTGAAGAAAGGAGGATTACTAGTGGGGCCAGTCCTTTTTAATGTCTTTATAAGTGACATTGCAGAGGGACTGAAAGGGAAAGTATGTCTCTTTGCAGATGACACAAAGATCTGCAACAGGGTTGATACACAAGGTGGGGTGGAAAGGATGAAGAGGGACTTGGCAAGGCTGGAAGAATGGTCAAATGTATGGCAGCTTAGATTCAATGCAAAGAAGTGCAAAGTAATGCACCTGGGAAACAAAAACCGAGGGAAGAGTACACAATGGGGGTGAGATATTGAGACAACAAAAATGGAAAGGAACCTGAGGGTAGTCATATCAGATGACCTAAAGGTGGGCCAGCAATGTGAGAAGGCAGTAGGGAGGGTTGGGGATACTGGAATGCACAGGGAGAGGCATCACCAGTAGAAAACAGGAAGTTGCTGGCCCTCTGTACAGACAGTTGGTAAGACCACATCTGGAGTACTGTGTACGGTTCTGGAGACCCTTTCTCCACAAAGACATAGACAGGGTGGAGACCAAAATGATGCAGTGTCTGCGTCAGAAGACATATGAAGAAAGGCTAAAGGACCTAAAGATGTATAGCCTCGAGGAAAGAGGGGGTATGATAGAAACTTTAAAATACCTCAAGGGAATCAACAAAGTCCAAGAGGGTAGCATCTTTCAGAAAAAAGAGATGTGCAAAAACAAGGGGGCACAACTTGAAGATAGAGGGGGGACGGCTCAGAGGTAATGTGAGGAAGTATTTCTTCACAGAAAGGGTTGTGGATACATGGAACAGCCTTCCTGAGGAGGTCGTAGAGTCAAAAACAGTGGGGGAATTCAAGAATGCATGGGACAGAGATAAGGCAATTCTAACGGGGGGTAGGAGGAAGTAGGCTGTTGGTTAACTAGGATCTGCAGCTTATCCATTGGGTAGGCCAAGCGGTCCTTATCTGCCATCAAATTCTATGTTTCATTAACCATCCATTATCCTCTATATCTAACATACAGTATATAAAGATGCACTACCGATGGTGGCTGAATGCGACTCAGTAATCACACACTGTCTGTTGAGTAGTCAGCTATAACCAATTACAAGAAGCACTGTGTAGTCATACAGTTTTAATGAGTACCTAAACACTGTTTGCACAAATAAGCATTGCGGTTTGTGTTATGGTAATGGTCATTTGTGCATAAACAAGGTAATAGTAAGGATGTCGCTCAGCAATGAATGAGTTAATGAAATTAAGACCTCCTCCCCCAAAATATATTAAATCATTAACTGGGCATATTGGTGGCAGCAGGTGTGGGGTACTTTTTAAAACAAATGAACAAATATTAACAGCACTGATTGTGCTGGGGAGGAGAAATGGTGAGGAGCAGTCATGCACTAAAACTAATTCATTTAGTTAGCGGTGGGAGGGCAGCTGGGTGAAGTGTATTTTTTTTTTTAATTAAAAAAAGTACACACTAAAGATTACAAGTGCCATACAGCAAGACAATCCCACCACAGACAACCGGGGAAAACCAAACGTATCCTCTGCTAACATGTTTTTGACAGTTGCTTTTACTGGGTACAGAAAGGAACAACAACGGAGACAAAGTGTAGCCTTGTGGTTAGAGTACAGAGCTATGACCCTATAGATCCAAGCTGGAATCCCCTCCACTGCCACTTACTCACTGTATGCTGATCCTGATAGAGTCACTCTACCTTCATATGCTGTCTTTCCCTCTCTTTGATGGCCTATCTCTTCCGAGTTTTCTTAGCCACCCTCAATCTCATTTAACCTCCTGTGCTTGCCTAATGGCTGATGTAAATGTGCATAGGCAGTATACAAAAATCAAATTCTTTTTCATCTCTCTTCTTTTATCTTTTCTTTTAAACAATTATTATTCCCTTTTGGTGGCTGCCTTACCTCAGTCTTGCACCTGGCACCTGCTCAGAGACCAGTGGTCGATGTCCTGGTGGCAATGCTGCCTTCTGCCTCTTTATTTTGCCCCTCCAGCTTCACCCTTATATTGGGTCTTCTCTTACACTCTAGGATCAGGACTGGTGGCACCAGCCAGGATGAGGCGGTGACACTGAGCCATTGGGGTAAGGGCAGGGGACATCATGCCACCAGGTCTTCTAACTCTTCTCTCCCCTGTGTGTACTCCACCCACCACCAGATGTGGGGTTGTATGGTCACCAACAATATCCAAGGATACTCCCCTGCCTGCTGAAGGAAGCACTTAAATAGCAGGATAGTTCTGTACCCCCCCCCCCAATGATTGTTTATTGATAGCTGGGAACGGCCCTTGAGCCAAAACCCATTTTCAACAGCAAACAAAGGGTACATGCCACATACAAACACAGTAAAATACATGACAAACAAAGTGTCTCCATAAGCTGCCTTCATAGTACAAGCTAGACACCACTGACCCTGCACCTGGAGTCAAATTCAGGGAACAAATCCACATCTCCTGCATCAGAGCACGTTGTTCTACTTCTTGCACCACTGGCCTAGGTTCCCTTTTTCTTTCTTTTTTTTTCACAATGATTTTCATCCTGCCCTAGCAGACCTCGGCTACCATTACCCCTGTCCCTGTGCTTGGTGGTCATCCCTTACCTCTCTCCTGGTCCGGACGCTTATCTCACCCCCCCCCCCCAACTGGCAGACATATTCAGAGCCACTTCGGGACTAGAGCAGCAGAGCAGACCTCCAAGACACGGGCAGGGCTTCACAAAGTCCAGGCCCCTAGAGTTTCCACATTTTCTGCTTCTCTCCCCATACTGCAACACCAGTACGTGTGTGTGTGTGTGTGTGTGTGTGTGTGTGTAGGCGCACTTGTCCTATGCTGTCACAGCCCCCCCCAGCTTATAGTCACTACCACCAGACCTCTACCTGATGGCTCGTGGGCCAAGACCCAGGTGAGAAGACTTGTCCCTGGGATGCTCGATCCTCTCCCACTCCACTGACCCCAGCAGCTTCTGCTTCTTCCGGAACATGGGTTGCTGGTGTGTGGCAGAAGGTTAAGCCGTGTGATGCCACAACCGTTCACGCGACCGGCTGCTTCATTTTTCATTTTTAAAAAGGACAACAAATGCTGTAACACTGAAACCTCCTCTAGAAAGGTAATCACTAAACTGCTGTGTTTTACTGTCTTGCTAAATAAAGACTGTAATCAGAAATTATCATCATTAGCAAAACCAGCTCTGGTGTTAGGAATCTGTTCATGGTGGCATTTATGTTCAAAGTGTCAGATACCAATGAACTAGCATGGTCTTACCCATGGGTTGTCTCAATAATCATGCCTTTTACCCAAGGTCCGGCAGCATCTGCTCCTACTCCTACTGTATCATCATGTGAGCTGGAGGAAGACTGGTCAGAAAGGTGTGAAGGGAGCACTGGTGGTCTGTCATCTTCAATGATGACCGTGTCATCTGGAGGCATGTTCACAGTGGGAGAGAGATTGTAGTTACCTGAATGAATAAAAACAAAAGTGAAAGTTACCATTATAAGCTAGAAGATTCACTTCTAATCACTAAAGAAGGAATACTACACTAAAGTAAATAGAAACTGGTCTTCGTTAAAGCCCAGATACCACCAATTTAAATTCTTCAAAGCTACACGGTAACTGACAAGTGGCAAAATCCATTAACAATATATCTTTCACAGGCAAGCTCTGTCAAGAAACCCTTTCTTTATCTGGTTCTTAAAGAATTTACCCAGCCCTTTTGTCACTGAGGTTTGCAGAAACTTTCCAATTTTAAATTGTATGAACAAACAGAAAACAATAAGCTACAGATAAGTCCCCAAGTCTTGTGGGATGGTCCCACTACTTTTTAGCCAGAATTCTACTGCTTCTGAATTTTAATTTTAAAGAGCTACTAATGCCGCAAAGAAAACTTTGAAAAGCATAATAATTAGGTACAATTCTGCTTGCATGCCATATATATTTCATATATTTCTCTTCCTTATTATTTATTACTGAGTAAATTTGCACGAATACGTAGTCTTTATCCCTCAGAGGTCCCTAAAATTTTATTTTTCTCTATAAATTACTCCCTACTTCAAGTAATAATTCTCTGTTGTGATAACTGTTGTCATGAGAGAAACTGTGATGTCACAAGCAGTGCATTGTGACCTCAGGTAGGGAGAAAGCAACAAGAATTTTTTTTTTTGACATTTATTTTTTTTATTTAGTTGCTTAACCAGGTATAGCACACTAAGCTGAAAGCTTTTTTTTACAGGAGCGACCTGGGAGCAAAAGGAGGTTAAGTAACTTGCTCAGGGTCACACAGTATGCAAGTGGAAGCTGTGAGATTCAAACCCAGGTCTGGTCTGATGGATGTCACCAGATTTGCAGCTCAGAGCCTTAGACCACTGCGCTATACTGCCTCCTATTTATTTATTACAGTCTTGGAATTAAACCACTTGAGCTCAGAGCTCTTTACATTGGTTCCACGTCAAGTTCACAATTACAAAACATAGTAGTATAAAAATTACACAGGAATGGAAGAGGGAATTATATAATGGAGCAGACAAGACAATCAGGAAATGGGTGAGTAGGGGCCAAATAGTAGACTTACAGGTATTAGATGCCTGACCGTGAGTACTGGTCAGTTGTCTGTGGTGGCAGGTTAGTAGGGAGGGGGTAAGTGCAAGGGTGGGCAGAGGAGGAGCCCCAAGTGCCAAGAGAGCAGATAATACCGTGATAATGAAGCTGGGCAAAGGGGGAAGGGGTGAGTATGGAGGCTGAGGGTAGGGGAGAGGAGGCAATAAGGGAGAATGGCAGCTGGTGAGGGTGATGGGAGAGGAGGTAAGGAGGAAGGAGCAGTCTCACAGAAGATAGGGAACAGGGAAGGGAGGTGAGGGGTTGGGAGTTGTGGGGAAGGTAAGGGAAGGAGTAGGGGTAAGGGCAAGAGGTGAGTGGTTGGGAAGAGAGCACAGGGCTCGAGGAAGGAGGGTGGAATGGAGAGGGGGCACCCTAGGGTATCAGTGTCGGAGGAGGAGTGGGGGTGAAGCTATGAGTGACAGTCACACTGGGCATCATTTAACAAGTGTTGTTTAAGGTGGACTTTGAAAGCACACAATGTACACTGCCTCATAAACATAGAAACATAGACTTTGACGGCAGATAAGGACCACCTGGCCCACCCAGTCTGCCCATTTCCCTACCTACTGTATAAGCTGCAGATTCTAGTTAACCAACAGCCTACTTCCTGCAACCCCCCCACTATAATTGCCTTGTGTCTGTCCCATGCACGTTTGAATTCCCCCACTGTTTTAGCCCCAACAACCTCCCCAGGAAGGCAGTTCCATGCATCCACCACTCTCACCGTGAAAAAATATTTCCTCACATTACCCCTGAGCAATCCCCCCTCTATCTTTAAATTGTGTCCCCTTGTTCTTACACATCTCTTTTTCTGAAAGATTCTACCCTCCTGGACTTTGTTGATTCCCTTGAGGTACTTGAACATTTCTATCATGTCTCCCCATCCCTCCTTTCATCAAGAGTATACATATTAAGCTCTCTCAGTCTCTCTTCATATGGTTTCTGCTGCAGACCCTGCACCATTTTAGTTGCCCTCCTCTGGACTGCTTCCAACCTGTTTATGTCCTTGCATAGATGAGGTCCCCAAAACTGCACACAGTACTCCAGGTGGGGTCTCACCAACTGTCTGTATAGAGGGATAACCACTTCCCTTTTTCTACTTGTGATGCCCCTTCCTATGCATCCCAGTATCCCCCTGGCTCTGCTTACCGACTTTTCACATTGCTTACCCACCTTTAGGTCATCTGATATGACTACTCCCAGGTCCCTTTCCACTTTTGTTGTTGTTGGTACCTCCCCTGCTATTGTGTACTCTTCTCCTGGGTTTTTGTTTCCCAGGTGCATTACTTTGCACTTCTTTGCACTGAATCTAAGTTGCCATATATCTGACCATTCCTCCAACCTTGCCAAGTCCCTTCTCATCTTTTCTACCCCCTCTTGTGTATCAACTCTGTTACAGATCTTTGTGTCATCTGCAAAGAGGCATACCTTTCCCTTCACACCCTCTGCAATGTTATAAGATCTTCCTGAAGAGAGTTGAACCAGAGCGGGGCACGGCATGCAAAAGACCTTTGTCCTTGGGAAGTGCGGTATTTCAGTGTAATGAAGGACTGGTGCTCCGAGCTATGAGTGTGCCATGGATTAATACAAGACACCTGGAGTTGACTAACCCTGGGTGGGAGGGTATCAGGACTGATCTTTCTTGCCAGGAGGCAGGTATGGAATTTTAGTCAGGCAGAGAGAGGGAGCCATTGAGCATTGGTATACAAATCGCAGGTATGAGTCAGCCTAGGTGCCCCTAAAGTTAGCTGGCAAGCTCTGTTTAAGGCAGTTTTTAGGTGCCGGAGGGCTGTATCAGTGGCTGAGCCATATATAGGTAGGCCATAGTTGACGAGGGAACCCACAGAGCTATGGACTGCTATTTTAAAGGCTTCAGGGGACAGGCTGTGTCTGTGATGACAAAGCAGCCCAATATGTTTATTGATTGCTTTGGCGGTGTTGTCAATGTGGGCAGTGTAGGACAACAAGTAGTCAACAGTGATCTCAACGGTATTTAAAATGTTGGACCAGTTCCAGGGAGGCTCCAGCAACATTACTGTACATATTGATAAAGGGTAGTTACAATGCTTGTTATGGGGGCTGGCGAACAACATGGTCTTAGTTTTTTTTATAGTTCATAATTAGCTTATGGTCTATGAATCACTTCTCAAGACAGGTGAAATCACTTTGAAGTTGATGCTTCAGTTCATGAGGATCTGAGCCATGCGTGAAGACGACAGCATCGTCAGCATAGAGTAGGAGGCGACACTGGCTGGCTTGAGGGAGACTATTCAAGAATAAGCTGAACAGAAGGGGATCCAATATCAATCCCTGCAAGACACTGGAGCAGACAGGTTTGCTATCCAAGAGGGTTGAACCGGTTCAAACTTGCTGGGATCTATGGTTCAGATAGCTGCAGAACCACAAAACTGCTTCGGGAGCCAGGCCCAATGAGGAAATTTGCTCAGTTAGGAATGCATGGTTAACAGTATTGAATGCCTTAGTCAGGTCGATAAGGATAGCTCCGGTAAGTTGTCCATGATCAAGTGTTTTATGGATGTGACCAGTGAATTCTAGAAGGGCTGTGGTGGTGCTATGCCCAGCCCTAAAGCCATGCTGCTCGGGGCAGAGGAGTTTGTACTTGTCTAAATATTCGATCACTTGGTCCGCAACTATTAGTTCGAGGGCCTTCGATAGAGGTGGTAGCAGGGAGATGGGTCTGTACTTTTCTGTAAGGGCCCAGTCCCCATCCTTATGCACGTGTGTGACTATCACAACATTCCATTTATGAGGTAATACAGCTAGTCACAGTGACAAGTTAATGATGTGGGTGACTGGAGGCAGGATTTCTTCCAGGGAGAGAGAGAGATTAAATGCAGATCAAGGGTGACCCCACTGAATCTCCCCTTACTAAGCACCTTCCGAAGACATTTCCTAGCATCCCTAATTGAGATGGTCTTGAAACAAAAGAGGGGATCCACGGAGGACTGCGGGCCAGTGACAAGGTTACTCGGGTGTAAGAAGTCGGGAGGGAGATCATGGCTGAGATCTGTAAAGGCCAGGTTGAAGGTGTCAGTTATGGTTTTTGGGTCAAGGATAGAGGAGCCATTAACACTGATCATGTCAGGGGCAGTTTTGTGCACCCTGTCAGTGACCTCTTCAAGGTTTGCTCAGAATTTACAGCCATCATTCCAGTGTTTGGACAGGGCCTCCTTGTAATAGAGGTTTTTGGCTACACGGATGGCGCCTTTGTGCAGCTATTTCTGGCTTGTTTGTACTTTAGGATGTCAGACTGCTTCCTTGTGGCTCTAGCTGTGTGCCAAACATGATAATGGCATTTCATATGATCAAGGATGTCTGGGCTCATCCAAGGGCTGTAGTGGCCCTTGATTTTCCACTTTTTAAGGGGGCATGGGTACCACAGATAGTGTTAAATTGGAGGGTGAAGTGGTCCAGTGCACTATCGACGGCGGGTGCCCCATATACGGCTGACCAGTTGGCGTTATGGAGATCAGCTCTAAGTGACTGTTCTAGGAGGTGGCTTGGTGAATTTATTGGTCCCGTTGAACATAACAGGGGAGTGGTCGCTACTATTATCAGGGAGGACAGAGGTGTTGGAGGTGTGCTCTGGGTGACTGGTGAGCACCCAGTCAATCAGGGTGCTTGTGCCAGTCTGGTAGTTAGTCCGGGTGGGGGCGTCGACAAGCTGTGTAAAGTGGACAGCCAGGACAGCATCCTTGAGGTGGTTTGCATCAGGGGCACGCCAGTTAGTATTAAAGTCATCAAGCAGTATAACCTCAAAGATTGAAGATTGGCTACTTAGGTAGTTGATGACAGCTTGGAGACCATGGGATGAGTCCTTGGGGGGGATGTAGATGGATAGCAGCGTTAGTGGCTTGCTTTGGGCCCCAAGTAGGACCTTAATGGCAAGGACCTGAGCAGAGGTCCTAAAGCTGGGAGGATTAAATACATGGCCCTGTAGGCTATCCTTGAGGTAGAATGCACAGCCTCCACCTCTTTTTGACAAGCGGTCCTGCCTGAAGATCCTGTAGCCAGGGAGGCTGATGTCTGCATCGGGAATCCTAGGGGAGAGCCATGTCTCTACAACGGATAGTACATCAGGGTTATGGAGGGCTACCCAGGCTTGGAAGTTATCAAAATTAGCTACTAGACTGCGGATATTTAGAATAGATGAACTCTTCAGGAACAAAGATCCTGCTTTCATGTAGATGACCTCAGTAATAAATAATGGGGAAAAAATTAATATACAAGTTAGCCAGCCTTTGAGTGGGTCCCAAGATGGTAGCCTGAGTAAAGAACTGGCTGGAGAACAGGACACAGAGGGTAATAGTAAATGGAATCCACTCTGAAGAAAGAGGGGTTACTAGTGAGGTACTGCAAGGTTCAGTACTAGGACCGGTCTTCTTCAATGTCTTTATAAGTGACATTGCAGAGGCACTATAAGGAAAAATATGTCTCTTTGAAGACAACACAAAGATCTGCAACAGAGCTGATACACAAGGTGGGGCGGAAAGGATAAGATGGGACGGCAAGGCTGGAGGAATGGTCAAATGTATGGCAGCTTAGATTCAATGCTAAGAAGTTCAAAGTAATGCACCTGGGAAATAAAAACCCAGAGGAAGAGTACACAATGGGGGGTGAGATACTAACAACAACAAAAGTGGAAAGGGACCTGGGGTTAGTCACATCAGATGACCTAAAGGTGGGCAAGCAATGTGAAAGGGCAGTAAAGAGGGCTGGGGGGATACTGGGATACACAGGGAGTGGCATCACCAGTAGAAAACAGGAAGTACAGACAGTTGGTGATACCTCATCTGGAGTACTGAATGCAGTTCTGGAGACCCAATCTCCGCAAAGACACAGACAGGATGGAGGCAGTCCAGAGGAGGGCAACTAAAGTGGTGCAGGATCTGCACCAGAAGACATAAGAAGAGACACTTAATGAGCTTAATATGTATAGCCTCAAGGAAAGGAGGGAGAAAGGGGACATGATAGAAACTTTCAAGTACCTCAAGGGAATCAACAAAGTCCAAGAGGGTAGCATCTTTCAGAAAAAGAGGTGTGCAAGAACAAGGGGGCACAATTTGAAGATAGAGAGGGGACGGCTCAGAGGTAATGTGAGGAAGTATTTTTTTCACAGAGAGGGTTGTGGATGCATGGAACAGCCTTCCTGAGGAAGTTGTGGAGTCAAAAACAATGGTGGAATTCAAGAATGCATGGGACGGTCATAAGGCAATACTAGAGGGTGGGGGTAGGAGGAAGTAAGCTGTTGGTTAACTAGGATCTGCAGCTTATCCATTAGGAAGGGAAATGGGCAGACTGGGTGGACCAAGCGGTCCTTATCTGCAGTCAAATTCTATGTTTCTAGGTTAGGAAATACAGCACTAATATAAAATATAAGCTGAACTGTATCTCAATATTATGTTCTTCTGAAAGTGTCAACTGCTCTTTAACCACTGACTTCTCGGATGTGGCAGAATACATTCAGCTTAGTATCATTACTCATTTACTATTTATCAAATGTATTGATATGGAAACCTTCCGTTAACCTCTTGTGAATGTATTGTTAGTATTCGGTTATACATTTTTAAATCTCACTTAAAACCCAATCTTCTCTTTGCCTTACATTACAGATTTTCTCTCTAATTTGCTCACATTTAAATTTCTCCTAATTCCCTCTTTTTAACTACCTGAATGTCAACAAATCCCATACTGTACCAGCTAATGTACCCTGTATATTATATTGTATATTCAATGTGGAGCATTCATGTACTGTATATTGTTAGCCTTTTATAGTTTTGCATATTTTATTCTGTATGTTTTTATTTTTATTTCCCCCCACTATGAAGCATTTTGAGATGTAATTTGAAACAAAGATGTCTCATGAAAATAAACTGTTCATACTGTATTGTATCAAATCGCATAATATAATACTGTATTGCAGTCATCAGAATAAGGGTAGGGAGTGGATTAATACACTTTTGATCCAAACACTGAAAAGCCAAGACTGAAGCAGACTTGGATCCTGAAGATTGAACAAGCTTAGTGATCTCCTTTCAGTCCCTGTCTGATGGAAGTGTATGTCACAAAACCAATAAAACACACACACACACACACACACACACACACACACACACACACACACACACACACACAGAGTGCATGAGCCCAACCCACAAAATCAGAAGCCTGTCCTCAAAGGAGATCAAGACTCAATCTTGCCTGTGTGTGCTTGGGGGGGGTACGAAAGTAGGAGGTCCATCCTGATCCAGGTTTACATGCATTGTTTGACCACTATAAGAAAGCCTGTATTGTATCTGCTTGCTATTTACTTTGTCTGCAGATGAACCCAAACCTTTACTCTCCAGTGTTATCTGTTTTTCACTGGTAAGGAGGTCTGTATGTTTAGTACAAAGGTCTGAACCCAAAAAAAGGGCATCTTTAGCTGAAGTCATACAATTGCTTTCTAGCTATGTAGCAGTCAAAATTATTAAGTGTCTCTCTCTCTCTCTCAGATGTAAACAGGAACTTCCTAGGGCAGATAACGCTTAAAAATAGGAGAGATGCAGCAAGGATTTCCTTTAAATGTAAAACTCTTTGACAAGGATTTCCTGTGAAGGAACATGTCCCACTAGGCAACTGTAGCAAAAACGGAGGGGGAGGGTCAACAAAGCATAGTTACATGTATTTAAACATATATATTAAATCTTACTATACAATAAAAATGTACCTGCAATTACTCCAAAGGTAGTTCTCTGTGGATTACAGTATAGATGGGGATGCAGCTGTATCAGTGCAATAAAAACTTTGCTGTTTATAATGCTGGTGACCCGGGTTCGAGAATGAGCCCGGAAAGGAGACCTAGCAGGAAGGGGAGGAAAAACACAAAAGAGAAGCCCAGCACTCGGAAGACTGAATGTTGTACCAGAACCAAAGTGAACCAAAATCAAAATGGTGCACAAAGTACGATGCTACGTGGAGCTCAATGAAAAAAATAGCTTTATTTGAGTGCACACAGAAAAGACAAACTGACACCAAAGCCCCAGCATTTCAAACCCCTTCAGGTTCTTTGTCAGGGGGAGGGGCGACCCAGGGACTCAGACTCACTTAAATAAGGAGCCAGTTAAAGGCATAGTACATGTTAAATCCACAGTACATATTAAATCCACAATCCTTAATGTGCAAAACAGGTGAAAATGAAATAAAATTGATAAACTGGAAATAATGAAAATATTGGAACAAGCTGGGAACAAAGCTACTCAGGTCATAAAAATTACTAGTACAACTTATTACAGTATTATGAAGGCATTGGCATTAAATGTTAAATATACAGGCAAAAATACTAAGCCTTTAATAAAGAGGCAGAATGTCTGAGAATGCTAGGGGACATGCTGCTCCTCCAGTGAGGAAGAGCACTTGACTCAGCTGTGCAACTCTCACCTGAGTGATCAAAGGTGGAGGCGCAGGCAGAGCAGCTTGTGAGAGGGAAAGGCACCGACAGGATCCATGCATCAGTATGCTCTGCATGTACAATCATGGAGCCCTGCCATTGGCATCAGGTGAGGCGGGGAAGAGAACAAGAAAGAACACCCAGGCACAGCATGTGATGCAGCAAGATCCTCGACACCCATGCCATTGTCTGTCCTGGAAGGAGCACAGAATAGGTTGCCTGGGTAGCCTCTAAGGGCCCCGCCATGAAGCGTATGCCATAGAAGTTTGCTCAGTACCGGTAAGCTGAATGAGGTGTCAGGGCTGGGAGGTAGCTGTAGACTGACGGCATGGGTTTCAACAGTAAGAACATGAAGAGAAACTAAATATAAAGTAGAGATGGGCAAATCACTTCTCCCATTTGTTGAGTACATTTGGGTTGTGGGGGGTTTCTCAGGAGTGAATAATCATGATTGTATGCATTCTGCTCTGGGACCAGTGGCCATTCCCAGTCACAAAAGGTAGCAGTGCAAAGTGGGAGTTTTGTGACACTTTCCTACCTGTTTGCTCTTTGACAAAAAAAAAATGGCTGGTGTGTGTGTGTGTGTGTGTGTGTGTGTGTAGGGGGGGTGTTGGGGGAGGGCTGTGACAGCATCTCAGTTCAAATCACCATTTCAGGTGTTGCTGAAGGAAACAGAGTTTATATCCACTAACAGGAGACCAGGATATCACAGGACATGCTGTCCACCCTTTGGGAGACACTGCTCAGCTCCTTGCAAAAAGGGCAACAACCCATCTCCCAGATGCCCTGGCCAGTCAGGACTACATGCCCAGGTACTTATGGACAGGAGGCTAGTGCCCCATATTGGATCTGCATGATCTGAACCAGTTCATGCAGAAAGGAAAGTTCTGGATGGTCACTATGAATCAGATCATTCTGTCACTGGAGCAGAACACGTGGTTTTGCTCCCTAGACCTCCAGGATGTGTTTTTCCACATCTCAGTCTGTCAGTCCCACTGCCAGTATCTCCAGTTCCAAGTAGAATGGGTCCTGTACAAGTTCCAGGTCATACCCTTCTGCCTCTCCTCGGTGTCTGAGGTCTTCACCAAGTGCATGGCAGTAGTGGCAGCATACCTGCAGTGCCTAGTGGTCAAAGTGTACCCCTATTTGGACAACACTTGAAAGATGCTACCTTCTTGGACTTTGTTGATTCCACTTAGGTACTTAAACATTTCTATCATGTCCCCCCCTTCCTCCTTTCCTCAAGGGTATACATATTAAGCTCCTTTAGCCTCTCCTCGTATGGCTTCTCTTGCAGACCTTGCACCATTTTACTTGCCCTCCTCTGAACTGCCTCCATCCTGTCTATGGGGTCTCCAGAACTGGATGCAGTACTCCAGATGGGGTCTCACCAACTGTCTGTACAGGGGGATAACAACTTCTTGTTTTCTGCTGGTGATGCCTCTCCCTATACATCCCAGTATCCCCCCAGCCCTCCTTACTGCCTTCTCACATTGCTTGCTAACCTTAAGGTAATCTGATATAATTACCCTCAGGTCTCTTTCCATTTTTGTTGTTGTTACTACCTCCTCCCCCCCCAAATTGTGTAATCTTCCTCTGGGTTTTTGTTTCCCCAGGTGCATTACTTTGCACTTCTTTGCATTGAATCCAAGCTGCCATACTTCTGACCATTCCTCCAACCTTGCCAAGTCCCGTCTCATCCTTTCCACACCTCCTTGTGTAGCAACCCTGTTGCAGGTCTTTGTGTCATCTGCAAAGAGGCATACTTTTCCTTCCAGTTCCTCTGCAATGTCACTTAAAAAGACGTTAAAAAGGACTGGACCAAGTACTGAACCCTGCAGTACCCCACTAGTAACCCCTCTTTCTTCAGAGTGGACTCCATTTACAATTACCTTCTGTGTCCTGTTGTTCAGCCAATGTTTTACCCAGGCTACCACCCTGGGACCCACTCCAAGGCTGGTTAATCTGACTACTAATCTTTTGTGTGGGACTGTGTCAAATGCCTTGCTAAAGTCTAGGTAGGCCATGTCCACAGCCCCTCCCAGATCTACTACTTTGGCCACTCAGTCAAGGAAATCAATTAGATTCGTCTGACATGACCTTCCCGCTGTGAACCCACGCTGCCTTGGGTCCTGTGCCCCACTAGCCTCCAGGTACTCAACAATTCTTTCCTTCAGAAGTGATTCCATCACTTTCCCTTTCCCTACCACAGAGGTCAAACTGACAGGTCTGTAGTTTCCTGCCTCTATCATGCTCCCACTTTTGTAAAGGGGAATCACATCAGCCTTCTTCCAGTCCTCAGGTACCACACCATCCTCCCATGATTTGTTATAAAGGGTAGTCAGTGGTGTCACTAGTTCTCTGCTTAATTCTTCCAGAATTCTGAGGTGAATTCCATCTGGCCCCATTGCTTTGTCCTCCTTCAGTTTTAGGAGTTCTTTCAGAACCCTTTCTTCTGTGAAAGGACTGGGAGTGCTTCTGTTAATTGGATTAGGCACCTCCCCCACTTCCTCTTTGTGAATACTGAACAGAAGTATTCATTCAGTATCCCTGCTTTTTCACTGTCACTCTCTGCCCATCCACCATCCATTATATTCAGCCTCACTATCCCTCCCTTTGTCTTTCTACGCTCCCTGATATACCTATAAAAGGTTTTATCCCCCCTTCTTAACCGAGTTGGCTATCTTTTCCTCAGTTTGTGCCTTTGCTATTCTGACTACCCTCCCTGCTTCCTTCTGTCTTAACTGGTACAGTTCTCTGTCCTGCTCCTTCTGTGTTTCCTTATACTTCCTAAATGCTATCTTTTTCTCCTTAACCTTCACTGCCACTTCTTTTGAGAACCATAGTGGCTTTTTCTTTTGTTTTGATTTATTTGCTTCACACAAAGGCTTGTTGCCTCTGTTATGGCAGTTTTGATATTTCCCCATTGTTGCTCCACCCCTCCTTCTAGCCTGTTTGCTAGTGCTTTTCTAAGGCACTCTCCCATCTTGCCAAAGTCAGCCCTCCTGAAGTCCAGAACCCTCATTTTTGTATGGCTTAACTCTGTAGCTGAGTTTATCGTGAACCACACTGTTTGGTGGTCACTTGTTCCCAAATAGCTACCCACTTCTAGATCTGAGATCCTCTCACTGTCCCCATTTGACAGTATGAGGTCTAAGATTGCTCCCTCACGAGTAGGTTCCAAAACTAGCTGTCTGAGGCATTCACCTGAAGGGCATCAAGAATGGCCCTGCTTTTGGATGTGGCTGCAGCAAAGGTGCTCCAGTTAACATATGGCATATTAAGGTCCCCCATCAACAGTATCTCCCCTTTCTCTGCCATCCTAAGTATGCCTTCTATCATATCTTTGTCCATTCCCTCCACCTGACATGGGGGTGTGTATACAACCCCTGTGCAGATTGTGGTGCCATTTCCAGTCTCTAAGGTGGCCCACAGTGCCTCCTCTCTTCCCTGTTTACTCTTTTATTCAGTTACTTTTATCCCTTCCCTTACATAGAGAGCTACTCCCCCCTTCTGCCCTCCCTGTCTCTCTTGTAGGTTGTGTACCCTGGTATTTTAACATACCAGACATGGTTCTCTTTGTACCATGTTTCTGTGACTGCTACGATATTCAGGCATCCCTCTTCCATCAAGGCCACCAGTTCAGGGAGCTAGTTGCCCAGACTATGGGCGTTGGTACTCATTACCCTCCATTTCTTGACGGCCTTACCCCTTTTTGGCCCATCCCTGTCCTTATTGCATTTGTCACTTTCTCCATTTACCCCTCGCTTCTCCCTATTGACATCTCTATGTTGGTGTCTACCTCACTTAGTACCCTGATTTTTTGGGGGCTAGACTTCTGCTCCTTTCCAGTGCCTCCCCTGGCTGGTTTAAATGCTTGCCAATGAAGTATTTAAACCTATCACATAGGATCCTGGTTCCCCTCCTGGACAGATGCAGACCATCACGTCAGTGTAGGCCTGCATCCGTCCAGGTGGACCCCCTGTCCCCAGTGAAGCCAAATCCCTGAGATCTGCACCAGTTTTTCAACCACTGATTGAATCCCATGGTGTGGAGCACCCTACCCTCATCTATGCCATAGACAGGCAGCACCTCCAAGAAGGTTACCATGTGTGCTATTTATCTAAGGGCCCCCCCCAATCTCCACCAATGCTTCTTGCACTGCTCTGATCCCTTTCTTAGCCAGGTCATTTGTCCCTAGGTGGACAATGACATCCAGCTCCCTCCCCTGTGCAGCTGCTCCTGTGATCCTGAGGACTTCCCTGTCCCTCAAGCCATGGCACCAGGCAGGTACCTTACCTCCTCTCCCTTCCTCCCCAGTTCTACTTTCCAACAATGGGTCCCCACCAGGAGTTGTTTCCTTCCCTGTGGGTCCCATGCCACCTCCTGTGGGTCTCCTTGTGGTGGTTCCCAGCATCCTCCTTGGTCTCTACTGTGGGTGCTCCATAGAGAACCACACTTTTCAGAATGGCATAGAAATTGTGGAGGTACAGCTGGAGGGATGGCGCTCTGTTCCACCACCTCACCCTCCTTGAGCCCACTGTGGTCCAACTCGCTCCTCTTTCTTGGCAATCTCTGAGGCAGCGGCAGTGACCCTGGTGGTCCCTGGGTGGGAGGAAGTCCCATAAATTCTGGCCAACTCAGCCTGGAGATGAGCAACCTCCTCCTTCAGCCCAGAGAGGTGCCTGCATCCTCCAGAACGTCTCCCGGAAGACTGCTGCTCCACAGCCACTGCACTGCACCACTCCCATCATGTCTTTTTTCTGGCCCCTTCACTGTTGTTTGGAATACTTACTCTTTCCTCTGTTTATTTTCTCTTTTTTTCTCCCCTACTTACTTACTGCCTCTGTGCCCTTTTAGCTCCTGATCTTCCTGTTCTAAGACAAGAAGTTCCTATTTTTCTCAGTAGTCTCCTTACTTGCTCAGAGTCAGACCTCCAGCAGCTGGGGGGGGGGGGAGATGGAGAGCTACTCTTGCCCTTCTAGGATGGTGAGTCTTTGGTGGCTCTGTGATCGCTCACTTCCTGCTCCCAAACAGGAAGTTCCTGTTGTCAGTTTAATCCTGTGCCTTTAAAAGTAGAACTGGTTTAGGAGAGGGGAGGGAAGGAGGCCAATATAGTCCCAGTAGAGAAGTTTTAGTTATACCAGTAGCTCCCTACTCCTGGTGTTCTGTCTATTCTCTGGCAGAAGCTATCAAGGGCAGTGCTTAAATCTGGTTTTCACCTGGCTCCTAGCTAAGCCACTCCCCCTACTTTGCAAATCTTTCTACACTTAAGACTTGAGTGTCTTGCTTGTATTTGTCTTTTTGTTTTATTATTTGTTTAATCCCTGGATACAAAGTGTCTTTTTTTAATTTTTAAAACTCTGAATACAACTGTGTTTTCATGCCAAACCAGTCCTTTGAGATCACATGATCGGGCTGTATTTAATGCGCAGACTCCCACTTGGCATTTAGATTGACTAGCGGTGCCATTACAGGTGAATACCTGTCTGCTGAGCTACATAATAATCTAACCTGAGGAGTTCTGTTTGTGCTTTTTGACTTGTTCTATTGCCTTCAAAAAACAGCAGTTCATTGAATTGACAAAAGTAAGTCCCTTTCCATAATATTTGTAACACTTTTTGTTGCTTTTTTTTATATTAGACATTATTATTGTCTGGTTTGATAGTGGAGAATTGCTTTAGTAGTCTTGAGCGTTCATGCTTTCAAGGCTTTTTCGTAGTGTTCCTTTGCCAAAAGCGTGTGTCTCTGAGATACTTGTAAAACATTTACTGAAACTTTACCCAGGTATTACTAGGAGCAGGACTGTTTATATTAGTCAGACTGTTTGCACTGCTTTTATCTCTCATTTATCCTTTATTCTTTTTGATATTTTTAGTATCAAAAGTTCTGAGGGCAATGGAGGAAGGTGTTGCTTTTGCATACGAGATCTTGCCAAAATTAAATTTCTGTCGGCACTTCAATTTGGAACTTTCGGAGCCCTTTCCCTGGTACCTGTTTAGTCTACAGCTCTACTTGTTTGATGTTGATGTTATTTCTGTCTTTGGACTTATCGATTAGTCCCCTTATCTAATGACCGTTCCATTGACTTTTGCTGACCCTCTTCGATGCTGGATTATATATATTAATCTCTGAACTTTTTGTGGACAACTACAGGATCTTCTTTTCTTGGAACTTCTTTGGAACTTCCTTGAACTATTTTGCACTACCATAAGCTACGCCAAGTTGTGTTTTGGTGATTGTTTTTTGGGAGCTACAATTCTATTTTATATGATCTAATGGGTCTGGAAACCTCTTTCATATAACTATTTCTGTGTGGGACTGTGTGAGACCTGTATATGTCTTCACGACGCGGGACTGAAAAGACAGAACACTTGTGTCCTGAGAACGAAATTGACATTTGTTTAGCTATATTTGTTTATTTAACCACCTTATGTGTTTCTTTTGGTATGCCACCTACTACAAGAAGTAAGATGTCTCTCAATGATAAATTAAACCTGACCGAGTGTGCACATAAAAAAATAAAAATATTAAACAAGGTTTAAAAATTAAACAAGGAGGGCCTTTTAAGGGCATTCAAGGAAATCACCTCTCTAAAAAAATTAGCTACAAAGTCACTTAGAAACAAAACTGGCTAACTGATAACAGGCCTATGCTACAACAAAACAGTAGGAAAATTAAGGCTATGGTTGAAAAAGGGCATGTTACTCAATTAGCATCTACTCCAAATGGGGGGAATTTTGATTTTTTTTAGTATTGTGACACCGCATGTTACTACTGATAATTCTGGGGTTATTGCAGTGACAGACATTACACCATTTATAAGTTGAGAGGGGGAAGTGGGCCACCATTTGGGCAGTAACAAGTTAGAACGGGTTAGCCCAATTAAATCAGGAACAACAGAGGAGTTTGATCAGAACTTAGCTACTAAAATATTTTTTTCTGGTATTTTCCATAACTTGACTATTAGACACAGAGGTGAGAAGTAGAAGAGAAACACTGAGGTTACATCAAAGTGACGATGAACAAAGGGGACTGCCCAGACCCAAACAGAAATTGCTGCAAATAAAACTGACATTGAGAAACGTACAAAAATAAAGCATGATGAAGGGATAGAATCTGTAAAGTATCAGGTGATGGAGGTCCAAGATCAATCAACTAAGGAATTAACTAGGGAAGAGTACAGTTGTACTTCTTGGACAATGAGTCCTGATAATAGAAGTAACCCAGATTTGGAGGGTATAATAAAATATATTATTAATGTGTTAAGAGATCCACTCAATTCTAGTATTTTCTTGTTTAAAGAATTGCTAGATATCAAACAGGATCTTTCCTTTATTAAGGGGATATGTCTAGAAAATAAAAACAAACTGGACCTGATGAAACAAGGATATAAGGAAGGAAATAAAGAGGTATACAAGGAAGTTGATCTTTCTGCTGAAAGCAGTAGAAATAATCTAATCCGTGATCACAGTACCACTGATTTAGCCCCGGACCATGTATTGTCCCAGTGTGGAGAATATGAATGGGACTCATTTAACCCTGAATCCAATTACATTTTTCTAGATAGTTTCTCAGAACAATCAATTATAGATGAAGGTTCTGAGTGTGTAATGTTACCAAATAAAAACTTGAGACACACCAGCATTTGCAAAGAGATGGCAGAAAAATTTTCCACTTTATGGAAAAAGGGAGAGGAACTGGAGATGGAGGCTGCCAGAAGGAATTTAAGGGTTAGAAATGGTGGGTGTAAGAGTAAGAGCAAATGTAAGTGTAAAAGTAAGTGTAAGGGCAAGTGTAATGAGGGGAATAAGTTAAAAGCTGATAGACTTTGCAAGGGAAAGGGAATAACGGAATCAATGGCACAAGTGAAAACATTAGTAAATCAGAACAAAGTGGAACTAGATTTAATAAATGATTCAGATGTCAATTTAGACATGAACATATATCTGGGAGTGGAAATAACAAGGGAGAGTTGTCCCAAGAAATGAAGTAGTTTAGAGAAATTAAAGAAATCAAAAACAAGTAAGAAAGAGGAAAATAAAATAAAACAAAAACAATGAAAAGGAGAAGTGGGAAGGGAAAACAAGAAACGTTGAGAAGGAAATAGAAAAAAATACCCTACTAGTTGATGAAAGGTTAGGAAATAAGAAGAAGGCTAGTGAAGATATTAAAATATTGAACACTCAAGGACAATGCTCAACAAGTATTCAAGATGGAGTGAGCCAAGAAGGAAATGATTATTTTAAAAGTTTTATGTTAAAAACTCTTGGTACTGATTTTGTCCTCCCATTATTTAATGTGTCCTGTATTCCTCAGGAAATGCAGGGTAAATTATCCGATTCAATATTGGATCTGATAACAAATGCATTGGATGGTTCTAATTTAGTCAAAAATTCTATTAGTGTATTAAGATCAATTTCTACCTCTGAATTAGTTTTACCGGTTACTAATCAGTTTTATCTTCTGAAAGCTGTAGTACATAAAACCAAGGAATTTGAGAGAATGGAAATACAAGTTGGTGACTTGATGACCCTGAATAAACTCTTTCCAGAATTGTATAATGATAAAGGATATGTAATAAATCAACAAGAAACTTTAGTATCTATTTTTGGTCTAAAACAATTGCATAATGAGAAAAAAAATTTAACTTAAAAAAGAAACTGAGTGACTTTTTTGGAAGTTTGCTTGGGAACTTCTGTTAGCAGTTCAGCAACTGACAGTGTTAGAAGACCAGAATTCAATGGTCAGGTTTTATTTAGGGTCAATCAAGAAAGTTTGGTTAAGGAATTATATAAGAAATCGCCAACTTTGGATCAATTGGGTATTTATGTATGTACTGATGAAGACAATGGCAGATTTGCCGATTCACTTACAAATATATAGCAGAAAGGGCAACAATGGGAGATTCTTGTTGAAACATCTAATAGATATGAAATGCTTTCATTAACAAATCAATGACAAAGGGATTTTATAAGGGGAAGGCCACAGGGACAAGTGGACCTATCCAGAGAGGGGTAACAGGGAACAGGAACTGGTTCATTCCATGTAATTGATCCCCATAGTCAGGATGAGCTCCAGAATAAAGAAGACCAAAGTCTTGGAACCCATCTGGACTTGGGGAAAAACTAGGGGATCCCAAAACAATTGACTATTTGAACTTATTTGATTTGGTTTGTATACAAGAAATGGGTCACTTAATGATCTTTTTTGAGATGGCTACAAATCTTATAATAAATTAGCCAGGAAAATAAAGAAATTTGGGAGGTGGTTGGCGGTCTTTCGATTTTCATTAAACTAGACACTGATTTAATCACTGAAGAAATCAGCATTAACAGTAGTGGACTTCAAATAGTTAAAATAACGACTAAAGATAAGGACTCCTGGTTCATAATTAATGGTTATTGTAACCCTGCAGGAAGTAAATATGCAGATTTAGATTTCCTTAAGATGCTTAATGATGTAATAATTAACATCCAAAGTGATCATCCAGAATGTGGATTGTTGATAGTGGGGGGATTTCAACGCCAGATTGGGATGTTTACAGGCTTGTACTAATGACATAGAGAAAGTTGTGTCTCTAATTGAGGGAGTAAGAGTACAGATTACAAGGAAAGCAAAGGATGTGGTAATAAATACGCGTGGAATAGATCTGCACAGACTGATGACTGACAGGAATCTATGTCTTTTAAATGGCAGGATTTTTTTGGATTTAGAGGGAGATTATTCATTTAGGGGAGGGAATGGTTCTTCAACTATTGACTTTGTCTGGGCAGATATAAATATGATTAATCAATGTCACTCCTTATCTTTAAAAATAAGACCCGAGAGTCAGCACTCCGGTGTTGAGCTCATGTTAAATCGAAAAGAATATATTAAGAAAATAACCAGACATGAGCCTTTATCGATTCAGTTAAAAAGGAAAAGAATAGAATGGGACATGACTGAAGCCCAAAATTTTGAAGGCATTTTACAAAATACAGGAATTGTAATGAGATTGCTGGAAGGTGTCGGATAATGTCCCGGATAACAAATTAATATCTGAATATAACTCTATTATAAATACAGTAGCCTATATAATAACAAAAGAGGTTAAGATTAGAAGTAAAAGAAAAGGCCATCCCTGGTATAATATTGAGTGTAAACAAGCTAGAAAATATCTTAATAAACAATTTAGAATATTAAAAAAATGTCTGAATAAGGAAAACAACAAAATGAATCAAATAAGGAAAACTTATAAGTCAATATTAGTAAATAGTAAAAGAAAATATGTCAAACACTTATGGTTGGAATTAAAGGGGGCATTTCAATCCAAATGTAATAAATTGTTTTGGCATATTGTTAGATTTGGTACTACAATTGATAAAAAAATAGAGACATATATTGAACCTAATATCTGGGAAACCTATTATAAAAAAATGTTCAGCAGGGAAGAACCTGATTATTTCACTAATTAAAACAGATGGATACAAGGGAACGAATATATAGACCTAATAATGAGATATCAATAAGAGAGATAGAGACAGTAATGGATTTATTTAAAAGAAGAAAGGCTCCTGGCCCGGATGGGGTTCCTTGGATGTTATAATTAGGACCAAATACTATTGGATTCCTTTCTTATATAAATTGGTTAATTACGTCTGGGTAACAGGGATAGTCCCGAAAAGTTGGAACTTAAGTATTATAGTACCAATATTTAAGAAAGGCAATAAAAGAGATCCGGGTTGTTATAGGCCAGTCAGTTTACTTGATAACTTGGGGAAATTATTTACAAAAATAATGAATAAAAAATTGCATAGCTGGGCAGAGGCCAATAATGTAATTGATGAATCACAGGCTGGATTTAGAAAAGGTTATGCAACTATTGACAAAGCTTTTGTTTTGTCTCACCTTATATATAAATAAAGGGTGACCAAAAAGCAAAAACTTTACTGTACATTTATAGATCTTAAGTCAGCTTTTGACAAAGTCAATAGATTTCTTCTTTGGGAAAGACTCTCTGATCTTGGAGTAGATCCTTCACTACTGGAAATGATAAGGCTGATGCATCAGGATAATTATGTCAGCGTTAGGTATAATACTAGAGGTGAATTAAGTAACTGGTTTGGCTCCAATGTAGGAGTTAAGCAGGGTTGCTCTTTGGCACCTCTGTTATTTAATTTGTATTTTTGCACTGTTTTAAATAAAATGTATGATAAAAACTTTCATATGCCAAAGATAGGAGTAAGAGTGCTTCTTAATTTGGCTTATGCAGACGATGTGGCTTTACTTTCTACAAGCCATTTAGGAATGACAAAAAGTTTGGATAAATTTTATGCGGAAAGTTACAGTGCAGCTCTCCAAATTAATTATAGTAAAACCAAGGTATTGGTTTTTGGGGAAAATAAGAGCAATTATAAATATTACATTAATCATAATAGATTGGAAGCAGTGAAACATTTTTGTTACTTGGGAATAACTTTTAGCCAAAAAGGAAATTGGTACAAACATCTGAAGGGAACCAAGTTAAAGGCAGAGAAGTTTTTCCCAGCCCTTCTATTCTTCTTCTACAAGTTTGGAGAGAATTCCGTTAAAGGTAACCTAATGGTTATTGAAGCCAAGATCAAATCCTATCTCCTTTATGGAGCTGAACTCTGGGGCATTAATTACAATAATCCAACAGGACTCGATCCTTGTCTGAACAAACTTTATAAAATGATGCTGGGGTTACCAATTACTGCCCCATCTTCCTTAATGAGGATTGAGATTGGTGAGGTTTCAATAGAATGTCAAATTCAGCAAAGACTAGTAAATTATTGGCTAAGTGTGTTTAGAATGAAACAGGAAAGGCTCCCTCAGATGTGTTTGGAGGAAGGTATAACATATTTCCATTCACAAATAATTTTCCCTTGTATGAAAGTAATTGAACAAAAATATTCAAACCATTTGGCTTGTTGTCAATGATTACAGATTGTTTAAGATTCTCTTTAGCCCAAATAAGAGAACAAGTTAATTCTAGGATAAAAAATGTATTTGTGCAAAAAGACTTGGAAATTAGATTGTCTAAAGCCTGTCAATGGATAGCAAAAAACCAAAAATCTCATAAATTAGAATCATACTTGGATATTCCACAAAACCCAAAACATAGGAAAGCATTTACTAGATTTCATTTTGAATGTTTTTCCAGTGATATTAGAAAGGGGAGATTTGAAAAAAGGAAAAATGTAGATCTTTTCTGTAAATGTGAGTTAAGTCAGGATAATTTACTACATGTATTTATGTTCTGTCCACTGTATGAAAAAGTGAGGCCCTTCCTTTTGGGCAATATAATTCAGAAGCTTAATTACCAACCGGATTCTATACCAACATATCTACTGAAAACACAGGAAGATAGGGTGCTTGTCCCTGTGGCCTCCTTCTTAAGATATATAGAGCTTAAAGACTATAACTTGAAACCCTTGATTTAGGTAAAGGTATGTTCAATTGCCTATTTAGTAATAAACCATGTTAATGTATCATTAATGAAAATATGGCCAGAGTAGGAATGATTATTATTATTATAGTACAGGACAGTATCTGTTTGGCTAAGAGAAGGTGCAATAATCTAAATTAGATGATTTGATGTTATAAGAATTTTAGGTGCTATGGATGTAACTATTTATTAACATAAAGTATTTTTAATTGAATGTTTAATTGTCATGTATAATTTTTATGTGTCCTTTTACATTGTTATTTATGTTTGAATTTGTAATGGCATAATATGCCGAACAATAAACTTGAACTGAACTAATAATTAATGTGCTTGAAGAAAACACTTTCTTCCCCATATGATCAAAATGTTTGGAGTCTTTATCAGGAGGTACTGTACTTGTATGTTTTGGTTTTACAGTACATTCATGAGCTGCTGTAGTAATCACTGAGTCTGCAGTGGGAGTATTCGACAAATATTGATGTTCTAAAGGAGCTTCATAAAGCCTATGTGCTTTATGAAGTAACTCCTGTGCAGTCATGGGTTGACTCCATGCCTCTGTGATAGCATTTTTAAATGCTGGTATGAAAGGTGGGACCGCCTGGATGGGTGCGTCCAGGATATTTAGATAGTCCGCCATATCTTTACTTAATTTTTTTACTTGTAATGTCAGATTGATTAGGAACTGGACGGCTATTATAGCTGATCTTGTTGAAACATCTGATCTGACATGCATCACCGAGACCTGGCTGGATGAGAATGCAGGCCCTATTTTGGCATCTGTTATTCCAGTTGTGTTCTTGGTGATACACCGCCGAAGATTAGATTGTAGGGGCGGGGGTGTAGCTATTTTGTTTAAAAAAGAGCTGAGCCTTGTGGATGTGACAGTGGGATGCACTCGATCCTTTGAGTGTATTCTGGGAGCAGGTGTAGGGTTCAGGATACTCCTCATCTACCATCCACCCGGTGATGGTGGATAATTCCTGAAGGAGTTTGAGGACTTCATTGTTGACATGGCATTGGAGTCACCCAGATGGTTAATTCTGGGTGACTTCAATGCCTGGATCGATGAACTCTCACAATTTGGAAATAATCTCCTCCAGCTTATGACTATGCTGGGCCTAACACAGGTGGTTACCTCTGCTACCTATATAGGGGTCACTCTTTGGATCTTGTGTTTCTCCTGGGGATGGAGATCATGGGATTGGGGGTAGAACCAAATGGCTGGTCTGACCATCACACCATAAGATTCAGCTCTGTGGCACCCCCAAATAGGTCTGCCCCTACGGAGATGGTCCAGTATCACCCTTTGATGGGGGCTACCCCAGAGGGTCTATCAGCGGTGCTGGACCTATCAGGTTTATCAAGTGAATACATGAGTCCAGGGGATCCTGTACTTGCCTATAATAAGGAGGCAGGTGATCCCCTGGACTTAATTGCTCCTGTTCATCCACTCACTCTGCACCCGAGGACCCCTTCATTTGATGGGTCCTTGAAGGAGCCGAGAAGAGTGGGGTGAAGGCTAGAGAGAGTTTGGTGGAAATCCGGGCTGGATGCTGACAGGCTTAGGTTGATGGACCATTATGCGGCCTATCAACCAGCAATCATCCATAAGAAAGCAGAATTCCTGTCTGGGGAGATTGCTGCTGTGAGGAATCGACTGGGTCAGCTCTTCTGGACTGTGGACAGACTGTGCAATCCAGTCTGTCTTCAGTCTGGAAGAGATTTTTCACAAATAAAGTGTGATGTGCTTGCTCTATTCTTCATAGAGAAGACTGCCAGCATTAGGTTGGGCATCGGCTCAACTCTCTCTATAAGGGATTGCGGAGATTGGTGGGAGGTGTCGAGCGCCCATGCTACCTGGTTTGACTTCAGTAGGCCGGAATTCATGGACATTGTGAGGATTGTCCAGACTATGCGATCAACCAGCTGTAGTTTGGATCAAGGCCCTACTCCACTATTGTTAGGTAGTGTAGATGTTATCTGCCCGATCCTTGCTGAAACTGTCTGGAAATCCTTGGAGCAGGGGGACTTTCCTGATCCCCTCAAGGAGGCGATCATTCGACCACTCCTTAAAAAACCCTCCCTGGACCCACACTGTCTAGCTAACTATAGACCTGTCTCTAACCTACCCTTTGTGGGTAAGGTTATTGAGAAGGTGGTTATGTTGCATCTGGATGACCATTTTACAACCCACAATTTCTATGATATTCTCCAATCTGGGTTTAGGAAAAGACATAGCACTGAGACAGCCCTGGTCCGGGTCTTAAATGGTTTCCTAATTGCGAGAGATCGAATGGCTCGCACTATTCTAGTCCTTCTTGATCTCTCGGCAGCATTTGATACTGTGGACCATGGTGTGCTTTTGGAGTGCCTGCGGCTTTTTTGTGGACTGTCTGGTACAGTCCTACGCTAGTTTCAATCTTTCCTTACAGGCAGGACACAGAGGGCTGTCACGGGAATTTATTCCTCTGACACCATCTCCCTGTCCTGTGGGGTTCCACAGGGCTCCATATTGGAGCCCATGTTGTTCACAGTTTACATGTTGCCATTGGGAGATATCATTAGGCAATACAGTTTGGGTTTTCACTGCTGTGCAGATGATACCCAACTGTATCTGTCCTTTATTCCCAGACAGGATGATGCGATCTCCATGCTTAACTGTCTAACCGAAATCAGAAATTGGATGAGCATTAGCTGGCTGAGGTTAAATCCGGATAAAACCAAGGTGCTGGTTGTGGACCCAGGTCACCCTGAGGTGGATCTTAGGGCTGGGCTTCCATCAGGCTTATGGAATTGATGATGTCCAGTCCTTGACCTCAGACTGGGTGCATAACCTGGGCGTTATTTTTGATGACAGTTTGACCCTGAAATCGCAGGTGTCTGCCGTTGTCAAATCTTCCTTTTATCATCTTAGGAATATCGCCTGGGTGAAACACCTGGTTCCTCTGGCTGACCTTCCTACATTGGTCCACGCCTTCCTAACCACCTGTCTTGATTACTGCAATGCCCTTTACCTAGGGCTTCCGGGGGTTGACATCCATCACTTGCAGCTAGTGCAGAACGCAGCGGCCAGACTTTTGACGGGTACATCCAGGACTAGTCATATTATGCCTGTGCTGCGTGAATTGCACTGGCTGCCGGTTCAGTGGCAGATCACCTTTAAGGTTGGGTTACTGATCTATTAAGCCCTACATTAACAGGGACCCTGGTATCTGTAAGATCTCCTTACTTCCTACTGCCCCTCCCGCTCACTCTGATCTGCCAATGAGGGATTGCTGCAGATTCCCAGGGTTCGGTTAAAAATATCTGGGGCATGTGTGTTTTCTTATGTTGCCCCTTCCCTGTGAAATTCTCTATCTTGTCGGATAAGAGAATGCCTGACCATCTCGAATTTTAAATCCCAGCTCAAGACCTATTTGTTTTTTAAAGCTTTTTCTGAAGGTTTTTAATAATGTTAATGTATGATTATTTGATTGTATTGTTTGCTTACTTTGTTGTACAGCGCCTTGTATTTCAAAGGCGCTTAAAAATAAAGTTTACATTACATTACATTAATTTATCTTGTTCTATTGTGGTAAACCCCATGTTTTTTGTATTCGGAACATCATTTCTGGGAATGATGGATAATCCAGTGGGGAAATGACCTTTACTGGTCGTATTACGTCAGCATCCCAATAGGATGGTATGGAGTAAGGAGAGTCCGAACCCCATCTAGTAGTGGAATCGTCCAAATATATGTTTTTAGAAGGTTCCAAAATAATATGAGAATCTGAATAATATGCCTGTGAAGGTTCAGGAGGAGGCAGGAATGATGAGCATTCTAGCTCTGAATGTGCCTGCTTTGATGGAGGTGGAGATAAGGTATATGAGTGAGGTCTGTTAAATAAATCGGGTTTATGCTTATCGAAACCCAAAGATTGTAAAACTTTATTTATTATGTGTTCTACATTTGGCACTTGTGAGGATGGAATATCCATATAGGAGGGATCTGAGCCCTGTGTACTTGGAGCCGGAGGGTCAATTTGTGCCTCCTGATAATGTAACCCAGTACGTGTTTGATGAGTGTCTTGCATGAGTGCAAAAGAAGCAGGTTTGCCTCTGCATTCAGTATTATATGATCCCATACTTTGTAGTGATGCAGCCTCATAGGCATCTTTTGATACATTTTTATAAATTTTTTCATGGCTTTGAGTAGCCAATATTTTGTGAGGATCCCCCATTAATGGAGTGTACGCCTTTAATTGTGTTGTTCTATGATGTAGAGGCTGCTCCGTTGATGGGGGGGATTTGTTCCATCGACGGAGGAAGTGTAGAAGCATGCCTCGTTGATGATGAAGACCTGTGAGCATGCTCCGTTGATGGTGGGATACCTCTCGTTGATGATGAAGACCTGTGAACATGCTCCGTTGATGGTGGGATACCACTCATCGAAGATGAAGACCTGTGAGCATGCTCCATCGATGGTGGGATACCTCTCATTGACGATGAAGACCTGTGAGCATGCTCCGTCGATGGTAGGATATCTCTCATCAACGATGAAGCTCTGTGAGGATGCCCCATCGATGGTGGGATACTCCTCATCATTGATGGGGAAGCCAGTGCATGCCTCATTGACGGTGGTACATTCCTCGTCGATGATGAAGATCTGTGAGCATGCCCCACCAATGGGGAGTTTGTCCCGTCGATGGTGGAGCAAGTAGAGTGTGCTCCATCGACGAAGGAGGAGTTCTCATCGATGGAAAAGTCTTCTGGAACACCTCCGTCGATGGAGAGTTATTCCCATTGACGGTGAATGTAGGAGCATCTCTGATGTATGTTGCCTCGTCAACAGAGGAGCTGAAGAATGATGTCCCATTGACAGGGAACGTTCTTTTTTGTGTTCTTTTGAAAATGTAGAAGTGCCTACTGTCGATGGGGGGATAGCCCGACGACACAGAGTGCCTCCTTGATGAGGCATGTTTCGTAGATATGACCGATGAACTGCGGTTCAGCAGAACATTTGGTGGAGGTGTTTCCTTCACCTTTTTACTTTCTGAAGAGGGCTCAGTAGTTTTGGAGCCCTTTGATCGAGTTCCTTGAGTCTGTAACAGGGAAATATCTTCCATCATTAAATGCTCTTGGCCGAGCACAGGAATCTGGTGCCATGTATTTTAGCTCAGGCACCCCAAGCTATGGGTTCAATCCACGTCGAAGACTGCTTGCAGAGGACTGTTCTAGCTGCTGTCAGAGCTGAAGCCAGCGGGAAAATGAACGGAGCTTACCAGGGGCCACCCACTTTTATAGGTATATCCCAGGAAGTGAGGAAGTGTGGGTGGTCCCTGGTGTGGAGACTACTAGAGAAAGCTGCCGTGAGAGCACCACCTATCGGGAACTCCCAGAAGTAATGACTTACTGCAAGAGACCATGCCATGGAAGATCTACAGTTACAAGTGAGTAACCTATTTCTCCCCCTGGTTGTGGTGGTGCCCCCATTCCAGTTTTAAAATAATTCTCTGGCATTAGTGGCCCCCTCACGCACCATTTTTCATCACATTCCCTGGCAGTCTAGTGGTCCATCCACAAAACTCAGTTCTTTGATCCCAAACCTTACTGCTCCCTCGCCACTGACTGTCATCATATCACCTTTTTTATGAAATTTAAATCTCAGGCAGTCTAGTGCCTCCCACCTATTCCATTGGCAACACTGAGACCCTGCCTCCCCACCCAAATCTTGATCCGGAGTCCACCTGTTATATTGGAGACGGCAGCCAGTGTTACTCTCTAGTCACCTCCACTGCCAGCTGCTGTCTCATGCCAGTACAGTGACTTTTACTATTCAATTAACTTTAAGAAGTTAGTTGAATAACACAAATCATAGTTCTTGTGTGAGATGCCAACAGTGGAGATGAGTGGAGGGTAATATCAGCCACTGTCTCCAATATAACAGTTGAAATCAGGGATGGCATTGGGGTCTGGGGGAATGGGGAGGTTGGTAATGAAAATGGAAAGGGTTGCAGGGACACTAAACTACCAGGCATTCAAACAACAGGAAAAAAAGTCATGCAAGTCACAGTACTTGCTTGAGATGGCAACCATCAGTGGAGGTGAGTAGAGGGTAATACCAGCCATCATCTACATTCTATGATGATGGCTATGGTAGGAAGGCTGGGAATCTGGATCAGAACCATGTGGGGAAGGGGACCTCTAGACTATCAAGGAATGTGATGAAAAATAGGGAGTGGGAGGGACACCACTAGCACCAGGGAGTGAAAATATTGAAAACAATAATAAAAAAATAAATAAAAACTAGTGTGTAAGGGGTAGAGGGAACTACATTGCACTACTAGGTCTCCACCAGGGTTTCCTTTTTGTTTTTTAAACAAAGTAACTAAATAGACACTGGCAAGGACTACTGGATCACCCCAGCACTCATAGGAAACAAAGACAAGAATACACTTATTAAATTTTAGGGAGGAGGTGTATTGTAACTAACATAAGGTTTTATAAAATGGATACTGACTGGAGTTGTTTTGGGATATAGTTGAGAACATCTTGACCCCCTCGGGACAAACTATTGCCTTCCAATACTAATATTGCCCTCAGGCTCTGGCTCTGGGCAATACAGCAATTGTCAGGCAATGGTTCATCCCTTAGGGTACATTTTCTTCCCCACTGTTTCCCTCTCCTCTTGTCAACATCTCTATGTTAATGTCCTGATTTATCTTTTGTTTTATTTGATTTTTTCCTGGCAGGTCCTCCATCGGCATTCTGCCCTGGTCACGGCCCCAAGGCTTCCACCAACTGTCAACTGCCAGCTTGTCTCCTGGTTACCCCTGGCTTGCCCCCCCCCCCCCAGAGGGCAGGGCCACGGCACTGGTTCCCCTAATTCCAGTGTCACAGAACAAGTATCTAGCTGGGAGTACTGCTGGCAATGGTGGCCAACTGAAGCCTGGGGAGGGCTTCATTTGGACAGAGGACCCATCCCTTCCTTTTCAGTTTTCCTCCGGGAGGTGGGGACATGCAGTGATGTCCAGCATCCTCCCCCACCTCCAGTACCCGTGAGTACCAGTGGCTGCATGACTTCTGGCCTGTGCCCGGGGTCCATCAAGCGCCAGGCACTTCCCCACCCTCACCCCGGAGAAGGAGAGCAGTCTGTGGGATGCTCTATCCTTCTTGCCCCCGGCAGGCCCTCCAATGACCTGGGTCCATTCCTGAACCTGGGTCACTGGCGTTGCCGGATATCCAGCCGCTGCGCCGACAGGCCGGGCCTTTTATCTTTTATTTTTGAAAACCATAGAAAAGGGTTGAATTAGGATAACCAGATTATGGCACTATTTGGAGGCTGAAGTTTGGAGCAGATAATTTACTACTACTACAAGACGCTCAACCAAAGCTAGTTTTTGGTGCAATATTCCAATTAAAGTACCAATGGTGTCAGTATGGCTCAGTTGGTAGCACATCTGCCTCTCGGCTAGAAGGTCATAGGCTCGTACCATAAACATTGCCACCCAAGTGCAGTACTAGGGGGATGCTGTAACTGTTGGGGTGTGCTATCCTTCAGATGAGATGTTAAACCAAGATCCCTTTGGACCATCGCTGGTGCTGTCCTGGTGGGTGTGCAGATGGAAGTAAAAGAACCCAAGACACTTTTCACAAGAGTAAGGGTTTTTTTCCTCCATGATGTCTTGGCCAACATTACCATTCCCAGTTAACCAGTTCATAAAATTGTACAAGTCTGTGTGTGGCGGCTGATGAGTGAAATGGCAGCCACTGCTTGAAAAGTGCTTTGGAATACAATGTGTATGAAAAGTACTATATAAATGCTGATTCTTCTTCTTCTAAAAGGCACCAAACTACTCACATTGTATGGTATGCATGGTTGCTAGGAATGAGTAAGTCAACAACTGTATGTAGCCGGCAAGGTGGCACAGAGGGTTGAGGCGCTGGACACCACACCTCGCGCCATGCCAGTGACTCATGTTCGGAAATAAGCCTGGGTCAGCAGAGGTCATTGGGGGGAGGGAGAGGATATGAAAAGGCTGCCAGCTGGCAGCTCTCCACCTCGGGAGGAGTATCACGTCTCCTTGGAGCATGGAAGGCCAGAGTGGAGATGTCGCTCCGAAGACTACTGGCACTAGGCCAAGGAAGGGCAGAAGAGACTGGCAATAGGGCTGTGATGCGCATGTGCACTTCCATGCGCTTGTGTCACTGCTTCCAGGGTCTCGGGATTAGGGCACACCGAGGGAGAAAACGGAGGATAACATGGGGGCCACCCAAGGATGAAGCCTCTGGGACGGACTCGGGGGTTCTGCCAGGGCACACAACAATGCTACAAGCCCCCGAAAGACCCCGAGCTCCAGCAGGGTGGTGGATGATCAGGGGACCTGCCACAGGAGGATAAACAAAATTGTAACAAAAAAAAACAACTGTACGTTGTATGGCTGTTCACTTATTTATTCAGTACTTCTGTTTAAAATGACACTGCTAGGATATATTTTATTGTATAATTTTTTCTTCTGCTGCAGTAACACTGTACATGTCTGTTTATGTTAATGCTACAAGTTGCTTTTAAAACAGTTATTTTATTATTGTTATTCCAGGTAGTCTACTAGACACCCCACCCTTACCAGATCCCCATCTGAGTATCCATAGTTTATTACTGCACTCTGTGGTAGTCACCTTTTCAACAGACATCCAGCAAATACTATATCACTATGCAGAGCTGTATAGCAATACTGGTATCAAACAGAGCTGGGTGGGGTAGAAGGTGGGAATCAGGCAGAACTGGAGGGTGTCCACTAGACTGCCAGGGAGTGCAATAATAAACTATGGATATACAGACTGGAATCGGGGGCTGGAGTCCACTACACTATCAAGGAGGGCAATTATAAATTACAGTAACACAGATGAGGATTGGGTGAGGGTAGGAATGCAGTAATAAACTATGGACACTCAGATGGGGATCAGGTAAGGGTGGGGAATCTATTAGAGTACCAGGGTGGCAAAAATAATATAATGGTTTGGAAACCAACTAATAGCATTAACATAAACAGACAAATATGGTGTTACTGTAGCCCAAGACAAAATTATACAATAAAATAAATCCTTACATTGTCACTTAAAGCAGAAGCATGTGGACAGATTGCACTGTCTGAAGTATATCTAGAATCACTGAGAGTTCTTCGTATTGTGCAATATCATCTGCCGTTTAACACTGAGCACCTTATATGTCCAGTAAACATTGTAAGTTCACAATTTTCTCCTTTTACAACTTCATGTGGATTGAGACATCACAGGGATTGCAGTTACCTATACAAAAATCAAAGCCACCTTAAAAAACAAAACAAAACAAAAAAAACGCTGTTCTGTATTGCTCCTGAACTTACCATACCAAGCCACATTATAAAATTACAAACAGAACTAGCCAAATAAACAATCTTACCAGACAGTACTCCCTCACGAAACTTCAATCACAGAGTACTGAAACCGCACTGAAAGCCAGCACACGGCACTACAATGAACCAGACATATCCCTACGCTGGTACAACTCCATGCAAAGTCAATGGAGCCAATCCAGTCAAATCACAGAGTTGAATGACTTCTGCGGAATCAACAGGGAGTAGATCCCTATTAATTCCTCTTCACAGTCTGACAAAATGCAAAATAATCACGTCGTTGACAATAAGCTCCAGATTTCATGTGGTGCTTAAAAACAGGATTAAATTTATAGATATCAGACACTGAACTGCAACCTGGAAAAGAGACCCCAGAGTGCTTTATTTTAGTATATTTCAAGAGCGCCTTGAATATCCTCATTTCTGAAGAGAGAAAACAGTTTGACCCGCTGAAGGTCTTTATGAATCAAGACTAATACAATTCTGTGCTATAAAAAAAAATTTCTCCTTCTCCTCTGAGTGGAGATTAATGAATTTAAAACAGTCAGCAATAATGAGAGTTCATCTCTGAATTGGAATGCAGTTCCCAGTATCTCCTTTGCTAAGCATACAATACAAAAAACTATGACAGTCTCTATCCAGCAAAAAATGCCACCTCTGAATACACTTTCCCCTATTATTTTATTAAGGAATCGGCCGTGTAAATGTGTGTCTAAATGGAACCCAAACAGACTTTGTGACAGGGTTAATATCTGTGAAGTTCTTTCAACCTGGTTGTATTTCAACAGCTGAGCATTTGAATTTTAAAGAATCAACAAGGAGAAATTAGCTGTCACATTTAATCATGGATGTTAAATCTGTGAATGTTATAATTTGTTTCTGCATATTTTTTGAAGACCAAAGACATTAGCTAAACCTTTTGCAATAATTTTAATCAAGTAAATTTTAACTATGGTTTCAAAAACAAAGGCAGGCATGTATTTCATAAAGCACTCTGATTAGATGCCATTTAAATTAAACACAAACAAAATTCAGTTTTGGTTTTGGCTTTAATTTCATGTGATTACTGAGCCATCAATTCACTTATTTGCTAAAAAAAAAATACTTTTTGCATTGTGAAAGTACGTTAAGCAGAAAATGAATTTATTTGGGTAGCTTAGCCCATTGGTTGCAGCACAGAATTTAAAACTAGGAGGCCATGGTTCAAATCCCAGCAAATCCACTTACTCAACAGACGCAACTGGAGGTGCTTTCTTCCGCCAAGCACACTGAACCCCTAATGTCTTGTCCATTATTTAAAAAATAGTGATCAGACACGAGAAAGACCATAGTGGTAGCTGCTACATGTCCAAACACAGGAACCACACTCTATGGTAAGTTTTGTGCATGGCAGATCTACAGTTTTATGGGATAATTGGGAAAAACTGACATACTTTCAGGAAATATCTGCCATAACTAATGGCAAAGAGCTACAAAAGGTAATGTAAATTTTACTACACTCATAAAGTAATTCTTAACCACTTATTTCTTAACATTCCAGTTCATCATAGTTTGCCAACAGTGTTTCATGCTAGTAGCTTTAAAACAAAACTAAACACTTAACCCCCCCAAGGTGTCCCCCCACACTGATTATCTGTGTTAGATGTTAAAATCATTTAAGTATCCGGTCTTTATTTTAACTTACTGTAATTTAGGGCTTCCTATACCTCTCACCTAGGCAGCTCCTTGCCACCATTCATGATCAAACTGTGCAGTTCTACCACTCACTGTAAACAAATAGGATTGCTAACCAATCGCAGGATCTGGCAGCACAAACCTGTATCCAGCTAGTGGTGTAACAATGGTGTTCAACTAGGAGATGACAGCAGGGATTGGATGCTGTGCAGAAGATCTGAAGCCCTGAATTAAATTAAACAAAACAGAGGCACTTAAAACCTTCCTTCAATATGCAAACCAGCTAATTGGGGGTTCTTAAAAATCTGTGCTGGTTTTGTAGTTCTAGGTTTAGCCGAACTACTCCATTGTCCTTCTCATGCTCACCTCTCCACTCTTCTATAAGATAAAACAAAGTAGCATTGCAATTTAAGGCTGGAAGAGTTTCTAGGTTCATCATGCCCAACTCCTCCCCTCCGCTTTACAAACACTATAATTTAAAATTAAAGTTCAAGTTTAAAATATTTATTCAATATGGTCTGAATCTGTGGCATGGTGACAGCTCATTGCACTGCCTTGTGGGAGAAACTGGGCATGCATGCAAGCCCTGTAATCTCACTCTCGGGCTGTCCTGAGGTCGAGAATGTTGCAGAGATGAGGCACTCCACTACCAGAGAGGCGTTGGCCGCTTGGTATTTATGCACCTTTTTCTGGCTGATTTAGGAGCTTCACTGGCATCAGCCATGTACAGAGCTGCTTACCCACCCTCTGGAAGGGTACCACCACAATGGCCCTGATTGTGAGGGTGAGGGATGGACAAGGGAAAAAAATAATTTAATAGAAATTATGTTTTTTCACTGGGTATGTAATTCAAAATTCATATTCTTCCCCTGCCCTCCAATCCCTTGCCAGCTTTGTAGGTTATGCTATTAAATGTTTGAAGTGAGGAGGTGGCAGTGAACAGAATAAATGATATTAGCATTATCCTATGGTCTTGAAAGGTTTTGTGAATCAGACAGTTCCACTGCCGCTTCCTTGTGAACCATCTCAACAGAGCCTAAACAACAACTGCTGCAAGCATTTATTTTGTTTTTGTCAAAAAAAAGCAATTTTTTAAAACTTTTTTCATGTGTTTGTTTTCATTTTATTTCTTTTTATACCTTGAATTTCTCATTATTTCTTATTTAAGAAAACATGGGTCTCTAAAGATAAGTGCAGAAAATATGAAATACATGCAAAGATGTGTTTAAATAATGCTTTTTGATTTTCCCTTAAATGTCACAAGTTCTTTAAATGCTTATCAAATTGTGTTTTACCACAACAAATTAAAAACACATTTTTCAATGGAGATATCCGTAAGAGTCCATATTAGTTTACAGTCCATAATTCATGGGGGTTTCTTCTCTTTTCACTCAGACTCAAAGCTCTGTTGTGGAGAGATCCATATTGCCATAATCTGGCATTTTGTTGATGCTGCTATCTGATGCTTCTCTGGAATGTGCTGCAATGTCTGCTTAATTTTAAGCAGGGTTTGTGATAGTCCTTTTTAAGACTGGGATTTGATTTATGTAGCATATTCAGTACCTGTCCATGGCTGTATAGAGGTGCCTTCTGTGTACGTTCTCCAGTGCCAGTTCACACTCTATCTAACTTACTCTGCTGTAATGTTTCAGCCAGTCTTGATGGATAGCTTCTAACTTGGGATGAAGACCTCTTTGGATCTGGCAGACTGTGTTATTTAGCCCTCTGCTCAAAACATGCGTTTCTTCTCAATATCTTGGTAGCTTGAGACAAGGTGCCATCCTTCATAATACTACACCTGGCAACACGTCATCTTTCCTTTGGAATGGTACTTAACCAGCCTAGAAAGATTTGTCCAATTACTAGGGGCAATTTATTTATTCATTTAGCTTTTGTTAACCAAGTGCGTACACTCAACAAATAAATGCCTACTTTCTGATACGACCCAGGAGAGTACAGAAGAAACAACATTACAAACAATCAGGAATTACAGGTAAAGTAAGGCAAGACAAAGATCACAGGCACAGTACAGCATGGCGCTCTGATGGATGAAACTGGTCGGAGGTTTGTGTGTTCCCTGCCGGCGTCTCCATGAGGGGCAACCACACTCATGGGATTTTTTGCTAAGTGTTTTACTCTAAAATAAATGTACTTTTTTATACCTGAAACCTGTAGCCCATTTTTGTCCAACAGTGGCGGCGTGCTTTTTCATGTTTTGTCTGTTTCATTTTTGAAGTAGCACACACCAAGCAGTATGGCAGTCTTTCCTTTTCTAGTTGACAGACCAGTAAACCAAAGTTAAGCAAGTTCTTGGGCCCTAAGGATACAAGACGGGGCCCTCATATCCATAAGAGAGACTCCTAGCACCCTTATAAACTTAATACAGATCACAGTCATATTTATTTTCTTTACTTCTTATCTTCACAACAGTGACTTTCAATGAGGCACAAGTTGCATCATGAAAAAACCTATTACTATGTCATAGCAAATGAGACACTTATGGATACGAGTGTCTCATGCACACTATATGAAGCACTGTGATTTGTCTGGAGTGTCACATGATGCTCCTGTGTTGTATGATCTCTCTCTCGCTCTCTCTCTATATATATATATATATAGTATATATATATATATATATATATATGGTGACACTAATCACTTTAGTGCCATCCTCTAGTGAAGATAGCAAAGCCAGTATGTTCTAACCAAGAGCCAGGCCAGAGCCGAGTCTAGGGTCTGGCTTGACTCCATAAGGTAAAGCTTGAGCCAAGTCATGGCTGTTGCAGCCTACAATACCACTGACACTATCCATCATGACTTGCACAAGAGGAGTGGACAGTATCCCTCATGACTTGCGCAACAGGAGTGGAAAGTTCCTGACACTGCATTAACTGCTCAGGCTAGCAAAAATATTCATTTTGAACATAACCGGTTTGGCTGGACCATGGCTCTCAACTGCTCACAGAGACTGAGCTGAGCCAGACTTGACCATGCCTCAATCCTCTAGTCCACTAAACAGTTAATTCAAGAGTACCAGTCTCTTGGGCAGACTATATGGACCATATGGTCTCCTTCTGCTGTCACTTTCTATGTTTCTAATCTGTTGTTGTAATGTACAGCTGACAGGCAGCTAGCTCATCAGAAGCAGTAGCAAGCAAAAGTCTGGTTCCTTCTGGTGCTCACTAATGAGGAATACAAACTGGGTTTCCGAGGTCCAATTTAAGTTACTTTATCACTCCGTCAAACTGTGGCTGCAGTGGTCAGAGAATGTGCCTTTTTGGCATCTACAGTCTTTCACATCTATTGATAGATTGCACACTTAGAAGTAACTGTACATCTGAAAGAGTGAGGATACAATGGAACACCAAAACACCAAATAAACACTACTACTAGCATCCAGGTGCAGGTCCAGGGACTTTCCACTTGTTGGCATGACATGCAATTGAGTGTTGGCATTTTTCCCACAGAAGCTCCAATACATGTATGGTGAAGGTTGCTGGTGTAATACCAATGTAGACAACTTTTCAGTTCACATTGGGCACCAAGCCCTTAAATGCCATTTACACACATCAGTACCCCATGTCTCAGTGGCAGCTATCACAAAAAACAATCTTGTACTTGCAAAAACGTTTCCATGACTTAACAGTCTCAGACTACAGGAGTGACTGAAGGTGATGAAGGCTATCCTGATGTACCTTCACATTCATAGTGAGCTACTTTAGGCACACTAGAATGGTGGACCAGAATGATCCAGCTGGTTCACTTGTTGCACTTACCATTCAAAGATTGTGGATATCCCATAAAATCTGAGCAGGATTCTCCAGGACTCACAAAGACATAATGTCTGCTGTGAATTCTGCTTCCTTCATACCGTAAAAGTAAAGCTCTGCTTGGTTTGCCAATATCCACTCTTGAGGTCAAAGCTTAATTACTGTAGTATTAACACACGCTCTTCAAAAGCAGGAAAGAGAAGGGTCATAGTCAGAACCTGAGATTCCTGTGTCTCCAAAGCAGCAACTCTGCAAGATGAGCTGAAAGAACACCTCTTGTTATCTCAAATTGATTTTCATATACTTAGCCCAGATAATTAATGTATACCTTCTATCCTCTAAACAAATCCTGAGTTTAATCCAGGGCATGTTTAAAAAGCACAGGATCAGCATATGTATAAAGACTTCAGTGTGTTGCTGTTATTTCTAGAACACAATCAGAATTACAGAGCCATGCACATTAAAGCATAAGGAATCAGAAACAGAAATTCAGCAGCTTCCAACATGGTATATCTGTAAGGCAGGCTACAGGAACACCTCCCTTGGCTCGTCTAGTGTGCAGTCTCCTCTATTCAGGCCAGAGCACTTCCCCGCTAGGCAACAAAGTGCCCTCTCTTGGGGCATCTACAGTAAATCAGATCAAACTTGCTGCAGCATTTCACATTTTGGAACAGTGGTGTTAAAAAACATAAACATGCGTACTACTTACTCCAAAGGTTTCACTGTTCCTATACCTTTCACTCCCAATTTCTGGCACAAAAAGTGAATATCATTTGATTATAATGCTGAAGTAAATGATGTTTAAACAGCTGCAAGAGAGATGTGTTGCTCTTCAACAAAGTAAGCTTCAAAACCATAAAGTGACTTATCCTTGCTAGTGTGTGGTCAGTTAGATTTCCACAGTCCTGAGTGTTTTTCTAGCTTGATCCACTGCCAGTCCAACAAAAGGCGTATCACCTTTGACCTACTCGGCAAGATCGCATTAGTTTCAGAAGGGTCTGTATGTTTATCAAAATGATGGCTCTGTTGGGGAGTGTCAGTCCAACTTTAATGTTAACTAACAGTTTCTGAAATAAAAATCAATACATGAGGCAAGATAAATTTGGCAGCAGAATGAGCAGTCACCCAAGTATTATATACGCCCATAGAGTAATGTAAAACTGAGGTAATGGACTCACTTTTGGTGAACAGCTGTTTCTCGGAGCTGTTGAGTGTTAATTTCTACAATGAAATATTGGGACTTAGATTCTACCTAAATGTAGCCTTACTCTGTGAGCCACAACTCATGTTAAAGAAAACACTTTCAGTGGAAGATGCATTGCCATGTGTATGCCATTCATTATGCAACTATATAAGCAGCAATAAACCATGTTATTTTTAATTATGGTCTAAGAGAGACTAAAACTCAAGTTTGAACAAGACCATTTCATGTTTTTCAGTTTTCTCAGATTTCCTGGGACAGCTGCCAAATATTTGATTTTGTGGAATGATGCCTGCACTCAGAGCGAATCCAAAGCTTAGAATAAAATATAGCCTTAAATACACAGAAACACACACAATTGCTTAAGTTCCAAATATTTTCATGTATTTTTACATACCACATTTAAACTGTACCAATATCTGCAACATATAATAAATGGAGAGCTGTAAAATTATATTTAAAACCTCAGTATTTGTTAGTCAATATAAAGTTTCTTTCAGCAATATTATTTTTCTGGCAAAAAAAAATCAATACATCTATTTTTCTTTTCATTTTCTTTCATTTCTAAACTAAGATATGGGATTTTGAAATTTTTTTTAAAGTTCCTGTTCCCGTGCCATGCCCGCCATGAAAAAGATAAATATATTGGTAAAGTGCTGTGCTGTTTACCACCAAAACTTGTGGTAACACCATCCTAATACATCCACAGTATGACTCTAGTGTGTACATTCAACAGGCAACCTCAGTGGACGAGATTTGCGAGTTACAGCTATGTAATGATGCAAGTCATTAATCACCAAATTAGCTATTAAAGCAGTTTTAAAAATAAAAACTATATGATGACATTTTTTGCAGACTAACAAATAGTACTGCATTAATGTGCAATGTTCATCATAAATTATTCATCAAGTTGTCCCTGCTCCAAAAGCTTTTGCATTTTTTGGCAAACATCCATTTTTTTCTTACTTACTGTAATACTAACACGCTGTCTTCATGCCCTATTTACAAACATAGAAAGATGGACAATGACAGCAGAAAAAGACCAGTGGTCCATCCAGTCTGCCCGAGTCCCCTATTTAACTCTGGGACCTACTGTCCCATCCAGGGTCTTGCCCTCCCATTCCCCATTTTCCTTCCCGATTTTCCTGCCCCGAGTGACTAATATACCCTTCACTCTGTCCCAACCCTGCCTGAAACAAACAACTGTTTTAGCGTCCACCACTTCAGCTGGTAGATTGTTCCCTTTCTGTAAAATAATACTTCTTCAGGTCCCTCCTGAACCTCCCTCCTGTCAGTTTTCACTCATGCCCTCATGACCTCGAACTAGCATTCAAGCTAAATAGTTCCTCATAGTTCACCTTGTTTAATCCTTTTAGGAACTTGAAGGTCTCTACCATCTCTCTCTTCTCCCTTCCAGTCTCCAGCGAGTACATGGGCACTCCTCATATGACTTGCCCTGTTGGCCCTGAATCATTTTTGTTACTCTGCACTGCACTGTCTCCAACTTCTCCCTATCCTTCCTGAGGTGAGGCCTTCAGAACTGTGCAGAGCACTCCAGGTGTGGCCTCACTAAAGATCTTATAAAGGGCCAGTATTAACTCCTTCCTCCTGCTATCAGTACCCCTCCTTATACATCCCAGCATCCTATTTCTCTTACCATAGGCCTCATTGCACTGGTTTGATTGCTTGAGGTTGTCTCTGATGGCAGCACCATGGCTGAGGAATGTGACCTAGGTGTTCAGTCTCATCCCGGCCATCTAGTACTCTGTCCTGGGGTTCTTATTTCCTGGGTGCATCATTCTGCACTTTTTGGCATTGAATTTCAACTGCAACACCTTATACCATCCCTTTGAATTTGTAAGTCACTCTGCATTTCTCCGATTTCCTCATCATTATCCACCCTCCAAAAGAGCTTAGTCTCATCTGCAAAGAGACACAGCCTGCCCTGGATACCTTCTCTGTAGCTGATGAACACAATGAAGAGGACCGGCCCCAGGACAGACCCTGTGACACCTGACTCATGATCTCCATCTCTTCTGATTTGACCTGGTTGACCACAACTTCCTGCTGCCTACCCATTAGCCAGCTTCCTACCCAGTTAACTATGTCCTTAGCCACACTCAGATCCTCCATCATCTTTTTTATTTTCTATTTTTTGTGGTCCGCCTCCCCCCCCCCGAAAGGAGTTCGGCCTCATTCACATGCTGACCCCCCCCCATGCCCAGGCTTACCCCCCTTGGCTGGGGCCACCAGGTGGGCACTCCCTCCCCACGGTCCTTGGTATTGTGTCCTGGCTTAACCCCCAGGGTGGGGCCACAGGAACAGGACACCCCCCCCCCAGCGGACACCATTGGCAGTGAGAACAGCAGCAGAACCGGGCATCATGCTTGGGGGCCGGAATTTTTTGGTTGTAGCTTGTGGCAGTACTTTGGGGGCAGGGACATGTAATGATGTCCCACGTCTGCCCCACCACCCCCTGCAGGTAACGGCGCTAACACAATGGGTCCCCCCAGCCTCCACCAGAGGTCTGCTGTGTGTTGAACACTGTACCCCCATCCCTACCTGGAGAAGGAGAGCAGTCTCTAGGACACTCAGTCCTTCTCACCCCGGCTGGCCCTCTGACATCCTGAGTCCATTTCCGAACCCGGGTCATCGGCATCGCAGATGGATGCCCTGCCTCTGCACCGGTGGGCTGGCCCTCCATCTTCCTCAACAAGCGTCTGTGGGGCACCAAGTTGAAAGCCTTGCTAAAGCTGAAACAGAGCAAATCCATGGCATGGCCCCTATCCAATTTTCTCGTCACCCAATCAAAGAAAACTATCAGAACTGTCTGACAGGACCTCCCTATCATGAACCCATGCTGTTTACTATCCTGGAGACCATTGCTCTTCAGGTACTCCATGAGGACTTATTTGATCAGTCACTCCATCAGCTTTCCTACAATGGAGGTCAGACAGACAGTTCTATTGTTTCCCACTTTGGGGCGGGTAGGAGGAAGTAAGCTGTTGGTTAACTAGGATCTGCAGCTTATCTGTTAGGTAGGAAAATGGGCAGACTAGGTGGGCCAAGCGGTCCTTATCTGCCGTCAAATTCTATGTTTCTATGTTTCCTTGTCACCCCCCTTTATGAAGCAGAATGACATCTGCCAACCTTCAGTTCTTCAGAACTACCCCCATCCTATTATTTCTTTCTTACTTATGAACACTTCACATTTGTCAGGGATGTTTCAGTGGGCCCTAGAATTCTTTCAGACCATCATACACTGATCCTCAAAATAGACTTGAGTAAGCAAAAGAAGCAATCCCTTTGGAGGTTTAATACCTTGTTTCTTGAGGACTAGCAATTCCTTACTTGTATACAACAATATATCCCCCAAATTATACAAGAAAATGAGGCCTCTATGGTGCCTACATTTACTTTGTGGATACCTTCAGGATAGTTCTTGGGGAGAAATAATTGCATATTCCTCAAAAAAAAAAAACAACTTGAGACAAAATATTTAGAGTTAATGCAACAGCTTCAAGGTTACCAACTACTGTATAGGGAGGGTGATACGATCTCCAATTGAAAATATAGGAAACACAAAAAGAATTACAGAAGATTACGGATGCCAGGTCCAGCAGGCCTTACTTTATTTAAAACATAGGGGAACCCATATGCTGGCCCGTAAGATAAGGATGCGTTAAAAAATCTTCTACCATACTAAAATTTAAAAATCCTCAAACCAAACAAATGACATATCGGGAGGATGAGATTAAAGCCATCTTTTCTACTTATTACCAACAGCTATACCAATCAGGACCCCTGTCGGAGACTGAAGAAAGACTGACCTTTTTGTCCCCCTTGTCCCTGCCCCCACCTTATAAAGGATCAGAGATTTTTTAGAAACCCCTGTAAGTGCTGAGGAAACACACTGTCATATTCAAGCTTCTAGTACTACTCAGAAGTGCCCGGGTCCTGATGGCTTTAATGCTGAATGGTACAAGAAGTTTTCAACATTGCTTATTCCCTCCATACTTTCGACTTTCTGGGAGGTAGCAGAGAGACACCCTCCATCTTCTTGGGTTTATGCTGTTATAGCAGTGGTCCCCAAGCCAGATAAAGATATAATGGATTCTTCTTCTTACTGGCCAACCTCCATTCTCAATAATGATTAAAAAATTTTTATTGCTATCCGGGGTTCTCGCTTGGAGGGTATATTGTCTTTCCTGATACACCCAGATCAGGACGGATTTATTAAACACAGAAACATGATGGTTAATATTCACAGTGTATTGTTGTTAGTTGAGTGTGTACAATCCAGGCAAATCCCAGCTGTTCTCTTTAATTTGGAAGAGAAGAGAAGGCGTTCAACAGGATGTCCTTTCTCTGGGACACCCTATCAGCTTTTGATTTTGTGGATATTTTTCTGGCTCGGTTGAAAAACATTTACAATAACCCACAGGCTTACAGTCATGTTAATGGTTCCCTCACATCTCCTATTACATTACATTGAGGTGCTGGACAGGGTTGTCCCCCGTCTCTGCTCCCATTTGCCCTATATATGGAGCCCCTTGCCATAACATTATGTAGGGAAGGGAGAGTTGAGGGTATTCCTTTGGGCCAGACGGAATATAAAATTTCATCATTTGCAGATAATGACTATTTCTTTGTTATCCCCAGAACTATTTGTACAGGCTATATGGGAAATATTAAGCATATTTGAAAAGTTGGCCGATTTCAAATTGACTGAGGTTCTATCATTCAATTTTGCTCCACTGGAATCCCTTAGACATAGATACCCTTTGAGGTGGCTATGAACAAAATTAAGTGTCTGGGAATTTATATTACTAAAGATTTAAACAATATTGACTTAGTAAATTATGAACCCTTAACAATTGCGATCCAACAGGATTTAAATAGATGGGGTAAACTGATTTTATCTTTCTGATGGGTGGAGATCATTCGTATGGATGTCTTGCCTAAATTATTATACTTATTCCAAACCCTCCCAATCTTGCTCGTGTGTTTTTACTGTGCATCTTGGTATAAAATGATTTCACATTTTATATTTGGGGGGGGGGGGGGAGAGGGACAATGTCCCAGAAAAACAGGTTACATACCTGTAACAGTAGTTCTAGGAGTGGTATATGTTGTTCATCCACAATGTTTGGCATGTCCCTTTCCTATTAAGATGATGCGGAAGGTCTTCAAGCTGGCTCCTCCCACCCACCCGGGTGGTATAATCCTCGGCTCCGGCCCCATGATGCCAGATCTTGCCCACTGGAAAGCCAGGGTTGTGTCAAGCTGTGAGTGTCGAGGGATTGGGGTGTGGATGAACAATATACACCACTCCTAGAACTACTGTTACAAGTGAGTAACCTGTTTTTCTAGTATTGTGGATATGTTGTTCATCCACACTGTTTGGCAGACTCCTAGCAGTTCTCCGGAAAGAGGGAGACAAGGCGCACACCACCTGCTTCAGGAATAGAGACTGGAGAACTGAAACTCCAAAATCAGCATCCAGGCGTGACTCAAGATCGATGTGGTAATGGGTACTGAAGGTGTTTGCTGACTTCCAGGTAGCAGCTCTGCAGATATCTTGGATATGGATGTCCCTAGAAGCACCCACTGAGGCAGCAGTATGGTGGGTGGAATGAGCCCTTAGCCCTTTGGGAGGCTCCCTATCCACCCACCTATAGCAGAGATTAATGCAAAATGTAATCCATCTGCCAATCATCCACTTTGCTGCAGGTCTGTCAGGTGCAGCTTCAGCGTAGGTGACAAACAACTGGCAAACTTCTCCCCGAACTTCAGCCGTATGCTCCTTATGGCAACAGAGCGCTCGTCTCAGGTCCAGAGTATGGAGCCTGTACTCAGCCTCCGAGGTGTAGTTCGGGTAGAACACAGGCAGAGTTAACACCTGATTAAGGTGAAACTCTGACACCACCTTCGGAAGAAACTTTGAGTTAGGGCACATGACAACCTGGTTCCTCTGGAAGACCCAGTAAGGAGACTTCACCGAGAGTACCTGGAGCTCCCCAGTCCTTCTGGCTGATGTGACAGCGGAAGTAGGTCTTCCACAACAGATGTGACATCTCACACCTGTGCACTGGTTTGAATGGCTTGCCCAATGAGTTGTGCCAAAACCAGCAGTAAATCCCACAGAGGTGGAGGCTCACACACTGGAGGGGATATGTGATTGAGGCCTTTGAAAAAGCACCAGACCACTGTCTTCTGTGCCACCATGCACTGACCGGCCCGCGTCCAGTAAGTGGAGATGGCAGCCAGGTGCACCTTAAGGGTAGTCATCTGGAGACCCCCTTTGGAGAAGGACCAAAGGTAGTCGAGGATAATGGCCACAGGACAGGAACTAGGGTCTAGGCCCTTGCCCTGACACCAAATGGAAAACCTTTTCCATTTGAAGGCATAGCACCTCCTGGTTGACTCCTTCCTAGATGTGTCAACCACGCTGGGGACATCATTGGAAAGACCCAAAGCCTGAAACTCTAGCCGTTCGGGAACCAGGCTGTCAGGTGCAGGGAGTGAAGGTCCAGATGGAATACCTTCCCATGACTGACTGATACTAGGTCCGGGAGTGCTGAAAGATGCCTCAGGAGCCTGTTGCTGAGACTGAGGAGATCCGGATACCAGAACTGGCGTGGCCAATCTGGGGCTACCAGGATCACCTTCGCCTTGTCCCTCCTCACCTTGAGAAGCACCTTGTGGATCAAGGGAAATGGAGAGAAGGCGTAGAAGAGGCCTGGGGTCCATGGCCTTGAAAAGGCATCCCTCTGCAGTAAGCCCTGCTGAGGGGGGTGGGCATGAAACAGCCTCAGCTTTGTATTCTCCCTGGCAGCGAACAGGTCTATCTGAGGGGTGCCCCATAGGGAGAACAGGCTGTGAACTACCTCTGGGTGAAGAGACCACTCTTGGGATGCCTTGCCTACACTGCTGAGGGCATCCGCCAGTTGGTTCGAGGCTGCAGCCACATGGATGGCTAGAAGATCTGCCTCCAGTTGGCTCACGAGGGTCCAGATGCAGAGCACTTCCCTACACAGAGGCTGGGAGTACGTGTCACCCTGTTTGTTGAGAGGGTGCATGGTTGTGCTGTTCTTCATCTGGACCTTGACCACTTGACCCTGCAGAAACAGAGCTAATGCAATCAGCACCAGCCAGACTGCTCAGAGCTCCAGCAGGTTGATGTGGCATTGGAACTCCTCAGGGTTCCAGAGCCCATGGACTCTGTGGTTTCCCATGTGGGTTCCCCAGCCCACGAGAGAGGCATTGGTCATGAGAATGACAGATGGCTTGGGGCGGACAAACCGGATCCCTCCCTGCAGATGTTCTGGGACAGTCCACCACAGGAGGGTATCCCAAAGCCTCTGAGTTACCGTGACCAGCTGGTCGAAATTACCTAGATCCTGGGACCAGTGGCTGGCCAAACCCTATTGAATGGGACGCACTCACCACCGGGCCCAGTGGACCACAGTTGTGCAGGTTGCCATGTAACCTAGAAGATGCAGGAAATCCCAGGCAGGACACAGTTGCCCAACTACAAATGATTGGGCAAAGGAGGAGAGAACCTCTACCCTGTCCGCTGGGAGCTGGGCTCTGGCTCGGCAAGAGTTTAGCTCTGCTCCAATGAGGCAGATCACCTGTGAGGGCACGAGTTCTGACTTGGCTTCATTGATTAGGAGGCCAAGTTCAAGACAGGTCATGAGGGCCAGGTCCCTAGACCTCTCCACCTCCAATCTGGAGGGATGCACTATAAGCCAATCATCAAGGTAAGGGTACACCCTGACCCTTCAATGCGAAAGATGCGCTGCCACCACTGCAATGCATTTAGTGAAGACCCAGGGGGCCGATGACAGGCCGAATGACGTGGCTTGGAACTCATAGAGGGTTCCCTCCGCTCAGAAGCAGAGGAACCTTTGGTGTTACGGATGGATTGGGATGTGGAAGAACACGTCCTGAAGACCCAGGGAGCAGAACCAGACATTTTGCTCGAGGGATGGTATGATCTGGGGCAGAGTTACCATCTGAAAGGTGAGCGACCTGAGACACTGGTTCAGGTAATGCAGATCCAGAATGGGGCGCCGGCCCCCGTCCGTTTCGGGACCAGAAAGTACCTGGAAATGAACACTGGGTCAACTGGGGGATCCGCCACTCAGGCCACTACCTCCTTGAGGAGGAGTTGGGCTATGTCGTCTCTCAGACCTGACTGAATGTGGACTGATACCCTTTCATCGCATGGGGTGAGGGCTTGGCTTGGCAGGTATTGCTTGAACTCTAAAGGCAGTCCCTGACTGACCACTTCCAACATCCACTTGTCCGTGGTAACAGCGGACCAGGTGGAATGGAAAAGGTGGAGTCGGACCCCCATGGGAGGACCCAGAGCAGTCGTGATGGGCATGGGGCTGGTCAACCCCATCCCAATCACTGAGCAGGCCTGGAAGAGGAGGATCCGGAAGTGGGACCGCCAGGACCCTTCCCTCCCGGTTTGTGCGACTGACCTGGACCAAGGGCACCAAGACTGGGCCTGCTGCTGTTGCCCAGACTGAAACTGGGACTGCTTGGCCACAGGGGCAGAAGGGGGAAATGGCTGCGTCTTCTGCTTCTTGGAACTCTGGGATTCCTTTTGGGCAGACGTAGCAGAGTCCAATGTGGTACTGGACTTCTCAATACATTCCAAGTTACTGTCCACTCCTGGACCAAACGAGTCCGTACCCAGGAATGGGACTTCTGTCAACTTGTGCTGGGTGTTGGCCGTGAAAGTAGAGACCCACAACCAAGACCTGCAGCACATGACAGCCACGGCTGCAACAGAACAGGCACAGGAATCCCCGATGTCCAAGGCCATTTCGAACTGCTGTCTGGCAACAGCCCAGCCCTGGTCCTGAACCTGCTTGACCATGGTCTGAAGGTCCATGGGAAGGTGAGGAAGCACCTCAACTAAAGAGCACAGCAGGGCGTGGGAGAAGTGTGTCATGATTACAGCCGAGCTCGCCTGATGGAGGCCCAGCGAGGAGGCAGCATAGACCTTTCGGGTGGACTGATCCAGCTTTTGGATTCTTTGTCCAGTGGTCTATCAGAGTCTCCTGAGTTCCCAACCCGCCTGAACACAGACTCGGTCACCACTCCCTCAGCCGAGGGCTGCTGTAAAAATCCCAAAAGGGGGCCAGTAGTTATCGCGTACTTGCTGGCCATCCTGGCGGACAGTGCGGGACAGAATGCTGGGTGCTGCCAGAGCTCCAGAGCTGGGCCAACAATTGCTTCAGCTACTGGAAAGGCCTCAGTTGGGGAATCCCCCTTTCTGAGGATATCAGTTGGGGGGTATTCTATCTGTTTCTCAATGGGCTCCAGCTTCATCCCATAGACTCGGATATGAGGTGGAGGATGCCCATAAAGGAGGTGGGCCCCTCCTCGGCAGATAGATTAATGGCATCGTCATCCTGAGAACGAGATGCCAAATCTGAGTTATCGGACTCTGAGGAGTCCAGAAACAGCTGTCTGCCACCAGAGTCACTGCGAACCTGCCGTGGGTGGTTGGGAGTCAGAGTAATGGACAGTCTGTGTGGGAGGCCTGAAGCAGGCCGAGACTCCTTGGAGGGAAGCCCCCGAGGAAGGCTGTTTTAGTGGCGGCTCCACCAGAATAGGTGGAGAGACTGGCTTCAGCTCAGTTGTGAGTGACGTCCCCGGCTCCGCGAGCAGAAGGGAGATGACTACCAACTCTGGAGTGGTTGACTTCAGCCTGGAGGGTGACAGCCAAGTAATGGCTGGGGTGGAAGGGACTGCCTTCGGCCCAGCCAGAACAAGCTGCTGCCACAGCGTCAGAGCCTCCCCTCATCAGAGGAGGACGAGGACGAATGGCAGTGCCGCTGCCGCTCCCTAGAGTGCTGCTTATGCGACTTCCTCAGCCTTTCAGTTGAGGATGTCCCAGACCTGGACGTCGACCATTGGAGGACCAACGTGGATGCTCGGGAGAAGGCAGGAAGAACCCCAGTTCTTCCAGGTCAGGGACGACCACTGCCTGGGGCTCCCCAGCTGGCTGAGTCACCTCATCAGTGAGGTACGAAAGGACCAGAGTCCTAAATAAGGAGTTGTCGGGCTCCTCGGTCAATGACAGGTTGATGAAGTTAAGGATTATCTCAACCGGATCATCATCCAGTGTTTGGGTCGGCTGACCTGAAGGGGGACCATGAGGTTAGCGGCTAAGGCCACAACTTCGACCAAAGTCGAAAGAGGAGACTTCTGGGACGGAGATCACTCTCTGTCCCAAAAGCGACATTGATGAGACGTGGTTTCTCTCAGTTCCTTTGAGTCCTTCTTACGGTATCTGGAGATGTGCGAGCCAGGGCCTTCCCCATGAGTGGGAAGGGACTGGACCAGCTCCTTGAAGGAACCCGAGAAAGAAGAGCCCAATTTTAGGAAACAAAAACTGAGGGTGAAGACAAGAGCTCAGTGGCATGAGCTGCCTCTTCTTCAAAGGCCTTCATCTGTTCCAGTTGTTCTGCAGACCTCGCGGTCACGCAGATCGCATGGCGGGCATCCTTCGATTTGACTGGTGGGTGCCGTTTCTCCGGACATCCAAGCTGGAGACGCGTGAGGCAATCATCCAAAACATTTGGACGAAAAGAGCAACATAGGTCGTAGGTCTGAGTGTCATGATCGAGACCCAGGCAGTACACAGGGGGTCAGTCCTAAACATTTTCTGCTGGCAGGGACATTGGCAGGATCTGGGTGAGGACTTGTCCTCCATCGCGGTCACTAGAACAACATAATTTGGAGAGACTCTACAAATCTTGATTGGTAAAACAAAGTTTTGGAGTGCCAGGGCCTATTACCCATGGGAGCGAGAAGGAGGGAACCTGCATCTTCCAGCGGAAAGGAAAATCTGGGGGTCATGGGGTGGAACTGAGGATTATACCACCCTGATGGGTGGGAGGAGCCAGCTTGAAGACCTTCTGGCATCATCTCAAAGGGAAAGGGACATGCCAAACAGTGTGGATGAACAATAAATCCATGATCCTAGAATACGCTTTTCTATCCACCAGTTGTCTCTGGCCAAGGGAGGGGTGAATTTGCCTAATATAGAGTTATACGCCAAAGACACTCTCTGGGTGATATTTCTGTGACTTTCCCCACAATATACTTCACCATGGAAGGACACTGAGTTTGTTATCAATTATCTTCATGATATTAAGGCTATATTGTTTGCTACACAAAGAGACTCCCCCCCCCCCCCACCACCACCATTTCGGCACTTCACACAATTCCCTTCCAAACCGTTGAAGGTGTGGTACCAGCTAAAATCCCATCTGAGGTTTAAAGATATGTTTTATTATTACCAGCTGATTTCAGTGAAAATTTTCTCCCAGGTCGAATGGATCTGGCATTCAAGAACTGGCATTAACTGAATCTGCACTTTATTTATCAAATATTAGACTCAGCGGGGAACTCTTCCCTTTGAGTCACTTCAGGAGAGTGTGGGGCTTGACATAAGAGACAGATATAAATATCTATAGCTTCGAGACTAGATACTGCATCAGCAACCTGACCTGATCAGACTGCCAACTCTGAAACCCCCCCACCCGTTAACCATGATTCAATGTTTGTGAAATAGCAATGGAGTATATAGTGTTTGTGTAACTTGTAGTACTTTTTGTGGCTGTATTCCATTCCCACCCTCGAGTAGTAGGTATGTAGGTAGTAATCTGTAGGGAATAGAAGGCCCAAAAAGATACCTCCTCCAACTCAGAGAGTATGACCCCTGGCACTCATGCGAGGAAAAAACCCCACATGGAGGAAACCTCTGAGGACCCATGGCCATAGGTCTGCCTGTACTCTAGGCATGCTAAGAGGAGAAGAACCTAGGTTCTAGTAACCATAGCTAATTTGAGGAAGGTGAGCTTCTTGGAGAGATGGTGGCCATCCTTGATCTATGGACAATACAGTTTGGATGATGATCCAGAAGTTGAAGAGTAGATCTTTTCTGAAGGAGCAGTAGAATACTGTGTGTGAAGCAGATCCAGTTGAAGAAGGGCAAATGAAGTCCATGTTTCCATGGTGATGAAGGATGCTTGTTCCAAGGGGTTGCATGGGTGTAATGAGCAGAGAGAGAGCATGAATTGATCGATAAATTACTAGGCAGTGAACGATGGACATGCTATGATATGAGACATCATGGGTGAATGAACCAACAACCTGTGAAAGGTTTGACTTTCAAGGTAATGTTTGGAGACAGAGGATTTAGTAGTGAGCAATGAGTCACTAAGTAAGCATCTATGAGGTAGAAAATGAGTAGAAGAGAATCTCTGAATGCCTGATGGGAGTAATACCATAAGTGATTAGTAAGCTAATGGAGGAAGATTTGCAGATGCAGGCTAGATAGTGACCGAATATATAGAGAGAGTGATTTGAAGTCCTGTTTATGGAATTGGATGGCTTATTTGAGCATGATACTGTAACTATATTTGTAAATACTCTGCTGGTATGCTGGCTGAAGTAAATACAGGTATTTCTAGGCATGATACCAAGCTTGCCTAATAGGCAAAAAAGCCCTACTGGGACTCACTCCCAACTCCACCGTCTCACTGTTTCAGCGTGCCAACTCCTCAAAAGTCACCAGGAGCTCAACTAAGGGTGTTCTTCATGTCCCATTCAAAAGAATCTGCCTTGCACAGCCGTCACTCTCCTATCATGGTTCCACCTGGCTTAATGAACTCCATACTTCCACCCTGGAGCACACAAAAATTGGACCTTTCAAAACAGAACTACTAACCCTTCTGTCCCAAAAGAACCTATGTGACTGCAAGTAAAAATGTTCTGTGACTACTCACCTTCATGACCTTTCACTCCTCTGCTCACCTCCCCCTTGCCTTCTTCCCCACCCTCTCCTCTCCATCCCCCTCCCTGGCAAAACCCTAAGGCGGCTGCCCACCTAACTCTGCTCTTCCCCTCACCCCCACTTTCCGAATTCTGTGACAAAGCCCTCTCAGACTGCTTCCACCTTTCCTTGTGAATAACATCTGTTTTGTCTCCTTTCAATGTTATTTTTTTTTTTTACTGAGGCCTATTTGCCTGCTACCTGTATTACCTGTAACCTACTGTGTACTCCAAATGTCCTGTAACCTACTGTGTACTCCAAATGTTCTGAATCGAGTTTATGTAAATTTGTCTCTTGTCCATTGACATGGAACCTTTGTAAAAGAGCCCTCCCGGCTCAAAGGTATTATCTGCAATCTGAAATAAATAAATAAAAAAATAAAATGATTATCTGTGAGATGCACTGTGGTGGCTTTATAGTTGACCAGGATTACTGTTAATCCAATGGAGAAATACTTGAGAGCAGCTTGGAGGCGGATACGTGGAAGAGTCTGTAGGCTGGATTAGTTGTGAAGTTGAGAAGTGTGAAAGCCAGAGGATCTTAGCGCTACGGCTGGTTAAGACCAGTTGGGGGGCAACACGGAGAGAGTGAATTTACCTTAACTGTTGCATATTTCCGGACAGAAATTGAGAGGAGCTTGTTCATAGTGATAGCCTTTACCAGAAAGATTAATAGAGATAATTTGTGAAGGAAAGCTAGAGGATGTGCTAGAAGTGTGCTAACTCAACTGAAAATAATGGATGAGGAAATGCGGATGACTGAATCAGGTATGGTGATGCCCAGAAGCCAGAAAATGGTGGTTTGGATAGATAGACGTTAGTAAGCAGCTAGGCACTGGAGATCCAGCGATGAATGTTCTTTTTTTTTTTTTTTTTTTTTTTAAACCAGGTATAGCACGCTAAGCTGAAAGCTTTTTTACAGGAGCGACCTGGGAGCACAAGGAGGTTAAGTGACTTGCTCAGGGTCACACAGTATGCAAGTGGAAGCTGTGGGATTCAAACCCAGGTCTGGTCTGCTGGATGTCACCAGATTTGCAGCTCAGAGCCTTAGACCACTGCGCTATACTGCCTCTGTTCTGGAAGGCAGTTGGAAGATTTTAGGACAAGTAACATCTGTTTAGGAAATAGGAGTCGAGTAACACAGTCAACGAAGTTGGTGATGGTAGTAGAGGCTGCAGAAGATGACTGAATAATGTCCGAAGTAGCAAGAGGTATCCTGCGAGTCCTGCTATCCGAAGCAGTAATAATGGAGATTAAGTCAGAGTGTGACAGAAGAATTGAAGTCCTTTCCATGCAGGAGGATATCCTGTGAGGCAAGGTAGATGGGGAAGTCCACAGAGATACTGAATAGACGAGGTTTGTAGGGCGTATCCAATAGAAAGAGATGGGAATCTTTCTTGTGACCAGTCAAATGAGATCATGAAACGACCAAGGGGGGAGCTGAATGGGCAGTATGGAAAACTATATGGTAATGTAAGAGCTTCTGAGGCATGTTATCCAAAGGATATGTGTTAGAAGCAGTGTCCTCAAGCGAAATGTACAGTATCCATCAAGTAGTGGATGGCAGCTGTTAGAATCACCAGAGTAGGAGTATGAGATGGATAGACTTCGAGGCAGTATAGCGCAGTGGTTTAAGGCTCTGAGCTGCAAATCTGGTGACATCCAGCAGACCAGACCTGGGTTTGAATCCCACAGCTTCCACTTGCATACTGTGTGACCCTGAGCAAGTCACTTAACTTCCCTGTGCTCCCAGGTTGCACCTGTAAAAAAGCTTTCAGCTTAGTGTGCTACTCCTGGTTAAACAACTAAAAAAAAAAAAAAAAAGACTGGAGTAGTAGTTGACTGGAAAGGAATACTGGCCAGATATGGTAGGATGCCCAAAAGAGCCACAACAAACAGGACAAAGCCCCGAGCCAGCAAGGTGTAGACAAAAAAGCTACTATCTGAAGACAAAAGGAAAGTCCGGAATGAAGTCAGATGGACTGAAGGACTGATCCAGGAAGGTGCCGGGCTAGTCGAGGTTGGAGGACTTACCATGAGGGAAGGAGCAGGACTGGGTCAGCTTCAAAGTGAACTGCAGAAGGATTTGGAAGGCTGTAGCAAGTCACTTGAAGATGATCCATGGAAGGCCAATGGGTGAAGCCATGCACTAGGAGCAAGTGGGGTGAGGTACTTCAGTCCTACATGGGACGAAGGCTGGATTTGATGAATGGAAAGGATGGAAGGCGCTGGACTGAAAAAGGATGGAGTGTCCACATCTGAAATAAAAATTAACTCATTCAGCAACTGGAAGGGGAGAACTGCAGCAAGGAAGTCCCAGAGGCAGTCAATCCGGAGTGAGAGAGATACCGGACCAGCTGGCAAGATCCAAATCATGAGGGACAGGAGGTCAAGGGGGTCAAGTATGAGTGGGGTGGCTAGCGGTGAGGAAGGATGGAAGTCGGTCAGAGTAAAGGGATCCCAAGGCTGCAGGTAAATGGTAATCAGGTTGAATATGGCAATTGCAACAGGAGGGACCTACAGTGCAGACACGGGTTCCTAACTGAGGTAGGTGAGGTGAGATGACAGGCAGGATGCTCCAGATAATGGTTGAGGGTGAAGGCACATTAGGTACATGCTCAAGTCCAGGAGGGAGCAGCGAGTGACGGTACAGTGGAGAGCAGGTAAGATAGAAACAATTGACTGTAGAAATGAGCTTCTGGGCTTGGTAACGAGGAGAGAGAACTAGTCTTCGATACCACTCTACAGAGGTAGGCGAACGGAGGCAAATAAGTTACAGAAGTCCTTTTCAGGCAGAAGTGGCCATCAGGCAAGAGACAGAGGATACAATAACCCAGTGGATCCAGAAACGGGCTACCATTCCCTGATGATGATGAGATGACACAGTCGATGTCAACAGGCAGAGCTGAGGGTGGAAGGCAGTCGGAGTGTGATGGTACCGTTCCCAAAGGGAAGCAGCGACCTGTATGGGTAGAGGATGTAGAAAGTGGAAACAGTAATGCAAACTCAAGCTGTCAACCAGGTAAGATAGTGCGATGAAACTTGAGGGAAGGCTGCAGGCAAAGAAGAATGGAGACTATGAGCAGGAGGAGGTCCAGTTCCAGAAGGGCTGCATCATCCGATAGCAGGTCCAGAATGGACGCATATAAAGCAATGGAGTGGAAACTCAGGCATCCGTCAGTGACGGTCGAGGCAAGATGATCCTGACTGGATGCAGCTAGGAGAGATAGGACGATGAGAGTACATATTTGACGAAATTCTGGTTCCAAAGTGAAGCAGCAACCTGAATCAGGAAGAAGACGTAGACAGTGAAAACAGTCAAATATGAAGTCAGGCTCAAAGTTAGCAGGATAGGACCGAGGATTGAGGCAGCAGACTAGGTATGATGGAGAAAGCCAGACAGGCAAAGTCAAGTTCCTGAAGGTGAGTATCAGAGCATGGCCGACGTGCAGCTTTCCTGCTGGCTAAAGTGAAGCTGCATAATCCAAGTATCAGGTTGCGAATGCTTAAGTGCAGCAATAGGACGCAGATTCAGACATCTGTTTGGGACGGCTGAGGCGGGATGATGGTGACGTGTGGCAGCCAGGCATAGGTAAAATGATGAGGGCACACGAGGCGAAGAAGTTCTGTTCTCTAAGGGAAGTGGCAACTGGTATTTTGAGGCAGTATAGCGCAGTGGTCTAAGGCTCTGAGCTGCAAATCTGGTGACGTCCAGCAGACCAGACCTGGGTCTGAATCCCACAGCTTCCACTTGCATACTGTGCGACCCTGAGCAAGTCACTTAACCTCCTTGTGCTCCCAGGTCGTTCCTGTAAAAAAGCTTTCAGCTTAGTGTGCTATACCTGGTTAAAAAAATAACTAAATAAAAAAAAAAATTAATAAAGCAGAGAAGATACGGTGTAACTCAGTAGACTGTAGACATGGCTCGTAGTCATGGTGAGCTGACCTTCACTCGATGCTGTCCAGCAGAGTTAGGGACAGAGAATGTCAAGTTGGTAAGTAGTATGAGGTGGGTAATGTAACGGAATCCCATCCCCAGTAGACAGGAGAAGACTACCTTCGTTCAACACCTCAGAAGGTGCGAGTTACGGATGGAGTCCGGAGTACTGCTGATATGGGCTGGCAGAAAGTGCAGAAAGCTACTGAAGAGGGGAGCAAATGAGGAACATCAGGCAGACAGGATGATGAATGATAAGCAGACATGGTAGGACAGGTGTAGGAATAATGGGTTGGAGGACGCACTACAAGAGTAAGTAGTAGAATTAAGGGACTGGCATTGGAAGTAATAGCATTGGGGTGCAGGGGAGGACCCATCCACAAAGGTATGTACAAACCAGAAGAGGTACAGAGGGAGCATAGGTCAGGAGTGGTTAAGTGGCAGCAACCCCAGGGGTGGTAGAATGGTAGAACCCCCGGTAGCATCCTGGAGATCAGAAGCTGGCATACAAGGGCAACGTGTTGCAATGAACTGCCCAATAGAGGAATCAGCTGTGGTAACTGACTAGAGCAGCTGGAGCAATCGGATGGGTGGTGGTCTGGGGAAAACAGCAAGGGGAGGAAAGTAACAATGTGTAGATACCCAAGTATAAGAATAAATCAACGATGAAATGCGCAGCTCCTTATGTAGTAGGGACTGAGACAGAGGAAATACTGACAACCAAATATATAGCTGCATGGTACCCCAGGTTTGGAATGCAATGGTAGCTGAAACCTAAGGAAGAGATTCAGAGCATGGCCGACGTGCAGCTTTCCTGCTGGCTAAAGTGAAGCTGCATAATAACCCCCCCTCCAGTTCACAATGCCATAGAACTCTATGGTGGACTCGCGTAGTCCTTGTTTCCCTGTCTGCCCCAGAGCCGTCCTTTACAGTCAAATGCAGGAGGTTCCTCCATCAGGAAATGTAGCGGCTTTGCAGATTGGGGAGGCAAGTGCTATTTTCTGCATCTGAGGTACTGCATAGTATTTGTGGTCAAAAAGAGGTTGAAAACATAAGTGATTTGTTCAGTTGGTCATTTCTGTAGTTAGGGTAGAGTCCATCTGGACCTGGACGGTTAGTTTCATTTAAATGATCAGGCATGTATGACTAACTTATTCATGTGCCTAGGACACAGTCATAGTTGAGAATACCACCCCCCCAATGTGGGGAAGAGCAACAGGCGAAGCAGCCATAGCTCTACTGGAACAACAACCTAACCGAGCCTTACCTGAGAAACGAAGCTGGTGCAGAGGAAGTCAAGGCCTCGACAGCCGTGTAAGGAGGACAGGCAGACAGTGGAGCAATGAGTTGGCACCGATGGGTGTAGCAGTCCAGGAAGCAGAGACAGCACAAGGGGGACCAAAAGCGCCGTGAAGCAAACAGCTCACAGGAGGGGAGAGAGGAACCCTGAAGGAGAAAGCAAGGGGCTGAGGGGAACGGAGAGGAAGCGGGCGTGTTTCTGGAGGGATACAGGAACAAGTGCCAGGGAGGTGAGCAGGGAGTAGTGACAAAGACACCTGGGAAGAGCCGAATGCAGGTTCCCTAAACATGCATGATTCCAAGGCTGCTAAACATAGCTGCAGGCATCCAGGACACGGCAAGTGAGGTAGGCAAGCAGAGCAGTGTACAAGGGGAGGAGACGGAGGGCGGGTGGAGAAACCCAAAAGAGACAACAAAAAGAGGAGCAACCAGACACAAGCAGGGAATGGTGGCAAGCAGGGAAGGGCATGAAAACAAAGAGGAAAGAAGTGGGGGGAACACAGGGGAGGAATGGACAAGACAAAGCAGGGAGAGGGAAAAGGAGAGAATGTACAGCCACACAGGGATACGGGGAGCTCAGTAAACAAAAAACACTCCCTAAAGGGCTTAAGTAGAGGTTGTGGGAGGAGCTATTCCCCACACTGAACCTTGGGCCAAGCCCTCCCATAATGGACCATATTAATGGGAACCTGGGGGGGGGGGACATTTGATTGGACAACTGTATAAGATTTTAAGAGATGATTTGGGGGATTCTACCCAGTCAGTGTTAGAGGGATGGAATAAAGATCTGGGTCTGACGGTGACCTTCAAATCCTGGATGAAATCTGCACCTCCGACAGTTAAAATAATTTCTTCAACAGTTTGGAAAGAATATGTGTGGAAGTGCAGATATAGATATTTTAGGACCCCAGCAATACTAACAAAGTATTTACCATCCAATTATGACTCTTGCTGGTGGGGTTGTCGCTGTCAACTAGCAGACTTGGATCATGATCCTGTTCTGGTGTACTTTGCAGGATGAACTAAGAGAGTGTTTAGGAGAAGTGGTAGAACTAATCAATGAAATGGTACTGTTGACAATTCTGCCACATCATTATCCCCCTTGGCATAAAACTTTAGTCCCAATATTTCTTTTGGCAGCTAAAAAAAGCTATTATAAGGAGGTGGATGATGCCAGTTATTCGAACAGTGACAGACTGGAGGAAAATTGTTTTAGATATCTACCAGCTGGAAAAATTGACTGCCGGGCTTCATGATAAACTCAATCCATTTAGTTTTAAATGGCAAAAGTGGATACGTCTCAAATTGATCGGAGTTTTGTCCCGTGACAAGTTGATCTGGCAAAGTGGACAGGGTGCCTCCACTGGGATGGGAATTTGTAAATTGTATGGATTTACTGATCCTGCAAAAGTTGGATTCTGTGGAAGTATCTGAAGATAGCAAGAAGAATGTTACTAGAAATTAGACATTGCTGCATTTTTCTCACTTGAAACTAATGTCAAATGCAAAGATGCAATTGTTCTGCAACACCCGTTTCAGTTCCTTGATGTATATGCTGTGAGTGCAACTCTTAATAAAAAATTACATTTAAAAAAAAAAAAAAGAACTAGCCCCATCCTTAGTGAGCGGCTGAACAGTCCTACCAGGGGTTCACGCAGTTTTGCTGCAAGTTCCCCAGGTATCCTCAGATGCTACCCATCTGGTCTGGGGGTCTTATCAATCTTTAGGGCAGCCAGCCCTTTCTTGACCCTATTGCTTATAAATATTGGTAGCCTTGTCTCTGGGAACCCCTTATCAGCTACTTTGATGCCACTCTCAGGGAAGGGCCCACATTCCTCCCTGGTGAAAACTGACAAAAATAATCATTAAGAACAGCAGCCTTTTACCTTTCCTTTTCTATCACCCTACCCCCTTCCAACAGCCTAATGATTCCACCTCCTTTATTTCTTTTTTCCCCTAATACATCAGAAGAAATATCTTTCTCCACCTTGACCCCTTCTGCAATATGCAGCTTTGGGTCTGCTTTTGCTTCCCTAACCACTCTCCTTGCGTCCTTATTTCTCAGTAAATATTCTCCCCATTTTTCCTCCCTCTACTTTTCTCTGTACTTGGAGAAGGCCTTTTCCTTAGCCCCCAATGCTTCCCTGACTTTTGCCAAGAACCATAATGGTCTCTTTGAATGTATTTCTTTTGGTTACCGTTCTCATGCATAACTTAGATGCCTCAAGAATTATCACCTTTATTACCCCATCTCTCTTACACTCCATCTAAATTGTCTACCCTGACCAACTCTTCCCTGACCAGTTACCTCAACCTGCTGAAATCCACCCTCCTAAAATCACGAACTTCAGTTCTCGATTGGGGCATTCCAGTCTCAAGGGCCAGTTCAAACCAAATTAAGTTATGGTCTCTCTTTCCTAGTGACTCCCCTACGCTAACCGCTCCTATCAACTCTGAGTTGGTATGCACCAAATTGAGAATGGCAATCTGTCTGGTGGGTCCTTAACCAGCTGTACCAGAAGACAGTCCTGGAGTACATAAGGCAAGGCCTGACTTCTGGTGCTCCAAACTACTGGAACATTTCAATCAATGTCTGGCAGGTTCAAATCACCTACTACCACTATTTCCCCCTTTGCTACCCCCTTTCAAGTTCTTCCCTTAGCTCTCTGTCCCCTTGCCCTGGAGGTCTATAGATCACCCCCAAACATAATTACTTGCCTGAGGCAGCAGTGATTTGCACCCACAGCAACTCTGACTCCCTATTATTACTCCTGAGGCACCCATCCCCCATCACCTGGCATAGAAGGCTACTCCTCCCTATCCCTTCTGAAGAACGGGTACGCAGGAACTGTCAGATCCCAGTCATTATTTCCTGTAACCTACGTTTTTGTGATGGCCACAAGGTCTACCTCAGTGTCTACCATCAGCGCTTGTAGCTAGATGATTTTATTACCTAGGCCCTGGCATTAAAGTACATTCCATTCCATCTGACCCCACTTTGCTATTCCCCTGTCTATGACTCTTGTAGTTCCTATGTTCTACCTGCCACAGATTGTACCTCACCCCTCTTTATACCCGCTGAGCTGCTACTAGCCCCCAGATGTGGGGGAGTACTAGCTAGGTTCCCCCTTCTTCTCACCTGTTGTTGTAGTTCCCCTAGCACCATTCTCACCTGCAGTCAGTTTAAACATGCGATTTAGATGTCAAACATCTGTCCGAATGTGCACGTCCCTTCTCTTGTCAGGTGGATTCCATCACCCTTGAAGAGCCTCCTGTCCCAGAAGTCCCCCCCAGTCCCCCACTAAGTGGTAACCTTCTCCTAACACCACTCCTTAAGCCAACCATTAAACTTCTCTATCTCATCCCTCCTAATTCGATCATTCTTCCCCACCCTGCCCCACACAGGGAGGACATCAGAAAAGGCCAGGGAGGCCAAGTGTGCTCCCAATCTGTCCCTCAATCTTCGAAAGTTCTGCTTCACTATCTCTACAGATTGGTTCACCAGATCATTGGTGCCCATGTGTACCAACACCCCCTCTGCCATCCTCCCTATCCTGCCTATATCCCCGATGGGTGAACCTGAAAAGCACCTGACCACCTTCTTCCCTCCCAATCCCCCTCCCACCACCCCCTCCACACCCTTAATCATTGAGTCCCCAACCACCAGGACTCTCCTGGTAGACTTGCTTCTGCTCATCCCCTTGGCTGACATCATGCTGACCTACCATACACCACCAACTGACTCAGCCTCCCCCAATGGAAACAGGTACCCAAGTCTCCTCTACGGGTGCAAAACAATTTCCTGTCTGGATGGGTCCAGGCTGGACAACCTCTCTGTAGCTAACCCTGTCTCCATTCTCTCCCCCCTCCCCACCACTTTCCAATGCCTGTGCCAATTGGCCTCTGTGGAAGTGGAGGGAGTCAGGGTGGTCTCCTGTTGAGCTTGTGATGCAGCTGAGATATTGCTACCCTTGCTGCCACCAGCTGAGCATGGAGCTTTGCCATGGTCCTGAAGATGGGGCAGTGCCCCCTCCTCTAGAGCATATCCTTAGAAAAGAATGCCCCACAGCTACCACAACTGACTGTCACCCCTCGGTACGGCATACTAATACCTTAGGCAACAACTTTAGTACTGAAATAGACATCTTATTGAACTTGTAGTGCACACCCAGATAAGGTGTAGTAATAGATTCAATTTTATCACAGACTCCTAAATTAAACTGGAAGTATCAGTAATAGCAGTAAGTGCCATTACAGAACAGACTACTAATTTAACTATTAGAGCTCACCCAGCTAGGGCATAGCCAGTAAGCATCAACTACAGCTCAGATTTTTAAACTGAACTGGCAGTAGAAGTAGCAAGAGGCAGCGCTTCAGCATAAACAAGCTGCTAAACTGTTTTGTAGTGCTTACCCAGATGGGTGTTGCCAAGACCCTGCTTAGTTCAAACAAACAGGGTACTTATCTTTTTACATACAGCTTTATTTATTTACTTGTTTTTGTTAACCAGTTAAGCACACTAGACAATAAGTGCCTATTTTCAGGTGCGACCCGGGAGATTACAATACAGAAGAAAAAAATTACGATACAGAAAAGATGGTACATTGTCATGGTAACATACGGGCCCACGTAACAGGTGGAGCCAGAGTACAATATAGAGACATGATACAGAGTCAGAAATAGAAACATGATACAAATACATCTTGTATTAAATGGTAGAGAGAAGATATTGCATCTTGCATGATACGGTAAAGAAGACATTACAACCACAGGGTTTCATAGGAGCATAGGGAGGCAGGAGATTATCAGGTAACCATGAGGAGAGTGTAAACAGTGCACTAACAGGGTGATTGTCAGGTAACAGACAAAGGGGAGTGTAGATAGTCCAGTACGCCAGGAGGGTACTTAGCTAGTAATTACCAGTGTTCACACGTTCAGAGTTCCTGGCTGTTGGCTGGCTCTCTTGGCTGACACCCTGGCAGACTCCCAATGATATCCTCTGCACTCGGTTTTTAACGCTCTGAGCCTGCAGCGCAGAGGGCCATTAGCAGAGAGAGGCTTAAAATGGATCTGGGGTACACTTGACTCTGCTTTTAGAGGTCACAGTTCCCTCCCATTTAGCTGTCTCAGCTAGCTGCTAAATGAAAGGTGAAGAGAGAGAGCTTCAGCTGGCTCTACCCTTCTACACTCCCTAATATGCTGCTCTTAAAAGCAGAATCAAGAATGGATCTGGGGTAAACCTGACTCTGCTTTCACAGGTCACAGATCCTTCCCATTTAGCTGTCTCCGCTAGCTGTTTTTTTCTGATTAATCAAATAATAACACTTTAAATGCTGATGGGAAGAACCCAAATAGAAGACAAGTAATTAGGCATGTGCTATGCAGTGACAGTAATGTAAAAGAATCATGGGAGGAACCCAAGGAATCACTTTGGGAGCACAATAGCTTTAGTGTACAGAACACAGAAACACAGACAACGACAGCAGAAAAAGACAACTGGTCCATCCAGTCTACCCATAAAACTAATAAACTTGGGATCAGTACTGTCCATGCAGGATTCTAAACCACACTATCCACTCCCAAGTTCCTCATCTACTGCTACCACCCTGAGCAACCACTAAACCCTTCACTCTGTCCCAGCCACGTTTGAAACCATTGATGGTTTTGATCCCCACCACATCAGCTAGCAGGTTGTGCCACGACTTCACCACCTTTTCTGTAAAATAAAACTTTCTCACATCCCTCTTGAACCTCCCCCTCCCCAAAAGTTTCCACTCATGTTCCCGTGCGCTAGATCTACCACTCATGCTAAATGATTCATCATAGTTTACCTTGTTCATTCCCTTCAGGAACCTGAAAATCTCTACACTCTCTCTCCTCTCTTATCTGGCCTCCAGTGGGTATATGTTCAGTGCCTTGAGCCGATCTTTGTAATTTATGCTTTGTAATTTCTGCAATGCTCGCCCTGAATTATTTTAGTCACTCTACGTTACCAACAGATGATGAAGGCAGCAGAATAAGGCCATTATACTGCAGGGTCCTCAGCATCAGCTAATGACCCTGCCCCCAACCCTCCACAATCAGTCCTTCCCCTCCATCCGCCTCCTTTGTGACCCTTGTTTTCCCTTTAATTCTATCCCAGCCTCTCTCTTGAAGCTGCCTACTTTTTTCAGTTAAACCATCATCTCAGGAAGCCCATTCCAACCAACTACCACCCTGTCTGTGAAGAAGTGCCTCCTAGTCACTCTCTCCTAATCCTCCCTCTGCCAACTTGAGACTGTGTCCCCTCATCTTTCAGTTCCCACTGAGCTTGAAGAGACCCTCCATTTCCACTCCTTTCAAATACCAGAACGTCTCACTCATGTCCCCCCCCTCTCTCACCTCTCATTCAGGGAGTACATGTTCAGGGCCTGCAACCTCTCCACATACATTCTACCCAGTTGGCCAATAAGCATCATAATTACCCTCCTCTGGACCATCTCCAGCAGGTTTATGTCCTTTTTTAAGGTATGGGCACCAGTACTGTAGACCGTACTCCAGATGCGACCTCACTAATGACCTATACAAGGACAATATTACCTTCTCCCACCTAACTACAGATCCCCTTGGCAAAACAGTCCAACATTTTATTTACCTTTGCTGTTGATCTCTTACATTGCATGGAATACTTAAGGTTACTAGTGATCATCACCCCCAGGTCCTTCTCTGCCTCAGATGCAGATATCCGGACCCCACCTAGGCTTCTTAACTCCAAGGTGCATAACCTTGCATTTCTTTGCATTGAAGCCAAGTTGCCAAATGCCATACCATCTCTCCGGCTTTTTCCAGATCATCTCTCATTTCCTGTATCCCTTCTGCTGTGTCCACCTTCCCACAGAGCTTGGTGTCGTTCACAAATAAGCAAATTTTGTCCTTAACACCATCCCCAGTATCACTGATGAAGACATTAGAAAGCACTGGTCCGAGCATCAATCCTGTGGGACACCACTGGTGACCTTCCTGATGCTTGAAAACTCATCCCCCACTGCCACCATGCTCTGGATTCTGCCCCTCAGTCAGTTATCTACCCATCCAGTCAACTTCACACCAAACACTAGATCTGCCAATTTTCTGATCAGTCTCTTGTGGGGTACTGAGTCCAGGCAAGGGATGTTCACCACTTGGTCCTGTCCACTGTTTTAGTGGCAAAAGACAATGCTGGAGAAACACACACCTTGCCATCAAAGGCTGCACTGTCTCCAGCCTGTCCTTATCTTTCCTCAGGTGAGGACTCCAGAAATAACAGTTAAGTAGGAACTTACCGTAACAGTAGATCTTCAAGAGAATCTCCTTCATCGGGCCACACCTTTGGAACATATAGCCATCGGGCAGTAGGACCTACAGAAACTTTTGCAAGCACTGCTGCCATGGGCCGCCCCACATCAGGCATCAGTGTGAGTATAAGTTTCCCACCAGTGATCAAACTCAGAGGACAGGCTTTGAGGGAACCAGGAGATGGTGGCATCCTCTGTGAGACAGGTGAGGCAGAAAGTGTGAAAAGTAGTTATGGAGACAGCAGCTACAGGATCCTTTGAAGCAGTGTCTAGAAGTGGGAAGAAGGGAAGGACAGCATGGCCTGATGAAATAGATTCTCTCCAAGATCCACTTTTACAGTAAGTTCCTACGTAAATGTACTATCTTTTTGAATATATCTCTTTCATCAGGCCACACCTTTGGAATGAATACCACTGATGGGGGTGGAATCAGGAGAGGAGGCCTTGTAGGACTGCAAGGTTGAATGCTGCATGTTTGCAAGAGTGGATGTCCATACTGTAATGTTTGGTGAAGGTGTGGACATTACTCCAGGTGGTAGCTGTGCAAATGTAGCAGATACAATGCAGAAACAAGCAATAGAGGTGGCCATCCCCAAAGTGGTGTTGCCATAAACCAGACCAGGAAGCTCCTTGCCCTGCTTCCAGTAACAAAAAGATGATACAATGTGCTTGCCACTTGGACAAGCATTGCTTAGACACAAGGGTGAAAAGAACAAAAAGCTGACAGGACTTTCTGATGGCCTTCATGCAATTGAGGCAGTATCTCAGGATTCTACATACAGCTAAAGTATGGAGCAAGGCTTCCTCTGGATTGGCATGCTACAGGTAATAGACTGGGATGTGGATACTTTGATTCAAAGTAAACTCAGACACATCTTCAAAGGAAATTTGGGATTGGTGGGCAAATATACCCCGCCTTTGTGAAAAATCAAATAAGGTAGCTCACACACGAGAGCCTGTAGTTCTGAAATTCTTCAAGCAGAAGTAATGGCAACTAAAAATAATGCTTTCCAAGAGAGAAAGTGTATGCCGCAGCTCACGGCAGGCTCAAAAGGAGCCAATGTAAGCTTGCCTAAAACAAAATTAAGGTTCCATGGCGGCACCAGATTTCAAATAGTGGGCTTTAAATGTAGAATCCCCCGAGGAATGCCTGAAAACTACCCTACCGGATGATTTATGTAAGGTATGAAATCATTACAGCAGACAGACCTGGCAAGAAGAAAGGGGGTTGGGTTGCAATTTTTTTTTTTTATCAAGGGCATCTTGAATTTAGTGTATTGGAATCTAGTCATAATACCAATTCTCTTTCTGACTGGTTGTTATGTCAGTTGGTGTTGGGAAGTTGTAAGAATGTAATTGTAGGGTGTCTGCATAATCCTCCTCAAAGTGGGTTATCTGGGTTAAAGGAATTTCTGGATATAACTAATAATTTTATTCATAATTGTGACTTTGTACTAGTAGGTGATATGAACTTAAACTGGACTAATTGAGACAGCCTTGGTTTGGAATCTTGTCTGTATATATACAATTTGTTCCAACTGATAAATGAGCCGACTAGATTAAATTCCCTTTCAGATAATCATTCTATAATTGATTGTATAGTTACTAATAAACCAAACATTGTTTTGTCCTTGGGGGTTCTTAGTGAATCAGTTAGTGATCATTTGGTTACCCATTGTATTTTTATTTTTAAATGGCATAAATTACCTACTCGGTTTACTCAGTTTCGTAGTTTTAAGAGGGTTAATTTAGAAGTTCTAGAGGCTGAATTGTTAAAAACTGATTGGTCATTTCTTAATTCAATTCCTGACCCATATTTTGCAGTTGATTTTTTTTGTTCACAGTTGTTACCAATTCAGAATCGTTTGTTTCCTTTTTGAAAGTTAAGAGTCAGGAGTATTAAAAATGGTTGGTTCACTAATGATATCAAAAGACACATTAAGATGAGAGATTTGGCATGGTTTGAGTACAAACAGTCTCCTTCTACTTCATTATTAAATACTTATAGGTCGCTTCATAACCAGTTATTCAAATGGTGACTATGGCTAAAAAGGAATATTATAGGACAAAGTTCAATGCTGGTGTGTCTGATTCGAAGAGTGTTTGGAGTACTATGAATTCTCTTTTGTCCTCTAAGGAAAATTCTACTATTAAGTTGTTAAGAATGAATGAATAGGAGATTACTGATCCTTTTTCAATAGCAAATTTACTTAATACTAAATTTGTTCACCTGTCTTACTGCAACTCTGGGTTTTCTTCACAGTTAAATGATAACAAGGGATCAACTGCCCCATTCATTGATCATCCTCCCTTTTTATTTTTGTAAAGTTTGTTGAGTTGAAGTTCTTAAATTGGTATATGGGCTTCCTAACAAGTTTAGTGATTGGGGGGAAGGGGCTGGATTGTTGTTTTGTCAAATTTGCTTCTTCGTTTATAGCTGGCCCTCTTTCTTCCATTTTTAATCTTTGTTTAATTTCAGTTTTTGTCCCTAACCACTTGGAACAGCGCAAAGGTTTTCCCTGATTCCCAAGAAATCCGGTGCCGTTTTGGCTGAGGACTATAGGCCAATCTCAATTTTAAATCCATTAAGTAACATTCTCAAGAAACTTGTAGCCAATTAAGTTACTTACTATTTAGAGACATATGACATCATGTGTCCTCAACAGCATGGATTTTGAAGGAATCATGGGACAGGTGCGGCCTTGGTCAGGTTTACAAACTCTGTCCTGGGTGGTTTTGAGAAAAGGGTGATGACTGGGGCAGTGTTTGTGGACCTGACCAGGGCATTTGATCTTACTGATCACTATTTACTCTGTGTCAAATTGGGGGAATTGAGTGTTTCTAAGAATGTGGTGGATTGGTTCTGAAACTATTTAATGGAACAATCACAAACTGCTTGTGTGAACACTGTCCTGTCTCATGCTTGTGAATTAAGATGTGATGTTCCACAGGGGTCCATTTTGAGACCCCTGTTGTTTTCCCTTTTTATTAACAAACTTTCTTCATTGTGTAATTTCTGCGAAACACTTTTATATGTGGATGATCTGATTATTTTTCAAGTCAAATCTACTTCACAGTTAACTACTTGTTTGGAGTGTGATTTTCAAGAGATTTGCAAATGGTCCTTAGCTAACTCTGTGGTTTTAAACGTAAAAAAACAAATCAATGTTTTTTGGTTCAGCACCTATGTTGAAAGATAGCATAAGTCTGCAGCTTCATGACATATGTGGGACTGCAATTGATCAGGTGCCAGAGTTTAAATATTTTGGTGTTCTTCTTGACACTGGTCTAACATTTTCTTCTCAAGTTAAGGCAGTAAGTCGAACTATTAATAGCAAACTTGGTATCTTATATAAGTTTAGGAGATATTTTTCCCTTGAAACAGGTCGCTCTATAGCACTAGATTCTTTGTTACCCCATTTGGATTACAATTCCAGTCTTTATTATAACCTAGGTGTCAAAGAAAATAATGTTTTGTCAGTTGCATATAATAATATTTGTCATTTCATTTTGGGTTCCCCACACTGTATGCATTACTGTTTATTATATTCCCAATTGGGTTGGCTGTCTCCAGGTTGTAAATTTGCTTATCATTTGGGATGTCAAAATTTTCAAGCTGTTCGTGGTAAGTTGTATTATCCCCTACATAATCTGATCACTATCCGAGCTCCAGTAACAAACTTGTGATCTTCCGCTGGAATTACGCTTAGTATTCCACATCATAAATCCAAATCAGGGTCACGCTCCTTTTAAATTACAGCCCCACTTTTTTGAAACGCGTTGCCTGTTATGTTACAAATGGAAATGTCTCCAAGTATGTTTAAGTCTAATCTTAAAGAATATTTATTGTCAAACGATGTCTGTAAATGCTTTTCTTGATGTAATGTTATTAACTGACCTTTTCTGTTGTATGTAATGTTTGTTATGTTGTTTCTCCAGATGTCCGTTTGTTGTTTGTGTCAGGTCGGGCCTGAAATAAGGCTTTTGTCCAGTGCTCTTACCCCGGTTAACAAAATTTAAATAAAAATAAAAATGCCATCTCCAGTTGAGCCACCGGATGTGCATCAGCAGATGCATAAAAGGCTGACATAGCCAACAGAAGAACCTTAATGGTGGAGTACTGAAGGCCTTCATCTGACAGTGTGAGTAGGTATTAAAAAAATCAGATTAACTGGACATGTAAAACGGTCCAGACAGTGAGAAGCATCCCATATGGTAAACCACTTCCATTTGAGGGCATAGGCGTGTCTAATGGAGAGTTTCCTCATGGCTACCAGAATATCTGCCACCTGTCAGGAGACTCCAAAGTGAGCGATGGCTATGTTTTCAGGAGCTAGCCATGAACGTGAAGGGATTTTAGGTTGCGGTGAACCAGAGTACCCTGGTTCTGGGTCACACAATCGTGTTGCAGTGGTATTGGGGCTCCACTGCTAGCTGTTGCAAGAGTTGGAAGCAAATCTGCTGAGTCAGAAGGGAGCTATGAGTAATAGCGTTGCACCCTTCTGTTTCAGTTTGAGGAGCATTTTCTGAATGAGAGGAAACCTCTCTATTCAGCAGAGAAACAATCCATCTTGCCAGAAAACTCCAGGCCCTGGCTCAAGCAAGCAGAAGCTCAGCAGTTTTGCACTGTGCCAAGATACAAAGAAGTCCAGGTCTGGTCAGCCCCACTTTGCAAAAAGGTCTTCCAACAAAGAGATCAGGAGTTCACACTCATGCATCACTAATTGGGATCTGCTGAGCTTGTCTGTCAATGTGTTTTGGATGCCTGGTATATGAACAGCTGAGAGGGTGAAGAAGTGTTCCAAAGCCCAATACCACAGTTTCATGGCCTCTCTGCATAATGAGTAGGAATGAGTCCCCGCTTGTTTGTTGATGTAAGGCATCACAGTGGTGTTGTCCATCTGTATTAACACAGGACCTGGAGACAGATATGGTAGGAATGCAGGAAGGGCGTACAAGACAGCATGGAGTTCTAACACACTGATGTGCAAGGTGCATTCCAGTAGGGTCCATATGGCCTGTGTTTGATAAGGGCCCAGGTGTGCACCCCATCCCATCCCTGAAGCATCTGTGGTTAGGATATGCAGAGGGGGAAGAGGGAGGAATGGCATGCCTTTGAGAAGGTTGCCATTATCCATCCACCATAACAGTGTTTTGCGTAGAGGTGTCATGACAAGGACTGTTTGGTCCAAGTTGTCCATCAGTTGGCACCATTGGACCCTGAGGGTCCACTGCAGGATGTGCATGTGCAGTATGGCTAATGGGACTGTGACAGTGGCTGCCATCATGGAACCTAGAAGGCGTAGGAATGACCTGGCAGTGGCATAATGACTGGTGTAAATGGAGCTGGCTTGAGCAATGAGATGGTTGGCAGAGTCCTCTGATAGAAAGGCCATTCCATGGGAGGTATCCAACACTGACCCAATGTATTGGAGGCATTGATAAGGTGTCAGTACTGATTTTGGGACTGTAGTTCGCAGGGTGGCGAACATTTGCTGGGTTCGACCTAGGGTACGTAAGAGCTGATCCTTGGAGCTGGCTTTCAGGAACCAGTTGTCTAAGTAGGGAAACACTTACAGGCCTTCCTTCTAAAGAGCTACTGCCACTACGGCAAAACATTTGGTAACAATACACGGTGCCGAGGATAAGCCAAAAGGCACATCCCTGAATTTGTAATGGTTCCCTTGAAGGAGGAATCTCAGATATTTTCAGTAAGATTTCCCTGATTCTGATGTGGAGGTAGGCATCCTTCATATCTAGGGAACACAGCCAGTCTCCTTGCTGCAAGGATCCCCTGGAGGGTGACTGTCCTGAACATTTTGTACTCTATAAAGTGGTTGAAACCACTGAGATCTAGTACGGGGTGCAGGCAGACTGCTCACTTTGGGACTAGGAAGTACCTGTAATAAAAGCAGGTGTTCCATTGTTCTAGAGGAACCGGTTGAATGGCCCGCTTTTGGAAGAATTTTCTCCAGTAACAGAGCAAGATGTTTTGCTGAGTAATTTGTCTGAATAGGTAGATGGTCTGGAGGATTATCCAAGAGTTCCAGAGCATGGCCCTTGTCTATAACTTCTAGAACCCAGGCATCTTAGGTGATCTGACTCCACTGTCGTAAGTGGAGGGAGATGCAACCCCCCTACGCCACTCCTGGTGGTAAAAGTGGCTGGGGGAGGACTGGGGAGTCAGGCTGTAGCAGTGAGACTGCTCCCCTTGCTCAATCACCTCTAGGGGCTTTGGAGTGAGCACCTGGAGTGTGGACTGGAGTTGGTAATGCTGCTCCTTTTCCTTTACCTTGCTGCCAGGAAGGGGGACATTGACCTCCAACCCCAGGAGGATGGTAGGAACCATGAAACCAACCCCTAGGCTAAGTGTGGTAGCAGAAGTGAACAGATTTTAAGGTTCTACCTGAAGCTTGTAGATCCCTAAAGTATCCTGCACATCAGGGCCCTTAAAAGGAGCATTTAGTACAGCATACTGGACATCGGAGGCAAAACTTGTCACTCTGTGCCGTGAGTATCTTCCAAGGCAGATGATCCCTGAATGCTCTGGCAGAAGCATCTGAGGTATCATAAGCTTCTCAAAGGAGATGTTTAAGTAATTCTTGCTTCTCTGCACTGGCAGATAAGGCCTCGGCAGTAGTCTTGGCCTTATGCCAAAGGGAGTTTTGATATTTCATCATATGGTCAGTCCTGTAGCATGCAATGTGTAGGCCCAAAGATGCTGTGGCATATTTATGTTTGTCTAGGACATCTGGCTTCCGAGACTCCTTGTCAGGAGGGAGAGAGCTAAGGGGTTTGAGTGCCCTAGACCTGTCATGGGTTGCAGTATTAACTACTGAGTCCATCTCAGGCTGCGCAGCATAAAATGGTTTGCCTGAAGGGGCAACATTTATTTTATTTATTTATTTAAAAGTTGATAACCGGGAAAGGCACACTGAGCCAAGGCTCGTTTCCAGGTGTGACTTGGGGTAGGGGTACAGTACAGCATACATAACATATAAGCATAAATTATAAATGCAGCAAAGAAAAGAAGAAATACATAAAATAAGCATAGGTTACATCTTATACAACTTAAGCATAGGTTACATCTTCTATAAAAGTAAAGCATAAACAATGTACATAACAGTAGACGCTAACATCCAGAGCGATGGCAATGCATGGACTAACATAAGAGCTAGGAGATTTAGTACCGGATAATGTGATACCAGGGTTCTGCACAGAGGGCTAGGGTTGGGAGGTAGCAGGTTAGGAATGTACTGTCAGAGGTGTCTAGAAGATTAGAGAGGTTGGAAGCAACAGCAAGGGGGAGTAGAGAGGTGCTTGAAGTGTTTTTTAATGGAAAGGGCTGTAGATGAGCTTCGCACAGTGAGGGGAAGGGAGTTCCAGACAGCAGGGAGCCGATGAGTGAAGGCTATTTTTCCTGCATGTGTACGAGGTGTGGCCAAGGCAAATGAGCGGTGATCTCTTGAGTGCAGGGAGTAGCCAGTGCCGGGAGCTGAGGCTAACAATGAGGAGAGGTAAGAGGGAAGGGTGCTGAATCAAAATTTAGAGAGAACAATTGCACAATGAGCAAAATGCTGATCATAGAGAGAGGGCAAGGAGACAGATTAGTAGAGGAGGCAGGGATGGATGCGGTAAGGGAGATTAGTGGCAAAACAACAGAAAGCATGGTACAGAGGGTCCAATTTGATAAGGGAGGATTGTGGTGCTGAGCTATTGACCACATCCGCATAACTGAATAAAGGAAGGATAAGCTTAGTAATAATTTCCCACCTAATGGGTGGAGAGATGCTATCCTTGTGCCTATGGAGCATACTTGGTTTGGGATGCAGCTTGTTGTGAATAGAGTCCAAGTACAGGGAGAAGTCCAGTTTGGGGTCTAACCATACCCACAGGTATTTGAATGAATCAACTGCTTCAATTTTGGAGCCGTCGAGCACATGAAAGGAGGGTGGGAACCACACTTTGGCTAGTTTCTGGGCCATACCAAAAGCCATAGCTACTGCTTTTTTGGTGTTATATTTAAGAGATTTAACATCAAGCCATCTTAGGTTGTTAGCAAAATCGGTTTGAAGGGTGGATTCGACATGAGCAAGAGAGGGACTAGAAGCGTAGATGACAGCATCATCGACGTACATTTGAATTTGTGAGTTAGAGCAGGCAGAAGGAAGGTTATTCACAAAAATGGAGAATAGAGTAGGTCCCAGTACTGACCCTTGGGGAACGCCGGCCAGAATGGGGAGGGGATCAGATTTGGTCTCCCCAAGCTGGACGAATTGGAACCTGTTAGGCAGGCCTTGAGCCAGTCGGTAGAGGATGGAGATAGCCCAACAGCAGTTAGGTCATCAAGGAGTAGTCTATGGGCAACATAGTCAAAGGCCTTAACTAGGTCTATGAAAATAGCCAGTGTCAAATGACCCTTATCCATGGCAGAATGGATGCGATCAGTGAGATGGAGGAAGAAGTGGAATGAAGATGGTGGAAACCCGATTGATATGAGGTCAGAATGTCACTGGAAGCTAAGAATGCATCTAGTCTGTTTGAGATAAGGGAATCCAGGATTTTAGAGAGGGCGGAGAGGAGGGAAATGGGTCTGCAGTTACCAGGGATGGATGGGTCACCCCCTTTGTGTAGGGGGATGACTTTAGCTAACTTCTAGGCCTTGGGCAGGGCACAAGCGGAACGAGAGATTGAATATGTGGGTAATGGGGGGACAATGGCAGGAGCAGAGATTTTCAAAAGGATGGGATTAATACCATCTGGATTTTGTTTGGAGGAGTTCAGAGATTTGAGAGCATGGAGTATCTCTCAGGAGGTAATCAGGGGAAGGTGTGTTTGAGTGAGGGGGTGTCAGGGAGAGTGTCAAGTCGAGGGGAAGAGGGTTGGGGGTAGTTGAATAGGGATCTGACTGACCGGGTGGAAGAGGGAGTATTGTTGTGGGGGAGGGTGGGTGGTTGGTTCCCCATGGGGTAGGGCACAAGCTGTGAAAAATTGGTTTATGGAAGTGGCAACAGCACTGGGGCCGATGTCTGAGTTGTCCATGCAAGGGAAGGGCCAAGCAGGGAGTGGAGAGTATTCCAGAATGCAGCGGGGGGAAGGGGCGACAGTCATCTAGCTGGGACCTGAAGAAGCATGCTTTGGTGGAGCGCACAGCCTTAGTGTAAGTGTTCTGCACATCTGGAGGTCAGAGACATTAGAGGAGGCCTTGAATACTTTCCAATCTTTGTCTCTGGCTTTGAACAGCTGCACCAGTTGGGGGGAGATCCAAGGAAGGTGCCTGCGCCGGAGATGCAGCTTTTTTAAGGGGGCATGGGAGTTTCATATGCTTAGAAAGGTGGCGTTAAATGCTATCAGAGCCAACATCAGGGGCCATGAAGACTCCGGACCAGTCTGCCAAGTAGAGGTCTGCTAGTAGCGCCTGCTGATTTAGTGACTTTAAGGGCCAGAACCACATATATTTGGGTGGGGTGGTGCTTCCTGAGACAGAAATTGCCACACTGGTCACTGAAGGCATCAGGAAGTGTGCCAGCTGAAGACAATTTGTTAGGGTGAGTGGTTAGGATCAGATCCAGCAATGAGTGTTTAGAGGAGCTGGTGTTAAGTCTGGTGGGCTCAGTGATGAGTTGGGAGGGATTGAGAGCCTCGACCTCTTGAGTGGTGGCCTTGGAATGCTGGTTGATCCAATTTAAGTTGAAGTCACCCAGGATAAGAAGCTCTCCCGAGACAGAAAAAGAAGTTAAGGCAGCAAGTTTGGTGACCAGGGTAGCCAGTGAAGCACTGGGGGAGAAGTAGCAGACAGCAACAAAGAGGGGAGATGAGGATGGGAGGATCAGTTTAGAGAGTAGGATCTTGTGAGATTTTGGTACTACCTCCTGCAAGATAATGGTGGCATTTAGGGACTCTTGGACATAGATAGCAATGCCACCACTGTCCTTACCCCTGTCTAGGCAGAGTATGGAGTACCCAGGGACGACAACTGAAGTGTCAGGGACTTTGGTGGATTACCACATTTCTGATAAGCAGAGGATATCGGGTGAGCATTGGGGAAGCCAGGCCTTGATGTGGTCCAACTTAGGCAGAAGGCTCCTTGCATTTAGGTGATCGATGCCCATTCCATTGGCAGGGGAGGGCTAGAGGCCAAGGAGTTAGGCCTAGAATTCAATTTGATGTCCCCAGGCAACAGAAGTAGGGAAAGCAGAAATCGGTACGGCCACAGCAGGTGGGAGAGAGGAGGCAGGAGGGAATGGGTGGAATGGAGGGAGAAACCTAGCAAGTGGCACTCGTGGTTGGATAGGAAGCAGAGTGAGAGGGTGCCAAGAGTGCTTGGCCATCTAGACAGTGAAAGGGGGAAGAGGGGGAGACTATCTTCCTTGAAATGGAGAAGGTATGCCTGATTGATAGAGATAATTAAGGCTGAGAAGTCACGTAACAGAAGGGTGCCCATCAGAAGGGCAGCTACAGACAAAGGAAATTGGGGCTTCATAGTGGCAAGGAGATGTGTGTTGCAAATGGAAGAGTAGGTTTCATGTAGGTGGTTGCCTAGCAGTGCAGCCCCAATAGAGAATGGATCACTGCTGATTTGCAATTATGACAGGAAGGGGGCAATAAGGAGTACGAGCTCAGAAACAGCAAAATATCCTAGTAGAGAATTCCAGCTACAGCAGTTTAAACTAATAGTGAACCAGAAGGTAGCAAATGCAGACTCTGATGAGGGGGTTACCATGTAGGTGGCTACCTAGCAGTGCGGCCCCAGTAGAGCACGGAACACAGCTGATTTGCAATTATGATAGGAATGGGGTAGTGAGGGGTATGAGCTCAACAACTGCAACATATCCTAATAGAGGAATTCCAACTACAGCAGTTTAAATTAATAGTGTGCCAGGAGATGGCGAATACTGTCTCTGATGGGGAAAGGGAGGGTGAGAATGAGGACTGGTATTCTGGTAAACAGAGGTAACTGTGAGCCATGTGAAACTTTAAGGGAGGTCTGGAAGGGGTAAGCATAGGAGGAGGAGGAGGATGGGAGAGGGGTGGAGCTCAGAGGGGAAGAGAGTATTTAATAGAGGTTGGGGCCGGAGGGGGGTGGGCAGGACAAAATATAGATATTTACAGATCCAGTGGCAGTTTTAAAAACTAGGCTAGCCAGTTCAGTAATTTTAAAATGGATGCCTGGTGCCAAGAGCACAGGGGGTCCAATCAGAGGCTGGCTGAGAGCGGAGACGGCCAATGAGGAGCCGGGCGAGGACCAAGCAGCCAATCAGATTAGCGGTAGGGGAGCCGAGGGCTCCCTGGGTCTAAGGGGTGTACCTGATGTCCATGCAGCAGCTTGAGGGGTGGAGCAGCCGGCTTGCCTTCTGTGCTGGGCCGCAAGCTAAAGTGCCCAATCAAGAGTGAAGGACCTGAAGAGGATGCAGAGAACACGATGATCAGAGAAATAGGGAGGGGAGCTATTCAGAGGCTAATCATGGGGCAGGGTAGAGAATGAAGACAAAGGATGAGAGACTGAGTACAAAAAGTAGGAGGTGGGGGAAGGCTAGCAGGGAAAAGCTACGGAGGAGAGGTGCTGAGGGACAGGCACCATAGACCTTAAGTATAATAGCAGCTTTGCAGGCTTGGGGGGCGAGAGTGAGCTTGGCAGAAAATGGTGGAGAATACAGAGCAGGATTAGAAGGGGAAAGAGGCTAATCATGGGGCACGCAGAGGGTAAGTTAGGGGATTTAGAAAAGTAAGAGTAGGGACTTTGCAGATTAGCAGGGGGAACGGAGACTACAGCAGGTAGAAGAAGGCCTGGGAAACAGTGAGATAGGGACTAGAGGAGCACACAGGCAGGGGTAGCAGAGTAGGAGACAGGTTCAACAAATTAACACTTCCAAAACATTAGGTTCAAGCAGTAAATCAGTAGGCTAGCAGGCAGATCACACTGTAACACAGTATGCATTAACAAAAATAAAAATATAGGTATTTACAGATCCAGTAGAAGTTTTAAAAACTAGGTTAGCCAGTTCAGTAATTTTAAAATGGGCACCTGGCACAGAGAGCACAGGGAGTCCAATCAGAGGCTGGCGGAGAGCGAAGATGGCTAATGAGGAGCCGGACACGGACCGAGCAGCCAATTGAGTTAGCGCTATGGAAGCCAGGGGTTCCCTGGGTCTAAGCAGCATACCTGATGTCCGTGTAGCAGCTTGAGGGATGGAGCAGCTGGCTTGCCTTCTGTGCTGGGCTGCAAGCTGCGGGGCCTGATCGAGGGTGAGGGATCCGATATGCATATAGTGGCTTGAGGTGTGGAGCGGCTGGCTTGCCTTCCGTGCCGGGACGCAAGCTGCGGGGTCCGATTGAGGGTGAGGGACCTGATGTCTGTGTGGCGGCTTAAGGGGTGGAGCAGCTGGATACAATTTATCTGCCTTTCTAGGGACTGCAGGGATGTTACTGGGTGTATGCTAAGTAGCATTAGTGGCATGCTCCAAAGCTGGCAAAAGAGGAGGCACAACTATAGCTGGACATTCAGGGAGCTCCAAAAATTCCAATAAATTATTTTTGGTAGTGACCTGTTCCACCAGGATAAACCCAATAGCAGTCTGAAGTTGCTGAATCATGGAAAGAAAGGAAGGGTCTTCTGGAGGTTACCTTGGAGTGTCAATGGCAGAGTCCTCACTACAGGTTGAGATGGTATGGCTAGTTCTCTGTTCATAGGATAGCTTAGCTGGCTTCTCAAGATCTTGATTATATTCATAGGCATCGTCAAGAGCGTCAACCAGCAGGAGGGAGCAGGCTAGCATTGGCAGCTGCTGTGAAGGAGGTTGCTGTGGCACAGAAGGACCTGGCATCATAAAGGGGAGAGGAGTCGGCATCCCCGCTGATAGTGGGATGGCGCTAGGTAGGCCAGGTAATAGGTGGCGGATCATCTTGGAGAATGTGATGACAGCCGCTTGAGCACTGGCACCTGGTTGAGAAAGGGGTGCAATGATGGGGGTTGATGGTAGAGGTTGTGAAACCATCAACATCAACAGCACACTTGGGAGTCATCAAGCCAGTGGCATCTACACCCAAAACTGACCATTGTGGGAGGCTGACTGGCAAGGGGGCTGAAAGTGCTGCCACCAGAGCAGTCAATGGCAGCACAGAAACCATACCTGTAACAGGCCTATAAGGAGACCTGGAGAGAAGCAGGAGCAATCAGCCCTTGTCCCTATGTTTGTGGCTGGACTTATCCTTGGATTTGGATGACTCTGAAGTGGTCAAGGAGGCTGGTAACATGGACGTCTCAAGAGACTGCTTCGAAGCAGCCTGTTCTGTAACCTGCTTCCCCATGTTGGCTACTTGTTTATTCAGCAAAAACTTTTCTAAACAGCTTTTGCACCACTGCCTCATTGCAGAGTTAAAGCCTTTACAAATTTGGTAGCTGCCAATGTCGGGTGTCTTAGCAACAAACGCAGATGGTGTGGGAATTGGTGGTGCATATTTTACCATTGCACTAACAGTAATGAACTAACTTCAATGGCTCCTTTGCCCACATGCAGGTCACTGACTGATCACTTAAAAAGTGATTCTTGTGGCTGAAAGGAAAAGAAAGCAGCATGGCAACTGATGGTGTTTCCATATGGCATCCAACAAGAAGGAGCGACGTTGGGAAAAGAAGTGAGGAAGGGGGGGGCCACCCACTCTCATACGTGCGCTGATGTCTGACGTCTTCGTGGACAGCCCCTGGAGGCACTGCTTGCAAATGTTTCCATGTGGTCCTACTGCCCGATGGCTATATTTTCCAAAGGTGTGACCTGATGAAAGAGATATCCTTGAAGAAGATCTGGGCACAGTACTCAAAGTGCGACCTCACCAGTGAGCTATAGAAAGATATCTATATATACACAACAGGAGTCACCAAATCCCATAGCCTGACATTCCGAGCTATCAGTAAACCAGCTGGGACAAGTGTGTAGCAGGAAGCCGGTTGTCCCATGAAGAACTAGAGGTTAAAATGAGGTGCAACAGTCCAGAACGCTGTTCCACCTCCTCAGCCAGCCTGCTTCACATTGATCAATGCAGTCCCACTAGACTCCCCCCTACCAGCCTGGCCCAAATTGGATGGTGAGAATTGAATCTCACTATCACACAGGCTGGCATCAGAGATGATCTACACACCCCCAGTATGTCAGACAGCCAATCTGTGTGCAGCATCTTGTACCTCAACTCTCTGCCAATCATGGCAGTTGCCCAGGTAGTGACATGATAATTTCAGAGGGAGAGGCACTGGCAGTCCCTTAATACGCTGTGTGCATCATTCCCTTTTTGTGCCATTAATGAGAACTTGTGTTTGGGAGCCAGCTAGGCCCAGCACCGAACCGTCCCCCCCCCCAAAAAAACTTGTCACTTACTTGATCAGATGGACCATGACCTGCTGTGCTGGCCACTTGCAGCACAGCATACAACTGCTGTGCTACTAAGTTCTAAGTTCTTACTTGACTCCAGTTCAAGCGAGCTGCAAGAATGTCCATCACCTCCATGACTGAGAAACCCATGGCCAGCCAACCACCCACCCAATCAGGACCAGACTCGAGAAAAAGAGCAGCAGAGACTAAGAAAGAGAGAGAGAGAGAGAGACACCACCCACCTGCAACCACCAATTGTGACCTAAGCGAGTGGATAAAAAATGCATTTCTTTATCCAATGAAGGGACTGTGGCATACCACATGCATAGCACTGCACTGGCCCTTACAAATTTAGAGCAAATAGGCAGAATGTGTGGCACTTTCTTAATGAATAACTAGGGCGGTCGATAAAGGTCACGCTGTGGATGTCCTGTATCTGAACTTCAGCAAGGCTTTCGAATCGGTACTGCACGGGAGGTTACTGAGCAAGTTGAGGGACCTGGGGCGGGGAGAAACCGGGGTGGGGTGGTGGGTTGGGAGCTGGCTTTAGGGAGACTGAAGAGATTGGTTAGAAGGGGGGAAGACATCCAAGCCAAGAACCGTAACTAGCCGGGTACTGCAGGGTTCAGTGCTGGGCCCTGTTTTGTTCAATGTCTTCATAGGGGACATTGCAGAGGGGTCAAGAGTAAGATCAGCCTCTTCGTTGAAGACATAAAGATTTGTGCAAAAGTGGACACTGAGGAAGGGAGGCAGGCATTCAGGGAGGATATAGCTAAACTCGAACACTGGTCAGAGAAGTGGCAGTTGGGGTTTAATTCTAAGAAGTGCAAGGTCATGCACCTTGGATCCAGAAATCCCAGGACCAACTACTGGCTGGGGGAATGCAGGCAGCAGTTTCATAGGAGGAGCAGGACCTGGGGGGGTTAATAGTCACAGGGGACATGAAGGTATCGGCACAGTGTAGGAGGGTGGCAGCAAGGGCAAATCGGATGCTGGGGTGCATTGCCAGGGGTATCACCTCCAGAAAAGAGGTTGTCCTGTGTTTGTACAGATCACTGGTGAGGCCGCACTTGGAGTACTACATGCAGTACTGGTGCCCATACCTCAAGAAGGATGTGAGATTGCTGGAGGGAGTGCAGCGTAGGGCAACAAAAATGATCATGGGGCTAGGGGAGATGCTTTATGAGGAAAGATTGAGGGAGCTCAACATGTACTCGCTGGAGGACAGAAAGGAAAGCAGGGACATGATAGAGACCTTTAAATACCTGAAAAGCATAAATAAAGTCAGAACGGAAGGACTGTTCTGCTTAATAAGGGGAAAGGTCACTAAGGGGCACAGTCTGATGTTAGAAGGGGGAGGTTCAGGAGGGAGATGAGAAGGCACTACCTCACACAGAGAGTGGTGGTGGGATGGAATGACCTGCTGGAGGAGTTAATTAAATTGAGGACAGTGGATAGCGGGGATGGGACAGGGGCAGAGTAAGTACAGACAAGAACATAATGGGTGATAGGCCTGGGAGAGGGAATGGAGGGACGGAATTGTGGGGGGGCAGCTGCAGTAGTATTAAACTGCAAGCTGCACACTCAGGCAGACTTGATAGACCTGTGAGCCTTTTCTGCCGGCTATTTCTTATGTTCGTATTTTGTATAAGTCAAAACACGGCGTGCACCATATGTTTACTATTTAGAAATGTTTCAATCTAGTTAGATCAATGTTTTAGTAGTTTTTGTGTCCAGCAGTAGCTCTAACATTATGAGGAACATCCCTAAACTTTCACCTAACAAAGGTGTATGTGGTGTAAAAATCACAGAATTATTATTCATTCTTGGTAACCGGGTTAGGCCCATTAGGCACAAGTGCCTGTTTTCAGGGGTGACTAGGGAGCACTGGAGAGATTAATTGATTTGCTCATAGTCACACAGTATGCAAGTGGAGGTTGTGGGAATCAAACCCTGGTCTGCTGGATATACAAGCTCATTCACAGCTCATTACTAACCTCTAGGCTATACTGCCACCCAGTTCATAGCAGTTAAGATATGACTAAGTGAGGAGAATATGTTGGACTCGGAATGTTTTAATGTGTCACCAGGAGGTGGGAGGAAAGAAATGAGGACAAAGCAGAGAGCAAAATTTTGTATGATAACATGAAGGGTGCTTGGCTCCGTTGTTCTGTTAGCAATTATTAGCAGTTACACCCTAAGTGCATTTTACTGTTACATTGCTGGGGGTCTGAGGAAAACAACAACACGGCATGTCAGCCTGTTTCTAGCTGAACTACCAAATCGAGCACTGGGACTACTAGTTTTAGTATAGCCACTTGCCCATGGAAGTGTACTTAATTTTAAGATTTGTCGACCTCGATATACAGTGATCCGTGGGAAATACAAATGAGGGCGGAGGGAAGTCTAGGGGCGTGTTTCTCCATTAAATATTGTATATGGTCACTGTATTCAGTGCAGTCATATTTATTTTTATTGTACATTTTACCAAGTAGCACTCCTCCCCTACTCTTCTTCCTGGAATTGGTCAGAATGTTCTTTTCATTCTAGGAACAGACTTTCTGCGGGTCCTAACCCATAGGTGTCAGCGTGTCTCAGTTGGTAGCACATCCACCTCTGGGCCAGAAGGTCATGGGTTCTAGATCCACACTGGGACTGGGCTCACACCATCAATGCTGGTACTAGAGTACAGTATTAGGGGGGATGCTGTACTGTTGGGGTGTGCCATTCTTTGGATGAGATGTTAAACCAAGGTCCCTTCTGCTCATCTCTGGTGCTGTTCTGGTGGGTGTCCAGGTGGAAGCAAAAGATCCCAAGACACTTTCCACAAATGTAAGGGTCTTCTTGAACTAAGGTCCCATCTACCTTTTCTAGTGGATGTTCAGAGGAATGGTAAAAGTCCTATGGCACTTTGAAAACAGTATAGTAATTTCCCCAGTGTTCTGGCCATATTGACCCCATTCACTAAAAATACCACCAACAGCTTAATTAGGTTCAATTGCAGTTGGTCTGCATCTGTATCCTCCCTTCCCCACACACCTACCAAGGCTGAAAACAGGCAGTACTGTCGAGCCCTTCTTTCCCAGTCAACCAAAAACTAATCAAACTGAATAAATCAGTTTCCACCACTAGTGGGGTGACAGGTGTAAGACTGGACCCATCAATTTTTAAGATATTCAAAATGCCAAAGACAAAAACCTGCAACACCCAAACTTAACACAAATTACATGACCAACATTCTCTGAAAGTAGAAATGTTTTACAGTTCTACATGCTCACCCTATATTTTTAATGAAAAAGTTTTTAGAAACCTGCATAGAAAGTACATTTGTTCTCTTTTTCATTTCCAGATGTTCGATGTTTTGAAGATTCAATCGCAAGACTCAAAAACCCCATCTTGCAACACCACCCAATTCAGGAATGTAAGTGATTTTTTTTATGACAGGCACTATAGTCCAGCAGCCACTTTTGTTTTAAATTTGAAAATCCTCACAGCTAATCCCATGAGCTGCTCAGTAAATCCAGCCACTCATGTGGTGAGACAAGCCTTTATTAACTGGATACTTCACTGGGAAACTGAACTGCTGGAGTGCAAGTGCTAATGACCTCATCACCCACTGGGGGCCATATAGGCATCATGGAGATGACTCTGAGAAACAGAAACATTTCCTGCAGAATTAAACAAAAATGGATGTGGTACTGCAGTGAAACATATTACACTCCTAGCTAAAGCTGAATCCTTTAAATATTCGCCAAGCAAATGATATACTAAACCTGGTAGACAGTTTGAATTGGTTGACAAAAGAAACACCCACACCTACACACACACACACCTGCAAAACCTTTCCTACTTTACAAATTTAACTGCTTCACATAATTTCCTTACAGGAAAACCAATTTTGGGACTAGACTTAGTTTTCCAAAACTGAAAAAAGTGAGTGTGTGGTATAAAAATGCTGTTTCGGTTATTTAAATCAGTATCTTACCGCCGGCAAGCTCCTGCTAGTCTAGACTTACTAATGTCTCATCCCATTATTCAGTTTATTGCTGTATGTGCATCAATACAGACAAAATACTGGCCAACTGATTATGAAAGGGCAATTTGAAAATGGTCACTGTGGCTTGTATGTTCCTATTCTGTTACATGAATAATACATTCATTAACCTTCAATGAATCAAAGGAAGGTCAAAATCAAGATATGAAAAGCTTAGACTACTTGGCTCACCCATCTTCCTGCTGAGGGCAGTTTTCCTGGTGGGCGACTCATCAAGACCCTCAATGCCACTGTACATAGAATGGGAAATTCTCCGCTCCCTGTCGTCCAGCATAGCATCAATGGGCAGCTCAGGCCCAGGGGGGCTCCCAGGTGTCTCCAGCTATAGAAAGAGAAAAGCAGCAATGAAGGACCATTTACCAGCATGGGGGCGGCGCAACAACTTGCCCAAGGCTTGCACCCGACTGGGCACCAAATGAGCTAGAACTCCTCACCCAGCACCAAAATAATTTGCTGTGACAGCTCTGCTTAACGATCAACTTTCGATGCCACTTTGCACTATACCTCCTATGGTGCCCTGTCAGATTGCAGCACTTGAAGCAGAAAATGCAGATTAAAAGCCCCAGATTTTTGCCTGTCTTGTTTCATATTGTCTTGCGTGAGCACTACTGTGGTTTGAGATTAAGTTGTAAACAGCTTGGACTTTTCTGAACACTGACAAGGCCATCAGACACGGCTGCTTTTAGTGACACAATCCACACTACATTTGAAATACGGCTATTAAACGTGGACTATTTACTTTTACATTCAACTTGTAGATGACTTCTCACTGTGTCATTTTTCACTGAAATGTTTACTGCTTGATGTCACTAAGCAAGACGCTAATATCTGAGTAATACAACAAAAGGGGAAATTAGTAGAAATTTGCTTAAGCCGATTTACAACTGATGGGAAAAAGAATGCTTTGCCACAGACAGCTATTGATGCTGAATCTATTATAATATTAGAAATGAACTAGATCATTAGGACCTAATTTAAAAAAGAACAGTGTGGAAATTAAACTGGGAAATGTGTAAAAACAGCGCTGAGCTTACAACTTATATACTCAGGATAGCCTAGCTGTGATGCTACAGCTCGTTTTCTGTTGGGTCCTGCTTCTATCCATTTCCACAGCTGGGTGATCTTGAGTACTGGGCGGTTATATAACTTGCCCGTGGTCACACATTGAGTATTTGGCTCTAGTGAGGTTTGAACTTATGATCTTCTGGTTCCCAAGCTGGCATTTACTTGTTCAATTTCTCCATGATAGCTTTTTCAAAGGCATTTGATTTGATTGATAGACACACTGTAATAAAAGGAGATGAATGTCTGGCCCACTGGCACAGTGTCAAGGCATATGACTGTGACACCGACGCCCCAGGTTCGGAAGCACACTGGGGCACTGGAAGGCCAGCCGAGGGGAGGAGGACTGAGTATACGAGGAATTGCTCTTCTCCTCCGGGGGAGGTTGAGTGTGTATCTGTCATGTGACAGACCCATGGCAGAGTCTGGGGTTCAGCAAGTTGTCACTGATCTTGTGGGGAGGCGTGCCAGACACTGATGCTCCAGTATTGCTGCATCATTGCACGCTATACCTCTCATTGGGGACTTGGAAAAATTCTGTCAGCCGACATTATGAAGTCCACTCTCCATAACTGGACCTCACGCTGTGGACCACGACCCCTTGCCCACTGGTAGCACTAATGATTCATCAGGAAACTTGCAGCCCCACCCTGGGGGGGGTAAGCCAGGGTGCTTGGAGGCTTTCACTCCTCCCCTGGTACCACTGCATGTCCTCATCTGGGTACGCCCCACCCAGGGGGGTGCCAGGGGGGGGCTTAGTGGAGGTATGTCCAGGGAAGCAGTGGTCGGGGGCAGAGCTTTCAGTCTGTGGCAGTGGTGGACTGATGGGGGTCAGTCGGATGGCACAAAAAGCATAGTTAATGTGAATGCAGACCCATCTGTTTTTGTTTATTCATTTATTTATTTAGTTTTTGTTGACTGAGACAGGAGGGCTAGGCAATTCTGACTATTTTCAGCCTTATCCCGGGGGGAGGATACAGATGGTAACCAGCTGAAACTGAACCAGATTAAACTGTTGGTGGTATTTTAGTGAATGGGGAAAATTTGGCTAGGACACCCAGGAAGATATAGTATTTCCACAATGCCCAGCATCTCTGATCAGAAGCACTCTGAATCACTTATCTAACCCTAGGCTACCAGCCTTTGTGTGGGACACTATTTGGCTGGGGAGTTACGGTAGACTGAAGGTGAAAAACAACAGTAAACACAAGCAGTTGGCAGAGAGATACTGTCCAAGGGAGACATGTAGGCAATCACTGGAAACTCAAGAGCATTTATTTTTATAATGTTTTCATACTAAAGATTTCTGGGCCTTTTTAGCCACAGAATGGAGTGAGCCACTGTTTACAAATTTAACATACCCCATATTAATGTATGGGATTGCATCGGGGGCTGGATTAGGTATAATAAAGATACGCTGTACGTAGTCTTAGCGATTGTAAGATATTACACATGGCAAGCCAGATGTGTATGGGTAACTCAGCAAAAAGATAGTTTCCCATATAGAGATGCCGAAAAACAAAGAATGCACTTCAAGGGGTGATGCAGTTAGATGGCAAAAGATATTCACTAGAATTGGTAAAATCTCTTTGGCTCCATTGTATGCACTAGTGTACACAGTTAAGAAATGTATAAAATCTGAAAAATGGAAAATTGTTTTTTTTAATGTCTTGATCAAAATGTAATTACTGTTTTTGTTGGAACAGAAATAGCTATATGTATTTATTATAATGTATGGACAGCGTCAATTAACCCCTGTTTTCAGTCAGTTTATAACCTGATAATCCCATCGTTACGACATCAGTATGCTGTAAACCTTGCTTAACTAGGTCATAATGATAGGATTACAGGACAGAATGTCACCACCTGTCAAAATTCTTGGAAATGAAAGATGATCTGCTGCTTGGACATTCATTCAAAGCACACACATTCCATTCAGACATTTATAGACCCGCTGCAGTATAGATCGCAATGGCTAATTTCAGCACTTCAGTTACTCAACATACAAAGCAGGAGGCTTTCATAGCCAAGCAGGAGAACAAACGCACATTAAAAAAAATATGTTTTTCCCCACAATGGCTAGTTTTTCCATACACAATAAAATACAATGTCGGAGTAACAGTGGTCAATCACACAGACATAATCACCACTTGCAGTTGCCATGACAACTATAAACCTCTCGAGCTGTACTCTCAAGGTTTACTCGGTTGTCCTGGCAACTGCTTGAGGTGATTACATTGTGGTTAACCACTGTTACTCAGGCATTATCTTCTATGTTTTTCTCAGTGTATGATCTGTACTGTTGTCTGAAACCCCTTCCTTTCTATAAAAATACCCCTACTCTTTTGGAGAAGTTCCATAGGATCTTTAACATCTACTTGAACAACCACCAGAACAGGCAGACAGGACCTCGGTTTAATGTCTCATCTGAAGGATGGCACCTCAGGAGTGCCGCATCCCCCTTATGTCGCACTACAGTGTCAGTAATGGGATTTTACCCCAAGTGCCTGGTATGGGACTTGAACCCGCAACTTTCCAATCTTCCAACCTCTAGAGCAAGCGTGCAACCAGCTGAGCCACTGACTATGCATTTGGGATCAAAGTAGTCAAACAATAAGAGTGGATGATGTGGCGTCAGAGTGCAACACAATTTTGGGGGGGGGGTGCCCAGGTCATCAAACTGAGTACCTTGGTTTTCTTAATTAAGAATAACAATATAGAAAGTAGATGAAATTGGTTAACTTATGTAGATGACACCACTATATATCATGGTCATAAAAATGGAAAAACAAAGTGAATTACAGGAACGTGTGAGTGAGTTGGTTAAATGGACAAACTCAAATGATAAGAGAAGTAATTAAAAGAAAACTCAGGTTTTAAGTGAATATATGCTAAAAGAGATGGGGATTCACAATTTTAAAGTGAGTGGAGCAGAGATGGAAATGGCAAACACTAAATACAGTTAAATTGTTGTGGGTATATTATCAGTGTATTTGAAATGGAAATAGCACCTATAGTAGATGAGGAAAAGTAAGCAACCTGTGTATGAACAGTTACATAACTTACTGTAACAGTAGATCTTTGAAGAGATCTGTCATCAGATCATACCATAGGAACTTCACCGACAGTGACGCAGAATCCACACAGAAGATTTTCCAGCAATACAACTGGGGCCACGCAAACCAACGTCCCTATAAAGGTGTTAGCGGTCCCACTCCCTCCTCAGTTCTTTCTCTCGGAGACTAAGGGAGCATACCCATGCTATGGGGGACTAAAGGGGAAAGTGTTTAACAAGGAGAGAGAGAGAGAGAGGTGCCCAGGCCTGAATAAAAGGCTGGCTACACCAGATGGCCAGTCTGAGACAAGAACCCTAAAGACGGGGCTGGTGGGAGGGAAGGCAGACCTGATGACTGAGATTCCCTTGAAAATCTACTGTTACAGTAAGTTCTTACGTAACTGTTCTGCCTTCTTCAGGGGTACTTCAGTCATCAGGTCACACCATAGGAACGAATCCCAACCAGTTACAGGTGCAGCAGAACAGTCTGGGAGGAAGGGCAACCAAAGCCTAGGACAGGAGGTCCTGCAAAACAGCCCGGCCGAAGTCTGCTTGGGCTCTAGAAGCAATGTCCAGACTGTAGTGCTTGGTGAAAGTATGGACAGTACTCCAGGTGGCAGCAGCACAAATGTCAGCAGCTGAGACCCCCTTAAAACAGGCTATGGAGGTAGCCATGCCCCTTGTGGAGTGGGTTTTCAATACTCCTGCAACTCCCTGCCACGCTTGCTGTAGTAGAACACAATACAATAGGACAACCATTTGGACAAACATTGTTTAGAAACCTGAACGCCCTCTCTTCCCAGGGTGAAAGAAACAAAAAGCTGCTTTGTCATTCTGCAGTCCTTAGTTAAGAGCAGATAATATTTTGAAATTCTGCACACATCTAAAGTATGAAGCAGTGCTTCCCTTGAATTGGCAAGCTCCAGAAAATAAACAGGTAGCTGGATAGACTGGTTCAAGGTAAACTCAGACATCACCTTAGGGAGAAACTTAGGATTCGTTTGCAAAGACATCCTGTCTTTGTGAAAAATCACATAAGGCTCCTTGCACCAGAGGGCCTGAAGCTCAGAAATCCTTTGAGCAGAAGAAATAGCAACCAAAAATAACACTTACCGAGAAAGAAAGCATATCTCACAAGTCATGGCTGGATCACACAGAGATAGGGTCAACTTCTCCAAAACAAAATTTAAATCCCAAGCTGGGATAGGGGAACAGATTTGAGGTTTCAGGTGCAGGATGTCCCTGAGAAAAGTATGGCCCACATCTAACTGAGCCATGGTTCAGCTGCCAATGGGCTCATGAAAGGCTGAAATAGCCAAAAGGTACACCTTGAGGGAGGAGCACTGGAGGCCTGAGTCCGACAGGAAGATCAGGTAGTCCATGATATGATTCACCAGACATGTTAAAAGATCCAGATGATGGTTGGCAGCCCAGATAGTTAACCTGTTCCACTTCATGGCATATGTGGCTCTAGTGGAGGGCTTCTGAGGTGCCATAAAAACTCCCTCTACCACTGAGATACTCCACACTGGGCGATGGCTATGTCCTCAGGAGCCAGGCATGCAGGCAAAGGGACTTGAGGTTGGGATGGACCAGGGTCCCCAGAGCCTGTGTCAGCAGATCCCTACAAAGGAGCAGAGGCACTGGAGGTACCTCAGCTAACTGTTGCAGTAATGGAAACATCTGCTGTGGCCAGTAGGGTGCAACCAGAGTCATGCTGGTCCCTCCATTTGCAGTTTTGACTAGTGCCCTCTCAATCAGAGGGAATGGAGGGAAGACATAAATGAAACCTCCTGCTCCAGGAGAGGGACAACACGTCTCACCAGAAAACTCCAGACCCTGGATCTAGCGAGCAGAAATTGGGCAGTTTTGCATTGATGGGGACACAAAAAAGGTCCAACTCTGGATAACCCCATCTGTCGAACAGATCTTCTGCGATGGATGAGAGACGTTCCCATTTATGCATCCTGGATCGAGACTGGCTGAGACTGTCCACCAGGATGTCTAGCATGCCTGAGACATGGATTGCTGAGAGGTCCAGACTGTGATCCAGTGCCCAGTACCAGACTCTCATGGCCTCCCTGCACAGGGGCTACGAATGCGTTCCCCCCTGTTTGCTGATGTGGCAGACAACACTGAGATTGTCTGACTGGATCAACAACTGAAGCAGAAAGAGGTGGTTCTGGAAAGCCTGCATGGCATACAAGATCACCCACATCTCGAAGACGTTTATGTGAAGGGATGTCTCAATTTGGGACCACATCCCCAGAGTCTGGAAAGGACCCAGATGTGCACCCTCATACAAGCTGGAGGCATCCATGGTGAGAATCTGCTGGTGACAGATCAGGAATGGGACCCCTCTGAATAGGTTTTGTGCATCCGTCTACCAGTGGAGTACCCTGTGGACCGGAGAAGAGACCAGCTGCTCCAGGTCATCCATGTGTTGGTCCCACTGCACTCAAGGGTCCACTGCAGCACCCACTTGTGCAGTCTGGATAGGGGAACTGTGGCAATGGACGTAGCCATGAGACCTAGTATCCTCAAGTACACCATCGCAATGGCTCTGGGCTACCTCCTTAGCCTAGGAAATGAGGCATTCCACCCAGTCCTGTGGCAGGAAGGCTCTGCCCTTGGTGGAGTCCAGGGTTGCCTCTATATACTGCAGGCTCTGGGATGGAGTGAAAACAGACTTGGGCAGGTTGACAGTGATGCCCAGGGATTGGAATAACTGTAGGGTCCTCTCCAGGGTCTGGAGGAGCTGAGCTCGGGATAGGCCTTTGAGAAGTCAATTGTTCAGGCAGGGGAAGATGCACAGGCCTTCCTGTCGGAGGCCAGCATGTACTGCAGCTAAACACTTGGTAAAGACCTGTGGCACAGAGGATGAGCCAAAGGGCAAGACTGAATTGGAAATGCTCACCCTGAAAAAAAGAGGAGAAACCGCCTGCGCAGAGGACAAACTGAGATATGCAGGTAAGCATCTTGCATGTCTAGAGAGCACAGCAAGTTGTCCTACTTGAGCAGGGGCAGCAGACCTGAAAGAGTGACCACATAGAATTTTTTGTACTGGATATAAAGGTTGAGGTCTTTGAAATCCAGAAGAGGCCTCAGATCTCCAGTTCTTTCAGGGGCAGCAGACCTGGAATAGAACCCCCTGTTCTTCTGCCACCTGGGCACTGGCTCAATGGCTCTCTTCCATAGAAGTGACTGTACCTCCTCCCGAAGAACCATGGCATGGGCCGGAGCATAGGTGCAGGGTATCGGAGGAGTCTATGGGGGCTGTCCACAAGCTTCAGAGTGTGACCCTTTTTATAATCTGAAGAATCCAAGCATCTGAAGTGATAGATCTCACTGATTGAAATGGAGGGAGAACTGACCTGCAACCACCACCTCTTGGTTGGGAATGGAAGGGGGGGGTCTGGCAAGGAGTCAGGCAGAGGTAGATCTGGTCGCTGGGGTGGATCCATTTCCTCTGGGCCGTTTCACAGCAGGACCTGAGGAGGACAGGGCAGGCAAGGCAGAAGTGGCCTTCCATTTTCCCTGGGGATAGGAGCCCACAGTGGACTTGTGGGACACCTTACGAAAGGACGGTGCTGTCTGCTCCTGGGCTGGGTATGGTAGAGCGAATGGACATACTTAGTAGCCCTGCAAGTCATTAATGATGTCATGGACATCTGACCTGAAGAGCTTTGAGCCATTGAAGGGGCATTCAGCACCTTCTACATAGAAACATAGACTCTGACGGCAGATAAGGACTGCTAGTCCTGCTCATTTCCCTATCTATTGGATAAGCTGCTGATCCTAGTTAACCAACAGCCTATTTCCTCCTACCCCCCCCTACTAAAACTGCCTTATGTCTGTCCCATGCATTCTTGAATTCCCCCATTGTTTTTGACCCCACAACCTCCTCAGAAAGGTCATTCCATGCATCCACTACCCTCTCTGTGAACAAATACTTCCTCACAGTGCCCCTGAGCCGGTTCTCCTCTATCTTCAAGTTGTGCCCCCTTGTCCTTGTACGTCTCTTTTTCTGGAAGATGCTATCCTCTTCTACTCTGTTGATTCCCTTGAGGTACTTGAAAGTTTCTATCATGCCCCCCTCGAGGGTATACATATTAAGCTCCTTTAGTCTCTCTTCATATGACTTCTGGTGCTGACCCTGCACCATTTTAGTTGCCCTCCTCTGGACTGCCTCCATCCTGTCTATGTTCTTGCAGAGATGGGGTCTCCAGAACTGTACACTGTACTCCAGATGGGGTCTCACAAACTGTCTGTACATGGGGATAACAACTTCCTGTTTTCTACTGGTGATGCCTCTCCCTATGCATTCCAGTATCCCCCCCAGCCCTCCTTACTTCCTTCTCACATTGCTTGCCTACCTTTAGGTCATCTGATATGACTGTCCCCAGGTCTCTTTCCATTTTTGTTGTTGTTAGTACCACCCCACTCCCCACTGTGTACTCTTCCCCTGGGTTATTGTTTTCCAGGTGTATTACTTTACACTTCTTTGCATTGAATCTAAGCTACCATACTTTTGACCATTCCTCCAACTTTGCCAAGTCCCTTCTCATCCTTACCACCCCCTTGCGTATTAACCCTGTTGTACATCATTGTGTCATCTGCAAAGAGGCATACTCTTCCTTCCAACCCCTCCACAATGTCACCTATAAAGACATTAAAGAGGACCGGTCCCAGTACTGAACCCTGCGGCACCCTGCTAGTAACCCCCTTTTCTTCAAAGTGGACTCTGTTTACTATTATCCTCTGTGTCCTGTTGTCCAGCCAATGTTTTACCCAAGCTACCACCCTGGGACCCACTCCCGTGCTGGCTAACTTGTTTATTAATCTTTTGTGTGGGACTGTGTCAAATGCCTTGCTAAAGTCTAGGTAGGCCATATCCACAGCACCTCCCTGGTCTACCACTTTGGTCACCCAGTCAAAGAAATCTATTAGATTCATCTGACATGACCTTCCCACTATGAATCCATGCTGTCTTGGGTCTTGTGCCCCACTGGCCTCTAGGTACTCAACAATTCTTTCTTTCAGAAGTGATTCCATCATTTTCCCCCATCACTGAGGTCTAACTAACAGGTCTGTAGTTTCCTGCCTCTGACTTGCTCCTGCTTTTGTGAAGGGGAATTACATTCACCCTCCTCCAGTCCTCAGGTACCACACCATCCTCCCATGATTTGTTATAAAGGGTAGTCAGTGGTGTTAGTAGTTCTCCCCTTAGTTCTTTTAGAATTATGGGGTGAATCCTGTCAGGTCCCATTGCTTTGTTCACCTTCAGTTTTAGGAGTTGTTTCAGGACCCTTTCTTCTGTGAATGGACTGGTATCGACCCCCCTATCCAGAGTGCTTCTATTGTTTGGTTTAGGACAGTACCTTCCCCTCTTCTTTTGTGACTACTGAGCAGAAATATTCATTCAGTAGCCCTGCTTTTTCATGATCACCCTCTGTCCACCCCCCCTCCACTTTATTAAGCCTCACTATCCCTTCCTTGGTCTTTTTTCACTAACTAATGTTCCTATAAAAGGTTTTATCCCCCTTCTTAACCGAGTTGGCTATCCTTTCCTTGGTTTGGGCCTTTTCAGTTCTGACTGCCTTCCCCACTTCCTTCTGCTTTAACTGGAACAGTTCTCTGTCCTTCTCCTTCTGTTTCCCTTATGCTTCCTGAATGCTATCTTTTTCTCCCTAACCTTCCCTGCCACCTCTTTTGAGAAACTTAGTGTTTTTTTTTTTTCCTTGGTTTTGTTTTATGTGCTTCATATCAAGGCTTGCTGCCTCTGTAATGGCAGTTTTGAGTTTTCCCCATTGTTCCTCCACCCCTCCTTCTTGCCCATTTGCTAGTGCTTTTCTGAGGCACTCTCCGATTTTGCCAAAGTCAGCCCTCCTATAGTCCAATACCCTCACTTTTGTATGGCTCAACTCTACAGATGTGTTTATCGTGACCCACATTGTTTGGTGGTCACTTGTTGCCAGATGGCTACCCACTTTTAAATCTGACATTCTCTCTCTGTCCCCCATTTGAGAGTACCAGGTCTAAGACTGCTCCCTCCTGAGTGGGTTCCAACACTAGCTGTCTGAGGCATGCCCCTGTAGGGCATCGAGAATGACCCTGCTCTTGGATGTGGCTGCAGCAAAGGTGTTCCAGTTAACATCTGGCATATTCAGGTCCCCTATCAACAATATCTCCCCTTTTTCTGCCATTCTAAGGATGCCTTCTATCATTTCCTTGTGCACTGCCTCTCCCAAGATGGGGGTCTGTATACAACCCTGTGCGGATTGTGGTGTCATTTCCTGTCTCCAGGGTGACCTACAGTGCCTCCTCTCCTCCCCGTTTACCCTTTACTTCCATTGCTTTGATCCCTTCCCTTGTGTACAGAGCTACTCCTCTTACTCTTTTACCCTCCCTGTCCCTCCTGTAGATTGTGTACCCTGGTATGATGACATCCCAGTCATGGTTCTCTGTGTACCATGTTTCTGTGACTGCCACGATATCCAGGTATCCCTCTTCCATCAAGGCCACTAGTTCAGGGAACTTGTTACGCAGACTATGGGCATTGGTACTCATCGCCCTCCATTTTTTGATGACCTTACCCCTTTTAGCCCCATCCCTATCCTTGCTGCCTTTTTCTCCATTTACCACATCCTGCTCCCTATTGACCTCTCTACCTCGGTGTTTACCTCGCTAATTACATTGTTTTTTTTGGGGGGGGGCTTAGACTTCCCTGCTCCTTGCCAGTGCCTCCCCCTTGACTAGTTTAAATGCTTGCCAATGAAGCATTTGAACCTATTACCTAGGATCCTGGTTCCCCTCCCAGACAGATACAGACCATCACGCTAGTATAGGCCATTATCCCTCCAGGTGGACCCCCAGTCCCCAATGAAGACAAAACCCTGAGCTCAGCACCATTTTTAGCCAATCACTGAATACCATGTTGCAGAGTACCCTAGCCTCACCCATGCCATAGACAGGCAGCACCTCTGAGAAGGTTACCATGCATGCTACTTGTCTAAGGCCCTTCCTCAACTCCAAAAACTCCTCCTGTATTGCACTGCTCTGATCCCATTCCCAACTAGGTAATTTGTCCCTAGGTGGGCAATGACATCCAGCTCCCTCTCCCGAGCAGCTGGACCCATGACCCTGAGGATTCGCTTCCTGTCCCTCCAAGCCATGGCACTGGGCAGGCACCTTACCTCCCTCTCTCCTCCCTCCCTCCCCCAGTTCTACTTCCTAATGACTGAGTCCCCTACCAGGAGTTGTTTCCTTCCACTGTGGGATCCCATGCCACCCTCCTGTGGGTCTCCTTTGTGGAGGTTCCCAGCATTCTCCTTGGCCTCCACTGTGGGTGCCTCCATAGAGGAATCACACACTGCCAGAATGGCATATGAATTGTGGACAGGTACAACTGGAGGGATGCACCTCTGTTCCACCACCCTCATCCTCCCTGAGCCCATTGTGGTCCAACTGTTCCTCTTTCTTGGCAACTTCTGAGGCAGCAACCCTGGTGGTCCCTGAGTGGGGGAGGAGGTTTCCCGAATCCTCACCAGGACAGCCTGGAGATGGGCAACCTCCTCACTCAGACCAGAGAGGTGCCTGCAAATAGGGCAGCACTGCAGCCTCCAGAATGTCTCCTGGAAGACTGCTGCCCCACAGCCAGTGCATTGCACCACTCTCCACATATCTCTCTCCCTTCCTGTTTAAACGACTAGGGGGACGACGACCTGAGGGTAGATGGCCGACCTCCTTGTGAAACATGAGGTGGCGCTGTCAGTAGGAGCAAAGGCCTGCACTGCAGTAGGCGTGAGTGCAGTCGCAGTTGACCTAGTACCCTCGGGCGAGGAACAAGAAGCCGTCGGGGAATAGGAGTGCTGCCGGGGGGAGTGGTATTGATCGCGGTCTTTTATGTGACTTTCCCTGCTGAGGACTTGTCTTGAGCCTTAGAGGCCTGTGAGATCAATGAATGCACTGGCAACTGGGAAGGAGGGACCCTGGAGGACCCCTGCCCAGAACTGGCTACCTGCTGTTCCATGAGAAATTTCTTCAAATCCTTTTTGCGTCACCTAAGGGCTGTAGGATTGAATTTTTGGCAGAGCTCACAGTCAGAAACATCGTGGTAAGGCCCAAGACAGCAGACACAAAGGCTGTGGTCATCTGAAGAAGCAATCTTCTTTCCACAGCGATGGAACAGAGATGTGGAAAGAATAACTCTCGACATAAACGAGGTAAAGGGATCTCTTGTAAAAAAAGAGATTCTAAAAACTAAGGTAAAGGAAGAAAGTGAAGGCAAAAATGGCACAAACTGCATGGTCGGGCCCAAGACAGCAGACACAAAGGATGTGGTTATCTGAAGAAGCAATCTTCTTTCTGCAGTGGCAGTGATGGAAGAGAGATGTGGAAGGAGTAACTCTTGACATAAACGAGGTAAAGGGATCTCTTGTAAAAAAGAGATTCTAAAAACTAAGGTAAAGGAAAAAAGTGAAGGCAAAAATGGTGCAAACTATGGTGGAGCTTCCACGCAGACCCATGTTCTGGACATCTGCCACAAAGCCCGATACCCTCAACCAAGTGTGCCTACGAAGGCAAAGACATGTGCAGCAGCCCTGGCACCAGTATCCGAAATGTCGTACAAGGCCCTGAGGAGATGTTTACTAATATCCTCGGCAGCCTGTAAGGAGTTAAGAACCTCCTGTTTCTGGGAGCATTCTGGGACGCGTTGAGCAGCTGCCTTGACCTTCCTCCAGATGGTATTCTGGTACTTGACCATATAGGATAAATATTTAGCAAATCTGAAATCCCAAGGTGGAGGAGGCATAAACCCTCTTACCCCAACGGTCGATCCATCTGGATTCCCTGTGTGGGGGAGCTAAGGTGCTTGAACACCTTGGACCTGTCATGAGCTGCCTTGATGACCACAGAGTCAGTCTCAGGTTGGGCAGCATAATAAGGCAGGCTCTGAGGGGCATGATAAAGTTTATCTGCCCTACGAGGCATGGCATGAACCATGTCTGGGCGGTGCCAGGCCGCAGTGGTGGCATTCCTCAGAGCTGGTAGGATAGGAAGAATGACCTTAGGGGGAGATTCTGGGATCTCCAAGAAGTCCACTAGATCTCTCCTGGTGGCATCCTCGTCAATCAATCAATCAAAATTTTTATTTAACCAGGTGAACACCATTAAGCAGAGCTCCTTTTCAAGGTGGACCTGGGTGAACACAGATACAAGATAACAGAGTAATACACAGAAATAATGATACACAGGTATGATCAAAAAGAAAAAAAACATGGATAATACATTGTAAGGAAAATGCAGAACAAGTGCTATAAATTTCTCAGTATGGAAGCCCATAGCTGTGGACAGCTGCTTCATGATATTGAAAAAGGAAGGGACATGGGAGTGTGTTTAACAGAGTCCTTGCTCACTGAAGAAGCAGTGGACCTATCTGCAGAAAGAGGTTCCTCCTCCTCCTCTCCCTCAGGGAGAATGAGGTCAGGGTGGTAATCCTCTTTGACATCGACCTGCTCTAATATGAGGCCCAGTGTGCGAGGGACTGACTGCGACCTGTGGCATGCAGCTGGAGAAAGCCTGTGCGGCACTGACAACAACAGAGCGGTTGATGAATCTGGGGACCCAGGCCTGTAAGAGCCCAACTGGTGCACCAGGGCTGTAGTTATCTTAGTCAAAAGAGTACTGAAGTCGTAGCCAGCCCAGTGGCACTGAGGGCTGAGGTGCTGGTCACCATACCTCACACCACACCAGCAACTGGTGTTTGGGAATAAGCATGGGTCACCGGGGGTCAGCAGGGAAGGAGAAGGATTGAGCGTCCGAAGGACTGCTCTCCTTCTCCGGGGAGGGGGTCTAGAACAGTCAGCGCAGGGTTACCTCTTGGCGGAGGCTGGGGGACAATGTGCTCCTCTGTACATAGGGGAAAAGTTGGAGGCAGACATCTGGAGGGAGCATGTGCACACTCCTCTCTGTAGGTGTCACTGCACATCCTCGGCTCTGGGGGAAAGAAGAGAAAAAGGGGTTGGCACCTGGTACGAGCGGCTTGATGGCCATCTGAGAGTTTTGCAGCGGTTGCATAGCACCCATCTGGATCTGAGTTCTGTGGGGAGTTGGGGACTCCCTGCAGGGGGTAAAACCACAGGAGTGGGGTGCTAGGCTGGCAGCGGCAGAGGTGGACGATGGCTGGAAGAATCCCCAAGAAGGATGCAACGACGGGGGGAAGCAGGCCAGATGGTCAAAGGAAATAATAAAGAGATAACAAAAAAAAAAAGAAAAAAAAAAAGAGTACTGAGGTCAACAGCAGGAGAAGGATGCGTTGATGGTGGAGGAGTTGCTGGCACAGGGTGCAACAAAACTGCCCAGCAGGTCCAGAGAACCCAAGGGCCCGGACATCCAAGGGCATGGGGAAGAGTCATGCCACGATGGAGGTGCTGATGTCAGTGAACCAAGGGTCGACAACTAGGGGGCCGATGACCTGAGGGTCAATGACCAACCTCCTTGTTAAACAGGAGGAGGCGCAGTCGGTCGGTCGGTGCCTGTGAGAAGCAGAGGCCTGGATAGCAGTAGGAGTCAGTGCAGGCATAGCTGACTGAATATCCCTGGACGAGGAACAAGAATCTGTTGGGGAATGGGAGTGCTGCTGGGGGAAGTGGTCCTGATCACAGTTTTTTTTTGTGACTTTTCCCTCCACCCCAAGGACTTGTCTCAGGCCTTAGAGGCCTGTGAGCTCGATTAACACACTGGCGACTGGGAAGGAGGGACCACGGGGTTGTACAAGAAAGAGTTTGCATAACGTAACAAAAAGGAAAAGTACTGAAATGTTTGCTGATTAAATTACCCCGTTTTTCCCCTTGCTCTCCCTCCTCAACTCCAGACTTTACATTTTATGAGGGGCCTCAGTGACCGTTATGTGTTTGTAATTTTATTGCATGTAAATATCTGTTTTTTATTTTATTTTTATATTTCTATGTTAACTGCAGTGTCAGTGGCTCAGCAGGTTGCACACTCATCTCTGAGGCCAGAAGATCAGAAGGCTTGTGGGTCCTAGCCGCACACCAGGCACTTGGGTTAAATCCCAAAACTGACACTGTAGTGCAGCATGAGGGGGGTGTTGCACTCCTGAGGTGCCATCTTTTGGATGAGACGGCAAGCCGTGGTCCCATCTGCCTGTTCTGGTGGTTGTTCAGATGGACGTTAAAGATCCCATGGCACTTCTCAAAAAGAGTAGGGGAGTTTTTATTCAAGAACCACAACCAAATCACCACAAGAATACATTACATCACAAATTAAACAAAAACCTGAAACTTAAACATGAATACAAAACAAAATTTCCAAATACATATCTGAGCAAAATACCCCAATACGCCACTCCCCCAAACAAATCAGTCCTCTTGACAATTCTTACATTTCTTTTTTTATTTTTTATTTAGTTGTTTAACCGGGAGTAGCACACTAAGCTGAAAGCTTTTTTTACAGGAGCGACCTGGGAGCACAGGGAAGTTAAATGACTTGCTCAGGGTCACACAGCATACAAGTGGAATCTGTGGAATTCAAACCCAGGTCTGGTCTGCTGGATGTCACCAGATTTGCAGCTCAGAGCCTTAAACCACTGTGCTATACTGCCTTTTATATATATATATATATATATATATATATATATATATATATATGCCTTATATTTCTTTCTTTCTAAAATTTACCTTTTTATTTTTTATCAAATGTTACTTTTACCCATTCTTTGAGGTTTCAGTTTATACATATTGTTTTCTACTTTCTTATGCCTTTTATCTCTACCTTGACATTTTTATGCTTTTATTTTTTACAATTTCCATTCGTATTTCACAAAATATGTTTGCCACTTTCCACCATAGCTCAACCTTTTTCCTTGGGTGGATCTTATAATCCCTCCTGTACACTTCTGTTATTGCTAGATCACACATTTTTCCTATTCCTGCGTATGATACTTCTTTTTGTTGTAGTAACATCTGGCAACGACTCTCCACATATAATATTTTATACTTGCAAAAGAACATATAATGTTGCCCAGTGGTAGTTATCTACCAACCTGGGGACTCAGAAGACCAGGTTTTTGTAGCTAATTGTCTTCATCCATGGCATCTTCCACTCTTTCTCCAAAGAAACTTCCACAGCCCCTTAGCGTAAGGACACTGGAACAAAAAATGCTCTTGTGACTCTAAATCATTCCCACATCCTGGATATAAACGACTGCGTTCCTCCACAGCCTTATGCTTATGATTTCCCCTTACTCCTATTTTTCCATAAGCCATCATCCATTGTACATCCTTCAGTTTCTTGGGGACTCTGGGGTTATTTAACATTTTATATACTAATTTATTTTCTTTCGGGGTCCCACCTTTAAACTCTTGCTCTTCTACTCCATTTTCTTCCACAATTTTCTGAGGGACCTGGTAATATTTACATTTCTGAAATTTTTTAAAAGTTGCTCCAAAGAACTTCGGAACCTCCTTATTAAAACCTTTAGGAATTTCTTCCCTCCACCCTTCCATTCATTTACCTAATACATTTTCCCCCAATAATCCTGCTATATTCCGATTGTCATCAAACATTTTGCTAATATTTTTATACCAAAACAGTGTATGAAAAAATACTATTGGATTTATCATCCCTAAACCACCTTGATTTTGTTTTTTTGTATATTATTTCTTTCTTCACTGGGTTCAGTCTGCTACACCACAATAATTGGGAAAAAAAAGCCCTAGTATAGTACCCTAGCTTCTAATGCTGTTGGCAAGGGGAATACTCCTGCTATATATATAAAACACAGGGTAATGGATATTGCTTTACTACAAATACCCATTTACTGTCGGCATGGTGGAAGTTTTTAAACCCCACACAGAGGAGAGACCAAATGAGAATTCGGGACCAGCCTCTACTGGGAAACCCTAATCTTCACCTAGGGGGACAACTAATTACTGATAAGTGGGCTCCACACTTATCTGACCTAGCTTTGGCGGATTTTATAGTAGAGGATAAGGCAACCCTCCCACCGCAGGCTACGGACTGGGCCTTATTTAAAAAGATTCAGATTTCAAATATGGTGCAGCAATTTTTAAGAGGGAACAAAGAGGCTGGACAGACCCCATTCACTTGGGATCAACTGAGGGAGATTGATTATTCTCAACACCCCCTCTTACAAGTTTACAAAGTGTTGTTAGAGTATGTGAGCTTTAGCTCCTCCGCTCAAGTTGTATATTGGGACAAAAGCATAACTCCCCTGAGGCCTGACTGGAAAGGGATTTGGAAGAGTGTTAAATTCCTGCCTATACCGAAATACAAGACTATGCAATTTTTTATTTTCTCAAATATCTACTACACCCCTGCTAAGCTATGTTCCAGGAGACTCAGACAGACAGATCTGTGCTTCAGATGTGGCATGCTCCCACGGAACCTGATACATGTGATGTGGGATTGCCCCAAAATAGTCATTATGGGTTCATACTGGGCAGAACATGGATCCCTTATTAAACTACTCAGAATAGATTAAGCCAGAGATTTGTGTTTTGGGGGATGGGAACTCGGTTGTGAAAGAGCTAAGCATCATGTGGCATTGATGTCTACCCTGGTTAAGGCATTTGTCCTAAGACATTGGAAAAGTGACCTTATCTACAATTATGATCAATGGGTGAGAGATCTGTTACATATATCAGATAGACTCAAGAGACAAATGTTAATGGAAGACAGAAAGAAAATCTATGATAAAAGGTGGAGGGCTTTAGAGGCAGTGTACTCAATACAACTTAAGAGTACTCAAACCCAGATCTGTCTGTCTGATTGGGATTAGCTTGAAAGCGATGCTTAAGAAAAAGATAAAAAGAATTCTGATTATTAAAGAAGAATGGAATGTTTTGCCTGGAAGTATTCCTTTAAAAGAAGCGATTTTTCCCCTTAGACAGTTATTATGGTGGTTATAAGAAGTCTGCAGCATTAGGTTGGATTAGGATGGATTCTCTCTCTCTCTCTCTCTCTCCTAGGGACACAGTTTTATAAGATTGGTTTAACTGACATACAGCCACTTAGAAATCACTGTTAGTATTAACGGGAGACCGTCAATTGTGGAAGTTGACTAGGTTCACAGTTAAATTAGAAGCTGAGAGATTTAAATTGCAAATTAGGAAGTCAGCTGGACAATGGCTAGAATATTATATGAAAACTGTGCATGCATATAGTTATGGGGATGTACATAGTGGCCACATTCAGTTTGGGGATGTGGGCTCGGGGAAAACCTGGGCTATATGCCTGTATGTAATATTTGTATGTCTCATAAACTTTAATAAAGAAGTTAAAAAAAAAAATACCCATTTACATTTAGACATTTTTCATGTCTTTCACCTTGCAACCTTTCTTTCCCCAATCTTGGGTGCTTCATTCCAATTTTCCAAAGCCATATCCACTTCACCATACTGTACCCCCAGAATTTTCCTTCTTTCTGTTGTAATTTTTATTTTATTATATACCATGTCCCTCTTTCCAGAGCTACCCAGTCCCTTACTCTTGTGTAGGTTTATCACAGATCCCGATATCTGGGAGAATTTTTCTGTTTGTTCCATTACCCTTGGGACCCTTGTCTAAGATGCTAAATATATATTTAAATTGTCCACGTATGCTGTCACCGTTATTTCACCATCCATCTGGTCACCTTTGATACCCTTAATATCAGTTGCAACATTAATTTTTCTTATTACCGGGTCCAATGCAGATGTATACAGTACAGGGCTTAAGGGGCATCCCTGCCTTACCCCTCTTTTGAATTTTTATTAATTTTCCCCTGGCTCTACGTTTCTTCTCTTATTACCACATTCCTATATAATAATTTTATCTAGGTACTATACTCTTTTGGTAACCCATATTTCTCCAGTACTTGCAACAGAAATGTATAATTGAGCAGGTCAAAAGCTTTACTCTGGTCTACTGTTATTAGACACTCCTCTTTCCCTTGCTGCTAACAATATATTCAGTAATGTCTCGGGTTATTGTTAGGTTTTCCTGAATATTTCTGCCTGGTATTGCACATGTTTGTGCTTGATCAATTAAATCATCTGCCACCCCTTGCAATCTTTTCTGCAGGACCTGAGCTAAGATCTCAAAATCAGAGTTCAAAACACTTATTAGCCTCCAGTTTCCCAAGTCTTGTCTTTCTCCATTTTTAATTAAAGAAATTGCTATCCCTATGGTAAATTCAGCCAGAACTTCTTGTTTGAAAAACATACTGTTATAAACTCTAGTCAAGAAAGCTGCCATAATTCTAGAAAAGATTTTATAGACTTCATTTAGTATCCCATCCTCACCCGGAACTACCCCTTTCTTTAATTGTTTTATAACTTCATATACTTCCAAGTCCGTAATTTCGTTTTTAAACTTTTCTGCTTTATTTTCCTCCAAATATGGTATATTTAATTCCTGCAGATAACTTTGTATTCCCTGCTTATCTAAGGTCGTATTACTTAATAATTTGGTAAGATGGTGTTCTATAATATTATTTACCCCCTCCATATGGTGAACGACATTTCCCCCATTATTTCTCAAACTAGTAATTCTTGATAGATTCTTTTTTCCTTCAGAGCTTCACATGGGTCAGAGAAGGGATTCTTTTTTGTTCCTAGACTTAATTCTGTCACTAGTGTCGAAGCTCTATCATACTGTACTTTCTTCATTTCCCCTTTAATTTTTTCGATCTGCCCTGACAAGTCCTCCCTACAAGAGTAATATGCCTCATATAACTGCAGTAATTGAGTCCTCAAACTTAAATACCTCATGAAGTTATTACTGGTCTTCCCTCCCCCCAACATTTTTAACCAATTACTAACTTTAGTCTTTAATTCTTTCCACCAAGAAGAGAGATCATCATACAAAACTAAAACATAAGACTTATTAATGAATATATTCATCATTTCCAGTTTCACTGTACCCTCATATAAGCTAGCTGTATTCATCTTCCACCTTTGATTTGGCTGTTCAGTTCCTGACTCTGTACTAATAGTTATTTTTATTATTAAGTGATCTGAAAAGGAACTCAAGATGGTAGCTGTTTTTAAAATTTCTAATCTATTGGTTAAAAAAAACAGTCTATTTTGGGAAAAAAGTTTCCCTCTAGTGAAGGTTAACTTCACTGGTGGTATTATGTTACTAAAAGCATCTTTCAATTCTGCTGCCTTAATTGTTCTCAGTAATGCAAGAGAGTCGTAATATATATTTTTTTCCTGTCATTTTTCTTTCTGCAATTTCAATGGAACAGTTAAAATCACCTCCATGATATATATTTCTATATGTACACAAAAAAGGCATGCACTTGCTCAAACAGCTGCACTCTTTCAGATTCTGAGACGTGTATAATATAGATGGGTGTACCGGCCTAGTCTTTCGATTTATGATGCAGAGGTCGGTATCTCTGCAGATTTCTGTGTAGATAGACCTCACCTTTCAGAATTTGCTTGTTAACCCCGAGAAAATTTGTGGATGGCCCCTCAGAGGGCCTATTTCTGATTTTGAATATTGGGGGCCCTCCGGGCCCCACAGCTTGGCCTAGGAATGCCTGATTTACAATTGCAAGGTGTCATTTTCTACATTTATTGCCATGCCAAGTTGGATGGAACAACTTAGAAAATCCAAAATGGCCACCAAATTCCAATATGGCCACCATATCGCTAGTCAATACTTGATTCACTAATAATTTCCAAATCCCTAGCTTCCAAGATACCGATTATCAATGATTCATGAATGGGGCGTTTATTATTATTATTACATTTAATATAAACACATATTAAATTAATATAATAGAACACAAATATAAATAAACAATGCATAATGCATCAATCTGCTTGTTTGTGCCGTTGACCCAAAACTCCGTCCACTCTGTGAGAATTTGCCACATTGTTCACAGGATTGCATGGTGTGCTCATGTACACTGTATGCCTGTTTAGTCTGTATTTCTAGTTTCTAGTTTTTAATTTTAGTTTCTGTTTCAGAAACATGGATAGCTCTCTAGCTGTACCTGTTGTATTGGTCAATCATTCCAATTTGCCTACCTGTGTTCTTTGTGAGAACCAAATTAGTGATAAAGAACTGCAATAAATATTAGAAGAGAATGGGCTGAATACCACCAAGGCTTTTGCAGAGAAATGGTCAGTCACAAAACCAACTTCCGAGTATGCCAAAAACTTCAACCTCATATGGAATAAAATTCGTGACCAACTTCCTCCCGGCCCCAGTGAAACAGGCCTACCTGTTCATACAAGGTGTCACCAAAATTTCACCAGTGAAAGGAAATTACACACCAACTCAATGAAACAACTTTCTTCGGATCTACCTTCTGAAGCTGACTGCTCTGGCATATCTGACCCACAGACGTCCAGTAGCAGTGAAGCGGTCCATGTAACTCGAAGTAAAAGGAAATCATTGGACTTTAAGAAGGATGGGACCTGCTTCATCTGTGATAAGAAAAGGAAAAAGAGGAAATACAGAGGAAAAACTCCAAAGAGTTGAACTTGAAGATGGAAAGATTACATTGCACGAAAGCATGTTATACAATGAAAACTCCGATGATGCTCTTTTGTCTGGTGCAGCCAAACATTTGAAGGTCCCTACTGCAAATGCTGAAGTCTTTGCTGCGGATGTCAAATACCATCAAAGTTGTTACAGCACTTTCATCTACATCGGCAAACAAGAGAGACAAACACCAGGCAAACTGGAAAGCATTCACACAAAGAGTGCTGAAATGGAATTTCTTCAAATCGTGAGAAGAAAGGTTGTTGAGCAGAAATGGTGCTATTTACTCCCAGAGTTACTGGAGGATCTTCATAACCTCTATGAGTTCAATGGATGTGAACAAGATACTGGACTAAATCACACATTTCAGCTGAAGAATCTCATCAGCAATGAATTTGTAGATGAGATAGGTTTTACTGCAGGGAAGGAGATACACAGGAATCCTCCCATTCTTCACTTGACAAAAGTAAACCCATTTGATTATTCTTTGGCAACCTTGAGAGGAGCTGGGCTCAGAAACAGTGACATCACCAAGGCATTTGCAAAGATGATCAATCGGATATTAAAAGACAGACACATTGAGTCACCACAGTTTCCTATGGCATCGAAGACTTGCTTTCTGAGCTTGATAATTATGAATCCATTCTGGAAATCTTCAGTGTGATAGCTCTCTCTCTCTCTCTCTATGCCCTTCTAAGAAGCTTAATGCTCTAGGTTATGTGACCATCCCAACCAAAATTCAAGCTACCCAGATATGGTCCATTGCTAATGACTGGCAACACCTCACTACCGGAGAACATTCTCCAAAGTCGATAGTTCTATCCATGGTCATTCATCGTCTCACCACAAGTAAAGAAGCAGTCACTCTCCTACATCATTCGGGGGATGGTATTTCTTACACAGACGTCAGAAGACAAAACAAGAAATTGGCCCATGATAGTAAATCTGAGGGAAAAAAAAGCACCGCACACAATTCCACCTGGACAGCCAACTCATGTCACAATTGATAGCTTAGATGGTAAGCAACAGACATTAACAAGAGTCTCAACAACATATGACACTAACTCAATGACCCCAAATTTCATGTTGTCTGTGAATTGCCAGTACAAGAACAGAACATTCCAAGCAGCTCAACAAGAGAAGTCCAGGAAACCTTTGAGAGCTCAGAACCTATTGACTACGGGGATTATAAAATGGGAAAGAGAAACCCCCAACTGATCGTCCCATCCTACGATGAGGATGAAAGGAGGAGCAAGCTTGATCTTCATTTGAGCAAAGATTGTATTTGGGCTCTGGCAGCAAGCACACAATCTTCCAGAGAAGATGAATCTCTTCCAGTCCTAGGATCATGGACAGCTTTCAATAAAAAAGCAACATGAAAACTGATTTTCCTGCCCATTATACCACGTGAACCAGATGATGCAGTTTGCAAATAATACCTTGACTTTCTCATGGATCTAACGGATGACCTACAAACTGACCACATCTTCAGCCATAGCGATCATGCAGTTTTCTAAAAGATTGTCCAAATAATGTGGAAAGAAGAACACCGGCCTGGTGGCGCTGTGGGTTGAGGCGCTGGCTGCCACACCTGCCGCTGTGCCGGTGACCCGGGTTCGGGAATGAGCCAGGGTTGTCAGGGGTCGGGTGAAGGACAGAGTGTCCGATGGACTGCTCTCCTTCCCTTGGGGGGGGGATGCTGTCAGCGATGCTCTGGTAGCCTCTAGAGGTGGCTGGGGGTGATGCAGTAGCACAGGCAGTCGGGGGGGGATGTGCTGGGGCTGGGGCAGACGCCAGGAAGGTGTGCGTGTGGTAGCGTGCACACATCTGTCCCTTGGTGTCATTGCACGCCTCACACATCATGGGGAGAAAAACAGGAAAACTGGCACCAGTTGTGTCGGCATGATGGCAGTCTCCGATGAGGAGCAATGGCTCCAAGGGTACCTGGCGACACACTGGATCCGGTCTTGGCCAGAGGGTGTGAGGGGTGCCACTGCGAAGGGTAAGCCATGGGGTACTAGCTGCGAGGCCAGGGATCCCGGGAGATGGTGGCCGGAAGACCTGAGGGGATGCCAGGACATGATACAGGAAGGCAGACCAGGGGGCCAAGGGAGAAAAATGATTAACAAAAATAAATAAATAAATGATGTGGAAAGAAGAAAAAGATACAAAAGTGGCTAATTTGATGGGAGGATTTCATGAACTGATGGTGAGGCAGAAGATCCTCTACAAGCGTTATGGTGCTATAGGTCTTCGTGACTTGTGGGTTCAGGCGGGGAGAAAAGCGGATGGATTTGTTGACCAAGCCTTGGAAGGATGCCACTATTCTAGATCAATGAGGTTACATAAACAATTCCTAGAGGCTCTCCTATGATTCATGGGATCCAAGATTCACGGCTCACTAACCAACAGACCACAAGAAAAGCTGATCAACATGAGAAGATCTATATCAGCAGAATCCCTGAATCTTGTCCTCTTAGATGAATCTTTCCCTGAAGTGCAGTCACGAACGCTGGAAACCTCTGGCACCATGGGACAGTGGGTGACTGGCTACACTGCTGACACCAGCTCTCTTCTCACCCAGGTCGCCATATACAGAGACAAGAATCTGAACTTGCATCCGCAGGTTCAACGAGATATTGTACCTTTACTGTTTGCTTTCAACCATCAAAACTACTCTCGGTATTTGACGTGGCATCATGTAGACCTCATCAATCTGAAAACCATCAATGATAACGGATACAATGAACTGCAGGAATATGGCATTGGGGCAAGTCTGTCCTGTGAGGCGTTCTCCACAATACCTGGTGACCAAGTGACTGAGGTCAAATTGAGGGATTGACACATTAGAGGTGGTTACAGTACGTCTGAGGAAGCTGCTGGTTACTTTGTTTTGAATTCCCACAAGCTCGCTAAAATTAATTTGTCGCTGAAGGAGAAGATGCTTCTGAAAACATCAGCCACACACAATGAGTTAACATACAGTGCCATGGAGAAACATGACAGTCAAGTGAAAGAGCTAGTGAAGAAACTGCACACATATTCAGATCCATGTTAGGGTGCAGCACGACACATCGCAACAGGCATTGAAATACTGCTGGCAATAACAGAGGACCTTTTGAAGGCAAGGGCTACAGGGAAGTTATGTTGAGTGCATTTATAAATGACCGCCTCCTATCAAGGAAAGTTGGCTTCTTTGAGCCCATGAAATGCAGCAGAATTTCCACAGGAATGGACAAGAAGAAAAAGAAACCCAAAGCGGAATCAGTCTTGAAAGAAGACCATCAGGCTTTCAGTATCATTGTTGCAAAGTTCCCCGACAAGAAAGATGTGTTTTCTCATCTGCTCACAACATATCCTCTTGCAATAGCAACTCTGGAAGGAAACCTCTACAAATCTAATACCAAACATGTCTTAAGAAATTATCTCATCGATGAAGCAGGTCTGAAGTTCTTCCCCTCCTCTGTTACGCTCAGTGTACTTGTATGAGGCCATGGCGATGGTCAGAGCAGTTCCTGCACAGCATACATGAGACAGCCTTTGGAAAGCACTTCTTGTCGTATTCACACCTCCATCTACAGCAAACCCAGTGGAAGAAATTTTTGGTTTTGATAATTACAAGGATGATCAGGAGTTCTTGGTGAAACAGTAAGAACAAGTTGAGTGAGCAGTAGGAACAGGAGGGAATGCGACTTCACATGGGATCAGATTCGCAAGAGATACCACAGGGAAAGGTGTATCAGCAGTACCTTCACAACAACAAAAACAAAACAGATCTCATTCAGCACTTCAATGAGTATGTTACACAAAAGGATGTCAGAAGAAACTTACAATAGCTGATTACTATCGGCAATGGCACAAGCACGTATATGATATACCCAGATTCAGAATAATTCCTGTTTTCCTGCAACTATGAGGAGGCAGATATGAGGATAGTGCTGCATTGTGCTCTTGCAAAAGTCCCAGTTGTTGTCCAAGCTAAAGATATAGACATCCTCATCCTGATGGTTTACACTTTCGCAAAGACTCTTCCAGATACACCATCGATGCTCCAAATCGACCCAACGTATTTGTAAACATAGGATCTATATAAGATCATACTGGACATGCTGCAAGTCTCAATTTACCAGCATACCATGCTGTCTCTAGATGCAATGCAGTGAGTTATTTCTACAAGGTATCAAAGAAATTAGTCTTTCAACGTTCACACAGGTCAAAGAAATGATAAATCTCCTTTCAGGGCTTGGGGGAAGGCACATATGCTTCACAAGACACTGAACAAAATGTCAAGACCTTCATTCAACACTGTGTGTACACTGGTATGGGAGGAGAGTATCTGGTAGACACAGGAGTAAAGCAATACAATAACCTGAAAGTGAAGATTATGCAAATGATTCTACCAGATCCAGCGAGCCTATGTCAGCACATAAAGAGAGCAAATCTCGTAGTCTACTATTGGTGCCACTGCACTGAGCTGGAAACCCCAAAAGTTGACCCTTTTTTGTCAGGATGGAAACGAGAGAATGAAACGCTGAAACCCACGTGGTTCACTGGGTTTAAGTTACTTGATGTCCTACGTCACAGAAGAAAGGGCAGAAGATTAGCCGGCCAACTACGTGCAGCTGACGTAGATGAGGCAGACAACAAAGATGAGTCAACACCTCAAAGACACACACAGAAGACCAAACAAAACTTTTCGACCACAGAACCAATGACTGATTGTACAGGAGATGACGACATTGAAAACGACATATGGGAAGCCAATGAACAAACTTCTGCAGACGAATCTTCAAGCTTCGGGAGTGAATGTGACAGTTCAGATCCAAGAGTGGACTCCATTATAATGACTTCAAAACTACACATTACAACCAAGGTGTACTGTTGACTCAAAATATTCAGTGTTGGGTCAAATCATTGATAAAATGACTTAATTCTACACAACAAATCAGCACATATAACATTTAGATTTTAAGTATTACTGTACATTCTTCAAACTATTTTATCAGTGAATTGCCTCGTGAATTTGACTGTTTTATGTAGTATTAATGTGTGCATTTGGTCCTGTGTCTAACAGGCAGCCTCAAAGCAATATACAGATATCATAAATGTTCATGAATAAATGTTGAATATATAGATGTTCGTGAATCACCGATAATCGGTATTGTGGAAGCTAGGGATTTGGAAATTATTAGCGAATCAAGTATTTACTAGTGATATGGAGGCCATATTGGATTTTGGTGTCCTTTTTGGATTTTCTAAGTTGTTCCATCCAACTAGGCATGGCAAAAGTGTAGAAAATGACACCTTAGAATTGTAAATCAGGCATTCCTAAGCTGAGCTATGGGGCCCAGAGGGCCCACAATGTCTATAATCAGAAATAGGGCCCCACGAGGCTCCAACCACCAATTTTCTTGGGGGTAACGAGCAAATTCTGAAAGGTGAGGTCTATCTACACAGGAATTTGCAGAGATATCAACCTCTGCATCGAAAACTGAAAGATTAGGCCGGTACACCTGTCTAATACTATAAATCTTCTAGGCTGACCATACCATGGGCCATCAATCACTACAGCCCTTCCAGGTAGTATATCCACTAATCTCTTAAATTTCAAACCCGTCTCTGAAAAAATAATTCCAACCCGTCTGCTCTACTGACTCCAAAAGACCAATAAGATGGTCCTCACACCCATTCCCTTTGAGCCTGAAACACAAAATACATTGAATTTAGCCACATCTCTTGAACACAAATGACTTCACATGCCATTCCCCTTAGTTCTGCCCACACTACCCCTATTTTCTCCCATTCAACATGCTGTTAACATTAACAGAGGCTAGGGAAAACAATACCATGGGTTAAAGTTTTTTGACAAAATAAGAGGATATTACCCCATCAAGTTATTTCTCTTCTTTTTCATACTGTTCCCAGATACCTGGCTGCATTCTCCTACAATTTGTTGCCCTAAATTCACCAAAGATGTTGTATCCGATTCTTTTTCTCCCATTGTGTTTCCATCATCTTTCTGGTGTCCCAGTACTTCATAAGTACTGCCTAGCTTAATGTCAAGAGATACTCCCTTGTTGCTCCTTATGGTTATTCTTCTACCTTTCTCCTGTGACCCTTTCTGATCCTTAGATGAGGGTGGGTATTTCAGTTGTCACCCCACTCGGGACTTCCCCTAAAATTTCTTCTCTATTCACTTCCACTACTTGTAATTCTGGTAGGCAGTATAGTGCAGTGGTTTAAGGCTCTGAGCTGCAAATCTGGTGACATCCAGCAGACCAGACCTGGGTTTGAATCCCACAACTTCACTTGCATACTGTGTGATCCTGAGCAAGTCACTTAACTTCCCTGTGCTTCCAGGTCGCACATGTAAAAAAGCCTTCAGCTTAGTGTGCTACTCCTGGTTAAACTAAAAAAAAAAAAAAAAAATATTTCATCACCCATTCTTTCTGCCTCAGCACTCATCCTTCTTTAAGGTAGTTCCTCAAATCATTTCAGCATTCTTCCCCTGATTTTTGATTTTACTGCTCGGGAGGGGGGGCTCTTGGGCCTTCCTCTTCCTGTGGCACTCCTAGTTCCTCCCTTTGTCTCCCTTGTTGGGCTTTATTTATTAAATCTTCAAGATTTACACTACGAGCATTATTTTTGGCAGCCCGTGGACAGTTTTGGTTTAAGTGGCCATACTCTTCACAGAGGTTGCACCTCACATGGTTCCAGCACTGCATCCAGCTTCCCCACACAATCCACATCTCACGATATCACATACATTTGATAGGTGAGATCTGGACCCACACCTGTAGAAAGCTTTTGACTGTCCAGGGTAAAAAAAAAAAAAAAATAAAAAAAAACACACTCTGTCCCTCCCCAGGTAAAAACTGTTTGGTATGTTAATTCATTTGTCTGTTTGATTCAGCCTTACTTTGAATTTCCAGCCCCCTGTCCACAGGAACTCTGAGTCTATTATTGCTTCTGGGGGACTCAGCATCTCACGCCTCAGTTTTAACCACTGCTTCATATCCCCCACATGTACACATTCAATTCGGAACAGGACTGTTATAGTTTTCACTGTTGGCTTGGCAAGGGCTATGGCTAAGAAGGGGACCCATACTGGAGAAAAGTTTACCAAACTATATTTCTGACAAAATCTCTCCAAACCCCTTAAAGAACAGAAGCTAATGTCAAACACAACCTCCCCAGAAATGTGGATTAACACATATATTACTTAGGATATAAATTTCATGGACTCTTATAATAGAGTTCTTCCTATATACACTCTGTCTGGGAAAACCACCAGACCTCCTTTATACCTTAGACAAAATGCATTTCTCCTTTGAGGGGGGGTGTCAATGTAACTTGTTTTTTTGGGGAAGCCTGTTCTATCCGAACTCTGGGAGTGCCTTGTCTCTGCTCCTTATCACAGTTTCTGCTCCTAAGCACCTCCAAGTAAGACCTAGGCGAACTCGTCCTCAGCCTATACTGTACATCCGGGGGCCTCCTGCCTGACTCCCAGTCACCTCATTCTGTTTCCCTTTCTACCAATAACCTTCTCAAAGGTTAAAACTCTCCGTCAACGTCTTCCATTTCAGTACTGGCATCTGTGTCCATCGGGGGACCCTGCCCTATCTCCCTCACCTTTTCATCCGCCATATACCAAAATCCAGATTAATACTATTGTTATTCATTGTATTTGACAGTACTTTATCACTGCAGGGGGTGGGAGTCCAGTCCTCCCATCTGCCATCCGCTTGTTGCTTCCATCCAGCACCCTGCAGGGCAGACCCCAGAGACCACTCCTCTCCTGTACTAGCTCTTTCATTTAGCCCAAATGCATGCACAATCACTTCTCTTGTTGTCTTGTTTGGTGCTGTAGTATTTTCCTTCCCCACGGGCATTTCCATTTGTTGTCCGCCTGTGTTGTTCCTGGTTCTGGGCTAACTCTTCATCCCGGTTCTCCTCTGTGTTCATCCATTCGCCAATCATCATCCTCTTCTAGCTGTTTTTCTATCTGCAGTCACTTTGCCTCAATTATTTGCTCCAGGTGAGTTGTTACAAAGTTTTTGTCTTTCTCCACTGTCGGGCACAAATCCACCCCATTGTATTCATTTGCCTCCATACCTAGGTTGATTAAATCCTCTGATCAATCAGTCGCTGGTGCTGATTCAAAAAATTCTTCATCTTCCGACATTCTGCTAACTGCAGGACCTGACTTCACATGTTCTTCCTGTTTTTTCATAGCCATTTCCTAAATGCCTTCCTTCTCCACCGAGTGCATTTCCATACTGGCCATCTCTCTTAGACTCACAGTTCCCCCTACTGACCAGTAGGAGAATTTCCCCAGTGTCCTGAGCAAATTTTCCCCATTCACTAGAAATATCACCAACAGTTTAATCTGGTTCAATTTCAGTTGGTTACCATCTGTATCCCCCACTCCCTGAGTTGCCCCTGAAAAAGGGACTTCTAGTCTCAGTGGGCCTACCTGGTCAACAAGATTCGATAAATAAATAAACAAACTAAAATCTAGTGTTATACTTGACTGCAAGAAATCGATAAGTAAATATTAATAGGATGGCCACCATAAGCCAGGCAAGCAGTCTTTTTGGCACTGTCCCCCCCACCCCGAGTTGTGCTAGTTTTCTGAATAACTGCTGATGTTTTTCTACATTATAGACTATAAGTTAACAACCAAAATGCTTGGACAGTTACCTGTCCCATCTCACTAGGTTACATGCCAGACAGTGGCACTGCAGTAGATTATCTTTATGTGCTCTGCTTCAAAAACAAAGTTGGGACTGGATAGTTACTGCTTTTATCTGATATTGTCTAGTAAAACATAGAAAAATGTACTGCAGCTTGAGCTCAAGAGACACTCTAAGTCCATCGTGCCCACCCTCCCACCTAAGAAAGGAGGCCCTGTAAGATAGTTAGGCCAAAACCTGCCCTCCTTCTAGAGGCAATGTCCAGACTGCAGTGCTTGGTGAAAGTGTGGACAGTACTCCAAGTGGCAGCAGTGCAGATCTTAGCTGCAGACACACTTCTTCTGAAACAGGCAACTTAAGTGGCTATGCCCCTGGTGGAATGACTCTTAACCCCAGGAAGTTCCTTACTGTACTTCCTGTAACAAAAAAAATAATACAGTTGGCCATACATTTGGACAAGCACTGTTTCGAAACTGGAGCGCCCTCTCTACCAAGGGTGAAAGAAACAAATAACTGTTTGGACTTCCTGCAGTCCTTGGTATGGTGTGTATAGTAATGGGCACATTCAAAGTATGCAGCAATGCTTCCCCTGGATTGGCATGCTCTGGATAATAAACAGGCAGGTGGATAGATTGGCTGAGGGTAAACTCAGACACCACCATCGGAAGAAACTTTGGATTAGTATGCAAAGCGACCTTGTCTTTGTGGAAAATCAAACAAAGCTGCTCACACGTGACAGCCTGTAGCTCTGAAAATTTTCAAGCAGAAATAATGGCAACTAAAAATAATGCTTTCCATGACAGAATGCGTAGCTCACAAGATGCGGCTGGCTCAAAGGGAGACAAGGTCAACTTCTCCAAAACAAAATTGTGATCCCAAGCCAGAAACAGGTTATGGATGGGAGGCTTCCAGTGGAGAATGACTCTCAGAAAGGTATGGGCCACACCCAGCTGTGCCACTGTACAGCCATCGATGGGCACATGGAAGGCTGATTTGGCAGACAGGTGCACCTTAAGGAAGGAGTATTTGAGACCAGCATCAGACAAGGTCAGGAGATACTCCCAAAATGTGGTTCACCAGACAGGTGAAAGGGTCCAGTTGGTGGGAAGTGACCCAGATAGCAAACCGCTTCCACTTCCAAGAATAAGTGGCCCTGGTGGAGGATTTTCTGGCAGCCACCAGGACATCAACCACCTTCTGAAACACTCCAAACCAAACAATGGCTATGTTCTCAGGAGCCATGCATGCAGTTGGAGGGATCTGAGGTCTGGATGGACTAGGGTCCCCAGTGCTTGTGTCAACAGGTCCTTGAAAAGGGGCAGGGAAACTGGAGGTTCCACGGTCAATTGCATCAGTAATGGAAACCATATCCGCTGTGGCCAAAACAGGGCCACCAGAATCAGGGCGGTGCCCTCCATCTGTAGTTTGATGAGAACCTTCTGAATTAGAGGGAAGGGAGGGACTGTGTAAAAAAAAAAAAAAAAGACTTTCCAGAAGAGCGACAACGCATCTTGCCAGAAAACTACAGGCCCTGGATATAGTGAGCAGAAACACAGCAGTTTTGCATTGAGTAGGGATGCAAAAAGGTCCAACTCTGGATGACCCCACCTGTCGAACAGGTCTTTTGTGACCAAGGTCAGCAGTTCCCACTCTTGCACTTTGAACTGTGATTTGCTGAGGCTGTCCGCCAAGGCATTTTGAGCACCTGGCACATGACCAGCTGACAGTCCTACACTGTAATCTAAAGCCCAGTACCAGACCCTCATTGCTTCCTGGCACAGAGGATAGGACTAGGTCTCCTCTTGCTTGTTGATGTAATAAACTACACTGAGATTGTCTGACTGCACCAACAGAAGACCTGGGGAGAGATGATTCTGGAAGGCCTGGAAGGCATACAGAACTGCCCTAAGTCTGCCTAGAAGGGCTCCCCAACCCTGACACAAAGCATCCATGCTGAGGATCTGCTGAGGGGTGGGGATCAGAAAGGAAACTCCCCTTAAGAGATGGCCTGGTTCATCCACCAGTGAAGCACTGAGCAAACTGGGGATGAGACAAGGACCAGCTGATCTAGATTACCTGAACGCAGATCTCATTGAACCCTGAGGATCCACTGTGGAATCCTCATGTGCAACCTGGACAGAGGGACCATCACAATGGCCACTGCCATAAAGTCAAGTAGCTGGAGAAAAGGTCTGGCTGAAACATGCTGGCTCTGAGCCACCTCCAAGGCCTATGCAACAAGGCAGTCTGCCCTGTCTTGAGGAAGGAAGGCCTTGCCCTGAGTACAGTCCTGGACTCCCCCTATGTACTGTAATCTCTGAGAAGGGGTGTGCACAGACTTGAGTCGATTGACCGTGATGCCCAAGGAGTGGAATAACTGCAGGGTGTGTTCCAGAGTGAACAACAAGAGCTCTCAGGACTGGACTTTCAGTAACCAGTTGTCCAGGTAGGGGAACACATAGAGGCATTCGCATCGCAGGGCCACTGCCACAGCTGCTAAGCAGTTAGTAAAGATCCATGGTGCAGAGGATAAGCTGAAGAGCAATACCCTGAACTGGTAATGCTCTTCTGGACCAGGAACCGCCAATAATGCCTTGGGGTGGGGAGACTATGATAAGCAGATAAGCATCCTGCATACCGAGGGAGCATAACCTGTTGTTCTGCTTGAGCAGCGGGAGAAGACTGTGCAAAGTGACCATCCAGAACTTTTTGTACTGGATAAAAAGGTTCCGTTCCTTGAGGTCTAGAATGGGCCTCAGGTCCCGTGTTCTCTTGGGAACCAGGAAGAATCTGGAATAGAACCCCTTGTTCCTTTACTGCCTGGGTACTAGTCCTACAGCCTGTTTGCACAGCAAGGTGAGGACATCTTCCCCGAGTACCTCTGTGTGGTCTGGAGGGTAAAACAGGGGGACTGCGGAACATTTGTTCTAGAAGCTCAAGAGCATGTCCATGTTCAAATATCTTCAGGATCCAAGCATCTGTTGTGATGGTTCTCCAGTGGGGCAAATGGAGGGAGAACCACCCTCTGACCACCTCGCTTGAGTCAGGAAGTGGAGGAGGGGGGTCCTGCAAGGAGTCAGGCAGAGGCTGTACCAGTGGCAGGGGCTGCACTGCTATTTCTGGGTTGCATGGCTGAGGGTCCGACAGAGGAAGAGGGAGTAGGCAAGGCTGAGCTGGCTCCGCATTTACCCTGATGTTTGCCTCCGGGACCCGACTTGTGGGAGAGCTTCCAAAAGAAGGATCATGGCCTACTCCTGGGCTGGGTATGATATAAGGAGTGGACAGACTGAGTGGCCCTACCAGAAGGCTGCAGTTCATTAATAATGTACTGTGCATCTGGACCAAAAGGTTTGTGACCCACAAAAGGGGCCTTTAACACCTTTTGTTGGATGTCAGAACCACAGCCAGGAGTGCCATCTAAGGCAAATGCTGGAGGCAGCTGCCCTGGCTGTAGTGGCAACCATGTCACAAGTGGCATTGAGGAGGTGCTTGCTAACATCCTCCAAGGCCTGAAGTACCTTGGGAAGCCCCTGCTTGTGAGAACCTTCTGGAAGGGTCTGAGCAGTCGCTTTGCCCTTCCTCCAAAGAGTATTTTGGTACTTAATAAGATGGACCAAATAACTGCCAATCCGAAGGCAAAGGGTGGCTGAGGCAAAAGTCTTTTTGGCCCACAGATCCAACCTTCTGGACTCCTGGGCAGGGAGTTAAGGTGCTTGGGGGCCTTAGTCCTGTTGTGAACAGGTTTAATGACCACAGAATCAGTCTTAGACTGGGCCACGTAGAAGGGCAGCCTTTGAGGCACCTAATAAAGTTTATCAGCCTTCCTAGGCATAGCTGGCACCATACTGGGTCTGTACCAGGCTGCTGTGGCTGAATCACTCAAGGCTGGCAGCCGAGGATAATTAATCTTAGGTTGGGACTCAGGGATCTCCAAGAAGTTCACCATATTCCTCCTGGTTTCATCCTCCTCAGTCTGGAACCCCATAGTGGAGGAGAGCTGTTTCATAACACTGAAAAAGGAGGGGTCCGGGAGTATGCTTAACAGATTCCTCATTCACAGAGGAGACAGCGGACCTAGCAGGGGTTTCCACATCTACTTCCTCTTCATCCTCCTCTTTCTCAGGGAGGAGAAGAAGAAAAGGATGGTACTCCTCTTTGTTGTTGGGCTGCTCTGGGGCAGGGACCAATGAACACCCCCCCTCGATGACTCCATAGGGGGCGTAGGGCATGTGGGCCTAGCAAGCATAACCACCATAACAGCCTCTGACAGTGCGGGCAACAACGGCCCAGGCCGGGAAGCTAGCTATTGAATAAGAGAAGTAGTAATGGAGGTTTGAATGGTACTAAGGTTAACGGCAGGGCATCAACAGAGGTGGCACGAGTCCCTTGTCCAACAACAAACTGTTAACTGAAGAGGCAGTGGTAGGCCCAGTGTCGACGGACCTCAAGGCTCAAGAGGTCTCAACAGCAGGGCAGGGGCCAATGACCTGGAGGTCGACGCCCCTTCCACAGCCCTATGACAGGTGGGAGGAGAATGCAACATGGGGGGCCTGGAAGATGCAGAGGCCTGTATGGGATGAGGCACCCATGCCAAAGCTGTCAATGTGGCAATTCCTGGAGAAGAAGAAGAAGAATACAGTGGGGATCAGGATCATACACAGGGGGAGCAGTACTTGGGCCTCTCCTTACCCCCATTGAGAGCATTTCCCCAAGGATTTGTCCTGGGCCTTGGCAGGGCCTGTGATCCCATGGAAGACGCCGGCAACTGGACAGGGCCACAGAAGGCCCCTGCTCTCTGCTGGCTGCCTGCTACTCTATGAGGAACTTCTGCAGAGCTTTCTTTTGTCAGCAACGGGTGATAAGGTTGAATTTTTGACAGGATTTGAAGGCTAGGATGTTATGGTTAGGCCCAAGACAGCAGACACTGAGCAGGAGCATGTTGGTAGAAGAAATCTTCTTTCTGCAGTGGCAGCAATGGGAAAGTGCCAACAAAGGAGTAGTTCTCGACATACAAAGGAGAAAGGAATCACTTTTAAATAAAAGTGATTTGACAAAAATAAAAGGTAAGTAAAATGGAGTGGTCGAACTGAGCAATGAAGCTTTCACGAGGTCTGTGTTCGAATGGTTGATGGTGGGAAAGAGCTGAGGAAAGATCAGGACTGCCGCACTTTTATAGAGTGAGTGAAGTTGAAGCCTGATGTTAATGTGGGTGGCCCATGGTAGACTGCTGCAGAAGAGCTTCCATGGGATCTTAGTGCCCAATGACTAAGTTCCATAGGTGTGACCCGATGACAGAGATATCCCCAAAGATGTAAAAACAGACAGCTATCTTGTTTTTATTACAATCCACCCCATTCAAAGTTCCAATATGACTAGTGATCTCAAACCTATCCACTGAGGTTCAGGAAGAAACAGTTCTAAAGCTGGCTATAAAGCCTTCCAAACCTCAGGTTCTACTGCAGGTCTTTGAAGCCAACTTGACCAATGAATGTCACGTGATATTTGGATTCTGACTTGCTGCCAGAAACATATAGGGAGGTGGGGATTCCAAAAACGTACTGCATACCAAGCAGATGAGAACAATACTCGAGTAGGTCATGTGCCTGAAAACATTATTTCACTGCAAAGTTATCACCTGTTTAATATAAATGAGATGCTTAATGAAGTTCACAGCTGTGGACTTATCTTCCTGGGCTTGATAAGCACTGGGGAGGTTTACTGCATTGAAGGGTCAACACAATTACAATTGGAGGCAGTCAAACTGCAGGAGAATAATAAACTTGCACTGAGAGTGAATTAGATGCAATAAGGTTTTAAATTGTAAAATAAGGATTTGTTTCATTAGTTTTTTTAATGTAAATTGGAACTGACTGCTGTACTGATTGGTAAATTAAGCAATGTTCAAGGTCTTTGATTTATGTAACAAAGAAAAAAGTAAAAAGTGTGAAGTTGTAAATGCATTTTAAAAAAATATAAACCAATATAGATATGTATGCCTCATTGTCAAGCACTTACATTTCAAGAGGCACTCACTCCATTCTAATCTCAAAATAAAGGATAAAATAAGGACAATTTTTAGGTTATCAAAAAGAATCATATTCTATCATATTTAAAGATATCTAGAAATCATATCAAGAGAAGAAATGAGTTGCCCCCTTATGGATATGAAGAACTGATCTTTTCTTTAGCTTACACGCAAGTAATAAATGCCTACTGTACTCTGGCAATGGCTGATGAAAGAAATATTTTAGAGTCACAAACAGCAGGGTAAACATGCATTTACAAAGACAAGAGAGGAAACCTGCATCTTTGTTATGTTCTCGCCATTTACTCCAATGATGCTCGACTTCACCTGAAAAGCCTAATTTGTCCCAGAGGTGCCTTTGTTAATGGCTGATGTTGTCTGGCACACAGTTCGGGGATCTGTTCATCGACAAACCCAGCAGCAAGTCCTGGCATGTGGTCTTAGCCTCCACACCATCTCCAGGGATTCCTCTCTTCCCTTTTCTCCTGGTTGACTTGCACCAGCAGGAAAGCAAGCCAGCATCCTCCAGCTACCCTAGTTATTGCTGCTCCAAGGGTCAGCTGGGTGCCACAGTATGTCATGAGCAACACTGTCTCAGGAAGATTGAGCAAACTGCCACTGCAACTATTATTCTGCACAGTGCTCACCCCCACCTCAAGTCCATTTCCACATCAAGTTTTCCAAGGCTACAGGAAAACATATGGCTATAGTTTCACTGGGCCATCCAGTCCATATGTGTATTCACTGGATATTGATAAAGACGGATGGATAGACAGACAGGTAGATAGATAATCATTACTGTTTATTTATAATCCCTGAAGCAGGTGTATACTCTGTTCCTAAATGTAAGCAATAACAGCCAAAAGAGAAAAGCAGAAAGATAATACTTCTACAGCAATCTGACTAAACTAGAAAAGCACTCAAACATTTTCCCATGAGGCGGGGCAGGGCCTTTACTTTGATATGTTACAACATCTGCTGTCATGAAAGTGATAGTTCTTATATTTACTTGAGTATCTTTTGTTTACAATAAAACTGTTTAGCAAGCATGGAAATATATATTTTAAAACAATGGATTCACCCAGGACAATCCAGCTGAGATGTAATGCCTCATTTTCAGTGGTGTCCTGCATTTATCCATTTTATAGTTTGGTGGACTGAAGCACCAAGAGCACAGAAGTGGATGTGGTGGGATTTGAAACTGGGGTCATTATATATTTATTTGTACATCAGTTTACAACCTTTGAGCCAGAGGCTCATTTCCAAAGGTAGCCCATCACAAAGAGGACAAATACATTACAACATTTTGTTACATCATTGCGGTTACAGCTTTAGCAGTCACATGCAGTTATTTCTTTGTTACATCAGTTAGGTTACAGGTTTGGCATTCACAAGTTTTTACAGTTATTTGGATACAGAGTAACAGATTAAACATACATTGGTATGAGCATACACGCAGTATTGTGCAGAGACTGCAGGAGGTAAGAGTTCAGAGGGCTATGGGACGTGGTTGGTGATTGGTTTGGGTGAGGAGCCACTCAGTGAGCTTTGTCAGTGCACAGTGGGCTAGATCACCTTAGAGACAAAGCGCAGCTATGCGTGTTAATAACTGACTCGAGTGAGTTTTGAAGCAGGGAGATCGTGAGGGTATCAGAGATGGAGTAGAGGTGTGTTATACCAGGAGGGAGCTCTGTAACAGAAGGACCTTTATCCATGTGTGGTCCTGGACCTAGGGACTAGTAGAGTAGCCTTGCAGGAGGTTCGAGTTTGAACTAAGGGTTGTGCTGGGTGGATGGAGGCTGTCAGCCCAGGCGGGGATAGTCCAAGGAGAGTTTTTTTCGTTATGAGGCAGGTTTGGTATCCGAGTCGTTCGTCCAGGTTAAGCAGCATCGCCATGTCATACAGCTGGCAGGTATGTGTTAGCCTAGGGGCTCCCGTAATTAGCCTACAGGCCTTATTCATGGTGAGGCGGATTTTATTGAGGGCGGTCGAGTCCGCAGCACCATAAACTGGCAGGCCAGAGTCCACAAGGGACATTATTGAGGATGTGACCACTAGTCGGAGGGCATCGGGGGGGGAGGCAGTTTTAGTTGCGGTATAGGATACCTAGCCGAACATTGTAGTAGCTGAGGGCAAGAGCATCAATGTGGTTTGTTGTATCACGAGGGCTGAGTCAAGGAGACCCCAAGGTACTTGTCTGAGGCGGACTTGTTCGAGGATGCTTGGAACTAGGGAGGATGTGGAGTGGGAAGTTGCTGGCTTTGTTTTGGGGATGGGCAAAGAGCATCATTTTTGTTTTTTTGAGATTGATTACAAGTCTATGCTCTTTAAACCAGGTTTCGGCATCATTAAAGTATAGTTGCAAGGTGTCCTGTAGGGAGATGGGGTTTCGGTGGGTGGCAAAGATGACGGCATCATCTGCATACAGCAGAATTTTACCAGTGCATGCATTGGGCAGGATGTTTCTGTCATGTCTGTATCAAGGCTGATGTCTGTTGAAACTTCGCATTGTGGAAGAGGCTGAATAAAATATGTTCACCTTTGATAACATTCCCGAAGTGAAGCAGCCTTATTTATATCATGACACATAATCCTTTTGGAGTAGTGGGGTAGGTAGGTGCACCCGTTTTAGTTACATGCTAATATCTGCTTAGTTACACCACTGTTACCACTACTTTGGTGGCTATTTTTGAGCGTTGGTTTGAAATAAGAATACATTATCTACATTGTCAATAGTGTGTCATGTCGATTCTTATTTTTTTAAGCCACAATGTTTTTCAGGCATACACCATGTCAGTGGAGCAGAACTCATCTTTGCTGCATTGACTCCCTGATACCAGACTTATTTAGGAGTGGGTTTTTGTTGTATAAAGACACAGAGGGTGGACTTCCTGTTCCACATGGATCCTTGGTGGGGGGGGGGGCTTTTAAAAAAAGTATAAATTTTTTTCTCTGGACTACTGTTTTAGTGGTCTGCTTGGATGATTTCAAGTCATTGGTGATGATGATGCCCAAGTCTCTTTTTTTTCCTTTGTGACTGCCAGCAACTCCCTCCCAGCCTATAGGTAGCTTCAGGGTTTCTCTTCCCTATGTGCGTGATTAGAAACGGCAAGTGTACTCCCCTTTCCCTTCCCCCCCCGGACACATCTGGAAACAAGCTCTCGTTAGTTCAGTATGTCTTTCCTGGTGAAACTTTTAAATAAATAACTAAAATACTGGGGTTCATGATGAAACACAGTCAAGAAATCCAACATTAGGATTCTTGAGTCAGTGACCCTAACTGTGCTTATTCTATGGAAAAGTACTGTAATAAGGTTTCATAATTAGTTGGTAATGTGTTGTGTTTATAATTAGCCCTTGGGAAGAGTGCAAATATAAACCAGCTACCCAAGACTTTATGTTAAAATACCGTAAATAAATAAATGCATCATGTTTCTGGTACTGTTTTATTGACAATTATTTGACCATGTCATATGTCACATTATTCACTGGACAGGAGTCCAGAAAGATGACTGACTGAAGCAATATCTACTCTTGACAATACAGAAAATAATGTTTGGCAAGTGGTGTATTATTTTTTTTTTTGTTGCTGTCTTTTTAAATACCCGAGATATGTTGATAGGTAAACCTTGACAGCAAAGCTCGAAAGGATTGTAAAATCATCACACACCATGGGTATATAAGGAAAAGTGAAAAATATACCACATCCCATTACAGAGAAGGCTCAGTTGGGTTTGACATCTTGAACCAAAACTGCTAAAGCGGGCTGCCCCTCTAACTGCTTCCCTATTACCATGCTGTTGAACAGATCCCTTATGGAAGGGAATATCCCCATTAGATGGAAGGTGGTTCTTGTGTGCCAGTACACAAGGGTGGCCCTAAGGAACCAGTGAAAAGTACCACCTCATCTCACTCCTCTGCTCCCTGGTGAAAATCCAGAAAAGATGAGTTTATAATACAGTTTCAGGACTATGCTGAACAACAGGATCCACTGACCAACAGACAACATGAGTTCAGAAAGAACCATGGGACGAATATGGCCTTGGTCACACTGACCACAGATATCTTAGGTGCTGTGGACAAAGGTTAGCTGGTTAGTGCAGTCCTCATACACCTCACCCAGACCTTTGACTTGGTCAGTAACAGTCTTCTGCTAGTTAAAATGAAACACCTTGACTTTGCAAGTTTGTCCCACTGGTGGTTCTCTGATTATCTATCAAACAGGATGTAACTGGTAAAATGGAAGGGCACCCTGTCAAGGAAATATCTAATTACAGATGACATCCAACAAGGGACCATCCTGGGTCTCCTCCTTTTCTCCCTCTTTGTAAATGATATGCCGGGTAACTGTGGAGGGGCAAACCTGTTGCTTTACATATACAGATGATGCTGTACTTTACAGATGTTCCAGACATGCCACCAAATCAATGGTGAACTCGCCAATGGTGTTTGTGAGATTGAAAAATGGTTTATGGCCAACCAACTGGTCCTAAATGTTAAAAAAAAAAAAGATTAAATCTATCCTGTTTGGCCCCAGGCAGTTGGGTTCAGCACAAGTTATCCATTACTACGCTGCTCGACTCTCATATTTAGGTGGCCGAGTCTATTAGATACCTGGGGGTACATGGGAACCAAGAAGTAACTTTCAGACCCCATGTAGAACATGTTATGAAATCTCTGCTCCAAAGGTTTGGGCTTCTCTATCACCTTAACAACTTCCTCAATAAGAAGTCATGGCTAGCAGCACACTGCTCCCCACCCTACTGTATGGTGCCACAGATCTCCAATCTGTTAGGTGCTCTGAAATGGCAAAGCTCAAAACATTATACCACAAAACTGGCCGCTTTGCATCTGGGGCCTCACCGAGGAAGCACCACTACAATGTTCTGTAGTCACTAAACTGGCCAACACTGGAGGGCAGACTAGAGTACCCCTGCTCAGCCTGGCCTTTAAATTAATAAAATGCACTACCCCTCTGAGTCTTCAAGAAGTTTTGATTTCTAAGCCCCAGAGAAGGACTCTATGGTCCTCCAGCTGTACACTCTTACATGTACCTAGGGTGAAGTCCAACACAGGGAAAAGGTCTTTTGCCAACTCCACTCCATCCCTGTGGAACAACATCCCAACAACCCTGTAAGATTGTTCTTCACTCAGGATTTCAATAAAGGAATAAAGGCCCTCCTGCTTAAGTGCAATCAATGTACCTGCTATCGCTGATGTAGCAATCTGCTTAACTGTGAATTAATTTTCCAAAATATCAGTACCTGTTTTTATAAAATCTACTCTTTGAAGCTGTCCTCACTACTGCCCCTATGCACTGAATATTGAATGTATGCAATCCAGTGTAACTCACTGTTGTTAGAATTAATGATATTCTTTCTGATATGCCTTAATGTACTGTAATTAAACCTAGGTTGCCCCTGAAAAAGGATTTTTAATCTCAGTGGGCTCACTCGGTCAACAAAATTCAGTAAATAAATAAATATATACTTTTTTTGAGGTTCTGCAGCCTTACTGTTGGTGAACTTGTGGGATTACTTCTGTGGTTTCCCTAAGACCCTGGAGACTTAACTGAGCACACTGTGGTGACTCAGTGCAGTTTCCCACTACTCTTTGTGAGATTCTGCCAACTTTAGTCTCCAGTATTGGGCAGAGATCACTTCTCAGATCACTTGGGGGTTGGTTACCAAAGGTGTTCTTACCCTGTGATTTCTACTGGTTTGTGAAGTGAAACACTATGTATGTGTCCCTTGCAGTGTCTGATGAGTCTAGAATCCCCCGTGGTGATTTTGCTGAATGCGCTGTAGTTGCCACCACCTCCCTGAAGCAGCTTTGTGCAGAGTGCCCTCAAGAGGCATGGTTGATAGAAATGATGTAGACACATACAGTGATGGAGGGAATGGATATTTTCTGTATCACAGGTGTTGTGAGACCTAGCCTGAGACAAACTCTATAATACATGGGTGATAAAACACATGTGTATTTCCTCTCATGTGTTACAAAAGATTAAAAGTGCTAACATTCTGTATTATTTTACCTAATTAGAAATTATATGTAGAATAATGTTTGGGGGACTGTGTATAAAGAGAGTTTTATACACATTGGAGGTGTGGAACCCTACATAATGGTATCCCACACCAACGATGCGTATAAAACTTGAGATTTACACAGTTCCTCAGGCTATGTGTCATATAACTGCTGGGCTCTGATGTTTTGTCACAAGACACCCTCTTCCACTGGCACAGAGCAGGTTGCAGCTTGAGCTCCATATGGGCTGGGAGGTAAAAGTGTTGTTTGGCACTTTCACTTTCCAACCACATAATGTGTATGTGGGCTCTTACAGAAACCTGCTCCATAAGGGTGGCTCTCAGAGAAACCCAGTGCATGAATGCAGTTATAAGCAGCTGGTTATAACAGCAAATTATAAGTGGGTTTCTATGGGAAAAAACAGCCCAATTATTATATAGAGAATATACACTATGGGGGGGGGGGTAGTAACAACAACAGAAATGGAAAGGGATCTGGGGGTAATCATATCAGATGACCTTAAGGTAAGCAAGCAATGTGAGAAGGCAGTATGGAGGGCTGGGGGGATACTGGGATTTATAGGGAGACGCATCACCAGTAGAAAACAGGAAGTTGTTATCCCTCTGTACAGAGAGTTGGTGAGACCCCATCTGGAGTACTGCGTCCAGTTCTGGAGATCCCATCTCTGCAAGGACATAGACAGGATGGAGGCAGTCCAGAGGAGGCAACTAAAATGGTGCAGGGTCTGCAAAAGAAGCCATATGAAGAGAGCTAAAGGAGTTTAATATGTATACCCTTGAGGAAAGGAGGAAGAGGGGGACATGATAGAAACTTTTAAGTACCTCAGTGGAATCAACAAAGTCCAAGAGGTAGCATCTTTCAGAAAAAGTAGTGCAAGAACAAGGGGACACAATTTGAAGACAGAGGGGGGAAGGCTCAGGGGCAATGTGAGGAAGTATTTTTTCACAGAGAGGGTGGTGAACACATGGAACAGTCTTCCTGAGGAGGCTGTGTGGTCTAAAACTGTGAGAGAATTCAAGAACGCATGGGACAGACATAAGGCAATTTTTGTGGGGGGTAGGAAGAAATAGGCTGTTGGTTAAATAGGATCTGCAGCTTATCCTGTAGGTAGGGAAATGGGCAGACTAGGTGGGCCAAGCGGTCCTTATCTGCCGTCAAAGTCTATGTTTCTATGTGTTGCACATTATGAGGTGTTTTTTTTTTTTTTTTCCTACACTCCCACAGAGTGTAGCACCACATAAACCATGAGTGCAAAGCACAAGTTGTTTGTGATGGCATTGCACACTGAAGGTGTGCAAAAAAAATGTAAACACCCCATACTTCATTTTACATAACTGTTGGTCTAAAAGACAGGGGTGAGTGGGAAGAGTTAGCACGTGGCTCTGACCACAGAGTTGACAGCTTTCACTTTGAAAGCCTGATTGTTATCAGCTCCCTTTCTCTGTTTGGTTGGTGCCAGGATCTCTGGATCCTGCAAATGCCATCATCAAAAACTCAAAGGAATCCCGCACTCACCATCAAAGAATATAGCTGCTCACAAGTACAAGGTGCGTAAAAATCCTTTATCTGGTGCTGACACAAGACAGTCCACACGTCTTGACATGTTTTGGAAGATAAGGTCCCTTTATCAAAAGACATTCAAGAAAGGGTTTTTGCACGCCTTGTACTTGTGAGCAGCTATATTCTGTGGTGGTGAATACAGGATTCCTTTGAGTTTCTTATGACTGCATTTTATCCCTGCACCTCCGACCCAGTGCACTCTCTAATCGGAACTTCATTCTGCAAATGTCATTATGATCACTTTAGAAAAGGCAAAGTCAGAGGGAGCAAAAACAAATAAAGTCACCAAAATTAAGAGGTGGGGGGTTTTGTGCACCTATATCTTAAAAAGGTTTATTTTTTGAAATTTGAAACTTTCAGGTTTGATAGAGTTTGGCCCAAGGTATATACATTTAAGTTTATAACATATACTTTTTGAAATACAGATTAAAAACAGTTCAGTTTTTGGCATGTGTTCAATATCTAAATTTAACATTAAAAGGATAACTGTAGTTTGACAAAAACAGTGCACGTTAGTGATTTCCTTTTACACCGTTTTATTTTCCATGAATGCTGTGCTGATAAGAGGTGGCCTGCCAATTCAGCATGGAATTTATGATAACAAATGCAGTGTAAATGTATTCAGTAACGTGCACTGCTTTTGGTTCAACTATCTTTAGAACAAAACTGGATGGTGGTGCTCAGTCTTGCCACAAGTAACCCCTCCCACCCGAACCAACTATTTTTTTTTAAACTGGCAGTGGATGCTCAATTTCACTGCCAGTATCTCCCCTTCAGTCTGACCCGGATATTTACTTATTACTCAAACCGCCAGCTGGTGTTCAATCCCGCTGCTGGTATACTATGTTCTTCCAACACCTGGTGCCAGTTATCCCCTTGATGGCCCACCAAATTGTGTCACCCCACAAATGCTTATGTGTGACACTGGGCACTCAAACCCGGTGCCACCAAACATTACTGACAGTGGGGTGCCCAACCCCCAGTGTTGGCTCCGTACTTAGGAAAAATAAAATGGTCCCTCATCATCTTTTTGTTTTATTAACGTGTAAAAAAAGAAAAACATCCACTGATGTTTCTGCGGCATCTCTACCCCTCTCTTCCCACCCCTAATCAGCGAGCTTGACCCTACACCTCTCACTTACCTATTTTCAGTCCAATGCTGCAATCCACTCTCATCCTGAGAGTTTTGCTGCTTTGATTCCCAACTGCAAACTGACTGAAAATAAAGTAAATCTAAAATGTCTGTATGTGTAATCTTATTCTTGTATGATATTTTATGTCTATGTCATATACTGTCTGTAACTATGTTAAATACTGTATACCTCTGTTATCCACCGTTTGTAACTAATTCCGAGTTGCCCCTGAAAAAGGGAAATTTCATCTCAGTGGGCTTACCCGGTCACCAAAATTCAATAAATAATGGCTTTTCAAAATATTCTGAACTTTTACGCATAATTTGGTCTTTTTTTTATATTTTGGCCCCAAATTGTGTGACTGTGCCCCATGAACCAGGTAGGAGACATTTTTCAAATCCCCTTGAAATATGTTTGTGTAGCTGCTCCCCGGCATCATCTTTCGAGTGGGATTTTTAAAAATTCAGCTATCTATGTTGATTTTTTGGGGCCAAAACCTCAAAAACAAGTTATAAAGAAATGCTGAATTTTGTCATCATTTACTTACAGTATAACGTTGCTGTTTTTTAAAATATTTTTATGCTTATGCTATAAAATGATGTCATGTTCAGAAGGTAGGGGCATAAAAAGAGTATGCTGAAAACTTAGGATCAAAATTTTCAAAAACAGCAGAGTTATGAAGAAATGCTGTGTTCAGGGCTGCCCACTGGCCCAGTGGGTGATGTATTTTGTTACCATGCTGGTGACAAGTCAATGGACAAGTTCAGGGAGCTGGCTGGATGGCTCGAAGCTGGTCAAAAGCATTGTCACGTGGCACCACTCTTAGCCTGGGGAGGGATGGCACAGTATTCTGCCACACGGTGGGATGGGAAGCCTTTCATCACAAAGGGGTCACTGTTTGTATCAAGGCCTGAATGGAATATGCAGTGTGTAAGAAGAAGTGGGCAGGCATGAAAAAGGAAAAAGAAGAAAGAAAAAAAAAACACAACTACCAGGATGAATCTTTGGTTGCTGCAGGCCCCACACCACTGACAGGACCTTTACTGCCGCCAGTTGCCCAGCATCATCATCCACCAGCCCACTGACTTATCTTGGACCTTTAGTACACCAATGGATTGCTTTTATGATGGGGCAGGAGGGCAAGGGCTGTCCGACCCCTGCTAGTTTGACAGTCTGGCATCCCGTTGGTGGTGTGAGATGTGCAACACCCGCTAGCTTCATCCAATCCTGGTGGCGGTCAAAGGGTGGAGTAACATGGTGCCCCCCACCAGAGAGCAGAATGGTCCCAGGCACTCTGAGTCCCACCACCACCATGACTGATCTAAGTGACCAAATTCAGTTCTCTAACCCGGATTTATTGGCGTGGTATCAGTCCACTCAAAATAAAATCAAAAAACAACTCTGAAAGTCCTTCCCGTCCGACCCTGCTGATTGGTTCCAATTTTCCCCTTTATGCCTACAAGTCTGTAGTTCTCCCAGGTCCTCTGGAGGGTCAGCTGGTGGGCAGATGCTGGTGAAGGATCGAGGTTGCGGCGGTGAACATTTCTGGTGACGGTCCCTATAGATGGTGTTTTTCGGGCCCCTGTGTGCGCTTTGACTGCTAGATCCTGGAACTTGTCCTATTGACCATCACTGAGAGGATTTCTTTCATGAGGACTTGTGCCTGCTAAAACGGTCACACCTTTAATGTGTACTTTTTTTTGTGATCTGAATCCTTCGGCTTTCAGGCAGTGAGAGTGCCTGATGTGTTAAGGATCCCCCAGGTAGTGAGAGTGTCTGTAGGGGTCTGAAGACATTTTTCATTCCTCATAAAAGGTTTTGATCCGTGCACCTTAGTGAGAGGAGGTGCACTTATAATCCCATTTACACATTCAGATTGGTTTTAGTTACAGTCTGGAAAGTCATATCATTACTTTTCTGTGACTTGAACTCCTCAAATGGAACTATCTTCATTCGTGACTCTGGTGACTGGCCTTACAGCTCAAGTTTTGAGTGGCCACTGGCATTCATTATTAGAACTTTTAACTTATTATAGTTTATTGTATGAGTGGGGTGGGTGGGTGTGTAGGGTCATATATTTTAAGTCTGATTTAGTTTTTAATTGTTTGAAACTCCATCCTCTTGGTGAGAGAGGAGGAGTATTTTGAAGGGGGGGGGGTTAATTTTTTGTTTTGGTTGTTTTATTTCTTTATTCGTTTGTATTCAATCGTCTATCAAGTGAGAGATGTTGGAGTACTGAATTATAGTATTGGTTTATTGTTTTGGGGTTTTGTTTTGGCTTGTTCTGTTAATTGTTAGGGTATTTGGGGCCTGGCGTAGTTGATTTGATTTTGGGGTAGTAACGTGTTGGAGGCCTGCCTCCCAGGTCATGTGCTATTCATCCTCTGTCCTTCACAGCCTTTGCCCTTTTGCCTCCCCCCCCTTTACAGTTTTCAGTCTTGGGGAGGGGGTGCAAATGGCAGAGGATGAATGAGCAGAGCTCTCACTTTGGGCTTGTTAGGTCTAGAAGACACCCTGGGGCGAAATGGGATTCTGGAACATGGTCCTCCATGCCTGGTTTCCATACCCAAGGGCACCTTTATTTCTGGTGGGCAGGTAGCTCCGGCAGCCCTGGAATCCCGTCCAATTCGAGTGGTGTTGTGCAATGCCAGATCCATTAAAAACAAGACTGCAGTTATTGCAGATCTTGTTTGGACAGCTGATCTGGCTTGCATCACTGAGATCTGGCTGGATGAGAATGCTGGCCCCACATTGGAGGCTGCGATTCTGGCTGGGTACTCGGAGATACACTGCTCGAGATTGGACCGTGGTGGGGTTGGGGTCTGTTTTAAGACTGAACTGGACCTCACAAGTGTACCAGTTGAGGAGGCCGGGTCATTTGAATGTACTATAGTAGCAGGTGTAGGCTGTAGGATCGCCCAAATATACCATCCACCCGGGGACGAGAAGAGTTTCCTTCAGGAAGTAGTGGACTTTGTGATCGACATGGCGTTTCAGTCGCCCAGGCTGATGGTCCTAGGTGACTTCAGTGCCTGGATCGATGATGAACTCTCACAATTTGGACAACACTGCTTCCAGTTGATGACATCACTGGGCCCTACACAGATTGTTACCTCTGCTACTCACAAACACGGTCACTCTCTTGACCTGGTCTTCCTCCTGGGGATTAAAGCCTCTGATCTGGGGATGGAACTGTTGGATGGTCCGATCACTACACTGTGGTGTTCAGCTTTTGTGCCCTCCTTTGTAGGCCAACCCCCGTGGAGATGGTCAGATATTGTCCATTACGGGATGTTAGCCCTGATGGCCTGGCGGCAGTACTTGGCCTATCGGCATTTCCTGAGGCAAGCGGGAGCCCAGAGGCCCTGGCCTATAATAAGGTTGTTACTATGGCCCTGGACTCTATCATTCCTGTCCGAGTTCGTCCTCTCTCCCTTCACCCTCGATCCCCTTGGTTTTACGGGACCTTGAGGGAGATGTGGCGACTAGGACGAAGGCAATGGAAATCCGCCCTGGAGGCCGACCATCTTAGATTGATGGAACATTATCAAGTCTATCAATCGACAATCACCCGTAAGAAGGCAGAGTTCCTGTCCAGGGAGATTGCTGCTGCTCAGAACCGACCGGCTCAGCTCTTTAGAACTGTGAACAGGCTAAACAACCTGTCATGTCTGCAGTCCCGAAGAGCCTTTTCACAATTTGAGTGTGATGAGCTTGTTCGGTTCTTTGTGGATAAGATGGCAGGCATCAGGGCAGAGATCCAATTGGCACACTCTTTGGGGGTTGCTAGTGATCGGTGCTCGGTCACTTTCCCCCACTTTTCCTGGAGTACCTTTGACTGGCTGGAGTTCGGGGATGTTATGCAGATTGTCCAGGGTATGCACCCTACGTGCTGTAGTTTGGATCCGGGCCCAACTTCCCTGATTATGGGTTGTTGTGACATCATTGGCCAAGTCCTTGCATGGATAGTCTGGTGCTCCCTTGAGTCAGGTGAGTTCCCTAGCTCCCTGAAGGAGGTGGGGGTGACACCTCTCCTGAAGAAAGCCTCTTTGGATCCAGGCTGCCCTGCTAACTACAGACCCATCTCTAACCTCCCCTTCATGGGAAAGGTGATTGAGAAGGTAGTGGCTATATAGCTGGAGAACCATTTGACCGTACATGACATCTGTGAACCACTCCAATCTGGTTTTTGAAAGAGGCACAGCACTGAGACTGTGCTGGTTCGGGTGCTCAATGATCTCTTGATGGCGAGAGATCAGAAAAGCCACTCCATCTTGGTTCTTCTTGATCTCTCTTCAGCGTTTAACACTGTGGACCATGGGGTGCTGCTTTAGCACCTGAGGTTCATCTGTGACCTGTCTGGTGCAGTTCTCAGGTGGTTTAAGTCCTTCCTCACTGGCAGAACTCAGAAGGTGGTGTTGGAGATTTTTTTCTCTGACCCATTCTCTCTGCCATGTGGGGTCCCTCAGGGCTCAGTGTTGTCCCCGATGTTGTTCGTGGTGTACATGCTGCACCTCAGACACACAGTGATGAAAGTGAACAAGAACATACAGGAACTCAGTTCCTGTACCTTTTTTGCAACACGAACTGAGTTCCTATACTTCTTTCCACTGACACTGGAACTAACATTCTTAAACCAGTAATAATGACAATTTATGGACCTGTGATCTGCAATCAGGGTTTCCAGAACACCATTTGACTTGTACAACAATGCTATTTTCCTAAAAATACTTCAGTATCTCTAACTGAATCTACTAGTGGTAAATTAGATAGTTGTGTCTTGACACCACTATCCTTTAGATTGAGGATCTTCATTCTGCATTTCATAATTGCCAGTGCCTGAGTTCCTGTACTTCTTGTATACCAGTGACACAACTGCAGAGACACTGTAAGAAGGTATGTGCTGAGGTTTCACTGCTATGCTGATGATACCCAGCTCAACCTGTCCTTCGCACCTGACCAGGATAGTGTGTTTTCGGTATTTAATAACTGCCTCATTGACATCCAGGACTGGATGAATTCCAGCTGGCTGAAGTTGAACTCGGGAAAGACTGAGGTGATGGTTGTGGATCCGGGTCGCCAGATAAAGGGGTTGGGGGCTGGTCAGCCTATGGGGCTTTTCTTGGCGGACTCCCAGCTTCTTGCCTCTGAATGGGTGAGGGACCTGGGGGTGATTCTTGACAACGGGCTGACACTGTGATCTCAGGTGTCGGCAGTCATCAAGACTTCCTTTTACCATCTGAAGAACATTGCCAGGGTCAAGCACCTAGTTCCGTCTGGTGATCTATCCATGCCTTCGTGACCTCACGCCTTGATTACTGCAACTGTGTGTTAAGATTTTTTTTTTTTATCCCCCCCACTCCGAGTTGTGCAATACTACATAAACCCGACAGCAAAGCCTGAGTTATTTATCAAAGTTTTGCACACCAACAGGGTTTAAAACAAACAGACGTACACTGACACTCACTACTATTCTTTTCATAATTACTGGTATTCACCAAGATGAAAAGCAAAGAAACATATTTGTGTTTCAAAAAGGCATAGTTCCTCTCACTTGATAGGAAACTGTGAATTTGTTGGACTACTGCATCACAGCTGTCCATGACTGACAGCATTAACAGTTTTTTTTTTTTTAACGTTAAGACTGAAAATTAAGTAAATTAAATACAGCTCCACAATACACGTTAGTGATGCCACAAACCTATATTATGGAGTTCAACCACAACATTTTTTAGGCTGGTATGATACCTAACCAGTAATTACATCTCAGTTATCATCATGGGTTGGAACTAGTTATCAAGATCAGTCATATGCCAACTCTTGCAGGTCATTACACAGATGCACTAAAAAAGCCACAGTACGCTCACAGGATTTAGTTTTGTGGTACAGTAAGTCCTCCATAAAAAGCAATATGGTGTGGGTTATAGGTCTACGGACCCTAAAGAGTTAAGTTCAGAAGCTCCCTCAGAGTCCTGTGTCAGGTGACCTGTTCATGGGAGCTATGGGGTGTGGCCAGCTGCATAGAGCTGGAAGGCTCCTAGCAGGTGAGGGTAGTTGGCAGAGGGCAACATGCAACTCCCTCAAAGCAGTGCTGATGTACCAGGTTTTAAATAAAAAGGAAGAGTACAGCTTGCTGGAATAAAAAGGTAGTGGCCATATCCCAGCCAGGTCACAGCTCTGCCCAATCTCTGAACCTGTGAGTTGAAAGAGAGATTTTAGGCCATCCCAGTGTTGTGGAGGGCTGAGGCATCCGTGCCTTACCTCCTGCCATGCTGGCTACCCATGTTTGTGGTGCAAGTGGGCCGCCGAGGCTCAGCTGGGGAGGGGAAGGATCGAGCATCCGAAGGATAGCTCTCCTCTCCTAGGGAGGAAGACTTGGCTGCTCCACCACATAACTGCCCCAGGTGGAGGCCTCCAGGTAGGAAGGGATGGGGTAATAACAGAAGGGTGGGTGCTGCGGAACTCTCCAATATGCATATGCCTCCATGTATGCGCACTGTCATGCCACTCACCAGCAATGGGGAGGCTTGGGAGAAAACAGAAAAACACCATGCAGCGGCAGGATGCTGAACAAACCCCCCCCCCCCGGTCCACACCGGTGGTCAGGCAAGGTAAGACCCCAGGAAGACCCGGGTGACGGAGTTGGAGGGGTCGATCAGATAAGGGCTGTTGATAGGAAAACAGGAGCAGAAAGTACTAACAAAAAAAAAAAATAGATTGAAGCAGAGGTGTGTGGACTGTGTTACTGGAGAACAATGTAGGTAATACCTATTCTCTTGTACTTCCCGAAAGCTTGAAAGAGACCTTAAACCCATTCTATCTAGTGAAATCTGGATGGTGTTCTTTGCCATGGGGAGGTTGCACCTTAGGTTCTGATTCAGCTCTGGCCCCAGCAGAAGCCTAGCTACTCATGTTAAAAGTAGCTACCCAGCAGTCTCCTCTATGCACTTCCTGGAGGTAAAGACTGACACAGAAAGAACAGTCTGAATACCTTTTGGGACTAAGCTTATCTGAACATTCAAAATCCTCAGTAATGCATTTAATTTTAACCCATACGAAGAGATGAATTTATACTGGATGGAAACTTGCAAATTCTGTACTATCATAATTCTGGCTAAGTGTGAGGTAGAGAGGGTGAAACTCGGCAGCTGCTGTACCAGCCCAGCTAGGGATAGGTGCGAGCTTGATGCTCAATGGGTATCATGACCATGAAATATGGTACTGTGGAAGATGGAAGCTCTTCAAGAGCAGACCCTTAAATGGGGGTTAGACACCCTGGGGTCCTTCCTGAGTACAGAAGCCCCCTGTGCTTGCAGCAGAATGCTCAATGTGAATGTGTTTGAAATTTGAACATCCTACACAACATTAACGCCAGTATGGATGGGGTAGTCCTGAAGAGACTCTTCTAACAGCCACTGTACTTCTAGAGCTACTACCGGAACCTCACAAACTGGAATAGGACATCAATACTGAGCTAATGCATTTCAAAGGATTTGCCCCAAGGGAGTTAATGGACTGTAAAATATGAATTGGACTTCTGCTTCAAATTAAATGTATTATGTGCACCATCCTGCCTGCAGGCTAAACAATTTATGAATTGGGAGAAATATAGATCCAAGTTTTGACACTTATTTTCACCATTGTGGACCGTGGTTATTGTAATAGATTGTCTGTTTTGAAGTTCCCAAACCTTTTCAGCCCAGTTCCTGTACTGCATCTGTGAGCACCTGGGAAGTCACTCCAATCCCAGAGGATAAGTAAATGGTATACTACTATATGTGTCCCCTCCCTGTATTCAAGATTAGTCATTAAACAACCCTAGACCAGGGAGGGGGCTACATTAGTGTGAAGCCGGCCTCTACAGTTAGTCCACCATGGCTGAAAGCAACAACCAAAGAAAATGTGTTTCATTCCTATAAGGATTCATCAGTTTGGTAAAAAAGTTTTGTATCATCAACAGACCAAGCAAGCCCCAAGGAATACGAACACTAAATAGAATCACTATGATCTCAGGGGAAGTAGTTTTTCATTAAAAAAAAAAGGCCCTACCCTGCAAAGCACTGTAGGTAGCAGTATGCAACTTAATGATATCATGGCTGTAAACACAGCAGTTCTAGGATAAAGTTGCTTGCCCCATACTGTGCAAATATGCTGATGTACACATCATATACAGAAGGCTGCCCAGCAGATGCCTGCAAGTCAGATCAATGTAACTCCACAGGGCTTCCATTTCAGTTTGATGCCCCAATGGGATTTCCCACATATTACATATGGAAGTCCCAAAACATAGGACAGAATGGGAAAACAAGTGAAGATCAGGTTTTCCTTATTAAGAACTGTAACTCTGGGTTCAGTTACTGTATCTGTATTACAGCTATTTTGGGCCGATACCTTAACACACTGCCCCATCTGGGCCAAAGTGGTGTTCGTTTGCTAACAATGACAGTGCTCTAGGCAAAGCAGCATGTTGGATATGCAGTATTTGAGAACTTTTTTATTTTCTTTTTTAATAGATTTGTGCAACAGTGCTGCTCATGACACCAGCACTCCGGGTTTGGTAACAAGCTCCAGATGCTGGGAGCCAGCTGGGGGCAGAAGGATTGAGCTTCCTGATGACTTCCAACAGGAGAGGGAGGGACACAGGCTCCACTGCGACACTATGTAACTAGATCTTGGCTCAAAACACTACTCCTGTTTTTTTTTTTTTGCATCCACAGGTCTTGCGCATCAGTTACAGATCTCAACATTTCTCAGTCACTACACTGCTTCATCAGGAGTGGGGATTACCTTTTCTGCGGACTTGTATCTTCTTTTTAAATATAGCAGATAATCTATTCTGTCACTGGCCACTATTTCATTTTTTTGTTTTCTCCCTGCTGGTCACCTGATAATCTTGACTCCCTGTTTTTTCACAACTTTCTAGAACACATTTCAATTTTTTCTGACCTGTTTGGAGCTCCGTTTTTGTTTGCATTCTGAAACGGTGGCCAGTGACATGTAATTCATTTAGAAAGAAGGTATAAATCCATGGAAAAGGTCTTCACAACTCGAGAAGAAGCAGTGTGGTGACACTGAGAAATGCTGAGATTTGCAATTGGTGTATCAACTTATGGATGCAAAACAGTAACATTTGTTTGAAACTATGAACACTGGGGGGCAGCATTATTGCCAAGATAAGGTATTTACTGTATGGCAGTTTTATTCTTGAAGCATTTCTTTTAATCTGCATATTTTGTTATACATATTTCCATATTACTGTATTATTTTTGTATATTTACTTTGTATTTGTTCTCTTCTCATTTCTTCCCCCTCCCGCCTGGACGCATCTGAAAAAAAGCTAATACCAGCTCAGTAAGACTTTCCTGGAAAAACATTTGAAATAAATAAATTATGCTTGTAGTCCATACTGCCACGGAATGCTTGCACCAAAGCATCCATGGCACTATGCAGAGACATGTGCTACTCTGCCAAGTTGCTTGGCATGTCTACCATATATCCATCCTAAATGTGGACAGTAAACATTGGAGACATCTAAAAGGATTTAGGAACAAATGTTTAAATATTAGTCAGTATCTGCATGCCCAGATTAATGGGCAGACACTGTCTGTGCAGCGCATCAGCTGTAATTTTTGGACTAACAAGGATTACCGTGGTCAAGTGACCATATGGGTAATGTCCACTATGTGATATACTTGGTCATCAATTTTTTCAGTGTTAATGACTAGTTACTATTTGCTGTGATAACTGGACCATTATTATGGCAAACACACACGTTTGTTTACTTTTAGCATGAGTCACTCTCACTTGTGCAGCAGTTTTTCAAAATACAGCATTTGCGCTGCCTCTGAGTAAAAGTGAGACCCGCTTACACTCCGTCAAATATGAAAACTGCATTTTTAAATGAACTGACTTACATTAAAAGCATTCTTTAAGTCACTTTTCAGTTCACCGCTGTAATGCCATGTTGGAGGAGTGACAGCTGCTACCACAGTCACAAGCAGGCTGTGTTCTGTGAAAGCAAAAGTGCTCTCAGCAGTCCTGCGCACACTCGCATTTGTTCGCAGCTGGCAAGAGCCAAGGAAAAAGTATTTTAGGGATGTGCTACCTCATAAAAATAAATACAAAATAAAGAAACTGGAGGGAATTATAAAACTAGAGCACACCACTACATGTAGAAGTTCAAGTACTTTCCTGAAAAGTCAAAAGTAACAGAATATGGTAGGAAAACAACTGATGCCCAGAAATGATAAAAAATGAACAGGGGGCTGTGTGCATACACACCCTTGGTGAGTGACGCTGTTATAAACCCCTTGAGCTTCGCTCTCGAGGTTTATGCAGCATCGCACACCGGGGGTGTGTGTGTTAAATTCTTTGTAGTGCACACCACCCTATGCATTATTCTATATGTGGATGAGAGGAGAAACCACCCCACGCTGAACTGGATGCACAGCTCCTTGGTTCCTACAATGCCGATGGCAACCACCAAGATGAAACACTCTTATCACAGTTTCTGCCAGTGACATCTAGCAGGATCCTGCAAGAATGCAATGTAATCCAGTGGCTGTTAGTCCAATGTGTCGCACTGAAAACCGTTACATCTTTATCATAGAGTGCTTCATCCCAGTGGATGACACTGTAGATCATCTGTGAATTGCAGTCATCAGTTTGCCAACAGACTGCCTTCCACAGTGCCTGCATTTTGGTATTTCCTTTGGCGCTTTCTAGCAGACATATGCAGCCTAAAGCAGTGTTAAGGAGGTCCTGAAACACTTCCTGCTCTCAGTGATCACTGTCTTGATACGTTTCTGTGGCATGCTATTTTTTGTATATAGGAACTGACAAAGCAGGGGCTGGAAAAAAGGGAATTTGCTTGACGTTTCCTGAACTGACTCCTTTCGGAGATCCACACACCACATGAGGGCCTGTCTGGTTATGGGGAACTTACAAAGGCTATAAATCCCTTTAAATAATTACAAAGGTGAGAGACTTATGTTGAAGCTAAAACAACAAAACAAAATGACCAATTTAATCCTTTTTAGCACTTAGCTGATATCAAGACTGAGCCTTTGAAATCTTACGATAATGAAGAGCAGTACTGAATATTAAATATTTTCCCATTATTCTTGTCTACTGTTTGATAGTGATTGATCTTGAATTAGCAGGCAGACAATATATCAATGTCTCATGCATGAACAAAGCAAGGCCAACAAGATGTTCTATTTAATATATAATAGTCTGTCATTAAACACATTGAGGAAAGGTCACTTCATATCAGTCGTCTGAACTTCAACTAAATAAAGTACACAAAAAAGCCCAGTCTGCCTCCCTGGTATCTATATCAATACTTATAAAACATAATTTACTTGGGAGACTGATTTATGACTCTCTCATGAAATCAATGTAGACCGTTTTAAGTGAAAGCAGCTCCATAATCAGGCCATTTTCCTTTCATCTGCCAAGCCGCATTAGATTTTCCCCTCCTTGACATTGTTCTGTGGTTACACCTAACCAGAACACTTGGATATTGGCACCCTTACTGGTTTCAGAACCTTTGCGAATAGATTTTCTGAAGCAGGTTCTTATACAGTGCTTATAATCACTACTCACAATTACTGCTGACTAAAACATGGTAACTAGTGTCCACTCAGAGGCCTGGTGGCAGCACACGGCACTGGCATGCACAGTGGTGACTCCAGGAATAAAGGATATCAAGGGTACAGAGGGCTCGTGTCTGGACATGAAGGGAAATGTTAATCTAGACTATGTTACCAGCTATGCATCACTGCTGGGGCAGGTATCCTGTTTGACCCGGTCCTGGAGCCACCTATGCCATGCATGAGATCTGAGTTTGGAAATTATGTTTGGTCTCTCCTTCACTGAGCTGGTGAAGGGGGACATGCCTGTCACAACGGTGGTGCACTGCTTTCCAGGGAGACATGGCTAGAGTCTGTTACAATACAGAAGTTACTGTGAACAAGTAACAAATAAACCCCTCACGTTTTCCCGATTTGGGGCCACAGTATGTTCCACGGGTGTAATAAGGGGAAGAAATAGGGGAAAACTGGTCTGGCCACCGCAAACAAAAAGCTACTGTACAGCAGTAACTAGAGATACTGTATATGAAAAGCAGGCGATCACAAATTGCAACAGAGGAGTTCCAGTGATGTTACCAAGGTGCATGGCCATCTCCCCTCTTGAGATTTCCTCCATTTCAGCCAGAATACCTACATTAAACTTCAGTTAATTGCACCAGATGGAAGGACTGCAATGAAATGGTGCAATCAAAAAAATCAAAATCAGCCTCTCAGCCAAAGGATGGAGATGGATCACCACCAACCACTCGGGCTTCAAACTGTCTCAGGTCTCTGAAGCAGCACAGGCCACACACCGCCCCCCCAAAGAAAACTGAGCACCAGGGAAAAAGATTAAACTTGAGACAGTGTACAGAGAGATCCTTGCCTACAGAGTCAATGTTATAGAGGCGATGAAAGAGATACAGAGGGATGAGTCGAATATGAAGCAGAGGACAGAGAAGCTGGAGCACCAAGTAACTGCTACCAAAACTGAGGCGGACAACACTGAATCCTCTCTCAGAGATACCATGCACCCAAGCATACATTACCACTCGGCAGGAGGATTCGTAGAAATGGGTGCACCGAAAGAACATCTGCTTTTATGGCCTCCCCAAGAATTTAGAGGGCTCTGAACTGCCTGCTTTCCTGGATTCGTTTTTTAGGACAGTTCCCGAACTGGGCCCAAACTTTTCCATCATTATTGAGCATACATATCACACCCTCAGACCAAAGCCATCTACCCCGGACACCCGCACATGTTCAATAATAGTGTGCTTCCTCAATTATGCTACCAAAGAGAAAATCCTCCAACTTGCCTGGTAGAAAAAACAGTGTGCACTATGGATCAAATCGCATATATGTCAACAACCATGTGGTTGTGAAGGGAATATGCACCCCTTTTACACGTTCTCTGTCAGCAACAGATGCTTCCGTACAACTTACCCAGCCCCCCCCGGTAGTGCAGTTTACTGATGAGCAGAAAGAATACCTTACAGCAGCTGAGGCCCAAGCAGATCCTCAGGCTCACAATATCACCAATCCAGAGAGCAGTCCCAGAACTTCAGCTTACACAGCCCAATCACCGAGATGGAGATCCAGCCAGAATGCGGTCGTCAGTCCACAGCAACCATGACCTCCATCAGGTTACACCTTCAGTCCTTTCATTGAGAACAAGCTGTAACCTGACTTTCCCAGATGTGCTGCCCTTCTTGCATAAACCCCATTAAGCCCCATGAACAGGTGAAGGTGTAGGTGAGTTGGAGGTGCGGGGGATGCAGGACTCAGGTGAATTCTGGCAGGCAGAGGTTACGACGGACTGGGGTCTACTCTCCCTGCACTTAAACCCTTAGCATCCTACTGTGATCTGTGGGCTTTTCTAGCATTGGTCCTCTTGTTTGTCTCAAGCCAGTTGTATATCGTAGTCAAAACCTTTGCATCTCGTCTGCTGAGAGGGATGCCTTAACCTCTCTGACTGTTGATGTCCTACCCTTCATGCTCGAGTAGCCCTCCTAGTCTGGAGACACTGAGGTAAGGATCAGTGTTGGGGAGCACTTGACCCGTCAGGTCTCTCCCGACCACTGCCGCCAGAAATTACAGGCGGTGATATTCCACCCACATGTGTGCTACCATTTCTTTCTTGTGTGTCAGTTATTTAACACTGGGTGGGTCTGCCCCATTTACCACCATTTGCCCATCTTTCGATGCCCCACTCTGTCAAGTGCCTCACTTTATAACCCCAGATCCAGATCTGTGCCTTCTGCCCATGCCACACAAATTGTCTGTAGGTGCGCCACCCCCCCATTTTGCCTGCTTACTTAATTTGGGACTTTGGGACTATTTCTTTTGAGTGGTCTCTATGCCTAGGACTGCAGCACTATTAATGGGATGTGTACTTTCTTGATACCCTCCCTAGGGAGAACGCCTTCTGGCAGGCTCCTGCTCTAGTTGGGACTACAGACTCTGAGCAGTGCCATATAACACTTATGAGTGGACTGTGACCCTATCAGATAGGCGGAATGAATGGACCCACTGATCTTGGGGGGTGGGGGGGGTGGCACTGTTCTATGTTTGTGGTTCATGCCATTTGTTTATAATGCAGTTTGCATGTTAATGATTTTACTGTCTACAGCATACTGAATTAACTCCAGGTTGGAGCCCAACCTTTACCTATCCCCCTGGCTCAGAGGGGTTCCCCCTCTGTGGTCCTCTTACTATTCTGGAGTTAAGCATAGTGTTCCTTTGATGCCACTGGATTTTGTAGCCCATAGGGGGCCATGCATATTGCACATCTGAGCTGGCTGGCTTCCTACCTTTGGGATCTCCCCAGTATCCATGTCTACCAGCTTGAAATTTTGTTCAGGTTTACTCACTAGATGCCTCTCTTTCTCCACTTGTGCAGCCATTTATTTGATTCCTTCCCTAACTGCGTCTTGTCAATCATTACCATACATACCTAATCTCCCAAAGGTACTGGGCAAGCTTCTTGCAGAGGGGAGACAGACCGGAGTAGGTGACAAGGACCCCTGGTGACTTTAACTTCTTCAGTCCCTTCCCCTCATTGTTTTTCTCCCCTAGTTTTTATCAATTTAATTTTTTTTCTTTAGGACACTGATGTCCCCATGGAGACCCAGGATCTCTGTGCTCCTGGCTGTTCTGCCTGTTCCAGACTATGCCCCCCAAGATTGCACTCACTTCCGGTGCTGTATAGGCAGGTGCTTTACCTAGCCAACTCCCTTGGAAGCCACATTGTACATAGTTGGGTTATTTAGGTACTCAACTGACTGGGCCCTATTTGGTTGACTATTTGATTCCCCCCTACTGGGGAACAGGACCAATTTAGGACCTTACCACAATGTTGCATCACATGGTTCTGTATTCCCTTTTCCTTCCTCTTCCTGCAGCCCCTTCCTAAAGTCCAGTTACTGGACACAGTTATGCATTTATGGTAGAAATAAAGCAGCAACAGACAGCTTTTATGCAAGCTTTTGTTACTACAGTATATGGTGAATGGTGTGTGTGCGTGGGGGGGATCCCACAGATTGGTCACTTTGCTGTTAAATGTCCTACTGAATGGGTGGCTGGCCACATGGGTTCTTCCCAGGGCCTCTCATTCAGGGTCTACCATACTTCTGCTACAAGGTGGGCCTACTCCATCTAACAGGTACAGCCTCTGTTTCCCTTTCAGTTATGTGGCGGAGAATTCAGCAACTACCTTTTCCCAAAATATCAATGGACTGAATAATCCTGTTAAGGGGGGGTGGTTGGGGGAATCACATGATGCTCTTGCCTCAGTAGCTTCTCCTTCAAACAGCTCCTACTACCCACCTTCCTAATCCTTACTAATCTGCCTACTAATCTACCTTTTAGAGTCAAATGACATAGACTATTGTTTCTTAAGTACTTGCTACTCCAATATTTCCACTTTTGGAGCGTCGCAATTGGATTTTAATTCCACAATGGAATCGGAGATGAAGCTGGACCCTCCATGGCATACTCCACCATCTACGCTGGAGAAACAGGCTAAGAAATCCAAGAAACAGGGTCAGCAACCAGCGAAATAAACCGGCACTCTACCCGCAGCTATCCCACGCAAGGAGGATAGATTTTTTGCAAGAATTAGCTCCCTTTAAAGAATTTCTGGCCGACATTATGGAGCTGAAGTCTATCTGGGCTGACATGAGTGATCTAGGCCGTGGAGCCACAGACTCAGAAGCTTGCATAACTTCCATACAGTCATGGAGAGAAGACTGATCCAGAAATAACCAAGTTAAAACAACAAATACACAAGCTCCAACTTAAAACTGAGGACTTAGAAGGACGTAGCAGGTGAAATAATGCCCTGCTTTTTAGCCTTCCAGAAGCCGAGAAGGCCCATCAGTGATTACCTTCCTTCAGAAGTTGCTTCATAAAGTAGTGGGTCCCTTGCTTCACAACCCAGCTTATCTTTTTTTTTTTTCTCCCTCCTCCTCCCACAGGGCCCCCTTTCTTCGGGAGGCACCCATCGGCCTGATCAGTCCCTGCTCACCTACCGGAACCTCTGGTGCAGTCCATCTCCCATGAAGCTGTGGTAGTACCCCGCAGGCGGGTACGGGGTGGGGGTCTTTCCACCCCGTGTCTGTCTTTCGTCGGGATGCGTTGCTAGGGTTGGTAGGGACATTGGGGATCAGGGGCCTCGGTGCTTCATCTACTGGGAGTGCTGCGGGAGTTTTTCCCAGTGTTCTTGGACGTACTGTATGCCCAGACGTCAAGACGCTGAAGCGCCGACGTCCAGCTTGTCAACCCTATTTTCCGCCTCGACCTTGCTGTTCCTCGGGTCTCCACCCAAGGTCAGGCAAGAGTTGGGCTCTGAGTCCCCCGTCCCCCCAGAGGAGGCGAGCTGTCCGGGCGTTCAGCCCTTCCCTGGCTTGCTTTCCAGCCCCGGTCCGCTCCTGAACCCGGTCACTGACATCACAAGCGGAAATCCAACCGCTGCGCCAGCGGGCCAGCTCAACCCGGCTTTTCTGATCGAAAGGGCGCATCGCTCCCTCAGACCTTGACTACCAGAAAATGCGCCTCCAAGACCTATAATAATGAAGTTTCTAAATTATTTAGAAAAGCAACACGTCCTTTCAAAAAACAGAGAATTGCAAGCAGTTACCTGAGAGGGCAAGCGTCTATGTTTCACACACAGGATCTCCCTTTGGAGGCCAGGCAAAAGAGGGCTGCTTTTCATCCAATTGTCAGCAAATGCATAGCAGCTAGCCTGAAATTCAAAATGGCATATCCAGCCCAACTCCAAGTGGTGATAGATGGAGCATGGCACTCCTATGAGTCTCCACCGCAAGCCTTGGAGGACCGATCTCTCAAACTCCCAAATCTTTTTATGACTCCTTGAACTGTGGCAAACACCTGGTCTTGTTTATATCTGGCTTAAGACTTAATATTTTGTGCTTGTTTCTTACCTGACTGAGATGATAATGGGAAGGCAACAAGTCTGGATCCCAGAGTGGTTATGGTTTCGGTTAACCACAGGGGATGGATGTTCTGCTCCCTTGCTGTATGGCTTGACCTGGTAACGGCAGTCTCAAGAACTTTTCCCTTCACCAGTTCATCCGGTATTAGTGGCTCACTCCTGATATGACAGGGAACCAGGAACTGTTCTGGCTGGGGCCCATTTCCATGAAGACTGATTTAGATTTGGACTGCTCCTGCTCTGTTTTGGTTCCCCCACAGCTCGAACAGTCACAACCACTAATCCATGGGGGGGGGGTTCAGCCTATTAAAAGTGCAGTCCTGGGTTGTGACGCTCTTAGTCCCACACTTGATTAGGCCAATGCTATAGGATATTTTACTGGCTGCCCTCCGGAGTAAGGTTGAGTCTCTCAGTGCTAGACAGTCTCAGTTGGGGGAAGTGGTTCTTCCCCATAAGAGTCTTGAAAGGGTTTGGTACATCCTTCTTTTCGGGCCAAACTCCTACAGATAATTGAGGGAGAGCCTTCTTCTTATCTGATGGTAACATTCTTCAACAAGGCTGGGAGAGCTTATTTCAGTAATATGGACGCTACCTTGGGATTGCAGCACAGTCTGTTTAAACAGATACAAGCATTAAAGGGAAGACTACCTTGGGATAACATTATTCTTTCAGGCTTCTATAAGCAGATCTCACCCCAGCATGCTAATTGTTGTGTGAGGGATGGGAGGGTGAAAGGTCTGACTGGGGGGGACAAGTGGGAATGTGGAGCCTCGCGTACTGGATAATGGGGGGGGGATGATACTGGACGCACCCTTACAGGAGTATATTTTACTGCACCTCTGGAAGCTGGAGTGCTACAGTGGGGCAAAGAGGGAAGTATTATTCTAATGTGCCCACGGGGCTATATCCTGTCAGTACTCCTTTACGGTGGCACTCCCCCTTTCATACCTCTAGATATGGATGGGGCAGGGTCCACATGGGGTGGCTTTTAGGTTGTTAACCATCTACAGCTTCATTATCTGTGGATGACCGGGAGGGCCACTTTATATAGTTCTGAAATGAGTGTGTTGGGAGGGCCGAAGAAGGGGGGGTTTACATTTATAGCTGTTAAAGTGTTTTTTTCAATTAATGTTGGGGCTGGAGGGAGGGCAGGGACGTTTGTATATAGGGGGTGTCACAGAAGATCTACAGATGGGATGGCTGCTTCTCTGAGATTAAGGGGGCTCTCTACCAAGTGCTTTTATACTTCTTTAAGGGGTTTATCTCACCAGTGTTATTCAAAATTGTCAGTGTTCACATTAATACTGTTTTAAGGCCTTACCTATGTCTTGCCATCTTCTGGACAAATAGAAGGGGGGGGGGGCTTCTTTGGAAAAAGGGGGAGAAGGGGTGGAGAGGGACTTTTCTGTTTATCTATGTTGGGCTCTCTAGATTATTGTGTTCACTGTTTTTTCTCTCTGGTCCATTAAATGCATTGTATCTGAGGGGTGTGGGGCAAGGGTCCTTGGGGAAGGGGAAGGGCGTGGAGTGTGTCCATTGTCTAATGTTAATCAGGATTATTGTTTCAATTCCTATGTAAATTGCTAATAGGTTAATCAAGATTCTAACCTGGAATGTAAGAGGTGCTAGAGAGCAGCTTAAAAGATATTAGGTTCTCAAACTTATCTTACTACTTCATGCTCATATTGTGTTCGTTCAAGAATCACACCTTCTATCCCATGAGACCAACTATCTCCACAGGCAAGAGATTAGTCAAGTCTTTGCCTCTGGAAACTCAACCTCTAGTAGAGGGGTAGCCATTCTTGAGAACTGTATGATCCCCTGGCAAGTAGACCAGGTTATTGCTGACCCACAGGAAGATGCATCATTGTAAAGGGCCTTTCTTGACCGGAAGGAGATTGTTCTAGGCAGCATATATGGTCCAGTGGATGGTGATTCAGCCTTTCTCATGAAGCTAGCTGATAGGGAGAGGAATGAGGTCAGCCTATCACTGATTTTGGGGGGAGACTGGAACCTCCCCCCTACGCAAGATTTAGACTGATCTAATCAACCCCTTAAGCCCCCCTCGGCTGCACAATGGGCATTGCAAGAATTTATAGATACACTGGGACTATGCAACCCCTGGAGAGTTCTTAACCCACTGTCCCGCTCTTTCTCTTTCTACTCCATGGTCCACCAGATCTCTTCTAGACTTGACAATGTCCTTATTAGTCAGTCCCTTCTCCCCGGTCTTTGTAATGCCGGTATAGAACTTATAGTCCTCTCTGATCATGCTGTAGCATGGACAGTATTTGCCCCTGATTCCAACTTATAGCAAGACACGACTTAGAAACTAAATACTCAACTCCTTAAGGATGCTCAGGTGATCTCTAGAATTTCCTCTCTTATCCAATCCTTTATTCAATTTAATACAGATACGGTACCAGGGTAGACCATGAATGGTGTGCTCTAAAGTGCTTCTTACGAGGAAAATTTATTCGGATGGCCTCTACTCGGAAACATCACAGAGAATCAGAAGCCCTCTCTTTACTCACAGAAATTCATAGTCTAGAACAGTCTCTCTGTCTTCTACATCTTCCCCAGACTCTTTACAATTTTTGATGTCTCTTAGAGATAAATACTCTACCATGTTACAGGTAGAAGTGAAATATGCAATACTAAAAACACAATCCAACTATACAGAACAAGGGGAACAGGTGGGTCGGCTGCTTGCTCTTTGGCTACGAAAACTAGAAGCTTCAAGGATCATCTCCTCCATCTTGGCTTCAGATGGCTCTATAAAGACGCTTCCTAGGGACATAGCATTGGTCTTCATACAATTTTATTCCACCTTATATGGACAACGCTCATTTCTACCAGGTACGGATGAGATATCTACATACTTAGACTCCGCATCTCTACATCATCTTTTAGAGCAACACCAAGCCTTTCTATCGTCCCCATTTCTATGGCTGAAGTAGAATCTGCCATAAACAGTTTGGATCTCCACAAAGCTCCTAGGCCTGATGGTCTTCCCTCAAACTTTTTTATCAATCAATCAATCAATCAAAATCTTTATTTATTCAGGCCAACATCATTGAGCATAGCTCATTTACAAGATGGACCTGATTGGTCATAAGCAACAAAAGGGTATAAACTCACATATATACAAATATAGAATGAGTACAATAACAAAGACTTTTTTAAGAATAAACAAGAAAGAATGAGCAAATAAAATAATATGCACATATATACAAGGCAATTAAACAGTGGTAATGGGCACCAGAGCAAATATAGAAAAAAAAGTAAGGAGTAGGGGTTTAGGAGGTAGATAGTATCGAAGTTAATGGATGAATGCCTGAACAGATAAGGGAGGGGGAATCTAATGGGGGCAGGGGTGAAAAGGGGTCTGAAGGGGCTAGGAATTGTGGAAGCAGTTGCATATCTCTGGGAAAAGATTTAGGTACAGCTTTTTGAAGGAGACTGCAGGAATGAAAGTGCTCAGCTTCAGGGTCTTTTGTAGAGAGTTCCAGATGTGTGCTAGAAAGTAGTTGATTGCAGCCCTTCCATGTCAGGTACATGCCTTTGGTAAATTCAGCATGATGAGGTTATTGCTTCTTAGGGCATATGGCCTTGGAGTAACAAGAGAGCAGCAATCTGAAATGTAGGATGGTAGTTTATTTGTCAGAGCTTTGTATATCCAAAGAGCAGCATTTTTGTTCCTTCTGTGATGTAGGGATGTCCAGCCAATTTATAAGCTTTTATAAGCTTTTCTCAAAGATTTATCCCCCTTTCTTGCTCCATCTATATCACTTCATGTTATCTTCAGAACCACTGGATCCATCCTTGCCGGAAGCTAATATAGTCCTTCTTCTCAAGCCAGACAAATCACCTACCAAGCCTGCGAGCTACTGCCCTATCTCTTTAATGAATTGTGATATAAAAATCTTAGCTAAAATACTAGCCAAAAGAATTGAGAAAGTATGGTCATGTCTCCTTAGTCCACAGCAAGCAGATTTTGTCTCTGGATAGTCCACAACAGATCATCTTTGCAAGATATCCCATTTCTTTCAGGTAGCCAATTCCTCCTCTTCTTCCATGGATCTGATTTCTCTCGATGCCAAGAAGGCTTCTGATAGAGTTGATTGGTCTTTCCTCTGGTCAACCCTACAGAAAATGGGTTTCCCTCTTTCCTTCATACAGTGGCTTAAAGTGCTTTACTCCTTTCCCAGAGCCAAAATATACTGTAATGGTGTCTTCTCCTCTTCTTTCCCCTCTCTATACTGGAACCAGACAGGGATGTCCTCTTTCTCCCTTTCTCTTTAATCTATATCTTGAACCGCTCATCAGACATCTTAAGTCTGATCCCACTATCTGGGGCATTCCTACTGGTAACCTAAATCTGTCTCTCTCTGTTTATGCAGATGACATCTGACTTCATCTTTCGAATTTCGTATCCTCTCACTGCAGCCTTAAGGATAATCGAGCAATCTGGCAATTATTCAAACTACAAACTGAATCTCAATAAAACAGAAATATACCCTCTCAATCTCTTAGTGTACAGCCAAGATGTTATTCCCTTTGGTATGAGGTGGTCCCCCTGTAGTATTAAATACCTTGGTGTCTATTTAACAAATGATCCATCCCTGGCTAAGAAACTGAATCTGGAAGACCTTCTGAACATAGTACAGCAAGACTTAACACGCTGGAAGAGCCTTTCAATATCCTTATGGAGTAGAAGAAATATCATTAAAATGAATGTCCTTCCTAAGTTCTTTTACCCTTTAAATATGCTCAACTGCTGGCTTCCCCTATCCTTCTTTAAACACGTTCACTCATATATCGCTTCATTCATCTGGCTGGACAAATCTTCCAGACGTCTATACTCTAAACTAAGATTACCCAAGGAATCAGGGGGTCTACAGCTTCCTGACTTCCTATTATATTACTGGGCCAGCCATCATCATAAATGTGGTAAGTGGCTTTCTATGCCCCAGGGTACATCTGATACTGACCTTATCCCTATCTGGTTGCATATAGAATCAGAGTTAATTTCCAGTTACAGACTATACCCCGCTACCATCCTCTTTTCTCCCTGGAAAGCCCTTCCAGATGGCACTGGGGTTTTCCCCGATTGGTATATCTGTTAAATTCTGTAACCCTTCAGCCGAGTGCAAGACCATGGGGGGGGGGGGGGATTTAAACAGGCACTGAAGACCTATTTATAGAGCAGGATATATTGTGACTAATAAGGTTAATCTCTGGATTTTATTATGTATTTATTATTGCTGTTTTATTCGTTGTTTTAAGTTTTGTAATGTGCTTTGATGTTTGAAAGGCGCATAATAAAGATTATTATTATTATTAAAGTCTTCTCACAACTCTGCTCCTACTTAAAAGCTTCCCCATCCAAACACTTCTCTCAACCCATCTTTTCCAATTCAAATATCAAGGTCAGAGAATGCCCAATACCCCCTACATAGCTCCCTATTCCTCCTGATCTTAGGGTCTCAGATTTTTACACTCAGACCTCCATACTCACCTCTCCAGAGCTCCAAACCAAATTTTGATTGAGTCCAAATAACATCTTTAAGATTTACCAACTAAGACACCTACTGGAACGACAGTTTGGTCTTGTCTTACAATCATCGGTTCTGAGTGAGCTCCTTCAACAGATTCAAGACATAGCATCTAAACCCCATGATGTCTCGGCTTTATATATGTGCTTGTTAACCTCTTCTCGCACCCCCATTTCGGCTGGGTCCAAGACGTTGGAATCCTTAATGCCAGAGTTTGTTTTTGACTGGTAATGTTTATGGAAGGATCTGTATACTTATCTGACTCAAGAATGACTGTGACTTACCCAATATCACATTTTAAATAATATGTACTATACCCCAGTTAAGTTAGCTTGTCTCCCTTCTCCCAGTTGCACCAGATGTGGCAAAGCAGATGGCACCCTATTACATATTTTTTTGTCCTGTGAGAAGGTATCTTCCCTGTGGGCGAGCGCTGAAGAGCGGCTGGACACTCTTTAGGGTCTACGTGGGCTATTTTCTCCTGAAGTATGCATTATTGGGGACTATTCGCAGATTCAGATTAAGAAAAGGAGATACCATACAGCTCATTTCCATACCGGTTAAAAAACTGATACTGAGACACTGGTTGGACCAGTCATCCATCACATACACTGAATGGCTGCACAAGCTCTCTTTCTCTCTACGGACAGAGCACCCGAGTGCCAGCATATGTAATTGCAGGCCTCTATTTAACAAGAAATGGGGCAAATTATATGCCCTCTACCTAAACTAATTATCTCACCTGCTCTCTGGCACCTCACAAGACACCTTTTGTACATTCAGTTTGGACTTCAGTCATTATTTACTGAGATGATAGCTAATGGGGACTTGGCACACCCACAGGGGTGGGCGTCAGGGATAAGGGGGGGAGGGGGGTTATTGTTTTCTCCCAACATCTACTCCTGTTGTAATGTATTATTGTTATGTGTGTTTTATATTGTCTAAAAAAACAAAGCTTTTTCAATTTAAAAAAAAAATCATGTTAAAAGAACAAACTTTATTCAGTATTTATGAATCATCCAGCAGACATTTATTTCATCCAAGAAGCACACCTGACACACTCTATCATCTGCAATTGGCTTGGAGAGGCAGACATGCAATTTATGTCTCATCCTACCCCAAGGGAAGATGCTGGGGCACTGATTATGACCCCTCTATGACTGGCCTAGAGTGATCCACCAGGCTGCCATATTATTTTGCAGGGTAGGTTATCTCAAACAGAACTTCCCTCCTAACACTACCACCCCAACATTAACAACTTTCTAGAGCAAACGAATGAACCTTCTTCAAGGCCAATTAATACTAGGGGGCAGTTTATACCTCATAATGTTGACAGAGCTGGATAGTTTAAATCTGTTAAAACGCTGGGAATCCCCATCACAATGCAATCTCCAATCCAACTTCACTAATTTAGGGATAATTAACATTTGGCTCTGTCTTTTCCCCTCCATGAAGGCCTTCATGTATTTTTCCCCAGACATCAATTCCCGCATAGCCTATTTTTTTATTTAATTTTTTTTACAACTTGTAAACACTTTGAGTATTCAAGATTTGGACTACAGTCCTCAATTACTGACAGACCACTACTCTCTTAAACTTGCACTAGGGAAGGAATGGAAAACTTCCTTTTGGTGCCTTAACATGTCTTTGCTTAAGGATGACCAATTCCGTACATTCATACCAGAATGCATCCCGCAGATCCTTAGGAACAATGAGTTACAAACAGTGACCATCCAGATTCTTTGGGACACACTGAAAACAGTGTTGAGGAGGGATATTTTTTCTTCTGCATCTCTCAATAAACGGCACCAAAATGAAACGTATAACTCCCTCACCTAACAATTGCACACCTACCATCTTCTTCATTTTCAAGGGGATAGAGTTTAGCGGACAAAATTAAGGCCCTGAAGAGTGAGCTTCAGTCCCTCATGGACCTACGGGTCCAACAAGCCTTGTTCATTTTACAGCAATCATACTATGAGGGGAGAGCAAGGGGCTCTCATCTTGTGGCTCAGAGGCTGTGGGCTAGATGCCATTCTACCTGTGTTGTGCAGCTCCAGGGCCCTCACACCTCTTATACCTGTTTAACCCTCCCAATATTTCCCACCTTTTTTACTTTTTTTTTCTCCTGGGACAAATTAATCTCCCAGTTTATATGGGAGGGGGACATCGACCATGATCCAGACATACTATACTACTTGACTCATGTCTCTACTTGGATTTGAACTATTTTTCAGGACTTCTACCAGCAATTATACACTGATGCTTCTGTTTTGGAACAGGCCAAAATCACCAAGTATCTTACCAAATTAAGCCAATCCCAACTCACAGACTCTCAAAAAGCAGTTCTACCCATTCCAATTCCTCCGTAGGAACTTCATTTATAGATTAAAGCATCGAAAATGCAAAAATGTCCCATCCAGATGGGTTCCCTATTTAATGATGTAAGACTTATTGGAATATGAACATATGAAAATGGCAGCAGATTAGGCCTTGAGGTCTATTGCATCTGCTCGAAATGCAGCTCACATTTGATAACTGCTGCTGCCACACATTCCCCTTTCTGCCTTCCGTCCCTCCCGATTTCCATTCAGAATCCCCCTGGTCTCTACCCGCCCAACCTGTACCCTGCCCATGTATCTATCCCATCCCTTCTTAAAACCTCCCACTGATTCCCTTGATACCAACTCCTCAGGTAGCACATTCCAAGGCATCACCACCCTTTCTGTGAAGTAATGCTTTCTCAGGTTTCTTCTATATTTCCCACCAACCAGGTTCAGGCTATGAATATCTCCTCCCGCAAACTCACCATGCCTTTCTGGTGGTTGTTTCTGCTGATGTCCCTCCCCCTTTTCTTGGTCCTATGCCATCTTTGCCGATGCACCCAAGCCAGGGAAAGACCTGTCTGCCCCCCAGTCTCCATTTTAAATACAGATTACAAATTATACATGGCAGTCTGAGCCCACAAGATGGATCAGATTATCCCTAACCTGATCCACCCAGATCAGGTGGGTTTTATTAGAGATTGTTAAATGATAGATAATATTCACCATGCCCGCCTCCTTTTAGAACATATCCAAACTAGAAAGATCCCTTCTGCCTCCCTTAGTTTGGATACAGAGAAGGTTTTTGACAGGGTGTCCTGGAACTTTCTCTAGGCATCCTGTTGGCCTTTGGCTTCCATGAGACTTTTCTTTCTTGATTTCAGCTGATGTATCTTCCCCCAGGCCTATATTAGGGAGAATGGCTCTCTTACTCCCACTACAATATTATAGAGAGGAACTTGTCAAGGGCGTTTCCTATCACCCCTTCTCTTCACCTTATGCATCGAGTCCCCAGTCACAGTTCTCAGGGCAGATTTACGAGTGGAGGGCCTCCCGCTTGGGGGTCAGGTATACAAGACCACCCTATATGTGTACGATATCCTCCTTACCCTCTTAAATCTGGAATGTTCTACTCCAGCGGCATGGACCAACTTATTAGAATTTGACTGGTTAGCTGGGTTTCAGCTGAACTGCTGAAAACCAGAGGTTCTTCTTCTTCTTCATTATTCATCTTGCTCTTCCTTTAAACGCAAGCTTCCCCTTAAGTGGCATAGTACAAAAATCAAATATCTGGGGGTTTTATCCCTAGAGATCTAGGTAATTTGGAACTTTTAAATTATGAACCTCTAACTCTGAGTTTAATAGAGAATCTGCTTAGATAGGGACAACTACCATTGACTTTGTTTTGACAAAACTGAGGCAGTCATGATGAATATCCTCCCATGTCTCTTATACCTGTTTAACACTCCCAATATTTCCCAGCTTTACTACTTTTTCCTCCTGGGACAAATTAATCTCCCGGTTTATATGGGAGGGGGACATCGACCATGATCCAGACATACTATACTACAACTCCCATTATCTAGAGGTCGGGTTACTCTACTAAACTTAGAGAGTTACACCAGGGCCTCCCAACTCTACACTATATTATGCTGGCTCCTTCCCCAAGCTCCCCACCCCCCGGACACAGGAAACAAACTGAATTTGTGATTAATGGCCTCTATGACAAAGGCCCTCTCTTGCTAGCTAACCAGTCACCTCTCCTCCCTTTGGCACACTTTACTTATTTCAAAGCTCAGACTCTCCCAGTATTGTTCAAATGTAATCAGAGACTGGCCCAGATATTTTACTTCTGCTGGGTCATAGAGTGGAGGATGACGAACTCCTTCCCATAAAAACTGATCCAACCTTTCACAGATGGTGGTTGGACCTAACCAACAGATACCAATTTTTGGACTCTTGGGGAATATTTCCCTTTGAAACCCTCCAGCAGCAATTTGGCCTTACTGGTCGTGAGCATTTCAAACATTTCCAGTCAGACCCTATATTTTACATAAACAAATTGATTACATGCACCTTCCAGACCCAACACTTGTACTTCTTACTATGATTCTGGATGCTCTCCAGGACCAACCCTGGAGTCACATGATGTGTCACCTATACTGGGGGCTACAGGATCTTTTGGGAGACTCAACCCAATCAATTCTGGATAGTTGAAAAGAAGAAATGAATACTTTGCTGCCCTTCACAACCTGGCTTCGGTTTGCATTACCAGCACTGAAGTACCTGGCTTCGGTTCGCATTACTGGCACTGAAGACAACTTCTGCCTCCTCCTCCTGGAGGGGGTTTGCCTTGAAGTACTACTACAGATATTTCAGGACTCTGGCTGTGCTCATTAAGTACATGCTTGCGTGATACGCTCAATGTTGGAGAGGTTGCAGTCACCCTTAGTCTATTTCCATATCTTTTGGTCCAGCCCGGTTCTGTCCTCCAGTTATGAGGAAACAGTGGACCAATTTGAAGAATTATCTTGTCCATAAACTCTGGTATCTCCGATGATGATACTGGTCTCAATCACTCCACCTGATATACATCATCCCCCCAGGTCCCTGGCATACACATATCTTCTAGCAGCAAAGAAGGCAATAACCCACCTCTGGATGAAGCCACAAGCTCCACTAGTACACACCTGATGCACAACTGCAGGGGACATTTACACAATGGAAAAACTAACTGCCTACCTCCATAACAGGTTTATTCAATTTTCTTCCAGGTATCAATGTTGGGTGATGTAGATTTCTAACACAGACCAAGATTTCGTCCCCTAACAAGGTATTATCACTGTTGCCTAACATGAAACAAAATCTTCAGATACACCGAGTCGAGCACACAGTGGGACCCTGGCTTGTGCTACCTCTTATTAAAGATGACTGTGGGAGTGATGGCTTCAGCCCTAGGACAGATGTTTAATGTTTATATCGGTATTCCTGTGATTTGCCTATGTAATTATTTTTCTGTAACAGTACAATAATCTCTGTCTTGTTTACTGTTTCAATAAAAGTATAAATTAAAAAAAATATTATAGCAGAGATGAAACTGATAACACTATTTCACATTTTGAATGTGACATAAAAAACTAATAACACTATTTCTGTTTTTAAGCGGACTAGTTTGTGAGTTATTTGGATACATTTTTGAAAATATCTGTCAGTGAAAAAGGTTACCATTACGTTTGATGTGTTGTGTTAGCAGCAGCTAAATAATTTATACAGTCTTTAAAGCAGCAGGATTTGTTAGTAACCATATAGTTTTTTCAGCAATAAGGTTCATCTGGCATAAATATCAAGCTACACATTTTATTTTCATTTTGTTTCATTCCTAAACCAAAGTAAGGGATAGGAAAGTCTTTAGAAGTTCCCACTCCTGTGCACCACCTGCCATGAAAAAATTAAGTGTCTTGGTAAACTGCTGTGCTGTTTACCAACAGAAACATGTGGTAGTGTGCCAGCCAAGTGGCATGGAGGGGCTGACGTGATTAATCCGCTCATTTCAGCTGCCATGGCCTGAACCCATGTTCCGAATCCAACACAGGATGCCGGGGTTGGTGGGGTGGGAAAGGATTGTGTATCCCAGGGACTGCTCTCCTCTCCTGGGGATGGGTGGCCAGCCAACTTGGCCCTGGACTGTCACTGGGTGGAGGCCCGATGGTGGTGCAGGCACAAGCGTCTCAAAGGGAGGGGCCATGATCTGGCAGAGCATGTGCATCTCCATGCACACTTCCTGCCATGTTGTCATGGCAAGGGAACCAGGAAAAAAATGTAAAAAAGGATGACGAGGGCTAAATGAAGCCCTGACCACCTATCTCCACTCTGTACCATCGACCAGTCACCCTGCCCCATTTGAATGCATGTCACCGGGTGGGGGAAGGATGGCCCTTCCCCTTCCTGACCCCGCCACCGGAGGGGGGGAATCCACAGAGGATCTTGGGCATGCTGGTACACTGGGGAGGATGCCGGGTGGGAGGAGGTGGTGACAGGGTGAAAAGCCCACCCACACTGCCTCCACAGAAAAACTTGACTGGAAAAAAAAAAAAGTGGTAGCACCATTCTAGTACTTCTACACCATGAATCCAGCATTCAACAGGCAACCTACGCAGGAGAGATTTTAAAAATGGCAAGTGGTGGCCATCTTTGATAATGTGAGTCATTAATGACAAAATTAGCTGTAAAAGCTGTTTTCTTCCTATCCATTATTTATCATCCCATAGCCAGGACAGGCAGGGCTCCCCTCCCAGCACTGCCCTACTGATCCCATTGTCCTACATCTCCCTGCAACCCTGAGAGGCCAAGTGCACCCACAGATTCCCCCAACCCCGTGGCAGGGGCAGAAGGGGAAGGTCCATCCTGCCCCACCCCGAACCACACACATCCTGTTTTTGGCTTCAGGCTTTGGAAATGCGGTGTGAAGAGATTGGCGGGCAGGCATCACCCTGCCCTGTCCTGCTACTCCCCACCCTCCATAAGCTGAAGTCCCTTCCCCATTCTGGGGCTATTTGTAGGTGTGCGTGTGGAGGCATGTGCATGTTACGGAGTCCCACAGCACCTCCCTTCATCTACCCTCCTTGATCCACACTGCCACGTGACATGGTAGTCATTCAGTTCAGCGTGTAGTCCACCACCCCCCACACCCCCCAGAAGACGACAGCAGCCTGTTGGATACTCGATCTTCTTCCACCCTGGCCCATCCCCAGCAACCCCTGCTTGTTCCTGAAAATGGGTCACTGGAGTGGTGAGAAGTAAGGTGCTTACAGCACCGCAGACCTCTATACCACCGGGCCAGCTCTGTAAATGCTGTCTCAGCATGAATGTTAAGGTGTCAGAAATCTATTTTTGCCATAAAACTATATGGTTTTCTTTTTTTTTTTTTGATGACTAACAAATACTGTTTTAAGATTCTAAAACACCATTCACATATTAACAAAATGGGTATTTGACAACTGCATGTAGAAAACTGCAGAAGTTAAAATACCAATTTACTTTCTTAAACTGCAAAGCAAATGCTTTAAAGAAGTACAGTCATACCACTTTATAGAAGTGTGGCTTTTTAAAAAATTCACCATGTACTTTCCTCCCCCTTAACAGCCTGGCTGGATACTTTTGTGAACAAATAATTTTAAATTATTTAACATTTTAGATAGCTTGGTACATCCCAACCAAACATGGTATTAACTGTAAATACCATACCAACTCCATAGCAAACATTCCCAGACACACTGCTAACAAGGGAAGTGTACGTTCTTTGTAAACAAGGATTTCTCATTCTCCCATTTATCTTGTTTCCTCTGATTATTTTTTGTAGAAACCGTGTGACGCAGCATACAATGAAAACACCAAGTTGGATTTTCAAGGATGCAAACTAGTAACCTTTCCACCAGCAGTCACCAGCCCTTTAAGGGCAAGTCAGTGGCCGCATTAATCTTGGAAAACATCAACAGCATGCTGGGGAGTGGGCTGCTTCCCATGAATACCTGCATGGGTTGCCAGTCAGGTAAGGAAACTTCCAGCTGATGTAGTCACAAAAGCAGTGTCACATAAAACAGGTGAAAACGGACCCCAAAATGTGGCACAGTGCCTTTTTAAAATAGCATATTGCTAATCTGATCTGCAATGGATTTCAATATCTCTTTGAATTAAAAATTAACAGGAGTAAATCTTTTACAATAAATCTCATTAACTGCTCTGTTACATGTTCAGCTCTTGTTCCAGCAATTTACTTATGCAAAAAAATAAATAAATAAAAAAGAAGAAAAACAGCAACACGATGTACATGGAGAAGTCTTTCAACTAAAACAATACTCTCAGGGATTGATTTGATTAGACAGGCTGACAGCATTACAGAGATGCAAGATTCCTTTTATGCAAACGATCTGTGATGAATTTTAGATCACAGTAAAATAATGAAGGGGGGAAACAATCCTCCAAAGGATACACTTCTTTGTTGCTCTTCTATCTAGTGCCATGCATTTTTCATGGATACAAGAAAGTCCTAGACATAGTTGTTCCTAAGAGTCTGCTAATGACTTAACTTTAATATTGCACACTGGAATCAAAAAGCTAGACTGCATGTCATGTGAAAGGCTGCCTGTCAAGGGTGAAATCACAGTCCACCATTTTGAGATGAGGGAAAATATGCTCCATCTTCATGACTGAAGAAGCTCACAATACAAATACAGCATTTATTACCGTATTTTTCATACTACGTTTTCAAATGCTTTACATTTTAAAGAAAATTTGTACTTGAAACCTGCATCATTAGCATAATCAGGTTTTACTCTATTTTGCTGCAATAAAAATGCATTCAAGAATTTTTTTTTTATCATTCAACAACATTACAGTACAAGAAATTACAGATCCTGTAGCATCTACCAGCACAAAAAAGCAAGCAAAAAAGAGACAATAAGATACACAACAATTAGCAGCTCATAAATCATTAACACTTCATGGGTTCAATTCAGGTGTCAGTTGATTGATACATGCATATCTTATGTCTAAGGTTTTCCTGAGTGCATCCAGCCCCCACCCAACCCGTCATTACCCTGATACCCTATTCTTAGCTATGGGTCCATCTGGAATCAGCATCAGCTGTCCATCCTCCTAGAGTTCCACCCATCTGCTTTCAGAAGGCCACACCTGCTATTTGTTCTAGGACTACATGACCAGTTTTAGTTTCTATAAAATGCAAAAAGGGTAGCCACCATGTGGTATGTTTATCCAGTTTCTGGTGCAACTGGGAAGTTAATTCTTCCATATCTGAAATTTCTTTGCAGATTGCCAACCACCCCTTCAACATAAGGGGTGCCTCTTGGAGCCATTTACATGTTTTGACCATCGCCGCTCCACTGATAAGAATTTGAAAAAGAAATTTAACATGTTTATTTTTAAGGTCGTGGGGTGCAAGTTCTAGTAAAAAGCATTGCAGTGTTTGTGATACAGATTTCTGAAAGATTTGTTCCAGCACACTACAGATTTCATCCCATAATGAGGCTAACTTGGAGCATGTCCAAAAGACGTGTGTATGATGTGCCCTCTGACCATTGCCGCACCAGCATTTGTCAGTCAGAGTGGAGCCAAAGTGTTTAGTAATGACTGGAGTGCAAAACAAAAAGCAAGAAACCACCATCCATCAGTATTTCGGTAAAGTCGTAGGCTTAGGAATCTTTGGCTGCAGTCTTCCAGATTGTGGCTCATTCTTTATCTGTCCAGTGTTGGCCTGCCTCCTTTACCCATCTATCCTGGACAGTCCACCTCCTCACTGGTTCTTTATGGATCAGACCTTTATACAAGAAAGAGACCCAGTGACCTACTTCCAGGGCCTCCTGATACGCTGCATGGTCTGCTGCAGGGAGTCCAGGAACTTTGGCAATTGTTCCATTTGGGGTGCAGCCTGCAAGATGCTCCTCACCTGAAGAAGCAATAAAGGTCCCTTCTTGGAAGAAGAAACTCCTGCTGCATTTGTTGGAAACATTTAATTTTGCTTTATTCAAAGAAATGTCCCAGTTGTTTCAAACCCCTCAGTTCCCATCTGGCAAAGGTAGGGTCTATCCTGCATGGTCAAAAGGCTGAACAACTACAATTGGAGTCCATGGAAACACCTTTGTTACCTTTTATTAAGTCCACCCCAGTGTTCCAAGGCTTCACTATCATATTAACCCAAGGATTTATAGCTTTCTAATCATAATTCAATCTTTTATCAAAAAGAATATCTCCGACTCTGTGCACCACACGGTTATTTTGCTCTAGCTGTACCCACTGCAGGACAGAAACATAGAATCTGATGGCAGATAAGGACCGCTTGGCCCATCTAGTCTGCCCATTTCTCTACCTAACGAATAAGCTGCAGATCCTAGTTAACCAACAGCCTACTTCCTCCTACCCCCCCACTAGAATTGCCTTATGTCTGTCCCATGCATTTTTGAATTCCCCCACTGTTTTTGACTCTATGACCTCCTCAGGAAGGCTGTTCCATGTATCTACAACCCTCTCTGTGAAGAAATACTTCCTCACATTACCTCTGAGCTGTCCCCCCTCTATCTTCATATTGTGCCCCCTTGTTTTCGCACATCTCTTTTTCTGAAAGATGTAACCCTCTTGGATTTTGTTGATTCCCTTGAGGTATTTGAAAGTTTTTATCATGTCCCCCCTCTCCCTCCTTTCCTCGAGGCTATACATCTTAAGCTCCTTTAGTCTTTCTTCATATGTCTTCTTGTGCAGACCCTGTAGCATTTTGGTTGCCCTCCTCTGGACAGACACCACCCTGTCTATGTCTTTGTGGAGATGGGGTCTCCAGAACTGTACACAGTACTCCAGATGTGGTCTTACCAACTGTCTGTACAGAGGGCCAACAACTTCATGTTTTCTACAGGTGATGCCTCTCCCTATGCATCCCAGTATTCCCCTAGCCCTCCTTGCTGCCTTCTCACATTGCTGGCCCACCTTTAGGTTGTCTGATAAGACCACCCCCAGGTCCCTTTCCATTTTTGTTGTTGTCAGTATCTCACCCCCCCCCCCATTGTGCACTCTTCCCCTGGGTTTTTGTTTCCCAGGTGCATTACTTTGCATGTCTTTGCATTGAATCTAAGCTGCGATACATTTGACCATTCCTCCAACCTTGCCAAGTTCCTTTTCATCCTTTCCACCCCACCTTGCATATCAACCCTGTTGCAGATCTTTGTATCATCTGCAAAGAGACATACTTTTCCTTCCAGTGCCTCTGCAATGTCACTTATAAAGACATTAAAAAGGACTGGCCCCAGTACTGAACCCTGCGGTACCCCACTAGTAACCCTCCTTTCTTCACTGTGGACTCCATTTACTATTACCCTCTGTGTCCTGTTGTCCAGTCAGTGTTTTACCCAGGCTACCACCCTGCTACCCACTCCCAGGCTGGCTAATTTGTTTATTAATCTTTTGTGCAGGACTGTGTCAAATGCCTTGCTAAAGTCTAGGTAGGCCATGTCCACAGCCCCTCCCTGGTCTACTACTTTGGTCACCCAGTCAAAGAAATCAATTACATTTGTCTGACATGACCTTCCTGCTGTGAATTCATGCTGCTTTGGGTCCTGTGCCCCTCTGGCCTCTAGGTACTCAACAGTTCTTTCCTTCAGAAGTGATTCCATCATTTTCCCTACCACTGAGGTCAAACTGACAGGTCTGTAGTTTCCTGCCTCCCTCTTGTTCCCACTTTTGTGAACGGGAATCACATCCACCCTCCTCCAGCCCTCAGGTACCACACCATCCTCCCATGATTTATGAAAAAGGGTAGTCAGTGGTGTTACTAGTTTTTCCCTTGTTCTTTTAGAATTATGGGGTGAATCCCATCAGGCCCCACTGCTTTATCCACCTTCAGTTTTAAGAGTTCTTTCAGAACCCTTTCTTCTGTGAAATGACTAATATCAACCCCCCTATCCAGAGTGCTTCTATTGCCTGGATTAGGTATCTCCCCTTGCTCTTCCACTGTGAATACTGAGCAGAAGTAGTCATTCAGTATTCCTGCTTTTTCACTGTCACTCTCTGCCCAACCACCTTCCCTCTTTACCCAGCCTCAGTATCCCTGCCTTAGTCTTTCTTTGCTCCCTAATGTACTGTACCTATAAAAGGTTTTATCCCCCTTCTTAACTGAGTTGGCTATCTTTTCCTCGGTTTGGGCCTTTGCTATTCTGACTGCCTTCCCCGCTTCCTTCTGCTTTAACTGGTACAGTTCTCTGTCCTGCTCCTTCTGTGTTTCCTTATACTTCCTAAATGCTATCTTTTTCTCCCTAACCTTCCCTGCCACTTCTTTTGAGAACCATAGTGTTTTTTTCTTTCATTTTGATTTGTTTATTTGCTTCACACAAAGGCTTGTTGCCTCTGCAATGGCAGTTTTGATGTTTCCCCATTGTTTCTCCACCCCACCTTCTTGCTTGTTTGCTAGTGCTTTTCTGAGGCACTCTCACATTTTGACAAAATCAGCCCTCCTGAAGTCCCGTACCTTCACTTTTGTATGGCTTGACTCTACAGCTAAGTTTATCATGAACCACACTGTTTGGTGGTCGCTTGTTCCCAGATGGCTACCCACTTCAAGATCAGAGATCCTCTCTCTGTCCCCATTTGAGAGTACCAGGTCTATGATTGCTCCTTCCCGAGTGGGTTCCAAAACTAGCTGTCTGAGGCATGCCCCTGTAGGACATTGAGAATAGCCCTTCTCTTGGATGTGGCTGCAGCAAAGATGCTCCAGTTAACATCTGGCATATTCAGGTCCCCCATCAGCAATATTTCCCCTTTCTCTGCCATCCTAAGGATGCCTTCTATCATTCCCTTGTCCATTTCCTTCCCCTGAATCATGGGTCTGTATACAACCCCTGTGTGGATTGTGGTGCCATTTCCAGTCTGCAGGGTGACCCACAGTGCCTTCTCTCCTCCCTGTTTACCCTTTAGTCCTGTTGCTTTGATCCCTTCCCTTACATAGACAGATACTCCTCCTCCTCCTCTTCCCTCCCTGTCCCTCCTGTAGATTGTGTACCCTGGTATGTTGACATCCCAGTCATGGTTCCCTGAGTACCATGTTTCTGTGACTGCCATGATATCCAGGCATCTCTCTTCCATCAAGGCCACCATTTCGGGGAGCTTTTTACCTAGACTATGGGCATTGGTACTCACTACCCTCCATTTTTTTATGGCTTTATATTTTTTTACCCCATCCCTGTCATTACTGCCTTTGTTTTTTTCTCCATTTACCTCTGCCCTTCTCCCTATCAACTGCTCTATCTTGATGTTTACTTCACTAACTACCCTGATTTGTTTTGGGGGGGGCTAGGATTTCCCTTCTTTTCAGTGCCTCCCCCTTGGCTAGTTTAAATGCTTGCCAATGAAACATGTAAACCTATCACCTTGGATCCTGGTTCCCCTCCTAAATAGATGCAGACCATTTGCGCCAGTATAGGCCTGCATCCCTCCAGGTGGAGCCCCAGTCCCCATTGAAGCCAAATTCCTGAGCTCTACACCAGTTTTTCAACCAGTCATTGAATCCCATGGTGAAGAGTACCCAAGCCTCATCTATGCCATAGACAGGTAGCACTTCCGAGAAAGTTACAGTGTATGCTACTTGTCTAAGGCCCACCCCCAACTCCACAAACTCCTGTTGCACTGCTCTGATCCCATTCTCAGCCAGGTCATTTGTCCCTAGGTGGATGACATCCAGCTCACTCCCCCTTGCAGCTGCTCCCACGATCCTGAAGATTTGTTTCCTGTCACTCCATGCCATGGTGCCGGGCAGGCACCTTACCTCCCTTCCCTCCCCCAGTTCTACCCCCTAACAATTCAGTCCCCACCAGGAGCTGTTTCCTTCCCCTGTGGGGTCCTGTGCCACCCTCCTTTGGGTCTCCATTGTGGAGGTTCCCAGCATCCTCCTTCGTCTCCACTGTGGGTGCCTCCATAGAGGAATCACACATTGCCAGAATGGCATATGAATTGTGGAGAGGTACAACTGGAGGGATGCGCCTCTGTTCCTCCACCCTCACCCTCCCTGAGCCCATGGTCCAATTGCTCCTCTTTCTTGGCAACCACTGAGGCAGCAGCCCGGGTGGTCTCTAGGTGGGGGAGGAGGTTTCCCAAATCCTCACCAGGTCAGCATGGAGATGAACAACCTCCTCCCATAGACCAGAGAGGTGCCTGCAAATAGGGCAACAACGCAGTCTCCAGAATGTCTCCCAGAAGACTGCTACTCCACAGCCAGTGCATTGCACTACTCCTCCTCACATGTCTGTGTCCCTTCCTGTTACAGATGCTTTTTTTTTTGTTCTTGTTTTAGTGTGTGCAAGTTTGTGAATGTCTCTACCCCCTATTCAGTGTGTTGTGCCTTTAAGGATATGAACAGGTGTATGTTATCAGTTTTGGGAAGTGATGTCAGAACCCCTGCTATAAAGGAAGTTATGCACTTGGGGCAGGTGGGGTGAGGGGCAGGGTGAGTGGGAGTAAAACTGTGCTCTCCAGAAACAATCAACTACAACTCTGACCCTCCACCCCAGGGAGTGCCCTCCTTCCTTTCAGACACATATTTCACAGAGGTTAAGTAACAGATCTAGTCACAAATGACTGCAAATATATCCCAGCCATAGTTCCTCAGTGGCAAATAAAAGTTAAACTAAGAAAAGCCAACCCCAAAAACAGAGAATCAATACTAGTTACTTACACAGGTCAAAAAAGTAATAATTCAATTCAGTGTAATCTATTAAATAACCTCCTTAATTTAAGGAAGCTTTAGCAGCTTTCTCTCTCTCTCTCTCTCAGCAGGGATGTTTCCTTCTAATGTATGCATCACCAAGGGATGCAGATGACATGATAAGTAATACCAACGTAAGTCTAGGACCCCTAAATACCCTTCATGTTTGGGCAACTGAAGAAATTTCCTCCTAATCTGGGCTCTGTTCCCTGACCAGACAAACTGCTGTGTCACTTTAAGCAGGGTTTTCCAAAATAAGGGTGGGATGTCGATAGGTAAAGTGGATGACAGGTAAATGAGACGTGGGAGGATGTTCATAAGTAATGTTTCTACTCTGGCCACTAGGGAGAGAGGCAAGTCATTCCACCTGGTTAAGTCCATCCACCTTAATATGTTGCATAAGGGGATCATAATTAATATGAAACAGGGTGCTTAAATTCCCTGAGGATTTTCACTCCCAAGTATCTACAGTGCTTCAAGACTTATTTAAAAGGGCAGATGTGATCTAATGTGGGGGCATGCTTCCTACTCAAGTACATATATTCAGTTTTCTTTTGGTTCACACCTTATATACTGATGCTGTACTACAGTTGGAAATCAAATCTAAAAGTTTAGATAAGGTGTCCTCTGGGTTACCCACACAAAGGAAGGTACCATCTGCATAATAGTGATATTTTCATTTCCTCTCCCATCCTTCATACCCTGAGTATATCCTGCCTGGCCCGAAAGGCCACTGCCAAGGGCTCTATGCTTAGGGCGAACATTAGGGATGACAAAGGACACCCCTGCCTGTTGCATCTATGAATCTCTATCTGATGAGATAGAATATCATTTACTCGAATCTGTGCATGAGGGGAGGCAGAGAGAGCCTGAATTCACACCACAAATTTGTCTCCCAGACGCATCTTTTCCAAAACCGCATGGAGAAAGCCCCAATCCAGGTGATTAAATGCCTTCTCTGCATCTAAAGTTACTACCAGAATTGTATCTCTTTCCCTTTTGGCACCAGAGATGACGTTGAGGAGTCTGTGTATATTATCCTGTCATGCCCATCCTGTTTTCTCGTTATCTTCCCGTAGTTCCCCAGGGTAGCACCAGCATGGTCTTGCACATGCACGATGGATCCAGCGGTCCCCACTTCACCCACCCTGGCCTAGCGCCTGGTCCCCCATCTGCATGACACCGCCACTGAGTCTCCACTCGGTGGCAGCCAAGCGCCAGGAAAACCTACTTCCCCTACCCGGAAGAGTAGAGCTGCCTGCTGGCCACTCAGTACTTCTCTTGTCCTCCCCCCGGCAACCCGAGCTCATTCTTGAACTTGGGATGCCGATATAGGAGAGGTAAGGCACTAAGTGCCTCAGCCCTCTGCACCACTGGGCCCTCTAACTAAAGATTTTACTAGACATTAGTGTGTCTAGCTCTCCTTTGACTTTCTATAGCTGTTCCCAGGTTCCCTCCGCCCTATCCTTTTTATGCTGCACCTCTAAATGTTTTCCTTGCATGCGGGGCTGCCCACTTTTGAACCCACTGTTTATTCTTGATGGAAACCTGGCTTATAAAACATCTCCTTAAAACAGCTTTCAGGCCATCCCATACACACTTCAGTTCCGAGTCTTTCTCCAGGTTTTGGTACACGTATTCCTTGAACGCAGTGGAAATCGTGGAACACAAGGTCTTGTCTGTAACTAAACTGGCATTGAGACACCAAACCGAGGTATTATGTCTGGGGCATTAGCATATTGAGCCAGTACTGGGGCCTGATCAGAAATGGTTCTCGGCCCAATCTGACAGTCTGACACTGTGTGGAGAAATCATTGTGGTATTTAGAATCCGTCATGAGTAACTTATTTGGGGGGGTGAAAAGAAAGTATAGTCTCTAGTCAGCGGGTTCCTTTTCCACCATACATCCACCAATCCCCCTTCCGTTCATAAACTACCAAAGCACTTTGCAGCATGTGGCTGGGAGCCTTTATATCTCAGTTCTATTTACTGGGTTCTTGACTATATTCCAATCCCCATCCACCAGATGCAGGCCCTCTGGGAACATCATGAAGAAATTAAAGGTTGTTGTGAAAAAAACTGAGGGCGAGGTGTGCCCATAAACATTCCCTATATTTTACTTTTTTATTTATTTTATTTATTGAAGTCTAGGAATTACAACCCTTTGAGTCAGGGACTCTTTTTCAAAGGCTCCACATCGGTACAAAGTGAGGCAGCCAAGTGATACAGGCATCACAAAACAATGACAGAAAATTATACAAAAAGAGAAAAAAAATATATACAATAGGAGCTATTACAAAAGGCTCCATGTCAGTACAAAGTGTGGCAGGCAAGTGTTACAGACATCATGAACAGCGACATTAATTATACACAAAGAGAACATTATACAATAGGGAGTAATCTAATAATGAAGCATTACAATAAGAACTGACGTGGGAGTAACCAAAAATTGCAAAGATAAATCTGAGGAGAAAAAAATAAGTACTGGAGACAGAAGCAATGGAGCTATGGAGGAGAAAGTGAGAAACAGGCCCAGGAAGTGCACCAAAGGAGAGCTGGAAAATAGTAGAGACCAAAAAGCCACCCAATGGGTGTTGTCGTCTGGCCAACGTGCGGGAGAGGAAGTAGTTGGAGAGTTACAACAGTGTTACGGGCAGTTGCAGTTTGATGAAACCAGGATGTGGTCCTGCAGTTCTTTCTTGAAATGGCCCAACCTGGTAAGGAAAGGAGGGAACAGGGGATGGAGTTAATCCATAAAGGGGCCCTATATCTGAAAAACCTTTGACCGGTGGTGGTTCTATAGAAGGGGACTTGGAAAGCAGTTTTGTCGGTGTGTCTGGTCACCCACCTGTGCTGCTGTGGAGAGAGGAGAAGGTTGCAGCCAGGGGGTGAGTGGCCCATAGAGATTTGTTTTTGCTAGTAGGCAAGTCTGATAGTAGAGACGCCCTTGGAAATTTAGCCAGGCTGAGCGTTAATAGAGATCACAGGTATGCGTCAACCTGTATCAGCAAGTGGCCAGGAGGCAGGCTTTGTTTAAGGCAAGTTTAATTTTGCTATGGGCAGAGTTTGAGGCATGGCCATAGACAGCTATACCATAGTCTACCAAGAATAGGATAGGATACAGCTGGAGATAGCCAGTCTAAGAGCAGTGGGGGGAGGCAGAACCTAATTCTGTAGAGGAGGCCAATTCTGGCTTTAACTGCAGAGCAGTTAGTGGTAATGTGTTCATGGAAGGAGAGGGCAGGATCGAGAGTGATACCAAGGTATTTAAAACATGGAGAGGGCAGAGGTCTTGTACTTGTTTTGGTGGTGGGAAAGAACAGGTTACTCACCTGTAACAGTAGTTCTAGGAGTGGTATATGTTGTTCATCCACACTGTCTGGCATTGTCCCATTCCCCTTTAAATCTTGCCGGAAGTCTTCAAGCTGGCTCCTCCCACCCACCCGGGTGGTAAATACCTTGGCTCCGCCCCATGACGCCAGATCTAGTCCGCTGGAAGCCAGGTTGTGCGCCTAAAGCCAGGGAGGTCGGGGGGGGCATGTGGATGAACAACATATACCACTCCTAGAACTACTGTTACAGGTGAGTAACCTGTTCTTCTAGGAGCGTGGATATGTTGTTCATCCACACTGTCTGGCAGACTCCAAGCAGTTGTCCGGGAGGAGGGAGGCAAGGCGCACCACCCCTACTTAGGGAATAGAGATTGGAGAACCGAGGCCCCAAAACCAGCATCCCGACGTGACTCTAGGTCAATGTGGTAATGGGTAATAAAGGTGCTTGCTGACTTCCAGGTAGCGGCCTGACAGATTTCCTGGATAGGGATGTCCCTGGAAGCAGGGCTCCTTACCCGCCAATTCATAGCACAGACCTATGCATGATGTCATCCATCTCGCAATAGTCCGCTTGGCTGCAGGTCTGCCAGAAGCGGCTTCAGCGTAGGTGACGAACAGTTGGCGAACCTCTCCCCGAATTTCCGCCGTCCTCTCCTTATAATAGGAGAGAGCACGTCTGAGGTCCAGAGTATGGAGACTATACTCGGCGTCCGAGGTGTAATTAGGGTAATATACTGGCAGGGTCAACACCTGGTTAAGGTGAAACTCTGACACCACCTTCGGAAGGAATTTCGGGTGGGGCGCAGGACAACTTGTCCTGTGAAAGACCAGATGGGGAGTCCACTGAAAGCGCCTGGGCTCCCGTCCTTCTGGCTGCGGATAGCCACCAAGAAGGCCGCCTTCCACGACAAGGCGAAGTGCAGACTTGTGCATGGGTTCGAATGGTTTGCCCATGAGCTTTGCCAAACCAGCAAAAGATCCCATGGAGGTGGAGGTTCACGACCGGAGGATGTATGGTCCAAGCCTTTGAAAAAAGCGCCCGACCCACCTTTTCTGGAGCCAACGTCGGCTGACTGGGCCCGAAGCCGATATGGCTGCTAGGTGCACCCTAAGGGTCGATGATCAAGACCCCTTTGAGAGGGACCAAAGGTAGTCTAGAATGTTAGCCACCGAGCAGGATAAGGGTCCAGACCTTTACTCCTGACACCAAATGGAAAATCTCTTCCATTTGAAGGCATAACATTTCCTGGTCGATTTTTTCGAGATGCCTCCACCACGGTGTAGACATCCTCAGAAAGACCCAAAGCCTGGAACTCTAGCCGCTCAGGAACCAGGCTGTGAGGTGCAGGGATTGAAGGTCTGGATGAAGGACCTTCCCTGGTTCAGAAAATCAGGTCCGGCGTGTACTGAGCCGCCCGGGTCCTGCAGCTGAGGTTGAGGAGATCTGGATACCAGAACTGGCGTGGCCAATCTGAGGCTACCAGGATCACCTTTGCCTTGTCCTGCCTCACCTTGAGTAACACCTTGCGGGTCAAGGGAAATGGAGGAAAGGTGTAAAAGAGGCCTGGGGTCCACGGCCTCGAGAAGGCATCCCCCTGCAGCGAGCCCTGCTGAGGGGGGCGGGCATGGAACATCCTCAGCTTGGTGTTCTCCCTGGAGGCAAACAGGTCCACCAACGGTTTGCCCCAACGAGAGAACAGGTAGTAGGCTACCTCTGGATGGAGAGACCACTGGTGGGATGTCTGGCCTAAGCGGCTGAGAGCATCCGCCACTTGGTTCGCGACTCCTGCTACATGGATGGCTAGGAGATCCGCTTCCAGCCGGCTGACGAAGGTCCAGATCCGGAGCGCCTCCTTGCATAGCAGACAGGAGTGCGTGCCGCCCTGTTTGTTGAGGTAGTACATGGTCGTGGTATTGTCCGTCTGGACTTGAACCACTTGACCCCGGAGCTGAGGAGCGAAAGCTGACAGAGCCAGTCTGACTGCCCTGAGCTCCAACAGGTTGATGTGGCATCGGGACTCCTCTGGGGTCCAGAGCCCATGAGCTCTGTGGTCCCCCATGTGGGCTCCCCAGCCCATGAGAGAGGCATCGGTCGTAGGGATGACCGTCGGCTCGGGGCGGACAAACAGGATCCCTTCCTGCAGATGACTCGGGACGGTCCACCATTGGAGAGCGTCCCACATCCTCTGGGTGACCGTGACCAGCTGGTCGAAAAGACTCTGACGCTGAGACCACTGGGTGGCGAGCTCCCACTGGAGGGGGCGCATGTGCAGTCTGGCCCAGCGGACCACCGACGTGCACACCGCCATGTAGCCCAGGAGGCGCAGGAAGTCCCGGGCAGGGCATGAGTGCCAACCAAAATGATTGGGCAAAGGAGGAGAGAACCTCCGCCCTGTCCGCCGGAGCCGAGCTCTGGCTTGACGAGAGTCGAGCTCTGCCCCGATGAAGCCGATCACCTGAGAAGGTACGAGTTCCGATTTGGCCTCGTTGATCAGAAGGCCCAAGTGTGAGCAGGTTCGGAAGGTCAGGTCCCTGGACCTCTCCACCTCCTGAAGGGAGGATCCCACCAGGAGCCAATCGTCCAGGTAGGGGTAAATACGAACCCCCTGATGCCGAAGATGGGCTGCCACCACTGCAATGCATTTGGTGAAGACCCTTGGGGCCGATGACAGGCCGAACGGCATGGCTCTGAACTCGTACAGGGTCCCTTCGACCCTGAAGCGGAGGAACCGCTGATGAGACGGACGGATAGGAACGTGGAAAAAGCGGCCCTGAAGATCCAGTGTGCAAAACCACATGTTTCGGCTCCAGGGATGGTAAGGATCTGATTTAGAGTTACCATCCGAAGGTGCGAGACCTGAGATACCGATTCAGGTCGTGCAGATCTAGAATGGGCGCCAACCCCTGTCTCGCTTGGGCACCAGGAAATACCTGGAGACGAAGCCTGGTCTGAAGGAGGATCCGTCACTTGGGCCACCGCCTCTTGAGGAGGAGTAGCACAATGTCGTCTCGAAGGACAGACTGGGCGACTGAGATCCGCTCCTCTCGTAGGGCACGGGCTCGGCTGGGAGGGTACTGCTCGAATTCTAAGGGCAGACCCTGCCCGACCACTTCTAGGACCCATCTGTCCGTGGTGATACCGGACCAGGTGGAAATGAAGTGGCAGAGCCGGCCCCCCATGGGAGGACCCCGAGCTGAAGTGACGGGTATGGGGAGGACACCCCCGGCCCGTCACTGGGCAGGTTTGAGGAGGAGGGGGCACCTGGACCAGCGCCTCGGCCTCCTTTGCTGGGCTGTTGGGGACCTTGCTTGGGCCTAGGGCCAAGCCTGAGCCTGCTGTTGTTGTTGACCCCTGGAAGGGTGGTTGTCTGACCGCAGGAAGAATGACGAAAAGGCTTCTTCCTGCGCTTCTGCTGGTTCTTACTTGAAGAACCCTTAGCGGATGTAGCATCTAAGGTGGCATTAGATTGTCGCTCTCGCAGCAGGTGACCTGCCACTCCTGGCCCAAGAGGTCAGTGCCAAGGAAGGGCACATCAGCTAGCTTGTGCTGAGTATCCACGGAAAGGAGGATAACCTCAGCCAAGCCCTGCGGCGAGTGGATACCGCTGCAGCTAGTGAACAGGCACAGAATCACCCACATCCAGAGCAGTCTGGAGTTGTTTAGCAACAGCTCTGCCTGGTCCCGACCTGCTTGACCATGGTGCATGTCAGCTGGGAGGAGGGAGAACCGTCCATGCACCCAAGAGGGTGTGAGAGAAGTTACCATACCACCGCTGAGCTTGTCTGACGAAGGCCCAAAGATGATGCAGTATAGACCTTCCGCTGAGTGGTCCATAAGTTTGGACTTTTGTTGAGGGCGGTCAGTATCGCTGAGCTGCCCGTCCGCCTGAATACTGAGGCAGTCACGCGTTTCCGCCAAGGGGTGCTCAGTAAACCCGCCCAAAGACCCTGTGGGCACCGGCCAGACTTGTGTGCCATGCGGGCCGAAGGAGCTGGGCAGGAGGCTGGATGCTGCCCGAGTTCCAAGGCCGGACCAATAATGGCTTGCGACTGGAAATGCTCTGTAGGGGATCTCTTAAGAATATCCGTGGGGATATTCCGCCTTTTCTGATAGGCTGTAGCCATCCCCCGATTCGAAAATGAGCCGGAGGATGCCCTGGAAGGAGGAAGGCCCTTCTTCCAAGCCTGATGCCGAAAGCTCATCGAGAGTGAAAGCCAGTGTTATCGGAATCGGAGTCCCGATATAAAGGCTGCCCACCTAAGTCCCCCTCGATACGCCTAGGGCGATCAGGGGTGACCGTAATTGACAGTCTGTGGGGGAGACTCAAGACTGTCGTGCCTCCTTGGAGGGAACCCCCCTGAGTGGCAGCTTAGGTGGAGGTTCCACCAAAATTGGTGGGGAACCTGAAACCGGTTGCGGCGGAAGACGCACCGGAGCCCCCGAAGAGACCGGCACCAGAGCAATCGGTGTCTGAGGTGGCCGAAGAGGCTGAGGCCAAGAGATAGCCGGGACCACTGAGGGAGCCGGCTTCTGACCTGCTAGCAGGAATTGCTGCCACATGAGATCCTTGCAGCGTCGACGAATTTTTCGTCGAAGCCTCTCCTTGTTCCGAGGAGGAAGGGGAACGGTGGCGGCACCTCTTTATGGAGTGCTTTGTGTCCTTTTAGGTCGACGACACGCGGACTTGCTCCCTGATCGAGATCGACGTGTCGGCTTTGTCGATTGGGAGAGACTGGGCTCGTGAAAACCGAGGCTCCAGTTCTTTCCTCGATCGGAGGCCCGCGGTCGAGTCTCCTCGGCCGGGGAAGGAGAGAATCGTGTCTTCCAAAGAATCATCGAGGAGTCGGTGATAACGGCCTGATTGTACGAGAATAATCTCGCGGATCAGCCGACTCCTCGGCTTCTATGCCCGGTACAGATGGAAGGTCTGAAAACCCAGCGGCCGAGGAGGCAATTTCGACCGAAGTCGAGACCTCGGACCGCTCCTGATCCCAGGAGCGTCTTCTTCGACTCGAAGAAGATTTAGGATCCTTTTTCTTCGAACGGGAAGAGTGCGAGCCCGAGGGCGCCTCACCCTTGGTAGGGAGAGACTGGCACAAATCCCGAAAGGATCCTGAGAAGGAAGAGCCCAGGTTGAGCGGCATGAAGAAACCTCGGCTAGCCGAGGCTTGAGCGGCTTCTTCCTCGAAAGCTGCCATGCGCTTTGAGCTGTTTCATGGATCCTGCAGTCAAGGAAAACCCACCTGGCCTCCTTTGGATTTTACTGGTGGGTTGCGGAGTCCGTCTACCCTGCTTCAGGCGCTACTTCGATCTTCCAGACGCTGGGGTGGAAGGAAGCGCAATGGAGCACCGCGAGGTATCGTGAATAGAACCGAGGCAGTAAATGCATGAGAGGTGGGGATCGTGCGCGACATTTTCTGTCCGCAAGGACACCGGCGAAACTCCGGGGATGACTTGTCATCCATGTCCGATCAGAGTCGAAACTCTAACGAAGTTTCAGAGCGAGAAGATGCGGTGAAAACCGTCAAACGAATCCAGGCCTCAACACTGCAGAAAGCACGAGGGAACCTGAATCTTCCAGCGGAAAGGAAGATCTGGAGTCATGGGGCGGAGCCGAGGTATTTACCACCCGGGTGGGTGGGAGGAGCCAGCTTGAAGACTTCCGGCAAGATTTAAAGGGGAAAGGGACAATGCCAGACAGTGTGGATGAACAACATATCCACGCTCCTAGAAATAGCATTACCTTTGTCTTTTTATAATTGAGAACTAGTTTATGGATTGATAACCAGGATTCAACCTCCCTGAAGGAGCGCTGCAGGTCCAGATGAAGTAGGGTGGGGTCAGGGTGGCGACTGAAAAATCACTCAATCGTCCACATAGAGGAGGAGACATCTGGTGCAGGACGAGGGGAGAGAGTACAGGTACAGGGTAAACAGGAGTGGGCAAAGAATAGAGCCCTGGGGTACCCCAGAGCAAATCTGTAGACTATTGGATAGGGTGCCATTTATCTTCACTTGCTGGGATCTTCCTTGCAGGTAATGGGTGAATCAGGTGGTGGCCTCCTGGGACAGGCCAGTGGAAAGGAGTGAGTCTGATAATAGGGAATGACTGACCATATCAAAGGCCTTGGTGAGGTCTATGTACACAGACCCAACCAAGGCCCCTTGGTTGAGGTCATCATGGATGAATGAAGTGTACTCCAGGAGGGCAGTGGTGGTGCTGAATGACCTACCCATCCATCTCAATTGAGATGAACACCAGTCTCCCCCCTCTGTATCTGTGAGTGAGTCCAGGACTTTGATGTGGTCCCCTTTTTTAACCAGGGCAGCAACTCCAGCTTTTGAATGCGTAAGATATGTGGATGAAAAACATGCCCCACCCAGCTCCTATGGAGCTTTAAATGTTCCTATGTAGAGAGGCTCGTTTCTTGTAATAGTGCAACATTACATTGTCAATGTGCTAGTTCTCTTAAGAGTCTGGCTCACTTAACCACAGAGGAGATGCCTTTGACATTATAGAAAAACCTCTGTAAGCTGCCCATTAGTAAACAGCAGTAGTAATACAATAGAGACATAGCATGTCACAGTCATGTACAATTATAAGTATGTGCCACAGTACACTTTTTCTGCTGACCGCCACATTTTTTGAGATAGGAGAGTTGAGGCCAGAGCCCACTAACCCATACCAACAGAGGAAATAACCCCACATAAAGGGCTGCAACATTAAACATGAACAACAAGAAAATAACCCAACCAGAAAACCTAGCATGGCAAATTGCCAGCTGTCCTCTGAAGAGGTGCACAAGCATGTGAGCAAACACCCACTAGGGAGTGTTGGAAGGGTCTGAACCTCCCTACGGAGCAAGTACTGGTTCAAGGTGGCAGTCACGGGGTGGGTCACGATTTGAAAACCACATCCTTCCTGCCTATCCTCTGCACCTATTGTCTGGGTACCACACCCTCTAGATGACACAGAACGGTACATGAGATGATCACAGTATAGGACACACATACAAAAAGTACTACCTATGAGGCCCCACCTCAGTAGATTAGTTTATTCAATAGGATGGCAAAGTCATAACTATTCCTTGAGGGATAATAGTATGCATTTAAAAATACCCAAGGTAAAAAACAGCTTTGTGGAAATGTCCTTCAAATATCAGGTGCAAGGGCTTGGAATAATCTTCCCAGCCAGTTGAAGGATCCGTCTTTATCTATTAATGTATTTAAGCAATTCATAAGGCCCAAATTGCACGTCTGCAGATGTTAATGGAACTACATGTAGTAATGATGTATCTGACTGTCCTGTTGAAAGTTATGAATTTGTAAATCATTGTGCAATGTCCTATATCACCCTTGTGTTGTTAATAATTTTGTAATTTTATATGGTAAATTTTATTGTAATCACAGGATTGCCATGAAAACAGGGCCCTCGGGGCCCTATGGTAGAACATTGCCTATATAAATAAAGTTGTTCTACTACTACTACCTCCAGTCCCCCCGGCTCCTACTGATTAAAACAACACAGTGAATAAAACTAACCAACTGGAAGATGTACTCATATGGGTAACACACCTTCTGTACATCTAATGCATCCTAGTATACAATACATCCTGCTTAGGGCTGAGATCACTAGCCGTGGAGCCCTCCCTTAACATCAGGGATAACCAAAGATGAGAAAGCTTCCTGGGGGCAGCTGCCCACCCCATGAGACCAATGAAGGGAGGCCGATCTGGCCACTTAGTGCACAGCCCTACTTCCTCCCCACCTCCACCACAAATCAATTTAATACAAACATGTAACTGGACATTAGAGACCCCCTCCCAAGCAAAATGGTGTCTCTCCCAACCTGCTTTCATTTACCCTTTTTATTATCATTTATCTGACTGCTTGTGCTGTCCAAAAGGATTGAGAAGAAAATTGTTTTCATCATCCACTGAAACTGTCTCTTCTCACCATGGTGGCTCCATTTCACAGTTATGTTTCTCATATCTAAAGGACTGACTGATAATTGCATGGCTCCTCCTAATCGTAAGTCCTGTCAAAGCACCAAAGTGACTCAGCCCCCTATACAACCACATCATCTCTTTTCATGGATAGCCTCAAGAAAACCAAGTCTGAGAAGCAGCTGGGAGAAGTGAGATATCAAACCCATGAAGAACAAAGAGGAACCCACCAGACAATGATGCAGCAACTCCTCACCAGTCTGGCCACCACGGCTGTTGCTCTCACAGATCTGCACCTGGGTACAGTTCGGAGAAAGGGAACTCTCCCACCAGGCGGTGTGGCCCAATGCAGATGCACTAACCACAGGCAAAAGTCTATACAGGGGCACAAAACAGGGTGGTAGTAGGGGACAAGGTCATCAAGCTCACAGGTGCCTGATCCACACCCCGTAACATCCACATTATGTTCGCATTTGAGGCTGAGTTTTGGGTACTGCTGGTTGGCCACCACTCCTCTTCATCCCCAAGTAGAGAGTGCCATCTGAGGCCTCTGATGGAGAGTTGCTCAGGCTTCTACATTTGGTTGCAGATCTCGTTGACCTGTACCTCAAAGATGGCTATTCCATTTTCTGTGTACTCAGTCTCATGCCTTGCCTTCACTCTAGTTGCTTTCTGGCCAATACTTATGTTTTGATCAACAATGCTGGAGGATTTAGGGCTGCAGGGAACCGGAGCTCAAGCTCAAGCATCCAATCTCATCGGTGATGTCACCAGAAGTCCTTACTCCATTTATTTTATGGAATGAAACCCATTCATGTTGTCAGTGCCATTTTGAAATACAAATTTTCTTTTAAAGCAGCAGTGCAACAAAATGTTTCTTCAAAAGGGTAGCTACAGCTACAATTAATAACAAATATTAGCACACCTGTCAGATCTACTGTTCCATGCATCTCTTCTGCTGTACACCACGAGTTTATGTTATGTTCTTGTTCTTAACCCCTGCTAGGTGTACAATGCTATTTCTGAGTCGAATGTGGCGGCCATCTTTTTTTCTTGAGAAAAAAAATTAAAACATTTATACAATTCTCACATTTTGGTGGAACTAGAACATTTTACCACCAAATGAAACAGGAAGATACCTGGAACCTTTTATTGTGGAAAAAAAGGCAGGCTCAATTGTTTTTGACCAATTTTGAGCACTGCTGCTTTAAACAAAGTACAGAAAAATGATAATAAAAATGTGCTCTCAGATACTGCATTTGTGTGACAAGTACTGTATCTTAAACCACAGAACTACACTAAATAGATTTTTTGCCATATGGCAGACTGTGGTTACACTCCAGAGAGGAAAACTGCCACATGATGCACAGTCTAGCTCTCTTTTATTAATATACTATGCTTTTCACCCCTTTCACCCAGGTAGCCCCAATCGGTCAAGTTCCTGCCCCCAGCCTCATCACTCACCTTCCCAGGGACTTTCCAGCACTGCCTGGTCCTTCCTGGCTTGCCCCCCAGGCCAGGTCTGTCAGCGGGGGGGCACCATACCCCCAAATGAAATTTAAGTTCAGTTCGGTAGTGGAAGCCACGGTTGGCAGCAAGGGGCCTGTGGAATGGAGCTGGCACCCTCCTTCTCACATGGTATACTGTGCTTTTTCTCCAGCCCCCTTAAGACATGACCCAGCCCCTAACAACACATGCATTCGTGCTGGTGTGTGGTGACACGCGCTCAGGCAGTTGGCATCTTCCTTCTTACCCTTCCACAGCTCCAGCTCACACCACCCCTTGCGGTCACCCAGGAGCAGATAGCATGGCAAAGAGATTGACAGCCCTCCCCCAGAGGAAAGCATCCTCTGGAATGCTTGATCCTCCTCTGCAGCTGTCCCTCTGATGACTTGAGCTCATTCCTGAACCTGGGCCACCGGCATTGCAAGTGGTAGTGCTACCACTGCGTGGACAGGCCGGCTACAGTCTAGCTCTCCGATGTCCATCCTATTTAAACACTTGGTATAGCTGGCATTTGTCACCATGCCAGCCATATTATGTTGTTCTTTTAAATATACACTACAAAAAGAATTAATTGTTACATTTACTGTCGTAGTCTAAGTATTGTAATTTGTTTCTTTTGACCGAGAACAATGCTAAATGCACCAGACTGCACGTATTCAATAGAAGAATAGCAACTATAAGTATTAGCATTAGTAAAAGAACAAGGACCTCAGTGATGCAATGGTTCAGGCAGTCATTATAAGTTGCCACCAGCAGGGAACTGAAGGTGAACACACCTGCACTTATGCGCGCAGCAACCAGATACTGGTAGCAGCTGTCAATTTAGATAGAGGGCCCAGAAAACAACTTTTAGGTCAGGGAGCTGTTGGCTCTGATAGTGTCAGCCATCTTCGGGACACTCTCTCCTGACACTTTCATCCTGCTACCGGGGTCAGGAGGTCTGGAAATCCGCTAATCAGAGGAGCCTTGATGGAGCCTGAGCAACATCATGGGCTTATGGAGGACTGCAGTTTCGCTGGGCTTTTGTTGAGCCAATGAGATGTCATGTAATGCTGGTTAACCCATCCCTGATGGACGGAGCAACTGGGAGGGCGAGATTCTCGAATAAAATAAAGGAGACTTTTACAGTGGCAGCAGCAATCTGCACCTGGCGGAGCTGGACGGCAGCACTGTACTAGCCCAAGAGCGTGGGAGAAGGCTGCTGTAGGCAGCTGCAGCAGACCAAATAATGAAAGTGACTCAGCAAGCTTGTATTTATCAGTACAGAGACAGCTGTCATGGCCTCTTGAGGCTCAACTGTTTGGAGTACACTCAGCTCTCTCCTTCATGACTCAGGAACACAGGAAATTACTGTTTCACTAAAGCTGGTGGAAACACCACTGCAGGCAGCTTTCTGCCTATAGGGAGACTTGTGGGGGCAAGGGTTATGCAAAAAAAGCACACTGGTAATAGAGCTAACTTTAAAGAAATTTTAAATTACATAAACACCCTTAATAAAGCATCATGGGTAAGATATGCAAATAGCCATGAAAGAATTTAGACAGAATATGCGTTAAGCAGGACTACAAGGTGCCAAATGTCATCACTAACAATATGTAAAGGCTAGAATGGCATTGGAGGCAGAGAAGAACAGGTAAGGTATGTTCAAATTGTGCATATGCTGGTTCTGTCCCTGGACTGAGACCTAAACTAATATTAATTTATTAGTGAAAACAATAAAAAAAACCAACAGTGAATAGGGCTGCCCTGATGGCCTGCAAACCAAATTTGATAGTGAAACACAGACTTTGTTTGCAGATAATTCCACCGCATTGATGGCAAGCTCTACAAGGGCACTGTGCCTCCTGAGCCCATTACATCCTATGAATAAGGACCGCTTGGCCCACCTAGTCTGCCCATTTTTCCCCTGCCTATAATATTACTGCAGACCCTACCTAATTTCCAGCTATTCCCCCTACCCCCCCACTTTCTGACCAAGATTCCTTTTGTGCCTATTCCATGCATGCTTGAAGCCCACCACTGTTTTTGCCACCACCAGCTCAGCTGGAAAACTGTTCCAGGCATCCATCACTTTCAGCAAAGAAGTACTTCCACACATTCCCCCTAAATCCCGCCTCCAGCTCCATTGCATGCCTCCTTGTTGTCGTGTACCTTCTCTAAGAAATACTCAGGTGTCTGGGTCAGGAGGCAGACCAGGCTACAGACAGCTGCTGAAAGGCAGCGTACCTCAGCGGGTAGGATTAGCAGTGGGTTCCAGTGTTGCTGTGACTCCTGCTGGCAGGCCAGGGAGCTTGTTCCTGCCACAGGGGGCTCACTGTGCATGCAAGAGGCCAGCTAAGGCACTGCCCATGCCAAACAGGAGGAGGGAGTAATGCAGGAGAAAACACCATGGTCTGGTAGAAAGATCCCCAAGCAATAGTGAGTGATAAAAAATTTATTAAAATCCAATTTACTGTAATTTCTTTTTAAATTCCATTGCTGTTTCTGGGTTTAGTGATACAACCCACTGGGTGATCAACTTTGTAAGGATGACATAACTATTCAACAGTGATCACTGAATCAAGTGATGACATGGAATAACACAGGATGTTTACATTTATGAATACTGGAAGCCAAATTTCATTTTCTTTTTAATACTTGTACGCTGATGAGCATAAATGCCCAGTTTCACCAGCGACAAATAAGAAACTTGAATGTGTACCTGCAGCATCCAAAATTTTAAGTCTACATTGTCACCGACTATAGTATGATTCTAAAATGTGTTAAACAGAGAAGGGTTGAAGGGTACACTATCCATCAGTCCATGGCAAGGACATTCAAAATTAAGACGGGCCAAAAATGTCATTCCGTATCCCTTGAAACAGGTGAGTAGACAAATCGAGTCCCATAAAAAATAAAATGAATTGGGAATTATAAATAATGCAAGCAGAAATACAACAAATAAAATAAAAGCACTAGCCTCTTGTTGTGAGTCTTCATCCCCCATCTGCCCAGCCTCAGCCTCCATCTGCTCAGTTTCCACCCATCATGTTGTCAGCCACGAGCCCCCTTTACCTGCCCCACAAAGCTCTCCCATGGTAGGGAGTTTGTGGATGGGAGACAAACCCCATCCAGCCTTTTTTTTACCTTTATGTTTTTTAGCTTTTGCAATACAATCACATACACTATATTCTGAGTGGCAAACGTGAATCAGATATAATCAAACTACAAACCACATTTATTACTATAGGAGCCTGCATGCTATCATTCAGGATGTTGCAACATGGGCAGGAAAGAAAAGAAACGCTTATAAAAAAAATACATGAAAATTAGACTATGATAACCACAGGCTAAGGACTGTTATCATTAGTTAATACCTCAGCTAACATAACAAGCCAAACTCCCCCTCCAGTCTTCACCAATTTTGGTGGCAGGGCAGCATTTCATGCTAGATAGACAGGCAGCCCCCACGAGAGTGCTGGAATCATCCTTCTAGAGCCAAGAGTTAATCCTTGTTCTCCCACCCTGAGACACTTGCAGTGTGCTGCACATGTACAGTCATCATGACGTGTGCTGCACAGCTACTGTGTATACCATACCCGTCCCCTGCCATCCTCACTAGCTTGTGCCTTCTGGGCACCCCAGGTAGCATTTGCGAAGCTCAGACTGGTCATCTGCCACCCCTGAGAAGAACAGAGTTCAAAGGGATGCTCTGCCTCCTCCACTGGCACTCTCAATGCCCTAGGCTCATTTTTGAACCAATGTTGCTGGCATCATGAGTGGCACCCCTGCCACTGTGCCACTGGGCCGGCATTACAAAAACACAACTCTGAATCAGTTGACCATTATTATCCACAATCTTATGCCAGTCTTTGCAAAGCACAGCAAACCCACTAAATAAGGAACACTGTCTCACTACTACTACCTCATTGCGTTTGGTTATTCTCCGGGCCACTATCAGCTGGATCATTCCTCGCTTGTTTCCTTCTGTAGACATGGACCTTCGAAGTGTTTCCATAGCATCTTGATTTGTCTTTCCTAACAAGGATTCCCCATTTACTGCTATGAGCTGGTCATTCACTCGAAGTCTGCCATCCTGTCATAATGAGAAATCACATTACATTTTAGTTTATAAAGCACTTTTTATTCTGACAAAACCTATTATCTTCAGTGTAGCATGTGTAGACCTAAACCTTTTAGTCCTTAACCAAAACAAGAACATGCTTGTTAACATAAGCAAGGGTTGGTGCCCTTCCTGATTCTCGGTATTTTGCAAACTGTGATGTGAGGGTATTCTACAGTTTAGAATGGGTTTTCCCTGCCCTGAAACTTTGAATCGGGAAGTTTTGATCAGAATGTGGTACCTACAGTTTGAATCATGTGACCTATAGTTCAATTGGTTGAGGGAGGGGTCTTCAGAGACAGATTACTTACCCGTAACAGTATACAGTATCTTTGTAAGAATCAGATCCATAGATCCCCACCTTTAGAACTGAAGGCCACTGGTGTTAGAACTACTTGAAAATCTTTGCCTAGTTGGGGCCACCCACATTAATTCATGTATTTATTTTATTTAAAAGTTGTAACGGGGAAAGGCACAATGAGCCAGGGCTAGTTTCCAGGTGCAACCCGGGGAAGGGGTAGAAGGAGAAACATATTACAAGTGCAGTACTGTATGCAGAGAATACAGGCCCAAAAACTAATCAGGATTTTACACAAGGGTTGGTATAACTCTGAGGAAGTAGCAAAAAGTTGAGGACTCAAACGAAGTGCATCACTGTGCAGTCGTGATCAGTCATAGATGAAAGGGAGACATAATTGGTTTTGGCAAAAATGGGTGTACAAGGAGAAAGCAGCAGGAGTGAAGAGAAGCCAGGGAACCACAGTAAGCACAAGAGTGATTCTGTGGCAGGCAAACGTGCATAGTAAGAAAATGGCAGCATTTAGAGGGCTGAAGCGGGAAGAGGGGTATAGACTTAGGGAGGAAAGCAGCAGCAGGAGTGCACTGGTAGGTGGCTTAGGTGAAGTCTGAAGACAAGAAGCTAGGATGACTGGCAGAGAAGAGATGGAGATGATTCCAGAGGGAGGGGTGGCGATAGGAGAAGGCCACTTGACCAGCAAAAGAGTGAGGAGGGGGTTGAAAATGTGTGGAAATCCTTGGACTGAAGTCAGCAGAAGGAGATGGGAGAAGGGGAAAGTAGGGATGAGAGACAGGAAGGCAGAGACTCAAACCAATATTTGACGATGAAAGCTGCACAGTGGGCCTGATGATGTGACAGCAGGGGGAATGGAGAGGGAAGAATAGAGGGAGCAGTGGTGTGCACAAGGGGCGAAGCAGCAAAAAGCGTTGCTTAGGTAACTAGTCTGGCAAGTGAGGAGGGGGCGATGCTGTAGACTATATCAGTGTTATGAAAAACTGGGAGCACCATTTTGGTTACCAGCTCCTTACGGACCTGAAGAGGAGGCATTCTTTGTTCCTGAATAATGCACTCAGTTTGGGGCAAAGTTTGGAGTAGATGGTGTCAATATGGACAGAAAAGTCAAGTTTGCTGTCCAGCCAGAGTCCTAGGTATTTGGACGCAGGGACCACTTCTAATAGGGTACCATCTAGAATACTGAAGACTGTGTCTGGGGGGGGCACAGCGTGGCCACTTTCTGGGAGGAGTTGAAGTTCAGTGACACTGTAGTGGTACAGTATATGCAGCTGCCAAGACTGAATGAAAACAAGGCACAAACGTGTCTGCCTATATAATGCTAGTGGCCCCATACACTCTCAGTTTCCATCAGATGCAAGCTTGGAATTGTAACATACCAATAGGAATAGCAGATCAGAACCCTGATAAGGCAGGCACGAAAAGGTGGTGGTTCCAGAAAGAAAAAGCCCACTTGGAAGGGTACAGAAATGAAGAAGATCAAGCATGCAGTAACAGACATGTCTTCCAGAATTTGCCATCTGAAATACAGAATGGGGTAGGTGGGAGGGTAAGCTGTAACCCTATGGGGGAGATTCTCACAAATTTCTTCTGGTATTAGTATTAGTACGTAACTAATCTATCTTCTTCAAGGGCATCTCCTTCCCAAGTTGTACAAAACTGCAGATCGAGAGGAGGTTTAGACAGTAGGGACACAGAAGACCCTTAAGAGAGAAGGCCCTGAAGGACAGCAAGGCCAAAGCCAGACTATAATGTTCAGTGAAAGCATGGACAGAGCGCGATGCAGTGGTAAAGCACATGTCAACTGCAAAGACTGAATGAAAACAAGGCAGAAAGGTGGCCATGCCTCGGGTGGCATGCCCATGAACAGGATCAGGATCAGGAAGCTCCTCGCCCTGCTTCTCATAACAGGCAGACATGCAGGATGCCAACCATTTGGAAAGGCACTGCTTACAGACAGAGGCAGATGCCATCCTGAGGTTGAATGACACAAAAAAACGCAAGATCTTTCTGTGGTCCTTTGCGCGGTCCAAGTAGAAGCACTCTGCTCTAAAAACATCAAGAGAATGCAGGATAACTTCTCCCACATTCTGAGGGGAAGGAAGAAAATACAGGAAGGTGGATAGTCAGATAAAATGTGAACTCAGAAACCACCTCAGGTAGGAACCTAGTATGGGTATGAAACGAAACACAATGTTGGTGAACAACAAAGCACAGAGGACCCATAATAAGCCCTTAACTCAGAAACCCTCCAAGCAGAGGTGATCCTCACCAGAAAAAGTGTTTTCATGGAAAGGATATGTAAGTGCTAGCAAGTCCAAAAGGAGCATATGTAACAGACTCAGGAACCAAGTTAAAGTCCCAAACTGGATCCAGTTCAGAATAGGGAATGCAGATGCAGAAGCCCTTTAACAAACCTGTAAGACACCTCCACCTAGGCCAAAGTATTGCCCACTAAGAGGCCAAGAAAGGCCAAAATGGCTGCAAGGTGCATCTTTACAGAAGAGTACTGGAGGCCCAACTCTGATAGGGACAGGAGGTAGTCTAAGACATGCTACAATGGATATGCAACAGGGTCCAGGGAGTCGGAGGCACATCAAATACTAAAATGTTTTCATTTCAGGGAGTAAGTCTGCCATGTAGAAAGTTTATGAGCCACCAGCTGAACTTCCAAAACCACCTGGGAAACCCTGAAGTGGGGCAGTTTCATGTCCTCAGGAGCTAGGTGCGATGTAGTAGGTACTGAAGGTTCGAGTACAACTTGTCCTCAACAGAAGTCCTGCTCATAGAGGAAGCAGGACAGGTGGTTCCACTGCAACTTGCCAGAGCAGGGGAAAACAAATTTGTGTGGGCTAGAAGTGGACTACCAGTGTTATCATAGCTCCATCTACCATAAGCTTGACCGATACCTGCTGAATCAAAGGGACTGGAGGAAAGGCATACAGAAACTTCCCCTTCCAGGAGAGGGACAATGTGTCTTACCTAAAAACTCCAGGCCCCTGACTAAGTGAACAGAAACATGGCAATTTTGCATTGTGTGGGAAAGCAAAAAGGTCAAACTCTGGAAGACCCCAAAAAGTGAAGAGGTCTATGATCATATAATCCAGGAGTTCCCACACATGGGACTGAGCAACCGTCCTACTGAGAGTCCACCAGGATGTTTACAGTGCCAGGTAGATACATGGTGATAGTGTATACATTGTCAGCCAGAGCCCATTCCCACACCCAAATGGCTTATCTGGAGAGAGAGGAGTCACTGTTGAAGTAGTGTACAACACAAAGTTTGCTGATGTAAACCATAAAAGGATGGTCCTGAATGCGAGGATCAAAGGCATGCAGGTCAAGAATAACAGCCATTGTGTCCAGAATGTTGCGTTGGAGAGAGTGATATAAGAGTGAATGCACATCCTGGTTCCTGGGTGCACCCAGATAAGTCTCTCAACCCATCACGGAGGCATCCATGGAGAAAACATCCTGCAGGAATTAAAAAAGAAATGGGAACCTTTGAAGCAGATGGGAGTAAACTTGCCACCGGCAAAAAGCCCTGCATAAGGGGCCCATGACCAAAATAGGGTGATCCAGAGATTGACTGCCTGGGCCAACTGGGCACAAAGCATTTACCAGCGAATGCACATGAGGAAGTGGGCCATGGGAACAGTCACAATAGCAGCCACCAGGAGCCGAAGCATGGATCTCCCAGGGACCGGGCACTGGAGGGGATCAGTGTCACCTGGGCTATCAGAGTGTGGGTATGGAAGTCCAGAAGGAATGCCTGCACTTATGTCATACCTAAGATAGTGCTGATAAACTGAAGGCACTGGCAAGCCATCAGAACTGATTTGGGTTCACAGACCAGGATAATAAAGTTGGTTGAACAGGTGAGTGTGTTACAAAATCTGCATAGCGGCTTCCCTGGAAGAGGCCTTGAGGAACCTGTCATCGAGGCGAGAGAAGACAAACAGGGACTCCTGGCATAAGGCAACAGCCACCATGGTGATGCACTTGATGAAGACCCATGGCACTGAGGATAAGCCAAAGGGCAAGACATGAAATTGGTAGTGCCGACTCTCCAAAAGGAAGTGCAGGTACTGCTGATGGCTGTGCCAAATTGTGATATGTAGATATGCAACCTGCATGTTTGGTGGAAAAAGCAGCCTGCAAAAGCAGAGTGAGGAGGGACTGAAGACCACACAATGCATTAATTCAAGTCAATAAGGTCCTAGATGGAGCGTAGATCACCCCGTTTATTTTAAGAACTAGGCAGTAACTCAATTAGAACCCCAGGTCAGTTAGGCTAGAGGTACAGGATGAACTGCCCTCATGTCCAAGAGGGTGCATACTTTAGTCAACAGGATTGATACGTGCTCAGGAGGGTAGTGACAATGGCTGGGAGGATGCACAGGAGGGGCACTATTACTTCCAGCGCATGCACCAAGTAATATTGAGGAACCACCTGCCTGACATGACCTCATGCCATTTTTTCAGAAACAGGAAGTACCTCCCCCCCCACCTGAACTCCTGACAGTGGGGCAGGAGGCAGCAGGAGCACCTCTGGCACCTAGAGGTTCAGGGGTCTTAAAATGTGTACCTGAAGACTGTGGCTTGGGTGTGCAGCACCCAGCTGCAAAGTGACCAGGACCCCAAGCATGAGAGGTGTGGTAGCCTCTGCAAAAGGCACAGCGTCAACAGCCATGCTCACATGAGGGCTGGGGAGCAAGAGAAACGGTCTACTTATTACCTGGATGAAGCCTTGACAAATGGTGCAGTTCTACCCATTGTGCAAAAGTGCCAAGGCAGCAAACAGGTGTAGCAGATCATCATAACCACTGAATAGCTTCACACTGCACAAACAGAAGTGAAAAAGTGGAGACTTCTTCAGAGTAGTCGATGACGGCGTGCAATAAAATTATGTGAAGACAACTGTAACTTCAATTGACGAAGATCAATGAAGGAATTTTTCATGATCTGATGAGTGGTTGATTTATGGAGAAAAAAAAACAACTGAAAATATATGGGGCCACACAAGTTATATAACTGGTGCCAACATATGCCATCATGGGCATCCCCAGCTACAGCAAAGTTTCTGAGCAGTCCAGATGCAGATGGCTTACAGTTCCTAAGGTGTGGCTACATGGAGGGAGATGTCCTCAGCGGAAATCTCGGATATTCTTCTCACTACTCTGTAAACTAATGCATGGTACTCAAAGGATTAAGGAAGACTATTACTCTAGCTCTGGTGCTCAGAACATTCAGATCACATGCATTAGATAGGAGATCATGGAATAAAAGGCAGAAAACTTTTTAAAAATGGCAGGCAAGATTTATAGGGAAGAACTGTGACAACTGACTCTGTGGTATCCAAAGATATTGGACTTGATAAAGGTGATGGAAAGCCCCACATAGCTCTGCTAGAAGAAACAGAAAGAGACAAGTGCCATTCTGAAAAATGCAGGTGGCACAAGATATCACATTCAAAGTGAGGATAAAGTCTAGGAGAGGCAGCTGCCAACAAAAAGACCAGAACTATATTTGTCCTCTTAGCTGAGACCTGGGCCACAGGCCATGTAGAAAAGGAAGATGGGCAATCCAGATATGCTAACAGAACTTGCCTAACATCTTTAGCTTATTTGAAACAACTGGAAGCTTGGAAAAGACCTGAAGAACAGAGGTAGGGAACAGACATACAGAAGCTGGAAATACAAGAGCCTGTATGGAACAGACATATTTTTTTTTTTGCTTTCCCCTGTTCCCTGCCCCGAGGAATCCACTCCTCGGGTCTCTTCAGCTGGGTCCCGACGGAGCGAGGGCCCAGCATCATTCTGCGCAGGACTAGGAGATTTTTGCCTTTGGTTTTCTCCCGGTCCTAGCCCCCCTGAGGGTGCTGATTCAGAGGACTGACGTCCAGACAGGTGGCATGCTTACGCACACTGCTGTCAAGTGTCCACAGTGCCTTCCAAACCCCCGGCCCCCATACAGAAAGTCATTTTGCACCCTACCAGCCATGCTTCCACCGGCGGCAGCACTTGTGGGCATTGCTGCCCTGAACCGCCCCAGGAGGAGGACAGCATCCATGGGTATGCTCAAATCTGATCTCCCTTGACCAACCCCCAGTGGCCTGAGTCAGTTCCCGAACCTGGGTCACCAGCATCGTGCAAGGTGTGGGGTCCAGCACCTCAACCCTCAGTGCCACCGGGCCAGCACAGAACGGACCTATTTTGATTAAAAAATAAATAAATAAAATTAAAAGGACAAAAATTGTCTTTTCTGTAGTGCTAGGAGTATGTGGGCTGTGTTAACTGAATGAGCTCTCCAGTACCCAAAACTCACATTTTTCTCCATCTTCCACTCAACAGCATAACTACTGCAATATACAGTCAGTTCACTACAGTTCACAGAGACAAAGAGAAAGTTTTGCTTAGCCTACCATAACCTGTAGGTCGCTTTATTTCAGAACCCTCAGTGTGTACATACTTAAAGTTCATATTAGCAAGACCCATAGGCAAGGCCACTGATTTACAGTGATTAAAACAATGACATTCCATTTTCAAGACTTCAGATTCCAGAATTGCACAGTGATTGTTACTCCAATTTCCGGATTTTACCGGGATTCTGCTATCATTCTTTTAGTATGTGCATAAATAATCAGAATTAAAAAAGGCTTAATATACAGAGCAATAAAGTACATTGAAAATAGTACAGGTAGGAATTAAAAGAAAAACACAAGTTTTGTAGATTTACTGATCTGATATAAAATGGCAGATTCCATGAAATCTTTGTTTTTACCGGTCTTCAGGCAGCCCTAATTCCGGAACTTTACCAGATTTTCCAGTAAAAACCGAAAAACAGTGGCCTTGCCCATAGGTTCCATAAAAACAGGTATTTTCAACCCAAACAGGTGTAAACTACGACCTTGTTCTGGGAGATGGAGGAAAGCATGTGCCTGCTACACACGCCTGCACATTGCTAACACACCTTAGTCAGAGTGTTTCTGAATCTATGGGTATTGGAAATGTATGAACTTTAAAGTATGTACACTGATGGACCTGAAATAAAGTGACCTGCAAATTATGGTAGGCTAAGAAAAACTTTCTCTAGGTCTCTGTGAACTTTCGTGAACTGACTCTGCACTGCAATCGTTCCACCACCAAGTGGAGGTTGAGGTTTGGTCTACACTGTCCTAAACTGGCTTTATTGAGAGGCTGAACACTGGATATGTTTGGATTTGTGTGTGGTGGTGTATTTTTCATCTTACCGATACTCTCTATTCTTCTTGTAGTTTTGTACAGATTACCAAACAACAATCCACCGCAGGCTTATATCCTACAAGTTAAGCAGACACATTACCCTTGAGGATCTCTCAAATGCTGCTTTCCATGGTTCCACTATTTCCCCAAGAATAAAGGTCCATGGTAAGTGGTCCCAGGTATCCATTCTCCTAAGCATGTGGATTTACTATTCATCAAACACATCAAGCAATTTTGTGAAATTTCCTTCATTTTCAGGATGGCCTTTAATAGTTTAAAAACTCCAGTTAAAGGCTACCAAAAAGAAAAACCTGCCCCAGAAAGTTTGTTGGCAACCCCTCCCCCCCAATAAAACAAGAGTTGGCTTGTGCCAAAAGATTGCTCTTGTGATGACAATATTGCTACATATACCATATCTCTAGTTAGTAGTTAGCTGTTTAACAGGAAGTTAACTGAATATTATATAAATACTATATCCTGCAAGTTGGGGGGGGGGGGGCATTCCAGCAGGTATGAGCCATCTTGGTGGGTCAGAGGTTGCATTCTGGCAGAAATGAGGAGTGCGTTTTAACAGCTCAAAGTCGGGGTGGCTATTCCGGTGTTATCAGGAGGTGTATTCTGGCAATTTACAGGGGACACAGTCTAATTCATTCCAGCCCTTAGAAGTGGCCATCCTGGTGGGACAAGAGGATGCAGTTCAGGAGGGCAGTAGATTCCAGTGGGCATTCCAGTAGGGAACTGGAAGAAAATGAATACTTTCCAATTCCATGCACATAGAAACATTGAAACTGATGGCAGATAAAATCTGCTGGGCCCACCCAGTCTGCCCATTATATTACATCACAAATTCTAGTTCCATTTGGTGGGGTGAGGTAGTATAGTAAGAGCAGACCCAATGGCCCTTCAGATTCCTTCTGCCATCAAATTCTACGTTTCTGTCTTTCCCTATCTCCCCAGCCTGGCACCAAGGTGCCTCAACTTGCATCCTTGCTGTGGTACCTTGCACAAAGTGTTGAAGAGGTTTATTAAACATGCAATACCGCTGTACTGTTGTGTGCCAGCTTCATGGCTCAGGTTGTGCCTGAAAATGGTCCCTGGGGCTAGTGCACTTACCCAGTGAACAAATGCATACATACACACAGTACATACATACCGTACATACATACGTGAAGAATCAAAGACATCACCAAACTGAATTTAGGAAACATCAGATTAGAGAACTGCTATTTTTGATTGTTAGGTCTGAAATTATTGCACTGCAGGAAATGTATTTATATAATTTCAATGCATGAATGTTTTCTTTAATGGGGAATCAGTATCAGAATATATAGCACAGTCGAAACCACTTCTTGTGAAAAAACAGCTTCTTTCATGCAAATAAGGTAGCACAAAAACAGAGGTTATACACAGTATTGAGGAGTCGTTCGAGGATAAACACAAAAAATAATTTAATTGATGGGGGTTCTGCCCGACAGTGTTTTTAAGAGATTTACAGTGCCATGTTTACAAAGTTTACGCTTACATCAGAACAAAGAGCATATTTATAGACTGACCATGAAAACAGAACTAAAACTGGCAATAAAGAAATACAATTTTTTGCTCAGACACTTAAAAGCTTGCATGAAAAACACATTCCTTCCATTCTGAACTAAAATGCACATTTCCATGAGCACTTCCACGTTTTAAATTACAATTTGAAAAGGGTTATATTGATTAATCAATCTTTCATACTGAATGAAGTCACTGCACTGTAGTAGATTAACTGTGGGTAGATGGAGGTAGGCATACCTCATATATTTCTTCCCTTGCCAGACTGGATACCCTCTGCAATGCCTTCTGTCATTTCACTAACTTTCCCCGCTGTACTCATCACTGCTCCCTCTATGCCACCCTTTCCATTATCCTACTACCTTCATGTCACCAGTCCCACTGTGCCACCTTCATTCCTAAATACTGGCTTGGATCCCTTTCCTCTTACCTCTCCTCACTCCTCTCACCCGTTCCCTCCTCTTCTTACTCTCTCTGCTCCAGGAATTCCCATACCTTTTCCATTCCCTGCCCTCACCCTCACTGCTCCAGGAATTCCCATACCTTCTCCATTCCCTGCCCTCACTCTGCTCCAGGAATTCCCATACCTTCTCCATTCCCTGCCCTCACTCCTCAGCTCCAGGAATTCCCATACCTTCTTCATTCCCTGCTCTCACTCCTCTGCTCCAGGAATTCCCATACCTTCTTCATTCCCTGCCCTCACTCCTCTGCTCCAGGAATTCCCATACCTTCTCCATTACAGTATCTGCCCTCACTCTGCTCCAGGAATTCCCATACCTTCTTCATTCCCTGCCCTCACTCCTCTGCTCCAGGAACTCCCATACCTTCTCCATTCCCTGCCTTCACTCTGCTCCTGGAATTCCCCATACCTTGTCCATTCCCTGCCCTCACTCCTCTGCTCCAGGAATTCCCACACCTTCTCCATTCCCTGCCCTCACTCCTCTGCTGCAGGAATTCCCACACCTTCTCCATTCCCCTGCCCTCACTCCTCTGCTGCAGGATTTCTCACATCTTCTCCATTCCCTGCCCTCACTCCTCTGCTGCAGGAATTCCCACATCTTCTCCATTCCCTGCCCTCACTCCTCTGCTGCAGGATTTCCCACATCTTCTCCATTCCCTGCCCTCACTCTTCTGCTGCAGGTAATTCCCACACCTTCTCCATTCCCTGCCCTCACTCCTCTGCTGGGCAAGTTGCCTTCTCCTCCTGCCTCCCTTCTCTCTGGAACATGCTCCCCTCTTCTACCGCCTCTCTCCCCCCTCACTGCCACCCTTAGATGCCAGCTAAGGCACCTTCCTGCTCCCTCCTGTCCCTGTCACCCCCCCCGTTGAATCTTTGTCCCCTCTATTCTGTTCCCCCTCCTGCTTAAGACCCCCTTTAATTTAGACTGTGACTACCCGAGTTCTGATTCAAACCCTCAGCACTGCCACATGCCCCAACGGGCACTGCACACTTTGTTTTATTCTTGCACGCTTGACCACATATCTTGGCGTTGAACCATGCTGTTGTTTACCTTCTTGATCACTGAATTTCTCTTGCACCTGTTATGTTGTCTATGTGACCATACTCTGAAGCTTTGTCATTTTATTCTTTCTATACTCCCCTTCTCCTCTCTCCCGGGTTGCACCTGGAAATGAGCCTCAGCTCAGTATGCCTTTCCCAGTTACCAATTTTTAAATAAATATAGTTCACCTTTATAGTTATGGTGAAAATATAGGTGTTTAATGCTGGGTTTGCTTGTCTCTGCTAGAGTTTGAGGTATTGTGTTCCTCCAAAATCAGTTCCCAGCTCCTCATGCCCACCACCACCACCGCCATTGCACTACTGACTGATCACATCCTGCTAAACATGGACCATGGATGTGCCACCGGTGTGGTCTTTGTTGACCTCTCAAAAGCCTTCGACATGGTCTATCATGCCCTCCTCCTCAAACTACGGGGTCTCGGCTGCTCTTTACAGGTCACAAACTGGTTCCTGAGCCTTTTCTCCGGTCAAATCTAATTCATGCGTATCAGACCCATCAGCTCCCCCATATTGTTGTGTGTGCCCCAGGGCTCCATCTTAGGCCCCTTTCTTTTCCTTTTATCTATCAACTCCCTGCCCTCAGACAGCCTAAAATGCCACTCTCTCCCCTCTATGCTGATGACCTCGTACTTTACTAGAGTGGCAAATACCCTGCTCGCATTTCCTCTGTTCTTACCCAAAACTATGCTGCGGCTCACAACTGGTTTGCGGATAACCTCCTTCTGGTTAATAATAAAAAAACAAAATCCATGCTGTACAGATCCAAGCCATTTCTAGCCAAATCCAAAACTCTCCCTGCGCTCAACATCATCTCCCCCGATGGCCAAGCCCTGGAAGAAGTAGACTCCTTTAAATACCTAGAAGTCCTACTCGACCCTCACTCTCTTTCGCCAACCACACAAACTCTCTTGTTCGAAGATTCCACCAAAAACTAGGTGCCACCTACAGATTTCAGCAATACCTCACCCCGGGTGCCTGACTTGCCATCGTCCAGGGTAATCTACTCCCAATTCTGGACTACTGCACCCCCATCTATGCTAGGTCATCCTCAACCCTTATGTACAAGCTCTCTTCTGCCTACAATAGTGCATGATATTTCATCCTGTTGGCACCATTTTCTACTCACCACTGTGTCCTCTACAATCCGCTACGACGGCTACCACTGCAAGGCCGCTTCAACCTCGCCCTTGGTAGCATGGTTGACTCCTCCATTCGGTCCGGCCAGGAGTCCCCCTCGCAGCCATCCTCACGGTCCGTACTGTTCATTGCTTCCTCCGCTCACAAAGTATTCCCCCTCTGTATTTTCCCAGGGTATCCACAAACATGGGCGGTAGAGCCTTGTCAGTAGCCGCTCCTATGTTTTGGAATAAACTGCCTGTCGAGCTCCGCTCCACTGACACCCACGACCACTTCAAATCTCGCCTCAAAGAATGGCTTATGGCTACCTCCAGGTTCCACTGTTCCCACGAGTAGTCCAGTCCTGCTGTACATCATATGTACATTTATGCACTTTGTCTCTCTTCTACTGTTCAGGCTCTAGCCTAGTAGGATCTTTGTCTTATGTAGTTTTGTACCACTGTGAAACTTTGTCTTCAAGCAACCCTGTATTCTAGTGTACCTTTGATACTTTTTATTTTTTTTGTCGACTGTACATTTATTGTAACCTGGATTTATTGCCAGACTGTCTACTGTCTTATGCATCTCTGTTTTGTAACTCTGTGCCACTGTATGGTATCCTGGGTCATGCATGAAAATGGTCCCTGGGATCAATGCACCTATCTGGTTACCAAAGTCATAAAAAATAAAAATAAAAATAAAAAAAAAAAAAGCCCTTTAAAGTGCAATCTTTTGACCGCATTGTAAAGTGAATGTCGAAATAAAATAAAACAGCAGAGATCTGGGGTTTTCATTGCTGTCATGCAAATTAAAGGAATCTGTGCACACCAGGGGCTGGCAAGAGACAAATTAAAAGGGAATCTTTTGGACATTATGCCTGAGTTGACTTGTTATTTTCAGCACCCTGTTAGGTTTCAAAGAGTATGTATTATTCATATTCAAAAAACACAACTGGTTCTTACTCCAGATGTGAGACCTCAGAAAAATGTGTTCCTCTCTAACAGAAACAGGCTTTTGACAAAACAGGAGTAAAGAAAGATCTGAATTTCAGTGAGGACCAAACTCACTTGTCAGTGTCTTTGCTAGTTTGGGTTTCCTGATCTGGCCACAGAAGTACAACATCTGAGGGAAAACGTCTTCATCTTATAGCCTGGTTTCAGTATAATGGAGGTTCAGTTGCACTAATGTGCTTTAAATAGTTTTCAAGTACTAAACTTGTATGTTTAAGAAATGTGATGCTGCCTCGAATTTCTGAAATCCAGTTTCTCAATTATGACCCATGTTTTGATGAACTTGCCAATTTCTGCTATCACTGAAAGAGTGTATGATCTGTTGGTTGCTGCACTGGTCCCTGTCCCACAAAGCTCTAGCTCCTGCCCCAAGCTGCTCCAGTGCATAGTAAGGGGCTTCAAGCATGCATGGGATAGACATAGGGGAATATTAGTAAACAGACAGACAGAAGCGAGGGTTGCTGGAGATCAGTTAGGGTCTGTGCAGATGGACTAGACAGGGACTATCTGGGCAGACTGGGTGGGTCAAGTGGTCCTTTTTTTGCCAACAAATTTTATGTTTTTATGTCCCTCACACTGTTCACTGAATCAACAGTGTCTAAAGAAATTTTGTTTTTTTTGCTGTTCTGTTTCTCCCACTGTCAGACAGCCCTCGTTTCAGAGGGTGTCCCAGTCCCGTCCCCCTGACATCCACTGGGCCTCGCTGACCATCTTCCCCTAGGTGAGGTCAGTGGGGGGTCCACAAGGCCCCCAACAAAGACTGAATCCAGTTATGATCAGCACCCCAGCTGGTCAGGGAGCGGGACCTGTGAGTCCCTCGAAGCTCCAGCTGTCGGAGATGTTTTTCCTCATTTTCTCCCCCCAGAGGAAGGGCGTGCAATGATGCCAGTGGCAGTGTCACGCACCCTCCCATGAGCGGCACACTGGACGTCTGCCCCACCTCTGCCCACCATTCACAGCATTGGTGAGTCAGCCCTCAGCCTCCACTAGGGGCATGACAAGCACTGATCCCCTCCATCAGAGGAGGAGAGCTGTCCTTGAGACACTTGATCCTCCTCCTCTCTGGCTGACCCCAACAAACCCGCTTGCACCATGAACACAGGTCGCCAGCATGGGAGGAGGTAAGGCAGGATGCCTCAGCCTTCCGCGCCACCAGGCCAGCCCATCTAAAGACATTTAAGAGCATGTTCACAAGACCTTCACCAACACATTCATGAGAGGTTCACTGCTTGCTCAATGTGATCCTTATGCACAGATAGCAAAGCAACCGGTGGTACAGTTCCACTACATAATATTGTAGACACCAGTAACAGAACCACGGCAAAGGACTTCACAAACAAATATTTAGTGACAAAAATCCTTTATGTCCCCTTCCCAATGCATTGCAGTGGCACAGCATAACAGCACTTCCTCATTTTAATCACACCTGGAGCTAGTCTGTAGCAGGCCAACCCTAAAATTCCATTGGTAAGCACCTGGTTTTGAATTATAGTACAAAATCAGTAAACCAAAAGTTCAAGTGATGCAAGATACTCTGCATATTTCCCACATGGGCAGGCATTTTTCTATCTCAACTACTCTTAGGTCTTTTTTATAATCATAATTAGAAAGGCTAGATAGGCTGGTGGTATATTTCACTCTCCACATGGGAGACTGAAGTTTGAGTTACAAGCCCCCCCCACACACACACTTTGGGCTAGTGGGGTCCAGGATATGCTGCAGCAGCATCGCTCAGTTACCTTTGTCAATTACAGCAGTGCCTCCTATGGCAACTGGTGATGACCCTGTTGTCCTGGGTGACCACACAATGTCAGCTATCCTCCTCCCACCGGGCTGGTGTCACTGACACCTTCTTAGGGCTGGGTGATGGAAGGCTCATAACATGAGGCCATGACATTGCCATCACCTACACAGCTCATGGCCACGGAGTGTCTGTCTAGTGCCCTTCTGCTAAGCCTGCTCTAAGCCAAACTGGGTATCCCTGGTGTGTGTGTATGGTGCTGATTAGGGCCCCTCTGAGAGGGTACACTGCGGTCGATTTGGAAAGCTCAGTAATTCTTGACTGGTGGTTCTTGTTTCAGTTACTGTGCACGATGAGCAGCCAGAGTGGAAAAAGCTGGCTGATAAACAGAGACAGAGGAGAGAGGTATACGTGGGCCATCTGGATTAACAGTCAGTTTTAAAAAAAGAAAGGTTAAGATAATGAAGACTTCACATATCATCATGCGCTGTTTAATGTCTAAATGAACATGGATGAAACAATAACACATATATGATCTCAAGTGGTTACACTCACCTTGGATGCTGCTCCTCCATTAATAATAGACTTCACAAAAATTCCCAAATCTGCATGGTTCTCCTTTGACCTGTTACCTTTGACACTGACCCCAAGTCCTGCTGATCCTGTATCGTTAAGTGGAATCTCAAATGTTAGGAATTCTCTAGTACCATCAGGCGTCAGAACAAGATCATCGTCCTCTTCTTTCTAGCAGTCAAAAATAAATGACCTTTAGCTTGTTTCCTAGAAAGCAGGTGTTCATTTATAAGTTAATGTCAAGCTACCTTTACACACATGACCTTCGTTGCCATGCCAACATTCTGGGTTCATGCTTGCTCTAAGCTTGGAACACCCCAGCAGCCAGCAGGAGGGGGACCAAGCATTCCATGGGATGCTCTTCTCAGAAGTAGAAGCTTCCACCCCAGCACTGTCCCTCTGCTACAGGGTGCATGAGGTGAGTGGGTGTCTCAGCACTGCTGCGAACTGGGAGGAAAACTAGCTCCACCCAGGAGACAGCACAAGGGAAGAAGAATACAGAAATGAAAATATGGGAATTGGTCTGGCTGATGTTGCTGCCATGTCCTCGTGTCCACCAGGTCTCGTCTTCCCAACAAATTGGATTTTTAACCCCTGCATCACCCAAGATGTGTCCTGAATGTTTGGGGCTCTGAGACCACCCATTCCCCCTCCTATTGCAAAGGGCCAAGCACATGGAGGCTTACAGGAGGGTTTTCTGTAGTTGCTCCTGGATGGTGAACTGGTTTACTTGGACAGACACAGACTTCTATGCTGGCTAGAGTGTCTGAACACCTGAATCACGGTATAGGCGAGCTTTACTAATTTCCAAACACACTTCCTCCAGATACATTGGAGACCCCCATCAACTACTTAACTGCCACAGTAGCAACGCAATATCAAACACTTCACTTGCAATGTGCAGAATTTTAAAAATATAAAGCACCTCACTTGTAATGTACATTATTTTAAAAATGTCATCTTCTTGCTTCCGCTTCAGCATACATTCTTGTGATTCACTTTGTACTGTATGATATAAACCTTTCAGTACCAAAAAAAAAAGCACAAACCAGAGACATTCTTCAAAAATTACGCCCCATCACTTCAGTGCCAAATAAAAACAAACACTGATCATAGTTCAAAATGAAAATAAAACAACATTGTACCAGTTTTCATAGGGACCGTACCAATGTAAAAAAAAATACTATTGGTAAGTGGCTATTAAGGACTTCAACAGTACAGGCTGCTTTGATTGTATTTCTTGGTAATTTTTAATGTGATCCAATGCACTTATAAAGTAAGTTATTTGATCTAAACCTAGTTACTGATTTTGTTTTGTGGCCAAAAGAAAGACTTGAACTACAATGAGCACTGGCTCTGCTGAGATCTGAACAAAGGTGAACAGGTGAACCTTGAGGACAGTTCATCGAGATCAAAGCTGTACGCCTTTATGACAACAAATTCTCTCTAGGAATAGGTGGTACTTTCATATGTTTGGGGGGAGCACTTGAAGCAAAATACATTGGAGAAGGCAAGAAAGTACAAAAAGGTCAAAATAACGAGGAAAAAAAATATTGCAATAATGCCTAAAGGTAAGAGCACCAATCTATGAACCTAGAGATCCAGATGAGCTGGATTTGAATCCCACAGCTGTCACTTGCATATTGTGTGACTCTGAGCAAGCCACTCAACCTCCCAGTGTTCCTGGGTCATAGAAACATAGAATTTGATGGCAGATAAGGACCGCTTGGCCCATCTAGTCTGCCCATTTCCCTACCTAAAGGATAAGCTGCAGATCCTAGTTAACCAACAGTCTACTTCCTCCTACCCCCCACTAGAACTGCCTTATGTCTGTCCCATGCATTCTTGAATTCTCCCACTGTTTTTGACTCTACGGCCTCCTCAGGAAGGTCATTCCATGCATCTACAACCCTCTCTGTGAAGAAATACTTCCTCACATTACCTCTGAGCCGTTCCCCCTCTATCTTCAGATTGTGCCCCTTGTTCTTGCACATCTCTTTTTCTGAAAGATGCTACCCTCCTGGACTTTGTTGATTCCCTTGAGGTATTTGAAAGTTTCTATCATGTCCTCCCTCTCCCTTCTTTCCTCAGGTCATACTAAGAAACAAACTTTGGCTAGGTGTGCCGTTTATGGCCAAATATTTAAAAAAACATCTGAAATCAAATTAAATAATGAAAAAGACTACTACATCCCACTTAAATTTTAATCAACCAAAAATATATTGTGTCCGGCTCGAGATGTTTATCAACAAACATTTTTTTAAACTGACATTATTCAAAGTATACTTAGCAACTGTATACACAAACCACATTTTGAAAAACTCTCTCAAAACATGGGCATACATGAACTAAAATCAGTTGTTTAATTTATTTACCCAAGACAGCCCATTGTCATGAGGCATCTTTTTTCAATGGGGTCCTGCTTTTACCCATTTTTACAGCTCAGTGGATAATGGACTAAAACAGTGAGAGGTTATGTAACCTGCTCAAGGTCACATTATGAGTAAGTGGCTATGGTGGGATCTGAAACCAAGTCACCTCATTCCACAGGAGCAATCGCCTTTTGCAAGAGCTAGCCACACTTTGGATCTTGACATGGCTATAGTTCCCTGTTGGTCACATACCTCATGTAGCCAGTAGAGGGAATTGTGGTTCGCGAAGAACAAATGGCTTATAGTGCCTGCATCCTTTGGCTGTATAATGAAACATGCTTTTAGCACATGCACTGAGCTTCAAGCATGTTCAAATATACCTCTACAGTAGTCTGCTCCAGGCATTAATGTGCTCCTAGAGCAAACTTTCAGCGAGTGTGATTCCAGGCCTCTGAATATCCTGGCCACCAAGTCTGTGCTCTAGCCATCAGCCCAGACTGTCTCCATTTTAAATCTTCAAATTTCAAGTTCTATGAAAGAGGCTAGCTTCAACTCATGGTTGAAGAAGTGGTGCAAAGAGGAAGGGTTCGGCTTCATTGGGGACTGGAGTCCCACCTAGACGGATATGGACCTATACAGGGAAGATAGCCTGTATCCATCCAGGAGGGGAACTGCAGTCCTCAGTGAAAGGTTTAGGTGCTACATTGGTGAGCATTTAAACTAGTTGAGGGTGGTGGTGGAAGGAAGCAGGGAGTCATAAACTGCTTACCCCCCCCCCGCAAGCTTAAGTAGTCAGTAGACAGAACCCTAAGGGAGGGAAATCCCCAAGAATATCTAACAACAAAGAAAACAAAATGGTAGTAATAAAGAGGGATGGGAATGAAGGCAGAAGGAAAAAAGAAGAGTAGGCAAAAGGGAAAAAGGGGGGCTAACAAGAAAGGTGGTAGCAGAATTTGGAAGTCCAAGTGTGAAAATGCTCAAAATCTGGGAAATAAATCCTAGACTTAGTGGCCATTATAGCAGAGGCTGACCTGGACATTGTCGCCATTACCAAGTCATGGTGAAACGAGAACCACAGAAACATAGAATGTGATGGCAGATATGGCCCATCTGATCTGCCCATTTCACTACCTACAAAAAACTGCAGATCCTAATTCTGCAGCTTACCTTTTCTTTCGTACCACTAGGGTTGCTGTCTGTCTATCCCATGCATGCTGCATTCACCCACTGTTTTTGCCCCATGACCTCTGCAGGGAGGCTGTTCCATGCATCCACCACCCTTTTGGTGAAAAGGTACTTCCTCACGTTACCCTTGAGTCTCCCCACCTCCAGCCTCATACTGTGACCTCCTATTCTAGCACATCTTTTCTTTTTGAAGATGCTGCACTCCTGTACCTTGTTTATCCACTTGAGGTATTTAAATGTCTCTATCATATCCCCCCTACTTTCCTCCAGAGTATACATATTTAGGTCCTTCAGTCTTTCCTCATACGGTTTATGGTACATTCTCATCACCATTTTCGTTGCTGTTCTCTGGACTGCCTCCATTTGGTCTATGTCCTTTTGAAGACGTGATCTCCAGAACTGAACACAGTATTCCAGATGTGTCCTCACCAACTGTCTGTACAGTGGCATCACCACCTCCCGTTTTCTACTGGTGATGCCTCTCCCTATGCACCCCAGCATCACTCTGGCCCTCCCCACTGTCTTTTTGCACTACTTGGCTACTTTTAGGTCATCTGTTATGAGTACCCACAGGTCCCTTTCTAGTTTTGTTGTCGCTAATATCTCCCCCCCTCAACTACTGTGTATTTCTCTCCAGGATTACTGTGCCCCAAGTGCATGACTTTGTACTTCTTAGCATTGCATTTAAGTTGCCACACACTTGAGAATTCCTCCAGCCTGCCCAAGTCTCTTCTCATTCTTTCCGCCCAATCTGGAGTGTCCACACAATTGCAGATCTTGGTGTCATCCATAAAGAGGCCTATCTTCCCTTCCAGGTCCTCTGCAATGTTGCTAATGACACTGAAGAAGACATGCCCTAGCACTGAGCCTTGTGCCACCACATTGGTCACCTCCCTCTCCCAGGACTGAATCCCGTTAACTACCACACTCTGTGACCTCTTACTCATATGAACATATGAAACTGCTAGCAGAAACACACCAACCAGTCTATCAAAGTCTGCCCAAGTGTGCAGCTAACATCCTCGATTACAGCTGCCCCAATCCCCTACCCCACTGTCCCTCCCATACCTGTCTCAGTCCCCGCCACCCAGACCCTCCCTCTTACTTTGTCCCACTCCTTCTTAAAATTTCCTACTGTCATACATGATACCACCCCCTCTGGTAGCACATTCCATTTAGACACCACTCTCTCGGTGAAGTAGTGCCTCATCTCCCTCCTAAATCTTCCACTCTTCAAGCTTAGCTTCTGTCCCCTCGTTTCCCTACCTTGTCTCCATTTAAACATCGCTTCAGTGCTAGGTTTATTCACCCCTTCAAATATCTGAACTTTTCAATCATATCCCCCCACCATCCCTCCTCTCCTCCAGTGTGTACATATTTAGCTCCTGCAGCCTGTCTTAATAGGTCTTTCCTTCCATCACCTGTAACATTTTTGTTGCCCTCATTTACACCCCCTCCAATAATGTTATATCCCTGTTCAAATATGGCTACCAGTATTGCACACAGTACTCCAGATGTGGCCTGACCAAGGATCTGTAGAGGAGCAGGATCACCTCTCTATGCCTGGATGAGAAGCCTCTTACGATACAACCCAGCATCCGGTTTGCCTTAGCCAATGCTTTCCTGCATTGGGCCGAGTTGTTCATGCTCCCTGTTACCAACACACCAAGGTTCTTCTCCTCCTCAGTGGTCCCCAGCCTCATTCCACCCAACCAGTAGTCCCTCCTAGGGTTTTTTGCTCTGAAGTGCATAACCTTGCACTTTTTTGCATTGAATCCCAGCTACCACCTCTCCAACCATGCCTCCAGTTTGGTTAGGTCCCCCTGCAATTGTTTACATCCATCTTCTTCATCCACCACTGCCCCCATTTTGGTGTCATCTGCGAATAGACTAACTCTGCCAATGTCTAACCCAATTTACCACCTTAGGTCCCACTCCCATATTGCCCAACTTGTTTTCTAACCCCCTGTGTGGTAGGGTGTCAAATGCCTTGCGAAAATCTAGGCAGGCCATGTCTACCGCCCCTCCCTGAATAACCACCCTGGTTACCCAGTCAAAGAAATCTGTTGGATTTGTCTGACAAGATCTAGCTGCTGTGAATCCATGTGCCTTACGTCTTGTGCCCTGCTGGCCTCGATATATGCCACAAACCTTTCCTTCAGCACGGATTCCATCATTTTCCCCACCACTGAAGTCAAACTGACTGGCCTGTAATTCCCAGCTTCCAACTTGCTCCCACTCTTGTGTAGTGGTACCACACTCACCATCCTCCAGTCCTTTGGTACCACTCCATCCTCCAGTGATCTGCTGAATAGGGCTGTCAGTGGTGCCCCCCGTACCTCCATGAGCTCTTTCAGTATTCTGGGATGCATCCCATCTGGCCCCATTGCCTTGTCCACTTTTAGTTTCAAGAGTTCCTTTAGGACTCTCTCCTCCATGAATAGACTGGTGTCCACCTCTCCTCCGTGTGCGTTTCTACCTCCTATTTTTGGTCCCTCTCCTTCCCCTTCTTTTGTAAATACTGAGCAGAAGTATTCGTTTAGAATTTCTGATTTTTCTAGGTCCCTCTCCACTTTCCCGCCCCCTCCCTTTTATTAAGCCTCACAATCCCTCCCTTGGTCTTTTTCCTTTCCCTAATATACCTGAAGAAGGTTTTGTCACCTTCTTTTACTGATTGGGCTATTATTTCTTCAGTTTGCGCCTTTGAGCTCCTGACTATGTTCCCCACCTGCTTCTGTTTTGCCTGATGTAGTTCCTGGTCTCCTTCCATCTGCATTTCCTTGTACTTTCTGAATGCCTTTTTTTCCCCCAACCCACCGCTTCTTTTGAAAACCATATTGTTTTTTCCTTTCTTTTTGCTTTGTTTTCTAGCTTTACACAGAGGTTTGTTGCCTCTGCTATGGCTCCTTTAAAAGGTTTTCCCCACTGTTCCTCTACCCCCCTTTTGCTACAATTTTCTTGAGGTGTTCCCCCAATTTTGCAAAGTTGGCCCTCTTGAAATCTATGACCCTTACTTCTGTGTGGCTTGACTCTACCCATCTTCACGTTTAACCACACTGTATGGTGAACACCGGACCCAAGATGGCTGTCTACAGATAGGTCTGTTATTCTGTCATCATTTGTAATGACCAAGTCTAATATTGCTCCCTCCCAGATGGGTTCTGCCACTAGTTGTCTAAGGCATGCCCCCTGCAGAGCATCCAGGACATCTCTGCTCCTGGTAGTGGCTGCAGTATAGGTGTTCAGTTAACATCTGGCATGTCCAGGTCCCTCATCAGCAACACCTCCCCTTTTTCTGCCATTCTGTGGATGGTTTTCATTAATACCCTATATTCTACGCTGGAGGTCTGTAGACAACTCCAGTGTGGATGGTGGGGCCATTTTCTGTCTCTAAGGTGACCCATAGTGCCCCCTCCTGTCTTTTCCATTAACTCCATTGCTTTGATCCCCTCCCTGATATAGATAGCTACCCCTTCCCTTTTGTGCCCATCGTGTCTCTCCTGAAGATTATGTACGCTGGTATGTTAACATCCCAATCACATTTACTCACGTACCATGTTTCAGTGATCACGACAATATCCAGGTGTTCCTCCGCCATCAAGGTCGCTAGGTCAAGGATCTTGTTACCCAATGCTACGGGCATTTGTATACATGGCTTTCCATGTTTTGCTGCCTTTGCCTGTATCAGCTCCCTCCTTGTCCCTATGCCTTCTCCGTCTTTACCCCCACTTGTGGATTCTTTTATTGATTCCTCTGCCATGGAGTTCTTTTGTTTGTCTACCTTAATCTGTTAGAGGGGGTTGTTTTTTCCCTGCTTACTTCCACCACCCCCCTTGGCTAGTTTAAATGCTTGGTAATGAAACATTTAAACCTTTCACTGAAGATCCTGGTTCTCCCCCCCCCCCCCAAGATGGATGTAAGCCAACCCTGCTGTACAAGCCCGCATCTCTCCGGGTGGTCCCCAGTCCCCAATGAAGCCAAATCTCGCAGCTCTGCAACAGTTTTTCAGCTATTTATTGAATCCCTTGGTGCAGAGTATTCTGGTTTCACCCATGCCTTGACAGGGATACAGCCATAACAGGCTATACTCTGTTCAGAAAGGACAGGGTGGGTAGGAAAGGGGGAGGAATAGCTCTTTACGTGAGGGATAGCATTAAAACAACAGAGATACAGGGAATACACGGAGGGGCGGAGGTACTATGGGTCACACCAGAGACGGGGAACAGAGCTGCTATTCACACTGGCATGATCTACAGATCTCCAGTACAGGGGGAGGAGATGGACAAGGTTCTGGTGGAAGCCATCAAAAAGATGCCAAATAAGGGGGAGGTGCTGCTGGTGGGGGATTTCAATCTACCAGATGTGGATTGCAGCATCCTAGCTGCAGCTTCAGCTGGAGCAGGAACATTCTAGATTCCCTGCAGTGAGAGTTTCTCAGGAAGCTAGTAAGAAAATCCACTCGTGAGGGGACAATATTGGATCCTGTATTCAGCAACAGGGACAGCATTGCAGACATCATGGTGGGTGGTCACCTGGGGACTAGTGATCACCACACAATGTGGTTCAATATAAGTACGGTGGCAGAATCAAACCACACAGAGGTGAGGGTCCTGGACTTCTGGAGGGCTGACTTTACAAAGATGGGGAAATGCCTCAGGGATGCCTGGCAAGGGGGAAGGACATGGGTGGAGTGGAGGAACAGTGGGCAAAACTAAAAGGGGCTATCGGGAAGGCAACAAACCTCTGTGTCAGGCAAGTAAGCAAAAGCAAGAGGAAAAACAGACTGCTATGGTTCCCAAAAGAGGTGGCTGAGAAAGTAAGGGCAAAAAAGTTAGCATTCAGGAGGTATAAGGAGACACAGAGGGAGGAGGATAGGGAAGTGTATCAGAGAAGCAGAAGGAGGCAGGGAAAGCAGTCAGAAGCACAAAGGTACAAACAGAGGAGAATACAGAACAGGCAATAAAGAAAGGGGACAAGACTTTTTCTTTTTTTTTTTCTGAACTTGCTGTTTTTCCTCCTTCCTGCCCCCTACGCTCCGCTTCTTCGGGAGCGCCTGGCATCTGCCTCAGTTCCTTCCATGCCTGGAGCCCCACGGCAGTCCTCCCATGTAGCCTTGGATCTACCCCGCAGGCGGGGATGAGGTGGGGGCCAAGCACCCCGAACTAACATTACTTTGTTGGGGCCGGCGTGTGGGACAGGCAGGAGACCATTGAGGTCTGTGCTGGCGCTCCATCTACCCGGAGCGATGGAGGTGTTTTTTTCCCTGTTCTTTCTGGGCGTGCCATGCGCCCTGACGTCAAGGCGGAGCTACGCCGACGTCTGGCACGCCCACCCCTCCTGGATTGGTCAGGCCTTGCTGCCACCCCAGGCCTCCGCCTGGGGTCAGTCAACTCTGAACCTTGTCCCCCTCCCTGGAGAGGCGAGGCAGTCCCATGGATGCTCAGCCTTCTCCCCCAGGCCGGCCCTCCAGCTCCCTGGGCTCGTTCCCGAACCCGGGTCACCTGCGTCGCGTGCGGTAGCGCTACTGCCGTGCCGACAGGCCAGCCAAAGACTTTTTCATGTGTGAAAGGAGAAAGATCAGGGGAGGGATTGCAAGACTGAGGAGGGAAAGGGGAGTGTGTGGAGGGGGACCAGGAGAAAGCAGACATCCTAAACAAATACTTTTGTTCAGTATTCACAGAGGAGGGGATGGGGAAGGTGAGGGACCACAGATAAGTGATAGGAGCATCAAAGGAAGGGAGGGAGGGAGGTGGACACTAGTCTATTTACAGAGGAGACAGTCCTGAAGGAACTCACAAATCTGAAAGTGGACAAGGCAGTGGAGTCAGATGGGATACATCCAAGGATATTAAAGGAGCTCAGCGAGGTGCTGGTTGCAGCTCTGACAGTCCTGTTCAACACTCACTGGAGATGGGGGGTGGTTCCAGATGGACTGGAGCAGGGCAGATGCAGTCCCACTTCACAAAAGTGGTAACAGGGAGGAAGCTGGCAATTACAGGCCAGTCAGCCTGACTTTGATGGTGGGCAAATTAATGGAATCACTAATAAAGGAAAAGATTGTGGAATATTTTGAATCCAGTGGCTTACAGGATCCAAGGCAGCATGGATTCACGGCAGGGAGGTCATGTCAAACAAATGTGATAGACATCTTTGACTGGATGAACAGGGAATTAGATCACGGAGGTGCAGTGGATGTGGCCTACCTGGATTTCAGTAAGGCCTTTCACACCATTCCACACAGGAGACTTGTAAACAAGCCAGGCAGCCTGGGAGTGGGTCCAAAGATGATGAACTGGGAAAGGAATTGGTTGGGGGATAGGAGACAGAGGGTGGTGGTAAACAGAGTTCACTCCGAGGAAGGGAGGGTGACCAGTAGGGTGCCACATGGATCAGTACTGGGACAGTCCTTTTTTTTTTTTTTTTTGCATTATTTATCACCCCCCCCCCCGGCGCCCGACCTGCCACTCCTTCAGCCTCTGTCAAGGAGCCCCCGCATCCCCTCTGAACCTCCCAGCTTCACACTGTAGCCGGCCCAGGGTAACCCGATGTATCCCTTCGTTGGATGGGTTCTCTCAGCTTCCAGGGAGAAAGTGCCTTCTGGCTTACTTTTCTTGCCCTGGGTGCTGCTGAGGTTGGCCTCGGCTGTCCGAGGGCTCTGTGGATGCAAGAGTCCAGACAGTCATCATCCGGTTGATCAGGGCACCACTTTTGTGGTTTTTCCTGGCTTCCTCAGTGTCATGCTGCATCTGTAGTGCTCCCGGTCTCCACCCAGGGCCATTTCAGAGCGAGGCAAACTCCCTAGCCCACCCCAGAAGAGAAGAGCAGTCCTCCAGATGCTCAATCCTCCCCTTCCCCTACCAAGCCCCAGTGCCACGAGTCCGTTCCAGAACTCAGGTCTCCGGTGTGGTGCAAGATAAGGCGCCAGCACCTCAACCCTCTGCGCCACCGGGCCAGTGCCAACTGGTCCTCTTTAATGTCTTTAATAGAAACATCATAGATGGGCTAGAAGGGGAAGGTATGCCTTTTTGCAGATGACATAAATATCTGCAATAGGGTAGACACTCTAGGGGTAGTGAAGAAAATGAAGAGAGACCTAAGAAAGCTTGAGGATTGGTTAAGTGTGTGGCAACTAAGTTTCAATGCAAAGAAGTGCAAAATCATGCACTTGGGGCACAGAAACCCAGGGGCGGAGTACAAGATGGGGGAAGTAGTACTGATGACCACCAGACAGGAAAGAGACATGGTGTTGGGGGGGGGGGTATAATCATACCTGATGATCTAAAGGTGGCCAAACAGTGCAACAAGGCAGTGGGGAGAGCTAGTGGGATGCTGGGAAGTATAGGGAGGAGTATCGCCAGCAGAAAGAGGGAGGTGGGTGATATGACTATATAAATCTTTGGTGAGATCCCACCTAGAGTACTGTGTTCAGTTCTGAAGACTGCATCTACAGAAGGACATAAACAGAGTAGAGGCAGTCCAGAGGATGGCAACTAAAATGGTGCAGGGTCTACATCACAAGCTCTATGAGGAGAGACTAAAGGACCTCAATATGTACACCCTGAAGGAAATGAGGGAAAGGGGGGATATGATAATAGATTTTCTAAGACATCATGGGTATAAATAAGGTACAAGAGGAAAGCATTTTTCAGAAAAAAAAAGAAGCTCAAGAATAAGGGGTCATGCTATGAAGCTGGAGGGAGGGATGGTAAACTCAGAGGAAAGGTGAGGAAGTACTTCTTCACAGAAAGAGTGGTAGATGCCTGAACAGCCTCCCAGCAGAGATGGTGGGGGCAAAAACTGTTACAGGTTTCAAGAATGCATAGAATAGGCATAAGGGAACCTAAGGGGACTGGAATGGGAGGGTAATGCTGCGGATCAAGTAGGGTCTGCAGTATTGCAGTAAGTAGGGAAAATGGACAGACTAGGTGGGCCAAGCGGTCCTTATCTGCCATCAGATTCTACGTTCCCATCAAAATAATTCAGGTTCATGAAGCCTGACTGCAGTGTGGTGGAAAGGTAATGATTGTAGTCACAAATGGGAAGGTATTTTAAGATGTATGCTAATGGGAAATTGGTAATGAAAAAAATAGTGTACACGTGTCCTGCATTCAAGTCTGAAAAAAACAATGAAAAATCCACTCCCATAGAAATCCCATACATCCCATGTCCAAGGCAATTAGCGACACTTCATAATTTTCTGTTCAGATTTGGTTTTGCAAAATAAAGGTTAAATGAAACGAATTTAGTTGTCTCAATGAAGTTGCTCAAGTATGTAATTGCTAAAAAATCCCATCAATGATAAAAACTACTGTACGTGAATTTTTTGTACAAAATTTTTTACACAGTCTGTGCACCTGACTGTACTTCCTTAGCACAGAGCAGCCTTTCTGAGTCCCATGCAGTGACTGAGCTCTTTTACAGGTTAAATTGATATGTAAAGCAACACTGTTGCAAATCTCACACAGAATTTGCTGGTTATAACGTTAAATAACAAGAAATATTATGGCGTATTTCCATTACACTTTTAATGTATAAAGTAGTGTGACATGTAAAAAAAAACACTACAACATACCGCAAAGTAAAACAAATATCTTTAGATAATGTATCTTCAATTTTTCCTTATCATTCAAAAATATGACCACAGTGTTTTATATTTTTGTAATCAGCTGCATTTGTAGACTTATCTACCAATGTATCTGACTTGTCAATATAAATCTTAAAAGGTTAGCACTTCAAGGCAATGTGTAGGTTGCAATATTTTACTGAATATATTTCTGACATATTACTGTTTTTCCATGCAGTATCTAGACATGAAAGCATATGGATGTTGTGTCTCTTTATGCATATATGTACTGTATGAACAAATAATCAGACTGCTGTTTCAGTGTGTGTTCTGTAAATGTAATAAAAGGGTTGGATTAAATGCATACTGAAAATATAAAATACAGTTAGAACAGACACTTTGACCACAGTCAAATTCAGAAATTATCTACAAAGAAAGAAATGCAGAAATTATCTGCAAAGAAAAAAGTATATAAAGATATATACAATGCATGTATGTGTCTACACTTATACAAGGTACAACTTAGAATAGTCAATACAGGGATAGAAGTTTAGCACCACCCTCCTCCAAGGGTGGAATGGGGGGAGGAGCACTGGCAGGGATTTGGCACAAGCTGCAGGAAAGTGGGAGGGGCGGAGAGAGAGAGATATAAGAGAGGGGGGGGTCACCAATGGGTAAGCATGGTAAAAGTCAGGAGGTGAGAGTCGAGGATGCCGGGGGCAGCAGAAGGCTGCAGCAGTGGGTGGTAACTGCACCAGTGGGAGTGAGGGAGGCATGGAGAGTTAACTTCTGGGTGGTGGTGGGGGGGAGACATGGGAGGTTGTCCCTCAAGTGCAGCATCCTGAAGGCAGTCAGTTCGGAGTGTGGTTCCCCCGAAGACATGGTGGCAGAGATTGAGAAGGAGCTGTAGATGGTAAGTAAGTAAGCATTTATTTATAACTCACCCAATCCTTGAGGCGCGGGGCGCCTTACAGGGTTAAAAACAGGACGTAAAACGACAATACATTTTACAATAAAACTAACAGGGTCAGTAATAATCAGCAATTTAAAATCAATAATAAATAATCAGTATAGTGACCAACTAAGAAAATGCTATATTAAAAATATGTGTCTTTAGACCCCTTTCAAAAGCCTCCACAGAGAGGGGCCTCCCTCAGATGTTGAGGAAGTGAATTCCAGAGGGACGAGCTGGCCACCTCAAATGCTTGATCTCCTGAAGTTTTCAGCCTGATCCTTGGAACCACCAGGAGGCCCTCGGTGGAGAAGTGGAGCGAGTGCTCCAAGATGGCAGGGGTCAGGCGGTCACTCAGGTAGCCTGGGCCTGATCTGTATCGAGCAAGCCCACCTTGAAGAGGATCCCCCATCTGACAGGCAGCCAGCACAGATCATGCAGGACTGGTGTCACATGACTAGATATGGGACATCTTGTCAGCAACCTGGCCACTGCATTGTGCACCAGCTGCAGCTGACAGAGGTTCCCTCCACTGACCCTGAAGTAAAGAGTATTACAGTAATTTAGCCTTACCAGGGTGGGCAGGTCACCAGGGGGAACCAGTGGTTTAATCTGGGCAACATTCTGTAAGTGGTAAAAACAACTCTGGATGACAGCTGACACCTGAAAATCAAGCATCAGACAGTTATCAAGAATAATGTCCAGATTTCTCACCCTGGAGACAGCTACCAATGGAGTGGGACCAATGAACAACCCAGTACCCAGAACTATGGCAGCCATATAATGCCAGCAACCAGGCTCAACTACCAGTACCTCTGTCTTGTCAGGGTTCAGTTGCAGCCAGTTAGAGGACATCCAATCTTGGATCTCGGCCAGGCATTTATTTAGCACTTCCACGGCATTCTATGTCCTGGGGGCAAATTACATATACAGCCGGATATCATCTGCATAGCAGTGAAAACCTAGACTGTAGTGCCTAATGATCTCACCCACGGGAAGCATGTATGCCGTTAACAACATCGGTGACAAGATCGAACCTTGAGGGAACCCACAGGGCAGGGGTTTCAGGCAGGAATTGAAATTCCCCATCACCACCCATTGAGTCCTGACCATGAGATAAGACCCAAACCAGCTGATGACAGAACCAGTGAGTACACAGTATTCTCTAAGGCGATCAAGAAGCACAGTGTGGTCCACAGTGTCAAATGCTGAGGCGATACTAAGAGATGAGAATTGACCGTTTTCCTCCATCCCTCGCCCTGGGGAGGTCATGCTGCATCCTGACCAACACTGTTTCAGTGCTATACCTTGCCCTAAATCCAGACTGGAGTGGCTTGTAGATGTCAAAGGCCGTAAGGTGGGCCTTCAGCTGCATGGCCACCACTTTCTCGACAACCTTCCCCAAGAATGGGAGGTTTGAGATTGGTCAATAATTTTCCAAGAAGTCTGGGCCAAGAGATGGTTTCTTCAGAAGTGGCTTCACCATCACCTCCTTCAAGGTGTCAGGGAAAAAAACACCCTGAGAGCAAAACACTGGACTATCTTAGCAAACACTGGACCAATGGACTTGGCACATCCCACTAGGAGACGGGTCGGGCCTGGGTCCAGTTCACAAAAGTTGGGCCACAGCTTCAAGATTACCTCAATGACCTCTGAAACCCCCATTGGCTGGAACTCACCCCAAACAATAGAATGCCTCTGCCAACATAAGGCCGACCACGGCAAGGCTGATCTTGCCCCACTGGGGAGATCCCGAACTGAATAGGACACCCTGTCAAAGAAAAACTGAGCAAACTCCTTGCACAAAGCAACTGAAAATGCTCTTTTCTGCTGCAGACAAGCAGGATGAAGTAACTTGTCCACCGTTCTAAACAGCTGAACTGGTCATTTTTTTCCTGCGGTGACTACCCTGGATAGGAACTCTGTCTTCTTACAGTTGATTGCTCTTTGGTATGCACCATGGTAAATCTGTAAAGCCAGTCTATACTCCCCAGATTGGGTCCTCCACCAGTGACACTCCAACATCTGACTTGTGGTCTTCATTACCTTGAGCATTCCATCGAACCATGGGGGTCTCAAGTGAGAAAACCTGGGCCATATACAGATCAGAGCAATGAACATCAAGCACACTGGAGACAGCACTATTGTAGGCCATCATCGACTCGCTAATGCCAACTGCACAAGCAGTAATCACACCAGAAAAATCCACTGCTGCCAGTAGTCCCTCTGGGGTAAACCCCTTCAATAGACAATAGTGGACCACCTCAGTAGGGGAGGGACAATCAGGGGGGCCCCAAAACGAGAACTCCACCGTACAGTGATCCAACCAAATGACCTGATCAATCCTGAGGTCAGTGACCTCAAGTCCCAGTGAGACGTGGCCGTGGTGGTGGGCCGCAGAAGCAACAACTTGTGCAAGGCTCATAGATGTTATTAACTGGAGGAAGTCTTGAACAAAATCGGGTAAGGAAGAGGCTGGCACAAGAGGAGCTGTGAGACACAGATGAAGAGGAATGAGGTACAGTAGAAGGGCCTGGAGCCCTCAGGGTGCTCAATGAAACATGGTCGAAGGAATGCAGCTGGTGCACAGTTGCTCATCTACGGACATCTGAATTACTAAGGTGGCAGGAAAAGAAACCATGATGGGTGGCTTATGGAGATTTCAAGCCTAGGTATCAAGTGAAGGAGCAGCACCTGTATGTTAGGATGACTTTAGCCCATATTCTACCACCTGGTTCCCCATCGTGGTACAAGAATAAATGTCTCCTGTGATGGCACCCGGAAAGAGCCAAGTCTGTCTGCAGGGACCTTCACTATGTGGGTGGGGGCCTGGGTCACAGTATTGCATGGGAAAATCTAAAGTAAAATAAAAAAAACACAAAGGCAACTCTGTTTTTCGGGTGCTGCAGTTATGAATGCAATACAAGCACTTCAAAGCTTAGGAGGCAAGGAAAGTGACAGTATAACGCTGGAGATGTGGGAAGCTAAAGGGGGCAAGAGTCATGCCAATTAAGTCTGCAAGACAAATATAAGAGTCTGAGGAGGCAGGTTATAGGACCCGATTTATGGAGGTGCTGGTTGTCGATTAGCTGGTACTGAGTAGAAGGTTGATCCAGGTATGGATTTTCTTGGAAGCCAAATGCTCTCATTCCTGCTTCTGTTTTTGGTTCAGGGAGCTTGAGGACGGGCTCCCCTGAGGATCACAGATTATAAAATTATTTATATTGCATCAACAGGTTAAACAGCATAAGTAGACTGGTAGTTAACGTGCTGCAGGGGCCAGTTTGAAGTTTGCTTGGCAGTCCGGGGGTAATTTTTAAAAGCAGTATGCACATAGGTCCCGTCTGTCTGTAAGTTTAGTTGTGCAAAACCATTTGTCTTCATAGCTGGAATCTATGGGATCCAAGGCAGTATCTTCATTTACAGAACAACCTAATGGGGGAGGTGCAGTGTGGTCTAGTGCTTGGAACAGTTAAACATACAAAGCAGACCACAAGTTTCAATCCCACCGACTGCTTGCTCGCTGTGCGACCTCAAGGAAGTCACATAACCTTCCTGGGCTTCAGTCCTCCCAGTAGTAAGAGCTGAGTGGAAGCAGTGCCCCTCTGAAAATGGGCATCACAGCTGCACTATCCTGGGTAAATAAACAGAACATTAACACAAACCTAAAGCCCTGCTAATGTGTGGAAAAGTCAGCATGTATGAACCATATTCATTTTGTTGGTTTTATCACTTTTTTAAAGACAGGCAAGGTTTAACTGATTCCTTCTACAGTATATGCTAGTGCTGACATCGCTGCTGTTTTATCTGCTAACTCGCATACGGTATGCTCTCTCAATCTTTCTCTCTACTTCTGAGAATGTTTGAGAAATTCTGCAGAGAGGCACATGACATGATGGTGTATTGTTGAAGTGGCTAGCACTTAACCTGTTTCGGTATGCTCTTTGAAAGTAATCCTAGGACATACAGCAGCAGTCAGGAGACTTGGTGGATAAAGTTATTTCCACCCATACACCCCCACCACCACCACACAATAACCAATCCTCTCATTTATCTTTGCAATAGTGAGGTAACTATTTTGGCTGTGTAAGGGAGGAATGTTGTTTTGTTATTTTAAGCTGTGCATGTTTCAATGGCTCTTTTTTTTTCCTGGCTTTACCTCCAGTCTGGAACATGTAAAACCAATAAAAGTATTTAAAAATACTGCTTTTGACTTTGCAGCTATTTTCTTTGGCATGCGGCAGAGCAGCTGCAAGCTGCACTGAATGTTTCTGGTTGTCCTTGGGGAGTATTAGTGAGGAAACTGCCCTAATTTTTAATTTTAGTACCTTACTGTCATTCTCCTAGGCTTATGAAAAAGCAGAGCCTTCCTGTTTAGGATTCTTTTACTAACTTTTTTTTTTTTTTGCAGTTAGTCCTCTTTCTGTGGAGCCCAAGCCACCCTCTGGGACACCAGACGCCCCAGCCCCCTCCCCCATTTTTCATCTGGGACTTACTTTCACACAGGAATGCAGCATGGCCCAGGCATTTGACGGGGTCACCAGCAGCTCGGGTCTCCATTTTTCGTGCTTCATTCTCCGAGAGACAAAGTGCAATGCCACCTAGATGGCACCACACACACTTCCATGCATGGTGCATCAGCAGCTGCCGCTCTCTCCCCTAAGCCATCAGCCCCAGCCTGCCTCACCCTTTGCCAACACTAGGGGCAAGGCAAATGCTGGGCACCAAATCCCTCCCTCCCTCCCCGGGACAGGAGAGCAGTCCTCTGGATACTCAATCCTCTCCTTCGCAGGCCGACCCCTGATGGCCAGAGTCCACATCAGAACCCTAGGTCACTGGTATGGTGTGAGATGTGGCATCCAGCGCCTCAACTTCAATGCCACTGGGCCAGTCATCTTTTTACTAACGCTAACATAACATTCACAAATCATGCTTAACGCAAACACTACTCCTAGACAACATGCAGGAGCCTTTCCTCCTGGTAAGGCATTTATTTTGTAAAGATATATCTGAAGTCCCACACTTTTGTGTCAGAAAGGATCTTGTTAGATGAGCAGTGGCTTTGATACAGAAAAAAATGACTAAATAAAAAAAAGTAGTATCTGAAAAAAGTGGCCCCTTCAACTTCTATGGCATGATCCCTTGTGCTCTCCAAACTAAGACAACACAAAACATATGAGCATGAAGGCAGGGATGGCACACCAGGAAGTGGGAGGGATCAAGTGGCTAGTTCCAAGGGACTTAATTAAAATCCCTTTTCTTCCCTTCTCCCCTTAAAATGTGGACTATACAATTTATCTTTATGGACCTAATGCCTTACCAGGGGGCTCCTTTGTGTTATTTAAAAAAAAAAATTGAACTTGGTGCTCTTTAATGCATTTGCCTTTGTGACTCTAGAAATGAGGAGGATCGGCAACATCTGAACAGATTTAATAATGCTTTTAACAAGGAGCTTGATGGGTTACATACATACAAAGATGCACAGAATGTGACGGCAGATAAGGGCCACTGGGCCCACCCAGTCTGCCCAAATTGTATGTTTTGTTTTCCTTTCCAGACTCTGCTTAACCTACACTGCAATCTCTTCTGCCCTCTACCTTACCCCACGATTCCCTTGTGCCTTCCCCAGGTATTTTTGAACCCAATTACTGTTTTGGCCCCCACTACCGCCTCTGGAAGGCCGTTCCAGCTACCCACCACCCTTTCTATAAAAAAAAAAAAGTACTTCCCACATCCTGCCTGAATTTACCCCCTCCAGCTTCATATCATGCCCCCTTGTTATAGAGCAGCGTTTTCTCCAAAAGATACTCGCCTTCTGGACCTTATTAACCACTGTCAGGTATTTAAAGGTTTGTGGCATATCCCCCCCCCCTTCCAGGGTGCACATATTCAACTCCTTTAGCCTTTCCTCATGGAACTTATGTTGCAGACCCTGCACCATTTTGGCAGCCCTCCTCTGGACCACCTTCACTCTGTCTATGACCTTTCTTAGATGTGGCCTCCAGAACTGGACACAGTACTCAATGTGTGGTATTACCAGTGAGTGGTACCTATGCACCCTAGCATCCCACTTGCTTTTCCAACTGCCTTATCACGCTGCCTGGCCACCTTTAGGTCATCCATTATGAATACCCCTAGGTCTCTTTCTTTTGTATAACAGTTTGTATTATAATTGTATCATATTTTATATTTATATTATTTTATATACTTATTATAGTTATATTATAGAGTTGTATTATAGGAGTGAGCCTTACTTCTTTCTTTCTTGAAAGACACTAACTAAATATAAAATTCTGAGAAATAAAGCCTGACCAAGAAGGAATTTTTTTTTTTTTTAGTTTTTACCAGGAAAGCATGCGAATAAAAACAGCTTCTTTCCAGAAGCTTTAACATACATTCTTATGGAATACAGGCCAGTCTTGCAACTCAACTGCTGCTTCTATAATTATTGCACACTGAAGCTTCCCCCATGATTGTGACGTGATGTTTAAAGGACACCACAAAACTGACTCGTGTTAAAAATGAAATGTTTTCTAGTACCTGCCTGCTTACATACAGTAAAAGAAACAAGAGCGCCTGACAGTGCTACTATCATTTCATGGGTTCTGTAACAGAGGTCTCTCACTCACTCATGCTATGCAAATATGTGCTGCCATGAGGACAATTGTTTCTCAGTGCAAATTTGCATAGTGTGAGCGGTGGAAGTGCACTGTAGAACTGAGAGATAGTGTTGGGAAGTGCAGTCAGTGTGAAGTTATGTTTGGAACATGGAAAGTCCATCTGGCCAAAGAAGTCTGCCACTTCTGTTTTCCACATGTCAGTTTGCTCATATTCTCTCTATAATGCTCTAGCCCTTCTTTTTCAAGAACTTAGTCCAGTAGTTCAGTGGTACAGTCTGTTTACCGATTCATATTTCTCCTTCCATGAAGGTCTACTTAAATTCTGTCAGAACCTAATTTCCAGCATTTCTAACACACTGCCTTTAGTATTACATAATACTTGCAAAAATACTGTTTCTTTCTTTGTCATAGGTTAATTCTCACTCTATCAATGCAGAACCACTATGTACACATTACTATACACATGTATGCTATTTACACAAAAACAACATGAATTTTAGGGGATCAGTAGTTTACTGCTGCACTAATGGTTGGATTACAGTAGCAGTGCCAGTGGCTCTGCAGGTTGCACACTAGCCTCTGAGGGCGGAAGATAAGAAGGTTGTGGGTTCCAGACCCAAACCAGGAGCTTGTGGTAAATCCCAAGACTGACACTGCAGTGTAGCATCTGAGAGGGGTGCTGCCTTTCAGATGAGACATTAAACCAAAGTCCCATCTGTCTGTTCTGGTGAACATTAAAGGTCCCATGGTATTTCTCAAAAGCAGTAGGGGAATTTCTCCAGTGACTATCCCCCCCAAGCCTAGGTAGAATTTCTGAGCTCTTCTTTCCTGGTCGACAAAAAAAATAAATAATAAATAAAATGATGCCATTACTGACCACTCAATATAATCCATTTAACTTAAAGAGTCGGTAGTTTACCCACATGTACCCTGAAAACTGCATGTAATATTTCACACACTATGTACATCAATTTGTGAGCCCATATCTTTTTTACCTTCCATAGATTTCGCTCAAATAATTTTGTAATTTTTGTGATGCAACTGTAGTACATTACATAGAGGATAATGCCTGATGTACAGGTGATAACCATGGTGTAATCACCTCGAGTGGTTGTTAGGGTATCAGTAAACCTGAAGAGTGCAGCTCGAGAGGTTTACAATTGCCCTAGCAACCACGAGAGATGATTACACCATGGTTATCACCTGTACATCAGGCACTGTCATTTATAGTGTATGGGACTCGACATGAGAAGTTACCCCCCCCAAACACAAGTAATTTAGCCTTACCTTATCAATGACTCTGCGCTACAGCCACATGATTGTGTAGGGAAACAATTTATTAAGATACATGGACTGAATGACAGCGGGCCAAAATAGCACCAGAGTTAAAATCTCTATCAGACACAGAGATTGCTAGACTCAGTAACAGTAAACTGAGACAACTGGAATGTTATTTGAATACTGTACTAAGACTAAATCACATTCTGGGTGTATAGAATGCTGACTAACACTGGCGTTCCGTTTTGTAAACCCACTGCTATGACATAGATGAGATAGATTTATAAGGTTCTGACATCACAACAGTGGGATTACAAGGTTGTAATCTGCTTGATTTCAATGGGTAATAAGGGCTCCCTATACATTATAAATGGATTATGGTTATGAAAAATTCAATGTAAACTCATTATTTTGGTCTGAATGTCAGCCACAAATCTGAAAATGTTTATTTTTTGTTTCTTTAAAACAACGTTAGTCAAAAAATACATAGATATATGGGATATGCAATGGGCTGACTCAAAATATGTTATTTTTTTTTAATCACATCCCTATTTTTCCGCCTTACCGGGGCAACTACCGGCGGGAGCATCCAGCTGCCGGCCCTACCCGCCGGGAGAGCACCAGGCTCACTCAGATGTTGGGGGTCCGGTTCAGCCATAGCCAGTCTGCTGGAGGGCCGCCCTCGTACCCTGCCCAGCCAGACCGGCCCCCGGTTCCCCCCAGTGCGATTCCATGAGAGCCCTCCCGGCAAAGCAGGGCACGGTTATCAAGCTGCACAGTCACGCCCAGCCATTTTTTCCACCTAATTTTTTTGATCCCACTGGAGCACGGATGTGCAATGATGTCCAGGCACAATGTGCCAATGTCTGCTGCGCTCCCCCCACGTATCTACCAGCATGTAGTGCCTCCGGGTGTCCCCAGGGGCCACTACAGCGTGGTGGAATTTCCCAGCCCTCCCCAGGATCAGGAGAGCAGTCAGCAGACGCTCAATCCTGATCCGCCCATGCCGACCCTCTGACGCCCAAGTCCATTCCCGAACCCGGGTCGCCAGCATGCCACGAGGTGTGGCATCCAGCACCTCAACCCTCAGCGCCACCAGGCTGAAAAAATATGCTATTTTGAAGTGTGATGGGGCAGGACTTTAACTCATGAGTGGCAGAGCCACAAGTGAGTTATGTAAGTCCTGCCCACTTACAAGTGATAAGAAATTGCCTATATTAAGTCAGGCTATTGTATAATTCATATATACAACAGTAGTTTACAAGTTATAACTTGTAGATCTGCAGTTTGCCTGAAGATGTTGCCATTTTTCTTTTATTTGATTAACAGATATCTTCAGTGCTGCATTAGGCACTGTGATGTCATCAGCATTGTGAAAACGTCTCTCCGACTGGTTCAGTATTCCACTGTGATGACAGTAACTGTAAAAATATTCATTCTGCCAACAGTAATAATTTTGTTATATGTTGCTGTCACTGATGTCACTAGCTATTATTTTATCTTATCTGTACCCCATTCTTGTTGCATATACAGTATATCAATATACTTTAAATAGAGAACATACTTTTTAACTGAATCAATATACTTTTCAGCCTCATTGCTTTACATTTACACAGTACTAATATGATTTTACTATATTGATACATGACAATTGTCTTGATTAAACTTATTTATGTCAACATGACTATGACTATTTTTTTAATATTACATTTTTAGCCCGAATGGCTCACAATTTAATCCTTAAAAAATATTTTTAGAAATGGCTAACTTTGAAATAATTAGCACTAGAAATCTTATTTTTTTTAAGAAGCTTGGAGTTGGGCTGACACAGACAAGATATAGCAATGCAGTTTTCATGTATTGCTATATTACAATTATATCTGTATAAAAAAGAATATCAATATATAGTTATACTTAAGTTTTTTTAAAAACATAGGGCAGCATTTTCAGAGCCACGCGCCCATTTTCTGGATACAGGTGCTGAAATCTGCCTAGGAAGTTAAACCAAGAAAAGCTGGTCTAAGTTCCTGCACAATTTCCGCATTTGCATCCAAAAAAACGGATGTGATTCCCATAGTTGTGGCAAAAATTACCTTAAACTGCAGGAACTGTTGCAGATGCATCCAGATGTCTGTGACCAGCATGCAGACATGTGAATGAATCTGCATGGATGCAGCATGATTAAGTATCATGTCCAGACATTTAAGTATCCTGCCCACATTATTTACTCATGGGTACTGTATTGACAGAGCACATCTATACTGACCCGATTCCAAGCTCTCATTAAAACACAGTTCATTTTCAAGCCCTAATGTTTCCAATGTTGTGCTTTTCTAAAAATAATGTGTCTGCAATGGGCTTAGAACCATTAGGCAGGTCAGCCCTTCGACAACATGATAGCACTGACTGCAACGCCAATGACCCAAGCTTGTGAACAAGCCTAGGTCAACAGAAAGCTGGTGGGAGGAGGACACTCTTCTCAAGGGAGGGCCAATGAACACCCCGCCACAACACAGCCACCTGGGTAACCATGTGTGGCAGTGCAGTATGCCGCATAGCAAGGAAGGAGGACGTGGAGCAAGCACAAAGGGAGGTGTACATTACTCAGATCAACAGTGCTCACTGGCAGCATAGAAATGCTATCACTTGAAAATGACCCCCCAAAACAAAATAAAACTGGAGCACTGAAACTGAAGTAAAGTCCAATAAAGCTATTTATTTAAGCAATATAGCCCGACAGAGGTGCGTGTGTATACTGTGCTGGGATAACGTCATGGTTTGGGTGGTTGGGCACAAATATGTCCCTAGACCCAGCCTACCACCAGCTACTTTAAATATTCCAGCAATGTATGCTTCAAACCTCTGCCCCAAGTGTGTCTGTCCCCTTCCTATTAGGATAAAGGCAGTTCAGTTTAAATGGCTCTTATGACATTAAAAAGCACCCCGGTCTCTCAGGAAGTGAAACCCCTTTTCAGCATACTACTCCATCTACCAACTGCTAAACTGCGATTTTCAAATTACTTGTCTCCGCCAACCTGTGTACTATCAGAACTTCTGAGAAGATCACAGTACCAGTCAGCCCCATAAGCCTGGAGCCCAATGACCTGAAGCTCGGCTTCACTGCCCCTAAAGACCTTCTTGCCAGTTGGACAATAACATCTGGCATCCCTCCAACATCCCTAACCAACCCATCTACCCTGGGAAGTACCCTATCTGCTATCATCACTGGGAGACAGCGCACCACCCTCCCCCACCTGGTCTGAAGTACATACCACAGTCTCAGCATTTTTCTATGTAGCAGGTAGCTGCCCAGGTTCAAATGGAGAGGTATAAGAGGGCAGTTACCAGTGCATATATATGTTCTATGGCTAATTTTAGCATCCTTGGCTGGAGTCCACCTTTGACTACATCCATTTCCTTTCACTCTTATCAGTTTTCTGACAAGCTGAAAGGTGGGGGGTGCTGAAAAGCAGAATCACAGCAGGCACATACATCCGGGGTTAAAGAAGACCAGCTGAGCAGTGGGGAAGTTGTCAGTAGGGTAAGAGGTTGTTGAAGTACAAATTTAAGGAGCTGGCAGTGAAAAGATTGTCAGTCTCTAGAGTACTGCAGTGCAGATGTCTGACTGGTTGGGGCTGGCTCTTGCCTAGCAAGGTGCTGGCACCTGACCCGAGATTCTTTCAAGACTTCCTACAGGTTTCCCATTGTTTTATAGTGGAATCAGTTTTGGATTTCCTAGTAAGTGTAGCAGCTTGTTTTCTAAGATCTATCCAAACATCTCAGTCCCTGTCATCACAGGCAGATTTGAAGTCTCACTAGTGCAGGCCAATACTTCTTTTCCACATGTGCAAAAACAGGTTCCCATTTAGTATAGTATTCCATATTAGCAAACAGAAATACTCTGATTTGAAGACTTTTCATTCTATTGCTTTGCTTTAGTAGTCAGTCATACCATTAATACTATCTTTGATCTCTTTGTTACTATCTTGCTGAAAAAGCTCATTCAATATCTGGCAGTCGCCACACTACACTTCACACATTCCAGCTGAATTTAAATGGTTACAAAACAAATCCCTTAAAAAGAAAATAAGGAAATGATTTTCATAAGTGCATCAAAGAAGAAATATATTCCAACATATGATTTCCATTTAGTACAATATCAAAGACTAGCTAAAAATAGAAGTATTAAGTATTTCAACATGATATTTTTTTACCAACATCACCATCTCCCAATCTCTCTTTATATCAGTATTTTTATTTGAAAGATCAGAAGTCTACCATTCAGGTTTTCAGTGCCAGTAGTCTATATGCTTGTTTTAAAACACGCAAAATCAATATGAAAAGGCTTTGATCGTGACCCTATCATCTACATGCTCAAGAAGTAAATGTAATGAGGCGTTCTCCTGTGCCACTATCAAGTACATACAGAGAAAGTATTTTTTTCTTCACAGTGGTACAACTGAAGCTTAAAGATTACAAGACTAAGCTGTGTTCTTTTTGTTTTCCTATTCTACAGATAATTTCCATTTTTAGGTAAATCAAGAAAAAGGGGACATAATATTAAACTTGGAACAAGACCATAACACATCCGACACTTCAACCCAAAAGCGAATCTGGCAAATTTCTTCTGCCTCTTTCTGGTCCTAAATTATTTCTTTTCTTAAATGAAAACAGTCATGATCCCATACCCCCCACCCCGATTTGGTGTTTTGCAAGAAGCTATACCTCAGATAAAGGAATTTACTTTTTAAATCTTGTAAAGTTTGGGTTTCTGCAAAATGTCTGCTGCTGCACAGTTCCATGTCATGGGAAAGTGCGACGATGCACTGCTCGCGGACATTTTGCAGAAACCCAAACTTTATAACATTTTAAAAAAGTAAGTTGCCTTATCTGAAGAATAGTGTTTCCCTTGCATAATGCCTAATCGGGGGTAAGGCCATGAGATTGTGACTGTTTTCCTTTAAGTATTGCTTTCTGTAAATGAATCAACTTTTTCCCTGCACCTTTGATTTCTCTTTCAGCTTTACTTAAAATGCCTTTTTCTAAGCCGTCATTAGTTTAGTTGTTTTTTTTTCTCGTTGCTACATTTTTCTCAGTTTGCGTTTAGTTTATGTGCAGTATTTTAATAACATTATGTTATGGTGCTCATTACATCATTTTTGTTAGTTCTCATGTCATGGTTCGCTGTTTTATTTCTTCAGATGCCCTCCAGTTCATGTTACTATTCCTTCAGTTTATGTAACCTTTGGAGATAATACATATCTATATGGAAAGGGCTCTCACATCAGTTCAACATTTACACTGGGATATTTTCCTTTAAACTGCATTATTTCCCAAGGAACCTGAATTGCTCTATTGCCCAATATAAGCAAGAAAAGTATATGGTAATATACTTCCCTATACAATACAGGAATCCCTGTATATAGATCTGGGAACACTGACTGGAAAACCCATACCCATCATTCTTTTTCCAACTGTTTTTCATATCCTGAACTCCTTTCTTGATTGGGATTGCCTTTGGCTGCTGCTATGTGCCAACTTCATATTTTAAGGGTCCTGTGGATTACCATGTTCCAGGTGTGATCATTCAGTACTGCTCAACTACTGTACTGCCAGCCAGTCCACTTTACTCCCCAAGCCGAGACGCAACTTTTTCAGCTTCTTGATCAGCAGCATCCAAGTAGCCAACAGAGAGAGGTGATGTCCACAGCTCCTGGGGGTGGGTCAATGTGACCACGTGCCAATGTGGGTGCAAATACAGCGCCATCTGTCAAATCGGGACCCCTTTCCACATTTGTGACCCACTCACCAAAGTTGTGAAGCATGAGTGTGTGCCTGGCATCCCCTCTGGAATCTTGTCCATGTGTTTCTGATGCCCAAAAGTCAGGGAGAAAGTATGCGGCAGGACCAGGAAACCCACTCTCTGAAGGAAAGCAGCCACTAGCTTGCTACTAACTCCCAACAGCTACTAAACAAACCCACAAGGCACAATGCAAATCCAGGTCACCAATGAGGCAAGCAGCTCCCCAGTCACCACACTGCAAATGCAGGACCCATATTATCACACCTGAATAAGGTACTACTAATGTTACTCTCCTCCCAATGTATTATGTGCTACTCCAGTGCTGCCATTCTACATACTTACAGTATCAGACATTTTTCTTTGTCAAGGGCATTGGCTCCTACAGCATATGAAATACTAAGACTATGCTCAAGAAAGGGAAGTTGTTGTCCTGCACCAGGGCAAAACAAGATCTACATTTCCTTTTTTTTTTTTTTTTTTTAACAGCGTTTTTTCCCCATGACTGATGTTCTTCCAGGGATATACACTGATCCCAGGGATATATCCCATCAGGTCCAGAGCCTCCTTTACCCCTGGTAACCTACCAGTTACACCCTCGGCTTCCCCTCCATGACAGGGGCTTCATGGGGAGAGCCGTCACCCCCCCCCGGAGGCAGTCCACACACTTGTGTGGATCAGGATCCAGTACCAGCAGGCACTACCAAGGGGGACACCTAGGCACACTCAGATGGCAGTAGGATGTTTGTCCCACTAGTTATCCCCTCCCTCCTCCCCTGACATAAGCACTGCCTGTGGCCTTGCACGCTCACAGCTAAGCCTGTGGCAGAAACAAGCTCCCTGGCCCAGCTGCAGGGACTGTTGTGGCAGCAGAGCTTGCCGCTGACCCTCCCTGGCCAAGGCACACTGGCACGTGGTGGCTACCTCAGCCTGGCCTGTCTACCAATGCGGTGACCCAAGCTTGCTCCTGAACTTGGTTGCCTGCACAGCAGTGCAATGGCTGCCAGATCTACATTTCTGGCCATAAAAAAAAATACTTCCAGTAGGTTTTTAAACAAATAATTTAAGTCCCATAAAAAGCTATATTTTAATTTCTGTTTGAAGACCGAACACTTGAGAGATTTCAAAGTTGTCATCTACTCTCAAAGAAAGCTAGACAACATTGAATTTGTGGAATGTTTACTCCAAGGAAGAACTGCTTGTCTTAACTTTTTATTTTGTTTTCTACAGTCTTCCCAATCTAATAACAAAACTCATGCCCTGCTGTATCAGTGAATGGGCTGCAAGAAGAAAAAAGAACAGTTATCCTCCATGAACCATTGAGAAAATGGAAAATAAAGTTAGAAACATTGTTTTGACCATTTTTTAGGAATCGTTTTCCAAATTAAAGTGTAGGCAGAGCCAATATCATCCCTCATGGTTTAACAGTTGTTTCTTTTTGTTAGACTATGTGCTGCTAATACACTGGCCAAAACATTCTAATTTTATATGTTCGGTGTACCTGAAATGCAACCCTTCTGTACTGCTTCAGATTTACTGACAAGTGACCTGTATATAATTAGCATATCATTTTGAAAAGGTCTTGTCAAGAAAGTCTAGAAGCAGAAGCGATTTATGTTTCATAACTTCAGCATAATATTTTTAAATCTCTCTTAACAGATACAGTATACCTGTAACAGCTCCATCAAACACAAAGGCAACATTTACACTAATAGGTTCCTTCACCAGAGTCGTTTCACATTATTTATGAGCCTGCACTACGTTTACAGGATACTGCTCCCATATTACAGTAAGACAAGGCCATATGTTTGATTTGCAGCAAACCATAACGCAACCATCTTGTATTATTCCCTGCAATAAGCAATATCTCACTCTAACATGGAATACTGCTGCACACATACACTTCAAAGAACATTATTTCTGATTTAAAAATCAGCCAACAGTGTTTAATTTTACCAGTTACCTTTTTCAAACATTTCTTATGCTTTTTGTAATAAGAGAATGGTGATCTTGAATTATTAAGGGCAAAGTAAAATTGACAGACCGTGATAATGTATGGGACAGCCAGAAAATTGATGATGATGATGACAGCGCTATGGCCAAAAACAGAAGTATTTCCCTTTCCATAAAATTGCATGACTTTGAATTAAAACTTTTTTTTTTTTTAAATATGACTTTGACCCTTTTTGAGGCATATGCTATTTATATGTTTGCTAATTAAGTAATGCAATATTCTAACAGCTTGCTCAAATTAATCTGCAAATGTTACTGAAAAGGACTCGCTCAAAAGTAAGCCTTAGCAAGTACAAAAAAATTGTACTTTATTACATATGAGGGAGATCGCTGATGCCTTCTTCTTACAAAAAAAGGGGGGCGGGGCAGACAGTGATATTATTGTTGCTGACATAGTATTATCCTGAGAGCCTTATTCTAAGCTAGGAGACCAAAAATCAGTTATCAGCACTGCCATAAAGGGCCCTTAGGCTGATGTTAAGAACATTAAGGGAAATAATTTCCCTTTATTACTGTAGTTCAAATAAATAAATGCTTAGAGAAAATCTGAAACTTCGAAGCTGTAAATTGGACATCTTACCTAAACTCCTATGAACAACTATATTTGAAAATGAGCAACTAGGAATAGTGCGCTTTTTTATTTCAGATAGACAGCAAAGCACACAGTCCTTTATGTCTCTTTCTGAAGTCTGGCTGTTTTACAAATTACAGGGTGTCATATCAGTTTTTCTTATCCCAAGAGTCTTTGTGTAGTGTGGAAGAAAATGCTCTTACCAATTCTCTGGGGACCAGCATCTGACTTGATTCTGCATTCTAGGAGAAGAGGAAATAAAGAATAAACAAGCATTTGTCAATGCCGACTGTTCGCCACTTGCACTGCTGTTGTACCAGGTCCTGCTTGTACACATTTTTACTATATATTAACACAAGCGGACCAGATGAGAAATAATATGTCATTTGCAACAGGGTCCTCAGTTTGTTTTTCTGTCAAGGTTGTTTTTAGTCTCACAATGTTCAAATACACCTCAAAATGGGTGTTCACTGGTGTACTTAAACACCATTTCACAGTGGATTTGAAAGTTGACACCCATAGTGTTCAGAGTGGCACTAACAAAAGCATCTGCAGAAAAAAAAACATTAGTAGTTAAAAACATTAAAAAACACAAAAAAAATATCAACTAAAGAAACACCCCCGAAATGAATGGGAAGTGTGAGCCCATTCATTTCAATGTTTTTTTTTTCTTTAGTTTGCATCTCTCACACAGATCAAGTGAAAAGCTGACTCAAAGTCAAGAGATAGCGCATCAGGGAAACCCTCATCGCATCTCATAAAATAGTTGTTCTGTGTGAATTTCTTTATTAGAGATCATTTCAGTCAGTGTGACACCTGGAGATGCATCACTGTTGCAAGTTTTTGTTTTTGTTAAACAAGAAACCTGGTTTCAGTGCTGTTACAAGCTGTTAGCTTGATAGGGATTCCTCTACACATCACAAAGTCCTATACAGTGTCTTTCTGGGATAGCAGTGATAGAAGACTCACTGATTTATGAGTAAGACATCTGCAGGATCTGTAAATAGTTTTTGATCTTACTGAAAACAAAAGGAGTTTGGTTTTTTGTTTTTCCATTTATGAGAAACTGGTCTGAGTGCCACTACCTCTGTCTAACACCTCTGCCTGCTAAATAAAGGCCACTCAACACATCACGCACACTTGAACACTGATTTTACAGATACGCAATGATTATTTCTGTGTCCGGATTGACTGTTTCTTGTTTAGATCATTTGCATGATTCCAGCTGCTTAATCTGTATATGTGAAGGGATATCCTAAAAGTAAATCACAGTTAAAATCAATGTCTGAGTGTGTGTGATATGTGCATTGGCCCTTACTTAGCAGACAGAAGTACCAGCGCTCAGATAGGTTTCTGGGGAAACACACGAAAAAAAAAAAAAGTTTTGCCTTCAGTAAGATCAAAAACTATTTACACATCTTGCAAATGTCCTACTCATAAACCAGTGAGCCTTTTATCACTAGTATTCCACAAAGACACTGTTTATGAGTGCGTGATGTGTGGAGGGGTCCCTATTGAGCCAACAGCTTGTAACAGCAGTGAAACTGGGTTTCTCGTATTAAAAAAAAAAAAAAGCTGTGGTTTAAATTAAATGTGTTCACAACAGTGATACATCTCTGAGTACCACACTAATCAAAATAAAGAAATGCACATTAACAAACTATTTTGTAAGATGCAGTGAGGGTTTCCTTGGTGCTCTATCACTTGACTGTGAGTCAGTTCACTTAGTCTCACCACTCAACTGGTTGGTGGACAGCAGCATGTACTGTAGATGAAGGAAGGCAGCTGCTTTCTGATAGGTGTGGCTGCCTCTTTTCAACTACACAACATTTTCGCCCATCAACCGGCGGAGCAGCATCAACATCAGCCTCACTGATCTTTGAACTGGCACAGCTGAGACCACTGCAGCATAAGCTGCACTGGACCAGATGGTAGCACATCTCTGAAATCTGGTATCACAGCAATGTGTTTACTTTGCTGAAGTGCAACGGTAAACTTAAAAATGAGGCAATGGAAGTACTTGAAAGCATGCTACATATTTAAGACGTCAAAAAAAATGTCCGATTTATTCTGCTTTTAAATGTTATATTAAGAAAGGAAGTTCTTAATGTAGTGTCTCGATCAGTAGTATGCATAGCTCTAACAAGGTAAATGCTGGTTTATTGTCATCAGAAAAGCTAAGAGGACAATCCTCAGCTTATATGAACAGCAAGCAATTTTCAAAATGGATATGGTCCAGCAGATATTGATCTAATTGGTGGCATTACCTGATTATTGTGATTTCCTGAGACAAATAGTCATCATGTTGTAAATCCAAATACAGAATTGTGATGGGGCATCTAATGCACACCACCACACTGGCTGCTGAATTGCATTTTACTTGCATAAGTCCGTGTTGCATTTTTGTTGCAATGCAAAAACACAGGCTACACATCTACTGCAACTGCAAAATTTGCAAAGAAAGAGCAACAATACACCACAGAGTGACAATTATCACAAGACATGCAGGATAGAATAAAACAAATAAAAAACCTCTGACCAAAATGGCATTAAATGGGCTGTTTCTTCAGTGCTCACACAAAACAGACATATACTGGAAACCTATCCCATGTTATACAGGTAACTCCGAACAATAATACTGCTGAATAGACAGACACTTCTAAATAAAACCTTGGTCCTGAACTAGACTGCATCCCAGACCCTAAGGAGGCAGAACTGCTGAAAGATGGTGTCACATCCATCCTTTTACCTTTAACTAGTGTCTTCAAGAGGTGAAACTGATAAAACCATGACACTTCAATGTCATAAAATCATATTGTATATGGGTGCTGTATATTGTGGATGGATTTCAGCAATTGCTGAAATCTTCTTGTAGTAGAGTTCAAAGGTCAAAAAAGTTGTTGTACTATCGTTCTGACGTCACATCGATAGTACAAAAGCGTTTTACTCTTGACCTGCTGCCTGATTGGCTCACAGGAGGCTCTGTCTAGAAAATAAAAAAAAAACATGGCGGCACAATTTAGCGAGCCCGGGTAGTGAAGCCACCGACTTTTAAGTTGGGAGTCAGAACATGAAGAGCCATAGATGGCTCCCTTTTTGAAAAACTTTCTTTTTTTTCCTCATTACTTAAAAAATAAACGATGTGCAGAGGAGAAAGTGAGAAGCTGTACAGACCACAAGTGGGAACGGGAGTGAGCAGGAGCGGGAATGGGAGCAGTGTGGCTACAAGTAAGAGAAAAAAACTTAGTAAAACAAATAAAAACCCATATACTATATAAAACAGTGGATGGGTGAACATCCACAACTAAGTCTGTGTTCCCATCTCGGGCAGTTGATGACATCAGCGAGACCTCTCGAGCTTCGCTCATGAGGTCTCTATGATGTCATCAACTCCCTTGATGGAAACACAGCCTTGTTGAGGAAGTTCACCCATCCACTATTCTACAGGTTGCCTGAGGAACAGTCCAACAAAGCCAACATAGCTCACTTCTGTTTGCTCCTGCAGCTCTAAAATGGATTTACATTATTAAACTGAATAGTGAATAATCAGTTTTAAACTAATTTTAAGGATTTTTAATGGTTTTCCAAAACTATCCACCCAGCTTAACAATATAGTTATTTCTGGGATGTATTTTTGTAATTGGTCCACCCAGACTGCCCTGATGGTATCTGCCTAGTCTGTCTGTGCAGACCATAACTGGCCTCCAGTGACCCTCCCTACTAGAGATGCAGTGAATTTAAAATCCGCCAGCGAAGTGAACGTAAAGTGGTCACTTCGCGTTGGCACTTCGTTACACGGAGTGCCCCATAGGAAAGGCTCACTTCACCTTGTTATTATTACTCTGCATTGTCATTCCACCTTAAACGCAAAGTAAAGTGGAGTGACAACAATATTGGCAGCATCCCACCCACAGAGTCACCAGAATGAATGTGCATCCCCAAAGTGCTACTGTCTTGTGTCCAGAAAACTCTGTAGTGCTGATGAAGTGAAATGAGAGTGTAACAAGAAATGCAAAGTCTCCCAGAATTAATGGCTCACTCACTCATGTGGACAGTGGTCAGGTCACACACAGAGTTACCAGAATTAATGTACATCCCCAAAATGCTACTGTCTTGTGTCCAGAAAAATTCCCCAGTACTGACGAAGTGAAATGAGAGCGTGACAAGAAATGCAGTCTCCCAGAATTAATGGTGCCATGCAAACGCACAGACAGATTAAGATTGCGCTGCACACTCAAAGGATGCATACAAAAAGGCTCACCACCACCTAACCAGTGCTCACAAGTCACAAATCTAAATCTGGAAAGGAATACATTTTGCCAGTTGGGGGATTAGTGCACGGCAGTAACAATCCACTACCGGTAAAGATACCACAAAGCAGTATAAAAAATTCATGCAGATGCAGTGGATAGCAGGTTCACACTGCTGCAGTTACTCTGTAACACAATAAAAGATGTCTGATTTAATGGAACGCATCACATACACACTCTCTCTCACACACACACACACACACACACACTCAAGTAATGCGTAGCAAATTGAAAACCTTTAGTAATATAACAAAATGTTTTACACAGATAATTGTACACTGCTGCACCACAACAATCAGCAAAAAAATGTCAAGAATTACTGAAAATATTACTGTGTGTACATTAACACAGTTATACAAGAAAAATATAAATAAAACAAGAAAGACTGCCTTTTTCTCCCAGCTAATCTGCCTACACCACAAGTATGCCCCTCCCCCAAAGCACACTTCACAGTACACAGACTGACTGTTCTAAATTAACATTCAAAAGCCACACACAACAATAAACACTCAATGATATCAGCACAGTAGGGTTTCCTACAAGCGATGTACTAAATTTTGAGCAGAAAATATTACTCAAAAAGGCATTTTAAACAGCTTTTAGAGGTTTTGAATCACAGAGCTCTGAGAGCAAACTGTCTCCAGCTACCACTGCACCACACTACCCAGGCAAGAACTGAGGCTGTGCCAAACAATCTAGAGCTCATGTGCATCCCATGAATAACTGCAGAATTTCATTTGGAGCTCAATTACAGCACGATGTGAGGCGAATTACATTGATTTCAATGTACTTCACCTTAAAATTGGTGGAGAAGTGGTTTGGGGAAGGCGGAATAACATAAAGTCATTGGTTTCAATGGACTTCACGTTCCTCATTATGAAGCGAAGTACTCCGCTTCACATTGTGGAGTTCTTCACAGAGTCCGCGTTACTCAGTGAATCACTTCATGGAGCAAATTGGGACCACTTCGCCCACCACTGCTTACAGTACTGTAACTCACATGCTGTACGGGAAGGAATGCAAATGCCTATAGCTGTACTTCCCCGATGAGTTGTAGCACAAAACTCCCCAACTTAAAAACGCTTATTAATGAATACAATGGTGGAGTGGTGAAGCCTGGAGAGATACTACAAAACATGCTTACAATACATCCAAGTAATTAGTAAAAAAATTAATGTTGTGATTTGTGACGTGATCGTGAATCGTGATTTGTGACTGCATTTGTGACCGTGATGTTAAAGAACATGATTCGGTGTTGACGGTGTGAGATAACCAATAAGGAACTGTATTGGGAGCGCGAGTGCCTACAGCTATACTTCCCGATGAGCTGTAGCACAAACTCCCCGACTTAAAAACGTTCATTAACGAGTACAATGGCGGGGTGGTGAACCCTGGAGAGATACTACAAAACATGCTTATAATACATCCAAGTAACTAGTCAAAAAATGAGTGTTGTGATTCGTGACATGATCGTGAATTGTGATTTGTGACAGCATTTGTGATCATGATGATGTAGAACATGATTTGTCTCACAAGTGACTCGTGATGATGGTCCTGACTTAAAAACGCATATTAATGAGTACAATGTTCATGCAGAATTATGCACAACACTTGTCCAGTACTCTGAAGGGAAGCCAAAGAAACAACTGTGACTTAAGTTACAGATGGAAACTGAGCCCTAAAGAGATGCAAATGCACAGACAGATTAAGATTGTGCTGCACACTAAAGAGATGCAGACGCAAAGGCACAACACCTAACCACTGCTCACCATCAGAAATTCAATTCTGGAAAATAATACGTTTGCGGTTGGGGTGGGCGGCGAGGGACAGTGTAGTGCACTGCTGCAGTAACAGTCACTAGTACTAATATCAGTACTAGTAACGATACCACAAAGTACAACAAAAATCACACAGCTGCAGTGGATAGCAGGTTCACATTGCTGAAATTATGTGGCACAATAAAAGGTGTCTGATTTGATGATGCATCACTCACACACACTCACACAATGCACTAAGTAATGCGTAGCAAATTGAAAACTTCAGTAATATAACCACATATTTTAAATTAAAATTATGCACTGCTGCACCACAACAATCAGCTAAAAAATGGCAAGAAATATTGAAAATATTACTGTGTGTACATTAACATAGTTATACAAGAAAAATATTATTAAAACAGAAAGCACCGCCTTTTTCTCCAAGTTAATCTAACTACACCACAGATACACCCCTTCCCCAAAGCACACTTCCACTGTCTCTCAATACACAGACTGAATGTTGTACATTAACATTCAAAATCCACACACAAACAATAAACGCTTGATGATATGAGCACAGGAGGGTTTCCTATAATTGATGAACTAAAGTTTCAGTAAAACAAAATTATTCAAAAAGGCTTTTTTAACAGCTTTTAGAAGGTTTGAATCACAGAGAGCTCTCAGAGCAGATTGTCTCCTACAGCTTCCTATACACACTACCCCAAACTGAGGCTATGCAGAACAGTCTAGAGCCCATGTGACCTGAAATCCCATAAATCACTGCAAAATTCGTCTTTGGAGCTTAAAATCAAGGTGAAGTACATTATTTTCAATGTACTTTGCCTTAAGAATTGGTGGAGTAGTGGTTTGGGAAGGCGGAATAACATGAAGTCATTGTTTTCAATGGACTTCGCGTTACCCATTACAATGCGTAGTACTCTGCTTCGCATTGCGGAGCACTCCACGAATCACTTTGTAGAGCAAATTGGGGCCACTTCACCAATCTCTACTACCTACTCTCTCCTGTTTACCTGCCTATGTCTATCTCAAGCAAGCTAGAAGCCCCCTACTGGTTTCGCCTCCACTACTCCCGCTGGCAGTCTCTTCCAGATATCTATTTGGTGGAGCAGTACTTCCTCACATCCTCTTAAACTTTCCCCTCCAGCTTCACTGCATATTCTCTGTTCTTGGTACTCTTTCTCATCTGAAAGAAACTCACCTCCTACACTCTGGTTACTCCTGTGAGGTACTTGTAGGTCTCCCTCTCTTCCACGGTGTACATGTGGTGGTCATTCAGTCTCTATTCGTAGGGCTTTCGATGCAATCCCTTCACCATTTTAGTTGCCCTCTTCAGGACTGACTCCACCCTGTGTATGTCCTTTCTGAGGTGCAGCCTCCAGAATGGAACACAATACTCCAGGTGGGGTCTTACCAGTGAGCGATATGGTGGCAACATTACCTCCCTCCCTCCCTGCATCACAGCATCCTGCTTGCCCTACCCACTACTCTGTCACACTGGTCTGCCACTTTGAGGTAATCAGATATCATAACCTCAAGATCCCATTCCTACTTAGTGACTGTGAGTACCTCCCCCCCATCCTTAAATCATCTCCTGGGTTCCTATGCCCTAGGTGCATGATTTTGCACTTTTTGGCACTGAACCCCAACTGCCATGCTCTTGACCACTCCTCGAGTTTCCCCAAGATCCCTGTGCATTTTCTCCATGCCCTCCTGAGTGTCCATCCTATCACAGATTTTTGTGTCATCTGCAAAATGGCATACCTTCCCTTTCAGTTAATCTGCAGTGTTGCTTATGAAGAAACTGAAGAGGACTGGTCCCAGTACTGAGCCCTGTGCCACTGGTCACTATCCCATCAATTAAATTAGTACTGATAGCCACCACCCTGTCTGCTACCCATTAACCAATTTCTAACCCAGTTCCTCACTTTGGATCCCATCCCTAGGCTGCTCAATTTCTTCATTGGTCTCCTGTGCAGCGCAGTGATGAAAGTGTTGCTTATTTCCAGATACTCCACATCCATTGTCCTCCCTTGATTTCTCTGGTCACACAGTTGAACAAAGCAATCAGATTTGTCTGGCACAACCACCTCCTACAAATCCATGCTGTGTGGTTTTGCAGCCCGCTGGATTCAAGATACTTGACCAACTTTTCCTTTAACAGGGTTTCATTTAATTTCCCCACCACCGAGGTGAGACAAACTGGCCTATAGTTGCTAGCCTCTTCCCTACTGCTGCTGTTATGGTGAAGGACATCTGCTCTCCTCCAGAACCATGCCTGTTTCCAGAGGGTTGCTGAATAAAGCCATCAGTGGTGAAGCTAGTGCCTCCCTGAGTTCCTTTAGTACCCTTGGGTATATCCCTTCCAGTCCCATAGCCTTGTCCACTTTCAGAGCTACCAAGTCCCTTCAGGACTCTCTCCTCTAAAAACAGACTTCTGTCCAATCTCCTCCCCCCTTTGTTCCTGCTGTTCCCTGGTGGTTCGTCCCTCCTCCCTCCCCACAATCACATATACTGTTAAGACTTAGCAGAAATACCCGTTTAGGATGTCTGCTTTTTCTGGGTCCTCCTCAGTGCAGATCTCCCTGCTGCCTCCCTCATTCTCACTATCACTCCCTTGCATTCCTCTTCTCACCTATGTACCTGAATAAAGTCTTAGCCCCTTTAGCTACCCCCTTGGCAATCCTTTCCTATGTCTGCACCTTTGCTCCCCTCACTGCCTTCTCCACTCCTGTCTGTTTTACTTGGTACACCTCCCTGTCTTCCTCCCCGTGTACTACCACATACCTCCTGAATGCCACCCTTTATACCTTCACCACCTTGCCCATCTCACTTGAGAACTATAATGATCTCTTTTTCCTTCTGCTTTTACTCACTTAGGCTGGCTGCCCTAATTATGCCCTTCCTTATTTTCCCCGTTGTATATCTACCCTCCCAAGCAACCCCCCCCCCAATATAAGGCAGTTTCTGAGGTAGTCTCTAATTTCTTTAAAATCCACCCTTCTAAGTTCAAGACCCTTGTCCTCATGTGGATTCCTTCTGTTCCCATCTTAATATTAAACCACACTGTATGGTAATCACTGGTACCTAGGGGACAGCCTACTGTGATGTCTGCAATGCCACCACTGTTTGTAAGCATCAGATCCTGCACTGCCTAGTCCCTAGTGGCCCTCCTCCTTGACAAAGCTGCAGCTGGGAAGCTCTAATTCACAAATAGCAAATGGAAGTCTCCAACTAGCAGCACATCCTCAGTAACTGCCATCCTGATGATGACTTCCCCAAGTGCCTTATCCAATTCCTTTCCTTGTGTTGGAGGTCTGTATACCACCCCTGTATGGAGAGCGACCTCAGTGCCTGCCTCCAGGATGACCGACAACATGTCCAGCCTCTCCTTTTCCAGCATATATACCTGTACTTCTGTGCCCTTCATTCCCTCCCTTACATATAGTACAACCTCTCCTTCCCATCTTCCTTTCTTGTCTCTCCTGAACAAAAAGCAGCCCAATATGGCCATGTACCAGTTGTGGCAGTCAGTGCACCATGACTCCATTATGGCAACCACATCTAGGCTAGCCTCTGCCATGACAGCCTCCAAGTCCAGAATTTTCTTTCAAAGACTCCTTGCATTGGTGCAGATGGCTCTCCATACCTTACTCCCTACCTGCCTGCTTCCATGTTCCCCCACGCCTGTACTGTTCCCTAATTCTCCCCCTGATCCATCTCTTCCCTTGTTACCTTCTCTGCTACCCTGTCTCCTTTACTCCTTCCTTTTTTCTTCCCTAATTTATAACCTATCCCTTGTCCTCAGCCTTGTCCCCATCCCTGTCTTCTTGCACCCCTGCCCTGGAACAATTCACTCCTCTCTGGCCCTCCCTACAACCTGCTTCATCATCTGGAGGGGCATCTGCTACCTCCCTTAGTTCTTCAGCCCCGGCTAGTTTAAATGCTCATCCAAGTAGCATTTAAACCTCCCACTATGGCCTGTGGGTCCCCTTCCTGGAAGGATGCAGGCCAGCTCGAAGCCCATGGGTGCCAGTCCTAATGTATCTAAAGTCCTCGTCCATGTGCCATGCCTTCAATCAATTGTTACAAGCCCTGATGCAGAGTTTCCTTTTCTCTCCCCAGCTGTACACAGGTAACACCTCGGTAAAAGCCACTGTGTGTGCCCGCTGCTTGAGACCTCTCCCCAACTCGCTGAAATATCCCTGCACTAACCCCTACCCTGTCCCTTGCCAGGTCATTTGCCCACAAGTGGAAAATTACATCTAGCTCCCTCCCATCTCCTGCTGCCCTAATGATCTTCTGATTTGCTCTCCATCTCCTTCAAAACAAAGCACCTCTCAGGCACTTTACCTCCCTCTCCCTTCCTACCCTCACTCCTAAATCTGTCCCCCTAACCACAGAGTCCCCCAGCAGTAGTTTCCTCCTCAGCTGGGGACCTCTTCTTCCTCCTGGGACTCCCAATTTCTCCCTTCCTAGTGCTATAGGTGTTTCCTCCCATCTGCACCATCCTGCCAGCATGGCGAAGGATGCCTACAGTGGTACAGGCTAAGACACGTGTACCCTTTCTGCCACCCCCATCCTCCTGAAGCCCACCAAGGTCTCACCGTTGTGCCACTGCCTAGGCATCCTTTGGGGAAGAGGCAGGAGCCCCAGTGGCCCCTGGGTAGGGCTGAAGGTTCTCTGCACCCTTGCCAGTTTGGCACAGAGTCTAGCAATGTCTGTGCTTTAGTCCTGTGGCCACGGCAGCAGTCAATATTTTCAGATCGGTCGCTCCCAAAACCAGTCAATAGTCTTCTGAGCCCGAACAATTCATTCCTTACCATGGCTGCTGATTTTAAAAAGCTGCTGCTGTTAATTAAAAGTTGCTGCAGTGCAGCTGCTTTCTACAGCAACTGCTGTTTTTTAAACATCGTACTGCAATTAAAAAGTATCTGCAGCTCACTAAATGCAGCTACTGCCAAAATAACTTTATACTTGAGCCACTGTACAGGACAAGCTTTCAAATCTGTCCTTAAAAAGGTTAAATAAAGCAAAAATGGACTGTAGTGCTTAGCCAATAATTTAAAACTACTGTCCCTTAGGTTTAAAATGTGAACACCAGTGGTAATAAACAGCCTATGGCTTCAGGCATTTCATACAAAATAATGCAATGGCCAGAATGCAAAACAAGGCTGTGTTTTCATCAAGGAGTTCCAAAGACGGGGAAAAGCACAAGTCACGGCACTCACCTTTTTGCACAACAAATGAAAACGGAATGTCCAAAAGTTTTGGCTTATCAAGTCTCCATTTTATTGAATTCCCAACAGGTACAACTGGCCCTACTGGGTCAGGGAGAACAACAACACTGAGCTCTAACGTTTCACCTACGTGAGGTTTTATCAAAGATAATGCCCTCCAGTGGATTATCTCTTTTATAGCACCAAACAGTGTCACATGATATGCATGTAAAGTGCCAACATCTAAAAATTATTTTAATTAATTTTTAGATGTTGGCCCTTTACTTACATATCATGCGACACTATTTGTTGCTATAAAAGAGATCATCCACTGGATGGCACTATCTTTGATAAAGCCTCATGTAGGTGAAACATCAGAGCTCAGTGTTGTTGTTCTCCCTGACCCAGGAGGGCCAGTTGTACCTGTTGGCCATTCAATAGAATGGAGACTTGATAAGTCAAAACATTTGGTCACCCAGTTTTCATTTGTTGTGCAAAAAGATGAGTGCCGTGACTTCTGCTTTTCCTTGTATACTGATGTCACTGAGCACCTCTGCTCACCCTACTGCGGTTCTGTTTTGCTCAATGAGTTCCAAAGACAACAGATTGACCTCGAGGATAGAACCCAAGATGTATATACGGCGAAGTTGTGCGTGAACATTCATGTGTTATCTTGTATAGTATATGGCTTGAAACAACAAATGTACCTGTTTTTCTTCCCAAGAAATCTTAGGTTTAATTCTGTAATACTGCATGGAGTGTCAGCAGCATGGAGGTGGCATCAAAGAGGGCCCATCTGTGAGACAGCTTGAGCATCAAGGGACATGGCTATTCTGTGAGTGAGCCTGGACGGAGGTGTTAACTTACAGATAGGTTTTAAGGCTAGGGCAGTTTTTGCTAGTATTTAGGAGCTATAACTGTGAGATGCAGTGTGGTTTTTAGAGTGATTTTTATATGCATTAAGAAGGTGGTTGTTACACATGTTACTAAGGTGGTTGCTACATGTTGTAACAAGGTTGTAAATAGGTGTTTTTTGGTGGTTTTATCAGACGTGAATGTGTCATTGAAATGTTTGTAAGCTAATTAAGTGGAAGTAGTTAATTTTTGTATTTATTAATGTCTTTGGTAACCAGGTAGGTGTACTGATCCAGAGGACCATTTTCAGTCATGACCCGGGCCACAAGGTGACAAAAACAACACAGATACAAATAGTACATACAAGATACAGTACACACACACCAAACATGTGGTGACTGGGAAAATATACAGTAGATAGCTAGGTTATACTAAGACAAAAATGTACATAAGAAAAGACAAGCGATAAAACAGATGGTGCAAGTTACATACAGTGACAGTGTACAATTACAATGGTTCAAAATTCCATACAGGTGCAGTAACAATATGATGTGCAAATTCAGACAAATCAACACTTTCATAGTATCATTTGGGATCAAACAAAGAGGAGATAGAGGGGGGCGAGGGTTAGGCTATAGGGTTTTAAGAGTATGGGGGGTAAGGAGGAACAGGGATAATCTTCAGGGTTTGAGGGTATGGTAAAAAGAACAGAGGTGAGGAAAGGAGGGGCAGGTGAGGGAGGGGCAGAAAATCTTGCCTACCCATAGAAGAGCATAGATAATTTGTAGGCTCTAGTGTTTTTGTACAATGCAGTGACAGCTTGCAGCCATAAGGAGCCAGGCTTTCAGGTTTTGTTTAAAAGTTTGGTGTGTGGCAGATGAGTGAACACACAAGAGGGAGCTTGTTCCATAGGGAGGGAGCTGTGATCGAGAAAGCTCGATCTCCCATGGTAGTGGTGATGTGGGGTACTTCTAGTGGGGGGACTGAGGATGCCCTAAGATTCCATGAAACCACTCTGTCAGGAAGGGCGAGTAGGGAGACAGGTGAGTTGTCCACCAGACAGCCCACGGCTTAGTCAAAGCAACCTTGTAGTGGGAGCCACCCTAGGGTCTGGTAGAGAGAGCAGTGATGGAAACAGAAAGGAGCTAGAAGGATAAAACAACAGAGTTGTAAGTTGTGCTTAGCCAAAAGTGTAATTGGGTGGGTATATGGCACTTTACTGGGTAGATCTATGGCATTAAATTGGGTAAACATATGGGAACATTCATGATGTCTTTTTCTATGAGGAAGAGGGCTCATAAATGTAATACAGTATCAGTCCTCATTTTGTCCCCTCCCTCCCCCTACTGCATCTGTACTTTTCCCATATGCCTGTCCCACTCCTTTTTCACCCCACCCAACGGTCTCAGAGCAGATTATTTCATCCAGACATCTGTTCAAGTCTTCCACCACACTCCACAAAAATTACTTCCTGACATCATTTTGACACACCCCTCCCCCCAGCCAATTTCATGGAATTTCCACTAGTGCCACTCTTACCACTCACTGGAACAACTCACTATTGTCAATCTGTTTATCCCACGGAGATACTTGAACATCTTTATTATGTCTCTGCTCTTTCTCCTGTCCACCACAGAGTACATGTTGAGATACCAAGTGCTCATCTTAAGACCTCCATTGTAACTTCTGTATCATTTTGGTAACCCTTCTGTGAAGTACCACCAGCTTATCCCTGTCCTTCCTCAAATGTGGTCTCCAGAACTAATCACAGTAGTCTAGGTGTGGTCAAACCAGAGATACACACACAGGGGTAGCACTACCCTACACCTCTTTCTGCTAGTGATCCCATCCTGATACATCCCAGCATCTAATTTGCCTTTCCCATAGCCCTATTACACTGTGCTTTTCCCTTTGAGTTCACCATTAGCACCACCCCCATGCCTCATTCCTCTGATATGCTCTCCACTACTACACCATCCATCCTATATTCTGTTCTCAGGTTCTTGTTCTCCATGAGCATCATCTCACACTTTGGTGTTAATTTTCAGCTTCCACACCCTTAACAATATCTTCAGTTTGTCCAGATCCTTCTTCATGGCTCTTACCCCTCCTCAGTGGCCATTCTACCACAGATCTTGTGTTGTCTGTGAAGAGGCATCTCTTACCCTGGACCAGCCCCATTATAGAAAATTATGTTAAAGGAGACTGGTCCTTGAGCACCCTGCACATGACTTATTTTAGCCCTGCAGGTTCTCCAGTTAGGACTACCCTCTAGGCCCTCCCACCCAGCCAAATTTCTACTCACCTCATTATCCTATCCCCTAACACCTGGTAGGACACATATTTCACCAACCTCCCATGTGAGATGGAGTCAAATGTTTTGCTGAAATCTAGGTACAGGACATCTACTGCCTGATCCCTAGCTATGGCCCTTTGGCACCCAAAGAATTCAACAATGGCTAATATGTAACAGATTATCCGCTACAGGGTGTGCAGTCGTGCTCTGATACATACATGCCTTGATGGGCGCTGTGACGCATAACGCCACAGGCTGAGGGCATTCAACCATCCAAAGCATGTGTATATCATAGCATGACCGCACACCCTGTAGTGGATTATCTATCTTATAAAATGGCTAGAAATTGTTCTTTTTTGGGGCAACACATAGTCCTTGTCTGGCAGAAATTATAGTTTTATTTCGGTGATCTGGTTGATCCTGGTTGTGCTTGTCTGGTAGAAAGTAATGCTTTATTTAGGTGATCTGGTTGATCCTGCCATGATTTTGATAGGTAAAAAGTGATTAAAAAAAAAAAAAAACTTTTCTGGTTGATCCTGACATTTTTACACTGTTTGAGGTGTAATGACTTTGACTGTCATCTTCCAGTGTAGCGTGACTGAGCAGTTTTCACTGTGGTAAGAAAATGCTGCCAAAGGTTTACAGTGACAAAGGTTTCATTCAAAAGTATGCAACGTGCGTGGTTTTAAGCTGAGTTTAGTTGCTTTTGTGTAAAACAAAAAGCCACTAAGTGTACGGCAAGAAGAGCAAACAAGTCGGTGGCTTCAGAAGAGCAGACACAAGCATGAATATGTACAGTGAGGACAGCAAGTTAGTTGTTGGCTTCAGAAGAGTAGATGCAAATGTGAATGAGTTGCTCACACTTGCATCTACTCTTCTGAAGCCGCCAATTGCTACACAGTTAGAAGTTTTTTTTTTTTTTTAACTACACAAAAGTAACTAAACTCAGCTTAAAACCAGCATCTTACGTGCATTTGAACAAACCCTTTATCACTGTAAACCACTAACTACTACCAGCATTTTCTTACCCCAGTGGACACCATTCTGTCATGCTACACTGGAAGACGAAACTCAAAGTCATTACACCTCAAACAGTGTAAAAATGGCAGAATCAACCACATACCTTTTTTTATCACTTTTTACCTTTCAAAATCATGGCAGGATCATTTATTAATTTATTCATTACAAATCGGGTTTACAACCTTTGAGTCAGAGACTCATTTACAAAGGCACCTCGTCACGGGGGGGTGGCAGACATCAAGACAGTTATTACAGTGCAGAATAAAACAGAGGATAACATTACAAGTGCAGTAAAATGAACATTTAACATAGATACACTTAGGTTACATAATGCAGTAGTTTGTATGTTACTTAGGTTACATAATGTTACAAAATTGTGAGTTACACTCATGGATATAGTAGGTCCTCAGAGAAGACAGTGGGTTACCATCCCTGTTTGGACCTAGTAGGGAAGGGAGAGGCTGTCCAGTGGACGCTGTTGAGCCAGGGGGCAAGGTGGGCGGGCACCACAGGTTACAACGGGGGTTAGTTGCACCTACAACAGCGGGTATTAAAGATATGGTCCCGAAGGACTGTTTTGAAGGAGCCAATTTTTGGCAAGTTGGAGATGCAGCTAGGGAGGGAGTTGAACCAGGTGGGAGCTCATCAGAGGAAGGATCTCTGGGCAAGAGAGGTCTTGGTTCTGGGCACCTTGAAAGTGGCCTTAACAGAGCTATGGGTGGTGATGGACGAAGATGGCTGCTGTAGGGAGGTGGAGACCCCCAGGCGGGGGAAGAGTCGTAGCAGAGATTTCTCAGCGAGAAGGCAGGTCTGGTAGAGCAGTTGCTCCTCAAAGTTGAGAAGATTGGTGGTAATATAGAGAAGGCAGGTGTGAGTTCGGCTGGGGGCACCGGTCAGGAGCCTACAGGCCTTACTGATGGAGAGTTGGATTTTGGAGAGGGCAGTGTTGTCAGCTGCAGCATACATGGGCAAGCCATAGTCCATGAAGGACAAGACGGAGGAGGTGATGGCCAGCTTAAGGGCAACCTGAGGTAGGCAGTCCCTGTGCCGGTATAGCAGGCCAATCCGAGAGTTAATGGCGGCTGACAGGGCATTAATGTGGGTGTGGAAGGAGAGGGCAGTATCGAACGTGATGCCTAGGTACTTGTATGTGGTCACTTGTTCTAGTGGGTGCAGAGTGCTGGGGATAATCAAGAGGAGGGTATTTTTAACTTTATTTTGGTGGTGGGAGAAGAGCATTGATTTGGTGTTCTTTAGGTTAATGACCAGTCTGCGGTCTCCGAACCACCTTTCGGCTTGATTGTAAGCTTGCTGGAGGGATAATTGGAGGGAGGTGGGATTGGGATGTGAGGCAACGAGGACTGCATCATTGGCGTAGAACAGCAGTTTACCGGTACATGAGATGGGGAGGATGTTGAGGTAGAGACTAAAATGTATTGGACCCAGGATAGAGCCCTGAGGGACCCCGGAGTGAACGGGAAGAGTGCTGGAGAGGGAGCCGCTGATCTTGACATGCTGGGATCTAGCAGAGAGGTAGCTAGAGAACCAGGAAATGGGGCCACCAGAGAAGCCAAGTTGGTGGAGAGAGTCGAGTAGAAGAGGACAATAGACAGTGTGAAAGGCCTTGGAGAGGTCAATGAACACTGCTCCTGCAAGGCTGCCAGAGTCGAGAGCAGCATGCAGGTGTTGGGAGAATTCCAGGAGAGCCGTGGTTGTACTGTGTCCTGGGTGGAAACCGTGCTGCTCTGGGAACATAATGTCATACTTGGTTAGGTATTCAGAGAACTGGATCAACACCACTTTTTCAAGGTCTTTAGAGAGTGGGGGGAGGATGGAGATGGGCCGGTAATTGTTGGGGGTGGATCAGTCCCCACTCTTATGTATGGGTATGATTTCAGCAGTTTTCCAAGCACTTGGGAACTGACCCAGGCATAGAGACCGGTTTAGAAGGTCAGACCATACGGAGGATCCTGTAGTCAAGGGGGGCACTGCTGGGGTTATTGCTGCCTAAGGCTTTTAGCAGGTGCGGCCTGGCTTCTTGGGGGGATAGGGTGTGCAGGTAGAATGGTAGGCGATGCAGGACTGGAGGGAGAGAGGTGGGGATTGGTTCAAAGAAGCTGCTGGGGAGGACCAAGCTTAGGTCAGAGAAGGCAGTGTTTTGATGGAGAGCTGAGCTGGTGTTGGGGGGGGGGGGGGACTTCCCATTTAGCTCTTTCATTTTATTCCAGAAGGTCTGGGCTGAACCCCAAGTGGAAGTGAGGGTGGTCCGGTAGTGCTCTGCTTTGGCCTGCCTAATGGCCCAAGTGCACTTATTGCTTTCTGCATTGTAGGCCTGTCTGTCAGATGCCTTTCCAGATTCTACAGCAATGTGCCAGAGATTATCTCTTTTTTTGAGTCTCTGGAGGAGGGGTGGGGTGATCCATGGGGCATTGCATTTTTTGGAGCGGATCCTGGTGAGGGGGGCGAAAAGGTCACAAGCCTTACAGAAGGCATTTGTGAAGTGGTCAAGAGTTGAGTCAATGTCAGGGGTGCGCTGGATAGGGGACCAGTCTAGCTGGGCTAGGTATTGTTTTAATTTTCTGAGGCCGCCGGGGTGTAAACGGTGGTGTAGAGTGGCCTGGGACACTGGCTTCAGAGTGGAGGATGACCGGAGACAGAGGACTGGGGAGTGATCACTAAGAGAGTTGGGAAGGACAGTGACATCCCAGATTTTGTAGGGGCGGTTAGATATAACAACATCTAGGAGAGTGCTGGTGCCAGGAGAGTGGTTGAATCTGGTAGGCTGGATGAGTAACTGGGACATATCCAGGGCAGCAAAGGAGTCCCTTATATGGGAGGCAGTGGAGGCAAGCCAGTTAACATTGAGATCACCTAGGATGACTTGCTCCACTTTATGAGGGAGAGATGTGAGATAGTCAATGAGGGACTGTACCGCTTGGTTTTGATTCCTCGTGGGTAGGTAGGAGACCGTGAGGAAGAGAGGGCCTCGGGCGGGGTCAGGTGTGATTTTTAAGGGTGAGGGTTTGGGCTCCATAATCAAGTTTAGGAGCTGGGAGTGCCTGACCTGTAAGGGAGTCCCATACAAGTAGTGTGCAACCACCACCGTGTTTGCCTACTCGGTCTTCCCTGTAGATGGTATATCCAGGGAGAGTGATAGCGAGGTCAGGGGTGGATTTGGAGAGCCAAGTCTCTACCAGTGCAATTATGTCAGGTTGACGTTGACCGACACAGCACTGGAGGGCAGCAGATTTCTTTAGGAGACTGCAAATGTTTAAGGATGCAAAGTGGAGGCCAGTTGCAGTACAGGATTTAGAAGGGCTGGAAGCAATAGGTCCTGGGTTTGGGTGTACATTACCAGATAATAATAATAACAGATAACTGTTTGCAGTGTGGGACACCTGCATAGAATGGTTTGCTTGGTTATGTTTTACTTGCTTACGTTTGTGGCAGCCTGTGTGACAGATGAGTGTATGGCAGCCTGTGTGTGCCAGGTGTGGAGTGCTTCCACTGCAATGAGAAGGTTCTGAGGTATGGAAAGTAGTGCAGGCATGTGGTCGTAGCGGGTAGGATAATGCATGGTCATGTGCTGTGCTTTATCCAATCAGGGAACCCGATTTTCACTGATTTTTCCTACTCTTTCTATAAAGTAATAAAGTATTTTATCTTGGAAGATGGGTATATCATCAACAAGGTAACACTTTTCACACATTTAATACCTCTGATGTTGTGAATAAAGGAAACATATCATACCTTCTCAGCATTTATTTTCATGAGCTTGCCTAGATCGAATCACGCACAGACTGTGGAGCCGTGAGTGAAAATAAATCAAAATGTTTTTGACTCTGAGCCATACTGAAGATTGCTGAGTAAGCTAGAGGATCCAGACACAGCTAGGGACATAGTCAGATGGGTAGGAAGCTGGTTAATGGAGAGACAGCAGAGGGTGATGGTAAACAAGGTCAAATCGGAAGAGAGGTAGGTCACGAGTGGGGTGCTGCAGGGGTCTGTCATGGGTACTGTCCTCTTCAATATGTTTATCAGCGACAATGGAGAGGGCATACTGGGCAGCTTGTGTCTCTTTGCAGATGACATGAAGGTCTGCGGAAATGTAGATAGGTAGATAGCAGCAAAGGGATCAGGGAGATGCAGAGGTATCTACAAAGGCTAGAGAGTTGGTCTAAGGTTTGGCAGTTGAAATTCAATGCCAAAAAATGCAAGGTTATGCACCTAGGGAACAAAAACCCCAGGAAAGTGTCCTGGATGGGAGGGGTAAACCTGAACACTACGGCAGAAGAAAGGGACCTGGGTGTCATCATTATAGACTCCCTCAAACAGTCAAGCCAGTGTAACAAGGCCTATAGTTAAGGCTAGTAGGATGCTAGGATGTACTGGAAGGGGTACTGACAGCAGAAAAAAAGGAGGTATTACTACCTCTGTATAGGTCACTGGTGAGGCCACACCTGGAATGCTGTGCTCAGTTTCAAAGTGCTCCCCAGAGGAAGGACAGGGACAGGCTAGAGATTGTACAGTTCAGGGTGACCAAGATGATTCAGAGCCAACAAGGCAGATCTTACGAGGATTACCTCAAGTCACTGAAGATGTGTTCACTGAATACCAGGTCAGAGAAGGGGGAAAATGACACATACCTTCAAGTTCCTGAAGAGAATAAACAAAGTGAACTGTGGGGAACTACTTAGCGGAGTAAAGATTCAAGAACTTGATGTCACAAATGGAAACTGGAGAAGTGGAGGAAGGTTTAAGATGACTGTAAGGAAGTTCTATTTTACAGAAAGGGTGGTAGAGCTGTGGAACAGTCTGCCAACAGAAGTAGTGGACTCCAAGACCATACATGATTTGAAGCATGGCTGGCACATCAGTTTTTGGAGTAACACCTCCTATTGAGACAGTGGAAATCAGACAGAGTACCCCAGTTATAAGAATGGTTCAACTACGTGAGTAAGACAGTGAACAATGAAAGAATCAGTTTTTTTCTTTTAGACAAGCTTAATATTTTTGAAGAAATTTGTTTCCCTTTCCTCAAGCATTCCAAAATTTGAGGAACAAACTGTGGCAACAGATTCTAATTATACAGAGGCAGGTGTAGTTACTGTGTGCATGTAATGAGCGAGTAATCATTAATTATTGACATGAAACGCATGTTTTAATGCTGTTATAGTGTAAGAAAATTATTTAATTTGAATATCAATTTGTAGGTTGCAGTGACTTAAGATGAGTTAATGAATTGCATTTGTTATTATTATATTTTAAATTAAAACTTTTTAAAGGGAAAAAAGAATGGCTCGGGTATAGTGAAGGTTCTGGCACTTAGGTAGTTAACTGTAGGGTGGGGAGAGGGGGAGGGATTTGTATAGGGAGGGAGAGAATGCCATATGGACAACAGGTCCCAGCCAGATAGGTAACTACGGGCAGACTAGATGGATCCTAGGTCTTTTTCTACCGTCATTGTCTATCTATCTATGTGCATACTGAGAGGAGGCAAAATGTATTTGATTCGTACCTTACTGAGAAGCATTTTAGTGGGTGGTGGTATAGCCTGGTGTCTACAGCATAGAGCTGTAACCTGGAGACCCAGCAGACCTGAAGAGTTGCCCCATTAGAATCATTAATGACACAGAACATGTAGAAGTGACAAAAAAAGCGTGGAAATAACATGTTATTTCCACACTAGTATATGTTACTGATACACTTCCTAGATAATATTTTTTAATTTTGTAAAATACACCCACGAGTGCAGAGTAAATACAGCTGTGTGAATATGTAAGGAATAAGACATAGCAGAGGGGAATAATACTATGCTAATGTACTGGATGGCTCAAACCACCAGGAGGTACACTGACAAAAACATAACTCCTCCTCTGGAAAGACTCATTACACATATAAAATGAATGGAGTGGCTTTTCTGTAATGAGAAATGAGTCCGGTTTATTGATTTATTTTTTCATACAGCTTTTTCAGGTTTTTTCATGGGTTTTCTTCCCATCCCCCCCCCATGCCCCGGCACATGGCTGTCCGTGCGTGTGGAGATGCGCACGCACACCGGAAACCAGCTCACCCCTTCCACCCACCTGTACTGCCACCCTGCCTGCCTACATTACCCCACCGGACCTCCACCCGGTGGGGAACAGAACTACAGGACGGTTGACAACCCACCCCCACCACCCCGGGAGAGGAGAGCAGCCCGACGGTTCACTCAATCCCGCTCCTGCCATTCCCCCCCATGCCAGCACCCCAATGACCTGAAGTCGTTCCTGAACCCGGACTGCTGGCATAGTGCAGGGTGTGGTTTCCAGCGCCTCAACCCTCAGTGCAACGAGTCAGTTTTCTAAGGGCAGTTTGAGTTTCACTGCCCTGTTTAGAAATGGGTTCAGTGATGCGGCTTTGTTAAGGGTTCTATATGTTCACTTCTACAAATAGTGTGGTTTCTTTTTAAGAAAGGCTCTGAGCTGAGCTCCTTGACTGGGAATCAGTTTTGTATGATCACAGTTTGAACATGTTGTCCACAGAGGCTGTCTATGGAGTTATCTTCATTTATTCTTTAGTCAGATAATTGTCACAGTTGCCAAAAGTCTACATACAGTGACCTAAAACACACTTAAAAGTAACTTTTACAGCATTTTAAAGCACTCTATGTAGCTTTTTGGTGATACTGTATTCATATTGCTGGGGCTATGCAGTAGTTTCTTTTCATGTTTGCTCTATGAGCTGTACGTCTTGATGTCTGACTTTTCAATGTATGCTGTTGGAGTTTTGTGGGGTTCAGGATTGTTAATGTAGTGACTTCCATAGTAGTGTTTCTTGATGTTTAGGTTTGCCATGTAAGGATTTTGAATAATTGTGTCTGTGTAGAGGAGAGAGGGCAATGTTAATTTTTGTCATGTGACTGTCTGATTTTGCATTATTACTTCCATAGGGGTGTTCATATGGAAATTGTTGTCATGTGGTTGTTTAATTTGCCCAGTTCCTTTTTGATCTTGCTGGGTTGTGCGGTTTTGAGATTTGCATATTTATCTTTTGACATGACAAGTTGTACTCTGATTAATGCATCCTTATGAACAGATATATGATACATTATTGAAGTCCCATGTGATGGGGTCTGGACCAATGAGAGGCAGAAGCTATACTCATTGGAGACACCCTGACTAATGACCCCCACCATAGTAGCGGAGGCCTTCAATGTCTCTTTCTCCAACCCAGGCGGACCCTCTCCCTCTATCCCACCTGACAATCCTCTCTCCGGTGACACCACCTGGGAAAACGCACAACCCCAGTTTCACCTCAAACTTGTCAAACCTCCTGAAGTACTGCCCCTCCTGCTCAGGATTAACCCTGATTCCTCACCAGGACATGATCTGCTTAAACCTAGACTGCTCAGGGCTCCTGCCCCTGCCATTGCCCTCCCTGTCACTTGGCTCATCAGTAGATCCTTCCTTGAGGGCACGGTCCCGAGTAGATGGAAAGTTGGCACCATAGTCCTGGTTCACAAAAAAGGGCCTAAGGACAAAGTGGGGAACTTTAGGCCCATTTCCATCCTCTGCCCTCTTGCAAAAGTTCAGGAGAGACTGGTCCACAACCAGCTACATATCTACCTAGAGCATCACTACCTCCTAGCCGATATTCAACACGGCTTCAGGAAAGGCCACGGCACAGACATGGCCCTCATCTGGCTCACATCTGATGCTCTCACCACCATGAACCAAGGCTCCCTCACTGGACCCCTATTTATCGACCTATCAAAGGTTTTTGACTTAGTCAACCACAGCCTACTGCTCGACAAACTTCGCCTCCTTGGTCTAGATGGACTCTCCCACTCCTGGTTTAAGAGCTACCTACTAAACAGATGTCAAAAAGTCACCTGGAGGGGAACGCAGTCCAGTGTCCATCCAGTGGTCTCAGGGGTACCCCAGGGCTCAATCCTGGGCCCCTTGTTCTTTATTCTCTTTGTCAATGACACAGAGTTGGCTCGTGGGCCGAGCAATCTGATCCTCTATGCTGACGGCACTGTTGTCTACTACAGTGACCCGGTACCCAGCATCATCACTGCCAAACTCCAATCTAGTCTCACTACACTTGAAGCATGGTTCTCCACCAACTCTCTATTACTGAACGAGGAGAAAATGAAGGCTATCGTGTTTGGGCCCAGGCGTCTCGGCCCAGATAGGAATGACCTTCTCCAGCTTAAACTGAATCAGGGGAAGCGGGTTGAGGTCCTCGGCAGGATCAAATACCTGGGGACACTTCTTGACCAGGAACTGTCCTACAAGCCCCACATCGACTCACTAACCAAGTCCATCCACCAGAGACTCGGACTTCTCTATCGACTGGGAAACTCCCTCACAGACGTGGCTCAGCATGCAATCTCAAACTGCACACTCCTCCCCCACCTCTTCTACGGGGCCCCCCTACTGCAGTTCCTACGAGAAGAGGAACTCAAAAAACTTATGGTACTTTACCACAGAGTTGCATGCTTTGCCACAAACTCTCCTCCTAGGAGACATCACTGTGAGGTCCTTGCAGACCTCCACTGGCCGACCTTACGCCATAAACTGGCCTACTCCACCTTCTGCCCGACTTATAAATTCACTACCGCCAACCCTCCTCCTCACCTCTGCAGGCTGCTAAACCCCAGAGTACAAAGCAGAGAAATGAGGTTTTTGTCCAGCCAGCCCCTTACTATCCCCGAATATGCACCAACTCAGGTAAGCGCTCATTCTCTTATGCTGCCCCGTACCTGTGGAACACACTCCCAGCTAATCTGGTCGAGAGGCCACTCTTCAAGGAAGGTCTACCTCCTGGAACTTAACCTATGTGGCTGCACTCACTAGTCCTCCTTTCTCCTATCAGACCTGATGTTTCTCTCATGCCCTGTTGTCAAATGGCTGAACTATGACCCCTACTAACTCTGTATTGTTACAATTGCTCAATCAGATTTTTCTACCTGTAATTACTGTCTCTCCAGTTGCTGCTGTCTCACTTCTAATCCTTGTACTACTGTCTGATATATGTAATATTGTTGTATGTAATTTAACCCGGGGTCGCCCCTGAAAAAGGGACCAGCGGTCTCAGTGGGTTTACCCGGTCATCAAAATCTAAATAAATAAAATAAATAAGTAGCCAGATATCATCTCATAAATGATCTCAAATGGTTAGTCAAGCAATCAGTGAGTTGAAGTAATATGCACACCGCACTCTTGTGATTGAAAACTCACCAACAGGTTGCAAAAGCATTTCTGAATGAGTTGTATAATAAGTGTTGCATTATCCACTATAAAGCCTTTGTTGGCCAAGAGCTGAAACTCAGTTTTGCACTGCATTGTGGCACAGCTGCATATGCATTCCAGTTGAAATTGCAAAATTTATAAAAGTTGCTCTCAAGCTGGTTAAGTGTCGGAAAACAACACAATGTGAGGTGCCAATGCATTGCCAACTTTTAAAAAGATTCAAAACCAACTTACTGGCACGACAGTTTAATGTGTCTGTCTGCCTGTCCATCTGTCTCATCAACCCATACTGTTGAGAAGTGTAGTTTTAAAGCCTGGGGCCACAGGTAATGAAACTAGAGAATAAACAATCTTCTCACCTGATGGCAGTCATGCAAACAGTAATTTGGCATATATAATGTTCTACGCCAGAACTCTATCATGTTACTTTATTTATTAATGATAAGTCTTTTCACTGACAAAAGTCCACTCACTAAGCAAAGATCTATAGAATCACCACACAGAGATGGGAAAATCATAGGAATCCCTCACGGAACGTTTACACATTCTGTGTCTCTTCCCCAAGCGGAGAGATGCCCCAAAGATAGAACCTATGCAAATTAGTTGAATTTGGAACTTAGGTTAGAACTCTGCCTGGTGTCATGCTCCACTCTAGGTAGTTGGCTCAGATTTGTTTCTTTAGGCGCTTTTACACACAGGCAAGTACAATGGAATGGCAATCACCCCTGTGCTACCATTGTACTCTGTTCCATTTGTGGTTCACTTTAGACGCAGAAGGTATTCCGGCAACGCCCCGTCTCCATTTTCAGTATTTGTGTTTTGGCTCCCCCACGGAGTGTGGTGCTCTATGGCTGTTTTTTCACTGCTGCCGGAATGGCTGTTTTACACAGCCAGGTGAAACAGAACACATAGGGACGAACCGAGGAAGGAAGAGATTGCAGTTTGGGTGAACGTTCACCGGTGTTATCGAACAGATGCATTTTATACACTGGGGATATAACGGTATACTGTTTCCATAACAGTCATTACCTTACAGAAACCTGTGTGTAAAAGCGCCTTTTGCCTGATGAGAGCAGTCACTCTGAAGTTCAGTTCCGGTATTCTGGTCACTAGAAAGCACTTTTAGTACTTTAAAGTTGTGCTGTGTTAATTTTCAGTTAGTTCTTGATAACTCTATGTGACTTTAGGTTTCATTATTTTGTCTAGTTTTTTAATACTTTCTCTGGTTCCCATTCTGGTTCCGAGTGAAAGTGTGGTTCCTGTCTTTGGGGAACTGCTACTATTTTTGTTTATTTTAACTAATTTTGACTAAACTGTAACCACTTTTAGCGGTCCTTTGTTTATGGTCACTGTCCCCATTTTTGAGGGAACCAAACAGACATTTTTTCTCCCCAACTCAGTTACAACCACTTTTGGTAGTTTCTGGGCACTCTCTGGACTTAGTCTTTTTCCTGGGGAATGATGCATCCGACTTGGGGGTGGAACCAGTCACCTGGTCAGACCACTACACTGTGAGGTTCAGTTTTTGCACCCCCCTGAGAAGGCCTTCCACTGTGGAGATAGTCAGGTACCGCCCTTTACGGGATATTACCTCCCAAGGCTTTGTGGCGGTCCTTGACCTCTCGTCCCCCGTGTTGGTGAGCAGTAATCCAGAGACTTTGGTGTCGGCCTATAATACAGCTGTTACAATGGCCCTGGATCTTATTGCTCCTGTTCATGTGCACCCCCTATCCCTTCACCCCAAGTCCTCTTGGTTTGATGGGACACTGAGGGAGATGCAGAGACAGGGGCGAAGGTTAGAGCGGTGCTGGTGCAAGTCCGCCCTTGAAGCCGACCACCTTAGATTAATGGAACATTATTCTGTCTATCAATCTGCAATCACCCTTAAAGGCAGAATTCCTGTCCAGGGAGATTGCAGTTGCTCGGAATCGACCGGCTCAGCCGTTTTGAACTGTAGACAGACTGTACAACCCAGCCTGTCTGCAAGTTCGAAAGGCCTTTACACAATTAGAGTGCGAGGAGCTCGCTTGTTACTTTGCAACTAAAGTGGCTGACATCAGGGTGGATTTGCGCCCAGCAATCTCTAAGGGTGATGCTGTGGAACAGTGTGAGTTCACAGTGCCTCAATTCTCTTGGAGTTCCTTCAGTCAGCCTGATTTCATGAATGTTATGAGGATCATCCATAGTGGGTATCCCACAAGCTGTAGTTTGGACCCTCGACCGATCCCCCTAATTTTGGGCTGTAGTGATATCATCGGTCCAGTCCTAGTGCAAATAGTCTGGTACTCCCTGGAGTCGGGTGAGTTTCCTAGCTCCCTGAAAGAGGTGGTGGTGACATCTCTCTTGAAGAAAGCTACCTTGGACCCAGACTGTTTCACAAACTACAGACCTATCTCTAACCTTCCCTTTATTGGGAAGGTTACTGAGAAGGTAGTGGCAGCCCAACTGGAGGACCATTTATCCATCCATAACATCTACGAATCCTTTCAATCCGGTTTTCGTAAAAGACATAGCATCGAGACTGCACTGGTTCGGGTGCTTAATGATCTTCTGTGGGTGAGAGATCAGAAGAGACATTCCATTCTGGTTCTCCTTGATCTCTCATCAGCTTCTGACACTGTGGATCACTTGGTGTTGATAGCACGCCTGAGGCAGATTTGTGGAATTTCGGGAATTGTTCTACAAAGGTTCACCTCATTCCTCACTGGGAGATCACAAAGAGTTGTGTTGTTTTTTTTTTTTTCCTCTGGCTCAACTCCTTTGTTGTGTGGGGTGCCTCAGGGTTCTGTGCTATCTCCCATGTTATTCACGGTGTATATGCTCCCCCTCGGTGACATTATAAGACAATATGGACTTAGGTTTCACTGCTATGCAGATGATACCCAGCTATACCTGTCTTTTGCACCTGACCAGGATGGAGCTCTCTCGGTGTTTAACAACTGTCTGGAAGAAATCCAGAATTGGATGGATTCTAGTTGGTTGATGTTGAACTCAGAGAAGACAGAGGTTTTGGTTGTGGACCCGGGTTGTCAGATAGAGAGGTCATGTGTTGGCATGCCCTCTGGAATCTTCCTTGGAGGCGTTTCACTTCCGACCTCTGAATGGGTGCGTAACCTAGGGGTTGTCTTGGACGACAGACTGACACTATAGTCTCAAGTGTCAGCGGTTATCAAGACTTCTTTTTACCATCTTAGGAATATCGCCAGGGTTAAGCACCTTGTTCCGTCTGACACCCTGCCAACGTTGGTCCATGCCTTTGTGTCCTCGCGTCTGGACTACTGCAACTCCCTCTACTTTGGGCTTTCTGGGGTTGAAATTCATTGCCCACAGCTGGTGCAGAACGCAGCAGCCTGGGTTTTGACTGGGACAAGTACATCCTGTCATATTACCCCAGTGCTGCGCGAACTGCACTGGCTCCCTGTACGGTGGCGGGTTGCCTTTAAAGTCAGTTTACTGACTTTCAAAGCCCTTCACGATCGGGGTCCACCCTATCTGAAAAAAACTCCTGGTGCCTTACTGCCACAGCCGATCGCTCTGCTCAGCCAACGAGGGGTTGCTAGAGATTCCAAGAGTGAGTCTTAAATCTTCCAGCTGTAGAGCCTTCTCTTATGCTGCACCCACTCTTTGGAATTCTCTACCACGCCAGTTACAGGAGTGCACCTCCGCGGAGGAGTTTAAGAGTAACCTGAAAACTCATTTTTGGTGAATGGTTTTTTTGGATGGTTAATTATCTTGTAACCTGCTGACTGTGTTGTGGTTTTATCCTTATTTATTCTGATTTTAATGCCTGATGTTTTTGTGTTATGATCTTATTTATATGTACTTTTGGATTTTGTATTTGATGTTACTATTTTAATGTGTTCAGCGCCTTGAAAAATGAAAGGCGCTTTATAAATAAATTTATTATTATTATGTAGCAGTTCCTAGAAAAAATGATAGCATTCTTTTTAATCTGATCATTTTTTTTTCAGACAGAACAAAAATCTTTTCTGTTAGAACTCCTTTTGGAACTGAGTGTGTTTTTTTCCTCACATGGTCTTCAGCAATTGGCACGTCTGATAGACCCAAGAAAAAGACAAGACCGAAAGGCTTTATTTTCTGTTCCTGGTAAAGGCAGACTGCCACAAGCTTTGTTTAAAGTGCCTGGGTCCAGATCAGGATTTTGCTAATTTATAAATTTATTTAGTTTTTGTTGAACGGGAAAGGAGGACTTGACAATCCGGCCTATTTGTAGCCTCATCCCGGGGAAGGGGGATACAGAAGGATGCCAACTGACAATGAACCAGATTAAGCTGTTGGTGGTATTTTAGTGAATGTGAATTGTGAGCTCTTTATTAAATGTTGCCCTAAAACTCAAAAGAAATGGGCTAAAAAAAGAGAAGTGTTTATGGCTTCTCAGTCTGCCTCCATATCACCAAAAATAATAAAGGCTCTGAGGGAGTTCCTAATGATGGCGCATGCATGTGTAAGAGGGTTCACCTTCTCAAATACAGCAGCAGCCCTGTCAAAAGGGATAGAGAAAAAATATATAAAGCTAACCAGCCATCAGACAAGCACGATAAAATGGTAAGGATGGCAGGGTATCTGAAAGAGGGAACCCTGAGTTCAATGATGGCAAAAATATAAATTTAGAGAGCCTCAGAGCAGGCACTGGAAACAGCGTCTGCTCAGAAAAAAACAAAAAAAAAACAAGAAGAAAATAATGTCCTTACCACTCTTCCTGAAAAAGGAAAGGAGCAGGCACTGGACCAAAGATAGATGCCCACATCAAAGTACATAACTATATGGCAGTTTCTGAAGGCCTTCTAGTATGGGAAATTTTGTGAATATACCAACCCCCCAAGGCTGCAGTCTATCTGCCTGTGGTGGAGGAGGAAAGTACAGTTACGTAAGAACTTACCGTACCAGTAGATCTTCGAGAGAGGCTCTTGCAGTAGGTATTTACCATTAGGACTGCACCCCCTGGCATCAGGACCACATGGAAAACTTTAGCTAGATGGGGTGATCGCCCACTGATGTCACATGACTGACATCAGCATGGCCTTATATAGTGGGCGGCCTCTGGCCCATCCTCTAGTTCTCCCATCGGAGACCTCAGAACAAAGCAACAGGAGAAAGGAGTGAGCTCCTAAAGCCTAAGTAAGGCTGATAGGAGAAGCAGTAGCAGAAGCTGGGGGAAGGAGGAAGGGAAAGATACCTATTGAAGAACCTCTCTTGAAGATCTACTGTTACGGTAAGTTCTTACATAACTGTACTACCTTACTTCAAGAGGGCTATTACAGTAGGTATTAACCATTAGGACTGAATCCCAAGCAGTATAAATCAGACAAGTCCGAAGAACGGCAGGCAGGAAAGATGTGCAGAGACAGAGGGAACTATGAAAGGGGGCCCTGAAGGACAGCTAGTCCAAAGTTGGCCCTGCGCCTAGAGGCAACGTCCAGACTGTAGTGTTTCATGAAAGTGTGGACGGAGCTCCATGCGGCTGCTGCACAGATGTCAGCTGCAGGCACAGCCATGCCTCTGGTAGAATGCCCTTTGACTTCCCCCGGCAAAGGTTTGTTGTACCTCTACTAGCAGAAAATAATGCAGTTCGCCAACCATTTGGACAAACACTGCTTAGAAACAGTGGCACCCTCTCTTCTGGGTGCAAAGGAAATGAAAAGTTGATCTGTTTTATGGACTGACTTTGTCCTATTTGTATAGTACTGCAAAATTCAGTGAACATCTAAAGTGTGTAGCATTGCCTCCCCCTGATTAGAGTACTCAGGGTAATACACTGGTAGCTGAATGGTCTGATTCAACGTAAACTCAGAAACCACTTTAGGTAAAAACTTAGGATTAGTATGCAGAGCCGCCCGGTCTCTGTCAAAAATCAAATAAAGCTCCTTACACATCAGGAACAACAGAGAAACTCGCACTCCAGAGCCAGGGGAGTGAAGGTTCCTTGCAGCAGCACTTTGGTGCACGGAGTGAATAGAAAAATAAATCGTATTTTCTCAACTCAAGAACTGAATTGCTGGGAATTTTTTGGCAAACTATTGCCACCTTCACTGGGGATTCATTCCGCTGACTCTGGAGTATGAGTTTCTCTGTTGTTTTTGTTCAATTGGGCTGGCAACTCTTGACTCGCACCCTGTCCAGCCTGCAGCACAGAACCCTTTTTGTTTTATATCCTTACACATCAGAGCCTGAAGCTCAGAAATCCTTCGAGCAAAAGTAACAGCAACTAAAAAGAGCACCTTCAAGGACAGGTAATGCATGCCACAACTTGTGGCTGGTTCAAAAGGAGGCAAGCTGAGTTTCTCTAAAGTAAAATTCAAGTCCCACGGTGAAACTGGATTATGCACTGGGGGTTTCAGGGGGAGAATTCCCTTCAGAAATCTTTTGGAAACCTCTAGCTGAGCAACAGTTTTACTGTCCACTGGAACATGGTAGGCGGAAATGGCTGAAAGGTGTACCTTTGAAGAAGAGTAACTCAGGCCTAGGTCAGAGAGATGCAGGAGGTACTCCATGACCTGAGGGACGAGGCACAAAAAAGGGTCCCAGCCTTTCGAGGTGGCCTAGATGGAAAATCTCATAGCATAAGTGGTTCTTGTGGAAGGCTTCCTGGCCTCCACGAGGACTTGGGCTACCCTAGGTGAAACACCAAAGTCAGAAGGTGCTACGCATGGAGGTGAAGGGGTTTCAGCCCTGGGTGGACCAGCGTGCCCTCCTCCTGGGTCAGGAGGTCATGACCGAGAGGTAGAGGAACCAGGAGTTTTACTGTCAGTTGCTGAAGAAGTGGAAACCATATTTGCTGGGGCCACTGATGGGCGATCAAAATCATGCGAGCCCCTTCCACTTGTAGCTTGAGCAGTACCTTTTGCAGAATTGGGAAGGGGTACAAGAACCCCCCTGTCCAACAAAGTGATAGTGCATCTCGCCAAATAACACCAGGCCCTGGAATGAGCGAGTAAATCTTGGGTAGTTTTGCGTTGGATGGGGAGGTGAACAGATCGAGATCTGGATGACCCCACCGGTCAAATATGTCCTTGACTACTGATTGGTTTAGTTCACTCGTGAGCCTTGGACTGGGTGCGGCTGAGACTGTCCACTAGGACATTCTGGATGCCTGGGACATGCACTGCCATGAGGGAGATCCATTGATGAACTGCCAGATACCAAACTCGCATCACCTCCCTGCAAAGGGGTATGACCGCATGCCTCCTTGCTTGTTCAGGTACCATACTATGCAAATATTGTCTGTTTTGACCAGCAGAGGACCTGGGCTGAGGAGGTGCTGAAAGGCCTGGAGGGCGTACAGCACCGCCTGCATCTCTAGCACATTTATGTGCAAGGAGAGCTCTAACTAAGACCACAGACCCTGTGTCCTGTGGCTCTCTAGATGTGCCCCCCAACCCAGCCCTGAAGCATCCATGGTCAGAGTCTGCATGAGGGAAGGAGGCTGAACAGGGACCCCTTTGCAGAGATTGTTGATATCCTGCCACCAAAGGAGATCCTGGCACATCGATCCAGAGACCATGATCTTGTGATCGAGGTCATCCAATCTCTGGTCCCACTGAACCCTAAGCGTTCACTGCAATATCCGCTTGAGGAACTAGGCCACAGGAACCATAGGGATGGCTGCTGCCATAAGGCCAAGGAGGTGCAGCACTGATCTGGCTGAAACCCAACGACTGGAAGCCACAAGCTGTGCCTGACATTGCAAGGTTTCCTCCTTGTCCAGTGGGAGGAAAGTCTGACCCTGGGCCGTATTCAGCACCACCCAATAAACTGCAGACACTGGGAGGGGGTAAGGTGAGACTTGGGATAGTTCACCATAACCCCACTTGGACAAATAGGTCCAGGGTAGCTGAAGGGGAGAGTTCCAGCTGTTCCCTTGATGGGGCTGAGATCAGCCAATCGTCAAGGTACGGGAAGATATAGTGCCGCTGCCACTACCACTAGGCACTTGGTGAAAACCCTGGGTGCCAAGGACAGGCCAAAAGGGAGGGCCTTGAACTGGTAGTGTTCCCCTGAAAGGAGAACCTGTGGTAGCAGTGGTGGGCCTGAAAGACAGGTATGTGCAGGTAAGCATCCTGCATGTCCAGGGCACACAGCCACTGTCCCTTGTGTATCAAGCCTGGAAGGGTCAGCATCTGGAATCATTTGTACTCTATGTACAGATTCAAGGCACCGTGATCTAGTATGGGGTGTAAATCCCCCGTCTTTTTGGGGACCAGGAAGAAGTGAGAGTAGTATCCCCTTCCCACCTGACTTGGAGGCACAGGCTTTATGGCTGCTTTTTGTAGAAAGGCTTCCATCTCCTCTTTGATCAAGGAAATGTGCATCTTTGGATAATGTGAGGGACCCAAAGGATTGTCTTAAGATCTCTCCAGAAACTCTAACATGTGGCCTTGAGTTACCAGTTGCAGGACCCATGAATCTGTGGTGATCACCTCCCATCCTGCCAGGTGACTGGTGAACCTTCCGCCCACCAGTTCATCCGACCGCAACAGAAGAGGAGGAGGAGGGGAGGCAGACCACAGGTCAAGAGGTAGAAGGAGGGTTGGGGAGGGCCACTCCGAAGCTCTCTGGCTCTTGGCTGGAAGGATGACTGTGGTTGAGAGGGCCCGATGTTTGGTTGGACATCTGGCCTGCTGGTGCTGTTTTGTCTGCCATCTCTGTTGGTAACAAAAAGGCTGTTTGGGCTTGTAGACAGTGCAATACATAGTCTGCACTGAATGTAAAGTCTTCCTCCTGTGCTGGATGTTTCTAATGATGTCTTGAGCATCTCCTCTGAAGAAGACAGACCCCTGAAAGGGGGCATCCTGGGTGGCAACAAGGACATCAGGTGCCAGCCCAGAATGCCTCCTTAGTCTGACAGCTGTGGCCATACCCCTAGCTGAGGAGTCAACCGTGTCATAGGTCGCCCTCAGAGAGTGGCAACAAGCAAACATAGCTGACATAATTGTGTCAGAGAGAGTTTCCTTTACTTCAGAGTCTGGCATGGCCTCAATGACCGGCTCCTATTTCCGAAAAAAGGACTTTTGAAACACCAACATGTGGGCCACATAGTTTACGGCACGAATAGTCAAGGTTGAAGAGGAATAAAACTTACGCCCAAATTGGTCGAGCTGCTTATCTCTCTTATCTTACTCTTTTTCAGGCAAAGAAGTGCTCATGTGTTTAGGTTTAGTGGATCGGTCATGGGCCACTCTAATGACCACCGAGTCTGCTTTAGGGTGAGCACTCAGGTGGTCCTTGCCCTCTGGCATACAGTAGGTCCTGTCAGCCTTCTTGGCTATGGCAGGAATGGATGAAGGCATCAGCCAAATGAGAGAGGGTAAGTGTACTCATGAGGCTCCAACCAAGGAGGCTTGAGGACTGGAGACAACTCCGGCATATCCAAATGCTCGGCCAGTCTCTTGAATTTGGGATCCTGATCATCAGATTTCTACTCATAGGCCTCCGTGATCTTCTTGAGGAGACCCATAAATGAGGGGTCCTCTGGAAGAGACTTTGGAGATTCCTTAGTCTTTGGCTCGTCCAGTGGAGGAGTTTCAAAGCCAGAAGCTGAGGCAGAGGAATCTGAATCAGAGTCCGACTCAGATGAGTGAGTCCAGATTTGAGACCAAACCCCGGTGCAGGGTACCTCTGAAAAAGTAATAGGCCTGCCCTTTTCAGAGGCGGGAGTCTCCCCTTTCATCAGGCCTGACATAGAAGGGCGGGACTCCACTGGCGAAGGAGATCTAGACATCGGGTCCAGGTGCACCGGAGTACAGGCTGCCAATGGATGATGACTGTCCAACTCCGACACCAATTGGGACCTAGCCTCGGCCCACCAGGACTGGAGGATGGCCCTGAAGTCCACCTGAGGCTGGAGAGGCAGAGGAAGGGGCAGTGGAGGCTGGTACGCTGAAAACCAGGTGCATATCCCAGCATCTGGTATCCTGACATCTGGCCTGGACAGCGGATAGCCCAGCATATGGAGGTTAGGTGCATAACCTGACAGCGGGTACCCCAGTGAAGGGAGACCCGGCATCCGGTACCCCAGCAGAATATATCCGGAGGCACGGCCACATGGTGGCTGGTAGCTGTGTGTCTGGAAAACCGGCAATGGCCCTGATGGAGGAGCCATAGGGCCAGGCAGAGGACCCTGTGGAGGTCTGAAAGGTGGGTAGGAAGGGCCCAAGGGTAGGTAGTCAGGCGAAGGGCCACAAGATGGGGAGGGTGGAGGGCCCTACCGGGGGAGCAGAGGTGGAGGGTCCTGAAGGCTGACCGGGGGGATTCCCATGGAGGTCCGGCTGTGACCCAGAAACAGTATCGTCAGGCAAACATCCTTCTAATTCCGGTTCCGGACAGGCCGGAGGGGCAGGAGTACCACCTGATCAGGCGAGCCCACCTGGGAATGCTGCAGCCAAAGCAGCAGCAGGCGCTGGGTGGTCACATCGGTTCTTTCGCAAGAGCCCGACGGAAGCACCTGGGCTGTGTGGACATCAGGATAACCGACATCCAGCTCATCGGCCGTGGCTGAGCGGTCACCAGGGCCTCCGGTACCTAATTTAGCCTGGGCCAGGCATTTGTCGGAGGCTCCAATGAGTGACTTATCAGCCCCACCAGCAGACATAGACTGTTTGGTCTGAAGGGGCCTAAGCATGGCAAGAGCCTCAGACTCAGCCAAGGTGACCGCTGCCACTGTGACCAATGGCGGCTGGGATCTAGGGCTGCTCCTGGATTGAAGCAGGCTTGTCCGAAATGGCACCCTGCCTGGAGGAAGAGGGTAACTGGAGGAAGAGGGCCACTGGTCATCGTCAGTCCCCGGAGGGAGCCGCAGGTGGGAAGGGGAGCTGTCCTGGTCCAAGTGCTTCTCCTTGTCTTTCCATTTCTTGAGTCGATGTGAATCTGAGGAAGATGCACTCTGCAGTTTCTGCAATGCCTTCTCTATCGATGCCATTTTCAGCTTCAAAACATGGGCCTCAAGGGCTTTCTGCCTGCATTTCCGTGTGGCCTGACTGAAGTTTAGGCAGGCCTCACAGTCCTCGGTCTGGTGTTCTGGGCCTAGGCAGAACAGGCAGAGGGAATGGGCGTCCTTATGCGGGAGTTGCATAAAACGGTAATTGCACTTGTTCCTATGCAACTTTGGAGGCGTTGGAGAAGACATACACAAAAATATTTACTAAAAAGCCGGCCCGGTGGTGCTGGAGGTTGAGGCAGTAGTCGCTACACCTCACACCATGCTGGTGACCTGGGTTCGGGAATAAGCCTGGGTCGTTGGGTGTCGGCAGGGGGAGAGAGGATTGAGCATCCAGAGGACTGCTCTCCTCTCTCGGGGGGAGTGTACACATCACCCCATTCACTGATAGCCCTCTGGTGGTGACTGGAGGGCGATACATGTTGGGAGGCATGCTCCAATGTGATTACGTTGGTAGGGAGGGGGAGTGGGAGAAAGCAGGAGGAAAACAAGCCTGGCAGGGCTCCATGACTGTTTGCTGTGCTACGGACTCACCCCGGGGTTCTGGATTGGGTCTCCGGGGAGGGGGTGCCACCTCCCTGGCCCCAGCACAAGGGCAAGCCATGGGGAAGAAACTGGGGTCGGCCAACTGCGACACGGTGAGACCTGAGAGAGAGTTCCTTACTCGGGAGGACCAAAGCCCCTGCCACGGCTAAGGAGGACAAACATCTGAATGGAAAAAATATATATATATATTTACTAAAAGAAATAAGGAGTAAAAGAAATTCTAAGATGAATACTCATCTAAAATGGCAGTCGAACTGTAGCAGCACTCTCCAAGAGGTCTGACGTGCACAGGTCAATGGCGGGAAAGAACTGGAGAGTGGGCCGGGGACCCCCCACTATACAGGGTCATGCGGACATCAGTCACGCGATGTTGGTGGGCAGTCCCCTGACAGACACTGCTAGCTAAAGTTTTCCGTGTGGTCCTGATGCCAAGGGGCGCAGTCCTAATGGTAAATACCTTCTGCAGGAGCCCTCTGGAAATAAGATCATGTACTATGAAAAGGAGGAGTAAGGTTAATCTACTGAACCAGATGGTTCATCTGAGCAAGAATGTGGCTCCCCTCCAAGGCATACAGAGGATTACTCACCTATTTCATCCTTTGTCAGGCAAATGGTGAATACTCTTAACATCCCCATGGATGGAGGATGAGGAGAATGCAGAATTTATGGACAAGATGGGGCTACCTCCTACAAGGAAGTTACTGGTCCCCATTCACACATCATTATGAAAGAGCTACTTCAGCCGCGGCAAATACGGAAAAGAATTATCAAGTTGACAGACAGGGGGTTGAATACCTGTATGCCCAGCCTGATCATCAGGGTGTAGTCCAAGCAGCTGCACGCAAAAGGGCTAAAGTACCTTTCTCTGCACAGCCCCTGAAAAGGATTCCATGGCCAAAAAAAGTTTACACATGAACTTCACACTGCTTATTATGTAAGCAGCGTACTCAGGCCATATAGCCCGGTACCAGAAAGTACTGTGAAATACAGCACTGGCACTGGCTGAAAAGGCTAATGGAGAACTGGCATAGCACTTAATTGCCACAGCAAAATCATCCCTGGATGCCACTAAATACCACTTCCACATAGCTGTGGGCACTAATGACACTGCCTCAAGAGTTCAAGCAGAGGCAGTTTCTTTGAGACGATTCTCCTGGTTAAGGACAACCACCCCTTTTTTAGGACACTCCGACAAAAGCCATGGATTTCCAGTTTGAAACAGATTCTCTTTCTGATGACAAAACAGAGGCATACTTCAAAAAAGTTAATGAATACAAAACCACTTACAACAGCAACAATGAGAAGGAAAAGGCATCTGTGTCCTAGAGGCCTTAAGGTAGGGGAGGCAGGGACAGAGTTACTTGGAAGACCCTATGCTCCATATGCCACCTATGAGTATCAGCTCCAAAGAGGTTACCATAGGGGCAAAGGCAGGAGGGGTTCCAAGCATGTTGCTGCGGCACCAGCCCCCAATCCTCAGCCAAAACAAAACCCATGACAATTCTGCACAGGTTACCCAGCCACTGCCAATGGGGGGGAAGGCTGGCCCACTACTTCCAGGAATGGGTAAACATTACCATAGACAAGTGTATCCTGGAAGCAGTGAGCCAAGGGTTGTCCCTGCAGTTCAAAACACTGCCAAAACTGCAGAAACACAAAGTTTTTCCAGTTCACTCTCCCACAGAGTGAATTCTGCTGGAACTAGAAGTAAACAAGATGCTACACGCAAAAACAGTGGAAACGGTCCCCATCTCTCAGTGGGGCAAGGGCCTGTTTTTAAGAGTTTCTTGACCCACAAGAAAAACGGGAAGTGAAGACCTCAGATATCTGAAAAAACATAAAAAAAGAGAGATTCAAGATGGTCACACTGGGCACAGTGATACCATCCTTGCAGTCAGGGCACTGGCTTGGGTCACTGGATCTGAAAGATGCCTACTTTCACATTCCAGTCAGACCTACCCACAGAAAACACTTCAGGTTCAGACCAGGAAACCGCCAGTATCAGTGTGTAGCCCTTTCCTTCAGCATCAAGGGTCTTCACAAAATGCTTAGCTGTGGTGGCAGAACACCTGAGAAGGCAAGGTGTGATGGTGATTATTCCCTACCGTGATGACTGGCTAGTCCCAGGGAAATCAGAACAAGACACAAGGTGCTTTATTTAGCAGGTAAAAAGCACTTTGGAAAAACTGTGGTTCATAATAAATCTGCAGAAGTTCCAAACAGAATCTGTTTAGATACTGGACTTTTTAAGTGCAGAACTGGATACCCTACAGGAGAAAGCCTTCCTCTCTCACAGGAGGATAACATTTCTGATTACCACAGCAAAATCCTAAACAGTGGCCCAGCCAAGGCCTGCGAATGACTTCATACAACTTCTGGGCCACACGTAAGCCTCCAAGGCTGTAGTCCCATGGGCCAGGTTTCAGTTGAGGGATATTCAGTCACCACTTAAGAGACCACTGGTATCAAAGATGAGACTCCCTCTCAAAGATGTCAGTGACAAAAGCATCTGTTGGTGGAAGAAGAAAGAAATCTCAAGGAGGGCATTCCCCTCCTCTAGCAATCCCCATCCAGTATATTCAACAACAGATGCTTCACTCCTAGGGTGGAGTGCCCACCTGGAGGACCTCACAGCAAGTGGCATCTGGAACCAGCAGGAGATCCAGGAACACATCGATCTCCTGGAACTCAGGGCAGTACTTCTGGCAATGCAAGCTTTCTCTTCCCAGCTACAAGGTCAGTCTGTCCCAATCAGAGTAGACAACACCACAATAATATAGTAAAACTGTCCACAGAGGCAATACAGATCTGGGATCTGGCCTACTTCCTACATTCAAAGATGTCTTCAGTACACCTGCCATGCAAAGACAATGTCCTGGCAGACTCACTATGCAGAATCAGCCAGGGAAATCACAAATGGACCTTGAACCAGCAGGTTCTGACCACAGTTTTCTGAAGATGGGGAACACCAGAGATAAACCTGTTTTCCTCCTGGGAGAACAATCCGCTTCCAAAGTGCGTCTGTAGGCCACCAGCAAAGAGTAATCCTAGAGGATGCCTTCTCTCTGAACTGGACAGGAAGGTTTCTGTATTTCGTCCTGCCATTTCCACTGATACAGAAAGTGCTCCAGAGGCTCAGCCAAGAGCCTGTAACAATGATCCTCATGGCCGCAGATTGGGCCAGGCAGGTCTGGTACTCATTGCTCCTAGCCCTGTCCAGCAAAAAGTCAATCAGCCTGCCACCGAGTTACAACCTGCTGATCCTCTCTCAGGGCAGGATAACATTCCCAGATCCCAGGACTTTATGCCCGAGGGCATGGCTCTTGAAGCAAGGCATTAAACAGCTGGCATAGCACAGCAAAATGCTATGCAGATCAGAGGGTAATACTAATCATTTCCTGAACTGCACAGCACTGAAGTGATAAACATTTTTGTTTATTATTCAGATTTACACATTTTAAACACATTAGAAACAACACACTTTTAATTTTGCTAATCAGTCTTGCCATGTGCTATACATTATCACAGTTGATTAGCACTTTCACGTACAAAATTGCTAATCAATATTTTCGGCTTATTTAATACCCTCTGAAGAGCTACAGTATTCTGTATTAAATCTATCAGAGGAGGTCCTGAGAGTGCTTAAAATTCCAGCAACATGGGAGGCATACTCCTATACGTGGAAGAGATTCTCATACTGGTGTTCCCCCAGAAAGATAATCCCAATGCTGGCAGAGCTACCAACAGTCCTGGACTACCTAGTGCACTTGCAGTCCTTAGGCCATCAACACTAACAGTCCATCAAGCAGCAGTATCAGCCTACACATCAACAGGCAAAGGCAAGTCACTGGCCTATCATCCTATTTTTTAAAGTTTTTTTTAAAAGTCTCAGCCACCTGAACCCACCTGTGAGGGACCGAGTCCCCCCATGGTATCTATCTGCTTTGCACAGTTGATGGAGTCTCCCTTTGAGCCTATGGCTGCTGCTGACCTAAACATGTCACATGGCAAACCATTTCCCTGATTGCCTGATATTTGCTAGGAGGGTAAACAAACTGCAAGCCCTCTGCACAGAACCAAACTACATAATCTTCCACTTGGATATTGTAGTCCTTCAAACCAATGGGCAGTCCATACCTAAGGTGGCATCAGAATTTCACCTGAACCAGTCAATTGCCCTTCCTGTACTCTGTCCAGAGTGCTCCAGTCCAGGTGAGCAGAAACTGCACAGCCTGGATCTGAACTGAGTATTGGACATCTACATGGACTGAACAAGGGACGCCAGGTCTCAGGTCAATTAGACTTTTGTTACCTATGGTAAGGTGGGCAAAGGTAAACCAGCAATCAAGAGGACTAACTCTCACTGGGTTGTCTCTTGCATATAGTTCTGTTAGGAAAAAGCTGGAAAATACCACCCAGAGGCCTAAGGGCACATTCCATAAGAGGTACCTGTGTCTCTGTGGCATCCACAAGGGGCATCCCACTAATGGACATTTGCAAAGCAGCTACCTGGAAAACAGTGCACACCTTCATAAAGCACTATTGTCCAGACATTTAGTCCAGAAGGTATGTCAGCTTTGGAACTGCTGTCTTGCAGAACCTTGTTCCTAAGTAGATTCTGGACCCAGCCTCCCAAGGTACTGCTTTAGAGTCCACAGAATGTGTAAAACATTCAGGGAGGGATGCCTGGGTTTATAAGAAAAACAAAAAAAAAACACTCATTGTAGTAATGTTGTTTCTTAGGAATTCCTCACTATGATTACACTCCCCAATCCCACCTTCCCTTCCATAACCTCAAAACAGGTCCACACAAGAAGCGGTTCTTTTCACTGAAGTTGCTTGAGCATTACTAATGCAGTTACTCTACAACTGTAAAGCATGATCATTAACTATTTTTCACTGTTCCTCAATGTTTTCAACATACTTGCCTGTAATTTGTTTGCTGTTTTTCAAAATTTTGCTGCTCATAATCTTTTGGAACATTTTTGGTGGCCACTTAGCTACTTTGGGTAGTTGCAACTCCCTGCTAGCTAAGGAAACAAATCTGAACCAACTGCCTAGAGTGGAGCATGACACCAGGCAGGGTTTGAATCTAAATTCCAGATTCTACTAATATGCATGGCTCTATCCCCAGGGCATCTCTCTGCATGGGGAAGAGATGCAGAATGCGTAAACATAGTGAGGGATCCATGAGAAGAAACAACATTACTACAGTGAGTAATTTCTTCTTTTCTCCTACCACATCTAAACTGAGCTACACTGAAAATGGTGTCAACACATAATAATATTTTTATTTGTATAGCGCAATTCAGACATCAAAGCACTTTACATACAAACATCATAAAACTGTTCAATAAAATCACATAAATACATCAACTTCAATTAAAATTCTCACAATTCCTAAAACTTCAAATGTTAAAAGCCTGTTTAAATAGATGGGTTTTTAAACTGGTCTTGAAGCTCTCCACAGTCCTGCACTCTCTAATCTGATGAGGTGGAGAGTTCCACAGGGATAGCACCACGAACATAAAGGCCCTGGCACCAGGTGTCTTCAGCCGCACCCTGGGAACCTCTAACAACCCCTTATCAGTTGAGTGGAGAGGCCAGCCAGGGCTGTAAGGAACCAGGAGCTCTTGCAGGTAACTCGGTCCCAATCCATGTAGGGCTTTGTAGGTCAGAAGACCGACCTTGAAGGTGGTCCACCACCGTATAGGCAGCCAGTGCAGATCGCGCAGCATGGGAGTAATATGACTTGTATGTGAAGTCCCAGTCAATAATCGTGCCACAGCATTCTGCACCAGCTGCAAGCAGCGGACATCAACCCCCTGAAGCCCCAGGTATAGGGAGTTGCAGTAGTCAAGGCGCGAGGTCACAAAGGCATGGATCAACATGGGTAAATCATCGGACAGAACAAGGTGCTTAATTCTGGCTATGTTCCTAAGATGGTTAAAGGAAGATTTGACTGGCGACACCTGCGCCCGTAGTGTCAGCCCATCGTCAAATACCACTCCATGTACCAGTTCAAATATTTTCTCTCTGAATGGACACTTAAGTAGGGTTTTAGGATGAGAACCAGACAATCGGCAACTGCATTATTCCCCTTTAATATACAAATTTTAAAAGTTGTCTAAACCAACTTGTTGCTGGTTATTTTTATTACTCAACCTAAATCTGAGGATTATTTTCTTATTAATAACATCTGCATAATACTGTCTCTGATGATACTGAATGTAGGAATCCAAGTTGGGGTTAGCTTTATGTAATACGAATAATGCCTCCTGCACCACTGGAGAAGCATAGTTTAAAACAATGGCAGAGCTGCAATACTGCACTTCTGTGAATGAATAAAGGCAAAACCTTCCCAATGCCATTTTTTGTAATATTTTTTCTAATCAGTATTATTGTCACTGAAATAACTGCATACCATAATCTGATTTTTATAACACCCACTCACAGATTATTGTGAATATCTTGCTCGGAGACTAGAGGTAAATGAATGTTCAAGTAATGCTAAGGTGACAACGTAGATAATGAAATTCTCCTTGTACTCAGCCCACACCATGCACATTTACTAGAAGGTTTCTAAAACCAAATCATTTGCTCAGATTCATCTGATTTCTCCCAATTTTCTGTGTGTCTTACGCACCAGTTCCCTAGCAAAGAAGGTTTCTTCTTGCCGGAGGACAAGGAGGCTGACAGTACCACCCATCTTCGTGCTTCTTAGTAAGGATACAACTTCCTCCTGGGTTTTCCCTGTTAGATCAACGCCATTCACCTGTGGAGAAAGAATCTGGTTTACTTAAATTACTTTTATTCCATGACATTTATTCACAAGGTATGTGACTGACCATTTGCAAAATGATCTGAAATGAAGGCTATCATGGGGTTTTCAGTACACAGCCTTCATAATAAACTCCAAAGAGATTGTGCTTTCAAACATTTGCTTTTCATGCAATTTTCTTGAACTGAATAGTAGCAGGAATGCCACATTATGAAACATATCCCAAAATATTATAAAGTAAGGAATAACCCATGAATGGGTGGGCAGCAATGCCATAATAATAAGCCCACACCCTGGGTGCAAGGCACGAGGTGCCGGTCTCTCAACCACCTGGAAAGTGCAGTATATATAATGTTCCTGCCTTCCTGCACACCTGGAGCAAACATCAATACATCCATAAAAAGGTCAAAGGGGAGCTTCAGTTTCTCAGACAGACGCAAACAGCCATCAATGAGAAAGGTTTTACTTCTGTATTAATGAAGAATGTATCTATCTTGGCTCTCTCCCCTATTTTTCTTTTTGATGTCTAATACTCCCTGCAGAACAGTATAGATTTTAGAATGTTATGACCTTATCACATGTTTCTACATACAAGATCAAATCTAACTTCAAAGTAAGAGATGATTTATCTAAATAAAACTAAAAGGAATGGAAGACCAGCATTTTCTTTTTGATGTTTCCCTCCTCATTTTCACTGGTGGTCTCTATGCTACCCCCTTAGCCAAGACAGACCCTCTCCACACTGTCCTGACATTCCTTTCTTCTCCTTTTCTCCTCTAGAGTGCTCCTGTTTCTTCAGGGTCTAAATACCAACAGACTTCTCTTCATTTAAATGATCCCCTCAGAAAACTGAATCCCTAAACCTCACCCACCTCATTACAACCTACCCACATCTATCCCCAATAAACTAACCACTCAATTTCCAACTGGGTCCTATCTTCCCACACTGCCACATTCTTGAAACAGGTACCCTCCTGGATGTTTTCACTGAGAGCAGAGTGGACAACTGTGTCCACACGATCAGCTGCCTTGAGATACTCCAAAAGTTCATTTGGGAAAAGTCATTCAGATCTCTCGACCTTTCCTCCCACCTCTTGGATGATGGTCACAACACTGACTGGTCACCCCTCTCTATATCCATTAATATAGATGCTGCCTTGTCCCTTTTTCAAACAAAATGCACTGCAACCTGGAATGAACACACTCCATTAAGAAGGCCATGTGTTTTTAGATTCTACCCCCGAGTCTCTGCAGAGTTTATTGACCAATTTAATGCATGTAGCTATGCCTGGTATCTCTGAAAGGCCCCTGGATCCCCAAAAGACTTACTGAGATAAAAAATTAAAGTTCCTCAATGCCAACAAAAAGGCCCCTCAGGGTGGCCACAGCAAATTACTTCTCTGCCAACCTCCAGAACACCCTTAACACCTGTATGAAATCCTGGAAGGTTATCCACACCCTCTTCCACACCTTTTTGCTCAATATATCCAGGTTCTCAAACGGGGGGGACTCTCATCTAACCCCAACAAAGTACCTAATGCTTTTGATGATTTCTTTGCCTCCTGCACTCTCTCATTTCTTCCCTGTCACTCAACCCCTCACTCCTTCTCTGGCTGCTTCTTTCACTCACCTCCTAGCTACTCATTTTCCTTTCCAGCAGCTATCCTACTGCTGCACTTGGTACCCTGTTCCCCCTCAATCCTTCTAAAGGGTACAACCCTGATGGTTACGACACTAAGCTTCTGTACCTCTCTGCCCCAGCTACCCCTGCTCCTTTCGCTATCCTCCTCAACCTCTCATGTCATCCGGATACTGTTCCACAGCCTACAAGCAGGCTAAAGTCCCCCTCCTCCACAAAAGTGGTGACTCCTCTTTCCCTGGGAACTGCCATGCCGTCTTGTTTCTTCCTGCTCCAATGAGTTGCTAGATAAGCCTGTTCTCTCTCAGCTCTCCTCTTTGATTGACTAATAACAGTAATTTTAGATCAGAAGGGAATCGAGGCTCATCATGACCTCCCCTTCCCACTCCATAAGCAGTGATGGAGGGAGGCACTATAGCGCAGTGGTTTAAGGCTCTGAGCTGCAAATCTGGAGATCTGGGTTTGAATCCCACAGCCCCCACTTGCATACTGTGTGACCCTGAGCAAGTCACTTAACTTCCCTGTGCTCCCAGGTCGCACCTGTAAACAAGCTTTCAGCTTAGTGTGCCATTCCTGGTTAAACAATTGCAAAAAAAAAAATAAAATAAAAAATAAGTATGCTGCGCAAACACATACCAATTTATAGGGATTTCTTACCCAATCTACCATCCAGGGTACCTGGTGACTCCCTTGGTATGCAAAAATGTGTCCCTAAACATAGAAATTGCTGACAGAAAAGAACCCCTTGACCCATCCAGTCTGCCCCAAAAATTCCCTACCTACTGTGTTAATGTAGATCCTACTCGAGCTGCAGCCTTACACCACCATCACAGTTAGTAAGATCCTCCAGTCACAGGCATAGCTACAAGGGTGCAGTGGCACCTGGGCCCATGAGGTTTGAGGGCCCCAAATAATAATTTTGATGTTTATTCAAAACTAGGGAGGGGCCCTGTAACATCACCTTGCAAACAGGCCCTTTGAGAATTTGCTATGCTACTGTCCCCAGTGTCTATCCCATGCATGCCCGAATCCCGCTACCAGTTTGGTATTCACCATCTCTGCTGGTAGTCTGTTCCAGATGTCTACTACCCTCTCCATGAAGAAGTACTTCTTCACATTCCCTCTGAGCCTCCCCCTTCCTACTTCATGTCATGTCCTCTTGTTCATGAGCATCTCTTTCACTGCAAAATGCCACCCTCCTGTACCATACTGATACCCTTGAGGTATCTGAATGTTTCCAGTTCCTTGAAGTTTGTAATTACCATGCTCTTTTAAGATGCAGGAAGGTTAAGGCAAACAATGCCAAGTTGTATAATGCTTCCTTGCATAAACTGAAGTATGCAAGAAACAAGAGCTGGGTAAGAGCTAAACGATCATATAGTTCTATTTACTGGTTGACTTATAGACAGCTAAGAAATCAGTATACTAAGGATCTTAGAAGAGTTAAACAGGAGTATTTTAAGGGGAAATTACATCTGAATAATAAAACAAACCCAAGGCAGTTATGGGGTATTGTATCTGGTCTTATGGGGAATAAAGAACTCTCTTGCAACTTATAGCTATCCATAGGGTTGGAAGGTAGCAAAAATTATTCCAGTTCATAAGGGGGGTTTGAGGAAGGATATTAGTAACTACAGACCTCTTTATTTGCTTTCACAGGTTTCCAAAATAATGGAAAATCTAGTAGCTAGACAAGTAAAAGATTATTTAGAAAGGGGAAATTTGCCTTGGTAAAAGTGATTGGGGATGTCCAGATGGGCCTGGACAGGAGAAGCTCTGTTGGGGCTGTCTTTACTGATTTGTCAAAAGCTTTTGACACCCTAAATCATGATGTCCTCCTGTCCAGGCTCAGTGACCTGGGTATTATAGGATCAGCACAAAAATGGTTTAGATCTTACCTTGCAAATAGGGAACAAATGGTAGAAATTGGTGAATTTAAATCTGTGGTACTCCCAATTAAGGTAGGGGTACCCCCAAGGTTCTATCCGGGGTCCCCTACATTTTAACATTTATATAAATGACCCAAAGTTTAGTGACCCTGATGGTAGATATCACATATATGCTGATGACACAGTGATATATGTGGAGGGGAGTTCCCTCGAAGACATTACTATTAAGTTGCAATCAGCATTTTCTGAATTGCAAACATTTTTTGATACTCTGAAATTAACTATAAATGTAAAGAAAACACAGGTGGTTCATTTCGGGGGTTCTTCTATCACACCCATCTTTGGAAATTAGAACTAAGACGAAGGGAGAAAGTTCAACAAGTTACAAGTTATAAATACTTGGGTATGTGGTTGGATTAAAGGTTAAAATGGGATAAACATTTAAAGAATTTGATGAGTAGCCTCGGTAGAAAACTGGGGATGCTCTATAAATTAAAGTACTATACAACTAAAGAAACTCGATGCAGGATTGTGGAAACCATGATCCTGCCGGTACTTGATTATGGAGATCTGATGTATGGGAGGCCTCGAGGGTGGAGCTGGCTAAGTTGGATGTGATTTATAACAGGCTTGCCCACTTCATCCTCGATGCCCCCAGAAATACCCATCATTGTGATCTGTATAAGGCATTAGACTGGCGGTATTTGGAATATAGGAGAAATCTCCATTTGGTAAATTTCATGGGAAAAATAAGGGGGGAGAAATTGCCCAAGTATATTCTGGATAAGTTTGTTGTAAGAGAACTAAGAGAGGGCCTCTGATCCTCAAGGGGTGCACAATATGTTATCCCAAAATGTAACTTGGGGGCAGATAGAGCCTCTGTTTTATGCAGGGGTTCCAAAATTTTGAATTCTCTCCCATTGGAAATGAGAGAAGTTGAAGGGGGTTTTAACTATAGGTTGACAAAACAATGGTTTGAGAAACTTAAATATACCCCAAAGCAATGCTGTTCATGAATTAGTCTGGGGAGAAATCATTATACAATAAGTTTTATTATTGTACCATGGTTAAGGTATGTTAGAAAATAAATAAAATATTACTAAGAATCCTTGACATAGCTTCTTTAAAAAAGTTTGATATAGGAGTTTTGTAGATGGAACTAAGGATATTCCCCTATATTTTTATACTTATATATTGTTAACATTTTCCTTGATAAGGTTTTGATAACTGATCTATTGTGTTTGTCCTTATGGATTTATTAGATAGTTGTGTTGAAACTACTATGATGCTTGTTAGGTGTGATGTATGTCTTAAACCTTGTAACAGTATGCTTGCTATTTGTAACTGTATCCTTGTTTATGGACCTCCTTGGAAATGAGTTTTCAACTCAATGGAGTTTATCCCATTCTTGTTCATCTGCATATGAATTTGAATAAAATTTTACAAACCAAATGATGTCTCCCCTTTCCCTTCTATCCTCTAGAGAGTACATATTTAGTCCCTGCATACATTAAAGGCCTGTACTATCTTCATGTTTATTATCACTGCTGGCATGCTGTTCCATAGATTCATGAGCAAGAGGTCTGTTCTCTGTTGTCTAATTTCTTGCTTTTTACCATAAAATGGACTCAAGCATTAGTACAGTATCAGTGGTCTGCCTTCAATAATGGAGAAGTGAAGTGTTCAGTTCCTTGGCAAGTTAGGTATTGTTCCATAGGCTTACAACGTTGTGATAGAACAAGTGCCTCTGAACTCACCACTGAATTTACAACACCTGAGCTTCAGAGCATGCCCCTGCATTCTGCTGTAGGACACCAAATCAAACATCTCTGACTGTTCGATCTCAATGATACCCCTGAGCAGAGACTCTGGTATTCTATGACCCTGAGGCCACAGAATTCCCCACAGCACTTGCATCTTGCTGCAGAATACATATGCAGTGCTATGTAGTTGTTGCCTTGCTCCGTTGCTCATACTGTTTTTCTACACGAGTTTATTACTTCACATTCATTATGTTAAGTGCACTATGATGTAATGTATGATGTCACTGTTGACTTTGTATGTACATGATTGGCAGTTTTTGGAAACCCGCCCCAGACAAAGCCTTGACTGTCGAAGCGCTGGGTCTATATCTCCCAGGTAACTGGCCCGAGTATGGCGAGTTGATCTGCATGTCTTTTCTAACAAAATTTCAGCAGCTGAATCTTTTTTGGAGCTTCATTTTGTCTCTCCAGCTCCACAGTGGCTATGAGACTGGCAATCAAAAGGGTTAATGTGGCCCATACTACTGTAAGAGAAACAGAACCAGGAGGTATCTGCTCCGAAGTCTCAGGTATGTAGAAACTAACCACATAGAAAACTGACCCATTACCAGTATATAGTATAAGTTTTCTTTACCTATAAACAACTTCACAAGTTTGGCTATACATCAAGAATAATAAGCCGAAGCTGGTCCAATGGCATGGAGTTCTGGGGTCCACAGTGCACTACCTGCCACCACATCGGCGACTCAGGTTCGGGAATGGACTTATGTTTCTGGGGGTAGGCCAGTATGGAGAGGATTAAGTATCCCATGGACTGCTCTCCTCTCTTGGGAAGGGGAGGCATGCCTTCTTGGCCTCTGACTGCCAACAGGTGGAGGCCTAGCTGTAGTGCAGGTGAAGCAACATGAAGGAAGAGGCCATGATTCTGTAAGGCACGTGTGCCTCCACATTCATGTCCTTACATGTCACTGTGGCAGGGGACAGAGGGAGAAAATGGAACAGGAAAAGTGCAAGCTTCACGAAGCCCTGCCCGATTTGACCTGGCCTGCGGCACCACCCAACCACCACAAACTCTTGGACTGTACACCAGGGGGAGGGGAAGAATGGCATTCCCTTTGCTGGACCTGCCATGAGAGTAATCTGTGGGGGACTGCATCCAGTGAACCAGGGAAGGTTTAGCCAGTCAAGTGAGTGGGGACAGAGATGATAGCCTGCATGCCTCATGTGGGAAAAAGCTTTATTAAAATAAAAAAAGAAGAAGCTGGTTTTTCGTGATCAAACTGACCACTTCCTCTGGTGCTAGCCTAAGTAACCTCTAAAATGTTTTCTTGTTCCCAGTTTTTAGGAAAAATACAGGTAATTCACTCTGCAAACACCCCTTTTGTAGGTGTCAAAATGTAGGCCAGTAATCACATTAGTTTGTGTTCTGCAGTGAAAATCATTCTCTAAATTTGAGTTTTTCAACCTCAGACATCTATGCAAATTCCTATCTATTACTAAAGGCATTTGTTCTCCCCTACCACTTTGGCTTTCTTAAATTCCACTCTACCATCTAATTCCTTCAGAATATCAAAGACTCCATTCTTCCAGGCATCATCCAAAGCCAGATTACTACAGCCAATCCAGTGACTTGGCTAAGCCTTTGACACGGTTGCCCTCTATGGGGGCATGCTGGCATGGATGTGGAACTGAACACGCTAACCACGTGCATGTGTTCTGGGCCTGCCCCCTCTTGGCTGCAGACTGCAGGGAGGTAACAAAGGTTGTGGAATCTCTGTCACCCCCACCCTGGTAACACCTTCCCGGGCCCTTTTATCCGTACCTCCTCAAAAATATACGATAAAAGGTAAAACTTTAAAATTGTTACTTTTACTGAGAACAACTGCAAAAAAGGTTCTCTCAAGACAGTGGTTTACTACCACAATCCCCACTAAACAAATGTGGTATGCCTTAACTCATTCTATCCTATTGTCACTTAGAATGTTCAGGTACCCTCTGCCTGCTGCTAGAACACCTGTGTGCCTGAAGGGGTTTTAGATCTGCAGCATTCATGCAAACACACTGTGCTTAAACATACATATCTTAAAAACCATACATCCAATTTTAAAACTGTAAAAAGAAAAGTTTTTCAGGACAAAAAGTTTTTGAAAATGAGTGAGGTTTGGTAATGTTTATTTAACTGGATTTAATGTTGTGGGAGGTTGTTTTCATATTTTAATAAATTCTGATTATTTTATCTATCTATAATTATGTTCTGTTTACTTAGTCATGCAAAAATATTAAACTTCTGTAAAATTGTTGATTAAAATTGTTAAAAATATACAGTAAACATCTGTCATTGTCTAAATATAAATTCTGCTAGTTTTTTACCATTTTTTTTAGTCAGAAATCAATATCTGAATCTCTTGTTATTACAGTTTGAGTTTTTTGTTCCACTCCACTGGTTGGAATTTTGCAGTGTATGATTCTTCTTATCCACTGATTTTAGTTTATGAATCTGATTATCATTTGTTTTGTATTTCCCCTAGTTTAGTAAGAATATATTCACACATTACCTTAGAAGGACATATCAGGAAGTGATGCAGGAAGAAAGTGCTTTGTGAGGTCAAGTGATGTAAACAGGAAGAATACTTTCTGTGTAGGTCAGTGAGCCGACACAGGAAATGGAGACATTTGTTAGTGCTGGAGGTCTCTCTATGATTAATTGCATATTTGCTGTAGTTAAAATGTGTAATTTCATTGAAATAAACTATTTTATTTTATTTTTGTAATAAAATCCCATAATAAGTATAGGAAACTGTATTTTATTTGTGCTGTTTGCTTTATCATACTGTAAATGAAGCATGATGTTGTTCATGTAAAGGTTCCCATCGTTCAGTAAACATCATGTTACATAAATCTGTGTATTATTTAATTTCTTGGCATAGTTTATTTTTGGGGTTGTATTATGGGATGGTTTAAGGTGAGGGAATGACTGTATGATGAAGCACTGTGTGTTAGTGGTGGTGGTGGGGGGGGTCCTGCATTCATAATACAGGATCAGATGCACTTCATATGTTCTGTGGAAATGAGAGGGGCTGTATGCATATAATAATGGTGCTAACAGATACTGTAGACACATTATGGGTATACGTATAGGATGATAAAAATTGCTGAAAAAGGTACTGGTAATTTGGGGTATACTGTGTCATGGGGAAGGGGTGGGTGTGCCTGTACCAAGGAATGATGCTCATAGGCACTGCAGTCATTTTGCATCATGAATTGGCACCCATCCTTAAGGGTATACTATGTTGTAGGGAAGCAGGTGGGGCTGCCTGCACCTGGTAATGGTGTTCATATGCCATGCAAGCGTGAGTACACATACAGGGGTGATGACATGGGCACCTGTAAAGGTTGTGTACTATGTGCTGTGTCACATGGTTTGCCTGCATACACTGCGTGATATGTTGCAACATTCAGTATGGTGCACTTTGTGGGTGGGAAGGGGTGTGGGTATGCCTGCACCATGGAGTGATGCTCATTGGTGCGACGTGTTACTAGTGCTATGTTTCATTTGAATGGACTGTATAAGTCATACACGGCACTGATCACATCACAGTGCATCAGAGGTAAGGGATGGTCTGAAGCATTATGAGCACAAGGGACTAAAGTGGTTGTGGAGTGATTGACGTGAATAGAACATTACAGTGCATCTGAGGGTAGTGTTGGAATGAATCGTGATGTGCACAATGGACTACACCATGGTGACTGAGGAGGATCCATATCAGTAATGCACATCACAGAGTGTCAGAGATAAAGGTTGGACTGAAGACTGATGAACAGATGGAGTAAATTGGTGACTCTGGTGGGATTTGAACCTGAACAGCACTTTACAGTGCAGTAGAGGTTGGGGCTGACTGACACCAGATCAGTCAATGGACAACATAATTGGCTGTGGAGGATCTGAACCTGAAATGCACTTCACTGTTCACTACAGTTTGGAGCACGATGGATGCATGATAAGGAGATAGATTTACAAGTGTCTGTGAGGGATTTGAGCCTGAGATTTTACAAGTGGCTGTGGAGGATTTGAGCCTGAAGAATACTTTACAGTGCATCAGAGATTGGGGCTGAACTGATGTCATATGAATTGATGGGCTACACGAGTGGAAATGGAGGTTTTGAACATCAAATGCACTTCCCAGTGCATTATGGGATTGGTCTGGACTGATACATGGTAAGTCAATGGACAACACCATCAGCTGTGGAGGGATCTGAACCTGAAATGCACTTCACTTTTCACTACAGTTTGGGGCTTGACTGACACATGATAAGGAGACAGATCTTACAAGTGGCTGTTGAGGGATTTGAACCCAAATAATACTTTACAGTGCATCACAGATTGGGGCTGAACTGATGTCATATGAATTGATGGACTACACCAGTGGATGTGGAGGGTTTTGAACATGAAATGCACTTCATAGTGCATTATGGGATTGGTCAGGACTGATGCATGGTAAGTCGATGGACAACACCATCAGTTGAGGAGGATCTGAACCTGAAACGCACTTCACTGTTCACTACAGTTTGGGGCTCGACTGATGCATGGTAAGGAGCTAGATCTTACAAGTGGCTGTGGAGGGATTTTAACCTGAAGAACACTTTCCAGTGCATCAGAGGTTGAGTCTGGACTGACGTCCTACGAATCGATGGACAACAACAGTGACTGTGGAGGGATTCAAAACTGATTTGGCCTTTACCATGCATCAGGGATTGGGGCTGGACTGATGCCAGATAAGTTGAAGGCAACACCATTATTTTTTCATTTTCAACAATCAACAACTGTGTATTAGGGAGAAAACTCAAGTGCAGAGCATGAGACAAACCTGCTACTGACCCTAACCCACTTATCATCCATAACGCAGGGAGCAACACGCCACACAGATTTTAACATAGCCATAATTCGAACATAAACTCTTTAAAGAGTAACAAAAGGTGCTGAATTCACGTGACCGCATCTAGTACATGCACAAGAAACTCTCTCTCCCATCAGGAATGCTAGCTGGATCCATAAGATGTGATCACACAGGATGACCAGAAATTATCCCAAAATGAACAAAGTGACAACTATGAAAACTTTTATCATAAATAAAAATAAAAACAAATAAAGTAAACACAGATTACAAATCGAGGTTTTGGCACTGAAATGAAGTGAGTATTTTAGGATGAGAGCAGTACCTCCATTGTGAATCTAAGTTTCCAGTCACCATGCTCTTCCTGCACCAGTGTGCACTCTGACTGGTTAATGGAAATAGTGACGTGTACAATAAGCATAGAGCAAGCATGGCAACCAATCAATATGACCAAATGGTGACGCGCTACAGAGCTAGAGCAGGTACAGGTGAGGGCTGTGACCCCTAACTGAAACATCAAAAAAAGAAAAATCACTGTACACTCCAGAGCCCAGAGAGCCAGTTTCCCTCCAGTGACAGTTGTAAAAAAATACGAGTCCTTGGTTGAATGCTAAATAAGGATTTAGTCTAACATTTCAGGCACACACATTGAATAGAATAGTGGAAGGCACAACAAAAGATCTGCGTGCAGGTTCCCTGGTGCGTTGACAACTAAGGCTTCATAAGGGGGATGGTGCCTGCATCTAAGACAATCCCTTTATACCAATTAAATTCAGAACTGATGATGTCAGAAAATCCGACCAATCACAGAGCTCGATTTTTAAATACAGAAATATTCAGTTCACTTAGTGGTATAAATGGACTAATAGTTATAACAATCATGATATCAGTGACAACATGTTATTGTAGAAAATACCCCAAAAGACAAATAAATACACCAAAGTGGTGACGGCCAATCGGATTGCTCAAATAAAAAAAAAACGTAAATTATGAAATTAATTATAGTGTAAACCTGATCAGCTTAACATGTTACACTAAAACAAGATGATTTGTTGTTACAATACAAACTAATGGCAGAATGAACATAATACATTTTTCACAGCACATGCAAAAAATATTAAATTTATTTATGTATTAAGGCTTGTTTTCTCAAAAATAGCCAATGGGAACACATATTATATTAGGTAAAATCAGTAAGGGTACGATGTCCCCTATTAGCTGGTACAACTCAATTCATCAAATGTAAACAAATGCTTGAGCTGCACCAAAAGAAAGATATGGACGGCAATTGGCGTCATCAGGCACTACAGCAAATGATTTAGGACGCCATATGGCGTCGTCAGGAAAAAGAGGTATGTTTTTTTATGACGCCATATGGCGTCATCAGGAAGGAATGAGTTAACCTGCACTAGACATGCCTTAGAGAACAAAAGCACGATCTTTTCTCATGAACAGGACTTATTTGATGCCCTCCGGCTCCGATGTGAGCTTCATTATATGACAGTGGACCCCAGCTGTGTGCCACAAGTGGCCTTAAAATACTGTATATATACTGTGAATCCACCATACCCTCTATCCCCAAGTCCACAGCCTTAAAGTCACCTTCTTATACAGTATGTATTATTACCTCTCCTTTACTTAGCATCAGCAGTACTCTTAGCAGCTGAATGCCATTTTATTTCCGAACTGTATGTTAAGGGTCACTGTTGTCTGCTCTTTGTATGCTTGTGTTAGAAAATGTAAAATTCAATAAACATTTCATTATTAAAAGAAAAAATAAACTCCACACCAAACTTGATGCACTGGGTCTCAAAAGATATGGCTTTCACTCTTGCTCCCCTGCATGATCATTCCTAAGAACATTATGCCAGCACTTGACTACATGGGTGTGGTCTAAAGCCAGCACCACCTTTTTTTTTGTTAATACTTTATTAAAAAGTTTTGTTTGATATTGGTGTAATCCCCCTACAAATGGGGGTTCCTAAATACCTTCCTTGGGTGTGCCTGAATGCCCTCTGGTGTTCTGTGTCTAAATCCTTTTCTGAGGTTTGCATGCAAGTGCTCTGTTGGCCTCCATGCCTGTCTCTTTAAGAGACATTATTTTGTCGTGTATAGTTAGTCTGGGTAGGGGCCAAGGGTTTCTAGGCTCAAGTTCCGCCCCGGCTGCAGTGCTTTTGCTTCCTTCTGCCATCGCTATTTGCGAAGAGGAAGCTCTATCAGGAAATGTAATTGTTTGCTGGTTATTTGCTATAGTAATAATTTATTTATTTATTTAAAAGTTTAACCAGAAAGGCACACTGAGTGGAGTACTGCTCGATTCTAGGTGCATCCTGGGGGAAGAGGACACAAGGAGACAGACACGCACAAGCAAGTACAGTGACAGTTCAGATACAACACTAGGTTAAAACATCATTTGGAAAACATTTGAGCGTACACACATATATACATTTATCCATGTTTATATTTAGGCATTAATGGTGTGACATGCAGCTAATGTCAATCACCAAATTATGCAGAAGAAAGCAAAGCCTGTGAATAGAAGTGAGACAACTAATTCAGTTCTATAGTGGGATGCCGGGGGGAGAGTACTGAGCCGGCACCGCTATAGGCATGTGCAGGGTGAGTTGCAATGCGCATTTATGAGGTGAGTGAGTGAGGACACTTGTCAAGTACTTGCAAGGAGGGAGTTCCACAGCTTAGGTATATGGTGTCTGAAGGCTGTTTGGCCAGCCAATGAGGTCATACATGGTATTGTTAGGAGAAGGGTGTTTGCTTTCCTCAGGGAATAAGCAGAGATGGGAAGAGGAGTTAGCACTGTATAGAGGTAATAGGGGAGGGACTGGGACCAATACTTGGCTATGAGTAGCGTGCAGTGTGCTTGCCACCGGTCATGGAGGGAGGGCAGCTTTAGGGCCTGATAGAGGTCACAGTGGTGAGTAGAGGGCAAGCTGTCAAGGGCGTATCTGCAGAAAGAGTGGAAAAGGGGGTCCAGTCTGGATAGGATGGATTTGGAAGCAGCACTAAAGACTACATCTCCATAGTTGAAAATAGGGAGAATCATTTTCTGAACTAGTGCCCTTTGGGCTAGCAGGGGGATGCTACCACGGTTGCGGTAGAGGGCTCCCAATTTAGGATGGATTTTTTTGTGGATGACGTCAACATGTACAGAAAAGTTGAGATGCTGGTCCAGCCAGATTCCGAGATATCTGAAGGAAGTGCAAGCCTCCAGAGTGGTCCCTTCCAGGGTGTGGAAGATAGGGAGGGATTTGAGCCGAGAGAGTCTCTGCCTTGTTCCAAAGGTCATGGAGGCCGTTTTCTTGGCATTTAGGAATAGCTGGTTAGTACGAAACCAGTGCTGGATTTGATTGAAGCCATGCTGCAACGTGGATTCAACTTCAGTGGTTGAGGGGCCAGTAGCATACAAAATTGTGTCGTCTGCATACATGTGCATTGAGGTGTGTAGGCAGGTTGTTGGCAGATCATTTAGAAAAATGGAGAATAGGAGTGGACTGAGGACAGATCCTTGGGGGACACCGATGATATCTGGGAGGGGGGGGAGGTGGATCCGCTAATTTTGACTGACTGGGATCGTCCCCCCAAGTAGGAGCGGAACCAATTGATGGCCATGGCGAATAGTCCAGCAGTGGAGAGCTTATCTAGTAGGAGAGGATGGGAGACCGTGTCGAAGGCCTTTGCTAAACTGATAAAAATTGTGGAGGTGAGATGGCCCTTGTCCATGCCATTAAGGATAGCATTGGTGAGGCGTTGGAGGGAAGTGGCTGTGGAGTGGTACTTCCTGAACCCTCACTGATAGGGAGAAAAAAGGAGGATGAATTAAGGAAAGTGGAGAGTTGGGAGAGGAATAGTTTCTCTTGGATCTTTGCCAGGATAGGGAGGAGGGAGATAGGATGGTAGTTGCCAGGTTCAGAGGTGTCACCACCCTTGGCTAGCGGGATGACAATGGCATGTTTCCATTCCGTGGGAACAGAGGCTAAGGAAAATGAGAGGTTATAGAGGTCGGCCAGGGGGCAGCTATGGCAGGAGCGGCTAGATGTAGCATCATGGCATCTAGCCCTGTGGGGGCATTTTCCTTTGTTAGTATTTAAGGAGATCAAGGCTTCAAGGACTTCAGAGGGTGTTGTATGGCAAAAGGAGAAAGTAGTGGAGGAGAGGAATTAGCTTTAGCGGAGGCAGCTGCAGCTTTGGGTTTTGGTTGTAAGGGAGGGAGGGTAGACAGTAGGGCTGAGGTGCAATTTATGAAGTAGGGGTTAAAAGCAGATGCAACAACTAATGAGACAGTTGTGATGGAACCATCCACAATTAGCAAAGGAGCCGGAGGCTGAGGGGGTGGAGAGAAGAGTGATTTGACCACTTTCCAGAATTTAGTTGGTTTGCTTATGTTAGCCTGGAAGGAAGCTTGGAAGTAACACATCTTAGCCTGCCTGATATGCCTAGTGCATGAGTTGCGCAGGGAGTGGAATTTGCCTGGTCTGCAGGGGATCTGGTGACCTTAAAAGTTTTCCAAGCCTGGTCTCTTTCTCTGATGAGGGCCATGATGTCTGTAGTGATCCAGGGCAAGTAAACACCCCTCACCCGGGACCTTTTGAGTGGTGCATGTTTATCCCAAGCTGCTAGGAACTTGAGTTTGAAATAGCTCCATGCTTCGTCAATAGATGGGGCATTTTGGAGGAGGGACCAATCAGTGACACTCAGCTCATATAATAACGATGGAAGGTCCAGGGATTTAAAAGACCTAGTGTGAATGATCCTGGGAGAGGAGGACTTGGCTCTGAATATTTAACGGATAATGTAAACTATGTGGTGGTCACGGAGGGAATCTGGTAGGGTGCCAGAGGCAATAACTCAATGCTGGTGGGAGGTTAGAGCTCAATCCAGAAGGGAGTGATTAGATTACTTTTTATTTAGTGGAGTGGGTTCGGTGATCAGTTGAGATAGGTTCAGTTCAGCAACTTGGTTGCAGAGCTTGAGGGTGCTGCTGGATAGCCAATTTGAATTAAAATCCCATAGGATATAGAGCTCTCCACATTTAGCAAGGGATTTCAAGGTGGCAAGGAGTTCAAAGACTTCAGGAGCAGAGGAAACTGTGGGACAGTAAGGCCCTGCTTTAAAAATTGGGTTTATATGTGGTAGGGAAAGTCTGATTAGCGCTGCATCTATCAGGTGTGGGAGACTTGGTAGTGTGATCTGGGTGAACTATACAGAGGAAGAGATGTAGGTTAGCTAAGCCCCCTCCTCTCTTGTTGTCTAACCGGTCATGCCTGATAATAGAGTAGTCCGGGATAGCGATTTCACAGTCCTTGTGGTGAGGCTTGAGCCAGGTTTTCGGAGACGACCAGGACATCAGGGGTAAGGGAGAGGATGGTAGGCTGCAGCAAATTTATTTTGTTTATCAGGCTTCAGACATGTAGATGCATCATCTTTAAGCCATGAGGTAGGCTAAAGGGGTTAATAGTGGGTCCATATAAATGAGGAGTGGGTGGGCCGGGATTTGTCTCTATGTCACCAGCAAGAAGTAACAGGAGGATCACTATTAGGGTGTCATATGGAATTGAGGTTTGCAATTTCCAGTTAGTGCCCCTTGGAGGAGGGACTATTGTGGAGTGGTTTGGATCTGTAAACTTTAGGGATATAAGACCCACATGAAAGGAGGGGGGGGCAGTATAGAGGGGTTGACCTGCCATAGCAGTAGTGTGGCAGATGAGTACAGCCCAATATGGAGAGTGCCAAGCAGGCAGAGTATAATTAGGAGTTGTTTTTCTCTGCTCCTTAGGGAACTTAGAGGGTGGGAGAGACAACAAAGGGAACAGCAGGGTAGGAAGAAAGAAGCAGAGATACAACATGGTGAATTGAGCAGAAATGGTGGAATAGAAGAAGAAGCTGAAGCGACCTCCAGTGGTGTAAAAATATAGGTTGCAAGATGAGACAGTCGACCGATTGGCTCAGAGCCAACCCATGAACATTGTTATATATTGGCAAGTCGACCAAAGGTGGTGGTGCGGGCGGTGGGGTAGCCGGCGCATAGCGCCGGCAGGGCTAGCAGAAATAAAATCAACAGATTCCTTCCCCACGTCTGTGTCAGAGCGCGCGGTCTCCGTACCTGATGGCAAGCAAATCTGGGGGATGGGGAGGGCTGCAGCTGCAGTGCCCTTGGGGCCTCCAGGGCTCCCAGCTGTGGAGAGACAACAGAGAAGCAATGGTGAGCACAAACAAGTACTTTGGGAAGCGGGGGAAGATCGCAGCTTCTTTGTTCAAAATTAGCAGTTTTGGTGGTCTGGAAGGATCAGGACTACTCTGCAGCAATTCGGATTGTTAGATTAGCAGTAAAAATATACTCACATCTACCTTGCTAATGTGACTTGCAGCATGGGGGAAACTTATGCGTATTGTACTACTAAACTACAATTTACCCAGTTAAATTCAAATTACTGCAGGGGGACTTTTGTGCCTTGAGTACATAGCCTAAATTGAACAAAAGCAGCTTAGTCTCACCACAAGACCCCAGAGATCACCTTAGACAGTTTATATATACTGGCCCTACTTTTTAAACTTGGATTACTAACAGCTGGCACAATTTTTAAACTTGGTTACTAACAAGAGCAGCCTAGCTTCACCACGAGTCTAATATTGTAGTTTTTCTAACCTGCCTTCCTTTGCAGTAGGGACTGTCTGCATTTCACCACCATCTTGGTTCTGGACTGCCTAATGGGACCAATCAGTGCCTTTGGGGACCCTAAAATGGAGACTGTCTCAAGGGGTCTTGTGGGAGTGAATTTCTGTAGGAATTGTAGTTTTTACATTTTGGCGCCAAAACAGACCTGGAGGGGGAGCCCTTGCTTTGACAAGCAGATGGATCAACCAACAAAACCTTCTGGATCAGAAGGAAATCCCAGAGCTACCTGCAGCAGTGAGGCAGAAGTGAGATGGAGCTGGAAGAGTGAGCAGCTTGAGATGGTCGAGCTGTTGCCCAACGGGGTAGCATGGGGATTCGGCGGGAAGGCTGAGTCTGGCCTGCCTGCCTTCAGCTCTCCCGCATGGAGAGATTAGAGCAACCTTAATTCAGACTTCATCTCTGAGTATTTTTGCTGTGCCCGAAATACTGAGTACAGCAAGTCAAGAGTCAGTCTGAGTTTGGAGTTGGAAGAGTAGTAGCGCAGGAAACTGGTGGGAAGGCTGTGTTTGGCCTGCCTGCCCCATCTTCCCTGTGAGGGAGTTTTTCAGCATAACAGAGACACTAAACTTTATCCGAATTTGCTGTGATTGTGACCAGAATCCTGAATTGTGACAAAGTGAAATTGACCTGGTGTAGACCGAAGATTTGCCTCGGTGTTATCAGCCTGTCAGGACTTCCATCACGACTGCAGAGCACACGTGTTGCGCACAAAACCCTGTGTATCGCAACCGGACTGTCATCCGAATTGTGGTATTGCTTTATGTTTACTATAAGTGTGCTGAATGCTGTTAGTGGGTTGCAATTTGGTTCCCCACTGCCTGATTGTGTCACGCTTGCTGGAAGCTGCTTCCAGCAACTACCGGACTTTTCTCCAAACTATTCACCCAGTCTGGGCCCTGCCACCTCGGCACAGACAGCCACTCATGCCACAGAGAATCCATCGACGAGAGACCCGACTTGGGATTCGGCTCCCTGCTCAACACCATGAACAGGAACGACACCATGGTGAATTGTGTGAGCCCTGCTTCTCCTGGCGAACCAGTATTTCATCTTGAAGTCTCCATTTCGTCCATCCTGCGTCCTGTACTGGGTAGCGTGAGTAAACACCAGGGTAGCTCCCTGCAACAACAGCTCAATCAAAGTGTGTCATCTGATTTAATTGCTTTGCCTCATTATCACAAACTGATCCATCTGGCTCTGGATTACAAATACTGGGTTAAAGTGCATGTTGTGTTTTCTTTTTCTTAAGGGCCCCAACAAAAGCTGCAATGCTGGCCTACCCCAGGCAATGCTCAGGCTAGGCTGTAACTCCAACTGGGTACCCAGAGTACGTCTAACTGTGATAGAGGGACTCTTAGAGGCATGCATGATTAAACCTGATTTAATCAGTAATACAATCAAACACAAGATTACACCCCTTCCTTGTTACTGCCCCCAAATAAATCAGATCTGAATCTTTTTGCACTTAAACTGTTTGTGGTTTACCTCTGTACAGAAAGCATTGAAATACTATTGGTTGTTGTGGTAAATCTTATTTTACAGGGGGTCTCCAGGGTAGCCAGCTGAACAAGCCCTGGTGGTAAATGCAACAAGTGTGGGGTTAAAACTGTTGTCGGGAAAATTGCAATTGTGTATTCTGTGAATCATTTAGGCCACTAGAGGGAAAAGAGGGGAGTAACATTGTCCTGGAGGGCTGTACCCAGGTCAGTTACGCTACCATAAACTCTGTCCTCCGGGTGGAGGCACCCGTTTCTAGTAACCAGGCCCCTCAACTTGCATCTGGTCATGCAGGCAGGGTTAGTATCCCTTGGAATAGCGCCACCTAGGGGTTACATTAGTACAATTAGAAATACAGTCAGCCAGCACACTACCTTTAACACCATCCTAGCAAGACTAAACACCCTTGTTCACGCCTTTTGCTGTTTTGCTTTTAATGCCAAACATCTTACCCATCACTGCTCTCTCTATCTTAACCTTTTCCTCCCTCCCTTGAGTCTTGTCGCCTCTCTCACTGTTCCTCTTTCCTCTCAAAATTCTGGTACTTTGCCTTTCCTCCTTACCTCTCAATGCTCCTCTTCTCCTCTATTCCTCCTCTGAACTCCCTCTACTTTTCTGATGCTCAGTCCTTTTCCATTCCTGGCTACAAAATCTTCACTGGTCAATCCACCTACTCTGCCCACTTTCTTAATTCCTGAAACAGCTTCCACTTCCTTATTTACCTTTCCTTGTTACACTTTAGTCTTAAGCACCTCCTTAGGTCCCATTTCACCACTTCCTCCCTCTTTTTGTCCCGTTCCACCTCCCTCCTATCTCTTTTACCTTCCTTGTTTTCCCTCCGTGATTCCAGATGGTTTGCACACATGGTTTTTCTTTGAGAAACACTTAAGAGCCCTATGTTAACTATCATGTGCTGTGACTCCTTTCTCAGGCTTTGCTTTCGAGCCTTGCTGCTTATATGCTATATATTCTGTATTCAACAGCGTTTGTTTATTTCATCATTTCAGAGCTTGCATGTACACACAGTATCAGCTCTTGTTATTAGTGTAACCCCTAGATGGCGCTATCCCAGGGGCTACTACCCCTGCCTGATTTGCCACTAACAGGTTGAGGGGCCTGGATCCAATGGCGGGTGCCTCCACCCAGAGGTCGGGGTTTGCAATAGTTAAACTAACTTGGTCACAGCCCTCTGGGACACTGCAACCCCCCTTTCTTCCCACTAGTGGCCCACACATATATCAGAATTACCTTCACAGTATACACTTACCCCAGGTCTGGTTCCGGCACTGGGACCTCCTGTGAAATGAGATACAGTGCAACAATCACAGTACAGTACTTTAACATAGACAAATACCTCAGGCAGTATAACTTTGCTGAAACAAGCACGCTCTGATTTATTTAGGGGATATAACAAGGACAGGGGGAATCAGGTTAATTAGCTTATCACTCTAATAATCTACCTATGGCTCTGTGCACAGGCCTATCCCTATCAGTTACTGTCCCTGGGTACCCAAGCCCTAGTGGCTGAGTCCAAACCGTGGCAGCTGGTAGGGTCCTTTCACACAGAGAAAGGGAGAATTAAACAGTCAGCAGTACAGTAATTCCATTTGGATTTATGTGGCAATTCAACAGGGAGCGACCCTGAATTAGTACTCACGACCTCCAAATAAGATAGGGTCCTTCAATGTCAGCAGGGCTCACTTGAGGTACACAAACCTCTTCACACATCCATATAAAAGAAAGCACTGTACCAGGCAGGCTGCATCTGTATCGATCGCAATTACTGCACAATACCGGGAGAACACACAGCAGATTCAGTTCCTGACAGACCGAGTGCAATTTTCAGCAATTCTTCCAGTCTTCTACAGGGTGAGCCTGGTTTCTACTGTTCAGAGATCCTTTGATTCTTTTCACAGGACAGGATTCAGTCCTAACAAGCTGTTACAAGCTGCAGACCGAACTCTGGGCCTTACACACGTTTTTGACTAAAACTGCACACTGAAAAGCACAGGGCTCCTTCCTCTTCACTGCCAAAGCTCAACTGAAACTCCAACCGACAAAAACCGGGCACTTCCTTTGAGTTCCTCCCAGTTCTTGACTGGATTGGCTGTCACTCACAATAGACTGCTGCTGTTGGTCCAAAAGGCACTGAAGTCTAAACTACATCTCCCAGAGTCACTGCCCATACAATCCTCTTGTGGCTGGCTCAGATTATGAGTCCAAGTTCCTGATTCGTCCAAGGCACCATTTTAGAGCTAGCTTACCCCACACTGATTGGTCCAGTTCAGCAGTTCAAAACTAGAATGGGAACTAGCAGACACAGTTCTGACTGCAAAGAAAGCAGGTTAGACAAACTGTAATTTCATTATTACTCTAAATAATTTCTGTAAACAGTTACATCTTTCAGATAGGTTCCTTTGCACTCTAGTGACTGCAAAAATTAAGTGAATTGGCAGCAGCTCGAGTGGTACTCAGAGAAGCACACAGTCCCCCCATACAAACTAATTATGTCTGCAAGCAGACAGCTCTTAAAGAGACAGTACCAGAGGTTCTAAAAACACTCACTGATAAATGGCTTAAATGCCAAACACCATTCAGGCTTGGAGCATTCAAGCAAGCTCCTGGAAGTCTTTTGGGAACCCCCATTTGCAGGGGGGTTACATTAGCTTTTGTGATATTCATTAATGTTTGCTTACATTTGTTGCGATTTTTGTTTTTTCTCCTCAATAATCCTGAGTCAGATATGCAAATGCCTTTCTCGGTCACCAGTTTTCAAAGAAATAAACCAATGCTTATGTTGTCTAATAATATTCCAGTTGTTTGTGACTCTCAGAATGGTTCTTTTCTTTCCCTTGGACAATGATAATGTTTCCTTATCTTAAACATCACTACTAGATATCCTGAACTATTTAAATGTTAAGTCTCCTTAAACAACAAAAACAAATACATCCATATTGACACAATGTATTTACTTTATAAAATCTAAAACAAATATTTAAAAACAATATGTAATGACATTTATCAAAGTAGAAGCTGCAGTGCTCAAGTTTCAAAGCAAATGTAAAAGAAAATTAAATGTGGAAAGCACAGCGTATCAAAATCATTTTACTATCCAACTTTAACACTGTAAAGTTAACATCTCTCCACATACCTCCAAAAGTCTATCCCCAGCCTTCATTTTGCCATCTTGGATAGCCGCACCTCTTGGAAGGATATTTTTCACATAAATAGGTGCTGAGCCTCCAACTGGTACATCTCGTGATGTGATACTAAATCCCAGACCTTCTGGACCTATAAGAAACAGATGGTTTCAAACATGGTTTCTGCAAGGCCTCTATCAAGCTCTGGAAAGTCCTGCTGCATGAAGCATACACATTGGTGAATAAATTAACTGAAGACTTTTTTATTTATTTTTTTTTTGCAAAAAAAAAGTTGTTTTGCAATTGAAAAACATTCAGCGATACCCCAAGTCCTACCTGGAATCCAGCCTTGGATCGGTGTGTCTTTCCCAATTATCAATTTTTAGAAAAATAAATAAATACATGTTAAATTACTAGACTTTCTTATTAAATTATTAACCAAACTTTGATTTGACAAACTCTAGTTCAAAATAACAGTTACATCACTTGCCAATATTCTAGTCAGGGTTGTATTAGAAAATAAAGATGGTATGCATTATGATACTTACTGGTTTTCAAAATACAAGCAACTGCATCTGAACATAGAATTTGTCGGCAGATAAGGACCGCCTGGCCCACCTATTCTGCCCATTTCCCTACCTTCTGTATAAACTCCAGATCCTACTGATCTGCAGCCTACCTCCTCCTTCCTACCTCTAGTGTTGCCTTCTGCCTGTCCAATGCATTCTTGAATTTGCCAACCATTTTTGCCCCCAAAACCTCCTTCAGGAGGCTGCTCCATGCATCCACCACCCTTTGTGTGAAAAAACATTTCCTCACATTGCTCCTCAGTCTCCCCCCCTCCAGCCTCATATTGTGACCCCTTGTTCTTGCCCATTTCCTTTTCTGAAAAATACTGTGCTCTTGAACTCTGTTGATCCCCTTGAGGTATTTGAATGTCTCTATCATATCCCCCTTTCCCTCCTGTCCTCCAAAGTATACACAGTGAGTGCTCTCAGTCTCTTTTCATATGGTTTCTGCTGTAGCTCCTGTACAATTTTTGTTGCCCTTCTCTGGACTGCCTCCACCCTGTCAATGTCCTTTCAGAGACAAGGTCTCCTGAACTGCATGCAGTACTCTAGATGAGGCCTCACCAACTGCCTGTACAGCAGCATCACCACCTCCTGTTTTCTACTGGTGATACCTCTTCCTATGCACCCCAGCATCCCACTGGCTTTGCTCACCGCCTTCTCACGATAGCCCCTATTCACAAATGAGGGAGGGAAACACGCAAATGGCATGTATCCCCCCATGCAGCTCTGCATCCACAGGAGATCCACATGGGGACCGCACTCATGAACACCGGTCCCCACCCCGGTCCCTTACATGCCCCTGCTCCCCCGGCATGCAGGTTCACAGGGGGCAGGACAGTGTGGAGCTGCGAACTTTGGGAAAGGATTGTCGGTGAAGTATTAGCTCTTCGTAAGCCCATTAAAATATTTTGCCTTCTACTGTACAGATATATAGATGATCATTAACAATTGTTTAATTACTTTTCTTAATTGGTTAATAAATATCACCTAGATGCTGCCAGGATCTTTATAACCCACATTAATGGGAGGAGGAGTTGGCAATGACATTTGGGCTACCCCCTAGTCTTGTGAATAGTTTCATGGGATCTTTAACTTTTGCCTAGACTAGCAGCAGTAACAGGCTGTCGAGTCCTTAGGTTTACATTTAATGCAAATGACAGCACCTCCAATGGGGCAGCACATCCATGGTATTGTACTGAACTCAACTGCAGTGTCAGCACTGATATAAGCACAAGATCCAGTATGGGGTATACACCAAATAATACATAGGTGGTATTTTTCAGCCATTAGAGAAAAACAGTTAAAACCCTGATTGATGAGCACCCATTTTTAGTAATTAGGTGTTTAATACACAGCTTAACATTTGGAGTACACAAGTAGAAGACATAACATTTCAATGGAGCCATTCCTTAAATATAAACCATAATCCCATTAAACGCATCTAAGCAATAAACCATAAGCTTCATATGCTTAAGTTCAGGCAATGACCTTTTTGCAAAGACAAATAAACAGCAAATCTCATTTAGCAAAGCAAATAAACATTCACCACTGACAGAAACATATTACTGACCTTATCCCCGACTTTATTAAACAGATAATTCCCCTCAAAGATCATGACAGAACATTTTAAAGCGGCAGTAAAATGTTAAGAGACAATCACTGCATCATATTTCAAATCTAAATACAGGAGGATCCATTTCTAACATTTTACAAAACTGAAGATGGAGTTTTATTTCGACTAGTCATGGGCCAGGTGGCGCAGAATTCTGGTCTTCCTATTCTATCAGCTATCAAAATTCCAGTCTGTCTAGTTTGCTTTCGTTACTAGGAAAACAATGAAATATGAAAGAATAACTTTTGATCACAGATCTACAACAGGTGTTGTTTTTCTTTACAGCAGCACTAGGATCTGTCACAATGTAAAGAAACCTTTAAGGTCATATTATGTAAACTGTTTTCTTGCAAATGGCATCAGAAGAACTATCTGAGTAGGACTGTTTATATCCACCTCTCTCTGCTGATTAACCCTTTCTAATTGACAACCAGGAATTGGCTTAAATGTGTTCTCATGGCCATGTAGTCTTCATTCCTGGCTATCTCATTTATAGTTTTGGGTGTGCTTGAGATCTGTGACACTAACAACCATCTTTTCAAAATTAATTTTACATGACTCCGGCTAAGCACAAACTGGATATGAATCATAACTGTAAGGCTTCTGAGACTGCAGCAGCAAATCACAGCAAGGAGACTATTTTAGTTCTGCATTTATTTCATAATGACAATTCAGAACAAAAAAAGGCAAGTTTAGTGAAGCAGCAACATTACGCTGTGTTAAAACGTGGGTGGCATAGATTTAGGAAAAGACTTGGGTCACTGGGCTCTGGGCCAGTGGTCAGTTAGAGCACATTGCCAATTCGCAGTTCTCAGCCTCCAGGGAAGGAAGCGTCACAGACATCAGTACCTCCTTCTGTCCAGCTCAGAGTGATGTACTGGTGTCAGCTGCTGCAGTCCGTTTTTGCCTGTCCTTCTAGCCAATGAAAAAGCACTAGTAGCCATTAATCTGGAGAATAGATGCTTGAATTTCTCACTGGCATTCCTAGAATCAACTGTGTGTAATGTTTAGGCCCATGTACAAAGCCAACACCAACACGGGCATGTACAGGACAAACTATGGCCTATGGGGGAAATCAGGGTCGGTCCCTGAGGATGGGGCCAGTCTGGGTAAAATAATGAGCACTAATTGCATAACCCCCCCCCAAAAAAAAATCCATAAATGCATGTCTTGTATTATTTCATCTCCCATTGCTGACAGTGTACAATAAATACTTCACTGTTTCCCCACATTAAAAATACTGATTTAACACATGCTACAGCTTCTATTTCTGCAGTGCATTTAATTATTATAAAACATTACCATTCCTGTTCTTTAGTTACATGTATATTATATAGAGAATAATGGATGGGGAAGGGTTTGATACGAGAATTTAATGCACACCCGGGTTGTGGGATGCTACATAAACCCCGAGGGCAAAGGCCGAGGGGTTTATCAAAGCATCCCACAACGAGGGTGTGCTTTAAATTCTCATATGAAACACCCTCTCCATCTTTTATTTTTTATAATAACAGACCAGCAATTTTTCTCCAGCATTTTGTGAGACTGTTTGGCCCCACCCACATACAGAATGTTGGCCAATGAGGCAGCAGCATAGTTTGACTGACATGGCTCATGAATGTCATAACAACCAGCCGGTTGTTATGGAAAATATCAACCTGATCAGTACATTGAGAGAAATTGCTGACCAGTTATTATATCACAATAAGGTAGCTTGCGTCACCTGTGGTTCCTAATAGAGCTCAGGAAAATATGCATATAGGAAAAAGGGAAAATGCAAAGCCACTTTGAATTCAGTAGGTAATATAAGGTGACTTTACACTGCTGCCATGTTGTGGAAGTGGATCCGGTTCTGTGCACAGAGCACGCTGCTGCAGTTATTTCCAGCACTTCCACACATGAGAGTTGGGGAGCAATGTGGGTGACTTGCCTACCTACTCCAACGCTGTCATTTTTGTTGTTCTTTTTAAAATAGTGATCTTTTAAAAATCCTATCACTGTCCCCTCTGACTCCCTCCCTCCCTCCCTCAAACACTTGACACATGACTGGGTACTGTATAGACAGGAAAAAAACAGAAACCTTTTCTTCCACTCTCTCCTTTCAACCGCTGACAAAATGTATTGAAGCGAATGGTGCGGCACTGCACCTTTACAGGTAATGGAGCCCCCCTAGTGTCTGCCACAGTTCTGGGTTGCAGACTTGTTAAAGTTAAGTTGGTTCAGGCATGAGAGAAAAAAGCGTTTTAATACATGATAAGCTAAACCGGAGGGTAAGCTTTTTGGGGGTGGAAGCCCCAGATTAATAGTTTTCCTTTAATGGGAACACATACTGAAACCAGCAAAATTAGTCTCTTTATCCAGTTCCCTTTTAGCAGAGGCTAACATATGAGTGAATGATAGAGTTAGCGGTGCCCGAGGGAGAGCTCCTTTAACAAGACCATTTCCAGGAACACGTTTCTGCTGTACTAACTCACTGCCACTCTTTGTCTTTCTTTGTTTATACTCTTACAACAGCAGCCTTTTCCAGTCTTCTTTTAAGGCCATACTATTAAATTCCTAATAAGATCTGTCAATACTCAAAATGTACTCAAACTTTGTTGGCTAATAAACAACAAAATGTCAAGAGATAATTTATTTTTAGATGCAATAAAAGCATATCTGATCCAAGAAAATTCCATGCTATCTATACAGAAATTTAACAGGATTATCTCAGAACTGAAGCCAATTTATGTAAACAGTTCTGATAGGTACCATTCATTTTATTTCTTATTGCCACTGAATAATACATTTGCTGTCTACGTACACCTCTACACAATCCGTAGAAACATTCATACCTCTCGACATTTTACTGCTGGAAGTACTGTAATTTCTCTTATGAAACCTGCTTTGCTACATTTGTTTTCATTAAACCTATGTTCAACATAAGACTACAATTTTGAATATATTCTGCTTTAAGCTATGAGGAATAACACTTCCCTTTTTTATATCAAGTTAAAACATAAACCAGTTTCCAGCCTTAATGAGTAACCATGCTCCTGATTTTAAAGACTGCTTTTCAATTGCTAACACGTTTTATTTCCATACAACATCTCAAATTACAGAACCCGATATGTTCACATTAAGCAAATCTGATGTTCTTGAGATCACGAGGACACGGTGTTATGTCCAGCATCAGGTTGTGAAACATCAGCTGTTTCTCCGGGACTTAGTTAGGAATAGGGGGTCATTCCTACATCACTGGAAATGACAAGCTGATGCAGACTGTAGTAATAAATGCTCTAAAAAGTGTCTTCCAAACAGAGGGAGGTCTCTCCACTTCAGAGTCAGAGCAGTACAATTCTTCACATACCTGGAGCAATGGAGTCATTTCCAGAGAAACACCTGGTCCTGGTGCAACTACAAATATCATGGTTATCAGGTGCAGACTCACCGAGTCTCATTTTTAGAAGGCCATGAGCATCCCGATGCAATGATGATGATTTAAACAACTTTACGTTTTGAGCAGGAAGCCAGTAGCAAGTGGTGCACATGGTGAGCCAACAATGAAGTTGTTTGGCATACACAGGAATGTCCAAGTAGAGTGGGAAATTATGTGCAGTGTCTCTCATATTTGGATGGCCCTTGATAAGATCTCTTATATGAAGTATTGTACTGTATTGTATAAGGTACTGCAGTGTCGGAGTCTCAGAAGGTGACACACTTACTGTATCTCTGAGACTGGATGATCAGAAGGCTATGGGAATTACTCAGCTACATGCACTGTGACCTGCACTATGGTGCAGGAGAGTGGAACTCAGCTAGGAGAGGGCTAATTCCTGAGTCACCTTCCAACAGGGCACTAAAGAGAGCATGCCCAACATGGAAATAATGTCCTGACTTTAAATCCAAATTTGAATGCTTCCCTGGTTTTTATTTTACTATCACCATACCATACATCAAATGGTTACTTGCTCTCATAGAAACATAGACTTTGATGGCAGATAAGGACCACTTGGGCCCATCTAGTTTGCTCATTTCCCTACCAATTGGATAAGCTGCAGATCCTAGTTAACCAACAGCCTACTGTCTCCTACACCCCACTATAATTATCTTATGTCTGTCCCACGCATTCTTGAATTCCCACACTGTTTTTGACTCCATGACCTCCTCAGGGAGGCTGTTCCATGCGTCCACCATCCTCTCCGTGAAAACATACTTCCTCACGTTGCCCCTGAGCCATCCCCCCTTGATCTTCAAACTGTGCCCCCTTGTTCTTACACATCTCTTTTTCTGAAAGATGCTCCCCTCTTGGACTTTGTTGATTCCCTTGAGGTACTTGAAAGTTTCTATCATGTCCCCCCTCTCCTTGAGGGTATACATATTAAGCTCCTTTCGTCTCTCTTAGTACGATTTCTGGTGCAGATCCTGCACCATTATAGTTGCCTTCCTCTGGACTGCCTTCATCCTGTCTATGTCCTAGTGGAGACGGGATCTCCAGAACTGCACGCAGTACTCCAGATGGGGTCTCACCAACTGTCTGTACAGAGGGATAACAACTTCCTGTTTTCTACTGGTGATGCTTCTCCCTATGCATCCCAGTATCTCCCCAGCCCTCCTTACTGCCTTTTCACACTGCTTGCCTACCTTTAGGTCATCTGATATGACTACCCCAAGGTCCTTTCCATTTTTGTTGTTGGTATCCCCACACACTATGTACTCTTCCCTGGATTTTTGTTTCCCAGGTGCATTACTTTGCACTTCTTGCAATGAATCTAAGCTGCCATACCTTTGGCCATTCCTCCAACCTTGCCAAGCCCCTTCTCATCCTTCCCACCCCCCCTTGTGTATCAACCCTGCTGCAGATCTTATTGTCATCTGCAAAAAGGCTTACTTTTCCTTCCAGTCCCTCTGCAATGTCATTTGTAAAGACACTGAAGAGGGCCAGCCCCAGTACTGAATCCTGCAGTACCCCGCTAGTAACCACCCTTTCTTCGGAGTGGACTCCATTTACTATTACCCTCTGCATCCTGTTTTACCCAGGCCACCACCATGGGACCCACTCCCAGGCTGGCTAGCTTGTTCATTAATCTTTTGCGTGGGACTGAGTCAAATGCCTTGCTAAAGTCTAGGTAGGCCACCATCCACAGACCCTCCCTGGTCTATTACTTTGGTCACCCAGTCAAAGAAATCTATTAGATTCGTCTGACATGACCTTCCCGCTGTGAATCCATGCTGCCTTGGGTCCTGTGCCCCACTTGCCTCTAGGTACTCAACAATTCTTTCTTTCAGAAGTGATTCCATCATTTTCCCTACCACTGAGGTCAAACTAATAGGCCTATAGTTACTTGCCTCTGCCTTGCTCCCACTTTTGTGAAGAGGAATCACATCTGCCCTCCTCCAGTCCTCAGGTACCACACCATCCTCCCATGATTTGATAAAAAGGGTAGTCAGTGGTATCACTAGTTCTCCCCTTGGTGCTTTTAGAATTCTGGGGTGAATCCCATCAGGCCCCATTGCCTTGTCCGCCATGAGTTCTAGGAGTTCTTTCAGGTCCCTTTTTTACATGAATGGACTGGTATTGCCTCCCAATCCAGAGAGCTTCTATTGTTTGGTTTAGGTACCTCCCATCCTCCTCTTTTAGAATACTGAACAAAAGTATTTGTTCAGTATCTCTGCTTTTATGTCTGTCACTTTCTGCCCACCCACCCTCCCTTTTATTAAGCCTCAATTCCTCCCTTGGTCTTTTCTTCGCTCACTAATGTACCCGTAAAAGGTTTTTTCCCCCTCCTTAACGGAGTTGACTATCTCCTCAGTCCTTAGCACTAGAAACATATTTCAAAGACTCACTGCCTGAAATACCTGGCTATTGCTCACTGCATGCTCTGGCGCTTCAATTTTTATGAGTCTTTAGCGGGGGGGCAGGGGGCTTGCAATAGATGGACAGCCTATTAATGTGATCTATTTAAAGACATAGGGCCAAGTTTTCAAAGCCACGAGAATGGTGTAAGCCACTGGTGCGCCGATCAGACGGCGCATGGGGCATTTGTCATTCGGCATAATCTGTCGTGGTTTTCAGTTCACCATTCTCTAGTCACCGGTTTGATATAGAACCATACCACATGTTAGAACATCTCCCCCTCCCCCCCGGGTCTAGCTTGCAGCATTCTGGGTACCTTTTTACCAGGCGTGCGGCAAATATTTGGCACATAGTGCTGTAAAGTAAGGAAACTGTCGCAACTGCACCCGAGAATTGAAAATTGGGTGCAGCTGTGCCAAAAAATTAGTACGATGCAAGGCTTGGTGCAAGCCCTGCATCATCCTTTGAAAATCCAGCCCATAATGTCTATTTTTGTTCTAATGGTCACTTCAGAGCACAGCGGACAGTGGACAGTGGAACTCCAGGACCTTTGACTGAAAGCTTGAAGCCCCCTTCAGTCCTTCCCAGCTCCTAACACAAACATTTGAAATGCCTTCCAGGAATACATTACAAGGCCTAAGGACTGGCATGTAATCCACAGAAGCAGATATCATGGACCAGGCCTGGAACAGACAATGGAAATTCTACTCCAGGCATTCACACTATTTGAAGCATTAGGTCTCCATGCGTAAAAAAGTAAGAATTAGCTAACAGCCAATTAATTCACACAATTTCATACTGTGGTTTCACTGCCTCAACCCTATCAGTGTACCACTCTCATTAAATAAAAATACCGTATGTCAAATGGCCTTATGTACCATATGTCAAGGCCTTTGATGCGGTGGATCATTTAATACTGCTGAAGAAACTGGGTGATCCTGGACTGGGACTGGAGGCTTTAACTTGGCTCCAAAACGATTTGATTGGGTGACAGAAAAGTATGATGATGAATGGACATTACTCCAGGGTTATACATATTAGAAGGGGAGTTCCGCAGTGATCCATCTTGGGTCCTCCTCTTTTTACAATATATCTGAGGGGGTTGGGGAGTTGCATTGGATGCACAGACTACCAGCTATATGCTGATGATACTGTGTTGGTCTTTGGATAAACTGAATGGCCCTATTAATAGTTCATTAGATATTTATACATTGGAAGGTATAAAACTGGAACAAGTAGAGGGTTACATGTATCTGGGTTATTGGATGGCTATGATAGGATCAGGAAACCTACATGTGGCCAAACTGGTAAGTTTGGGAAATGATTAGGAGCACTATATCGACATAAGGGGTGCTTGGATCGAGAGACTAGGTTAAAGATAGTGCAGTCTCAAATTTTCCCAATTCTAGATTTTGCAGATATTGTGTACGAGTATACTACAAAGGATAAGCCTTCAAAACTGGATGTACTTCACAAAAGGATGGCATGATTTGTGCTTAATTGCTCATATGACACACTTAAATGTATATTATATAACCAATTTGGCTGAACTTCTCTACGTGAAAGGTGATGATTACATAAAACACTGTTTGTATTGAAAAGTATTTGGGGAGATGTTCCTGACTATTTGGTAGAACGTTTAGAGTATAGGGCACAGAAAGGTTCTGTAAGGAATTCGAACCTAGTGGAGCTAGTAATTCCAAGGTCCAACACATTAAGGGCTATTTATTTCCACAGCCATGTGATCCCAAGTGAATGAAACTCCTTGTCAGCTAGATTTCACTTTAAGGATGGAAAAGTCCCATCCTTTGCAGCTATTAAGGCTTGGTTCTTGTCTGTCACTGCTCACTGTGAGAGATGTAATTATCTCACAACAGGGTTAACTTAGGAACAATGAGCCCTAGGCACAAAAAGCAGTTTGCCTACATGCCACATATATGAGGCACGTAGGCAACCCTACGTGTGCATGCCATGCAGTGGTGGTCCAGCGGCATGCACAAATGGTGCAGCAGCAAGTTGTGCACCAGATCCCCAGGCTGATCGTTCCTGCTCTATACCTAAGATGGGCTGGAGGTGCGTCAGGGGCATGCCCACACTCTTCCTGATGCACAATGGTGTAGAGTGCTGTCCATAGGGGGTGCAGGAGTTATGGCAGGGGGGGCTCTGTTGTAACCCATTATGCACCCCCATAGATGTCACCCACCAGCTGCAGTGGGACTGGGATTTGCTCCCAGTGTTGTCCCAGTCCATCAGGCACAGCTGGGGAGGTATGGGAGCAGCCATTCAGGTGAGCGCCCGTACTCTTTGTATTTCTGGATCTGCACCATCCCACAGTCCCCCTCTCCCACAGTGCATGGGATCCACTCTAGGACCCAGGTCAGGCATGCCCTGATCCACAGCTCCAGACCCATCTGCCCCACGCAAACCTGCGCACCGGGGGGGGCGTGGGGCCGTGGACAGGTGGCCACCAATAGTGAATACTATCCAGTGCATATATGTCCGTGAGTGCGGAGGCAGGGTACTTGCATACAGCACTTACTTTCCGCCCGTTCATGCAGAGGGGGCCAATATGTGTTAATATGACTTTATGTATAATATACTGTGTGTTGCTAGATCCTTATTGTCAATGAACTCAACATCTCCTTAAATTGTATGTTTATTTATGCATTTTATATTCAACTTGTACTATTTTATGATGTTACATCACTGTAAATGAGCTTGCTCAATGAATTTACCCCAAGTAAACAAACTTGAAACTTGAACTTCAAATACATGGCCAGACTGCGAAAAGCAAGCTTCATTACATGAAGACAACCCATGTTTTTCCCATCAAGGACATTTTTAGTACAAACATAAATCTTAATATTGATTACATTATTATTATGAAAGGACGATGGCACATTCATAAGGTAGTAAAAGAAATGGGCAGACTGGATGGGCCTCGCGGTCCTTATCTGCCATCAACTTCTATGTTTCTATGACTTCCTTTGGATAACAGATACACTCAACAGGTCAGAGTTTTAGATGAAATAAACTGAAGGCTGATTCCAAAGCAGACAAACTTTGAAAAAAGGAACTCCTGCATGTCTGGACACCACTCAGTGCCTCTCTCAGCGCCAAGGAGCCTGCTGTCATTAGCCCCCTGGAATCAAGCATCAGGCATCCTTGTAGCCCACTGGTCTACCCACCTCACCCGTGGTTCACCTACTGCATGCCTGGACACCACTCTGTGCCTCTCTCAGTGCCAAGGAGCCTGCTGCCACTAGCCCCCTGGAATCAAGCATCAGGCGTCCTTGTAGCCCACTGGGCTACCTACCCCACCCGTGGTTCGCCTCGCGCATGCCTGGACACCACTCTGCACCTCTCTCAGTGCCAAGGAACCTGCTGCCACCAGCCCCCTGAAATCAAGCATCAGGTACGGCCTATACACAGCTCCAGCCTCCCCGGCTGTTGCTCCTGCTGCCAAATATTTTGCCCACCCTCCCCCTCCCAGGCCACTCTTAAATACACTTAAGCTCCTCCCTCCTCTACCCCATTGGCTCCCAGTAATAGTGCTCTGAGCTTGAAGCTTTCTGTCTCCCCGCCCCCTTTGTCGATCTGCTTGCTCACCATATCTACAGTAGAATAGGTGCTCTTTGCTACTAACATTTGTTGGAGATTTCTGTACTTTGGAATCTATATCCTGAATTAGCTCCAGCCTGCTCCAAGTCTATTTTTTACCCTGAGTGGACTTGGCTGAGTTGATGTTTTAACACTACAATTCCTAGCTGACTGTAATTAACAGAGTGGGAGTTGTTTGTAATGTCAAAATATTTCTGCCTGCCTAAATAGAATGTTTAATCAATCTTAATTAGGGCATGCCTTTGCTAGCTCATTAGTGTACTGAGCTCACTAGCTATCTGGACTTGACTCGCCTCCAGTTGAGGCTTACTTCAGCTGAACCTGGTGACCCTCCCAACAGTCAGTGGGGGGTCACTATATAAGGAGGGCTTGATTTTTGTCTGATCATTCTGTCATGGAGGCCCTTAAGCTCTCCAGGGAGTGTGCGCAGCCCTTCTGACTTAGCAATGCCCTCATTATTGGCTTTTTCACTGCCTTATGCCTTTCTCTTGTGTTTGCTGGCCACTCTCCTGCCTCGGGGGGCCGTTGGGATACTTTTGTCCAGCATGAGGTGTTTGACTTCACCTTTTCCAATCTATTAGCCCATGACAGACAGCCCCTTTGGCCTATCTGCTGCCTTGACCTCAGGTGCCTTCTGTATCCCGCCATAATGGTCAGGCGTCCTGCTTGCCTTCAGCAGGTGGTGGCTCCCCCCATAAGGCATCTCCTCTGGCTCTTTCTCGTGATCCTAGTCCTGGCTGGGGACATTGAGCAAAACCCTGGTCCTGCCTATCAGGCCTCTGCACTTCCTGTGGGCTGGCTGTCAGGCGAGGGGATGAAAATGGCTCACCTCAATGTCTGTAGCCTTTTGCCCAATCAGGATGAACTCTATGCCTGGGCTACACACTACAAGCCTGATATCCTGGGTACCACTGAGACCTGGCTGAAACCTTCCACCCCTGACTCGGCCTGTGCACTCCCTGGCTTTGATCTCATCAGACAGGATCGGCCGGGGAAAAAGCGAGGGGGTAGTATCTTGATTTACTACAAGAGTCACCTTAATTTGTCTGTGGTGTCTCATCAGCAGTCCTCCCTGTCTTCATGGGAGCTGCTTCACTCTGTCCTATTACTTGGGAATACAAAGAAACTGCACATCATCTGTGCATACAATCCCCCCAAGGAAGACCTGCCTGGGTTATCCTATCTCTTTGATAATATTGGTGCTAAGACTGGGGATAATGAGCTAATTAACTTGGGAGATATTAATTTAAATTGGCGAGGAGGAAATTCTAAGCTGTTTGAACCTCTGCTTGCTGGCCTCTCCTTGTCTCAACTTATTCAGGAGCCCACTAGGTGGTCTACCAATGGTGGTACTGGTTCCCTCCTGTACTGGGTCCTGTCCAATCAGCCAGAGATGATCAGTTCTGCTGGTACCCTTCCTGACTCTATCTCTATCCATACCCCTGTGTACTGTGTATGAAAGATCTCCTTCCCGAAAATCCCCCACAAAATTATTCAAGTAAGGGATTTTTCCAGATTTGACCTGGGGTCATTTCACATGGATCTGAGGCTCACTGACTGGTCTGCAGTGCTTAATGCTTAGGACCCTTCCACTGTTGTTAGTCAGTTTCTTAGCACCTTTGGAGCCTGCAGGACAAGCATGCCTCCCTTATCAGGTGGAGAGTAAGGGGATCTGCACAAAATGGCTGCATGGGAGTCTCCTAGCCATCATGAAGTCTAGAGACAAGTGTTGGGCCAACTTCAAGGTCAAGATGGACCATGCCATATTTCAGCAATACAGGATTCTCAGAAATGAAAGCAATCAGGGCAGCCAAAAGTGAATACTGTAAAACTGTCTTACTCAACTCTGTTAAGGAGCCTAGACATTTCTGGAGGAACATTAAAAATATGGTTAGTGTTTCCTCCAACTGTGGGATCTCTGACCTGCTCATGGGTGGGTCTAATTGTAACAATCCACTAACTATTGCCAATGCATTCAATTCCCACTTCTCGGACCTGTCCGCACACACCTCCCAATTCTCTGCTGATGGGAGTGATAGCCATCTCCTGGCCTCCACCCCACAGGTGGCCCTCACCTCCCATCTGTTATTTTACTTTAAGGTTGTGATGGCACTGGATATGCAGAGACATCTCTCTGGTCTCTCCCCATAGTCTAGTGCTGGCCACGATGGCATGGAACCTAAGCTCCTCCATCCTAGTGCCCCTTTTATAGTCTTCCCAGTGGCCCATATCTTCAATATGTCCCTTGCCTCTGTTGTCATCCCTGACATCTGGAAGGTGGCGAGGACTGTCCCTGTTCTCAAACAGGGCAACCCTAAGATCCTTGACAATTACCGACTGATAGCCAACTTATCAGCTATCAGTAAACTTCTAGAGAAAGTTGTGGCTGGGCAACTCACGGATTATATCTAGGCCCATGAGCTACTGTCCTCTGTGCAGCACAGCTTTTGAAAAGGGTGCAGCACGTACTCGGCCCTTGTCACTGTCTCCTCTGGAATCCGGGCTGCCATGGACCAGGGCAAACTCACAGGTGCCATACTCATTGACCTATCCAAGGCCTTCGACCTAGTTGACCATGTCTTACTTTGCTCTCAAATTAAGTCCCTTGGTCTGTCCCCACCTGTCCTGAGTTGGTTCAGTAATTACCTCCAGGGCAGGCAGCAACTTACGAAATTAAGCAAGGTCCTCTCGAGCACCACTCCTGTGACCTCCGGTGTCCCCCAGGGATCAGTCCTAGGGCCCCTTCTCTTCTATATATTTTTCAACAATCTACCAGCTACTGCTACCAACTGTAGTACTATCCTATACGTGGATGACCTGGTCCTCCTCACCCATTCCTGGGACATTGGGGTCTTCAACCATCAACTGAGTGAGGATTTCAGAAATATCCAGTCCTGGGTAATGACTCACAAGTTGGTCCTCAACCTAAAAAAAACTCAGGCCATGCTTTTTGGGTCCCTGGCCAAGATTAAGGCCTCCCCTGCCTCTCTGTATTTTACTGGTATCAATGGTACTTCTCTTCTAACCACTGACTCCATCAAATACCTTGGGGTGACACTGGACACCCAACTTGACCTTGGATGCCATATCTAAAATGTATGCAAAGCTGTCAACAGCAAACTGGGTCTGGCCTACAGAGCAAAGAAAAATCTTATGTCTGCTGCTTACCTTGCACTGGCCAGGGGAGTGTTGCTTCCCTCTCTTTACTATGGACTTCTCCTGTTTGCACACACCTCCAAAGTTCACCTCACTAGATGGAACACAACCTACAATAACATTTGCTGCTTTACACTTGCTGCCTTTTGCCTCACCCACCACTGTGACCTATATGACAAACTCAGGTGGCTCTCCCCACCCAACCACATGAACTTTGTCCTGGGCTGCTTCATGAGCAAGGTGCTCAGAACTGGCACTCCCCCAGGGCTGGCTGAGCTACTCAAACTGGCTGTCTCTTCTACCTACTCCCTCAGGTCTCTGGGCCCTGGCATTGTTAAAGTCCCTGTCACCCACACGCAAATGGGGGACAGGGATTTTGCTTCATGTGCACCAAGGCTATGGAACTCTTTCCTGCTCAAGTCTGCTCCTCCCCCTCCACTCATGCCTCCGGAGCTCCCTGTGGTGTCACTTGAAGCTCTCCTCTGCATGCGAGTGTCCTAGACCGCCATAGCTACTTCCGGTCCCCTGCACTGGACTCACATGTCCTTCCTGGCACCCCTCTTGGAGCCCCTGCTGACACAGCCTAACTGGACTCTGAGGTGCATATAATGTATTTTTTCTCTGTTTCAGGAGATACTCAGACTGTGGCTCTGTTTGTGACTTGGAGTTGTGTATACCTTGTTAAATTGTACTGTTCTTAGCCTTGGTGTCTCTATGTATGTATATTCCTGTACATATCTTAACTGTGCTTACTGTCTACTGGTTATGTTTGCACGGTTCTATTCTGACTCTGTATACTGCCTAACTTGTGTCATGTTGTCCTCTGTATGAGTCTGTATCTCACTGTATCTGTATCTTATTGTACTCTCCCGGGTCATACCTAAAAATAGGCATATAACTTGTCTAGTGTACTTACCTGGTCAATAAAACCTAAATAAATAATCACTATATTTCAATAAATATTTACAGTAAAACCCCAGTTATCCGAACCTCAATTATCCGCAACTCTCAGTTATCTGAAACTGTGGTACATCTCCCAGCTTAATAGACTTAAATGTAAAGTTCCCTCACTTATCCGAAACCCCACTTATCCAAACAATTTTATTGTCCCCCAGCACATTCAGATAACTGAGGTTATATTGTAGTTGTTTCCTTTAAATTAGTGCTAACTATTGTAGTTACAGTACTAGTACTTTATGATTTAACACATACGGCCATAACACAGTGGGTCATTCAAAACATACTAAAAAATAAAAACTGAAAATATTGAAACATTTAATTCCAAAATTAGCATATATCAAATGACACAATCTGATATTATATAACCAAGTACAACTAGAAAAACAAGTGTGATTCTTCTTGGTGGAACAGCACTAGTATCTTCTAATGCCAATATTTAATTAAGCATGGTTCACCTAAGTGTAACAGCTGGACACCTGACTGCTGTGCACTGATGCATGAAAACTGTTTCAACATGTCAAGGTCATGTTGACATTACCTCAAGTATCTGTTTAAAAATAAATTAAATACCTTGTCCAGAAGGTTTCAAAGTTAACTTGATTCAAAGCAATTATCTTTAAAATGGGCTAACTTTGGAATCGTTTGGTCTAGCAAATTACTGTATTTTTTTATTGGTAGTATTTATGCCCCCTGCATCATCATACTGTATTTCCTTCCTCTGGCATTCCCAGCCCAGTTCCCCCTCCCTTGCCAGAACTTATCACTTCCTCAGTTACTCATGGCCAACACCCATGACTGGGCCATTGGGGTTCTCCAAGCACCTCCAAAGTCCAAATCAGATTGAGTAAGGTGCCAAGGTCAGAGGTGCAGGTCCTGTGGGTTGCTGGAATCATCCTGCATTACTGGTATTTTTTTCCACCCCTTTCCTAAGGAATGCCAGTGGCAAGACTGCACCTGTGCCAAGAAGCATACGTGGTGAATGGCACTGGCCAGCAGTCCCCTCACCTAGGAGTGGTATCTGCAATGCCACCTTTGGTCACCCAGGTGGTTCTCACATAGCAGAGACAGACAGCCTCACTTCACAAAGGGCAGCACCATCAGAGATGTTTAATCCTTAGGTAAAACGTAGCCAGTGGCCGTGGTGGGATTCAAATACTGAAAGTAGTGCAGAGTCAAGGGAACTCGAAACTACAGAATCCACCCTCCCACTGGGAAAAGGATGGAAGGCTGGTAAGTCTTCCTGAAACCCTTACTCCTGCTCATGAGTTCCTTAATAGGGGGATCCTCTCTGCAAACAGGAGGTCCTACTGGGCTTCCCAGGGCTTGGGGGCTGGAGGCTCGTGATACTATACACTGCTGAAAAAGCCTGAATCTCACCCTAGATCTGGCTGTTATCATTACAGTTACAAAGATCAAGTGGAGCGCAAAGAAATAAACAAGCACAGTGCCAAAGTATATGCAGAGCAGCTTAGTCAACTTAGCCAGACAAAGCAAGAATACTGTTATGACCCTAGACCTCTCTGTGAAGCCAGAAGGAGGCCGAAACGAAAGAAAGGAGTGAACACACACTGATACCCAGGGTCAAACAAAATTCACCAGACACCAGGATCAAGTTTATCACTGATTACAATTCAGCAGCCCCTGGGGTAGCAGGAGCCATGAAAAGATTTTAGCACATCCTGACTGCAGATCCAGGTTTATCTGTGATAACTGGTGACATACCTAGGGTTGTATACAGAAGGAAGAGAAATGTCAAGGATGATGTTGTCATAGTTATCTTTCCAAATATACTAGTGCTGTACCAGTAAGAGCCTCCCTCCTCACAGGATCCTATAAATGAGGATCATGCAATGTGTTCAAATACAGAACATAGCATACAAGCATACAGATTTTGTTAGCCTCACAAATGGGACCAAACACAAGACCAGACATTTCTTACTTGTCGTAGCCCCTTCACCATGTATGCTTTGTGGTGCAATTGTCTTACGGCGTACAGTCAAACTGGGATTATCCGGACCAGCCGGGAAAGGGGAATTTGTCCGGATAATCAAGGTTTGACTGTATGAGGTAACATTGTTTGGGACCAGGTCGCTAGTCCATACGAACGAATAGCCCGGATAATCAGTGTCCGGATAATCGTGGTTTGACTGTATATTGGATGCTCTATGAGATCCATACAGGAAAGTGTTCAGATGCATGCTCACTCCATTTTAAATTCTATCAGTTACACACCTGTGGGTTTACATCAGAGAAGAATGCATAATTCCATCTGGACTGGTCTCCACTTCGTGTGCAATGACCATACATCCTTGCATCCGAGGGGGTGGAAGCAGGGTCTGTAACTTTTTCCACTTGAAAAGCAAACTGATTTACAAGTTAGGGGCATTGTCACTATTAGGCCTCAATGAAAATTGGGATCTTGCACAATTTTTGTAACTTCTCCCACTGGTCCAATTTAACTGTTTCACTACATTTTACTATTTTTTTTTAAATACAAATATCTCTTGCAAAAATACTTTTTACAAACTGTGAATGTTGGTAGTGTTTATCATTAACTCTGTCATACTTTGCATTCTCTCTCTCTCTCTCTCTCTCTTCTGTTTTCTTAGGCAACATGCTGATCTGAATTCCCAGCACTTACACAACTGATTTATTAAAACCTGATATTTCCAGCAGTCCTATTAACACCAGCTTCAATGTTAAAAAAAAAAAAAGTTTTACTTCTATATACACTTTAGTTAACAACTAATATGGTCACTGTGGGGGTGATTTCTTTGTTTAAATAGGACGAATTTAGTATGGGTGATTGCACCTGTGTCTTAAGGGTTCTAATGATGAGATTTTCCCCCGGTGATTTGCACAGGTACTGTACTCTCTCTTTAATCTTTCACTATAAGAGTAGTACCTGTTTGGGGAATTATCTGCCCCCCTGAAGAAGAACTGCTACTGATTTGAAGTTCTGGGGTGTTTCCTTGCTGTGCCCAGATTAGTTGAATTAACTGCTCTCCACTGCATAGCATACACTGTGGCACTGTGTCTGTTTAGATTTGTTTTGCACACCACTTTACCTAGTTTTGTTGTTCTATACATGATTGTAGCAGCCTGTTGCTATGTTGTCCACTGAGTACTGTTCGCTCTGTTCAGTTACAAAGATATTGGTCTCTAATGTTACACTGATGTGTAAAAAAATGTAAATTCATTCATGTAAAGATCCAACAGATTTTATGTAAAATAACATGTTTTAATACTTTTTCAGCATTTTATGATTTTTGGTTCATATCCTGCACATGGCAAAACATATAGAAATCACATAGCTTTGGGCATGACGAAGTATTTCCAAAGTGGTTTAATTGCATTACAAAAAAAGTGCAGTTACTTATTGTAACATTATTTCTTCAAGAGAACCTCCACATTGAGCCACAACTGCAGAACTCAGATGCTGGCTGTGCCACGACTGCTTGGAAACTTTTGCTTAACTGAGGCCGTTTACAATGAGGCTCACTGTTGGTGCCTACGGTGGTGGTGTCACATTCCTCAGTTCTATCTGCCTGTGGGAGGCACATACAATGTTGAGTCGAACAAACCAGTGGAAAGAATGGCACCCCCCGCCCCGCAAACTGACTACAGGGCAGGAGATAGTAAGCAAAGTACAGTAAAGGTCAAAAACAAAGGACAAATCAGGAAAAACAGAAGCATCTACTTTCCAAACTATACCATCTGCAAGTAAGGGGGAAGGTGTGTCTTAATGGAGGAGATTCTCTCAAAGATCTCTCGTTAAAGTAACTGCACTACCTTCCTCAAGGATATCTACCTCCACTGAGCCACACCAGTAGAAGGATTCTCAAGCAGTACTGCAACATCATGTGGGAAGGAGGCCCAAGATAAGGGGTAGATGAGACCCACAACAGGGAAGCCCAAAAGGCAAGAAACCACATCAGTAAGTAGTACGAGCACAGACATGGAAAGCAGTTGGCACCCATACCAGGGCAAGCTATAACCAAAAGCACACGATGAGAGATGTGTGTCAGCAAGTGACAATGGAAACTGTGATGGCAATGCATCAGCCAAAAGACCAGAAACACTGCTATAATGCAGAAAACTAAAGCTAGAGGCCAAAGCACAGGAACATTGATAGCACAAAAATTAGAGGGTGACCCAGAAGCCATACAGGAAAAAGACATCTGCATTAAACAACGGTGGGGATGTTAACAAGAAAGGAACAGGAAGCCACTTAAAGAAGAATGTCACCAAGGTTGCCCGGTGATGAGCACAACAGGCAGTAAACACCACATAAGGCAAAGGACAAGCCAAAGACTGACTTTGATGGAGAACAGAGGCTGCGTAGGAGATGTAGCGGCATGGTGACTAGGTAAAGCAAGGGGACAACCATGGCAGATGGTGACAGTAAACACTGTGATAAAAATGCAATGCAGACACCAATGGTAGAAACAGTGATGATGAATGAGAATAGACTTCATACAGGAAGCAGACGAACGTCAATGATACAATGCCAAATGATAAACACAACTGGTGGCAAGGAACCTGGCAGTGAAAAAGGGAAACAAGCACTGCACAAAATGGAGGACTGCAACCCATGCAGAAACATCAACAAAGCACAAATATGGGATGTCCAAGACAAATGTACTGATAGAATTCCTATTCGTACAATATTTATTTCTTATTTATTTATTTAAATTTTGGTGTCCGGGTAGGCCCACTGAGACCGTAATGGTCCCTTTTTCAGGGTGTCTCCACGCTCTCCCTAATTAGATGACATAAAACAGCTGAGCATGGGGGTGGAGCAAGTGGACAGGGACATGGAAGGAAGATGGTGGCCACTGGTCTGATGAGATGTATGATCCTTTCTTAAATAGACTGTAAGAAAGATTAAAAGTTATGCAGAGAATGTTTATTGCAGCCATAAAATAACGGGCTATAAAGCCCATAGGCGTACAGTATCTTTGAAATTCACTGTAACAGTACTATAGTGAGAAATGTGGTAAGCGAGTTGAGAGGGCAACATTCTTAAGTAATTTGCTAACACAGGGAAGGTTAAGAGATCTCGTAGTATCTGAAGAGAGATACTGGGTCAGGAGAATTTTTTTTTAATAAGGGTGAGTTGCAGAGACAGATTTGAGAATGTCAGGGAAAGTTTCAGAAGTAAATAAGTCAGGGAGCTAGCTGAAGTACTGTAATAAGAGGATGTAAGGACAATGGTAAAGGTGTTGGTCACAGAATCAATGAGAGATATAAAGTTAATGACAAGTGGCAGTGAGAGGGGGTGGGCAGAAGGAGTTAATGGAAGAACAGATGATGTCAATATTAGAGTGGAAAAAATAAGCAAAATCTTAGTACCTGGAAAATGAAAGGCTAATGGGTGCAGCGGAGGAAAATGTGACAGGCAAAAACATGGGTACACAGAAGAGAACGAGGTTTTGTGTGACCTTTAGAAATACAAATGGCAAAGAACTTTGGATTTTGCATACCTGGGAGCATAGCTTCTGTCAATCAGGTGAGGCTTCAAAATTTCTAAATGAACTATAAACCAGGAGACACACCATTGCTTTTCAAAATGCCAGTAGGTGTTCCTGAGAGTCCAGAACTAATCAGAGCACCACTGGGATTTCCAAGTGTGAGAAACAGCAGGTACGACAACAGCCAGTTGTAAAAAGAGCACTGTAGGACTCAACAGAGGGGAGGAGGAGAAAATTGCCAAAAATGGAGATGTCACGGAGGCAGATCAGAGAAGTGATTTAGGAATGGACAAAGAGTGAGTGTGTGGCAGGTGCAGGTGACACCCTCAGAAATAGAGCAATATTAAGCAAAACTGAACAAGAGCAGGGAATAATCTGAAAGGAAAACGGTTAGAACAGATCATTAAAGTGAGACAGAGGAGTTACAGATAAGCAAGTCAAGGGAGTGGCTGTGAAACTGGGTAGATCACAAATTGGAGGAGGGAGTGAGACTTGAGTTTGGAAGACAGACAGCTACCAATGATGTTTAAATGAACATCAAGGACATCAACAGCTGGGTTAGTAATCAACAACAAGAGAAGGATGTTGGGCTGAAGGGGTGAAGAAATGTGCCCAGAGGTTGTAGTAGAGGAGAAAGCAAATTTGGCACGGTCATAATTCAGTATGATAACTACCATGATAAAGGATTCTCTGTTGTTCAAGGAGGGTACAACCAAGAGAGGTAAAGTCAGTGAGAAAAAAAAAAGTCAGTGGAGGAGTACCAGGACTTAGTGACAGAAGATGTCAATAGCATGTTCACAGACGAGGTTAGGGACTTGAAGGTATTTGTTAGTGGGGGAGAAAATATTATAAGGCAACTACATTGAATAGTTTTGCTTGTAGAAGCTGTGTGTTAAACACTACATCCCATTTTGGGTTTGTTCCATTTTAAACCAGCAGTGCAATGAAACTAGGCAACAAATCTGACCCTACCTTTTTTACCTATAAAATATTCCAGTTTTGTGTGGTGGTACAATCGTCTAATTCCACCAACATTTGAGTTTTTTTCTCAAGAAATAAAGATGCTTGCTACATTTTGCATAGAGAAAGAATTGCAGACCTGGCAAGGGTTAAGATAAAAAAAAAACAGTGGTCAGGGTAAATTCATGGTGCGAAGAGTAGGATGTACCTAGTCAAGTACATTTGACAGGTATGCTAATATTTTTCTTAATTATAGCTGAAACTAGCTTTTTTGAAAAACATTTTTCATTGCACTGCTGCTCTGGCATTTTTGTAAATTCAGTGGGTGAGTACTTTGCGTACACAGTGGTAGCAAGGACCATTTTAAAATAGTAGTATTTAAGAACAGAAGTAACTCAAGGTCCATCATGTCTGCACCCCTGGTTGCTAGGCAGGCATGAATAAGTATGCTGTACAAAAATGTGTTACTTTACTAGGGTTCCTACCTACTCTACTACACAGGGGAACCCAGTGATTCCCTTGGTAAACAGAAATGATTCCAGGATTAGAACTGTAGGATGTCCAGTGGTTTATGAATTTATTAGGCTTGTACATTACTGTCACATTGCATCTATGCTCTACTACAGAACTCTGTGGCTAGAAGGGAATAAACTATGTCATACAGTTCTAAAACAGTACTTAACACTTGTGTGCAAAGCAGGAATACACACTGGATTAATTAAGAGGCCAGTGAAGATAGAACCACAACAAACTGAGAACATCATCTGAAAAACAGCTTCTATGGGAAAACTGTTTTACAGGTTCAAAGCAGTTCTTCTCTGAGAACAAAGAATGAGAAGGAAATATTAGGGACAGGCAGCAGAGGTTCAACAGAGATGAGGTTAGCAGGGCAGTGGGGTAAGAGAAAAGGAGAAGCATGAGGCGGGGAATGTCATGGAAGCCTACGGCTAGAGATGGTGGGGATCAGGAGGGTTTGGTTGGAAGGGGGAGAAAGAACTTGGGGCAAAGGATAGGACAGGAGCTTAGAGTTCCGATGTGACTGGCATTGTACCCAATACAAGAGGAAGCAGAGAATGATGCTGACAAGATGCATGTATAAAGACAATGGGGAGCAGTGGAAGATTCATCTTAGTTGGGATATACTGGGTAAAGAAACAAACCGAAACAATGGACCCATGCAAACTGACAGTTTACAAAGAATCGCACTTTAGCACAAGTGCTTAGCAACATGGTAATTTTATCCCATCTGCATGTAGAGAAAGGCTTGCACTAGCACTTTCTTAATAAAATTAATCTCTTGAGTACTGGCTTCATCGCTTCTGAAGTTCTGTCTTAATCCCATCGCCTAGAAGACTGAGTTACCTATCAGTATCAGCTACAGATAACAAAAGGCAAACAGTGGTTAAGCTTACATTAGCTGTGATTTGATTTAAGAGCAACTTCATTGCCTCTGTCTTGTTTCCTTCAGGTTTTTACTAAAGCAATAAGACACAACAGGAGATGTATTACTGTGAGGTCAATTATCTCCCTTGGGGTACTAACTAGCAAAAGACAAATCCTGCCCCTTGGAGTATTTTACTGCCACTGAAATCTCTAAACATTAATACATTTTGATTAAAACATCACTATTTTTTTTTTTTTTTTAACATTTTAACCCTCATTTTGTTATTCTTAAGTTTCATATGGCCAGACTGAATTATAGCTCTTTTTTGGAAACATTTTTATGTAGTCCTTTGAGACACATGTACAGTATGTGGAGAATGAAGTTGGTTAACATAAAAGAGACGTTGCCAGTTGGGGTTCGTCTCACACAAACACACACACTTTGGAACCTCCTTTTTTATTTAGTATTTGTGCTCATTTTTGTTTATTGTCCCTTTAAAAATTGGAGGAGTTGATGTTCAAAGACCCTTAACAAACGAACCATGCACTCGGAACCTGTGGTGCTTTCAGCCAAATCTGTAACAATGTCTCTGAAGAGCTGACGCACTCACATACCCAAAAGTGGCCGGACACAGAGCTTCTCTTTAAAAATTATTTATTGCACCCAAATGCGCTTGACGTGTTTTGGACTAAGAGTACTGGAACATATTCGTGCAATAAACAAGCAGGATTTAACATATGCCACATCGGCACATATAGTGGAAAATCGAGATAAACAAGAAATCCATGAATTTAAGTTTTTAGGGATAGAAAAAGTTTATCATGGTCAGAGAGGAGGTAATTACCTGAATAAAATTCTGAAAAAAGAAAATGAATGGATTTTATGACTGAAAGCTCACCAAAAACCTGGCATGAATGCTCATTTGGAGTTAAAACCCTATTTAGAACATAGATGAATGTTTGTAATAGTAATATATGGTTTTATTTTTGGATTTCGTTCTTTAATAAAGTTAATAAAATATTTTTTATGCATAAATTAGATACAATAATACAGTGTATAGATAGGGTTTATTTTAATGTTTAGATGTTTGTAATTGATTGGTGGAGGTGTTTGATTGTTGAACCAATGAATTTATATTATGTCATCATGACGTCAGACATGATTTGGTACTTAAATCTTGTATGTTTCTGTGAAGTTTTTAGCTTTTGATAAAGGAACATTGTCCGAAATACATCAAGCGCATTTGGGTGCAATAAATAATTTTTAAAGAGAAGCTCTGTGTTCGGCCACTTTTGGGTATGTGAGTGCGTCAGCTCTTCAGAGACAATGTTCAAAGACGTGCTGCTCACTCTGCCTAGCTTCTGCCTTGACTTCCCTCTGACACATGCCCCCACCCCAGCTCTGCCTCCCTAGTGCCAAATGTGATGTGGAGCTGCCCGTGAGTCACAGTGACACACACACCCACTCCGATCTGCTGCCCAATCAGTTCCCTAGTGCCTGAGCTGCCCCATGAGTCTTTCACGCTGCGGCTCCCCCATCATCGGCTGGCCAATTGATACGTGACCAGGATGTGAGATTGTCTACTGCATCACGGCCACCAGCCTGCCCAAAATTCACACTACATAGAGCATGGGTGCAAGGATGGAGCGTGGTGGCTGCAACATCTTGACCAATCGAACAAAACCCAAGAAATGGAAAGGATGTCAATGGCTAGAATATTTCAGTCAGTGACATTGGCAGATAAATGTTGCTGGCTGCTGGAAGATTACGTACTGTGCCTGTGTAAATTCGGCCAAGGCTTATAGCCACAGTTAATGGGTGAGGGACAGATGTTCATGGTGGTGGTGGGGGGGGTCTCCAAAGGGGCTGCAGCTGATTTATCAGGACTTTGAAAAAAAAAAAAAGAATTAAAACTTGTTTGCATTGAGCTCAAAGCCCTCTCAACTCCCTGTGGCCACCTGACTTTTTCTACAAACCTCTATCTCCAACCGCTCTGCAACATGCGCATGAAGTGCATTATTTTTTTCTGGCCAGTACTGCTTTTGTGTGTTACAGATAATTTCTTTCTGCAACTTTAAGGTAAAATACTAGGTTCAGTGTGTCAAGTGTGTGCCTGGTCCTTGAGCGCTGCCCCAGACAATGCTGAAATGAAAAGCTGTGCCATATAATTATTTGAACCTGTGTCTGGTCTGAAGGCCAACTGGCTGAGGTGCGTGTGAGTGGACTGGTGGCATCCTGGCTGGCAGACAGCACTGTGGTGTGTGTAGGGATAGGGTTGTATAAAGGAGGGGAAAACTGGTCTGGGATAGGACTACTGAAGTAAATCCAAAGACAGAGGGAGGGAAGACAGCTAAAGCAGATGAGAAGAAGACAAACCTTCAAGGCCAGCAAGTAAGAATATGATTTACTACTATTAGGTGCAACCTAAAATGACCATGTTACATATATGTACTGTATCTATATCTATATATACGTAGGAGGCCAGCTGAACTGTAGCACAGGAGGTGTGCAGGTTTGAATCCCACCTCAACCTTTGTGTCACATTGTGTGACCTGGAGCAGTCTACTCTTTGGGATATACAGGGTAAAAATCACAATCTTTAACCTAGGTCTAGTAAAAGTAGTATTATCTTATCATAGTCTGTCTATTAATTCTGATAACTATTCTGCACTGCTTTGCCATTCTACCTAAACCCTGAACTGCTCGGACTACACTTTACTGAATCTGTGTTGTTAGCTGTATGTCATGTGTGGAGATTATCAATTCACTTGCTGGTCTCGCTGATTATTTTTGTGTCTGGTTCGATTACCAGCATTTTATGACTTAACCAGGACTGAGTCTGATTTGTGTCTTAGTCCATGCTGGCTTAATCAAGATGGCAGCCATGCCACAACAGCCAGTGGTTTAGTCGGCAACATATCTGCCTCTGGGTCAGAGGGTCACAGGTTCTGTTCCCACACAAAGACTTGGTCTCGGTGACCCCAAAGTGGTACACTATTAGAGCATGCCATCCTTTGACATGGTTGGGGGTGCTGCTGTGCCACCTTTGAGGACTGGGTGATGCAGTGGGGGGGGCATGGTTACTGCTGTGCATAAGGTCTAATATAGTGTAAATCCAGTCCTGTTTGATGCAAGTATGTATTGAAGTCAAGTGCTACAGGATATGAGCTTTCCTCCCCATTTGCTTGTCTCAGTCTCCTTCTGTGCACATGCAACACTAGGCTGGTTTTAACCAGCAAGGTTGGAGCCCCTCAACCATCTCTGCCAACTGGGTAATGACCCCCAAGAACCTTAAATCCGTTCTAGTAGCCTGCTCAGAAATGGATATTAAGTAAATGTACAGTTTGCTGTCTTGTGAAAGGAGGTTGGTGGAACTGGGGTGACAGTTTCATGTTTAATTTTAAACAGGATATAGGAACGTGATAGTATCCTCTCAGATGCCTTCTGTGATCACTCCCACGTGACATGTACCTGGTCAAATAAATCCCCCAAAACACCCCTCAAATTAGTAACTTGCAGAGTACTCTGCAAAGGAAAACTGACGGATTTCAAAGCCCACTTTGCCCAAGTGGATTGGACCTACCTAGACTCCATTTCAGACATTGAAACGGCCTTGGACTACTTCATCAGACAGTTCACCAAGGCCAATGATGCATTTGCACCCCCACCCCAAAAGATGCAAGGTGAGAGGAACAAGTAGTGGCTGGGTCACTCCAATCCTACTGGCCCAGATGCAAGAAAGGGATAACCTGTGGCATCGGGCCAGAGCCATTGGGACACAATGGGATATACAGAAGTATAGGGCCACTAGGAGTAGATGTACAGGGGACATAAGGCTGGCCAAAGCAGCCCACTTCAAAGAAAAGCAGAACAGTAGTTGGGGAGATGGTAATAGATTCTGGGAGAACCTAAATGACTTCCTGGGTAAGAATGACAAATCCCAACCAGTGGTACTCAGTAACCACCACTTAGGGCCCAGGTGAGATTGCTAACATCTTCAATAATGCTTTCACAGATCTTGGTTCCATTCTACCCTAGTACTCCCTAATGTTTCCTCCATGGCAGCTGATGCCCGTGATCAAAATGATCCCACTTACACAGCTTCCCCACATAACCCCAACATCCCACAATTCTACTTCAGGCCCTCTCCAGAGCCGACACTGTAAAATATGTAAAGCCCATACTGGGGAAAACAAGACAGGGCAGTGACACAGACATGAAAATGGTAGCCCTGAACCTTGACAAACTTGTACTGCCACTAACCAAAATTTTCAACTTCTCCCTCTGCTACTCCCAATTCCCAGGAATCTTGGAAAACTGCACTGGTCACCCCTGTCCACAAAAGGGGGGGCGCATATCCTAGCAACCAACTATCGACCTATATCCATCCTCTCCCCCCCGTCTAAGGCTCTGGAGAGGATAGTTTCCGACCAACTGATCGAACACCTTTGCAAATGCAATATCCAATGCCCACAGCAACACACTTTTAGGAAATTACATAGCACAAACACGACACTGATCGAGTATATCAGTTATATACACGAGGCAACAGCCAGTGGAGAAATGGTGGGAGCCATCTATATTGACCTAACAAAAGCTTTCAACCTGGTCAGCCACTCAGTTCTCCTCTCCAAACTTCACACATTAGCTCTCTCTCTGGAAACTATCTCCTGGTTCAGCAGCCATCTCTCTCACAGGTCCCAACGAGTAAAAATCAATGGAACATTATCTGAAGACAGAGATATAGAGAGTAGGAGTGCCACAAGGATCCATCCTGGGGCCTCTACTATTCGAGCTATTCATTAACTCCCTTCCATCAGTCTGCCCCTCAAAAGTACTCCTGTATGCTGATGACACTGTCATCTTCACCAGTAGCTAGTAAGCAAGGGCCCATGTCTGCTGAACTTCAAAGTAGCTTTGAAGCTCTTAAGAAATGGTTCAGTCAAAGCAAAGTGCTGGCGAACTACTAAAAGATGAAGACCATGCTGTTTGCTGGTCTGATAGTGAGAAAGAAGGCCTCCCCACTCATCATCTTATACAATAAAGGAGAACCACTAGAACAAGACACCATCTTTAAGTGTCTAGGAATTACACTAGATGACTCACTTTGCCCCTCATGTATGTGTTAATGTGTCCCTCGGAGCCACTCATTGCTGAAAACGAGTGGTTTCACGTGCCTGCAGCTGGAGTGAGAACAGCGAAGCGAAGCTGAACCCTTCTGGCTCCAGCTGAAGGCAAGTGAAACCACTCATTTTCAGCAATGAGTGGCTTCAAGGGATGTATTAATATATTATTGATCGAGAGCGATCAATAATATATTTAAAATAAAAATAAACTTCTCAGAACACGTCCGTTTCCAGGGCATCTGCGCGTGAGACGCTCTTCACGGAATAAGACTGCCTCATGCGCAGAGGAAAGGATCCCTTCGATTGATCAGGAGTGGTCCCTCAATCTATAATGGATATTGCAGTAAAAGCTGTAAACTTAAAACTAGAGGTACTATTTAGACAGACACTACCTAACCCACCACAGCCAAACAACTGTTAGTAACTAGCTCCGTTCTCCCAGCAGCTGACTATGGCCTAACATTACACAGCGCAGCCACTGACTTAGTCCTCAATAGTTTCAAACTAGTAATAAACAAGGCTTGCCGATTCATCCTAGGGGCAGACAGGCTAACCCACACATGTACTGTATATGCATAAATCAGCTGGCTCTCACTGCAGGACAGAATCAAGTTTCAGATCTGCCTAATAGGGAAAAAGGTGATCATGGGTCCCCCACCAGCCTTACAAATCTTCTCCTCCAGAAGGATAATCACTACACTACCAGGAGTATGGAAAGGAATATACTCAGCATGCCTTCCTATAGAACAAGCCAGGACCAGTGCTCCTTCACCTTCAGAGTCCCCCAGATACTAAATGAGCACCCGGGAACACTTCTGAACCTTACCAAACTGAGTCTGTTCAAAAAGGAACTAAAAATAGAAACTGCACTCAGGTCCAGTTGTGACTGCCAACTCTGATTATTATATTTGTCTACCGCATCATGTCAATTTACTGCCTTAAATGTGCTCTCTACCCAGTTATTTGTATACTGTATTTACTCACCTTGAACCCTTGTATATCCTTGACAACACTCCCCTGGAACTGCCCCTTATACCCCACCCTTAGATATTCTATTGTTAGCACTGCTCTCTATGCATTGCCAATTTTCAGGTGGAACCTTTGTAAAGGAGCTCCTGAGCTCACAGGTGCAATGTCTGAAATAAATAAATATACTGTAACCCCCAACCTTTCAGTTTAGAAGACAGTACATTTTATTTTGTTTTGTTTTAGACCCTCATGGTACCTGAGACCAGCCACAGAATTATATTTGTTTTCCTTGAAGTCAATGATTGGGGGGGCACCTAATAGAACTTTGTTTGATCTTCAATGTAAGCCCTAAAATACACCACAGGGCACCTAAAACCCCAGAGCTTCTGGGGCCCACGGCTTTTTACAAACATTTTTTGGTGCTCTACATGCCCAGCATAGCTCTAACCCTCACTAAAAGAACCCCCATGCAAAAATCCTGACAGCAGCCCTGCAAAATCCATTATTCTGATTAAGGGTGTTTTCTGAATGTTTGCCAGTTAGGCCATGTGTGCACTATTTTCCTTTTTTTTTCTTTGTATTGTGAACCTTAAGTCCCACTACTCTTCTGCTTATGGTCTGGTCTCTACCCATTTCTATGTTCACTGGGGAGGCTGTGCTGCTGCTGCAGGTTAACAAACAGCATGGCCTTTTAGGTCCTGTACACACTATACTTTTAAACATTTTAAGTGGTTTAAATAATTTTAAAAAGCCAAAACACGGTTTGTGTCTGCACCTAACACGGTTTAAAACCGTGTTTAAAACCCATGATCAAACTCTGCAAGGGACCTAGGCTTAAAATCAGTTTTAAACACTGTTTCAAACCAAAAACGTTTTACCTTGTGGTGCGGACTGGCGAATACATGCCATTGAAGAAAACTATGCTACAGTGCAACCATGGAACTGTTCTCAAAAACGTTTCCAGACCTTTCATGTGGATGAATCTTCACTGGGTTACAACACGGTGACTACCGGTGAGGACAGGCGACCGTGGTGAGTTTGAAAATGCCTTTTAGAACGGTTTCAAAATCATTACTGCAGTGTGTACAGAGCTTAAACATATCAGAAATGTGATATCATGGTATGTATCAGGAGCAAAGCACCATAAAGCCTGACAACATGAACTAGTCTCCAAAAGGGACAAAGTCGCACATTTTGGCAAATCAGCAAGTATAAATCTCTCATTGCCAGAAGAACAGGAAAGCTTAAACTAAAGCACCATTTTTAGATCACTGATATTAACAGAATGCATAACATAAATAAGAGGCCAAAGACAATCAAATAAATGCATAGTCCCCTTAGATGAAAAAAGGCTGAAAACAATTTTTATACATTTGTCTGCTGTTGTACTTGGGAGGAAATGAGCAGTTACCCAGCGCTGGTAGTGACACCGGAAGTCAGATTCAATCCCAGGAAAAACAGTCAAGTGGAATCACTATGATGTGAGCATTGACAGCACATATTAAAAAAGAAAAGAACATATACCTAATATTATGAAAACTGTACCTCCAGAATGCACAAATGTGCACCACAGAAAGTACATGTATGCAATAACTTGAAGAGCATGCCCCCATACACCCCTGAAATATTTCCTATATCAAAGGTGGAGAGGTCACCAGTGATTGTTTCCATTTTCACCACTGGCTGTACAGTACATTGCCTTTAAGACTGTTTATAAGTGAATCCTTGTGCAATTGTTACTTTACAAATAACAGACATACCTTTCTTGAGCTGAATACAGAGTTTCTTTCCTATCTTTTTGGTGTTATAACCGCTGGTAGGGGTGGAGCTACGGATTTTGTGAGGAGACACCTGACCAGAAGGTGGCTTCCCTGCTGAATTCACATTATGAGGTAGTTGAGAGAAGGACTCTGTCTGTTCTGTCTGGTTGACAGGTCTGGGTATCCGCTGTGGTGTATGGTCAAGGCATATGTTCACTGCGTTCTTGTTTTCTGTGTACTGGGAGTCTGAGTTAAAACGGCTGGAATAAGAGGCATTTTTCTCACTTTGGGATAGAAGTTCGTACTGCTCCCGGTTTGCTGCAGGAACCACATGGAACCAAATGATGGGTGAACGCATGGCATGACGAAACATATGCTGTGCTCTAAATTAAGAATGAATGAAAATGAACAAATTAAGACTGGCAGACCAGAAGACATCATGAGCATAATTACTGCTACTAATAAGCAGCATGAGCTGACTTTTGAAATATATTGCTGGAAGTATATAAATGCTAATGAGCTAATAAGTATTCTAAATGTTGCTGGCTGTTGCTAATTGTTATTTCTGATTTGTGAGGACAGTTTAATTGTGCTGCTTCGCTATCATTCAATGCTATATACTCATTTTTTAAACTACAGAAGCTATATGATTTATGCAGAACAAAAAACTGTAAGCATATGTTGCATAGATGCTATACGTCTTCCTATAATGGTCATAGATGGGATGTGAAAGAGACCTAACAACTCGACCAGCTCAAACATGACACTAATTGAATGTTTCTAGAAACATTATAAGTACAACCTCTACTTCAACATAATAAACAGCATTTATGGTTTAAATAGAAAACAATGAAAAAATCCAGACATTAAAAGGAAAAGAATGAATGCAAGGTTCTGCAGTATAATTGCACACTAAAGCTATGAAGGGATTCAACCAAGTAATTTTACCAGTTGTGTGAAATCATTTTGTGGTCCTTCAAAATGTCTCTCTAGAGTACAGAATCTGTATCTTCAACATACTTGAATATGGAACATAGTTTATTGCAATGCACAGTGTACCCTTAATTAAACTTAATGAGATAAAAGACAAGAAAAAACATAATTTTGCTCAATAAATTCTTACTGTTCAAATCTTCTATTGCGAAGGTCTCCATCATTAATCCTGATGATACAATCGTTTTCATGAAACAGATTTTCGCATTCTGCTTTACCACCTTTTTCCAGTCGTGTTACTAATAACCCCAGTGTCCTGAAACAGTGAGATTACTATTAGTTATGCAATACTTCAGCTAGAGCATAACACGCAGATGAATGAAAATGCTCTTTATAGTTACAAACACACGTTTATATCAGATCAGCAAAATCTAAGTCTTATGAACTTTAAGCAGCATTTCATATTTCAGTAAAAATTCTGTCAACACCCATGAACATGGTCCCATCTTGCACCTGGTCTTTGCAGTGGAATTGGGCACTGTTTGGATCACTGCTCAGTGAAATTCCAGTTCAAAGCCCCCTTCCCCAAAACCACCTATTAGAGATGATTCAGTACAGTCTAAAACATGATCTGGAGCAAAATAATCTCATAGCTGTATTGGACATCCCAAGCATGTTGGCAGCCCACACTGGGGGTATTGACAAGGCCATGGATGATTGTAAAAAGGCTATTTCATCTGCAACTAACACCCTTAACACCTCTCCATGCCAGTCACTGGTCTCCTACCAAAGCTCAATATGGTACAATGATGTGCTGAGGCAGTTAAAGTAGTTGGAGTGGAGACTGGAGCGTACCTGCTAGAGATCATGCTCACTGGAGGGCAGGCTGGCTCTAAGAACCCATTGTGGGATGCATAGAGAAGAAGGCACAGCATCTGTCCAGGATTACTGCTGTGTGGAAGAACAGACCATCTCAACTCTTCTGCACTGTGGACAGACTCTTGCAGCCAGCCTGCCAGAGTCTTGTGTGTGTGTTGGGTGGGGGGTGAGATTGAGTTCTCTAAGCAGGTGTGTGGGAGTTTAGGTCTTTTCTCCCTAGACAGTGTGTCCTCCATGAAAACAGCAATCTCCAAGGAGGAGGAGGAGGAGGCTGTCTCCCGATAGCAATAGGGATGGTCTATTTGACAGCACTCCAATACGCTGGAAGTTTCAGCCAGTTCCAAATAAAGAGGTGATGTCTTTATTGCAACCTAGCAACTGTATTCTGGACCAAGGTCCTACCTGCCTGATGATGAACTGTTGGGAGGCCCTGGTTCTAATGGTAGCTGAGACTGCACAGGGTTCACTGGATGAGGGGAACTTTCCTGTCACACTAAAGTATGTGATTGTGGTTTCCCTTCTCAAGAAACCATCCTTGGACCCAAAGATCTTGGCTAATTACATGCTTGTCTCAAAACTTTCCTTTCTAGGAAGGGTTACTGAAAAGGTGGTAGCATCATAACTGATGGTGGATCTGATCTGCTAGAATAACTACAAGCCACTACAGTCTGGTTTCAGACCTTAACACAGCATGGTGGCTGCTCTTGTGAAGGTGCTAAATAATCTCCTCCTAATGAGGAATCAAGGGGATTACTCTATAGTGAATCTCCTTGATCTCTTCTCGGCATTAACACTGTGGATCACCAGGTTTTGACTGATCACCTCAGAAGGATTAGAGGCCTGCCAGAACAGTGCTACTGTGTTATGAGTTGTTCCTAACTGACAGAGTTCAGTGGGTGGCAGTGGGGAAATGTTCCTCAAAGCCATCTGCAGTGCCCTGTGGTGTTCCTCAAGGCTAAACTGCCTACTCACTCAACTAGTCAATGCTCCATCTAGACTGGACACCATCCTAGATGTGGTTCTCACAAATTCAGAAGTAATCAAGATTGCAGGAATTGGGGAGCCGCTGGCCAGCAGTGACCACAACACAGCGTGATTTGAACTGGCCCTAGGGGTAGAAAAATCTTATTTAAGACAGAAGTCTTAAACTTTAGGGGAGCTGATTTTGACTCCAGGAGGAAACTAGTCAAGGGCAAACTAACAAGGATCTATGAGCATTGTGAAGCAGAAATCATATGGAGGCGGGTCAAAAGTGCCATTTTGGAAGCTACCAAAATGTGCGTAAGGACAGTAATGAAAAAGAACAAGCATAAAAACAGACTACCGACAGCCCCCCGACCATATTTGCTAACTCTTTAATTAATCCTACTCTTCTTCTGGCCCCAGTAGGTATCCTGACGGCACCACCGCCAAAAGCGGTACTCCGCGTCGACTCCAGACCCATTTTTCTGGCTGCCTCCTTGGAACTCTACCCCAGATCCTGACACCAGGTAAGACTGAAAGCTCCACATCTTGCGGCTGCTTTCTGATTGGTGCGGCGCTGCTGTCAGTGTCTGATGATTGGACAAGACAATATTTGCAAGGGAGCCATTGGTGCGCTCTCGGAACACTGCCTAATCTGCCTGTTTTCTGCCTCCCTAAGCTATTGAGCTACCTGGGTACTTCTTAAGTGTCATTTTTGTCCCACCCCCTCCCAAGTCCCCTTTAAATACACTGTTGCCCCTTCCATCTTGGGTTGTTTCACCAATCCTTCACAGTGCCCTTCAGCCTCATCCTATCCCTCCTGCCCTAGCTGATCTACACTTTTGCTGTTTCTTTTTTTCACTCCCCCTCTTAGCCAATACTGTGCCTACTTCCTCTCCCAAACCTTGGCGACCTCAAATCTGCTTACCATAATGTTACTCATGGTTATGTTAATGCTGCTCTGTCCTGCTTCAGACTAGGTTGCCTCTTCACATTCCAACTGCCAGCAAATGCCAGTCAACTCCTTGCCTTATACTTTTGGCATGACAACGGGGGACTCACCATATGTATCCCATGGCCTTCCCCCCACTCTGGCACACTGGTCACTTACTGAAGTCTCTATCAACCAGCCCCCCCCCCCGGGGAACCTACTTGCAGTAGCATCTCTCTGCATTAAGGCAGGACAATCCCTGCACCTTCACACCAAGGCGCGCAGGTGCCTAACCAACAAGCAAGCCATCAAAATTCTTAAAACCTCTCCCCTGAAATTTCTATTAATGCTACTTCTCCTCTCAGGAAATGTTCAGCCTAACCCTGGACCTCTTGGACCAACTGCCCATCCCCAGAATAAGGCAATGGGGTCTCTCTCTCTCTCTCTGGCATCTAGCAATATCTGTAGCTCTTCAGCAAACTTCGATAACCTCCAAACCTGGATCCAACAACACAATCCTGGCATCCTCTCTGTCGTTGAAACATGGCTTACCCCTAAGATCCCAGACACAGTGGTTGCAATTCCTGGATACTCAATCTTCATACAGGACAGGATTTCTAAGTGGGGCGGTGGATGTGCCATCTATCTCAGAGATACTATCAGGGGTCATGCTAGCCCATCTCCTAGCCCGGGACCCATGGCTCAGGTCCTTGCTATTAAAGTTCTCCTAGGGGCTCATAATAAGAATCTTACCATAGCCTCCGTATATATATATACGCCTAAGGACCTGGTCAGTGACTTCAATAGCATTATTCACTAAAAATACCATCAGCAGCTTAATCTGGTTCAAGGTCAGCTGGCATTCATCTGTACCCCCAAAGTTGTGCTGAAAATAGGCAGAATTTGTCTAGTGCACTTACCTGGTCAACAAAAACTAAATAAATAAATAATTAAATTATGGAATATATCAAGGGACTGCACCATAACAGGGAGACTATAATTATAGGTGACTTTAACATCAACTGGCTCGCACCTGAGGCCTGCATCTATCATGATGCAGTCACTGCGCTGCACTTCACACAGCTTGTCCTCTCACCCACAAGATGCAACTATAGGACGGGGACCAGCACCCTAATTCAGGGATTTATTTAACTCTAAAAATTAATTAGCGTTTTGCTCATAAAAGTGCTAAATCTTTGTGAAAATGCATAGCTCTTGCCTCACTGCGTTTGACAAACATAGCACTTCTAGAAAATCATTATAAATACTTTCTGTACAGTTAGTATTGTCCCAAGAAAAAAACTGCTAATCAATTATTTAAAACTGTGTAATTGACTGGATACTATCAAACTGCCCTGAAAGAATCACAAAAGTGTCTGTTCTCCCAGACTCCTTTAGTGACCACTCACCTGTAATCTGCTCCTGGGCTAACAACTTCACCTTGTCCCCCCCCCAAAACAATATACACCAGGGTTCTCAAGCAGGGGCACCTACACTTACTAAAATCACATTTAAGCAGGATAGACTGGTCCAAAATTGACGCTCTCAAGGACATAAACAAAGCCTTGGATCTGTTCATTAGCCACGTCACTACGGCCTGTGATATCTATGCACCACGCTTAAAGAAGAAGGTCAAAGGTAGGTCGAACCCCTGGATAAACTCTGAGTTCTTAGCACAGCTCAAACAAAGAGACCACCTCTGGCACTGTGCTTGTGCCACAGCAGCCCAAAGGGGCATCCAACAATACAAAGCAGCAAGACATGACTGTACCCGAGCTATACGGAAGGCCAAAAACAAATACTTTAGGGAGGCACTTTCCAATTTGTGGGGTGATGGGAAAAATTTTTGGAACAACCTGAAGGACCTCACAGGCAAGGAAGCCAAAACATCTCCCACTATGCTCAACACTGATGGGATACCTACACTTGACCTCAGTACCATTTCCAAGACATTCAACAATGCATACTCTAACCTGAGCAGTGTCCTCCCTCCTGACTACTTCAATGCCCCAACCTCCAACTCCACCTCTACTACCACACCCAAAGCGCATTCTGCTCCGCAGTTCTTCTTCAAAGAGATCCCAATGCACTTAGCCAGAACCTATATAGACAAGGCCATCCACAAAACTGGCTACATTGGCGACTCCATTGACCTGAAGCTGCTTGCACTTGTCTTGGATGAGATACTTGAATCGCTGACAAGGATCTTTAATCTATCCCTGAGATTGGGTCAATTCCCTTCACTCTGGAAACAGGATACTATCACACCTGTGCTTAAAAGCGGAGACAAGTCGCTTCATACCAACTACAGGCCCATCTCCATCCTCCCCACCTTATCAAAAGCCCTTGAACAAATAGTCTCTGACCAACTTGTAGAGTTCCTGGACAAATATGACATCCAATGCCCTGAACAGCACGGCTTCCATAAAGGGCATAGTACCACCACAGCTCTGTTGGAATTTACCAGATTCCTCCACGACACACTCAACCAAGGAACTTGTGGGGGGCAGTATTCATTGATCTGACGAAGGCCTTTGACACCGTTAGCCACCCACTCTTACTCGATCAACTGGACAAACTAGGGCTCTCCAAGGATGCACTACCCTGGTTTGCAAGCTACCTAAGGGAAAGGGTCCAACGTGTCAAGATTGCTGGAGTCACCTCTGACGAAAAACCAGTCCTCTCAGGTGTCCTCCAGGGGTCAGTACTGGGGCCTTTACTCTTTCCCCTCTTTCTTAATGATCTCCCTAGCGTCTGCCAACAGAGAATATTACTTTACGCCGATGATGCAGTGCTATTTACTAGGAACCATGATACCAGTCTACTCGAGAGTCAACTACAATGCGACTTCAGGCATGTTGAGTATTGGTTTAGCTCACACAAGCTTGTACTGAACTATAGCAAAACCAAGGTCATGACATTCTACAACCCAAGGAGCAAGTACAAACCTCTGTCCCTCAACAGCAAGAACCATGTGGGGGCCTCATTTGAACACATTCCTGAGTTTAAATACCTTAGCATCACCCTGGACAGCTCTCTTTCTTACTCAAAGCACATCAGTAATGTAGCGAAGGCCGCCAATATATGGATACGTCTGCTCCACAAGCACTCCCTGACCCTGGATGCCCTTAGTCTGGCCATAAATAGCTCTATTACCTCCATTATCGATTATGGGCTAGTAATCTATGGCTCTGCCTCTCCCACTGCTCTCCGAAGGATAACAGTTACACTCAACAAAGCCTGTAGGCTCCTAATGGGTGACACCTGCCTTACACACACTTGTGACCTATATGCCCAATCTGGATGGCTACCACTCCTTAGTAGAATACAATACCAGACCTGCCTGCTTACCACGAAAGTTCTCCTCGGGCTTATGCCTCCAGGAGTGGCAAAACTCCTTACTGCCTATAGTGGCACCCAGCTTACACGGAGAGCTCAACAATAGACCTTTCAGGTCCCTAGATGCCCGAATTCTTTGGGTCAGAGGTCATTCACACACAGGGCCCCTCAGTGGTATAATACCCTTAACTTTGAAACATGTGCAGCTGTGTCTCTTGGTCCTTGTAAAAAGGCAGCTACAACTATATCTCACCTCTACCACACAATGTGATTGCCTCTCCTAAGCAATCAGGCATCTCCCTCTACACTATTCTTGGGTGACCTGAAACCTGCCGTACTACCCCACTCTACTCCTCCCCTGCCTCCACCCCTCACGCCACTCTCAGCCTGTTACTTCCTCAATGAGGCCTCTAGCCCACCCACACCACTCGCACTCCACCCACCACTACCCGCCAACAATGGCCCTTTAGCCTGCTGATTCCCTTCTGACTCCCTCCTATTCCCATTTATAGTTTACCCTGATAATTGTTTCTAGCTTGCTAATAATGTCTCTCTCCACTGTTTACTGTATATATTGTGTGTTAGGCAACAGTGAATGACAGGAATGTTATTGTTGTTTTCCTTTGTATGTATGTTACCCTGTATCCTTCGATGTGGAACCCTTGTAAATGAGCAGTTCCTGCTCAAAGGTATTTGTAAGCCTAGAGTTTAAAAAAATAAATAAATAAAAAATGCATATGGTTTACAAAGTAGGTTAGGGCAACTATCAGGACCAGGAGGCATTCAGAACTTTAAAAGAACCCAGGGAGATAGCGAATGGGAAGTTTACATACAGAAGAATAGAGAGGCCAAATGCATGGTGAGAACAGCCAAAACCGCGGCTGAACTTCGCTTGGTGGAGGGGGTTAAAACTGGAAATAAACACTTTTTTCATTATATACAGGAAAAAAGGAAGAAAATGGGAGGGATAATTAAACTTAAAGATGGAAACAGAATTATGGAGTAGGATAAACAGAAGACCACTGTTCTAAATAACTTTTTCTACTTAGTATTCACAAAAGGAACCCAATGGCATCAAGGCAGCTGACAGGGGATCCCACGAATGGAAGCACCATCAATCACCTCCGACAGAGTCATAGAGGCTATGGAAAAGCTCAGGGAGGACAAGTCACCAGGGCCAGATGAAATACACCCAAGAGTGCTGAATGGACTGGCAGGAGAACTGGCACATCCCTTGGCACATTTGTTCAACAACTCACTTCAGTGAGGAGTAGTGCCTAGAGACTGGAGAACAACAGACATGGTACCTCTTCACAAGAGAGGGAGCTGGGAGGAAGCTGACAACTACCGACTAGTTAGCCTTACTTCAGTTGTAGGTAAGCTAATGGAAACCTTAATAAAGCAGGACCTAGTAAAGTACCTAGAGAAGTAAGGTCTTCAAGATGACAGGCACCATGGATTCATGGTAGGCAGGTCATGCCAGATGAACCGGATTGCATTTTTGAACTGGGTGGCTATGGAATTAGACAGGGGTCACCCAGTGAACCTATTCTACTTTAACTTCAGTAAGGTCTTTGACTCAGTGCCGCACAACTGCCTACTGAAAAAAATGAAGGACTTGGGCATAGCCAAAAGCATAATCAGGTGGGCAGAAAATTGGCTTAAGGATAGAAAACAGATGGTGATAGTCAAGGAGGAGAAGTCAAAGGTTGGGGAAATCATCAGTGGAGTTCCCCCCAGGGCTCAGTGATGGGGCCAGTCCTGTTAAATGCATTTATCAATGACATCAGCATAGGTAGCCAGGGCAAAATTGCCCTATTCGAGGATGATACCAAGCTAGGCAGAAGGGTGGATTGTGAAGAGGTGGTCAGGGACCTTCAGAAAGACCTGCAGAGGTTGGAAAATTGGTCCAAAATATGGCAGCTAGGGTTCAACGCAAAAAAGTACAAAGTGATGCATCTAGGAAAAGGAATCCAAGGACAATATACTGGCTTAACAGGGTTCAGCTCAGTATCTCACAGGAAGAAAGGAACCTAGGAGTCATCACTTCCAATACCCTCAAACAGGCCAATCAATGCAACACAGCTTACAGCAAGGCAAACAGAATGCTAGGGTGCATAGGGAAAGGTTTTGACAGCAGGAGCAAGGAGGTGATTCCACCACTATATATGTCCACAGTAAGGCCTCATCTGGAGTACTGTGTCCAGTTTGGAAGTCCACATCTTAAGAAGGATAGGAACAGGCTGGAAGTTGTCCAGAGAAGCAACTAAGATGATCCGGGGCTTCACCTATGAAGGGTGTTTAGAAGGCTTGAATATGTTCTTGTTGGAGACTAGGCGGGAAAGAGGGGACATATTAGAGACATACAAGTTTCTGAGAAGAATAAACAAGGTCCCTTCCTCGAATCTGTTCCTCAGGGTAGACAACTCCAGTACCAGTGGACACGAGTGGAAGTTGAGGGGTGGGAGCTTCAGGAGAGAGTTCAGGAAACACTATTTTATGGAAAAGGTAGGGGAACCATGGAATAGGCTGCCTGCCGAAGTGGTGGAAGCAAAGATAGTGACATCATTCAAGTTGGGGTGGGACAGGGCAAGAAGTTGGGGTGGGACAGGGCAAGAGCTTGAATAAAAACAGTGGGAGCAGTAGGGGTGATTAAATAGTGAAGAGTTAAGTCCTGGGGTCTGAAAAGATCTTGGGAACTCACGGGCAGACTAGATGGACCCTCGGTCTCCTTCTGCCGTCACTTTCTCTGTTTCTGTGTTGACTTTGTCCAGATGTTGTTCACACTGTATGTGATGCTCTGGGGGAGCTCATTAAACAGTTTCACTGCTACTCAGATGATGCCCAGCTGTACTGTTCCTTTGCACCAGACCAGGAAGTCTCCATAGCTGTGCTAAATCAATGCTTATGTAAACTGAGTGACTGTATGGCTACAAGCTGTTTGAACCTCAATGCAAGTAAAACACAGCTGTTACATACAAAATCAGGATCTCAAGAAGTCAGCAATGAATAGAGGTGGGATCACCCTTTCATCTATAGTTGGTACCACCCCCTGAGTTGTGGATAATGCTGAAGGGCTGGGGGTCATAGCTGATGATAAGCTAACTATGAAATTCCATACAGTGTGGACTATGCTGTGTCTTTTCCATCACCCAGCTGAAGCCCTTTCTTCAATATGATGACTGGGTGACAGTGGTACATATCTTCATATCATCCCACTTAAATTACTGTAATGATCTAGGGCTTTCTTGGAGCTTGATGCTCCGTCTCCAGTTACTACAAAATGCTGTGGACAGGCTGATATCTAATAAAAATGCTTTTTTTTTATCTTCCATTTATCCTCCGGGCAGCTGCAGGCAGGGCTTTCCACCCTACCAGCCACCTAGGAACGTCCACCACTCTCCCCAGTACCCGCGAGCCCCATTCCCCCACGGATTTCCCCCCATGGCGGGAAGGGGGAGGGCCATCCTCCCCCACCCAGGACACAATCCAGTTCGGGGCAATTACAGGTGGTCCAGTGGTGAAGCAGAATGTTGGTCAGCTCGCAGGGCTTCACAGAACCTGCGGTTGCCCTTCCTTTTTCTTCTTTTCCATTCCTTCCTCCTAATGGCCGTGAACATATGCATGTGAAGGTGCATGCATTTCATGTAGCCACGCTCTTGCCTCCCTAACTCCAATGCTGCTACCCGGCCTCCACCAGGTGGCAGTCAAGGAGTGGGATACATCCCCCCCCCAATCCCTGGGAGAGGACAGTGGTCATCAGATGCTTGATCCTCTCCTTCCCCTGCTGACCCCTTGCAATCTCAGCTTGCTCCTGAACTCGGGTTGCCAGTGTGGCACAAGGTGTGGCGTCCAACACCTCAACCCTCAGTGCCATTGTGCTGGCCATATTAAAAGCCTTCTATCCCACCTGTGCTTTGCAAACTGCCCTATCTCCATTTTAGATGGCATACCTCATTCAAGATTTATCTGATGGTGCTCAATGCCCTGTACGGGTGATGGGTTCATTCTACATGGTTCCTGGCTACATTAAAGACCGTATATGTCCACACTCCGAAAGGGCTCCTTGCTCTGCTGGGGATAATCTGTTTGAAGGCTCCATGCAGCCACCTGAAGTCATCTGGGGAGAGAGCTTTTGTGGTGACTACTTCCAGGGCGTGGAACTTCCTACCTCCCTCATTCACTGTGTTGTGATTCCTCAGTGGAGGCCTTTATAAAAGCACTGAAATCACACCTTTCTTCCTAGGTTTTCCTGACCTAGGTTAAACTGCATATGATAGTTCATGTTCTTGCTATTTTTATTGTAGTTGTATTATGTTAGACTAAATTTTGCTGTCATTTTAGATTGCTTCTGGTTATATTATTACAATATGTGATGTGCCATGACATCCCTGTGATAAGATGTTTTATAAATAAAAAGTGATTGATTGACTGATGACCTATACCTTTCCTTTCCATTCCATTTTAGGTTCACTTGAAGAAGGGACCTCAGAGGCCCCGGAAGCTTGTGTACTATACCATCTTTGTACAAGATATATGTTGGTCCAATAAAAGGTATCAAACCTGCAAGTGACTCCTCTATTCCATTTTAGAAGACCCTTTTTTCCTAAAAAGCCCTTTCCCCACTTTAGATCTGCTTCAGCACGTTTACAGATCTGAAAACTAGTAGCACTGACCCTCATTAAACATCACTGTTACAAGGTTTCTAATCGATACTCTCAGCTGGATGTGAACACCCACAGTTATCGTGTTCCTTGTCACTAAGAAGAACTAGCATAGAAAAGACACAGCTTACTGACCTTATGGGAAACTGGGGCCACCAATGCTAGCTTTAGTCATAAAAATGAAGTTCTAACACACTGAATATAAATGGCTATGGGGCACCTATAAATGGATCAGAACCCTGAGATGACAGAACACACAGGTTGTGCATAAAGTTGCTCATCCTGTATTTTTTATAGTGTATAGTAGTATGTGAAATGTGTGCATTGTGTCTTTTTTTTTTCTCTTTTTCATAATGAAACTGACTTGAAAAGTCTCCAGAGGTTCCAGAATACTGTCACCACAGAATTAGAGGAAAGCAACAATGTGTTAGCATTCCAAGTGGTTCTGCTGTAGTAGTGACATCACTACTGCAGCAGAACAAAATAATGACGTCACTAGTACAGCAGAACAAGCATATTCCAGGCATGGAATTTCATGCATAACAGCATTCCACTATATACTATATAGAGGATTGTGTATGAGCAGGCATACACAAGGGTATGCTTGCATCAAGAGGTTTCCTTGGTGACAGTAGACCTCGAGAACGCAGCTTGAGATGTCTCCCGTCACCAAGGAAACCTCGAGATTTCAAGCATACCCTTGTCTGTATATGTCTGCTCATACACAATCTTTTATAGTGTATGAGAAGGCACTCACATACAGCGGCATCACGATTAGCGAGAATGCTTTTTTTTTCCCTTCAAATAAACAAGTAGCCTAGGGAGAGAGACACGTAGAATGGTCTTATCTGTTGCTGTTTTCAGGGCATCCACTCAGAGGTCTGCTTACTAGGCAACAGCTCTGGCAACGGTCAGCATGACTGAGGAAATTTCAGTGTGAGCACTGATTCGATGTTGTTGTGCGTTAGTAGTGACGTCTTCAGTGAAGCACAACAGGAGTTTGACGTCACTACTAACGCACAACAGCCTGATTCCAGTCATCAATTTCTATACACAACAGCACTCTCTCATACACTATATGTTAATACTACTGCCAAGGGCATTCTTACTGTTACAAGAGTGGGTTTCAACTGCCTTCATAATATACCAGAGCAACATACCTTCAATTCTCAGTTCCCTAACCGAAGAATGTGTATGAGAGCACTCTTACAACATGAAGAGTGCCTTTGGCAGCCACATTAATACCCACAATATGTCTCCGCATTTTAATTTACAGCTTACATGTTTTACTAATCCAGTTTTGTTTACACATATAAGCTGTCTTTACATGTACACTGACGATGGAAAACTCTGCTACAATAGTTACTTGACAGCCTTTTTCCCCAGCTGGTATTTTCTAACTTCTTGTGAAATGTAATAAAAAATAAAGCGGTGCGTACCATACTGTACAGAAATAACTGAATACACAGAATAACTAGAAACAAAGAAATATGGTAGCCATGTTAGTCCAGTCAAGGATCCAGAAAACAAACAAGCTGCAGGTGATACTGTTTGGTTAGCTGGGTTTATTAGCAAGCTTAACCAGGATAGTCAGCTTGAGCCGAGCACAGCTCTTTTACTGAAGAGTTTTGGTGGTGATAAAGATATTCAACATGGGTTAAACATCACAATACAATTTTAGAGATGATCAAATATAGATTTGGCAAAATAATGAACTACAGTCTGGTTACAATGAAAAAATATTTTCTGATCATCTTATTTCTAATGGTAAGGAATTCCATGTGAAATATCATAGTTAGAAAAGGATTTCTTCCCCAGAAAATCTGTTCATTTCCATGGTACAATTTTTAGATGGCCTCATGAGACCAACAGCAGCTGTACAGACATTAATACAACTGTTCAAATAGAAAGTAAATTAGCATGCAAAAAAATAACAGTTTGACAACATGCATGAAACTGCCTGCATTTTTCAAACCAAGGTTCACTATAGCCCACTGTACAAAGCACAATGATGGGAACAGTAATTTTAGGGTGATCCAAACTACAATGCGCAGCTTCATTATAAAGGGAATACATTTCATTAACACTTCGTGGGATCCTGTAGCATAAAATTATACTTGCATTGTGAAATAAATGATCAACTTAAAATGTTTGCAACTAGCTTTGAAGAGCTATACTTTATTCACCTGCTCACTAGATAGGGCTGACCTGAGGAGAAAGCTACACTAAAGAAATGTTTACATTAGTCCACAAAAAGTATATTCCACAACATGTTCACTGATTTTTCCCTGGTCACATAGCAAATTATGCTCAATTCATTACCAAGTACATCTGACATTTCCTGAAAGTACAGTATGACACTGAATTTGCTGCTGGTAGTATGTTCCTATGAGTAGTTTCGTTTTACAGATGTAATATTCTAGTGTATAGGAATGGCAGCAAATGACCAAAGGATCATCCAGTTTGCCTGGAGTTCCCCATTTACTCCAGAACCTATTGTTCATATGGGGTTTTATCCCTCCTGGTCCACCCCTGCTCCCCTCCCAGCTGCTACCGAACTGAGCAATCACCAACGCTGTCCTGTTTGACTCGCACACTGACTCTCTCCTCCTACAAAACTCCCTTCAGAACTCCTTCACCCAGGCTGAATGCTGGTTCTCTGACCACAGGCTTCTATTGAACCTAAAGAAAACTAAAACTATGCTTTTTGTGCACAACCAGAGTAAACACAAAAACTCTCCACTCCATGTTATATCTAGTTCCCTCTTCCACCTTGAACAGTCCTCTTTCTTCAAATATCTCGGCATCCTGTTTGATCATGCCCTATCTTTTCACGACCACATCCATTCCCTTTGCTCCGCCATCAACTCTAGGATTGGCCTATTGTATCACCATCGTGACTGCCTCCCCACTGAAGCTGGCCATCACATCCTTGGTAGTGTCCCTCGTGTACTACCATCTGCTTATTTATGGTGCCGCTGACAACACTACTCTGCACAAAATTAAGCTATCCCTTAATAGGGCATGCCAGCTGCTCACAGGTTCCTCCCGCCTTACCCATACTTGCACGCTGTATTCCCTCTCCTACCTCCTTAATCTGGAGGAGAGGCTTATCTATCAATTATGCATTCTGACCCAAAAAAAAATCACTGCAGGTTTGACACCCCAGGTCTGTCTTCTATCATATGCCAATCTACCCCCTCCCTCAATACCTGCAGCGCTGTCCGCTCCCCCTGCAAGTCCCTAGAGTTAGGGCCTTCCTAGTGCAGAGGTCTTTCTGCTACCATGCCCCGTCCTGGTACAATTCCCTGCCTGTAGCTATCACCTCTTTACCAAGACTTGGGCCTTTTAAAACTGCTCTCAAGAACCACCTCCTCTCCTCCCACCACTGTGTCTGTTCTGGCTGAGTCTTCCCCTGCTTTTATTCTCTCAGCCATCCTAGTTTGATTCTGCAGAGGCAGAGACAAGACAGGTACAGAGGGGCTGTTCAAAGTAAGGGAGGGGAGAGCCACCAGGGGCCATGATATGAGACTGGAGGGAGGAAGGTTCAGGAGGGAGATGAGGAGACACTTTTTTACAGAGAGGGTGGTGGTTGGGTGGAATGCGTTACCTGCAGAAGTGGTATCCAGTAGAACAGTGGACTGCTTCAAAAGAGGATAGGACAGGACAAGGGGATGGGTTAATGAAGGGGAAGAGTGGAAGGGAGGGGCAGCTGCAGAATAAGGGGTGCTAGCAGCACATTCGAGCAGACTTGATAGACCTCTAGGCCTTTGTCTGCTGGCAAATTTTGTATGTTCATATGCCCCTTGCGTTACTCATTAGCCTATGTTGTTTATAGTCTGCATTGTTGCTATGTCTGTTTACAATCTCTAAGTACCATGACGTGTGGCCTCTGTAACTGGACCCTAAATTGACTTGTATGCTTTTATTGATCTCATGTACTTCTGTTTTCTGCTGCTTGTTATCACTGTATTTTGTCCTCCTGACGTGAAGCCTTTGTAAACAAGTCCCTGACTCAAAGGGTTGTAATTCCGATTATTTCTTAAATAAATAAAAAATAAGAAACTCTTCACTCTGTCCCAGCCATGCTTGAAACCATTTAACATCCTGGGCCTGTCGCCTCCACTGCCAGACTGCTCCACGACTCGACCACCCTTTTCATATAAAATACAACTTCCTCACATCCTTCTTAAACTTCCCCCCACCAGTTTGTACTCATGACCTTGGGTTCCTGATTCTGTACCCCTGCTAAATAGCTTCTTGCAATTCATCTTGTTTATTCCCTTCAGGAATTTCAAGGTCTCTATCATACCCCCTTACCCCAGCTTGGTCTCAAGTGAGTGCATGTTCAGTGCCTTGAGACAATCTTCTTAAGAACTGTCCTTCTGGACCTTAATCATCTTGGTCACTCTGCATTGCTCCAGCTTGTCACTGTCCTTCCTTTGGTGAGGACTCCAGAACTCAGCACAGCATTCCAGGGGCAGCCTCACCAGTGACCTATAGTAAGGTAGCATTGCCTCTTTTTTCTTGCTGTCAATACTCCTTCCAATACATGCCAGCATCTTATTAGCCTTATTATGGGCCTTGTTACACTGGCTTGTGTGTTTGAAGGAGTCCCTATTGATAACTAAGATCCCTTTCCTCTGTCATAGTGCTCAGTTTAACCCCTCCAATCCAATACTCTGTCCTGGGTGTTTTTCCCCTAAGTGCATAACCTTGCATTGTTTGGCACTAAATTTTAAATCCAAACCACAGTCCACATTTCTAACCTTTGTAGATCCCTCTTCATGTCTCTGATACCTTCATTGCTATCTACCCTACCACAGAGCTTCGTGTCATCTGTGAAGACACACAACTTGCCCCGGATGCCCTTTCCAATGTTGTTGATGAACATTCTAAAGGTGACAGGATCTAGGACAGGTTCCTGCAGCATCCCACTCATGATTTCCCTCTTCTGATTTGACGCCATTTACCACCATCCCCTCCTTCAACCAGTTTCCTACCCATCTAACTATGTCTCTAGCCATGCCCAGGTCCTCCAGCTTCTTCAGCAATTTTCTGTGTGGCACTGAATCCAAAGCCCTGCTTAAATCGAAGTAAAGTTACTCCACAGCATAGCTATTATCAGGGCCCCTACTTTTCTGCGGCACAGTGGGACCAAGTTCTGCGGCAAGCCTACCATTTGCCACAGAACTTCTGCAGCGGTGGTTTGTAATTTCTGTGGAAGTTCTGCGGCATGAACAAACTATCACATCACAGTGCCAACTTGTCATCCTGACTTCACTTTTATGGCAGTGGTTATAGCAATCAGGATGGTGGAAAGCACAGTAACACTAGTTCAAAAAATAACAGACTTATAAAAATAATTTTATGCCTAAAAAAGCAAAACAAATGTCTCTCCCTTAAGGTCCTAGCCTGTTGCATAAATGACATATGCAGTGGGGATCTTATGTAATAAATAAGGTATTTCTCTATGCATGCTATCTATCCCACTAATGAGGTTTCCACTGTCTATCACTTATATATTTGTATGTGCTTTCTACACCACTCATGAGGTTCCCACTGTGTATCACTTATATATTTATATGCAATCTGTAACATACATACAAATATGCATGTGTGTGTGGTGAGAGAGACAGAGATACTGTATATGTGCGTGTGCGTGTGTGTATATTATATTTATATATTTTTTAATTTCCATGAACTTGCATCCTCATTCATACAGGTCCCATTGGAAATGGAATAGAGGAGTTATTGCAAAATCCATTTTTCATGTCAACCTGCTTTTCCTGACACACTGCGTAACACCATCAGGCCATGACATGCATGTCAACCAACTGTGAGATAGAGCTCTCCGGACCATCACAATGTGTCCACCTTGTGACAGAACACTGCACCATACCTTTCCAGGCTTTGAGCAGTGATGTGTTCCACCAATCCTTGTGCTGCCCAGCCAGTTCCCAGAGCTAATCTCTGAACCTGAGCTGCCGGCACGGAAACGCAGCATGCTACCCTCTGGCCCAACAGCTGCCCCTGCACACAACATTTCTCAATAACTTTTAGGTGATTCTATCAACCAATGACAATATGTAATCAATAACCCTGGCAAAAATGCATACGGTGCAATTATTTATTTAACAGGTCTTCTTTCAACAGGTCTACACATTATTATATTTAACTTTTCTGGGCATAATTATTTTTCTTAAAAATTTAGACAGTTAAATTCATTTTACCAGTTATTCATTTCAGATAGCGTCTCTATACCTTAAAGGCACAAATAGGTTTGTACAAAGTGAGGTATGGACTTAACAGGTCTGTGCTATTGACAAGGTTTTGCTTAAGTTGGCCCTAGTGCAACAATGTAAGACTGAAAATTGTATTAGGCTGTAGTGCAAGTTGAACAAATATCACCGTGCATGATATGCTGTGCCACCGTCTCTGGCAGTGGGAGCTGTGGTAGATAAGTGACTGTTCATTTCTGTTGCAGAATGCAGCCATTTCATTAGCTAATGTATGATGTTATATCAATGATAACATCACATTCTGAACATATAGGGGGGTTTGTATATAAAAAGTGGTGAAGGGAACCAGATTCTATGTATAAACAGAAATATTAATAAAAAATCACTAAGAAGAGTGAATTCTGCGGCACCGCAGAAGTTCTGTGGTAGATTGCAAGTTCTGTGCAAGAATTCGCGGCCGCAGAATTCTAGGGGCCTTGGCTATTATCTACTACCTTGTTACCCAGTCAAAGAAAACTATCAGGTTGGTCTGACAAGATCTCCCTGCCACAGACACATGCTGTTTACTGTTCTGTAGATCACTGCTCTCTAGGTAGTCCACAATGTCCTCGTTGATCAGTGACTCCATCATTTAACACGCTATAGAGGTAAGGCCAACAGGTCTGTAATTCCCTGGTTGCTCCTTGTCTCCACCCCCATCTTGTATAAAATGACTACGTCCACTATCCTCCGGTCTTTAGGAACTATTCCTGTCTGAATTGAGCTACTGAATAGCCCTACCAGGGGTTCAGCCAGTTCTGAAGCCAATTCCTTGAACATCCTTGAGTGCATCCCATCTGGCCCTAGGTCTTTATCTACCTTTAGGGCTGCAAGCCCCTTCTGTACCTTTTCTCTGGTAAATACTGGCTGCCTCATTTCAGGAATGATCCTGACAGCTGCCTTGATGTCACTTTCAGGTAGGGGCCCACTGTCTTCCCTTGTGTAGACAGAGCAGAAGTAATTGTTAAGGATGGCTGCGTTTTGTTCATCTTTCTCTAGTACCCTCCCCCCTCTTGCAGCCTAACAATACACCCTCCTTGCTTCCGTTTTGCTTACTATGCCTGAAGAATTATTTTTCCACACTTTGACCCCTCTGCAATACCCAGCAGGATGTCTGTCTTTGTCTCCCTGACCATTCTCTTTGCTTCCCTTCGGTACTCTCCCCATTCCTCCTCCCCGTTTCTCCTTATGCCTGGTGAAAGCTTTTCCTTGGCCTTCACTGCCTGCCTCTCTGATCCTTTCCAAGAACCATATTGGTTTTCGGCACCTGTTTCGTTGTATAATAATTCTCATGCATGACTTTGTTACCTTTAAAATGGTCCTCTTGATTTCCCTCATCTTTCCTCCACACCTCAAACAGTGTCCACCCTGGTCAATTTGTCTTGAACCAGTTCCCTCATCCAGCTGAAGTCTACTCTTCTGAAATCTAGGGTTTCAGTTTTGATAGGGGCATTCCGATCTGGAAGGCAAGCCTGAACCAAATGAAGTTATGGTTGCTGGATTCCAGTGGCTCCCCTACCCTCTCTCCATCCAACATCTCTGAATTAATGAGCATCAAATCGAGAACGGCCACCTGTCTACTGGGTTCCTTAACCAGATGTACCCGCAGGCAGTTCTGGAATGTATCCATCAGGACCAGATTTCTGGTTCACCTGGCCACTGGAATATCTCAGTTGATATCCGGCAGGTTCAGATCACTCACCACCACCTTCTTGTCCCCTTGCCAGCTCTTCCCAGAGCTTGCTGTCTCTCTCTTCTCCTTGTCCTAGTGGTCTACATATCACCCCCACTCATATTTTCTCGCCCAAGGGTGCCACGGGGTGAACCAACAGTGACTTTGTTTCCCCTATGCTTCCCTTGATGTGTCCATCCTACTCAGCCTCTATGCCCTCCCTGACATTCAGGGCTCCCCCTTTTGCCTTTCCTTCTAACTTGTCTAAACACTGTGTTGCTGGGGACTGAAAAGTCACAGTCATTATTCTCTGTGGCCCAAGTTTCAGTGATGGCTAGGAAGTCTGACTCAGTGTCTGCCACCAATGCCTGGAGCTCACTGCTTTTATTACTCAGACTTCTGGCATTAAGGCAGACCCCCTTCCAACCAGCTATGGATTCTCTTTTGCCATTTTATGGGTCTACACCTGCATTCCTTCCCATTCTCCTTGACTCCTTACTTTTCCTATCACTTGCAGACCCTGAGAGCCTTCCCTCCTTTGTCTCTTCAACTACTCCTTTTTGAATCTCAATTTTATTTTTACCCACCTTATTGCTACCATTGCCCAGTATCGGGGAATCACTAGCTAGGTTCCCCTCCTTTACGTCCTTTACCATAGTTCTCATAGCCTAATTGTCTCCCACAGCCAGTTTGTCTACTGTACATGTCAGATTTCTACCCCATCGCGCTGGTCCCCTTCCTCGTCAAAGAGCCTCCTGTCACAGAAGTCCCCACAGTCCCCCACAAAGTGGTACCCTTTATCCTAACACCATCCCTTTAACCACCCATTTAATTCTTCAAGCTCTTCCATCCTTACTCAATCTTTCCCTCCCCTCTACTTCACACAAGGACGACTTTGGAAAAGGCCAGGAAAGTTAAGTGTGCCTGTAATCTGTACCCCCACCATCTGACAGTTCTGCCTCACTAGCTGGTTCATCACTACTCACATGTACCAGTACCCCCAGTGCAATCCTCTCTATTCTGTCTATGTCCCAGATGGCTGATGCTACACTAAGGCACCTGACCAACCCCCACCTACCCCTCACACTACTCCCCTAGACCACAGAATCCCCAACCACTAAATCTCTTTTTACTTGGTCACATTTGCACTGGAGTAACCAGTGCACTTGGGTTGCTCCAAAGCAAATGTGACTGTGTAGACATGTACTCTCGGTAAGATGCTCATTAAGACACTCCCAGATTCTCTGGCAAACTGGGGATGCTAACAGGAGTGAGCGGCTTACAGAGGCTTAAGTGGCAGTGTGGACTGTCTGCGTCGCAGCAACCCATACAACGGTGAGCAGATGTCGCTCCCCCTCCCCCCCCCATGCAAGGCCCCTCACCAGCACAGATTGCAGTGGTACAGAGAGGGGCTGTGTAGACAGACAGACCGCGGGTGGCAAGTAATTGGGACTACGCTGTTGTGGTTGAATATTTGCAGCACTACTGTCATGTAAACATGGCTTAAGACTTTCCTAGCTGCCTTCTTCTTACTCTCATGCCAGCATGCCACCAGGTCATCACTCCCATTTCCTCAGACTGAATCAGAGTCCTCCATTGTGGAGTCAGGTACTGGAGTCTCCTCCTGTAGTGCAAAGCAATTTGCCATTGGAATAGTGTGAAACTGGCTGAGCTCCTTGTGGCTGCCCATTACACCCCTCCTCCTCCCCCACGGACCACTGGGCCTCTGGGGGTGTGGGCTCTGGCTGAGCCAGTGCCACAAGAGAGATATCTATTCCCTAACTGCTACCAGCTGAGCATGGAGCTCTGCAAAGGTTCTGCAGAAGGGGCAACGGCTCCTCCTCCAGAGCATAACCCTGAAGAAGAGCATCCCAGAGTCTCTGCTACTGACATACTACACGCTAAACCTCATCCCTATGCTGATCCTTATGATAACCCTTAGACTTATGATTGACAACATATTCTAGCTGCCTCCTCACTATCACAGCAAGGGCTAACTCAAGTATGCCAGTTAGCTAAACCTCTCCAAGTGAATATTCATTATTAAGGCTAGTAACATCTTGTGCTGTTATCTGCTACAGCTACCCAATACACATTTGCTCAAGAAAACCAATTAAAGTTGGCATTCATGTGAAGTAGTACTTGTGCAGAGGGTTACACTAATATAACAATAATCCTTGAATCAGTCAGCTTTTGATGAAATTTATATTGCAAAAGGATTCTGTAGCTCTAAAGGACACCTGAAAAACACCAGGTCAGTTCTTCAAATCCACAGATGCTCAAAATTGAATAACTTGACAAAAATTAACTCACAAAAGCAGCCCACTACGTGCAGTGGTTCATTAGCCTAATTATGTGTCTAACACAAACAAGCTCTGTCAGACTGTGCAACAGTTCACTCCTATGTATAAATTATAACCTTTGATAAAAGGCTGAACTCAAGTAACATAAAAGCTTTTTATTGACATCTAAATTGCCTGAGGTGGTTACAGCCAATCCCTGATAATGGAAGCTTCACACAACTGCCACCTGGCTGCAAGGAAATGATCCCAGTTTATCTTCATGAATGGTGACACATTGTAAATGTCACAAGAGTGAAAAAAGCATTACACTAACTAGAGTGATTAGATATACAACCGTCACTGGTCATTTCAAAGACTTTTCTAACCATAGCTTTGAGGCCACCTGTTATCAGAAACCATAGTAAATCTTTACCAAAGATAATGTTTGAGCATGCACCTGTAAAAATAGGGTTTCATTATGGCAGGTAATACTCTACTAGGTATCTTTTCTCTACAGTTCACCTACTTGAGAAGTCAATTAACAGGCTTGAGCACAGGAATATCTAGTCCGTAAAAACCAAGACACATTGGTTTCTTCTAACAAAACTCTATATAAGACTCTTTGTAAACTACACAGGATTTATTCTTTCTGCTACTATATAACCGAAGAAGAAAATGGCTCTGAAATGTCATTAATATGTCCTTTCTATACACAACTTTTTTTTAATCAAAAGATTGGGCCCCAAGACCCCTGTGAGGTATCACTCCAAAATATACACGCACCATACTTATTTCTTTGTGAAAGAAAAATAACCAACCGTGAAACACAATAACTGCAACATTTCAAGATGAAAGGGGACAGTCCCTCAGGTATGAGGAAAGGCAGTAAAGCAATGGGTTTACATAAAAACTAGGGGGGGGGGAGAGAAAGATAGAAGGGGTGGACGCAGTTGTGACAATCAGAAGTACTAAATGCAGTTCCCTGAAAGGTTGTAGATTCACACTCAAGGATGAAGGAGCATGAAAGCAGTCTGCATGGCTCCAAAGACGCGCAATGAGCAATCATAAAAGCATCACACTAGAAAATATCTTTCTGATCTTCCACTTTCTGACTGGCAGTTACGCAGACATCAAAAAAAGTTGACAATGGCTTAATTAAAGGGACACTGTTGGCTTTGTTGTGCAATTTCTAGCCATCTTTTACCAGCTTGCTTCTAGACACAGACTTGGCAACTAACTAGAATGTCCCTGCAGATAAAATCATCATACAGACACAGCCGTCTGCACCTATTCTGCTGCATCCCGGAAGCCTATCACCTCCGTGAACCATGTCTCTAATGGTGCTGACATGGAGCGCTCAACTGGTGCATAAAGCTGCAAATCTTTTTCCAGGTGCATGGCAAATGAAGGAGTGCATTCCACAGAGTTGTTGCTACTGAACAACACTTTCTGGTTCTTTTATTAAAACAAGCACTAATATTGATCATTATTAACTTGGACAAAGGGGGGGGGATTCTGTGCATGTGCATCAGTGTGCACGCCGATGCGCAAGCGCAGAATCTCTGCCCCCCCCTTTGTCCAAGTTAATTATTATTAATACTAGTGCTCATTCTAATAAAAGAACCAGAAAGTGTTATTGAGCAGCAGCAACTCTGGAATGCACTCCTTCATTTGCTATGCACCTGGAAAAAGATTTGCAGCTTTATGCACCAGTTGGGTGCTCAATGATGGCACCATTGGAGACATGTGTTCATGGAGGTGATAAACTTCAGGGAGGCAGCAGAATAGGCACAAACGGCTCTGTCTGAATGTTATTAGAAAAATGTCTAAAAAGCTAATAATGCTAAATTATTTAATCTACGGGGTCATTCTACAGACTTAGTTGTCAAGTCCGTGCCCTAGAGGAATGCTGGCAAAAGATGGTCAGAAACTACATAGCAATGCTGATAGTGTCTCTTCAACTGAGATGCTCAGAGACAACAATGCCCAGCATTTTGGAGATGGCATATTTATGGCTGTTAAAGCATTGTGTTAAATAGCAGGGTTTTATTTAACTCTAAAAATTGATTAGCGTTTTGCTCATAAAATTTCTAAAACTTTGTGAAAATGCATAGCACTTGCCTCACTGTGTTTAACAAACATAACACTTCTAGAAAACCTATATAAATACTTTCTGTACAGTTAGTATTGTCCCAAGAAAAAAACTGCTAATCAATTATTTAAAACCCTGAATAGTTGGCTGTTTTACCCATGTATTCCTTCAACACTGTATGTAACTGACATGATAAAATCCTTGCTGTATCCAACAGTCCATGCTTTCTTTGATCTTGTAACAAGCTCCCGTTGATCAGCTCTGGAAGCTGTCATTTTCTCTCAAGTACTAGCAGGTGCAACAACTCTTACATTTACATTGAAGCAACCCTGAGTTTAGGCTGGGGAGCTGAGAAGGGGAAGGAATTTTTGGACCAGTATATTTTTGCATCTAGTGAATGCAAAAGAAGGGGGAGAATCAAAAGCCATTCAAATTCTTAGACACTGTATTAGCAAGGGTGGGTGCTGCCTAATCATGCATTGTGGAAGGGGCGAATGCCAGGATGGCATTTCACCACAAGCAGCATTCTGTTAAAAGTATTCTGGTTGTTAGGTTTGAGTGAATTCGCTGTTGCTATCAGTACTGCTCAGGCCATCTCTTGTTGAACTTCAGGTATCCCCTCTGAACAAGAAAATTACTTAGTTCCTTACACATTCTATTAAAAATGGAGTCTTGAGATCAAATCTTGCATAGCCTTACTGTACACAGAAACATAGAAAACTGATGACAGATAAGGACCACTAGGCCCATCCAGTCTGCCCATATACCCTCTTACAGTGTACAGAAAGGGTTTAATTGTTAGTTTGGGATGACAGTGGACTCCAACTGCACAAGGGTGAGGGTCCTGGATTTCAGAAGGGCTGACTTTACAAAGATGAGGGAATGCCTCCAAGAGAGCCTGGTGGGGGAGATGACCTGGGTAGGGTGAAGGACAAATGGGCCACATTAAAAGAGGGTATAGTAAAGGCAACAAACTTGTACATCAAGCAAGTAAGCAAAAGCAGGAGGAGGAGACCGTTATGGTTCTCCAGAGAAGTGGCAGAAAAGGTAAGGACAAAAACAGTGGCATTCATAAGGTATAAGGAGGTCCAGAGAGAGGAGTTCAGGAAAGTGTATCTGGGGAAATAGAGGGAGGCAGGTAAAGCAGTAAGGAGCGCAAAGGTGCAAGTTGAGGAAAGAATAGCTCAGACAGTATCGAAGGGAGACAAGACATTTTTCAGGTATGTTAGCAAGAAAAGGAAGACAAAGAGAGGGATTGTATGGTTAAAAAAAAGGGGGGAGGGTGCTGGACCAAGAAAAGGCAAACATTTTTAACAAATACTCCAGCTCAGTGTTCACAGTAGAAGGGGACAGAGGGGGACCACAAATAAGCACCGAGAGCCTTGAGGGGAAGGAAGTGGACACCAGTCCTTTTCTGAGGAGAAAGTCAGGAAAGCACTCGCTAATCAGAGGGCAGACAAAGCCATGGCGGAAGACAGAGTGCATTCAAGAGTGCTGAAGGAATTCAGGGAGATGTTGGCTGCACCCCTGATAGACTTGTTTAACAGGTCACTGGAGACCAGCGTGGGTCCGGAGGACTGGAGAAGGGCAGACATAGTGCCACTTCACGAAAGTCACAGCAAGAAAGAGGCAGGAAACTACAGAACTGTCAGCCCAATTTTCTGTAGTAGGGAAACTGGTGGAAATGCTATTAAAGGAAAGGACTGCGGAGCACCTAGAATCCAACGGACTGCAAGACCTGAGGCAGTCTGGCTTCACAGAGGGGAGGCCATGTCAAACAAATCTAATAGATTTTTGTGACTGGGTAACCAAGAAGTTGGATCAGGGAGGGGCGGTGGACATGGCCTACCTGGACTTCAGCAAGGCCTTTGACACCATTCCACATAGAGGGCTCGTAAACAAGTTGGGTAGCATGGGGGTGGGCAATAAAGTGGCAACCTGGGTAAGAAACTGGTTACGGAATAGGAGGCAGAGAGTACTGGTAAATGGAGTTCGCTCCGAGGAGGGTAGAGTGACCAGTGGGGTACCTCAGGGTGTCAGCACTGGGGCTAGTCATCTTTAATGCTTTCATCAGCGACATAGCAGAGGAACTGGAAGGGAAGGTCTGCCTCTTTGCAGATGACACCAAAATCTGTAACAGAGTGGACACTCCAAAATGGGGGAATGCAAAGGATGGAAAGAGATTTAAAACAGCTGGAAGAGTGATCATAAGTTTGGCAACTAAGGTTTAATGCAAAAAATTGCTAAATAATGCACTCGGGTCACAGAAACCCAGGGGTAGAGTACAAAATGGGGGAAGGGAGATACTTGCAATGACCAAGCAGGAAAGGGACCTGGGGTAATCATGTCGGATGACCCGAAGGTGGCCAGACAATATGACAAAGATATCGGTAAAGCTAGTGGGATGCTGGGGTGCACTGGTAGGGGTATCACTAGCAGGAAGAGGGAAGTGGTGTTGCCACTATATAGGTCACTGGTAAGATCCCACTTGGAGTACTGTGTCCAGTTTTGGAGATCACATCTCAGGAAACACATAGAGTAGAGGCAGTCCAGAAGAGGGCTACCAAGATGGTATAGGTTCTGCATCAAAAGCCGTACAAGAAGAGGCTAAAGGAACTGTGCATCAAAAGCCATACAAGAAGAGGCTAAAGGAACTAAACATGTACACCTTGGAGGAGTGGAGGGGAGGATAAGTTTGAGAGCTTTAAATACCTCACAGGGGGAATAAGGTACAGGTGGGAGATATTTTTCAGAGGAAAGGTTGCTTTAGAACAAGGGGTCATGATTTAAAGTTGGAGGGGTAGGTTCAGGAGAGATGTGAAGAAATACTTCTTCACAGAAAAAGTGGTGGATGCCTGGAACAGTCTTCCAGTGGAGGTAGTGGGAGCTAAAATACTGGTGGGATTCAAAACAGCCTGGGATAGTTACGAGAGAATCATAAGGGGTAGAAGAGAAAGTGCTGTAGATCTAGAAGAGTCTGCAGCAAAAGCAATCAACAAGAAAGGGTAGACTGGATGGGCCAAGCAGCACTTATCTGCTGCCAGTTTCTATGTAGCACTTATATGAGAGATACATGTTTATCAATTAGTTTGCTGTACAGGTCTGTCTCAACTCTCCCATTTTGTATCAGTACTATAACATTCAGAAAGCCAGTCTGTATTTTACAAAGGTTAACTGTGAATTTGATAGTTGGGTGAAGGATGTTCAGCCAGTTGTTACAATGTACAGAGCATAAAGATATCATCAATACAATTGGTCTGCCAACGCAGCAGTTGGTTTTCTGCTTGTGACGCTGGTGACCCGGGTTCAGGAACGGACCCAGGGAGCCAAAGGGCTGGCCGGGGGGGGAGAGATTGAGTGCCCTCAGGGCTGCTCTCCTTCTCTGGGGGGATGGTCAGGTGAGTGTCCGCCACATGCATGACTCCTGGCAGAGGCCAGGGGGAATCGCAAGTGCCGGCACCAAATCTAAGAGGTGTGGGGTGGATGTAGGACATCACTGCACGTCCCCGCCCTGGGGCAATTTAAAAAAAAACCAAAAAAAACTTGCGGCCGCCATGAATGAAGACTGCCCTTGGCTTCGATCAGCTTCCATGCCAGCTCCCCGATCCAGTCCCACGATGCAGTGCATAGGCCAGGTGCCACAACCCCACCCTGAAAGCCGGGTGTTGTCGCCCCCTGAGGCCAAAATGGAAGTGGAAGCTCAAGGGTCTGTGACCAGACAGATGTTCCAGTGGCCACTGGCAGGAAAAAAGAAGCAAATGTAAAAAATTAAAAAAATATATATCATCAATATGTCTCAGCTACTGGAGAGTCTGGACTGTTGTGTTTCGATGTGCATTCTGTCCAAATTTTACCATGAAGAGGTTAGTAAAGCTAGAGGTCTCTGTACAGTCAGCACAGCTATGCCATTCTCTTTTTCTCCCCTGGTCACCAAGCTGATCCCATTCTGCCAGCTCTTTTTCTGGCCACCAACAATCCCTATCACCCACTCTGCACCTCAGACGTTCACACCTTACCTCACATCACACACACACACATACGCACACACTACACAGGGCCTTTAGGGTACCACTCCCTCCACTGACTGAAATCCAGTGGTGGGAGTCTGTCATGCTGGGTAAGTGAGGGACACAAGACTAGAACGTACCAGGAGTTCTGTTATTCTACCGGGTCAAGGATTTCAGCTGTTTACTTCCTACACAAAGATGCCAGCAAGACAGTGGTTATGAAAGCAAACAAAAGGAAAAAGCCAAGCCAAGACATGTGTCTTCCCTCCCACAGCCATCCCAGCCTGCAGCCCTCTAATGTACCCCAGGTGGGGCTAACATGGCAGGAATAAGTAGCCTCCCTCTCTAACAGGAGGTAAGCATCCTGTGGGATGCTGACACCTCCTTCCCCTCCAACCCTTCAGAATCCCAGGTTTGTGGCTGAACCTGGGTCACTGGCACTGTTAAAAGCAGCCTTGCTGCTGTGCTGTGTCCATGCCGGAAACTTGTATGTACTTTCATCTATCAAACTGAACATTTTTAGTGTCAGAATGGTTGTCAGCAGATCAATAAGATCATCCGCTGGGAAGCCTTACTTGTGGTGCTTTGGGAGTAATAGGTCACTTTTTAAATGGCAGAGCAGGACAAACAGTGACACCTCCAGGGAAGTCTGTGCCATGATTCAAGGATACAACAAACAAACAAAAAAAAAACCGAAGAAACACCACCCAACACTGCAAAACCTCTACTTTACAAAAAGCACTGACAGCAAGCCTGGTGCTGCAAAAATGCTATTTTATGCAAAAGTGCTGTGAAATTTATAAAGCAGAATATCAGAATATTATAAAAATAAGAAACCTAAAAAGGCATAAGAGGGACAGTGATCGCAGGGTGGGGGGGTGCCAATAAGACACCAGGAAACAGGACTCAGAAGCACTCCTTTTGCTACCATAGGGATTTCAGGTCACAAAAAAATAAACATCAGAATGTAGATAAACAGCAATGGGCGCTGTTTACCTATGTTCTCATGTACATCTTTCAAAATACATTCATTTTTTCTGTTTTAGTTCTTTTCTTTCTCTCGCTAAGTGGAGAAACAAAATGGCGGACAATGAAAAAGGACTGTGCTCCTGCTAGACAGGATGGTCCTGTCTAAGAAAAAGGATCCTGTACTGTGACACAGAATCTTTGTTCAGTACAGAATCCTTTTCTATAGAGGGCTCCTGTGACACAGAATCCTGTTTTGTGGGGGACATCTATTCTTTTCAGTTCCACCACTTCAGAGTGCTGGCAGCAGTGCACCCAGTCATTACGGCACCAATTGGGAAAGTTGACGTCTTCTTTTTTTGTGGGGAGCTGCACCCCCCCACCTCCCTTCTAAGGATACTAACTCTGGGAGGAGGGGGGTGGACCTCAGGAAGGGGGTGGTGAATCTGGCATTTGGCATCGTAATGATCCAGCACTGTAATGCCAGCACCCCAATGGCTAGAAAGGTCCCCCCCCCCATAGGAAGTAATGGGAAATTCAAGATTTAATAACTTTGGAATGGATTAATATTTTTTCACCCAACCTTCAAAAGGCACATCTGTGTGGCCAAGGCTTTCCACCCTGAACATTTCAGCCTGGACACTAAAGCAGTTTCTGAGATACAGGTGTACAAAAAAAACAGCAAAAAACACAAAAATCTGTTTTCAACACTTTGCATCTCAGAGACCACACAAGGGAGTCAAACCAAATTTGCCACATCGAGAGACCTACCCCTAGGGATGATCATACTGGTGTATAGACAGAAGAAGGCAATTCTGCCCATCTAGTCTGCCTATCCACATTAGCAGGTCAAGTTCTCCTGCTACAGAACAGGTAATTATCTAATTTTTTTTTTAAATCTGTCTATATTACCACCCTGAACTATTTCGGTTGACAATGTATTCTACCTGCTCTTTGTGAAAAGGTGTTTAATCTTTTATTATTTCTGCATTGGTGGAGTCTGATCTGTTATTTATGTGATCTAAGCCCCACTGGTTTACTCTGCAATTCCAGGCCCATTTCTGTCATTACTTCTGTGTCACCAATAATTCTGAACATCATTAGATGGTCTCCTCTCATACGTCTGTTGTCAAGACTGTATAAACCCAGATGTGTACGTCTGTCTTCATACGATTTACCCTTTAATCTGCAGATAATTTTTGTGGCCCTTTGCTGCACTTTCCCCAGCCCTACCACATCCTTCCTGAGATATGGACTCCACAACCGCGTTCCGTAGTCTATATGTGGCCTAACATATGCCCTATAGAGAGACAGTACAAAATCTGAACTACGACAGATAAAGGCTCTTTTGATACTATCACTAGGTAATGTGTTCTCTGGACGAGTTTAGTATAGTGTCTACAAAAGTCAAGATCCTCATCGATAATTACAACAACATTTTTTTTAATTAGTTACTTTTTTAATTATTTTACTATTCAGATGATATTCCTGCTTGATGTGGTTTCTTCCCTAGTGGAGAACAGAACATTTTTCTATATAGAACATCATTTTATTTTGTTCTGTCCATCTCTCAACTTTTTCCAGACTTCCAGTAAGGTTTTTCCTGTCTAGTTCACTCTCAGCTGGGCCCCCCAACTTAATATCATCAGTAAACTTCACTATCCATCCATCGATGTCTGTGTCAATGTCACTTATGAATAATGAAAATAAGAGCCCTGAGGCACCCCGCTGGTAACCCCCCCCCCCCGAGTGAACACCCTTTACCCTAATCTTCTGCTTTCTATCAGCCAACCAATTATTTATCCACTCCACTACTTACTTTTTTATCAATTTGCAGTTCCTGCAGTTTTTGAATCAGAAAATAATGAGGGACCTTGTCAAAGTCCTTTTGGAAATCCAAATATACCATGACTACTGGAAATTTTTTTGATATGCATTTGTTAACTGTTTCATAGAAACACAGCTGATTGGTGATGCATGCTCTGCTTTTTCTGAAGCCAAGTTGTTTGGGATCTTGGAAACCAGTAGTAGCTAATATTCTTGCTAGCTTGCATTTTATTAGAGTTTCCACCATTTTACACGGGACTGAAGTTGAGCTGATAGGAAGATGATTTGCCACCACAGCTCTCTCCCCTTTTTTAAATAGTGGCACGACCATTGCTGTTACCCAATCAGCTAGAACAATCCCAGTACTGAAAGATTCATTGTACAGATGTGCTAGGGGTGCTGTAATGTATTTTTTATTCTTTTAAAAACATTGGGTGACGATTATCTGGGCCTGAGGATTTGCTGGTTTTCAATTTGTCTAGGAGATTTAACACATCCTTTTCAGAACAGAACATAGGTTCAGATTCTGGCACTTTTTTTTTTGTAATTTTCTTTTCCACATTTGCTCCAGTGTTAAACACACTACAGAAATAGTTATTAAATGCCAGCCTGGTGGTGCTGAGGGTTGAGGCGCTGGACACCACACCTCATGCCACGCCGTCAACCCAGGTTTGGGAACAAGCCAGAGTCATCAGAGGCCAGCGGGGGGGGGGAGAGGATGTGAGATGCTGCCAACTGGCAGCACTCTGCATCGGGAGGTGGAATCTAGCTCTTTCAGAGCTTGGCCACCCCCTGGTGGAGGCCGGAGGGATGGTGCCACTCATGAAGAGCTCCGACATAGGTCAATGGGGAGGGTTGAGGGGACCCAGTCCGGAACTGCGGTGCGCATGTGTGCCTCCATGCACATGCGCCACCACTTCCGGGGGTCCCGGGGTAGCTCGGGGAGAAAACAGAGAAAATCGTGGGGGCCGGCATGGATGATGCCCCCAGACCGACTCTGGGGATCTGCTGGGGCACGCATGGCACTAGAAGCCCCTGAAGGACCCAGAGTTCAGTAGGCTAGGCAGACGCTGAAGTTGACCCATCACAGGAGGATAAAAAAAGTTGACAAAGAAATAGTTATTAAATGTGTTGGCTATTAATATGAGGTCCCTGATTTCCTACTTTTATCGGCTGATGGAATTGTCTGTTCTTTTAAGTGTATTGATGTAAGCACAGAAGCTTTTTCCATAGTCGTCTTCATTTATAATGTTTATTTCAGCTTTTCTCCTTTCATTCATGATTAGATGTTTTAACTCTTTAAGTTCTGTTTTATAGTTTGCTACCGTTTCATGGTTAGCATTTTTTTTTCATTTCATTATATGCCCTTTTTTCCCTTTCACTTTGATTCAGCACCTTTCCGGTACACCACATAGGTATTTTCCCTTTCTTATTATACATGCATCTGTCTGGCACGTTTTCTTTTTACGAGGATAATAATTTGTTTTTCATTATATTCCATATCCCTTCTACACCTTTGTTTGCAAAATCATGTTCCCAGTCCCACCTACTTAAAAGTGTTCTTATTATTGAAACATTTGCCCTGTTATAATTTTTCCTTATAGTTTTTCCATGGTCCCTTTTGACAACTGTTTTGCCCATACATTCTGTAATATTGTGGTTGATGTTCCCTAGGGTTTCTCTTATTTTGATATTCTTTACTGTTTCTGGAATGTTGGTAATCAAGAGATCCAATATGTTTTTTCCCTTTTGTGGGTTTATGTATCATTTGTTGTAAGCCCGACTCAGCTAGGATATTTAGGAATTATCCAAATGTGTCTTTGTTGTCATCAATTCCCAATCTATTTGTGAACAGTTGAAATCACCTAGAATTATTATGTTGCCTTTGTTTGACATGTGTTCGATTTCTGTATTTATAATGGAATCTTCATTCACTGAAATAGATGAAGGTCTATAGATGTTACCTACATATAGTTTTTTACTGTTTTTTATTGTCACTGTTACCCATATAGATCCTGAATATGCATCTTTACTACCCAGAAAGTACTCTGAGCTTTCAATTGTATTTTTTTTTATAAATAAAGCAACTCCACCTCCCTTTTTATCTGATCTGTCTTTGTAATAGGTTTTGTATCCCTCTATATTTTGGTTCCAAGTAATAAGCTCGTCCCATCATGTTTCGTTGATGGCACAAATATAAATGTTTTCTTTAGTCAATAATAGTTCTAATTCTTTTTTTTTTTTTTTACTATTATATTCTTTTATCCACCTGGTCCCTGGTGGCTCTACATCCTGTCGGATTCCCCATCCCCGCTGCAGCCTACCCTTCCAGCTACCCCACGGCTTGACCCCATGGTGGGGCGCGATGAGGACTCGACCCGCCTAACTCTGGATTCGGTTCTGGAAGGGTTACTGCCCATCGTGGGGGCAGCGCCTGTGGGAACTGACCATCACTCTGCACACCAGTACCATTTTTCCTCCTGTAATTGGTTCCTCTAGATGAGACATGCAGTGATGCCCAAGGATTGAGTGCGCAGGCTCCCGTATGCACTCCTCTGAACGTCTGCCTAGTCCCCCACCTCTGTAGCTTTCGGTGTGCCAGCCCCATAGCCTCCACCAGGGGCCAGTCGTGCACTGAACTGCTGAAGTCCCCCCACCCCGGAGAAGGAGAGCAGTCCTACAGACACTTGATCCCTCTCCTCCTTTGCCGACCCCCGGTGGCCCATGCTCATTCCCGAACACGGGTTGCCGGCGTGGCATGAGGTAAGGTGACCAGCATCTCAGCCCTCAGCGCACCAGGCTGAATAGTTCTAATTTTTATTTTTTTGAGATGTTTATACTTCTGGCATTTAATGTTATTACTTTCAAGTCATTCTGCCTATTTTTCCCCCTTACTTGAATTAAAAGTTGTAGTATTTTCTTCTGCTGCATGTGTATTGTAGTACCTCTCCCCCAGCCACTTAAGTTTAAATATTTTTTGATGACTTCTCTCAGTCTGAGGCCTAACTTACGACTGCCTAATTTATTTAGATGTAAACCATCATGACTGTAATATTCCTTTTTATACTCAAAGTCCTCCCAGTGCTTTAAGCATGTAACCCTGTTCAAGTGTCCAACATCTCAAGCAATTATTGATTTGTTTAATCCTGATAATCTTTCTGAAGCCCGCCTTCAACACAGGCAAGATCTCAGAAAAAGCAATCTCACTTTTGATTTCTTGTGCCTTTTTATATATGCTTCAGAACTCCTCAGTTACTTCTGTTTCAGTTTGACCATTTATATTATTTGTACCCATGTGCAAAATAACCTTAGACACGCCTTTTATTCTCTTACAATATTTTTCAACATACCCTGCGCATCTCTGATTTTAGCTCCTGAAAAGTAGCTAGTAGTTATGAATTGCTTATGAGTTATGAGTGCTTCTCCCCTCCCTTAGTTATGGATACCACCTATTTGCCAGGTCACCTCAAATCCACCTTAATCGGTGGAACATGGCATATAATAATATCTGTCGGTTTGCACTTGATGCTCCCAAACTCACCCACCGATGTGAGCTCTATGACAAACTCAGCTGGCTCCCCCCTGCAGAATTCCTGATCCTTGGTGTAGGAAACTTCACCAGGAAAGTGCTTGCCACGGGCATACCATTGGGACTGGCGCATCTCCTCCCAAAACTGGACGCCATCCCCTACCAGCTCAGGTCACAGACCACCGAGTTGCTTAAAGTTCCCCCTACTCGGACCCTTATGGGGGATCGTGACTTTGTCGCTTTTGTGCTTAGGCTCTGGAACTCCATTCCGGACTCTGTTCACTCTGCCCCTTCCCATGGGACCTTTCGCTCCTCCCTGTGGTCCCACCTAAAACAAATGACAAGATGTGACTGCTCCTAGTCTCTGTAATGTAATACTCTGCAGTCCACTATTGTCCACTCTTGAGTCCATGATGGTCTATGAAATATGTATTCAGTGATTCTAATGTCTATCTATGTCCTGTAACAATTTGTACTATGTGTGGCAGTATCTCTGCCCTTATACAAGCGTTGTTATAGCTGTTTTTTACTGTATCATGCTGTTTCTCCAATGTTGCCATGTATGTATACTGTATGTTTTGTGCTCTCCCCGGGTCGTTCCTGAAAATAGGCATACTATTTGTCTAGTGTACTTACCCGGTAAACAAAAGCTAAATAAATAAATAAATAAATTCTTTATCATCGTTAGCTGTGTATCTATCTGTAAATTTCACCACTAAATCCCCCAGCACGTAAATTTGTTTAGGTATACTTGATTCATTTTGCCTGTGTGCTTCTGATGTTATTGCCTCAGTTTCCATATGTCCCTCATGTTCACTTGTGCCATTATTTTCTGTTTGTAGGTGTGTGTTCTAGCCCTGTCAGTAATAATTTCTGGGGTTGAGGTTTCAATGTCTTCAATTTGTATTAACATCTGGAATGGGGTAAAGGTGGGGATTTCACAACTCATGGCTCTTCTGCCTTTTTTTCCATTTCCTTGTTTATGTAGACTATTCTCCCTCCTCATTATCAGACTCTCTGTCCCTTTTCCTATCGACTGAATCATTATTTGTGCTGTCATTGTTTGATTTTGACAGTGACTGATCAATGGTTTGACCTCCCTTCTCCTTATTAGTTACATATGGCTTCTTTGTTAAATCAACTATATGGCCATATGATGAACAACCCAGTTTATCCAAAGAACAATTATTAGATGAATCGTGTTCTGTACCAAATGATGAACTGCTCGCTGCATCTATATAGTTCTTATTACCTACTCCCTGATTTTGTGTTAAATCATGTTTTTTTTACCATGTGGTGAACAGCTCGATGTATTCAAAGAACCCTGTAAGGGAGAGTTCTTATTTTCTAAAGTTGGATCATATGCATTGTGTTCCTGGGGTGGACCTTTGTTAAGTGTTTTTAATCTTTTAGCCACTTCCATCTGTTTTTTTTTCCAGTTGGCTCAGTTTACCATAAAAAGTATTAACTTCTAGCAGTATTCTGTGTTATTTATACATTTTTCACATGTATATTTCCCCATTTATAAACATGTTGTCGACTACTCTATACATGCAACAGCTTGAACATTTGATGTACATATCGTCATTCACTGTGATGATATATTCCATCTTTTTATTTATTTCCTCAAATAGTATTCCAATAATGTGTCTGCTGAAGCTAAAGTAGTGGTTTACTTGTTTGTGTGATGCCAATTTGTTTCAGATCATCACATTTAAAGTACAGCTATCTTATAGTGCTATTCTCCCTCTTAATCGTATCAATGTAGAAACCACATACAAGCTCAGGTTCACTAAACAGCTAACTATAAATAATAATTTTAGTCAAAACCTTATAAAGTACCTGGATGTCTTATCCAGTCTGTCCCGCCTGAAAAGTGAGCTCACCCTACTCACTGGGGGGCATCCCTTTTAATGAGCTACTGAGGCAGAAGTGGTCCATGGATCACATGACTCCTCATAACAACAACAGAAAAAACGGCTTAAAATACAGTAAAAAGAGGTCTTTCTATAACTGCACATGAGAAATCAGCCAGTGTCAGTAAATGCAACAAAAAGACCTGTTATATTCAAGTATACCACTTTGTTCCTGCCCAGAGTGTAGCCCCTGCTGTCTGCTTCAGGACTACACTACCCAATGTTCCGTGGAGTGTTAGCTAGTAGCTGTTCTCCGACCTTCCCTCCTGAGCAAATATCTACTGCTCATCCCACACGATACTGGCACCACACAAGAGCTTTTACAATAAACGTATCAAGGTATACAAGATCTTTTGCTTTTTATGCTTAGCAAGGCTGCATGCCAAGTGTCATGCAAATCCGTTGAACCATTACAAAGTTATTAACCTGCAAAACTTGGCCTTTAACATTAAACACTCTCACTAACCCCAACTACACTGGTGCTACTGCGCCAGTATAATTCAGAAAACTGTAACATCAGTTACCTGCTCAGGTCACGTCGTGAGCTTCCAGCCATAAGTGCAGACATACAGTGCTAAAGTGCAAAGTGTACAATATGCTGAAAAAATGTATAATCCAAATTAGAACAACTGGCATAAACTGATCTTGATTAACCATTTCAGACTGAAAACATATAAAAGTTGCTCAGACATTTTATGCAACTAATAATTGCTGAATGCTGACCACATTCATATAAATGACAAGATCTCAATCTGCTTCCAGCCCTTAGGCTGTTTTTTTCAGATCCTGCTCCAAAGGCTGGCCAGTGCTGCAATCCTCGAGGGATTCTGGAAGTGCTGAAAGACATAAGCCACACCTGGCCATGTTGTGCTGCGTGCCAAGACAGTATAGGCACATGTCGTATGAGTCGGTGACCAACATCTTCTGCTGGCACTGCACATAAAACTTGAACCCCAGCTTCCGTGGCCCCATCATCAATCATGAAGGGGAGTCTGAGGACTGAGAGACAAGTTGAAATAAGTAGAACATTTCAAATTACTTTGAGAAAAAAAAAACAAGGGTCGCCAATGGCGCAATATCCAGAGCTGGAGGTGACCTGTTCTTCAAATGGAAAGAAAGATCTAATGTCATGGGGTGGAGTCAGGGGGATATACTGACCATCAGGTGGGAGGAGATTAGTTCAAAAACGATGAACTGCTAGAGTGCTGCCTGTTCCAGTGGAACTGCCAGAGTGTGGATAGTGAGCTGTATCCGCGCCTCTAGAACTGTACTTTCACTGGATTCATAAAAATTGGACTATTTCCAGATTTTCATTGAGATCAGTTTTTTTTTTTTTTTTTTTTAACATCCATAATTCAGAGGTCAAGTAGTTCTCTCTCCTTCTTAACAGTATGTAAAAATCTCCCCCGCTATTTGGGACCATTGGTGGTGAGGAAACAAATCTGGGGAGCAGGAGTTCCTTTCTGATTCTTTCTATTAAGCCTAGCCCCACAACCTTTGGGAAAAATAAACCCTTTACTTGAAGGGGAGGTGCCAGTTGAAGAAAGAAAAGTGCCTGGTACATTTAACATGTAGGTGACTTGGGTACACACTGCGGACGCAATATTGGGAGGAAAGTTAGACTGCAGCAGCTGCAGCTTGGCAGCATGCAGCAGTTAGGAGGGACAGTGTTAGGCAACAGGTGTTGCAGCGACCCCTGAGGTGGCCCAAGGGAGTTTGCTTCCTCTGTAGGGTATCCCTGCATGTGTTTGAGGCCAGAAAGATTCTGTCTATGCCATTGGAGGAGGAAAGGATTGGCATACAAGGAGGAAAAAAAATATGCAGTCTGTATGATGGCCTGACTCCAGAGGTCCTCAGGGTCCTAAGCGCTGGCTGCCACTGGAGCCTAGTTCACACAATAGGCTGTCTCCTTGAAATGACAGACCTCCTCCAGTGCCCCTGCCATGAAGTAAAAGATGTAGGGGATGTTGGACCATGCTAGAGACAGAGGGGGAGCAGGGGGCAAGGACCTAATCAGGTTATATCCCTGCAAATGAGTACAGCCATGGACACAAATATCCAAGTGGGGGAAAAAAAGACAGGTAATCTCACAATTGAAAAAGACAGCTTTCTGAGTGACATAGCTCTCTGGGCAAAATATGCTCTTGCTGTCTATTTAGAGGCAAAATCCAGTGCCTTGAGGACTTACATTAATTAAATGTCCAGTATTTGGCAAAGCCCTCACAAGGTCCCTGAAATGCTATGAGAATATACTGCTTGATGCATCAAAGAAACTAATTCAACATATTAAAGATACTGTCCAACTGTAGGAGGAAGTCATGAGGGAACTACTGTATATAACAGAAAGGAAGCTCTTATACATTTCTCAGGCTACACAGAATTTAGGGAACTGAGTGAATCTCTACTCAACAACCCCAAAATTAAGGGATTAATAAGTCAAAATGAGACAGAGATACTGTAGGACCATGCACAAGGGCACATTTTTAGTTGGAGAAAAGACAGAACAACATGGACTCAATACCAAAGCCCAGAAGGATTCTTAAGAAAGGCAGAGAGCAGTCCCCACTCATATTTGTTACAGAAGCAAGCAAAAGAGAAATAGTACACTATCACAGTCTTCTTTTTTACAGGACGTTGACATAAAAAATCAACAGCAGAGATGGAACAAATGAGTGTCCGTATATCAAGGCTACATAAACAGATGAGAAGAGGAGGGTCAAAGAGGGAAAGGGTGGAACAAGCACCAGAGAAATCAGAAATAAGTTATCAACATTTCCTACAGGCTATTATCTAACTTAGAGTTACAGGTACTTAACAAAGGCCTCTCATGTGTCCTGACTACAAAATTCAAACATTTTTAAATTACTATTTATTTACATTGTTTTCTTTAAATCTTTAACCCTGAAATCTTTTTCTGAAAGACAAAAGCACATACAAGGAAGAAAGGACTCCGGTGACCTACAGAAATCTACCACACTGCCAGAAATGGAAGAACAGCACTGTGATAGCGCCATGGACACAGGGCTGAAGCAATTAAAAAAAAAAAAAAAGATCAAGATTTCTGCCACCTTTATTTATCCCCATATTGCAGGCATTCATTAAAGCCTGTGCTGAGGACCTTTAACAGCTGAAGGAGCAAGGAGCTTGGAAATATGTTCATAACTTTTCACAACAAGAACGGTTATACCTTATGAGTCTAACTGTTCTTCTTGTGAAAAGTTATGAAAAGAACTGATGAGTTTTTTTTAGCATTTGCATCACTGTCTTTTATCTTAACAGGTAGCAGAATATCTCACTGTGGAGCATCAAGTACAGGCACGATTTTACAAGCTGCCAAAAATATTTCAGAGTTTGAAAGAACCACTTGAAAAGCACATAGTCTTGGACACTGGCTTAGTGATGGAGTCACTTGCTAGAGTGATGGACCATGTTCTTGGTGAGTTTATGACAGTCCTGCCATCATACATGAAGGACACAGGGACATCTTGGGAGTTTTGGACAATTTAGTTATAAAAGATGAGTCATGGCTGGTCACTCAATGTCAGCTCCATTTATTCCGATAACCCCCATGAGAGAGGGCTTGCAGACATGGAATACTGTGTGAAGACCAGAAAGAATCTGTAACATCCCACTGAAGTACTCATGGAACTGACAACATTGGTAATGAAATACAATTTTCTCTCTCTTATAAAAATAAATTTTATCTTCAGACTATAGAGACAGCCATGGGGCTAAGTTTGCCCCCAATTACACTAACCTCTTCAGAGGAAATGGGAAAGTTTGAAGTGGTATGTGACAGGTCAACCCTTTATTTGATAAGATTGACCTCTGGTGCTGCTTCATAGATGACATACTGAGTGGTGGGGAAATAAACAGGAGTTACAGAATTTTGGCTCCTATTTAGAGGGCAGTAATCCCAACTTCAAGTTTAGTGTCTACAAAAGTAAAGATAAGAGTCACTTTCTAGATCTTGCCATCATTAAAGATAGGAAAGGGGGAGTCCTTATCGATCTTTCTACAAAACCTACAGATAGGACTACCCACCTAAGGACAGGCAATATTCATCTTTGTCACACCATCAGAAGTATTCCAATGAGTTAATACATCGGACTGAAGTGTAACTGCTGTGAGGATCATACATACTCTCTCAGGGCTGAGAAACTGGGTAAGAGACTTTAACAGAGGAGCTATAGTAGGGACATCATTGAATAAGCTATATGATCAGCGTATACAACACCAAAAAGGGAACTGCACTCTGATGTGGTACTTGCAGATTAACCACAATTAATAGAAACAAAAAATATACCACTCACTACCTCCACATAACAACAGAAGCGCAGCTCTGTTAAAGTGCAAAAATCTTTATTGTGTGGCAACAGGCATACAAAAAGTGCCTTGATGCATTTCATAATAAGTTCTTGTATGAACAGGCACACAATATTCTTTATGATAACTTTTATATGTAATCCATGACATCATGATCAGGGGCAAAACATCACTAGAGTCAATGATTAAGACACATGATACAAATACATAAAAGTGAGCATTCTTATAACAAGTAAAAAATACAGCTAAAATACAAACAATTATAAACCTAAGTAATAAAGTGCATCTCAGAACAGCAATCTCATGAGTCTATATTATATACAGTTGTATATGCTATAAATAATGAGCTATAATTGCTCTACATTCATAAACTGTTTCAATTAAAAACCAAAAATCAATTACTGATGTTTGATTTATAATTTTTAATTGAAACAGTTTATGAATATACAGCAATTATAGCTCATTATTTACAGCAGATAACGATAGCATATAATATAGACATGAGATTGCTGTTCTGAGATACACACTATTATTTAGGTTTTTAATTCGATGTATTTTAGATATGTGTTTTCATTTGTTATAAGAATGTTTGTTTTTATGTATTTGCATCATGTGTCTTAATCATTGACACCTAGTGATTTTTTACATTTGATCATGACATCACGGATTACGTATAAAAGGTGGTCATGATATATACTGTGCGCCTTTTGATAAAGAAACTTACTCCAAATGCGTTAAGGTGCTTTTTGTATGTCTGTTGCCACACAATAATGATTTCTGCACTTTAACAGAGTTGCACTTCTATTTTAATGTGGAGGTGGTGAGTGCTACATTTTTTGTTTCTAATGATCAATTAATATCAAGGACAGGAAGTATTACACAGGTCCATGGGACAGGAAATGAAGATTGAATTGGCTAAGTTTTTTTTTTTGTAGCTGTACCTTGAGATCCCAGGGGTTTCAGAGGATTATGAACAATAAATGGCCATTTTGAGAGTGGCACCTGTCCATTCAGCACACCCAATAAGAAACGAGAACACTCCCACTTGGCTCCCACTACCTCTCAATGGATGTACCAATATGGAAAGCATAAACGTAGGGTCACTGAAACAAAAAAAGCCTTTCAGAACCCAAGCACTGGTCATCTCTGTGAGATATAGGGGTTAATAACTTGTGCCACAGAGAGTGGGATCTATTTGGCCACATGCTTCTGTGACTGTTTTTATGTCAGTAAAATGAAGCATCAAATGTTGAATGGGGAGCAGATGCATTCCATTCAGAACAGGGATTTGGTGAATGCCCTAGCAGCCCACATAATCAATGACGCATGGTATCAGACAAGAAGTGAGGTTCACAGGCACAGAGAATGATATGAAATCAAGTAGCAGAGAAGATTCTGACATGATGTTTAGCAGGACAGAGTACCAGTGGATCTTTGAATGAGGGGCATTCAAAAGATTGGGTCTCAATGAAAAGTTTGAAAACTGCCCATCTTTATGAGTCCAATGAAAGTACAGTAATTTATCACTTCTAAATGTGATTACATGCTGGATGGACTCACTGGTAATTGTAATTCTCTGCTTCTCTCCACATGCAGCATTTCTTACAAACTCCCAGAATGGATATAGATCTGATCATTTCTTGAAATGAGCAAACTTTTATCAATAATTAGTTGCATAAAATGTCTGATCAACTATTATAAAGTTTGCAGTCTAGACTTGCTAATCAAGATCAATTTATGTCACTTGTTTCCATGTAAAATACGCATTCTTTTGATAGCATACACTTTGTACTTTAACACAATATGTCTGCACTTTTGACTGGAAGGTCACTATGTAACCTGAGCAGGTAACTGATGTTACAGCTCTGAGAATCAAGTATAAATATGATGGAGACTTGTAGGGCTTACCTTTGAGAGAGAGTCTGGTACAAAGGTGTGAAACATGTCAGGTGACTGGTGGAGAGTGCTCCTGCTTCTGCTTTCCTGTTCCATAAATTTCACAGCACTTTTGCGCAAAATAACGTTTTTGTAACACCAGGCATGCTGTGCTTTTGTAATGCCAGGTTTTTCAGTATCTGGCGTTGGTTATTTGATTTCACTTTTTGAACATCCTCCTGCTGTGGTATATTGGTAAAGAGTGCTTGGAAGCCTAGTGTCATCAGTAGTGTTTCTGCTGGTAAGAGGCTGATGTTTTTGCTTTTTGTTAGAAAGTGTATAGTGTTCTGTATGTGTAATATGATGTAACGTGTGACTGAAAAATTGGTCTCAGGAGAAAGTTCACAAACTGGCAAACATTTTCTGTTGGACCCTCATTCGAAGATGCAGTCAGCCACCCAGGGCACCCTCCTTGTACACTTTGGGGAGCAGGGAACCCCAGGATGGTCTTGCATTCACTGGGAGAAAGAAATCCCTCTGATCCTCTGTAACTGTGCTGCAGGCCCACACTGAGTTAACTTTTATTTTTTAAGTTCTGCATCTTCCAGGGTGGAGTCCACAGCCAACTCTACATAGGTTGCAACTGTGTATTGTTGTCTCCACGACTGCCCTTATCTGCTGGTTTAATGCTGATATCTGTTAATGCGCAGAGCTGCCCAAGTGCCTGTCATTCTTTGCAGTTAAGGTTCTGTGCAATTTGTTTCTTACTTTTTTTGGCCTGGTATTGCATATGTCATTCTTAAATCTTCCCATGTAGAATACAACTGAGTGAAGTGCACCCCGATCCAGCTGTTTGGTTGTTTCCACAGTGGTTTGACAAATTCTTCATGTTACTTTTGTTCACAAAAATAAGCCATCAGTTGGCTCCATTTATAGAAGCTGTTCAAGTCCATCCTGTACTTCTAGTCAATTCTAGGCTTGTGGTACTGGGCAGAAACGGAGTCTCTTACATAAAAAGATTTCTGTTTCGGTCAGTGAGTCATTTGTTTATTTATTTATTTAAAAGTTTTACCAGGAGAAACATACTGAGCTTGTAGCAGCTTGTTTCCAGAAGCATCCGGTGGGGTGGGGACAACAAAAATACAAAGATTTAAGAAACAATGCACAACAGGGCGTGTGTCATGCAGGGATAATGTCACACTTCAAGTGGCTGAAGCATGAGGCCACAGGCCACACCTGAGAAGTCACGTTATCTCAGCATGACATAGACCCTGGATTGAATCACTGCTGTTATACACGGGCTCTTTTTGAAACAGAATATAAATGATCATTCCTCCCACCCCCCCCACACATATATATATATATATATATATATATATGCAAGTAGGGGAAGGACCAAGGCAACACAACCAATCACACACAACCAGCAGGAGGTGTATATCTGTGTTACCATAGCAAGTAGGTAACAAATCTAACTTCAGCTGGCAGTAGCGAAAACAGTGTACCTCACTTCATTTTTGACATATGGGTGGTGAAAAGGCATCATGGGCGTCGCAATGTTAGTCTATGGCAAATTGCTCAATTTTGGGGCAGTGTAAGTCTGTCATGGTTAAGTATTTGAGCAAGAAAGCAGGAAAAGGCCGATATGTGGGACTAGGGCTTGCCACACTGAAAATTTCAGCCCAAAGGAGCCAAGAGTTTGGTTGCAGGATGATGGCTAAGATATGCAGTCATGAGGAGCATACTGTTGCAAAATACTTCCGGAAACATGAAAGTGTAGGAAATGGAAGAGACAAAAGTGTTGCATTTGCAAAAGTATATAAAATAGTGTCACAAACGGAAGACACAACAGTGTTGCATTTGTAAAAGCATGGAAAATAGTGTCACAAAATACTGTCTCAAAGACGGAAGTGTCGCAAATGCATATCACAGCACTGTGACATTAGCGAAAGTGATTTTCAAAAGTATATCAGGGAATGTGCAAAATCCTGTTTTAGATCTTGTGAACCCCAAAATACCATATGTGTTGGTGGCAGCATGTGGCCAAAGATGACCAGTTGTGCGTAGTGATATGTGCTTTGTGGTGTGTGAAATGTCTGGGATCAGAGTTAGCAGTGACAACCCCATGCGAGAGCTCAAAGGAGCATGGGTGTGTGGTTTTGTGGTTTACATAGTTGTATGTTTATTCTGTCACCTGCTGCTGGTTGTGTGTGATTGGTTGTGTTGCCTTGGTCCTTCCCCTACTTGCATGTGATTGTGTGTGTGTGTGTGTGTGTGTGTGTGGTGGTGGTGGGGAATACTCTGTTAGGGTTTTCAACCCTAACACCAAATTTCCTCACTTTTGTCTCTGTGGAACAACCATGGAACAACCCTAACTAATGCATTAAATGTGTTTTTTTTTTTGTCATGAATTTCCCTTCTTTTTGAGAATGTGCACTATAAATAGTGAATGGAATGCAGTAACGGTAACAAAAAACGCAAGCGGAAATGGTAACGCACATGGTGATGCAAACGTAAACAGTAAGACAAACGGTAAGAGATATGCAAGTGCAAACTTTAATGAAAACAGAAATGGTAATGAAAATGCTAATGGCAACTGAAATGCAAACGTTAATGAAAACAGTAACGGAAATGCTAATGCCAACGGAAACGGTAACGAAAATGCAAACAGTAAGAGAAACGCAAACAGAAATGCAAATATTTAAGGCAACGGTGATGCAGAAGGAAACAGTGACACAATTGACAACAGAAATGCTACCAAAAAACGAAAACGCTAAGACCAACAGAAAGGAAAACAATGACGAACATGCAAACAGTAATAGTAACGCAACTGGAAATGCAAACGGTTATAGTAACAGCAACGATGACACCAAAGGGAAGAATAACACAAACGGAAGCACGTACGCAAATGCTACTTGTAGTGTGCCCGGTAACGCGATTGGAAACACAAACGCTTACGGTAATACAAACGATGACACCAAAGGAAAGAGAAACACAAATGGAAGCATGAACGCAAATGCAAATCCAGATGGTGATGGAAAAGGAAACGCAAACAAAACCAGTAATGGAAACAGAAATGGTAACATTACCGCAAATGCAAGTGCAAATGCAAACGGTAACACACAGGGTTCCATAAAGGGAAATGCTAACGGAAACGCAAGCGGAAACGGTGACTGTGATAGTATCGGAAACGCAGACCATTTTTTTCCCCAAAAGCTGCATTAAGAAGCACAGTGAAAACAAAGAATGTATGCATAATAATGGGCCTCGGAGCAGAAAATGAACACTTGGAATACTAAATTGCTTATATCTCCTTAACTGTATGACGTAGGAAAAAAATTAAAATCTCATATTATTTATGACTTTCTTGGCTAGTTTTGCACTTATCCCCCTAGTGGGGGAGTAAGCATTTTTTCAGTCAGAAAGTCCGTATCTCAAAGTGTTTTCGAGATACGGGCCTCAAAAGGCGTGGCGGATGCCGTAATGTTAGCCTGTGGGAAACATTGTCAACCTCAGAGTGCCGTAACTTTGCAGCCCTCTAATATTTTGTCACCAAACCACAAAAGGCATCTCTCTGGGATGTTGGCTTTCTTCACTCCAAATTTCAGCCCAAAAGATCAAATCGTTCTTTTGCAGCAGGGTGGCAAAGATTTCCTAATCTTTTGGGCATAGTGTCGCAAAGGAGTGTCGTGATTTGTGACACTTTCGCAAAAAAAAAAATCACGAAAGTGTTGAATGTGCAACACTACTTTGCAACACTGCTGTTTACAAAAATTTGAAAAATACATTTCTGGGGCGTTTAACCCAGCAAAAAAGTCATAGCTAGCATCCTCAGGACGCGACTAGGTGAACGCAGCAAGAATTGTGTCCCTAGAGGGTCCCAAATTTAAATGCCAAGTATTTCTGTGACCACCAACTGAAAACAAGATGGCAGATTTGCAACACTACAGGGGCCATTTGTGACACTAAAAACTGCATTTGTGACACTGTCGAACTTTTTGTTAACTTTTCCCATTGACTATAATGGGAAACTTGTTTTTTTGAATAACTTTTGAACCGTTTAATATTTTTTCACGAAATCTTTGAAAGGCACACCAGGGACCCCGGCTGCATGTTCCCTGAAGGTTTTGGACCAGTTGTGCAGACCATACGACCTATAGGTGTGAGCAAAGAATGTGCAAAAATGCATAAGTACCACATTCTCCAGCGCTATGTAGCTCCCGCAACCGTTTAAATAACCGCTACGAAACTTGGTAGATCCAGAAATCTATGGTACTGCTCCACGTGTACCACATTTCAGGCAAATCCGTCATACAGTGGCAAAGTTATTAAGCTGCCAAATTTCAGCATTTAACCTTAAATGGGGTACTCAACCCTAACTATGGTGGCACTACTGTGCCACTACGGTATATATATATATATGTAATATTTTTTACTTGAATATTTCAGTGTGGAAGCATATTTAAAGGGGCACAGTCAACGTTACCCTTCATTTTGCTAGTAAATGTAATCATTTTGCCGCTAGGCACATAAATGTGAAGCAGTTACCACAGAATGCCTCTGTGTAGCCAAACAAAAAATTGCGTGCAGGCGGAAGAGTTGGTGCTGAAATCCCATGCATGCGCAAGAGTGTGCCACTCTTGTGCATGCTTGGGATTTCTGCTCAGACAGCTCTTCCATATGCGCATGATTTCGGAAGCCATTTTCAAATGCATTTTGTGGAATTACTAACGCTATTTTTTTTTAAATTCAGATGCAAGGGCCGCTTCTTTATAGGCAAATGTACTGTGTTAACTTCTATTTTTGATGGGCATGTGAAAAAAGCACACTTCGGGACCGTACTCCCCAGCAGATGCGCATTCCTCCAGCGGATATGCTTCTGCTGATGGCAGTTTTAGTGAGGACCAAATGAAAAGAAATGAATGGTTATATTCAGAGAATCAGGTACAAAACATTTTTGGAGGCTACACAGGGGAATTCTATGGTAACTGCTTCACACTTATGTGCCTAGAGGCAAGAATGATTAAATTTACTAGCAAACTGAAGGGCAAAGCTGACAGTGCCCCTTTAAACAAAAAAAAGTTCCTATTCTGTTTCTCCAGTAGGTGGAGCTGTCTCTCTTTTAGGTTCTTATCTGCCTCCCAGTCCTGGTTGCATCATATCTGTCCCCAGTGTGTAGGTCATGGTTCTGTCGTTCATTCCTGAGGTACAGTTCGGGATGTTAAAATGCCTGTACTAAGAAAAGAACAAAAGTGAGTGAGTAGTGTTTGATTCCCCCCCCGGCTGCTCTTGATTACCGTTTCTCACCACCTTGTACAGCAAGCAACTTGGTAGGGATTTGTAAGTCCTCTCACAGCTTCTGAAAGTAGTATGGCTGTGTTTTTTTTTTCTGTACTGTGGCGGCAGGGGATGGTGGCAGAGCCAAAGATGTGATATTGGGGAGCGAAGCTGGAGACCGGTAAGAGGTACGCATTCCACTTTCAAAAAGCAGATGCACTACACCATGAAGGCGATCAGACAGGTTGTAAGCGAGTGGGAATGTAGGCTGGCATGGGGACTGTTAGCAGAGCAAATTAAAAGAGTTTGTCTTTTACAGTGCAACATTTTAAAACTGAAATGAAAGCACTGCTGCACGTGACTTTTGTGTCACAGGGTCGGCCTAGCGTGCACCCCGAGAAGAATACCAAAAGTGAAATGTAAAGCTAGCCAGGGGGCACTTTTATGGAGGGATTGCAGACTGGTTTGGGGGAGTTGCCTTACTCTTTCTGTGAGTGAGCCTCTCATAAAATGACATTTGAGCAGAGGGGATTGTGACATGGTGGAAGGCAGGAATTGGGAAGGCTGCAATGAGAAAACTTCCTGGAGGAATTTACTAGATAGTTTAAGAGGAGTGATATGTATGCTACAGAGAATATGTGAATCGGTCATGTGTGTGCCTGGACTTAACACAGTGATGTTATGCTCAGATAACATCACTGTTCTAGGCACACACCGACCAATCAGACACCAAGACATTTTCTTGCCACTATATAATATATATTTTAAGGTGCAGTAGTATTAAAAGTAAAATAAGTTACAATAAAAGTATATAATGAAAATAAATTACAGATGAGCAGTCACATGTACAGATAGGCTGCACAACGTAATATAAAGATGTAAAACAGTGCATTAAAGGGACAACGTCCACTTTTTTTGCATCATATTATTTCTAGTTAAAACCTCACAAAATAATGATTTCTTACTTTCTCTAAAATTTTTTAATGTTGCTGGCTGTTTTATCCACCTCCTTAATAGAACTGAAATGCATGCTAATGTGTAGTTATAACCAACCTTGCTTTGTTTAAAATCCTGGCTCTATTTTTACTACATAATTCCCGAACATTAGAAACACCCCTAAACACTGCAGCCGCTCATGATGCAACAGTTTATTCTGTTCCCTCAACATAGAGTGGCTAGACTGTGTTGGGGGAATTCCTAAGTCTAGGGAAGATGCAGTGGGAGCTGATCAAAGAATATAAATAAACATGTTTTTGTGTGATAACCCTAGTATGGTGGGCAGTCTTTTTCACTTTTAAAAAGAAAAAAGGAATTGAATCAAACAACCAACTACATCAGCAGTCTGCACAGAATGTAAACAATCAAAGCATGTGTGTTTTAAGCATAGGACACTTTGAGGCCTAAGGGGGTAAAAGTGCAAAACAGTACAGGGAGCAGGAACAGCTTAATACCATCCAGACTCCCAGGCAGGATCAAGAGTTAACAAATGACAATGGATTAGGGTGGGCACAGGAGCAGGACACTACCATAACCAAAGACACTGCCTAAGAGCAATTTAAGTCACAAAGACTTGGAGGGCTAGAGTGGGAAGGAAACTGCTACTAGCCAGGGAGGAGGGGTGAAGTGGGGGGGGCACCAACAACACAAGGGTAATGGGTCAAGTGCAGAGGGGGAATAAAGTGACGAAGGGTCTTGAGGGAGGAGAAGGATAAGGTTGAGCGGTTAACCACCACTTAGTTCTTGTCTGTCTGACTTGTAGGGGTAGGATTTTATAAAGTCCTGCTACACCATTTCTTTGGTTAGTGGTTGTTGGTGTGAGGTCTCCAAGAAGCTTGTTTTCCTTCTGTGATCTTAGTTTCTGGCTGAACATAGTATTTATCTGTAACAACAGGTTTATTTTTGTATTTGCAGTTACATGGCTAATTTCATGGGATACGGAGTAGATTGAACATACTGGAAATTTGTCCCTGAAAAGTGTTGAGTACCATCTCTTGTATCATGTAGCAGTATGTCATGATGTTTCCTGGAGCCACTAAAGAGTATACTGTCCTATGTCCTGTAAAAGCCTGGGTTATTGGACCAAATGGCAGCCTACAGGCTGCGGCATCAATCCATCTGTTTGGATCCAGTAGGTGATAGTGTGTATGTGGTTGGAAGACTGACACAAAAAACAGACTCTTAAAAAAGCAAAGCCTCTGTTATATATTTAGATGTCTGTTTGCCTACATGGCCCAAAATAAATCTAGTAACAGGACAAACAACAGAGTATACTGTCCATCATCAAATTCCATCAGTATGTAGTATCCTGCAATACTGCTGTAACCCCTAGATGGCGCTATCCCAGGGGCTACTACCCCTGCCTGATTTGCCACTAACAGGTTGAGGGGCCTGGATCCAATGGCGGGTGCCTCCACCCAGAGGTCAGGGTTTGCAATAGTTAAACTAACTTGGTCACAGCCCTCTGGGACACTGCAACCCCCCTTTCTTCCCACTAGTGGCCCACACAATATATCAGAATTACCTTCACAGTATACACTTACCCCAGGTCTGGTTCCGCACTGGGACCTCCTGTGAAATGAGATACAGTGCAACAATCACAGTACAGTACTTTAACATAGACAAATACTCAGGCAGTATAACTTTGCTGAAACAAGCAGCTCTGATTTATTTAGGGGATATAACAGGACAGGGGAAATCAGGTTAATTAGCTTATCACTCTAATAATCTACCTATGGCTCTGTGCATAGCCTATCCCTATCAGTTACTGTCCCTGGGTACCCAAGCCCTAGTGGCTAGTCCAAACCTGTGGCAGCTGGTAGGGCCCTTTCACACAGAGAAAAGGAGAATTAAACAGTCAGCAGTACAGTAATTCCATTTGGATTTAATGTGGCAATTCAACAGGAGCAACCCTGAATTAGTACTCACGACCTCCAAATAAGATAGGGTCCTTCAATGTCAGCAGGGCTCACTTGAGGTACACAAACCTCTTCACACATCCATATAAAAAGAAAGTACTATACCAGGCAGGCTGCATCTGTATCCCGATCGCATTACTGCACAATACCCGGGAGAACACACAGCAGATTCAGTTCCTGACAGACCGAGTGCAATTTTCAGCAATTCTTCCAGTCTTCACAGGGTGAGCCTGGTTTCTACTCTTCAGAGATCCTTTGATTCTTTCACAGGACGGATTCAGTCCTAACAAGCTGTTAACAAGCTGCAGACCGGAACTTGGGCCTTACACACGCTTTTGACTAAAACTGCAAATTGAAAAGCACAGGGCTCCTTCCTTCTTCACTGCCAAAGCTCAACTCAAACTCCAACCGACAAAACCGGGCATTTCTTTGAGTTCCTCCCAGTTCTTGACTGGATTGGCTGTCACTCACAATAGACTGCTGCTGTTGGTCCAAAAGGCACTGAAGTCTAAACTACATCTCCCAGAGTCACTGCCCATACAATCCTCTTGTGGCTGGCTCAGATTATGAGTCCAAGTTCTGATTCGTCAAGGCACCATTTTAGAGCTAGCTTACCCCACACTGATTGGTCCAGTTCAGCAGTTCAAAACTAGAATGGGAACTAGCAGACACAGTTCTGACTGCAAAGAAAGCAGGTTAGACAAACTGCAATTTCATTATTACTCTAAATAATTTCTGGCAAACAGTTACATCTTTCAGATAGGTTCCCTTTGCACTCCTAGTGACTGCAAAATGAAGTGAATTGGCAGCAGCTCAAGTGGTACTCAGAGAAGCACACAGTCCCCCATACAAACTAATTATGTCTGCAAGCAGACAGCTCTTAAAGAGACAGTACCAGAGGCTCTAAAACACTCACTGATAAATGGCTTAAATGCCAAACACCATTCAGCTTGGAGCATTCAAGCAAGCTCCTGAAGTCTTTTGGGAACCCCATTTGCAGGGGGTTACACCCTTCCTGGCCTGGGAAAGCTTGGCGTCCGCAGTCAAGCAAGCCCTAAGTTTCAACTGCAACCATATACATTTGCATTAGGCTCGACATGTAATCATCAGTCAATATATCATTTTACCAAGAACACATTTCTGAAACATTGGCAGTACGTCACTCTTTACACAGTATTACCATACATTGTACCATAACTCAAGTTTTACCTCTTGTACATGAAACCTGAAGAGAGGGCCCTTCCTATCAGTTACCTTGGGGCTGGACGGGCAAGGGCACCATACTTAGAGGGCAACACAAGTAACTTGAGTTAGCACTGACGCCAGTTTGGGCAATGAGCTCGGGGCACATACACTCCTTTATGGACAACATTGAGAGGCAAATCCACAGGCCTCCCAAGGGAATCATAACTGAGGTGCACCACAGGCTTTACAGCTCGACCAGTCTTTCTAGGGGAACTGTTACAGTCTCTGCACTCTGAGCCTCATTTTCAGCATTGTCCACACTTGTCAGGGGAGTCTCCATGGGGTAGAGAGGCTAGAACTTGGGCACTTTCAGCTCCAGGAGTTACAGTTTCTGAGTCCACAACACTTGGCTGCATGGAGAGCTTTGGACACTGGCAGTGGACTGTCAGGCACTCAAAATACTTTCTTGTTCGGGTGTATCACCAGTCTGCCCCAATCTATCATTTTCTCCCTGAAAGCTCAAACAGTTCAACCATGCACAATGATTCCATTTCATCTGATCTGATGCTTTGCACTTCACTTTCTGGGAGCATTGGCTCCAGGGATGAAGCTGGGGCTTAAACAGTCCAGAAGGCCCAGCTTTGTCTCCAGTATTGACTAGGGATTGCCCAAACAATTGACTCAGTTCGTAAGAAGGATAGTATTCAAAGTCACTCACTTTCTTCCGATATGGACTGACAGTCATGCTCAACTGGGACTTGTGGAGGGAACACTTTAACTTTGCTTCTGTAGGTGCAGACTTTCTTGATCTTTTCTTAGCAGCAGCTCTAGTCACTGGTCCAGAGGGGCATCTTCTAGGGGCTCAGACTCAATTAAGATTTGTCCAATGGGCAGTAAATGATTTCTATGCATTGTTTTTACATCTTTTGAATTATTCTCAGGCCTTACTTTGTACACTGGCAGATCATCTAGTTTGCCCACTACAATGTGAGGGAGATGGTGCCATCTGTCAGCAATCTTTTGCTCATGCAATCCCAGATTTCTTAGCAATACCCGATCTCCCTCCTGGAGTTCCTGTGCTTTCACCTTTTATCATACCTTTCTTTGTTGGCCAGATTTCTTTTGGCAGCCATGGTTTGAGCCAGTTGGTACGCATGAGTTAGCTGGGCCTTTAACTTTGCACATACTGTAAATAGTTGTCAGCCTGAACCCCATCAGGAGAGACCCCAAAACACACATCTACTGGTAGTCGAGCTTTCTTCCAAACATCAGGCGGTGGGGAGAATCCAGTGGCATCACTTTGGTGCAGTTATAAGCATGTACCAGGGTGCTAATTTGTTGGCTCCATCTAGGCTTGTCCTTTGGGTGCAGGGTGCCTCAGTATATCTAGCAAGTGCGGGTTGAAACGCTTCAGGCTGTGGGTCCCCTGGGGTGGTAAGGAGTGGTTCTGACTTCAGACTCCCACAGAGAAAGCATCTTTGATCAGACGACTCTCAAAGTCTCTCCCTTGATCAGAATGGATTCTTTGTGGAGCTCCATAGTGAACAAAAAGTTTTCTACAAGTACTTTGGCCACAGTGGATGCTTTCTGGTCTTTGGTGGGAAAGCTTGGGCATATCTCGTGAAATGGTCAGTGACCACCAGCACATTACTGATATTTTCTTGATCTGACTCCAAACTTAGAAAATCAATACAGACCAGCTCCATGGGTGCACTGGTGGTGATGTTAACAGGGGCAGCCCTCTGGGAAAAGCTTTCCTCTGTAAGCAGCGACTACAAGTTCGAATGTGTTGCTCCACATCAGCCCCATCTTAGGCCAATAGAATCTGGATCTCACCAAGTCAAGTGTTCTGTCTATACCAAGGTGCCCCATGGGTTGTGCAAGGACCTCAGTACTGAGTCTCGAAGGCAGTGGGCAGCACTAGTTGTTGTTTGTCTACTTGTCCCTCTGTCTACTGTTTCTCTGTATAACAGTTTATTGATCAGTTTCAACTTAGGACCTTCTTTGTATAACAGTGCAGTTCTCAAATCAGTGGAGCGTAATTTGGACACATCTTTTCCTGCATAGAGGGCTTCTAAAGCTGCTTTGATCATGGGATCGTGGGATTGAGCCCATGAATACTGTCATTGTCCAGCTGAGGCAGTGCACCAATGTCTATTGCAGAAAAGTGGCAATAAGCAGCAGGTATGCAATCTCAGAGGCTCCCAAGCAATCCACCATGCAGTCCATCGTCCGTGGACATTTGTTCCTCCCTGTCAAACTTCGGCAGAGTGCCCGAATGTCAGGTTCTGCCAATCGGACCCAATCATTCTGGGGAACAGGCCTCCGGGAGAGAGCATCAGCATCTATGTGGTTCAGACCTGCTCGGTATTCGAGAGCATAGTCATATGTAGATAATGCAGAAAGCCACCTATGGCCAGTGGCATCCAACTTAGCTGAGGTCTGCACATAGGTCAAAGGATTATTGTCAGTTTTTACTAGTATTTTAGCCCCATACAAGTACTCATGGAATTGGTCAACAATAGCCACTTCAAAGCTAGGAACTCTAACTTATGTACAGGATAGTTCTTTTCGGATGGGGTCAGGCTTCTACTGGCAAAGGCCACTGGTCTCAGGCCATTCTCGTGTTCTTGGTACAACACAGCCCCAACCCTTGCAAGCTAGCATCAGTGTGCAGGACGTAGGTTTCTTGGATCGGCATAGGCCAGCACTGGAGCATGGGTGTAATTGATATATGATCTCATGAAAAGCAGTCTCACAATCAGGAGTCCAGCGGGCCCCAAATACTTCACTCGGATGAAAATACACTCTTTCAGTCTTGAGGATGCTGACTTTGGTATTTTTGTGGGTTGGGGATACCCTGAGTAAGGTTAAGTAAAGGGCGGATCACTCTTGAATAGTCCTTGATGAAGCGCCGATAATAACCACAGAATCCCAGGAATCTTTGCAGTTCTTTTAGATTTTTGGGCTGTGGCCAGGTGGTCAAGGCCTCAACTTTACTTGGGTCGGCTCTATTCCTCGTGGATACCTATGTGTCCCACATACTTTACTGATGTTTGAAAAAATTGACACTTATCAATGGACAGTTTAAGGCCAAAGTCCTCCAGTCGGTCCAATACCTTAAATAATCTGCCTCATGTTCCTCCAGTGAGCTGCCAAACACAATAACATCATCTAGGTATACCAGGCACTCTAGTAAGTTCATGTCCCCACTGCACGCTCCATCAATCGCTGAAAAGTGGCTGGGCACCTGAAATCCTTGAGGCATCCTCATGAATTCATAGAAGCCAAGCGGACAGATAAAGGCTGTCTTTTCCACGGTCCTCTGGGGCCATCGGATCTGATAGTACCCACTGCGGAGATCCAGCACAGAGAACCACTTGCTCCCGCTTAGGCAGTCCAAAGCATCCTGAATGCGGGCATTGTGTACTGATCAGGGATAGTCCGTCGGTTTATGTGCGATAATCCACACACATCCTTACTGTTCCATTCTTTTTCCTCACTACCACAATGGGGAAGCATAAGGGCTTCTGGATTCTGTATTACACCAGCAGCTAACATCTCTTGCAGATGCCGTCTCACATCATCTATGTCAGCAGGTGCCAGGCGTCGAGACCTCTCACGAAATGGTCTTTCGTCATGCAGCCGGATATTGTGCTCAGCTCCTTGACGCATCCTACATCCCATTCCTTTAAAGAAAACACCTGGTCTCTGGGCAAGCTTCTCACTGATCTTCACTTTCCATTCAGCTGGCAGCGGGAGTCGCAAATCAAACAAGTCAGGCGTTACTCTGTCATTCTTCCTTGAACTCTGTGCTGGGTAGCACTGCAGTGTCTGCACAATGCACATTAGCCAGGATGCAACCTCTGTTTACTCGAATGTCTCTTTCAGACACATTATGAACTTGGACCATTACCCTTCTGGCATAAGCATGGGCTCTAGCGGCAAAATACTAGGCTTGACCAGCAGTCCTCTGGCAATTTTCCACGCCTGGTGCATCCAACATTAATATTTTATTCTTAACATCCTTTCTGATACGGACCTCTCCTGTAAGGTACACTGGGCATTTGGCGCCAGGATCAGAGACTCAGGATCCTTCTTCCATACAATTCCACCGGTTCCTCTGGTTCTGTTTTTTCAGCATCTCTCTGTGCCTCATAGGCCTTCTTAATTAAAGCCGGAACTCTTAAAGCTCTACTAGTCTTTGACCCTGTTTTTCATAACACAACTGTGCCAGCCTTCCGAACATATGAGCATTTGTTCCAATCAACAAAGGGACACCATCATACAGTCCAGTGGGGACACACTAAGGCTAGGGTCTCTACTTGTTCGCCACTCCAGCCACGGAGGTGGGAAAGACAGCCAAATTCGGATATACCCGGAATAGGGTAGGCCTCTCACTTAACCCCCATACATGCAGTCCTTCTAATGGTTGTAAGGGTACGCCTGACAAATGCTTCTGATACCAATCTTGGAACATAATTGTCACTTGGGAGCCACTGTCTAATATAGCTCTTGTAGACACTCCGCTCACCTTTACAGTGGTCTCCATGGAGGGACCCACTATTCTGGACCAGTCTGAGAGGCGGTAGTGGGGGCCTGGGCAACTGACCTTGCCACAAAGGACGTGAATTAGCATTTTGGTGCCCTCACTGGGATCATGCTCGTCGCACCTCTTAACCACTGATTTCTTCTCCAAGCTCTCCTTGTAGCCTATATGCAACTTTGTCAGTGTCTTTTGGGACTGGCATTCCTTTTCATGTGCCCATCTTTCCCACAATTATAGCAAAACATACTTTCTGGAGTTTGAGCTGGCGAGGCGCCACACTGGGAGCCAGGGCGGGGTATTACTAACTGGAAACCTTGGTGCCATCTCTGTCTGGGCGTGATAAGCATTTGGAGACATCTCGTCAGTTTCTCCACTTCCATGGTCAAGGAATCGAGTTCGAGCTGTTATCAGCAGGAGATACATGGTGGGTACCCCACCCCATAGCAGATGCAGTCGGATATAGGTCAGGGTCTGCATTTGCAGGCGTGGCCTTCATAAAGGGACTGTTTTTGAATTCCGGATCTCTCTCAACAGTTCGCCCATTGTGACATATCTTTTCCTTGTCAGAGCACTCATTGACTGCCAACCTCTGCCCTGAACTTCACTTGATGGGTCACCCTCAGTCACTCGGGTCGTAGCAAGCTATTGGTGCAGGTCCCTCCCGAGGTCGTCTTTTCTCAACTCCTCAGTTTCTCTCATTAACTCATCATAGGAGGGTGGGGATTCCAGTCGATCTGCCAGGTGTAACTGAAGCAACAGCAGTTCTGAGAAGGGCAGACTTAGGATCCTGTCCAGCCTGGTTCGTCCAGTTCAATCGCTGGCAAACTACCTTTTCTGAGGCATTCTTGCAACAATTTTCCAGCCGAGATACATACACAGACAACAACTCCCTTGGTACTGTTGTGCATCTCTTACTCTCCACCATAGGTCCTCATCAGAATCTGGGCTCCCATACACATTCTCCAAGGCCTCAAGATAGGCCTGTGCAGTCGCTCAGGGTTACTGGGCCTGCTAGCAACGGATGGTAGCCAGGGCAGGACCTCGGAGGCTCTCACTAACCTCTTCGCTTTCACCTTCCGAGCATTGCCATTCTAGCACTTGGGGGCAACATAGTCTATCCAGGTCTCCCAGTCATCCTCCCCTTGGGGGGTGGGGAAGGTGCCAGAGAAGATCCTCAACCTTCGGTAAGAGTCGTGACTAATGGCAGGTGCAGAAATAGGAGTCTGCATTGGTTCAGACACCATTACGGGCACTGGAGCAGGAGAGGGTGTTGGGGGAGGAACACCCCCAGGTGGCAAGAATAGTTTCTTCAAGTCCTCCACAGTTTTCCCCTCTCCCAGCAACCATTCAGCAAATTTCTCCTCAAAAGTTTCAGATAGTGGTGGGGCTGATTCCCCGGTCTTTACTGTCCTTAGTTATCACTCTCCAAGCAGTGAGGGCTCCCTCTGGGGTAATGGTCTGTGGCACTTTGAGCCATCTATGGATCCTAAACCTCTACTAGGCCAGGAAAGTGTGGGTGAGCAGATTAGCATGCCGACCCACAACCACAGGGTTTTGTAAACCTTCCACCTTGGAAAGTACTCCCTGCACAGTGTCCGTATTGATACCAGGGGATGTCCAGGATAAGCATAGCATTTTGAGGGTCGATCTCCTCCCCAGTACACCACTCCACCAGCCGTGCACAGCCACTTCTGTCGGGTACCCATTTTTTCTTAACAGTGGTTCGAATATGGCCACTAGAGGACACACAATCCAGCGTGAGCCTCCAAGATGTAACCCCTAGATGGGCGCTATCCCAGGGGCTACTACCCTGCCTGATTTGCCACTAACAGGTTGAGGGCCTGGATCCAATGGCGGGTGCCTCCACCCAGAGGTCAGGGTTTGCAATAGTTAAACTAACTTGGTCACAGCCCTCTGGGACACTGCAACCCCCTTTCTTCCACTAGTGGCCCACACAATATATCAGAATTACCTTCACAGTATACACTTACCCCCAGGTCTGGTTCCGCACTGGGACCTCCTGTGAAATGAGATACAGTGCAACAATCACAGTACAGTACTTTAACATAGACAAATACCTCAGGCAGTATAACTTTGCTGAAACAAGCAGCTCTGATTTATTTAGGGGATATAACAAGGACAGGGGAAATCAGGTTAATTAGCTTATCACCTAATAATCTACTCTATGGCTCTGTGCACAGGCCTATCCCTATCAGTTACTGTCCCTGGGTACCCAAGCCCTAGTGGCTAGTCCAAACTGTGGCAGCTGGTAGGGGCCCTTTCACACAGAGAAAAGGAGAATTAAACAGTCAGCAGTACAGTAATTCCATTTGGATTTAATGTGGCAATTCAACAGGAGCAACCCTGAATTAGTACTCACGACCTCCAAATAAGATAGGGTCCTTCAATGTCAGCAGGGCTCACTTGAGGTACACAAACCTCTTCACACATCCATATAAAAGAAAGTACTATACCAGGCAGGCTGCATCTGTATCCCGATCGCAATTACTGCACAATACCGGAGAACACACAGCAGATTCAGTTCCTGACAGACCGAGTGCAATTTTCAGCAATTCTTCCAGTCTTCTACAGGGTGAGCCTGGTTTCTACTCTTCAGAGATCCTTTGATTCTTTTCACAGGACGATTCAGTCCTAACAAGCTGTTACACAAGCTGCAGACCGGAACTCTGGGCCTTACACGTTTTTGACTAAAACTGCACACTGAAAAGCACAGGGCTCCTTCCTTCACTGCCAAAGCTCAACTCAAACTCCAACCGACAAAACCGGGCATTTCCTTTGAGTTCCTCCCAGTTCTTGACTGGATTGGCTGTCACTCACAATAGACTGCTGCTGTTGGTCCAAAAAGGCACTGAAGTCTAAACTACATCTCCCAGAGTCACTGCCCATACAATCCTCTTGTGGCTGGCTCAGATTATGAGTCCAAGTTCTGATTCGTCCAAGGCACCATTTAGAGCTAGCTACCTACACTGATTGGTCCAGTTCAGCAGTTCAAAACTAGAATGGGAACTAGCAGACACAGTTCTGACTGCAAAGAAAGCAGGTTAGACAAACTGCAATTTCATTATTACTCTAAATAATTTCTGGCAAACAGTTACATCTTTCAGATAGGTTCCTTTGCACTCCTAGTGACTGCAAAATGAAGTGAATTAGCAGCAGCTCAAGTGGTACTCAGAGAAGCACACAGTCCCCCCATACAAACTAATTATGTCTGCAAGCAGACAGCTCTTAAAGAGACAGTACCAGAGGCTCTAAAAACACTCACTGATAAATGGCTTAAATGCCAAACACCATTCAGGCTTGGAGCATTCAAGCAAGCTCCTGGAAGTCTTTTGGGAACCCCCATTTGCAGGGGGGTTACACTGCATTTCAATTTCAGCATTCAGGGGCACTGATTGTTGGGGGGGGGGACAGCCGGAACAACTGTCCTGGGCCCAGTGGGATGTGGGACCCCACGTCCACCATGTGCATGCCCCCAAAGTTAAGAAACACAATGCATAACTCCCCCGCTCCACACACAACTGGTCCTGCCCCACAGAACGCCATGATCAGTGAGGATGAGGCAACTGTCTCCCCCCCCCAGTACCCAGCTGGCTGTGCTCTGCACCCTTTTGACCTTGCCTGCAGGTCAGAGGAGGTCATGGGGTGGTTCATGGACGGTGATTGGTGGCTGGTGTCACACATGACATGGAGTCATAAGCGTGGCACTAGTTCCTGTCCTCTCTCCTCAGTCGCATCAATCATTTGAGAAGAGAAGACCTCGTCGAGTCATCATCGACATTTTTGCTTCAGGGAGCCGAGCTCTCGTTGTCACCGACTCACTCACCATCTAGGCAGGGCAGGTGGTTCTGTCATGGTCAGTCACATCGTTAATGTTTCTTTTGTTTGCTGCTCCTTGAAGAGAAGCGCGGGCTGGAGACTGCGGAGGACCAGGCAGAGATCGGTACAAGGTCGGATGGACCAGTCAGACCAGACTGGCGCAGAGGAGACCGCAACAAGAGAGGAGTAGAGGAAGATTCCATCCTGACCAACCAGCTTCTTATCCCAGTTTTCCTGGTGGGTCAAGCGTAGTAGAAGTGCAATTTTGCAAAATTACTGTTGTTTTTTTAAACTTGTTTTTTGTTAGTGTGGTGTCGTGGGCCCAGGGTGGTGATGGTATGGTGTGGTCTAAGACAGCAGGCCAAGTCAAGACAGACACGCAGCAGGCTGCTGTTCCCACCTCAAGCATGTTCATCACTGCACCAGTACTTGCATTGCCTACTTGGTTAATTTAACTCAGCTGTGTTGAAAAGCAGTCTGATAATGAGAAAGCTATGAGTGGGAGGGAAGATGGTTAAATAGATTGAGATTCCAGAAAATAAATAATAGATACTGTGAGGCAGTGAGACAAAGTAACTTTAAGACAGCAAAGTCTAAATTCAGTACTACCATATCTTGGTCTTGCTGTCACCTAGCTGTTCCCACACATTGTTTGCCACTTGCCCCCTGATCACTTTTTCTCTCATTACAGTCCTAGTTTGCACTGTTTACTTATTTATCATCTAGTACAATTTATTGCGCTCAGTTGTATGAATTTTCCACACAGAGTGTTCTGAATCTGAACTAAGCTGCTATCCCCGGCCAAGTCTGAGCATGTGTCCCTCTGGTCCTCCCCATAACTGCCACCTACCTACAGTATGTCCCTCATTTCAGTGACAGAAGCTTGACAGGTATCATATGCAAGCGCAGTGGCAGACAGAAAGTCAGTTTATTGTTTGTTGGCCTTGAGTGCAGAAGTAACTGGGTGGGGGGGATTTCAGCAGTGTACAGAGAAACTGTTTCAAATTCAGACTTTAAAGAAGAAATTAACATTTTAAGCAACTCAAATAGGCCCCAAAATGAAATGCTGTTTCCCAGAAAGAATGCTCAGCGAGGCAGTCTGTGGCAGTTTGGCAAATGCACAGGCAAGGGCAAGGCAATGTAGAAACAATACTGGTATCACGATTTGGACTGAATATAGGGCATGGGGGAATTAAAAGGTTATTGTTTTACTGCAGTCTGTTTAATTATCCCATGGCTCCCTCTCACCTGCCCAGTAGTTTACTACACTATGCGCCTGAGTATTTCTCCCCCTGTCTGCCCAATTGCTTCAAGACCAGTAATATTGCATAGCTACAAAACAGTTCTGTTCCACCTACTTGCCTGAAAGCCGCTGCTGATACTTTGTGCTATAATGTTGCTCTAGTTGCTTCCTCCTGCTTGCCCAGTTCAACACAGGCAGTGTCATTTGCACCAATGCCAGTTGGCTTCCATATCTTGTTCTGTATCGCTGTGTCAGGATTTACTTTGAGGCTAGAGGGTAGCTGTAGCTGGATTATTTTACATTACAGGCCCAGAAAAGAAAGCCTCCCATTTGTTCTGAAATAATTACCAACACTCATTCATTCCACAGTTCTGCAGCTAGCAAACAGAACCACAATCGTTTCTCTTGAAATAGGTATCCTGACGTTCCCTCACTGTTTTTACAGAAGGCGTTGTTGATGATCTTAAGCTTCAGGGTGGCTGAGTGCCAGTGGATTGCATAGGAGTTCCCTGCCCTTCACCACTGCAGCCCGGGGAGGTGGATGTAATGGAGCTGGACAACTCACTAATGCCTTTATGCCACTACTGTACTTAGTTAGACATGAAATTATTTTCAGGGCCCCATGTTTTCTGCAATTTTGCGGTTGCAGCAGCTGCTGCAGAAACATGGTCCTGCCGCAGAAACAGCATTTTTTTGGTGCAGTAAAAATGGATGTCACTGTGACAGCACTGAAAAAAAACAAAACTAAATGGCTAAAATAATTGTGAGCAAACTGTTTACTTACAGCAACTACTGTAGCCATTTAGTTTTTTTAGTGCTGTCACTTTGACAGCCATTTTTACTGCACCAAAAATATGCTGTTTCTGCAGAAACCTGCAGGACCTTGTTTCTGCAGACTGCAGCAGTTGCTGCAACCGCAGAATCGCAGAATACATGGGGCCCTGAAAATAATTTCCTGTCTTCTTAGCTCAGTACAGTAGGAAGGTTATATTTTGTAATGGGTTCAGAACTGAAAGGATCGATCACCAAGTCATACAGATTTCATGCTGTGCCTTGACTTCTCCTTGGGATTGACTGTGATGTACAGTAGTCAGAATAAGCATCTGGACAGGGAAGGATATGTTCTGTGCATGATTATTGCTCTATTTCACAACCTAGAGATAAGGCTCATTATAGCAAGGCAATTTGGTTTTAATGGGTATTGAGTTGGTAGCTGTGATGATCTACTGATTTCGGTTTTGCAGCTGGTTCGCAAACCACTAGACCCCACTGTTTCTCCTGCTGCAATGATTGCTTGTTTCTCAGCCTCTTACATGACATGTTGTAGCTATGTCTGAGGCCAGGACTCTACTCTAGATACTATAGTAACCACATCAACGTATACTACTACTATTTTTCCAAAATCCAGCAGGTGGTGTGGCGCTATCTAAACATTGGCTGGTGAAGGTCCTATTATCAATTCATGGCCATCAGTTTTCAGCACGCAGTCAGTGGTAGAATTGGAAGTTGGATGGGATACAGTGCAGCCGGAGCCCCAGGACCAAGATAAGTTAAGCTAACAGTACTTAGTTGGATTGGAAGGAATTATTAGGCAGGCCGGGAAGGGGTGCTGCTACACTTAATAATTATAGTCCTGTCTACCTACTACCATCTCAGGCTCTCTAAGTACCTTGTTGACCTGTCACCTACCAACCACAATCTACCACTAAACCGTGACTTGATGTCTACATCTACTAAGTCTTACTTAATGTAAACAATAATTAAAGTTTAATTGTGCTAAAAAAGACAAACTAAAATTGTTGTTTTGTAGACCAAAATTGAAGTAAGTTAACTGTCTGAGAAGATGAAGTAGTCAAGTGAAGTCGACCGCCTATCAGTCAGGTCATCACCACCATGCAGCTGCAATCAGCCAGCCCATAGACTGTGTGCCACTACAGAGACAAGTCAAGTGCTCATCTCTTACTAGAGTGACCCACAGTCTCAGTAACTATTAACTGGTCGGTCGTCTGTCTGCTGTTAAGATGTCTCAAGTCTGACTGTGACTAACCGACTCTCATTAGCCGAAGTCAAGTCAATATAGTGGTGTTTAATGTTCACAGTCAGTTGTCTACTAGAAACAAATAATTGAAGATTAACTGATTATTAATGCGTGCCTACACAGAACAGAAACTTCTGAGCTGTCTATAGATAACTGTCTGGACATTTGGTGGACTTTGTGTAGTTTGTGTCATTCAACTCTGGTCATTGCTTGGTAATTCAGTGTGTGCGCAACCAGGCCAGCCACTTGACTCAGTTAGCAGTAGCTGTGGTCTGCTGCTAAGTTATCTCATGTTTGATTAGTAAAGTCATGACTCAGAAGCAGTCACCGGTTGCTCTAGCCTATTTTTTGAGTGCTGGCTGGCTGCTCCCCCCCTCTCCAAACATGTGCTGTGCCAGTCTTGGCGGTGTGGGTGTGTGTGTGTGTGTGTTCGGCTTGTGCTGTAATTTGATAGAATTTTGAATCAGATCTTCATCTCATGTTTGGTTTTCTACTGGGCTAGCAGCAGTGATCTCTCTCTTTTTTAGCAGCTGATCGAACGGATTTGGCTCCTGCTGCTCCTGGACTGGTGATGCCCACCAGGCCTGGTTCTCTTTTCGGGATCACTGGTGTGTTGCTGCCTGCCTCACAGGCTGTGTGTCACAGTCAGCTAAGCAACTCACTCTGCTGCTGAGTCCCTGGGATCTGGTGTTATTGTTTGTGGGAACTGGATGGAATAATTCTTAAAAAATCCAGAAAAGGTATCACCATAAATCAGGATTTCAAATGTGAAAAGAAAGAAGGGAACATGAAAAGGAGGAAGAGGAATTAAGAAAGAAGAAACCAATGTTAAAATATTTTAGTAAGTCAGAGCTTCTTCATCAGGAGAACACTGTTAATGAAGAGGAGGAGGATCTGAGGACAACTACAGTATGTCTGAAGTATGTGCAGAGGAAGAGGGAATGGTGGAGTCAGAGCCACAGGACCAAAGGGATGAACATGACTCTGCACAAAAATTACATGATCCTGTGGAACAGCAGCAATATTTGAACCAAACCACTACTGAGGAAAAAATGTGTTCTGGGAATGATGTCAGTGTTGGGAAACTTGAAGAAGTGCAGCAGGAGGGGACAGAAGAAGAAACAAAGAGAGGCAGTGTTATTAGTTCCGATCTTGATTTCAATAAAAACATGTACAAAGATCCAGGAATGTGGCCAGAAATATTAAGAGACATTGACAGACAGTGTATAGTGCTTCGTGGCTTGAAAAGTGAAATTGAATTAAGGGAAATGATTACATGCATGCCCTCAGATTCTGAAGCACGATCATTTCCTGGATTTTTGCTGTATTCCAATGAGGGACTGGCTTGCATGGAGACCTAGCAAAGGCGTGTTATACTGTGTTACATGCCTTCTGTTTTGTTATGACAATCCAAGCAAAACATCCAGTTTACTTTGCAAAAAAGAGGGATTTGATCCTTTAAAAAACAAATGGCAGATGTTATATGACAGACTGCCTGAACATGAAAAGAGTAATGTACACAAACAATATTACTGGAGCTGAAGAGACCTTCAGAGGACTCTTGGGGGACATGGTGTGGATAGTGAAATGCAAAGGAATATTAAAAATCAAACTGACAATTTGTTGCTTTTCTACACCGATTACTTGATGTGACCTTGTTTTTGGCATCGAGAAACTTAGCATTCCAAGGACATTCTCAAAATCTTGGAGATCCACACAGTGGGAATTTCCTTGGTGTGTTGGAGTTGATTTCTCTTTATGATCCCCTATTGCGAGAACACTTAGAGAAAGTGAAGAGGAGTCAAGAGAAAGGAAAAAGACTACAGGCTCATTGTTTATCTTGGGAAACTCAAAATTAGTTTATTTCTTTGTGTGGAAAACATGTATTAGACATCATTCTCTCTCAAAGAAAAGAGGCAATTTATTTCTCAGTAATATGTGATGCGACACCTGATGTGTCTCACACAGAACAGAATGCTTTTATTTTACGATACTTTCCCAGAGACTCATTACTTGACAAGTGGATTATTCATTCAGGAGAGGTTCATAGAATTCTGACTTTTGTCATAAGACTGGTGAGGAGATTGTAGACGTGTTACTAAAAAGATTACAGGAACACAGCACTGATATTGCAGGGGTCAAGGACACGGAAATGGAGCCAATATGACAGGCAAAATAAAAGGAGTTAAGGTCGCATACAGGAAACTAATCAAACTGCTGTTTTTTTCCCTTGTCCTTCCCACTCCTTTGAATCTTGTGGGTATACATGTGGCATCATGTTGTACAGACGTGATTACTTTCTTTGGCAGTGTGAATTGCCTATATACTTTCTTCAGTGGAAGTCCCGAAAGGTGGAGTATATTAACTGAGAAAACTGGGTGTTCTCTGCACAGTCTGTCTGACATGAGGTGGAGTGCAAGAAAGCAGGCAGTTCGTCCAATAGCTCAAAAATGTCCAAGCATTATTGAAGCTTTAGAAGTCATTGTGTCCCTCAAGAACTGTCAAGTGAGGCTCATTCTGATGCAGTGGGCCTAAAACAATACTTTTCATCCTTCAAGGCTGTCTTTCTCACTAGGCTCTGGATCATGGTTTTGCAAAGTTTTGAAGAGAGAAACCTGATTTTGCAATCAAGATCCATTTCACTGTAAGTTGCATTGGCAAATACTGAAAGTCTTTCAGTGGAACCGCAATGTCTTAGAGAGCAATGGACAGCTATTCTTTCTGAGGCAAAACTTGTCGTCACTGTATTGAACATACCAGCTAAGTTCAGAATGCAGCCACATCGCCAGATGAAAGGAAAGCGGAGAAGTGGATCACAAGGCACAGATGAATCTCAAGATGCAGAGAGAGAGAGAATTTAAGAGAAATGTTTTCCTTGTAGTACTGGATTCCATAATCTCTGACCTTAATCACCGATTTACGGCCTTGGAAGATATTTTTAATTGATTTGCTCCCATTCTAAGACTTTGAAGTATGACTGAGGAAGAAATTTCTACTTCATGTAAAGCACTGGTTGCCAAATACCCTGAAGATCTTACATCTTCTTTGGAAAGTGAGATCCTCCATCTTAAACAGGTTTACGATGACACTTTTAAGAAAAGTATCTTGGCTCCTCTTGAACTACTGAATGCTATTTATAACTTACAACTTGAAGGAATATTCAGAGAAGTATGCATCACACTCAGGATCTTGTGTACGCTTCCCGTGTCTGTGGCCAAGGAAGAGAAAGCTTTCAGTACTAAAAAACTACATGCGATCAACAATGAGTGAAGAGCGCCTCAGCAATTTTTTAATTCTGTCAATTGAGCACGAACTTGCTGGAACAATAAATTTCAGTTGTATCATTGGAGAGTTTGAGAGTATGAAAGTGAGGAAATGGTATTCATCTTTAGGGACTTCAGACTGAATTTAGATGGAGGGTGTACATGGAATTTGCCTAATTTCATTATGTAACTTAGTTAAGCACATTCTGTTATATAAGCTTAATAGTTTTTTTTTAACTAGCGCAGCGGCGCAGTATTTATTAAAATATAAATTTACTCATTTTTGATTAAATATGTCTTACAAGGGGATGGGAGGGTGAGGGGGGCCCAGTCCTAAAGGTGTGTCCTGGGCCCAGAAATTTCTATCAGCACCCCTTTCAGCATTCAACTGCCCCTCTTTAATAAATCTGCAAAAAAAAAGTCAAACATTACTGGTACACTGATGCCCGTTGAACACTTTTTGCAAAGAATTTCAAGGAACCAAACCCTTTTATCAGTGAATTCCTTACTGTAGTTCTACAAAAGCATGATTTCTTTAGTTTGATTGTAATCTCAGATGACTGGAACAACTGTTAAGACACAGAAAAATCCCTTCATGGAGCAGCTTCACTGTTGCAACAAAAGTCCTTTGGGCTTGTGGCTTAATGATCTTGTTGGCCCCCTCAATGGCAATATTTCCTCATATACGACACTGCCATCAGATACTCAGACAGACAGATAGACAGACAGATGTTTGATCCCCTGTCCCCATAGAAAAAGCCATCATATACAGTAGTTCCCCATACATTATGGCAGTTTGTTAGCAGATACCCAGTCAATTAAGCACGTAACAAACATCTTAAAATACCTTTATCAAATGACATTACAAACCTAACAGACTGTCACACCACGCCACACCAACACCAGCTCACAGTCTCGAAGAGAAAATTGTCCTTAACCAAGAAAATACTATACCAGCGCCCTCCCACACTACTCGCCACACAGCCATGTCCCTCAGAACTCCAGGGACAGAATTTTCAGAGAGTGATGCAGGGCTTGCATCAAGCCCTACATAACACCCATGTTTTGGTGCAGTTCTGCCAAACTCATTTGATGCAACTGCACCCAATTTTAGTATAGTGGGTGCAGTTGGGATAGTTTCCTCGATTTATGACAGCTTGCGCCAAAGCTTGGGCACAAGCCACATAAAAAGGGTCCCCCAGATAGTGCAAGATAGACCAGGGAAAAGCTGGTCTAACTTGTGGCATCTGGCACTAGGGACTGAAAATCCCAATCACTGGTTGGGAGAATGCTGCAAGACCAATGCACTAAACAATTGGCCCACCAGGGGCTTGCAGCACTCACAGGGTTTTGAAAATCGAACCCCGGGACTCACTTCAGCTGTCTAAACCCTCCATGTTGCTATCTTCTCAATGCTGCTCCTTATGCCAACTTCCAGTTCCTCCTCCAGGAGGCTCCTCCCTCCAGATCGCCATTCCAGATCACACAGCCCCACTGTACTGCCACTCCAGATTGCACAACCACACCAAACTGCCAGTCCTCACCACTCAACATGCCCCTTAAGCATGCCCAGAGCACAAAATGAGTCATGCCCCTCGCACACAGTCCAGAAAGGAAATCCCTTGTCACCACTCCCCCTTTCAAAGGGGGAGTACTAGAACAGGCATGTGCACAGAAAGATGCTCACCCCTCCCCCCACTACACTAAGGAAAAAAAGAACCACTAAACTAAGCAAAAACTCTAGCCATGCATTAAAAAAACCACTAAACTATGGAAACATACTAAACTCCTTGAGGACAAAATTGATACCCTCAAGCATAATTGCAAGGAACCAAGATAATGTCTTAACCTATGCATTACATAAAATAAATGATGGCAAATTTTTGCATACTTGTAAAACAATCAAATCTCTTTACGAACAAGCTTATAAAGGTAATTTGTGGACTAATGGCTTTATATTTTATTCGACATCTCTGCAGTATTACTTCTTCATGTTATCACATTTTGTCATTATTTAAGGTATGTACACATATATGTACATATTATAGGGGTGTGGTAGTACCACTATAGTTAGGGTTAAGTAGGGTAGTTAATATTAAATCCCTACCTTTGTACCACAATAGCTTTGCCACTGTTCAATGAAATTGCATGGAATTTTGCAAGCACAGTCTTGGGGGCAAAGCTGACATGTTTTGTAATGGTCGGATGTCCAAATTACAGGATCTGGAGAGTGCAAAAAGTGGAGAAATCAGTGTTTCTGGACATTTTTTGCTCTCACCTACAGCCCAGATGATTTGGAATTTTGTTCTGCAGTTTTCAGGGTAGAAGAGGCTTGCCCTAGAAAGGTGCCCTTTTTGGTTTGGTGAAAACATATTAATCTACTCCCGAGGTATAAGGATTTTAAATTTTGTTTCTGAGCATGCTCAGTAGGGTCTTTCATTTATATGACTAGTACAAAAGAAGTACTCGGACTTAATTTTGTTTTCTCATGAAAGAAGATTCCTCTGTGGTGAGCCAAAATTCTTCTTTCATGAGGAAGAAAATTTTCTTTGGTATGGCAGCCATCTTGTGTTTATTCTTTCAAAAAATTAAAATTGAAAATACATAAAAATTATACCATGGAGAAAATGAAACACATGAATCTAGCTAAACGGGACTTGTTTGGCTAGAGCCTGGTGCTTGTTCTATGAAAAAAAGACACCAAAATATGATTTGGGGGCATCCCTAAACTCCTAGATGGAAGGTTTTGTGAGGGGTCCCGATTCTTCTTCCATGAGCCTAACTTCTTTTGTGAGTCTCACAAAAGAGGAATCTCGGCTCATGAAAGAAGAGAGTGGGACATTTTTTTTTTTCATAGTTCTTTCATGAACTGAACTTCAATTTTCGTGAGTCACAAAAGAAGACTGTTTGCTCATGAAAGAGAGGGTGTGATTTTCTTCACATTTTTTCATGAGATCATATGAAAGAATCCTTATTCTTTCATATGATCTCATGAAAGAACTGTCAGTGAGTGGAACATTTTTGAATTGTGAAGTCACAGCTAGAGTTGTGCTGCTGGCTTCAGTTGGAGCAGTGAGCCACCAATCCCCTGATTTCTCTCTCTCTCTCTCTCTCACATGCTCTATTATGTGTCTGTCTGTCTATCCATCATCTTTTTTAATTCTTTTTTTTTTTTAATACTTATTCTCTCACCTTCTCAGCTCAGCCTGCCCGTCTGCATTCTTCCCTCAAATTTACTGAATATTAAAAGTAGACCGGGATGCCCACCACCAGTACCATCTTATTTATTTAAAATATTTCACCAGGTGGGCACACTGAGCCAAGGCTCGTTTCCAGGTGAGATCTGAGGGAATGGGGAAACAAAGCAATAAATATCTTGCCAACTCCCCTCCAGGTCACCTGCCCCTCTTCCCTATGTTTATTTTATTAAATTTATTATGTTAAGTAGTTTGGGGTGCCCACGCCCAGTACTGCTTTTGTCAACCCCACCTCCCCTTTATGTGTGGCAGCACTGGGGTGCCCACCCTCGATGCTGTCAATCAGTAGTCTGACACTGGGGTGCCCAATCCCCAATGTTGACTAAGACCCTGAAATAAAGAAAACTGTCCCTCATTGAACTTTTTTATTTTCCTTAAAACTGTAAAAAAGAAAATGGTTCATTGGTTATCTGACCACCCCAGACCCCCACCCATCCAACCCTTACTCCCCAAACTTAGCACCTTCCACCCCATACCCCGAGACACATACACCCTCACTCACCTGAATGCATCCCATGATGTAGATATATTCTCCAATCAAAGACACGTCTAGCTGCTGGAACCGACGACTGCAGTATGAGAAAATAAGGTAAGTCTGGTTTAATGTATTTCAATGGGGTCTGAACTTTTATACATAACTGTTGTTTTTTTTGGTATTTACACCAAATTTTCAACATGACCTTTTTGGGGCCCCACCACATGAACAAGTGTCGTGGAATTATTCAAATCCATCCTGAAAGATGATTTCATGATCACTGTGCGAAATCACCTTTTGAGTGGGAGTTGAAAATGTTCTTCTCCCTTGTTTATGAGGTAGGATCATATAAGAAAGCTATGTTGAAAATTTGGGATATAAATATTAAAAAAACAAAGTTATGAGCATACATTGAAATGTTTCAATCCATGCTCATAACTTTGGCATGTTTCAATATTTTCACCCCCGATTTTCAACACAGCCATTTTTTCACACCACCTTATAAACAGGACAGCTGTCATTTTTCCAGTCCAGGCTGAAACATGTTTTCGCACTTGTGGTGCAAAAAAACAGGTTATTCACCTGTAACAGTAGTTCTACGAGTGACATATGTTTTTCATCCACAATGTCTGGCATGTCCTTTCCCTTTAAGATTCTTGCCGGAAGGTCTAAAAAAGTGGCCCCTTCCACCCATCTGGGTGATAGATGCTTCCACTCCACCCCTTGATGCCAGATCTTACCCACTGGATGCAGAGTTTTGTGTGTCGAAGCTGGGGAGGTTGGGTGGTTCATGTGGATGAACAACATATACCACTCCTAGAACCACTGTTACAGGTGAGTAACCTGTTTTTCTAAGATCATGGATATGTTTTTCTATTCATACTGTATGGCAGACTCCTAGCAGTTCTCCGGGAGGGGGGAGGCAAGGTGCACACCCTCTACTTAGGGAACAGAGACTGGAGAACTGAGGCCCCAAAACCAGCATCCTTGAGATTGATGTGGTAGTGGGAAATTAAGGTGTTTGCTGACTTACAGGTAGCAGCCCTGCAGATATCCTGGATAGGGACACCCCTAGAAGCAGCCACCGACACAGCAGCATGGTGGGTTGAATGAGCTCTTATCCCTACAGGAGGCTCCTTGAGCGCCAACCGATAGCAGAGGTCAATGCAAGATGTAATCCATCTGCCAACCATCTGCATGGCTGCAGGTCTGCCAGGTGCAGTTTCAGTGTAGTTGACAAACAGCTGGCGAACCTCTGCCTGAACTTCAACCGTATGTTCCTTGTAATAAGACAGCACGCATCTCAGGTCCAAAGTATGGAGCCTGTACTCAGCCTCCGAGGTATAATTAGGGTAGTACACTGGCAGAGTCATCACCTGGTTCAGGTGAAACTCTGATACAACCTTTGGAAGGAACTTTGGGTTGGGGCACAGGACAACCTTGTCCCTGTGGAAGACCATATAGGGAGACTTGACAGTAAGTGCCTGGACCTCCCCAATCCTTCTGGCTTATGTGATAGCCACCAGAAAGGTGGTCTTCCATGACAGGTGTGACATCTCACTGCTGTGAATTGGTTCGAATGGCTTGTCCCTGAGCTTTGCCAGTACCAGCAATAGATCCCATGGTGGTGGTGGTTCATGCACCAGAAGGGAAATATGGTCGAGGCCTTTAAAGAAACACCAAACCACCTTCTCCTGTGCCACCATCTGCTGACCAGCCCACACCCGATAAGCAGAGATGGCTGCCAGGTGCACCTTAAGGGTCGTAGACCGAAGACCTCCTTTGAAGAGAGACCAAAGGTAGTTGAGGATGCTAGCCACTGGACAGGAAGAAGGGTCCAGGCCCTTGCCCCAACACCAAATATAGAATCTCTTCCAATTAAAGGCATAGCACCTCCTGGTCGACTCCTTCCTAGATGCCTCAACTACACTGAGTACATCATCGGAGAGATCCGAAGCCTGGAACTCTAGCTGCTCAGGAACCAGGCTGCCAGGTGCAGGGACTGAAAGTCCAGATGGAATACCTTCCCCTGATTGATGAAGAGCAGGTCTGGGCATGCTAAAAGATGCTTCAGGAACCTGATATCGAGGCTGATAAGATCTGGATACCAGAACTGGTGGGGCCAGTTTGGGGTAACCAGGATAATCTGTGCCTTCTCCTTCCTGACCTTGAGGAGCACCTTGTGGACCACGGGTTGTGGAGGGAAGGCATTAAAGAGGCCTGGGGTCCATGGCCTCGAGAAGGTATCTCCCTGCAGCGAGCCCTGCTGAGGGAGATGGGCATGAAACAGCCTCAGCTTTATGTTCTCCCTGGAGGCAAACAGGTCCACCTGAGGGGTGCCCCACTGGGAGAACAGGCTATGTACTATCGCTGGATGGAGAGACCACTCATGGGATGCCTCGCCCACATGGCTGAGGGCATCAGGCAGATGATTTGAGGCTCCTGCCACATGGATGGCTAAGAGATCCATCTCCATTTGGCTCATGAGGGTCCAGATGTGGAGCACTTTCCTGCACAGAGGCCAAGAGTGCATGCCACCCTGTTTGTTGTGATAGTACATGGTCATGGTATTGTCCGTCTGGACCTGTACCACTTGACCCCGAAGGAACGGAGCAAATGCAGTCAGTGCCAGCTGAACTGCTCAGAGCTCCAGCAGGTTGATATGACATAGGGATTCCTCGGAGGTCCAGAGCCCATGGACTCTGTGATCCCCCAAGTGGGCACCCCAGCTCATGAGAGAGGCGTCAGTCATTAGAACAACTGTCTGCTCAGGGCGGACAAATGGGATCCCCTGCTGCAGATGTTCTAGGATGGTCCACCATTGGACAGCGTCCCACATCTTCTGGGTCAAAGTGACCAGCTGGTTGAATTGACCATGTAGCCGAGTCCACTGGCTGGCCAGCTCCCATTGATGGGGGCACATATGCCACCAGGCCCACTGGACCATGAAGGTGCAGGCTGCCATGTAACCCAGAAGACACAGGAAGTCCCGAGCAGGGCACAAGTGCCCAACCAGAAATGACTGGGCAAAAGGAGGAGAGAACATCCGCCCTGTCTGCCAGGAGCCTGGCTCTGGCTCAGCAAGAGTCGAGCTCTGTCCCGATGAAGCAGATCACCTGTGAAAGTAAGCGTTCTGACTTAGTCTCATTAATAAGGAGACCAAATTCGATGCATGTCTGAAGGGCCAGATCCCTAGACCTCTCCACCTCCTATTTGGAGGGACCCACTTTGAGCCAAGCATCGAGATAGGGGTACACTCTGACCTCCCCAACACCGAAGATGGGCCGCCACCACTGCAATACATCTCGAAGAGGGCTCCCTTTGCCCAGAAGTGGAGGAACCTTCAGTGTGATGGATGGATCGGGACGTGAAAGAACACGTCCTGCAAAACCACATATTCTGCTCGAGAGATGGTATGATCTGAGACACAGTTACCATTCTGAAGGGGCAAGACCTTAGAAATTGGTTCAGGTCATGTAGATCTAGAATGGGGCGCCAGACCCCATCCATTTTGGGACCAGGAAGTACCTGGAAATGAACCCTGGGTTGACGGGAGGATCTGCGACTCTGACCACTACCTCCTTGTGAAGGAGTTGTGAGATGTCATCTTGGAAAGCCGACTGAGTGTGCACAGAAACCAATCCCTCCCATGGGGCGTGGGCTTAGCTTGGTGTGTACTGCTCAAATTCCAGAGGCAGCCCTGGCCGACCACTTCCAAGACCCACCTGTCCAATGTAACAGCAGAACAGGTGGAAAGTAAGTGGCAGAACCAACCCCCCACAGGAGGACCCAGAGTGGGTGTGATGGGTATGGGGTTGACAACCCCATCCCGTCACTGTGCGGACTTGGAGGAAGAGGATCCGGGACCTTTCCCTCAAAGCTTATAGGCCACCGAGGGCCCTGGCTTGGGCTGAGGGTGCCAAGACTGAGCCTGCTGCTGTTGCTGCCCTGACTGAAAGTGGGGCTGCTTGGCCGCAGGGGCAGAAGGCCGAAAAGACTTTCCTTCTTTCTGGAACCCTGGGATTTCTTCTGGGCAGAAGTCATGGAGGAAGGAAATATCCATCAATTTGTGCTGAGTGTCCTCCATGAAGGTCGAGACCCTCAGCGAGGCCCTGTGGTGCATGGCGACCACCACCAAGAGGGCACAAGAATCTTCGATGTCCAGAGCCACCTGGAGTTGCTGTTTGGCAACTGCCCGACCCTGGTCATGGACCTGTTTGATCATGGTCTGGAGGTCTGTGAGGAGATGAGGAGGGACCTCTTCCAGAGAGCCCAAGAGGGCATGAGAAAAATGTGCCATGACAACGGCCGAGCTCACCTGACAAAGGCCAAACGAAGAGGCAACATAGACTTTCGTGGCTGAATGGTCCAGTTTCCGGGGGTCTATCAGTGTCTCCTGAATTACCCGAGTGCCGAAACACAGATTCGGTCACCAACCCCTCGGCCGAGGGGTGTTTTGTGAATCCCAAAAGGGAGCCGATGGGAACTGCATACTTGCGGGCCATAGGGGCTGAGGGTGCAGGGCAGGAGCCTGGGTGCTGTCACAGCTCCAAGGCTGGGCCAACAATGGCTTTGACCACAGGGAAGGCCTCTGTCAGAGAATCCCCTCTTTTGAGGATATTGGTGAGGGGATATTCGACCCATTTCTGAACGGGCTCCAAGGGCATCGATGTAGATTCGGAGATCTGACGGAGGATGCCCATGAAGGACGTGGGACCTTCCTCCATCAAGAAACTCTCGATGGATTCTTCATCCAAGGGACGGGAATGCAAGTCGGAGTCCTTGGACTCCGAATAGATCGGCTGACCACCCATGTTGCCTTCGACCCGCCGGGGACGGTCAGGAGTGAGGGTGACAGACATCCTACATGGAAGGCCCTTGATGAGCCAAGACTCCTTGTTAGGAGCCATGGAGGGAGGTTGCTTAGGTGGCGGCTCCACCAAAATTGGTGGAAAGGCCGGTTTTGGCTGAGCCAGGAGAGTCTTTACTGGCTCTGCAGGCAGAGGGACAGTGTCGACCAGCTTCTGGGGAGCCGGCGTCGGCCTGGAGGGTGACAGCCAAGTGATGGATGGTGTGGAAGCTGGAGTCGACTTCAGACCAACCATAATCAACTGCTGCCACATTAAGTCCTTGTAGCACTGACGCAGCCTGCGTTGAAGCCTGTCTTCTTCTGAGGAAGACGAGGATGAATGGCGGCAGCAGCGCTTCTTGGAACTCTTATGCGATTTCTTCGGCCTATCAGTCAAAGGAGTCCGAGACCTCGAGTTTGACCATCGGGAGGATTGACGGGGTGGGGTGCTCAGAAGGAGCTGGGGATTACCGCGGCTCCTCCAGGACAGGGACTGTAAAGAGGTTCCCAGTGGGCGGATGTCCTCTTCAGTGGGTCCGGTCAGGACCATGGTCCTGAATAAGAAATTGTTGGTCTCATTGAGTGGCGATGGGTTGACAGGATCAAGCACAATCTCAGCCAGGTTGTCATCCCATGTCTGAGCCAACTGGCCTGACGGGGGTACCATGAAGCCAGTGGCTGAGGCCGCAATCTCAACCGAAGTCAAGACAGCAGATTCCTGGGACCGAGATCTCTCTCTATTCCAAGAACATTGCTGATGAGACTAAACTTCTCCTGACTCCTTGTCCTTTATATGGGAGTGAGAGATGTGCACTCTCGAAGTGCCCTCCCCTTTGGTGGGGAGAGACTCGCACATTTCCTCGAAGGAGCCTAAAAAGGTGGAGCCCAAACTGAGTGAGACAAAAACCGACATGGAAGAGGACCGATCAGCAGCCCAAGCCACCTCCTTCTAGAAGGCCTTCATCTGCTCTAGTTGCTCAGCAGACCCCTCAGACATGAAGACCGCCAAACAGGCCTCTTTCAATCTGACCGGCGGGTTCCGTTTCTCAGGTCTGCCCAACTGAATTCATGTGAGACGATTGTCCAAGACATTAGGTTGGAACGTGCAACAAATATTGCAGGCCTGGGTGTCATGGGCATGGCCCAGGCAGTAGATGCATGAGGCATATGGGTCGGTGTGAGATATCTTCTGCCTGCATGGGCATCAGCGGAACCTGGGTGAGGACTTATCTTCCATCAAGGTCGTGATCACAAAGCAATGTGGAGAAAATCTAACAAGTTTAATTTTGGGTAAATCTGAAGATTTATATGCCAGGGCCTACTATAACACGGGAACGATAAGGAAGGAACCAGAATAGAGGCAGTATAGCGCAGTGGTCTAAGGCTCTGAGCTGCAAATTTGGTGACATCCAGCAGACCAGACATGGGTTTGAATCCCACAGCTTCCACTTGCATACTGTGTGACCCTGAGCAAGTCACTTAACCTCCTTATGCTCCCAGGTCGCTCCTGTAAAAAAGCTTTCAGCTTAGTGTGCTATACCTGGTTAAACAACTAAATAAAAAAAAAAAAAAGAATCTTCCAGCAGAAAGATCGATCTGGCATCAAGGGGCGGAGCCAAGGCATATACCACCCAAGTGGGTGGGAGGTGCCAGCTTTTAGACCTTCCGGCAAGAATCTTAATGGGAAAGGACATGCCAAGCAGTGTGGATAGAACAACATATCCATGACCCTAGAATGACATTTTGGCCAGGATTTGAAGATTTTCACCTATCGGGTTCCTGAGGTGAGTTTATAAGAAGACTATGTTCAAAATTTGGGGTAAAAATATTATAAAACAACAAAGCTATGAAGATATGATGACATTTTTCTATGCATATTCATAACTTTGGTAATTGTTTACATTCATCACTGCATGGAAGTGCAGGGCGAGCAGGACCCTTCCCTTGGTGCAGGGCCCAGAGGGCCCTGCCCCTCTGCATCTGCTTACACAGGTCCCAAAGGGACCTCAGTGAATGAGGATATAATTTCACTATCCCAAAAAGACAGGAAAGTCTTTACAATAACCTGTTTTAATGCACCAATTAGGGTTCAGCTTAAAGCAAGAAATGTAGGGAAATGTGGCATTAGGGTTTCCAAGCCTAATTCCCCATCCCCATGAGGCAAAAGGGGAAAAAAATAGGGTTTTGGTTTCCTGACTGTTAGTGAATCAGTGGTGGGGTATTCTTTGAGGTGGTGAAACCTAATGCTCACCCCTACCCCCAGACCATAGCCTCCTTTTCAAAGTACAAGGAATGGCTCCAAGCCAGCACCTCACAGAGATTAAAGTTAGAGAAGTTTGACTTACCACCACATGTTGCCAGTAAAATCTGTTGTAGCTTTCTTCATGTGCAGGCCCTGCATGAAGAAATTAATTCACATCTGACCTTGTTTGCTCAGGGGAGGGGTTAGCCTTAAGGTTGACAACTCCAAGGAAGTCCCCAACACTGATTTGACAAAAATCAAGGGATCCAAAACCCTAATTTTCTTTTTCTTCTTCGCTTGGAGGTGAGGTTTGTTGCATTAAGTTGAATCCTAACTGGTGAATTAATGCAGTTTTTTGCAAAGAATATATGTATGCATGATATTGGTGCGGTAGCACCAGTACAGTTAGGGAACAGTAAGGTATTTAATGTTAAACCCCAATTTCTGAAGCATAACTTTGGCAGTATTCAATGAAATAGCCCAAAATTTTGAAGGCGCAGTCAGGCTGGCATGGTCCTAAGACGTGAAAAGTTTTGTGATGGCATCTTGCAAGGTTTATGAGATGACAGAATGCCAAAAAGTGAAAAAAGTTTTCTTTTTTTTCTCTTTCTACTTAACCGTTTTAATTTTTTGCTCTCTCACGCAGCCTGGACAGTACAGAATTTGTTCACAAAACTTTTAAGGTAGGAGCAGCCAGGGCCGAGGTAGTGCCTTTTGAAGGTTTTGGGAAAAAATATTAAAGGTTCCAGAGTTATAAGGATTCAAAATTTTTCTGAACATGCTCAGCAGACTTTCTGAATAACCCTTGGATATGAATTAAAAAAAAAAATCATTGATCGTGAGGGCTTGTTTTCTGATTTACTTGTCACGAGAAAAATATATCCATTGTGATGGCTGCCACCTTTCTTTCTTCAAAACTAAAACACATTGAAAACACTTAAAAATGATGTGTTTTCAAAAACAAACACCTAAACCTACTGCAAAGCTAGCCACAATGCAACACAGTAACTTGCAGTAAATGATGTCACAAAATACTACAGTAAAAAAGGGCTTAACTACATTGAGTCACACTATTACCTGCAACATACTGTAGCATTTTGTGATATAATCCAGCATTACTGTGTTGCATCCTGGCTGGCACTGCTGTAGGTAAACGGGACTTATTGAGCTAGATTCTGGAGTTAATTTTTTGAAAATATGCCTGCAAATACTGTTGCTGGGCACCTGCAAATCCTGGGTGCCCAGCTTAGCAAGATGAGCTGTTCATCTGCATTCTCGGTATAAGAACATTGGGTCATTCTTGAATTGTGAAGACACAGCTGGAGCCGTGCTGCTGGCGTCAGTTGGAGCAGTCAGCTGAAGGTACTCTGATCTATCTACCTATCTATTTGTTTACCTATCCCTGTCTATCTATCTAGCCTATCTGTCTATTTACCAACCTATTCTATCTATTTATCTAAAGCAGACAGTGGTGCCCACCACCGATACCACTACCTTCTACTCCCCTTCCTGCAGGTTGCCCGTCCCTCTTCCCCTATAATAATTTACAACAGGATCCCAGGGTGCCCACCCCAGTACCACATCTTTCATCCCCCTCCCTCCCCGTCACTCTCCCCCAAAAAAGAAATATGTGGTGGCACCAGGGTGTACCCCCAGTAGCCAAAGATCATCCGATGTGCCCACTCCCCAGTATGGGCTTGTCGCTTCCCTGTTAACAAAAAGAAAACAGTCCCTCAATGTACAGTATTTAGTTTTTTGTCACATTAACCTGTAATAAAGAAAATGACTCCTCACCGATCTGACCCCCAAACTCCAACCCATCCTTCCCTGATCCCCCACTCTGTTCCCACAACTCCACACTTCCCAACCACCTGAACATTTCCCACATTGTAGATCTACTCTCCAAACGAAAACATGTCTTACTGCTGGAACTGGCAACTGCAGTATGAGAAAATACGTTAACTCTGCTGTAATGCATTTCAATGGAGTTTGAACGTTTACTCATAATTTTGTAATTTTTTAATATTTTTACACCAAACTTTCAACACAGCCTTTTTGGAACCACTTCTCATGAACAAGGATTCAACTTCAGGCATTTTTCAAATTAGGCCCAAAAGGTGATTTCATATTCATAGTGCAAAATCACCTTATGAGCGGAATTTGGAAATTTTCACCTACTGGGTTCATGAGGTGGGGTCATCATTTTTATTTATTTTAGTTTTTGTTGACTGGGAAACAGAACTAGGCAATTCTGTCTATTTTCAGGCTCGTCCTGGGGAAGGGGGAACACACTGATGCTACTGAGTTACAGAACCAGATTAAGCTGTTGGTGGTATTTAGTGAAGGTTAAGAAGTTTTGTTGAAAATGTGGTGTAAAAATATGGTAAAATAACCAAGTTATGCGTGAACACTGAGATATTTCAATGTTCACTTACAACTTCGCTGATTTTTCAATACTGTGTCACCAAATTTTCAACATGACCTTTTTGGGACCCCACCTCACGAACAAGGCATGTACATTTTTTCAATTCTGTGCCAAAAAGAGACTTTTCAGTCACTCCATGAAATCATGTTTTGGCTAAGATATGAAAATGATCACCTGCCTTGTTCATGAGATGGGGTCATAAAAACACTGTGTTTAAAATTTGGTGGAAAAATATGTTAAAATGGCCAAGTTATGTCTGAACATTGACATACTTCAATGCTCACTCAAAGCTTCAATATTTTAACTCCTCCAAACTTTCAACATAGCCATTTTTTTTTCAGACCTGCTCATAAATGTGACAGGTGTAATCTCTCAAATCCTGGCCAAAACGTGTTTTCGCACTTGTGGAACAAAATGTTTTGGACAGTATTCTATAAATGCCACATGTCATATTTATAAGGGATAGTTATAAAATGTCTCTCTATAAAATGTGGTGTCAAAACGAATGGGCTCAAGTACCATACAGTGAAGTGAAATCTTCTCTTGGCCTAAGGCCCTGCACCTCTGTACTACCAGAGGGTCATGTGCTTTGGCAAACAGATGGACTCTTTACCCTACATATCTGTATCTGCAGCAACATATGCAGGGCCTATGCCCTGCACTTCTGAAGTCTGCCAGACAGCCCCATAAATCCTTGACATCTACAGCCACATGGAAGTGCAGGCAGATGGACTTTTCCCTTGGTGCAAGGCACAGAGCACCCTACATGTCTGCATCTACTCACACAGGTCCCAAATGAAGATATGATTCCACCATCTCACAAATAAAGTACATTCTTTGCAAAAACTTGCATTAATGCACCAGTTAGGGTTCAACTTCAGGCAACAAAACTAGGGAAATGTGTGTTACAGTTTCCAACCCTAACTCCCCAACCCACCCCCAAACAGCAAAAGGGAAAAAAATTAGGGTTTGGGGTCTCTGGAATCTTGGTGAATTAGTGGCAGGGTCTTCCTTGGGGTTGTCAACCCTAATGCTCATCCCTTCCCCAGCCCATAACCTCCTGTCTGAAGCACAAGGTACAGACAGCTCCAAGCAACTGCCTAAAAGTGATACACTCTTTAAAGGTAGAGAAGTACGTCTTGACGCATGTCGCCAACAGAATCTGCTGTAGCTTTTTGCATGCACGGCCTTGTGGGCCCTGTGTGAAGAAAAGAGATCATGTCTGACCTTGTTTGCTTAGGGAAGGGGTGGGCATTAGGGCGGACAACCCCAAGGAAGACTCCACCACCGATTCACCAAAACCCCAAACCCTAATGTTTTTTCCCTTTGCTGCCTGGGGGGCAGGGGTGGAGAATTAGGGTTGGAATTCCCCAACACCACATTTTCTCACTTTTGTTGCATTAAGCTGAACCCTAACTGGTGCATTAATACAGTTTTTTGCAAAGAATACGCACACATATACATACAGTACACGTGCACACACATACAATGGGGACATGTTTGAGTTCATTTTGACCTTGGATAACCTTGCAAGAGGCAGAGCAAAGCATAGCCACAAGTGATGGGCTTGAGATCAAACAGAATGAAAGCAGATTGCAGATTTATCAGAGTGGTCATTATTGCATATTCCATTTATGTAATTATTTGAACTTGTAGAATGGTGTGGCTATTTGCCATTACTATATCATTGTTTAAAACAGTAAAATTGTAAGGTTATTTTTTTTTCTGTTTTCTTGCTGAACAGAAGTTTGCTGGGGGGATATTAAGGGATTAGCATACCCATGCATAGTACCATGGTGGACAGTTTGTGACTAGCTTCAAATTAGCACAGGTGGGGCTTCCTTATGTGCAGATAATGCTAGTAAGTATAGTGGGCAGCACGTGGAAGGCAGTCTATGGCGGATGACGGTGTGGAACAAATGTAGGAGAGAAGCCAATTCTGGTTTCTTGAAGTCGAGAACATTGGAGATTTTAAACAGATTTTGATTACTGTATCCAGAGTATGCTGTAGTAGTAAAAAGCTTCATTTTTATACAAGAAGATGGAAATACAACCTTTAGGAACACAGTCCTGTTTTCAAGGTGGTCCTGTAGACGTTTTATGTACACACATATTGTTTATATCAAGCTATAATATATATATATATATATATAGAATAACGGATGGGGAAGTGAGTGATATGAAAATTTAATGCACACTCGAGGTAAGGGAGAAGCCCGAGGGGTTTATCAAAGCATCCCACTCCATAGGTGTGCATTAAATTCGCATATGCACATGTCCTCATCTTTTATTTTACATAATATACTGGTGAGAATTTTTTTCCAGCTGAAGTGCTGTGACCCCACCTCCAATCACAGTCACACAGATGGTCGGTCTCTCTTTCTCCACAGACACACACCTTTGTCTCTCCATACTAGAAATCCTACTGTGGCACCTCGGAGCACCAAATGCAGCAGCAGCAGCAGCAGATTACACAGCTCCCCATGTTCCCAGCATCCCACTCCAGAATCCTGAGCTGTGCAGCCATCCCTTGCCCTTCTCCCTCATGTCCCATAGCACACTCTGCTCTCAATTTATTGGTTTTTTTTTTAAACTTGCAGCCGAAATCGTGATCGCGATCGCACGTACCTTTACTAATCAGCTACAGACCTATTCCTGCTGACAGTGTGCATCGCTTGAAGCTGGTGAATCGCAGGATTAACCAGATAGTTTTAAAAAATTACATTTAAGGTAGGGTGTACGACATCTATAAGAAGATTAGGAAAAGGGGAGGAATGGGATCTTACTGTGGGGGTTCCATAATGGTTCCTCGCTAACTAACATACAGAACCACCATATTTTAGAAACTGTTCAGCCCACCCAGACACAAACCTAAAGCCAATGAGGGAGTGCTCCTTTTTGATAGATGGAGCGTGACAATGTCATAACAACCAAGTGGTTGTTACAGGAAATAGCAACTGGCTGAGTCCATAGGAAAAATTGCTCGCCAGTTATTATATCTAGATATCATGTTATTCTCCTTTTAGAGCTAGCTATTCTCTCCTTGGCAACATCATAATGATGTTGCAACACTAAGTCCCATAGAATAAAAATGACCTTCAGTAGGACATTCAGGAATAAGCTTTTTAAATACTCTGGAATGGTGCCAAAAATGCCAGCCTAGCACTTATGGTGGTGCCACTCATTTTAGGCAGCATTATTGGCAACATTCCACAGTGATTAAGACGCGTATTCCTGGAAATCCTATGGAATATCCCTTATTTATACAACACTAGTGGAATGAAAAATGCATAACACATTTAAATTGATCTGCTGTACATATCACAATCATTTATTTTACAAGTGACAGGTATCACGGTCATTTATTTTAAGAGACTGCGTATTTCTTTCAACTATTTTTCCCTCCAGTCATGGCTCATGGAACCTCTCTCAGGCATCCTGTCTGGTTCCTGCCCGCCTGAGGCCCCTCCATACTGTGCCTCCTCTCCCCCCCTTCCTGCAGCCAGCACCCCTGGTTTAACTCACCCAGTGTGGGTCACTCCTCCTCTTGGGTGCTCTTGCACATCAGACTCCGGCTAGCGGGTAAGGGCCCAGGTGGAGGACCTGGAAGGCCAGTCAGAGAGAGAGCCCGGCAGTGGGCGTGGGAGACAGGTGCTGTCGCCTGTCCCACGAGCCAGTGTTTTCCTCTGTTCTGTGCTCTCCCCCATACGTGGCGCACCTTGACACTCTGGCGCATGGCAACCCTGCCTGCGTCGACCACGCTAGTTACATGCCGCCTGGCTTGCTGCAACGCCCCCGGTCACCACCGGGGGGTCGCTGGCATGCCAGATCATCCCCCCCAGCATCCTGGGGAAGAGAGCACCACAAGGACACTTGTCCACAACCCTACCCCTGCTGACCCCCAGCACTCTGAGCTCACTCCTGAACCCTTGTCACCGGTGTAGAGCAAGGTGTGGCATCCAGCGCCTCAGCCCTCAGCGCCATCAGGCCGACTAGACTTCGTATTACAATACCACACATTCTAGAAATAGAGTTCTTCTCAGAACCAATCAAAGAACAGCTTTCACAATGCTAATTATATCACAATGCTTCGGCTCATCAGCTGGTTTTGCTACACACACCTTGTGTGCCACCACTTTCATTCATAAGACGATGGCCAGCCGTGAAGGAGTGTAGGTTATGCTGCTCACCCATGGCAGAAGTAAAATGTGGGTTTAGGGTGGAAGGAAGGTGGGGGTATGGAGGGGACAATTATTTATTGGTTTTCCCAGTGCTTTCACTCAAGACAGTGGTGGGCTGTGGAAGTGGGTTGTGCTGGATGCCCAAGGCAGGATCGATATTACTAGAATGTGGGTGCTGGAGGGAAGGAAGGTGGGCTTGAGGTGCTGTCTAGAGGATGGCATGATACGGAGTAATATTATTTACCCAGCTCAGCCTGAGGGGAGGAGGATGGGAAGTGTGACATATTCAGGGATGGGGTGAAGGATTTTCATTTTTTTCTCACTTATTTTTCAGTTCCATTGTGCCCTAGGTTGGCACTGCGGGATAGAAGGTAAGCTAGGTGCCATTCTGAGGCAGAGGCATTCATTTTCATGATTAAGGATGAGTGGGAGAGTGCTATAAGGGTGGGGATTTTTTTTGTAAAGTCTAATACCTGAAAAGATCAATACCCACATTCTTGACTTCCAAATATTCAGGAAAAGGTATTTGGAGAGCCCTAATATACAGCCTCTAAAAAAAAAAAATAAGTTACTCACCTGTAACCGTAGTGCAAGGAGTGGTATATAGTTCACACCCACACATCCATACACTGGCAGTTCAAATGGAAAGTGCTGACTTGCCAGAACATCTTCAAGCTAAGCTCCTCCCACCACCCAGGCAGCATGTCCCTCAGCTCTGCTCCATGACGTCAGATCATGCATGCTGGAAGCAGTGATATGTGTGCCACTTGCCAGGGGAGGCCCGGTAGGTGGTGTGGATGTGAACTGTATAACAACCACTAAAACAACAGTTGTAGTTCAGTAACCTATTTTTCCTTGGGGCATGGATATAATTCACTATACAAACATTGGCTGACTTCCAGCAGTTCTCTGGGAGGAAAAGGCAAGGCACACACCCATATTTGGTGAACAGAGACAGGAAAACTGAGGTCCTAAAAGCGGCATCCCACTGAGACTTGAGGTTGATGCAGTAGTGGGAGATGAAGGTGTGTCCTGACTTCTAGGTAGCAGCCCGACAGATTTCCTCTATGGGGATGTCTCTGGAAGCAGCCTCTGAGGCAGCAGTATGTCTGGTGGAATGAGCCCTAAGCCCTACGACAGGCTTCCTACCAGCCAACCTATAGCCAAGGTCAATGCAGGATGTAATCCATCTGCCAATCGTCCACTTTACTGCCAGTCTGCCAGGCGTGGCTTCAGTGTATGCATGTATGTCACAAACAGCTGGCAAGCCTCACCTTGAACTCCAGCCATATGCTCCTTATAATATGTGAGTACCCCTGGCAGGTCTACAGTATGGAGGCTGTGGTTGGCCTCTGAAGATGGGTTTGTAAAGTATACCAGTAAGTTGATCACCAGGTTAAGGTGAAACTCTGATACAACCTTCAGGAGGAACTTCGGGTTGGGGAAAATGACAACCTTGTCCTTGTAGAAGACCGGGTACATGGACTCCACTGAGAGTGCCTGGATCTCGCCAACCCTTCTGGCAGACATGACAGCCATCAAGAAGGCAGTCTTAAATGATAGGGAAGCTGTACCACCCATCCTGTCCAGAGTGTGAACCACCACCACAGGACCTGTACATAGGCTCAAATGGCTTGCCCATGAGCACAGCCAGCACCAGCAGTAGGTCCTATGGTGGTGGTTCACACATTAGAAGGGACAGATGGTCAAAGCCCTTGAAAAAGCATTCAACCACCATCTCCTGGACCACCACTGGCACCCCGGTATAGCGACATGGCTGCCAGGTGCACCTTGAGGGTCATTGCTCGCAGCCCCAGTTGGCAGAGGGAACCAGAGGTACTCGAGGATACTAGCACATGGCAGGAAAAGGGATCAAGCTCCTTGCTCGGACACCAAATGAAAAACCATTTCCATTTAAAGGCATAGCACCAGTGGGTTGACTCCTTTCGGGAGACCTCCACAATATGAAACACTCCTTCTGAAAGACCCAGGGCCTGGAACTCTAGTCACTCATGAACCAGGCTGTCAGGTGCAGGGACAGAAGGTCCAGGTGTAGGACCATCCCCTCTTGGCCAGTCAGCAGGGCCAGGTGAAGAGGTAACCACCATGGAGGCCTTCTGCTGAGACTGAGGAGATCCATGTAACCAGAATTGCCATGGCCAGTCTGGAGCTATAAGGACCATCCATGCCTTGTTCTTCCAGGCCTTGACACCACCTTCTGGATGGAGGAGAAGGGAGAAAAGGCACACATGAGTCCAGGGCCTTGCGAAAGCATCCCCATCAGTGTCCTGAACTGTGGGTACAGGCACAAAACAGCCTCAGTTTTGCTTTCTCTCAGGAGGCAAACAGGTCCACCAGAGGTGTGCCCCACGGGGAGAAAAGGTAGTCCCCCCACCTCCTGATATAGGGACCACTCGTGCAACATCTCTGCTACCTGGCTGACAGTGTACACCAGCTGGCTGATTGCTCCAGTGATATGAATTGCCAGGAGATCTGCACCCAGGCTAAGCATGAGGGTCAAGGTGTGTAGGGCCTCTGAATACAATGAAAGGAAGGGAGGGAATGTGTGCCACTTTGCCTGTTCAGGTGGAACATGGTTGTGGAATTGCCCATTTAGACCTGCATGACCTGACGCCTGGCTAAAGCAGCAAATTCTGTCAGAGATAGCCACACTGCATGAAGCTCCAGCAGGTTTAAGTGGTGATGGGACTCCCTGATTAATCAGGACCTGTGGGCTCTGTGGTCCAGAAGGTGCACTCCCCACCCCACCAAAGATGTGTCCATCATGACAGTGATGGTTAGCTCTGTGCAGACAAATGGGACTTCTTCCTCCAGATGTTCGGGGATCAGCCACCACTGGCCTGCATTCCACATCAGCTGGGTCACTGTGACCAGCTTATACAAGTGTCCTAGGTGCTGGCACAACTCCCACAGCAGGTGCTGCATCTACCAGTGGGCTCACCAGACCACACTGGTGCAGGATTCCATGTATACCAGCAACTGCAGGAAGTCCATGGCAGGGTGCAAGCTCCCAACCTTAAATGATCAGGCACAGGAGGTAAGATCCACTGCCTGGTCTGCAGGAAGGTGGGCCTTGGCCTGCAAAAAAATCTAGCTCAGCCCTAATGAAGTGAATCATCTGCAAGGGGCTCCGTTCAAACTTGGCCGGGTTTACCAACAAGCCCAAGTCTCTGCAGGTCTGGAGGGCCAGATCCCTGGACCACTCCATGGCCTCCTTGGACAGCCTGGCAATCAGCCAGTCATACAGACAGGAGTACACCCTGATGTCCCTGCACCGCAGGAAAACTTCCACCACTGCCATGCACTTGGCGAGGACCCTAGGCAGGGACAAGAGACTGAAGGGCATGACCTGGAACTGATAGAGAACTTCTTCTGCATGGAACCAAAATTACCACCAGTGGGATGGACAGACAGGTATGTGGAAGAACGCCATCCTGGAGGTCCAGGGTGCAGAACCTCATGCCCTGCCGTGGAAATGATATGGTCTGGTTCGAGGTTACCATCTGGAACTTAGGCTTCCTCATGTACTGATTGAGATTGTGCAGATCCAGTATGAGGCACCAGCACCCCCATCTGTTTCAGGACCAGGAAGCACCTGGACACATACTCCTGACTTGTCATGGGACATGGGTTATAGCCCCTTTAATAAACGGTTGAGCAAAGAGTGTGTCGTATGACACCAAGGGCATCCTGGTAGCGTGGATCGACAAGGTGGGAGAGTCTTGACATCTGGAGGCAGCCCTCTGCCTACCACTTTGAGAACCCACTTGTTTGTAGCAAAGACACACCAGTATGGCCAGAAGTGGGGAAGCAGACACCCCAATAAGGAGTTGGTTCAGGGACTGGAGAGGCAGGAGGTTGACACCCCCCAACCTGTCACTGAACAGCTTTGGAAGGGGCACTGGCCACTGGGGCTGGAGGGCCACCACTTCCTCTATCCCTGCCTCTTTTTGGCCCCTGGCCAGAGAAGTTGGCCTCTGGTTGCCAGGCTTGGAACTGCCCCTGCAGCGGCTGCTCCCAAGGGCTGCTGTGGCTGAAAGGACTGAAACTGAAAGGCCTTCTTTTTCAGTTTCTGGGCTTTAACGTCCTTCTGAGATGAAGCCACAGAGTCCAGGGTGGCACTAGGCTTCTCAATCTTGATGAGATGACCTTCCATCCCTGGGCCAAAGAGGTCAGTGCCCAAGAAAGGGACATCAGCCAGCTTGTGCTGAGTGAAGGTGAAGAGCCTCAGCCATGTCCTGTGATGCAGGGAGATGTCAGTTGCCACGGCACAGGTGCAGGAGTCACTCATGTCTAAGGCCTCCTGGAGCTGTCTACCAAGCTCTTGACCCTGGTCTTTGATCAACTTCACCAGCAGCTGACTGTCAGTAGGTATGCAAAGGAGGAGATCATCCAGTGCTCTCAACATGGAGTGACCAAAGTTGGTCATCATCAGAACATAGCTCATCTGCCAAAGACTAAGAGAAGAGGCAGCTTAGACCTTCTTGGTTGAGTGGTCAAGCTCCACTGACTCCTTGTCTGAAGGCCTGGCCATGTCCCCATGGTTTCCAGCTTTCCAGAAAGCAGACTCCTCAACCAGACACTTGGTGGAGGGATGGTCAGAGAACTCGGAAAGGGACCCAGTAGTAAGCGTGTTCATGCAGACCATATGAGCGGATGGTGCTGGTCAGGAAGCTGGATACTGCTAAACATCCAGGGCCAGTCCCAATACAGCCTCAGCCATGGGAAAAGCAACCTGCAAAGACTTGTCCCTATCAAGGATGTTTGTGAAAAGGGTGCTTGGCACTTTTCTGAATAGGCTCCACAGGGACAGACATGGACTCTGAGATGATTTATAGTACAGCCCCAAATGACACTGGGCCATGATCGGTAATCAGTTCCTCAACTAACACATGGTCGAAGGAATGTGTTCTTGCAGCAGCATGGATGAACCATCCAAGTCATCAGAGGACTCTTCAAAAAAATCCTTCCAGCTGGCCCAGTGGTGCCGAGGGTTGAAGCGCTGGACACCACATCTAGCGCTGCTCCAGTGACCCAGGTTCGAGAATGAGCCCGGGTCATTGGTGGGTTGTGGGGGGGGGGAGGAGCTAGATTGAGTACTGTTAGGCAGCTCTCCTCTCCGGGGGAGGGTTGGGCACTGATATGACCAGTGTACGGTGTCTGGAGGGGAAGGTGCCGTTAGGTTCTTGGAAGAAGCTGTATCTCCACACGGCTTCCTGTCTGGACCTTGGTTCTTCACATCAGTGCTCTCGGTTATAGATTCCCATAGCTACTTGCAACTACAGAAAGCCTACACCCCCTGCCGTGGCTCTGTGATCCCGCAAGGAGAACGGAGCAGATCCACTGAGCCTTGCCGGCAGTCCGCGGGGGATGTCCCCATTAAAAAATAAATAAATAAATAACATCCCTCCACTGTCAGCCACCCAAGAGTCCACCAACTGGGTGATTTCTACCAACAGCCAGCCTGGCATGTTGGCCACAGCACAGGAGTCATTCACTGGAGCTCCCACAAAGGGTTGCAGTGGAGGCAGCTCCACCCACAGGAGTGGTGAGACAGAAGCTGGGGACTTCTATCCAGAATGGACTGGCATGAGCTTGACCAGTGCCTGACAGTCGACACTGGTCCATTGCTGTCAGAGGAGTTCCTTATAGTGCTGCTGCGTCCAGAAGTGGAGTCTCTCCTTGTTCGAGGATGTGAAGGTCAAGAAACAGTGAAGGTGATGCATCCAGGTCAAGTGAGGGCCAAAACAGCACCTCGACCAAGAGCTTGACCTCAAGCTTGCCCATCAACCCAAGGGCCAACGTCGATGAGAAGCCACTGAGGATTCATTACAGACCAAATGCTGAGATGCATGGGGAAGCACCGGCTTGATGGAATGACCGCTGGTGGAGCTGTTCCCGACTGGAACCAGCAGGGGACACTGACAGGCCCACATCCTTCTAAGTGAGGAACAGGGAAACAAGGGTCTTGGAGATTGACTGTTCCTCAGTCCCCTCTGACAACTGGTCAACAGGGTCAAGAAAAATCTCATCCACCTGATCAGTCGGTGTCGAGGTCAACCAGCCCAATGGCGGCACAGTGGGGCTTTAAACATAGCCCTTGACCACAGAAAGTTCTGTTGGAGTAAACAGCTTGACCAGAGTTGAGTGGTCAACGTAGTCGAGGGAGTTGGAGGACCATGATTGCTTCCGGTCCCATGACTGGTGCCAGTGGTGCTTGAGTTGCTTACAATGGTGGGCAGAGCTCTCCCCTAAGGTCTGAAGGGCCTGATACTGTACATCTCCCAGAATTCTCCAGTGAAGGACAGTCTAACACTGACCCCAGCTAGAAGCAGCACAGAGGTCAACTTGGTGCCTGCTGCAGCAGTAGCTGCCACCTCTTCAATGGCCACAAGATAGAAAGCAGACCCTGCCATGGGGGGGTCCTTTTTTTGGCCTTTTGGTCGAAGCTTCTGGTCCCTATATGCTGGCTGAGTAGAAGCCAAGCAGTACGAGTCTCCAAAGAGGAAGGGAGCATCGCCTGGCACAGGCCACAGCCCAAAACATCTTGTGCATCCCCCAAACAATAGAGGCAAGACATGTGTGGGTCCATCCACAACATTTTCTGGTGGTACATGATGATAAATTTGAAGCCAGCAGCTAGCTTCACTTCCTCTTGTTCCATCTTCTGTCCACGAGGATGGAGTTGAACCAATCCTGAAGGGAAAAGGATGAAAATTTTCATTCTATCGAAAGAAAATGCAGAAATTGCCAATAGCATACGTGGCAGCCTATAATGCACACAGCTGCAAAGGAGGAGACGGAACTCTTCCAGCAGAAAGGAAGATGTGATGTCACAGGGTGGAGCCAAGGGATATACTGTCTGGGTGGTAGGAGGAGTTTAGCTTGAAGGCTTTTCAGCGAATTAGCACTTTTCAGTATAACTGCCAACATGTGGCTAGTAAACTATATCCATGTCATCCAAAATACAAATAAATAAATAGAATGTCCCTAAAATTAAAATTTATTTTCAAGGTTGCATATGTCATAGCCACACATTCTACTGCCTGCTATTTTTTCAGAACAAATCCAGAGAAAAGTTTCCACTGTAATGATGATATCATATTAGCCCCTGTCCTGCTCTGAAGTCTGCGGCTGATCTCAAAATGAACAGTAAAAGTTATGACATTTAAACTCATGAATAAATTGAATATGTAATAACTTGACTCAAACACACAATTTATCACCACTTGTGATGGAATAGGACTTTCGTAGCTAACTCATGGCTTTACCAATTGTGAGTTACGGTCCTACTCATGAAGATAATTAAGCAATAAGGCATGATGGGGCATTGGTGGTACTAAGTTTCTCCCACGGTCAGAGGCGTAGTGAGGCATGAGGTGAAGCTGAGTGCCTTCGGCCCCCTGACCATGGGGGAAACCTAGTCCACCAACATCCCTCGAGTGCCTTATTGCTGATATAAAATGGGCCCATAGGCAACTGTTAAAAAATGAGCACTCTGAAAGTTTTCAAAGCCACAAAAATATTGTAAAATGTTGCTAAACAATGTAAAATAGCCCCTCCACAGATGTTTTTCACCGGTCAGTCATCTGTCTTTCTACATATTCAATACACTGTGTGATTGTTTACCATGGAATAGAAAAATTCAAACCTCTATATGATTCCTATAGTAGAATGCTCTCTGCCCCTCCCCCACACTCACACACATAATGGTAACATAGAATACATAAATTCAAAATTCTTCCAAGTTCCACTGGCATGCACACATACACACACACACACAAACACACACACACACTCACGCCTCAAGTGGAACCAGAACCTCAATTTTATCTGTTGCCAGGTAAGGAGCAGGGAGTTCTCTGGCAAACTAGTACGGATAGGAGGGGGATTTTTCACGGTCATCAAAGAAACAGCAGCAATGGAAACTCTAAATACTACTTGATATTTTAAATTTGTGTTGTGTTTTAGGCTCTTGTGTGAATATAACACAACATTATTTACTTACTTTATTTAATTTAATTGACTTTCATTTTTAGGGCCTAGTTGAAGCTTTTTTATATATCAGTAAAGGTTGCAGCCATGTTTGTGATGGAAATTCTGTGAGTTGCCCTGGTTGGCAGGGACTTGTTTTTAGCCACTGGTGGTGTTCCCTTACTACCATGACTAGAACCAAGTCTCAGCCAATCAGGACACAGGGATTTCTTTGCCCATTTTATACAATGTGTATTTTGAGTTAGGCCATTATTTGATAGACAGACAGCTAGATAGTTGCAGACAGACAGACACAAATATGCATCAGATTAACTTGCTGATAAAACCCCTATTTATACAGATAAAGGATTTATGTGAAAATGCTTCCTCATTTGATTCAATTTTTATTGGTATATAAACTCATCCAAAATACCACGCTAGCACTTTCAAAATTACTTGCTCAATCAGTCAATCATATTGTCTATTAATAGGCAGTAAGTGAGTTTTAAGCAAATTGCTTCCTTAACTGTTAGGAAACTCTACACTACCTTATTACGGATGGTTACTACTCAGAAACAAAAACAAAACACACAGCAAAAATGTATAGATTTTATTACGTGCAGTGTACAGCCCAACCTGTCAGATTTAGTGAGTCTTTCTAACAAAATCGACTCAAGTAATTTCCTCATCCATTTCATGAAGTATTTTACTAGTCACGTCATCAGAAGCCATTCATTAAGCAGGTCACTAATCACTAGCTGTCAGGGTTCTTTTTCTTCAGACTTGGGCTGCTGTACATCACAGTTTAAACCTGTTTTTGCCTTCAATAAGGGGCACCTATTATGCAGTATTTCAAGCTAAATTAATCAGCATACACAGGACTTCAACATAAAACTACATGGAACACTTTGTGATTCAGAATTCAGAAGAAAATCTGCACATTACATTACCTTCCGCCTCGGGCGCTGAAAGGCACTACATGAATTCCCAAAGGCCCACCGTCGTTGGAGACTTCCACCAGCTTCACCATGTCACTGTGAGACAATGATGAATGAGGAAACATGAACATGAGAAACAAATGAGCCAAAACCAAAACAAAAAAAAAATTAGAGCACAAGTATGGTGCTGGAAGTACATACCTGAATATTAGTCTGATAGCATGAAAACAGGTCAACCATCAAAGAATAACATCATTAATAAATCAAATGAAAAATGCTCATGGCAACAGTTCACATTACTGAGGTTAATTTGATTTGATTGTAATACAGCACACAAAAAATTACACATTAGTCTCATATGTGTAAATTGGTTGCACATAATAAATCAAACAGAATTCAAGTGTAAAAATACATATTTGGAAAATATTGGTAAAAAGTGATTGTTCCTTACATATAGAGGGGATTCTGAATTCATTAAATACTTACAATGGACAAACTCATAAAATGAAAGGATGGGATACACCTGTAATTTATTCTGTAGTACAGTAAACAGATTTTTATGACTGTTGACAGTGCAGTCCCAAAGTTACTCATATTTTTAAACCTAACTTCTTTACAGCTGTACCAGTGATCTACAGTAGCTAGTGAGTAATGCTCAACTCTGTTACAACACTAACATACCCTAGAGAGAAACTGGAGGTATGCTCCTGGCCACTATCAGCACGTCCCACTGGCTCAATACGGCTGCTTTCTTCTTCTGTCCCATCCTCCTCCTGAGAAGACAAAAAAAAAATTAAATGATGACTACAGAGCCACTATGATTTCTGAACTAAGATGTTACCATAAAACTGTTTGACTTTCAAGTTCTAATATTACAGGTTCCATGCTGACACTTTATATTTATCTGCAACTGCTATTCATTTTTCATTTAATTTTCATTGTTATTTTTTAATACGTGTTAGCTGATGAGCAATTTTGCCCGTTTCCACAAGTGACAATTTAAAAATATATATATAACATGAATACAATATAATACAGTACAAACCCCCAAAAACCAGTATAAAAATTAGGTTAATACTAATGAAACAAACATTAAGTGCATGTACATTCATTCCCTAACAACCAATGTTTAAGTTTAGTATCGAATGTTCTAATGTTTGTGCAATTGGCAATTTCATCGAGTATAGAGTTATAAAATCTAGTTGCCCTATATAATGCTGAGTTTTACCCAATCATTTTTTAAAAAAAATGAATTTTATACACATATTTACTCTGGGATCTAGTCCCTTATGAATTCATAGCTCTGGGAAACAATGATAGGCCTGTCTCAGGTAACTGTCCTAATGCTCCTTTATGTAACATGGTACCCATCTTTAAATTGGCTTTATTTTCAAGTGGTAAACAGCCAGCATCCTTTAACAAATTACAGTGATGGGTCCTACTTGGTAAATTAGTCATAAATCTTAGAGCACTGTTATATGCAACTTTTACCTTATCAAACATTTTGTTGCTAGTAGCTAAATACACACTCAACCCATAATCAAAAACACTAAATAAAAAACTGTGTGCTAATAGTCTACCAGACTCGGGGACGAGATGGGTTCGTACTCTAAACAAAAGCCCTAATCACTCATGAACCAGTTTGATAACATTTTTGATATGATGTTCAAAGGACAGGTTATTGTCCAAAACAATCCCCAAATATTTAAAACTTTCAACTACTTCAATATTCAAGGTTCTCCTTTTAAATATACCATCAAGGGATTCAGTTCTTTTTTTTTACATGGTCCAGAAAAGACCATGGCCTTTGTTCTTTTAGTGTTTAACACTATACACCTTGACAAAAGCCAGTCCTAAAAAGAACTGAAATCATTTTGCACACTTCAGAGCATCCTCAGACTGTGGCGCAGCATTAAAAATGACAGCATATAGTGTCATCTCAGATTCTTTACAAGGAAGGGGGGGGGGGCAGAATTCATAAATAACAAAAAAGAAGAGTGCCCAAAATATTCATCATTGTGTTTGTGCTGTTTGCAGATTCCTTACTACTTTCAACAGATAAGTAATAACATTACATTACCAGCTAGAACAAATGTACATGTTTACTACATTAAATCATGACAGTGTATGGTAGAGAGTTTTTTATGGAATTCCATCCCTTTAAAAATGCTGTTGTACCATAGTTCAAAGGTCATGGAATGTGATTCTACCCTACTGTGGTAGAACAGCATTCTAGAACCTCTAGAGACCGCAGTAAGTCAGTTTCAGTTTGAAAGCAAAAGAACTGACAAACACATATTTCACACAGTACTATACACTATAAAAAAAATACAGGATGAGCAACTCTATGCACAGCCAGTGTGTTTTGCCACCTTGAGGTTCTGATTCCCATGGACCTCTCGAGCTGCGCTCTTGAGGTCAGAGGGAATCGGAACCCCCTCTGTGGCAGAACACACTGGTTGTGCGTAGTTGCCCATCCACTATTCTCTAGTTATTTACAATTATACAATGGTATTTCCCCAACATGTGCTTGATAAATTCAGGGGTAAGTTACTGTTGGTGTATGAAAATCCTAATTGTGGTATTCAGCCAAGAAATCTGGCATTTGTCCAATTCATCTGGATTGTACAGGATTGGTGATAGTAGTCCCCTCCTATGCCCAAATCCACGACCACTGAACATAATGAAACTCGCCCTTGCCCATCTGAACCTGACCACCCTCATCACTAAGCCCTATGATGACCCCCCTTTTCTTAAAAAAAAAGTTATTTTAGCAGTTTAGCACAGCACAGAAATACTCATCCTCCTCCTCTCAATGCTAGGTTGAAATGACAGTAATCTCACCCAACTGTGCAAAGCACTACTAGGATGAGGTACCAACATGCAGAGCTGGTAGTGAGATGAAGATCAGGGCTGTTTGGGTATTCCAAATGCATTGGAACACCCTGATTTGAGATTGTAAGAGAGACTACCAGAAAGTCAGCAGGAGAATATGTTATTTATATATAACTATTAGTTCTGCTTATGTCACAGATTATTGCAAAATAGTAAAGAAGTAATTATCACCTTAATAGAACCTACAACAGCTGTGTCATAATGACTTATTTTCTTTACACTTGCAGTTTAACAGGCTATCTAGATACACCTCACCAGTAAACTGAATATTTTCAACCCATTACCACTCTAGGCACTAGCAGTGGGCATGTTAATCATCTTTTTTATTTTATTTTTTTTTATTTTATTGAGATCTTGGATTACACCAGTGAGCGGATGCTCATTTATAGGTTCCACATCAGTTTACAAAGACAATAAGGTGCAGCATTACAGGATCACATTTGGTACAGACAGAGCTACAATAAGGTACACACAAAATTGAGCAGCTTAGGCAGTGTAACAGTTTGCCAGAGTCAGACCTTAGGACACCCTACTGAGTTGCAAACACATAGAGGAAAGTAGGAGGAGCAGGCTTAGGGGGATGATGGGGGAGGAGTGGGAGGGGGTGTCCTGTTTAGGAGGAGTAGAGAAGGCACCGGGTGTGAGGTAGCATGGTGGCCTGAAGTGCTGAGGTTGGGATGCATCAACGTACAGTGTTGACGTGAGGCAAAGTGTAAGTAGGTGGTTATAGTTGAAAGAAGGTGCTAATGGTAGCAGCCACAGTTGCTGGTTGTAATAAGGTGCTGCTGAAGATTGCGACTGAATGAGCCAATAGTTGCAGCACTGGTAATGTCAGGAGGTAATGCACTGGTCCAGAGAGGAACACGATAGCAAAAAGCACATTGTGCCAAGGCAGTGTGGCATCTGGGTACTTTGTAGATCTGAGTGGTGGAGTTTCTTGTGAGTCTGGTGCTCAAGTGCAGGGTTAGGAAGTTCTGGACCCCTGCAGGTAGTTGACAGACAGCCTTCCTTGGCGAGGAGGCAGGATTGGTATTTTATTCTATCCTTCAGTTGGAGCAATCCTGCAAGGGTGTAGAGATCCCAGGTCTGCGTGAGTCTTGCAGCACCTGTGAGAAGGTGGCACACCTTGTTTAGTGCAATGGAGATGCAGTGCAGGGCCATGTCAGTCACCGACCTGTAAATAGCCAGGCCACAGTCGATGAGGGAGACTACTGAACTTTTGATGGCCAGGTTCAATGCTTCATATGTTAAACAGTGCTTGTGACAGTAAAGAATCCCTATTCTTGTGTTGATCACCCTAGCTGCACTGTCTATGTGTTGGACATATGACAGTGTGGAGTCAATTGTGATGCCCAGGTACCTGAACTGCTGGACGTGCTCCAGAGTGTCTCCGATGACATTCATGATTGCAAGGGAGAAGGCCTTGAACTTGCTTTGGGAGCTGCAGTACATCATTGTCTTTGTTCTTTTGCAGTTCATGACTAGCCTGTGCTTCTTAAACCATTTTTCAGCGGATAAAAAACCCCTTTGGCAATCTACCACCAGCTGTTCAGAATGAGGGTTGCTGGTGAATATGACCGCATCATTCGCGCATAGGAGCATTCAGCTCAGGCAGGTGACCAGCAGTTGGTTTAGGAATAAGCTGAATAGTAGGGGTCCCAGAATTGACCCATGTGGGACCCCAGAATGGACTGGTCTGCTACTGGAGATGATATCACCAATCCTGACCTTTTGGGAGCGGTTTTGAAGGTAACTGTTGAACCAGCATACAGATTCTGGAGAGAGAGACCAGTGGCAGACAACCGCTCCAGGAGGAGCTCATGGTGCACCGTATCAAATGCTTTTGATAGGTCAATGAAAGTTGCTGATACCAGAAGACCTTGGTCTAGTTAGTGGTGGATGATGCCAGTAAATTCAAGTAAGGTTGTGATGGTACTGTGTCCGGATCGGAAACAGTGTTGTTCAGGACAGAGGAGTTGGTACTGGTTCAGATGCTCAACAAGCTGATCTTCCACAATCTGCTCTAGAGCTTTGGGGGTGGGAGTATGGAGATAGGTCTGTAGCTGTTGTGCAGAGTCTGGTCCCCACCTTTGTGCACTGGGGTTACTGTTGCCGATTTCTATCACTGGGGGAACTGTGAGAGGCAAAGGGAGCGGTTGATTATTTTAGTGAGTGGGCCAAGAACTGTCAGGGCCAGGGTGACAAATTTAAGGTCCAGGATGTCCCTGCTGTGTCATGATTTTCCCAGAGCCTTTTACAGGTACTTTCTGGCTTCAGCTTCTGAGGCTTCTTTAAAGTAGAAGGCGGCCAGTTAGAAGATGGTTGCTGGTCGCATTATGATCAGCCAGGGTTGGAGGATTAAAGTAGTCCACTGGTAGCACACTGCTTAGTTCTGTGAACACATTGCTAGAAGTGCGTCGGCTATGTGAAGATTGTGCGCCATCAACCATGAGCACACGGGCCAGTTTAGGATCCCTGCTGGTTATGTCATTGAGGTTGTCCCAGAATGACTTGCTGTCATTCCAGGAGCTGGAGAGGGCTTCCTTGTAGAATTTGCTTTTGGTGAGTCAGATGGCTTTTGTGCACTCATTACAAGCTTTTTTGCATCTCTGGATGTTAGCAGTGGTACCATGTGCTCTCGCTTTCCATGATAGGTGATCTCTAGCGTGGAGCTGATCCAAGAGGTCTGGGGTGATCCAGGGGTTGCAATGTCCTTTTATTTTTCTGGTTTTTATCAGGGCATGCTTGTCACAGACAGTGTTAACTTTGTTTATGAAGTGGTCCAGGGCTGTATCCATGTCACTGGCTTCGTAGAGGTCCGACCAGATTACGGAGACAGTACTAGAGACGTGGCAAAGTTTTAATTCGCCGGCGAATGTGGCATGAATTCGGGAAACTCGCAAAGCTTTGCGCATTTCCCAGCAGGACCTTCAACTTCGCAGGTCCATTTTATGTATGCATTTATTTATTTATTTTTAAAAACTCCAAAAGCATAAACTGCCTCCTCCCACCCACTGTGTATAATTCCACCACCCAAATACTTCCATATCATAAAGACTCCTTCCCATCCCCTTACCAGCACCCTCTTCCCCCATCCTTCCCTGGTAATCCCTCCCCTAACCACTGTGTTATATGCTCTACCCCTATACCTCACAAATACTTTTATATCATAAATCCCCCACCTATCCCCCAGCTAGCACCTTCCTCATCCCCGCCCTAGTGAATTTATGTTTAAAATATAGTATGTTACCTTCCCCCATCTGCGCACCCAAAACACACTCCCCCACCTGCCCCCATCAGACCAGACCCTAATGTTTCATGTAAGACCTCCACCAAACCACCCCCACCAGCTCCCACCGCCCTCCTCTCCCCACCAGCACCCAGAAAAAAAATTCATTTGCATGTGACCTATAAACAACAAAAGCCTTCTCCCTGTGCAGAGCATCTGTTCTGTTCAGTATCCATATCGTCAATGACAAGAATGCATGGCGATGTCTTTGCTACTAGTAAAACCTGACTAGCTGAATATTACCACCATGGTGGCCTGTGCCATGCACACTTATTTCATGCTGCTCCAGCCATCATCAGATCCAATTACACCCTCCTAGACATCACCTATACTGCGGTCGTTGGGGATGGAGGAGGCTGTGAGTTGATCTGACCTGCTACCCCACAAGTTAATGGTAGTACCAGTCTACAGTATTAAGCATTACGTTGTCAAACCCAGATTTAAACATCAGTTTTATCCGACTTACTACATCCTCAGGATGATATTCTGACAACCCTCTGGGTATAAAAGAATTTCATACAACCTTCTAGGTGTAAAAGAATTTCCAATTCATAGTTTTTGAATGATGAATGTGTAAAAGTTGTCCGTTATGCCCCCTCATAGCTAGTGCTCTTGGTTTATACTCCAAGTTTAGTAGGAACATCAGCGAACAGTCTCCTAGAATGTCACAGTGTAGTAGAAGATCTCCCCTATTTTATCTCCTCTCACGGAGTAATATCAGGGTACAGTAATTCTTTAAAAACCCAATAAGCTTAGTAGTTTTCCTCTGTATACTTTCAACACAGTTTATACCCTGTCTCTGATGTGGTGCCCAAAACTGTGACATGAAATCTAGGTGGGGCCAGACATACATACATACATACATACTCCTTATTTTCTATTTGCCTCAGGTCTGGAAGATTACTTAGTTCATCTATCAGCACAAGGGTAGGGACAGTTCCAGTTCTGGAGACTGCATTTCTGGCAGGACATTGACAGAATAGAGGCGATCCAGAGAAGGGCAACAAAAATGGTGAAAGGCCTGCACCAGAAAACATACGAGGAAAGACTGAAAGACCTCAATATGTATACCCTGGAGGAAAGGGGGGTATGATAGAGACATTTAAGTATCTCAGAGGAAATCAACAAGGTTCAGGAGGGCAACATCTTTCAAAATAAGAGATGTGCAAAAACACGGGGTCACAATATGAGCCTGGGGGGAGACTCAGGGGTAATGTGAGGAAGTAGTTTTTTTTTTTCCACAGAAAGGGTAGAGAATGTATGGAACAGCCTCCCTGCAGAGGTTGTACAGGCTAAAATGACTGGTGAGTTCAAGAATGCATGGGATAAATAAAAGGCAACTCTAGTGGTAGGAAAGTAAGGGTAACCTGCTGATCATTTAGGATCAGGAGTTAAGTAGGTAGGGAAATGGGCAGACTTGGTGGGTGGGCTAGGCGGTCCTTATCTGCCATCAGAATCTATGTTTCTATGACAGTGCACCCCCAGGAAATTACTAGATTACGTCTCTCCTACATGCCCTTTCCAAACTTCAAAACCACTTTGTCCACTACCACAACACCACTTTCCTAACTTAGTGCTCCTCAACCCCTTCAAGTCCAATCACTTCATTGTCACTTCCCTTCTTACTGGGATCAAAGAGGTTCTCTTCACACAGGCCATATGCATACATCTTTCCAAAGCTTTTGACATGACTTTCACCCCCTTCTCTTCTGCAAACTAGCCACAGCTGAGCTGTCAGAGCAGGCAACCTCTGGGTGCAGTTCCTATCTATCTAACCCTGTTCAATCAATCTGTTCACATATTGTAAAGGAATCCACATCTCCCCCTTTACTCCAAATAGAAACGGGCTCAGTCCTTGGCCCCATATTGTTCGCCTTTTTTTTTTTTTAAATGTCCTACTCTTGGTCTGCATCTCCTCCCACATCCACATACATATGGATGATACAGTGTTTTTTACAATGGCCCAAACACTAGTGCACTTGAAAGCAAATTACAGCATCATGTCATTCAATGCTATTCTGTGCTGGCTCTGTTCTACCCAACTATCTCTAAATGCAAAGAAAACAATGCCTGTGTCCTTTGGCTCCAAACAAGGCTAACTAAAATGACTTCACCTCCCCCCCCACACACACACACACACTCACCCTTAATATCAGTGAAGGTGCACATCTAGTACATGTCATGTCTTTTAAATACTTTGGAGTCCAGCTGGCCCAGACACCCATCTTTTCTACTTACATGGCCTCCATCTCCACCAAATTCCTTTCATGCTTGGTGCTCTCCACTGTTGCAAATCATGCCACATAATTGCTGCCCCATGAGAGAGTGATCCTACCTGTTTTAGACTACGGAAACATTGTCTGGGAAGGGGTATCAAAATGATCCCCAACCAGACTGGACACCATTTACAATGCCTTCTGTCAGTTCACCCAAAACCTCCCCCTTCGCAGGCACCACTGCCAGATGTTCCCAACATGTGATGGCATTCTCTGGAGGAATGGTGGCTCATGATTGGTACCTTACATATCTTGAAATTCTGGACTAGCACATTCACCAACTACCTTGTCTCTCATGCCAACATACTCCTCTTGACTATAACCTTGATCACTTAGCCCCTCTGGGCAAGCTGCCCCGAGAGGCTCCCAGTGCTACTGAACTCCCGGACTCTTCTCAGATTAAGGGCTCTACATTTAGGATGACTTTCAAGAGGCAAGTCAGGGAACTGGCCAGATCTTCCTGTTGTGGTAACCCACCACAGCTGGCAATTAACCCTGTTTTGTAGTTGTATTTTGTATCTGCTTTTTACATGTGCATGAACTCGGTTTTACTTTTTTGCTCTACACTGTTTGGACTGTTAAATCGCTGTACTTTTGTAGTTTCTTCTGCTAATCCAATGCACCCTTTCCCATAGGACGCACTCTGAAACAAGCTGTGTGCAGCTCAGTGAGTTTTCTCCAAGACAAAATTTTAAAAATAAAAAAAAATTATTTGGGTATTTAAAGAAAAAACTTCATAATCCTACAACCTGGTTAATTAGGTACATTCCTGATGAACAGACTTCAGGGATCATGAGCAGGTTGTGGGGTCTAAAACTGTGGGAGAATTCAAGAATGCATGGGACAGACATAAGGCAGTTCTTGTGGGGGGTAGGAAGAAATAGACTGTTGGTTAACTAGGATCTGCGGCCTATCCTGTAGGTAGGGAAATGGGCGCACTAGGTGGGCCAAGCAGTCCTTATCTGCCTTCAAAGTCTATGAAGGTGCGTGTGTGAACTAAAACCTCCTTTAGCCTAAATATGATCTCATCCCTGCATAAGAAATACAGTTTTTTCTCAATGTTTTCTTTTTTCTTGGCTGGATTCCAAGCCCACCCCATGGCAAAGTATGGTGTTTTGCCAGCTGTGGGACTAAGGTTCACATGGTACTCTTGGAATTCTACACTAGGGCTAGCAGGGGGCCAGGTACAGGCACTCATGACCAAGGAGCGACATAAGCAGCTGTCGTGAAGGCAGTTGCCCACCCAACCTCACAGTAAGAGGAAGAGTACAGCTCTTCTGACCCTGAACATCAGTGTGTGAAAGAGAGAGAGAGAGAGAGAGAAAAGGGAGTGGCAAAATGAGGGAAAACAGAATCATTAAGTGTGCCTGGATTGCATCAGTTACTGTAATTAAAAATCCATGTTTATATTACGTCACTAAAAATACCACCAATAGCTTGAACCTGATTCAATACATCAGTCTGCATCTGCATCTGTATCTCCCCCCCACACACACACACACCTAAGAGGTTGAAAATAGGATTTCTTAGCCCTCCTTCAACATTCAGCAAAACTAAATAAATATTACAGAAAAAGCAAAAAAGTAAGTCAGCAAACCAGAGAACTTCTACAGTTGTGGCCAAAAATATTGGCGCCCTTGCAGTTTTTTCTAATAATGCACCATTCCTTCCAGAAAATTGTTGAAATTAAAAAATATTTTGGTATCCACATATGTATTTCTTTGGTTTGCAGTGGAATAAAACACAAAAAGCAGAAAAATTTACTAAGTCTTAGCTTATTCCACACAGAAATCCTTAAATGCCCGGACAAAATATTGGCACCTTTTAGAAGTAGTTAGAAATAATTAGATTTCAAGCAGGTGATTCTCCTTCACTTTGGAATTGAACTCACCTGTGGTGAGTTGCAGGTGCCTGCAATATAAAAATAGCTCATTCAACCAGTTTGAATAGAGAAAAGGACTCATTCTCCTGTTTTGTGTCACTGTGTGTACCGCAATGAGCATGAAGAAAAGAAAGACAGACAGAGAATTGTCTGAGGAGGTCAGACAGAAGATTGTAGCCAAGCATGGACAATCTCAAGGCTACAAATCAATCTCCAGAGGCCTTGATGTTCCTGTTTCCACTGTACATAATGTTATCAGGATGTTTAAGGCCCATGGCACTGTAGCCAACCTCCCTGGACGTGACCGCAAGAGAAAACTTGATCGAAGATTGCAGCGCAGGATTGTTCGAATGGTGGAGAAAGCACCTCGATCAACTGCCAAACAGATTCAAGCTGACCTTCAGACACAAGATACAACAGTTTCAACTCGCACTATCCGTCACCAACTCAATGAAAGGGGGTTATATGGTAGGAGGCCTAGGAGGACCCCACTGCTGAGAGAGAGAGAGAGACATTAGAAAGCCCGACTGGGGTTTGCCAAAACACACCTGAACAAGTCAAAATCCTTCAGGGAGAATGTCCTGTGGACAGATGAGACCAAATTAGAGCCTTTTGGTAAAGCACATCATCTCTATGTTTACAGAAAACAAAATGAAGCCTTCAAAGAAAAGAACACCTTCCCTACAGTCAAACATGTAGGAGGTTCAGTGATGTTTTGGGGTTGCTGTGCTGCCTCTGGCAATGGGTGCCTTGAACGTGTACATGGCATCATGAAATCTGGAGATTACCAGGCCATTTTGGAGCGCAGTGTTGAACCCAGTGTCAAAAGCTGGGTCTCCATCGAAGGTCATGGGTCTTCCAGCAGGACAATGACCCCAAACACACTTCACAAAAGCACCCAGGAATGGTTCAAGACAAGACGCTGGACTGTTCTGAAGTGGCCAGCAATGAGTCCAGATCTAAATCCCATTGAAAACCTGTGAAGAGATCTGAAAACAGCAGTTGGGAGAAGGCACCCTTCAAATCTGGGAGAACTAGAGCAGTTTGCACAAGAAGAGTGGGCCAAACTGCCAGTAGAGAGGTGTAGGAAGCTCATCCATGGCTATAAGAAGCGGTTGATTGCAGTTATTTTGACCAAAGGCTGTGCTACCAGATATTAAGTCTAGGGTGTCAACAATTTTGTCAATGCCATTTCTTTTCATTTTCTGATTTAAAGGATATATTAAATTCTGAATCAAAAACAAAGGTTCTGTAATATTAACAGAGAAATAAAGAATTGTGAAGACCAAATATTGTAATGTTGTTAATTTCAACTTATGTTTAGAGGAAATTGTGAGTTATTTGAAAGTGCAAGGGTGCCAATATTTTTGGCCACAACTGTAGTTCTAGACTAATTGTACTTATTCAATTAAACAGTGTCAATGGATTTTTGTTTACAAGTTTTAATTTTTGTCCCATAACACTGTAATCTGCAACAACTTCAGAATTACTGCGTTTCAAAAAAGTAAGTAAATTCTGTAGCTCTCTAACTAGAACTCATGGTGGGGGGGGTGGTGCTCAAAACTTCAAGTTTACTCCAGGTTTAGGTATCAATCGGCAAAAATAAAATAGGCGAATTGTTATGAGTCTTGTAGACCAAGCCAGACAAGGCATTAAACAATATTTAAACCTAGTCATAAAATAGCTGGCAATAACCAACTGACATTCCCTGTGAAAGCCTGCAAAAATTAGACACTGGCTGAAGCAGGGTGATCCAGGAGCTGTGGCAGTACTTAGGTCAGATCACACTGTACTATGAGAAGCCAAACTGCTTGGAAGACTCAGAAGGCCGTTGTTAGTAGCACAAAAATGCACTGTCTCACAAGACCATATTTCAAGGGGATGACTGCAAGCTTCCAAGTGGCAGTCACAGTAACTCATGCACAAAACTGTAAAAAGATACTTAGATGAACACATCTGGGCAACTTAGGGGGCTAGATTCACAAAGGGTGATGCAGGGCCTGCGTCGCGCCCTGTGTCAAACCTGCTTTTTGGCACAGCAGCGCCAAACATGCTGCCACAAACTGCGCCTGATTCAAGAAGATCGGGGGCATTTGTAACACTTTTCATTATATTTGTTTATTAATTTGTTGACCAGGTAGGTGCACTGATCCAAGGACCGTTTTTCAGGCACGACCTGGGCCATGGAGATGGCACAGGAGAACACGGTACAAATATCACCCAGTACTACAGCTTGCGCCAAATACATGGTGCAAGCCCTGTAAAAAGGGTACCCGAGATTAATGCAAACTAGACAAAAAAAAAGCTGTTCTAACTTATGGTAATTGGCACACAGGATCGAGAATCCTAATCGCCAGACAGAGAATGCCACAAGCCATGTGCACCACATATGTTAGGCACACATGGGCTTGCGACATTCTCAGGATGTTTGTGAATCAGGCCCAGGGTGTTCTGTTGGCCGATTTCTGAATTTAGAATGTATTTACCCAGGATACCCCATCTACAACTACAATTTGAGAAGGTAGTGTGGTCTATTTATTTTATTTTCAGATTTTGGTAACCAGGTAAGAACCCAAGGACAAACATTGTTCAATTCAAGAGGGGCCCAGAACTACAAAGCAAACACATAAACCACATAATCACAAATACAATAAAGAGAAACCTTTACAACTGGAACTAGATAAGAGCTTTTGCAATGTGATTTGAATTTGCTACCATTCTTCATGACCAACAAGTTATGAGGAGTGGAATTCCATTCTTTTGCCAAGGAATAAGTGAAGGATCCTTGATCCAATTTGCATTTCCTTTTTTTCTGAAGGGTACAAGCAACAAAAAGCACTCTGAATTTCAAATACAATACATAGGTCTTGAGACATAAATTTGACAGGGAACTAACTAGGTCTTGAGACAGAAAATAAAATTTGACAGGGAACTAAGCCCTGTCCCCCTTACTAATTTCCAGCTAATAGTTAATCCAAGGTATTTATGTCACTGCTGAAGAGATAACGACTGAATAGTCCAGCAGGTAGAAAATCGAGAACACAGCTTTGAATCCCACATCTGGCACAGGCTCCCTGTATAAACTTGTGCAAACTGATTAACCTCCTATGCTTCCATTCCTCAAGCTACAAAATTGGATGCCATGACCCCACTGAAAACCAAGATGCGTCATTTCAATGTCTTGGGCTTTTTTTCAGCTAACAGACACAATCACCTCTCTGGGATGCAGCATATTAAGCTGGATTTTCAAACAGAATGATGTACTCAAACTCACGGCAATTGCATGCCTTATAGGTGGTCTTCCATTTCTGTTCAGTTTCTGGGGTTGTGCCAAAAACTTAGTGTAAATCCATGGGACAGTTCTGAAAATCCTCCTGTTGTGTTCAGTGGGTCCTGCCATTAACTAATTTGACAGCTGGTTGGTGACAAGTATTAGGAGAATAATGCTGAAGACCACACTATAAGAGACTCGGGGGGGAGAGAGACTTGAAGCTGGGTCTCCTGGTTCATAGTACTGATTCTTAGCTGGGATATAAGTTAAGTAAAACAAATTGAAAAAAAAAAAAAAAATGACTGAATGTTGACTACTACTGTAAAACTGCAAATATGCAGAACATTTTAAAACAGAAAAGCTCAAATAAGTTTAGATTACATTATTAAGCTTTAATTTCCTAAAGTATACTGTGTTACCATAGCTTATTGAAGTTTTTTTTAATTAGTTTTGCTGCTGATAGTTAAAGTTCTGAAACAGTCTAATGATTTTTCCTGGTGATCAATATTTGCCCTCACCTGATTAAGGAAAGTCAAATAATCTAACCCTTACTGTAAATACTACAGATATAAAGTTGAATGATTTTCATAACTGCAAACACCAAAATTCATTATAAAAGGATTTCCTGACAATAACATGACAGAAGGTCTTCTGTTCATTTATTACACTGCCCCCCCAATACCATGTGCCTCAACTGCTTCAAGAAACTAAGAATATTTTTCAGTGGAGCCAAAGGTGGACAAAAGTACTTATTTAACACTGAGGAAATACCAGAAGGTTTAAGAGAAAACTATGCAAAAAATTATAAAAACACATGTGCACTGGGTTTTTGTTTCACTGATCATCCTTTGTGTTCTATTACTTGTGTCTGTAGCAAGGTTGTTTTTTTGTTAACTTTTTTTTGCAAGTTTTATGGCCCCTGGGGGTAGCCATTCAGGCTTCTTTTACTGCCTCGGATCTATTAGAATTTTCCCAGAATGCCTCTGGGAATTATGTGAATTAGACTATGCATTAGAACGAAGAGCCCAGGATCCTAGTTATAATCTAGTCACATCATTTAACTGCGACTGCTTGTGAAAGTTAATTGCTTTGAAAAAGTCTTTGCCCTCCCTCTCCAGCTGACGTCAGATTTTTCTTCGTGCTACTGTTGTTATTCTGGATGTGCAGCAATTTTCTTTGTGAAATGCTGTCACTGGGTGATAATAAAGCCAATATACATTTGAAGGACTTAGGTCTATATTACATAATTCCCAGAGGCATTCTGGGAAAATTCCAACAGATCAAAGGCATTAAAGAAGCCTGCACGGCTACCCCAAGGGCCAAAAAACTGCAGGGAAAATTATTTAAAAAAAAAAATAAAACTCAGACACATGAAACAGAATGCTAGTAACCATCAGAAAAGCAAAAAATACACAATGTATAGCATGTATTTTTATAATTCTGCATATAGTTTTCCTTTAAGTGACCTCTAACCCCAGTGCAGCACTACCCTATTAAAATAAGGGTCAATACAAGTGGATCCAATTCACGTTAATGTAAAAAGTGATAAAAACAGAGCCACAAACACATACTTTACAACTATATCCTGTCTTGTATATCACTGTAGATGCATTCAAAGGAAGGGGCAGCTTTCCAAAGGGGCTGTTCAAGCTCCAGTATTTCCAACACTCTATCAAATAATGTATATACTAAAATGACATAAGAACACAGGAAATGCTGGACAAAAAAAAATTAAGAATCAATCATGTTCACCTTCTTCCAAACAACTGCAGCACTCAATATTACTAAAAATAGCCATGAAATTACACCGGTATTATCTTATGTACTTTGGCAGTATGGAGGGGAAATTACCAGTGGGAGAAACCCCGGGGAACCCCAGGCCAAGTGATATGGGGTTTCCTCTCATGGACACTTGATCTGCCATGAAGCAAACTCCTCAAGATTCTCACTCCCCCAATTACTCTCAGTTATTTATTTGTAATTTGGTAACTGGGAAAGGCACACTCAGCCTATGCTCGTTTCCAGATGTGACCCAGAGGAGTGGGAACAAAGTAACAATGGAAGCAACAAGGTGCAATAATGTAGTACATAAAATAGCCCAAATTGTAAAAACAAGTACAGGAATTTAGCTGGTATAATATACAAGACGTTTAATGCATCCCTAGCTCAAAAATCAATTAAATACAGGAGATAGGGCTGGCCAAAACTAGTAGGTTGTGCAAAAAATGTGATGCCAAATACATTAAGCTGAGTATGACTAGCACGACAAGGGCACAGAGGATTAGAAAGTCAAAGACTGGTAAAGAGTAGGTTAAGATTAAGGGCAAGAGCAGAAAGGGGAGAGAATGTTTCAAGGAGAGGATCTGAAAGTTGTATAAGGAGGGAGGTGGAGGGATGATACTTTTTAATACTATACCCAGTAATGTTCTATGTGAGAAACTGATGATCCAGCTTTGGCTCACTTCCACTAGTTCCTTTATGAGCTCATGCCATAGATTTGCTTGCCACTTTCTAGGTGAACAAATGTTCCCTTTCCAGGACTAAAGACTCTTCTCTATTTTTATGTTCATCGTGCGCACAAGCGCAGAGGAACATGTTGATATGAGAGTTGCCCCTCCCCACCTTTAAGCACAGCATGGTGATTTCCCGGGTTTCTAACACTGACAGGACTCAAATCTCATAAGATTACCAAAAAAAATCTAAACTTATAGACTTTCCATTCTTTATTACTGAACACAGTTACATGAAAACAAGGTATCTGCCCCTTAGTTGCCACCTGCTCCTGCTGCCTTTCCTGCTCTAATGTTATATTTTTCTGGTTGTGACATTAGAATCATTTCCATGGCAAGAGGTAACGATGTCACAAGCAGAAGATTGAGACTTCACAGCAAGTATAAGATAAAATAACAGACAAAGTTTATGGGCAAATTATTTTTTATGAAAATGCCTGCAGTGACAAAAAAATGGAAGGTTTTGAAATTCAAGTTCTGGGGGAGTTTTGTGTAACTGAATTCTGATAACACCAACTGTAAACTGTATGCTGGAAATTGGTAGATTTCTTTAAAGCACAGTTACATAAGAATTTACTGTAACAGTAGATCAGTGAGGGGATCTCTTGCAGCAGGCCATACCCATGGAACTACTGCCATCAGGCACAAGGAAGAAGAAGATGAATAATAATCAGCATTTATATAGCGCTTTTCATACACAGTATCCCAAAGCACTTTACAAGCAATGCTAGACTGGTAGTGAAGTGACTGAATGTGTGGTGGTGGCCATATCGCACATCACCCACACACAGCCTGGATAATTGCATGAACCGGTTTATGGGAAGGGGAATGTTGGCCAGGACACCGGGAATGTTCTCTACTCTTTGTGAAGAGTGCCCTGGGTTCTTTTACTTCCACCGCCAATAAACTTTTCTAACTAGCAGTCTATCTGGGGCCACCCACTCTAACACCACCCTCAGGTGTCAACCAGTATAAGAGTGGGTGGCCCCATCTCAGTCCTCTTGCCGGAAACCAGAGCAATGTGCCTCCTGCTGAAGAACCAAGAAGATATCGAAGGTTCCCACTGACATGAAAAGAGAAAGGAATCCACAGGCAACAGAATGATCTAGGAGGAAGGAGGGATGGACGGCCTGGCCTGCTGCAAGAGATCCCCTCACAGATCTACTGCTACGGTAGCTTCTTACGTAACTATACTCTCTGACATCGGGGGTATCTCTTGCACCAGGGCACACCTATGGAATGAGTCCCAAGCAGTTGTGACATCAGGAAAGCCAGTGTGGATGGCAGGAACCAAGAGCCTAAGAAAGTAGTCCCCGAAGAACAGCCAGGCCAAAATTGGCCCTGCACCTAGCGGCAATGTCCAGACTGTAGTGCTTGGCAAAGGTGTTGACAGAACTCCAAGTAACCACTGCACAAATCTCTGCAGCTGAGACGTTCCTAAAACAGGCAGCTGAAGCAGCCATGCCCCTGGTGGAATGGCTTTTAACATCACCCAGGAAATTCCATGCCATACTTCCTGTAACAGTACATAATGCAGTTAGCCAACCAGTTGCACAAACACTGCTTAGAAACAGGGACTCCCTCTTTCCCAGGGGTGAAAGAAACAAATTACTGTTTGGGCTTCCTGCAGTCCTTGGTATGGTGTGTATAGTAATGCAAAATTCTATGCACATGTAAAGTGTGGAGCCACGCTTCCTCTGGATTGGCATGCTCTGGAAAATAAATAGGCAGGTGGATGGACTGAGTCAGGGTAAACTCATAGACCACCTTAGGAAGAAACTTATGGTTAGAATGAAAAGACACCCTGTCTTTGTGGAAAACCAAATACCGTTGCGCACACATGAGTCCTTGTAGCTTGGAAATCCTTCGAGCAGAAGTAATGGCAACTAAAAATAATGCTTTCCACAACAGAAAGCGCAGCTCGAAAGTCATGACAGGCTCAAAAGGAGCCAACGTAAGTTTTTCCAACACAAAATTCAAGTCCCATGGAGGGAGGGGATTGTGGATAGGAGGCTTCAGGTGAAGGATGTCTCTCAAAAAGGTATGTGACGCTTCCAATTGTGCCACTGTATAGCCATCAATGGCACATGAAAGCAAAGATGGCAGACGTGCACCTTATGAGAGAAGTACCCCAGACTTGAGTTGGAAAGGGTTAGCAGGTACTCCAAGAACTGATTCCCAGGGCATGTGAAAGGGTCCAGCTGGCATAAAGCAGCCCATAGTGTAAAACACTTCCACCTCATGGAATAAGAGGCCCTGGTGGAAGTTTTCTAACCACCACCAGGACATTAGCCACTTTAAGGGATTCCCCAGACTGGGCCATGGCTATGTCCTCATGAGCCAGGTGTGCAGGTGCAGAGACTTGACATCCAGATAGACCAGTGTGCCCTGGTTCTGGGACAGAAAGCCAGTGCACAGAGGAAGAAGTATTGGAGGTTCCACTGCCAGCTGATGAAGCAAGGGGGAACCAGATCTGACGAGGCCAAAAAGGGAGTGATGAGGATCATCATAGCCCCTTCCATCTGTAGCTGGACTAGAACCCTCTAAAGCAGTGGGAAGGCATACAGAAACCTCCCTTTCCAGGAAAGGGACAACGTGTCTCACCAGAAAACTTCAGGCCCTGGACCTAGTTAGTAAAAATGCAGCAGTTCTGCACTGAGTGGGGATGCAAAAAGGTCCAACTCTGGATGATCCTATCTGTTGAACAGGGCTTCGACAACCAAAGTCAGAAGCTCCCACTCGTATTTGATTGGCTTAGATCGTCCGTCAGGATGTTTTGGATGCCTAGGACATGGACAGCTGACAGTTCTAGGCTATGGTCCTGAGCCCAATACCAGACTCTCATTGCTTCCCTGTAGAAGGGATATGAGTGAGCATCTCCCTGCTTGTTGATATAGTGAACAACAGTCATACTGACCATCTGCACCAGCAGAAGGCCTGAAAACAGCTGGGTCTGAAAAGCCTGTATGCCATACAGTACCACCCTCATCTCCAGGATGTTGACATAGAGAAAGGACTCCAGACATGACCACGTGCCTTGTGTTTGGTGCGGGCCCTGATGAGCACCCCAGCCCATCCCTGAGGCATCTGTGGTCAGGGTCTACTGAGGGGAGGGAGTAGGAAAAGGAACCCCCATGAAGAGATTGGTGGGTTCCATCCACCAGAGAACTTTTTTCACCAGGGAAGAGACCAGGACCTCCTGCTCCAAGTCTTCTGTATGTTGGTCCCAGTGGACTCTCAACATCCATTGGGGGATCCTCATATGCCATCTAGCCAGAGGCACTATGACTATGGCTGCTGCCACCATGCCCAGGAGCCAGAGAAATACTCTGGTGGAGACACAGTAGCTGCAAAACAGAAGTTTGACTTAGGCTATGAGATGATCTCCCCTGTCCTGGGGGAGGAAGGCCATAACCTGTACCATGTCCAAGACTGTCCCAATGTACTGGAGTCATTGACCAGGTGTTAAAATGGACTTGAGCAAGTTGACTGTAATGCCCAGGTCCTGGAACAGATGGATGGTGTTTTCCAGGGTTCAGATGAGGCAACCCTGGACGAGGCTTTGAGCAACCAATTGTCCAGGTAGGGGAGGATGTAGCACCCCTGTCTCCTGAGAGTAGCTGTGACCACTGCTAGGCACTTGATAAACACCCAAGGTGCCAAGGACAAGCCAAACGCAAGGCCCATAACTGGAAGTGTGCCTCCTGAAACTGAAATCTGAGATACTGTCTTGTGTGGGGCACACATCTTGATATGTAGATATGCATACTGCGTGTCGAGAGAGCATATCCAATCCCCTTTGTTCAAGAGAGGCAGCAGTCCCAGAAGGGTTACCATCCAGAACTTCTTGTGCTGTTAACTCTCTGAAGTCCACAATAGGCTGGAGGTCGCCCGTGCATTCTGGAACCAGAAAGAAGTGGAAGCAGAGCCTCCTGCCCTGCTGGGCTTCTGGCACGGGTTCTGTCACTCTTTTCTTGAGCAGAGACTGGATCTCCTCTTAAAAAACAGGTATGTGAGCGGGGGGGGTAAGAAAGATGGGACTGGGGGGATCTCTCTGCAGGCCACTCTCTGAATTCTAAAATGTGGCCATGGCTTATGAGCTGTAGCACCCAGCTGTCACCTGTGATCTCTGCCCACCTGTCTTGGTGTACCACCTGCACCAGGTCCACTGGTGGGGGTCAGGCAAAGAGTCAGGCTGAGGCAGGGGCAGGGCTGGTGCCACCCCTCCTCCTTGAGAGCCTTTGCTGAAGGAGGTGGAGGGGTGCACAGGGCTGTGGATGCCTTGTATTTGGCTGGTTTGGAGGCAGGTTGGGGTCTGTGGGTCACCCAACAAAAGGAGACCCATTGGGCACTCTTTTGTTCAATGTGGTACAACGAATGTACCAACCTTAGGGTGCATCCGGAGGCTTGCAAGTTGGGCAGGATATCCTGAACATCTGCTCCAAACAACGTGTACCCCCACGGACAACTGAACATCCTGAGTGAACCCTGACACCCGCAGACAGGAATACTAGTGAAGGCATATTCCCACTACCGCCGCCCGGGCCAAAGCATCCACCTCATCATAGGCCAAGTGCAGCAGGTGCCAGCTGATGTCCGACCCAGATTTAAGAACCTGGAGCAGCTGATGGGTGGCCAGTTCAGGCAATGATTTCACTACCTCCATGGTCTGCTCCCAGAGGGCATCCTGATATTGGATCATGTGGCCCATATAGTTATTTTATTTATTTATTTTTATTTATTTAATGATTTGGAAACAACCTTTGAGCAGGAGCTCTTTTAGAAAGGTTCCACATCATGAACACAAAACCAGTAATACTGTACATGCAAGAAACACAAATTCCAGTAAATGCATGCATTGAATCAAACAAAATATTACAGAATAAAATCACATCAGACTGCTCTAAATAGCAGACAGTGAAACATTTAGAGCAGGATTATAGAAGCTAAGTATCAGCTTAGCAAGCTTGGCAAGGAAGAAACCAGTAGGAATTGGGGAGGGAGCAGCCTCACTAAGCAGAAGGCCTTCTCATTATAAGAAGGAAGTTGGGGGTGGAAGACAAGGGAAAAGAGAGATTAAGGAAGGCAGGGGATCCAGAACTGGAGGGCACAGAACTGAGGAAATCGACTACCAAGAGGTAGGTGGCAGGGCTGAGTGAGGAGGGAACTGGGTGAGGGGGTAAGGGAGCGATGGAAGTAGGGTATATATCACTGGGGAGGAAAGAAAGAAAGAGCGCCTGAGCAGGGTGTCTTGGTGAACAGTAAGGTCAAAGGTATAGGGAGCAATACAAGTGAGGAAACAAAGTAGTTAGAATACAAGGGAGGGTCAAGGAGTAGGAGAGGGTGGGACAGGGTGGGGTGATTAGGATCTGGGTGGTCAAGGATTGAGGGTGGGGAGCGAGTAATGGAGTACTGCAGGTTCACTCAGTGTCTGAGGAGCGGTAGGGGGTGGCATTAGGTGCACAACAGACAAACACACATACTCCTGTTGGTGAGGTGCTGTTTTAGATCAGACTTAAAAGGCCCAGAGACTTCCTGTATTGAGCGATACCACTGTAACCTCATGAACTAAAGGGGGCCTCTGTAGGAGAATGCTCATTGTCCAAGTTAATAGTCCTGATGGCCAAGGTGGCAGAGATGAAAGCTCTCTTACCAAAGAGGTCCAGCCTGCAAAATTCCCTGTCAGGAGGTAAGCAATCCTATAAATATACTGTTGCACCAGTTATGCATGAGAGATTCCTCATTTGCATAGGTCCAGTGGTACACTTTGCACAGTCAAACTGCAGCTTAGCATGGCACTCTGCAGGCCTCTGAATATGGCCCCACCTTAAGTGCTGGTGCTAATCCTGATTAGTTCAGCACGAACCCGATTAGTGATGTGCTAACCTTTTGAATATGGGGTTGTTACAATGTACCTATATACTTTAAATGCATGTTTCCTATGTCACTGTATTAAAAAATGCTTATTTTTGTATCAACTTGTGTCAACGTCTGTCGATAAATGAAAACTACCAATAGTGCGCAGCCATATTGTCCTGACTCCAAACTAAGTTCCTAGCCCTCAGGATGCCGAAGTTGACCCTTTTTAAAGAAATTCACTTTAGATAGACTTACCTTTAAAAACATTAGGGATAGCAACTTAATGTTTTGTTTGTTTGTTTTAAATGAAAGTTTAGAGTAAGGTTGATGGGGATGAGTCACTCTCAGTGTTTCTGTACAAAGTACTAATAACGCACTTCCAGAAGGTGTCAGTATATTGATACAGTGTAAGTATATGTACACTTTTTTTTTCCCCTTTTGGTAACCCGGGTAAGGCCCACTAGGCACAAGTGCCTGTTTTCAGGGATGACCCGGGAGCATTGGGTGGTTAAGTGACTTGCTCAGAGTCTTACAATATGCAAGTGGAGGTTGTGAAAATTTAACCCAGGACTGCTGGATGTACCAAGCTCGTTCAAAGCTTGTTACTCTAACCTCTAGGCTACACTGCCAGCCGATACACTTATCAGTGTTATCACCTACTCCACCTCCATTCTCACCACCAAACTAAAGCAGAATGTTTTGACAGTTTGTGTTTTACCTAACTTATTCTTTGTAACAGTAGTTGCTTATGTTGTGTCAACTGTATCAACAGCTGCCGATACTGGTTTACCTGGCATATTACTAATTTCTTACTGTCTGTGGCCTCGTTACACAGTATGATGCCTTGCTACATTGTATATATGTAAGCATTAAGCCACACGGAGGTGTGCTCTAATGCTGGATTGATACGCATAGGGGGCAGTGCGTGCCGAGGCCCAGGGCGAGATACCACCACCCCCATGCATCAATCGCATTAGAGCCCACCGACGAGTAGCGACTGCACTTTGTAACATGGGCCGGGCGACTGGTGGAGGGATGTCAAGGGGGCCCACTGTGACAGCTACGCAATAACTGGCGGAGGCGGTGAGAACATTTGACAATTTCAATGCACTTTCAGAAAAGGCTACAACACATGACATACATACTGATGTGGTCCACAGACAGTGTCCATGCAGTGCCATGGAGGGGGCCAGCTAACAGTCCTGTGCGTCTTGTGCAGATTTCCGTGCGGGTATTGTGGTCATGCCCACAGTGAGAGGTCTGCCATGCAGAGTTCCGCAGCACCGAGGAGCGCTGGTCTCGCACTGTGCATCTCGGTCGCTCTGACTTCCTGCTCCCCCGGGATACTTGTCTGGCTGCATCGGCATGCAGGTGTTGTGTGGATGATGCTGCCCAGGGCGGTCTGCGCTGTGCTCATCTGACCGGGCACTTGTGGTTCCCATTGCCGGCGGGGTGGTCCCGTAGAAGTTCACTGTGCCATGCACGGTGAATGTGTGGCAGTGCAATCGTGGAGGTCAATGCTTCTCGTCCCCCTCCCCCCAACGGATCTACTGCTATGTCGGATTCCTAGTAGGGCTCCAGAAGCGCCGCTCATTGCCCTCCTCCTTTCATTTCCCCACAGGAGCCAGTGCTGCTAGGCAGGGGGTCTGGCTGCGAGCGGTACTGCCGAAGCGGGCATGGCATATATGCTGCGTTAGTACCTGCTTCGGCTGCCGTCTCATGACCGCCCTAGCCCTATCGGCTTGCTCCCTCAGAGGTGCACAGTTCGTGACATGTTACAAGTTAAGTTTGTCTATTTTAGCGCTGAACCTCGCCTTCAGTCTGTTCCACTCCCTACCCCTCCCTCTAGGTCTCATCTCTAAATGAGACCATCATTCTCTGTGTAGCTTACCAGGCACTACATTTTCAAATAAATAAGATAAACTAAGGATACAGATTGACTGTGTTGAAAGAAAAATGGTTTGAAAAACATAACTGGCACACTTTCTAAACTTTTTCAGACTGCTGGTTCATATACAGTACAATCAATATAAACAAACAGAATTATTTTTTTATATGAAAATGTGTTTTCATATTGGTCTGTCACATTAAATAAAATCTTCATTTTCCCTGGAGTAATCCCAAATCTTCTCATGCTATATTGAAGGCAGCAAAGTAGTTGGGAATATTTCAAATGTCAACCAACTTTGCCACTCTCATTAAAACACTGTAGTTTCTACAGCCCCAGGGATTGTTACAGGTTTTAAATATTTTTTCATATCATTACACAGTGATTCATAACTATTTCAGAATTACTTAAAAAAAGTAGATATATTGTTTAGTTATCTAAATAGAACTCCAGGTGGCACAGACATCCAAATGTTCCTAGGGGTCCTGGCATTAATTTGCAAAACTGTTAATAGGTAAAATGTTATGGGATATGGTTGAAAAGCGATGTATACATTTCAGTTCTGTTGTATTTTTGATGCATATTGTAGCTGGGTTAGTGGGAAAGATCCAAAGAATAATGTATTTAATAAACATGTTTCCATTGTAGGATATAAAGGAGTTCGTGTTTAGACACCTTGCAAAACGTCAGATCTGACACTGGGGTATCTCTTGCAGCAGGGCACACCTATGGAACTACCTCTGCCAGATGGTAGGAACCCACAGAAATGTTTCTAGCTAGCAGTCTATCTGGGAGCTGCCCACTCTGATGTCACCCTGTGACGTTGGCCAATCCTTTAAGAGTGGGCGGCCCTTGCTCCCTCCTCAGTTCTTTTCCCACCATTGACCAATGCATGTTGGACATCCAGAGACTGCTGCAAGCTTCAGTCAACTGCCATTTTCCTTCGAATTTCCTTTTATTTTTTCACCCTAGTTTTTTCATTTTTCTTTTATTCTTTCTGTATGTTGGACCAGTCGTCGTCTTTCGATCAGGCTTCCAAGACAAAGTGCACTTGTGGGAAGCAGCTCCTGGGGAAAGACAGCCATTCTGCCTGCATCTGCTGCCTCTGGCGTACCCATGACACCCAGGCCTGCGACATCAGTAAAGGCTTTAACCAGGCCACTTGATGCCATCACCAGCGAGCCCTGGAAGAATTCCTCCTGCAGCAGAAGGTCGCCAACATGGAATGGGAGCTGCAGGCCAGAAGCTCCTCATCTTCTCCATCCTGTCTTTGGGGTCATTACCCTCCTCCTCGGGGGGAAATCTGGTAGCAAGCACCCAGACATGGACTGTGAAAAACCCTGGTCCTCTTCCTGCTCATGGTCCCCGCATAAGTCCATGACTGCATCAGGATCACCTGCCTCCTCAGGGGCAACTTCATCTGTCTCGCATGCCCCATCTTTGACAGGGCTACTGTTGGCAGCACCGCCCATTAATCTCCCTTTATTAGGTGGCAGTTCTTTGGGGACTGGATCCTCCTAGTCCCCACAGCCCCTGCTATTCAGGCCCCTTCCAGTGGCAGGGCTGCAGCCAGAAGGCTTCATTGGTTCCTCTCAATCCAGCATGGGTTCGGTGAGCTCCGGGTCTTCTTTTGCAACTTGTCCACCACCCATAGCAGTGCAAGTAACTTCCTCCATGGCTGCAGATGCTGTGCCTTCCCCGGTGTCTCCTCTGGCAGTCCCTCAGTCACCTTTGCCCACTCCTCAAGTGCCCATCAATGCCTCCCTCTGGGTACCTCCAGTTTCCTCTCACCCAGCACCAGCACCAGGCCTCTCCCTCCTCCAGCACCTGTTTGGCCACAGCCTGTGCCTTTACTGGCCCTCAGCCAACGCCAGTGCTGGCTCCTTAACATATGCCAGTTCCTGCTCCTCTACCTAAGCCAACTCCTATACTCCCACCACAGATGCCAGCACTGGTTCCACAACCTATGCCAATGGGCTACCCGATGTTGGTTACAGTGGACTTTCAGTCTATGCCAACATTCCTTTGGAATTTTATGCAGGCGAGACTTCTGCCTCCACAGGGCCTGACTACATGTGGGCCCGTGCATCCCAACCTGAAGCCCAATGTCCCCAGGGGCCCACTCCCTGCCCCATATTGGCCAGCATCTTATATACCTCCTGTTAACCTGAGAGACAAGGGAGAGTATCATCCAGACCTCCAACCCCCTGAAGAGTCTGGTGATGATGATAATGAGGACCCTTCCCCCTCCACAGTTTCTTCTGATGGGGAAGAGACCCCTAAATACATTCCCTGGTCTCCCCTGATGACCCATTGTTTTGTGGGGTCATGTATCAGATCCAGTCAGCCATGGGTTTGAAACTGAGAAGCTGGACTTCTCCCAACGTTGGTTATCTGCCTACCTCAAACTACTGGACTCTTCCCCTCTGGTGGTCCCCCAGTTGATTGATACATTTGAGGATGCCACAATGGCCACCTGTCACCACCCAAATCTTATTCCAGCCATGCCTAGGAAGGTAGATAAACTATACAAGGTGCCTGTGGGCAGGCCTTTCTTTGGGGAACAGCGGCAGGTGGACTTGGTGGAAATCAATGCAGCACACGACTGCACTAAGCAGTTGAAACACTTGATTCCGTAAGTGCTAAACAGTCACCAGTGCAGTGCTGTCTACCACCACCAAAACCCTGCCTTTAACCAGGTACTATGGCTGTGTGCCTTCCCTATTGACAGTGGTCAATCTCCCCTGTATGATACCAACTTTAGATATCCCTGCCATCTCATGGACCCCTTTTCCCTGATTGCCCCTGTATGATAGTTACTACAGATGTCCCTGGAACCTAGTGTAGCCCCTGCCCTGATTGCCCCCGTACCATACTAATATTATACTCTATATCCCATTCCCTAGTGTCTAGCGGAACTCCCTCCCCCTATTCACACCCTAATGCCCAAGTAAAATGACATCCCTGACACCTCGCAGCTCCTCCTTTTGAGTGCCAACCCCTACAAGTGAGTGGTAACCCTCCCCTCCCCCTCCTGGCCACCCACTGAGGACCTCTACCTGGCACCCACTCCCTTGGTCACCAGTTCTGCACTAAAAAATGGTGACTGGCACAGCTTTCACACACCTCCTTGGACAGATCTGTGCAGGTCAGGTGGCAGACAGTCAAGAAGGTGAGCAGAGGGCTGTGCCAGTCGCCAAAGTTTAGTGCAGAACCAGAGACCAGAATGAGGGTGGGATGGGGTTCCTCAGCAGGTGGCCAGGGGAAGCGGTGCCACTTGTTCAAGGTAGTAGGTTTGCACTCGATGGGTGGGCCACAAGACATCAGGGAATGGGATATATAATATTATAATCATACAGGGGTGATTGGGGGTGATGAGGGTCCTCTAGATGCCAGAGAAACCATTGTTAACATCATACGGGGGAGGGGGGGTCCAATAGACACCGGGGACTCACTTCTACTACAGCCCAGCATGAGTATAAGGGGGGCTATTGCATGCATGCAAATGGCCCCTTAGTGCCATGCATGCCCAATGGGCTCATTTGCATGCTAGGGCTGAATATGGCTCAGAAGAGCCCTGGCGCTACCCTGTTTGAGGTGCACTATCTCCAGTGGGCCATATGCAGCCTTGGGTCATGTCAGCACAGTATGTGTTCATTTTGCTCTGCATGGGCACAGCCCCATATTCAGACAGTGAACATGCTCTATTAGAGTGCCCTATCTTTCTGATTACAGCTCAGGGCTGGCCATTTGCTATGTGCTGTGTGGCATTACAGGCAGCTTTGAATATGGGGGCCAGTGTGTATTATTATCTAAAGTTAATTTCACATAAAAAACGATTAACTCTGAAACCACAAGGGCACAGAACTTAATATTTTTTGCTGCATCCATGTCGCCAGCAGTCTCACTCTTTCAGGTCCTGCATTGTGCCAGTCTACTCTACCCACCACACTCTATTTCACTGGCACTATCCACTGTCAGATCCTGGTTTGTCACCTATGGTGCCAGGGTCAGTTCTATCCCTCCCCTGGGGCCCCCCCCTCTCCCATGGTTGAAGAAGGAGAGGGACCAATGTGCTGCCAAAGCCATTACTGGGTACCAGGAGTTGGGTAGTAGACATGCCGATAAAGAGGGACAAGTGGTGTGGGGAGCTTACAGGAAGGCCACACCAAAGGCTTCCTGGGATGGCATTTTCACCTATTCTCCCCATCCATCCCCACCCCACCTCACTGTCTGAAGCATGCACCACATCAGCCTCCTGGGGGGCCCACCGGTGTGTGGTCACTAATGCCAGCAACGGCTCCACACAGCTGCCAAGTGCCACTCTCCCAGTGGCGCACTCCTCCCTTCCCCTGGAAGGACAGCATCCTCACAGCGCAAAACCAGAGTCACCAGCATGCCAGACCAGCCCCTTACTGCTCAATGCCAAGGAGCCGGTCTTTTATTTATTTTTTTCTTCAAACAAAAGCATAGAGTCAGGTGAATGGGGTTGTATCGAAATACTTTTTTTTACATTGTTACACATCAATTTTTTTCAATACTCTTTGAACCATAATGTTATGGTTAACAGCATACTGATTTGTTTTGATGTGTATTGAAGCATTGAAACTGCATCACTCAAACTTACGTATGTTAACCTGATTTCGGCCTTTCATTTAAAAAAAAGTTTCTAGCCCTAACAGTTCTGAAAATCCTGTTCAAAATACAATTTAACTGACATGGGGAATGTTTAATCCCTTAGGACTAGGAACTTAGGGCACTATGCACTATTCTGGCCAGTACACACCAGAAAAGGCACATACCAGCTTTTTCATATCTGCACAGGGGAGCTGGTCCCAAATGGACACAAAGGGCCAGCATTCACTAACCCCTGGCAGCCTTGCCTCTTACCCACATAAAGTCTGTCATATGAGGCATTATGAATGACACTATCAGGGCAGCTCACATGGCCACGCCTCCTTCCAGCCCCATCCAACAGAACAGATGCATGGAATCCCAGCTGGTTTGTACATGCTGGGCTTGTGCACCTAGGGGAACAAATTACTGTACCCATAGTTGCCCAGAGGACAACCAACATGTGTTACTCGGCCCTACACATTGTCTACTGGAATATGTGGGTTCCAACTTTGTTGGTGCAGGGAGGACATAGTGTCCCCTCTCTCCCTTCCTGCCTCCAGCGTGTATATGTTTAGGTCTTTTAATCTTTCACCTCTTAAGTCTTTCTGTGCGGTCCCTGGATCATCCTGGTTACCAGCCTCTGTATTACCTCCACTCCATCACCGTCCTTCCTCAAATGTGATCTCCAAAACTGCACACAGTATTTCAAGTGAGAATGAACCAACAATCTGTACAGTGGTAGAAGCACATCTCTAAATCAGAATGCTGGCTCCCTTCCCTAGGTACCACATCATCATATTTGCCTTTTCCACTACTCCACTGCATTGTGCTGTTATCCTTATACTGTCTGAAATTATTACCCTTCAAGACCCTCTCTTCTGTTGTGCTTTCTACTACTACCTCCCCCACTCAGTACTCAGTTTTTGAACTTCCTGCCCCAGTGTGCATTACCTTGCACTTCCTGGCATTAACTATTACTGTAGCTACCACACGTTTGACGCCCTGTCCAATCTATCCAGATCCTGCTTCATAATTCTAAGCCTTCCTCACTATCCACCAGGCCACAGATCTTATTATCACCCGTAAAGAGAAATACCTTGCCCTGTATCCCTACCCCCAATGTTGCAGATGAAGATGTTAAAGAGCACCAGTCTGAGGACCAGTCTCTGTGGCACATGACTGGTGCTCACCTTGTCACCCAGAAATTCCCCATTATTACCACTCTCTGAGTTCTGCCACTCAGCCAGTTTCCCACCCAGTTTGTGAACTTGTTCCCAGACTCCTGCATCTTCTTTACCAACAGTCCACGTGGGACAGAGTTAAAAGCTTTACCAAAGTCAGGGTACAGCATATTTACCGTCTGCCCCTTGTCCACTACCCTTGTCGTCCAATCAAAAAAATCAGGTTTGGCTGACACGACTGCGCTCCTGTGAAACGATGTTGTCCTTTTTCCTGAAGTCTGTTTGTCGCCAAGAAACTTACCAGCCTCTCTCTTATTATGGTCTCTAACAGCAGCAACGCCCTGTACCTTGGGGTCAGTGGAGGTACACTGCAACACCTGCAGCTAGTGCAGAACGTGGCTGTGAGACTGTTGACAGGCCTTTCTAGGAGGAGTCACATTAACCCTGCACTGCAGGACCTGCACTGATTGCTGGGTAAGTGGCAAATCTCCTATAAGGTTGATCTTCTAACCTATAAGGCCCTGTGTGGGTTGAGTCCAGGCTACCTGTGCGAACTTCTACATCCATATCTTTCTGTTTGTCCCCTGCATTATTCAGAGGAGGGCCTCCTGGTCATCCCCAGGAGGACTAGACTTAAAATGTTGAGGGACAGAGCCTTCGAGGTGGCAGGTCCAGTAGTGTGGAAACTTATTATTGAAGGCTCTGAGGGAGTCCCCATCGGTAGAAGCCTTTAAAGAAAAAAGACTTAAAACTCATCTGTTTTTTCAGGTGTTTGGTATTTATTTGTGGTTTTAGTTATTCTTTTACCGTTTTAGAGAGGTTACATTTCATATTATGATTTTATCATTAACTAACTACCTACTATGTATTGGTTATGTTGTGTGATTCCTTCTTTTAGTGGCACCCTGGACCTCTGGGGAAGGGTGCCATAAACAAAAACAAAACAAAAAAAAAACTACTACTACTACTATTAGCTAGAATAAATGACTAAACCTGAGGAGACTCAGGATAAGAAAAAACATTACAAAGCATTGCTTCACATAAAGGGTGATTAACTTGTGAAACAGTCTACCCAGTGAGGTTGTGGAAACCACCATTGTTCAGGTCTTCAAACCAGGACTAGACAGATTCCTGAGAGAGAACAGCATCGAGTGCTATGAAACAGGAGTAGGGGACAGGGGTAGCATTCCAGCTAAGTGTACTCAACCTGAGTAGTCACTGATGATGTGCAGGAGTCAGGAGGGCTTGACAAAATGGACTCTAACCTCCCTTCCATTACCACAATGCTGTGTTAATATGTTACTCGAGTTCTTTCTCTACTCCTTTCTGCTCTATAACTTCCTGTCCTACCGCAGCTGCATGGTGCAAGGGCAGCTCAGGTAGGGCAACATAATCAACACATGCTTTATGTTTATTGCCAGGGTCCTAGCAGGAAAGAAAATGAGACTAGCCTGATAATGATTTGTATTACTCACCAAACATTAACAGTAATTAAAAAAAAATAGAACAAAGTTATTCTTAAAGAGCCACTGAAGCCTCAAGAAGAACTTTGTAAAACATCATATTTCTCATTAACTTTGTATTTCTTATCCTCATTATTTATTACTGAGGTCATATGCAAGAAAACAGGATTGTTGTTCCTTGACAGTTCATCAGCTCCTATTGTTTCTTCCCAACCTGATGTCATACAACTCTGCTTGTGACATCACAGTTGTTTCCATGGCAATGTACTGTGATGTCATAGAACATTATGATTATAAGTAAGAAATAACCTATAGAGGCAGATAATCTCTAAGGGATACAGATCTTGGTTTTGTGGTAATGTCTTCACTAATAAATAATGAAGATGAGAAATCTGTAGAAATATGTAGAAAATATATGAAACAACAGCTGAACTGTGTTTGAACATTTTGTTTTCTGAAGTTTTCCTTAAGGCGTAAGCTGCTCTTTAAAGGTTTGACACATAAGGCTGAATATCATGCAAGAAGTTCACTTCAGCATGAACAACAATATATGGTTTAAATGCTGATCGCATCCAATAAAGCTGTTAGTACAATGCTAAGTTATTTTAAGATTTGATTAAGAAAGTTATGACCAGCCCAACCTTAACTGGGTTCTGGCAAAGGTGTTAAAAAGCAGGGTATAAGCAAGCAGCCAGAGCTGGTTTGCTTATTAGCTGTGTAAAAAAAACAGAGCTACTATACTGTACATAGGGCTGGGGATGCACTGGGCCCATGCTATATCAGGCTAAACATTCCCGAGGAGGTATAAATAGACAATGATGCACAGAGACAGTAAAATGTAGTATTGTATCATCACTCTGTAGCTAACCAAAAACAGTAGTACAATAATACCCACAATAAGTAGAAAAAAAATTAAATTATGTAACTAGACGTGTACAGTGTGGGAGACTGCCACTTTCCTTTTTTAACTAGCAAATTGTTTGTAAACTGTACTGGTGCCTTCGTATAACCCAAGTTAACAGGACACACAAATCAACACTGCACGTTTCAGCAAGGGAATCATGACATGTGGTGTCCATTTTACTGCTCTAATACTATAGCTAACTTATAGGCCCCAAATCCATTTCTACACACAGGTAAGCTGGTTGCAGAACTCTCAAGCTAGCAAAAAGTGAAGCGAACTGGGTCTCTTAAATCTATTTTGCATGTGTATAGATTGGCAAGTATACAGTTATGTGCCTTAGACAATCAACCAATGAAATTATGTGACATGTACCCATTCTGCCCTTTCAATATATCTACAGTGTGTGTGTATGTGTATTATATATACATATTATACACACACACACACATATATATATATATATAATTTTATTTTTTTATACTGCATATCAGATTTGGACTAGGATCGCTGCTGGATCCTAGACATGCTACATTCTTTGTATTTTTTTTTTAAACTGTATACCCATCACAAATTATTGAAATTAGTCATCTGCTGAATAAAGAGAAATATTAATGTCAGCTTCCGCCTTTGTTTACCAGTTGAAAGTGCACATAGAGCATCACAGGAGTTCTGTATAATCATCCAAGCTTGCAAGATTTTTCCAAAATTGATGTAACAATTTTATACAGTCTTTATTTCCCCCATCAAAGATTGCTGTCACTTACTTTTGCTATTTAGGTTATGTTTTGCTTGGTAAGGAAAGTGTAGGACTTTGGAAGAAAAATGTGCATTCCGTGTACAGGTGAATCACTTACCAATTATCATTCTCCCCCTCAAGCACAATAACTCCCTGGTGCACTGCTGAATAACAGGCTTCAAGTGAGGCTTGTCTACCCCACTAACTGTTACAATTCTTGCACTTAAGGAGATTTTGCATCTGTAACCACAAACATCCTCCCACGTAGCAGACATTCAATGCCTGAGATCCCTTACACTGCTCGTAGTGCCTCCGATTATTAATATATGTGTAGGTCTACATTCATTTGTTCAGTACTTCAATATGGTTATGGACATCTTAAAAATATTACACACATCTTCAATACATGTTCTAGCTATTATGTTTCCACTCTGAATTTGTAAACAAAAGTGAAAAAATAATTGAACTTTTCAGATAAGATGATCTCAGTTACCATTTAAGTTTCCATCACCTCTCAATTACATAAATGATCACGAAACCACTATTACAGTAGGGCTCTAAAAATGGTATTTACAACTTGCCATAGGCAAGTAAAATTAAACCTCAGGCAAGTGGCATTAGTTTTAAGTTACCTGACTTGGTAACAACTAATGGGTGTGCCAGGAAGCAGAGATGCAGAGTTAAAGGAAAGCTCTCAGTAACAAAAGTGAAAGTGTTGCTCACACGGTCACATCTTGATTGCTAAGATTATAGCAGGGAAAAAAAAATATCTCCCACAGGAGTCCTGTGGGGTATTGTAATATCAAAGGGGATGAGCAGATGCTCTTACCTAGATTGTTACAGAATGTTGTTTCTTTATTCAAACTTACTAATTGGAAGTCAGAAAGAGCAACTCTGTTTAAGTACCATATTCCATCACTAGCATGTGTTTTACCAAAAGTTTCCAACACTTTCATCACAGTTCTCTCTGCTTAAATTTCTGGAGATACACTGGAAACTTTTATTTTAGTAAAGAAATACTACAGGGTAATTTCCATTAGGTCAAGGTAACTAAAACATCATGGGCCGGATTTTTAAAGGACAGAAAATGCTACACCATGCTTGCGTCAAGAAAAATGACACAAGGAGCAGGATGCATTAAAACTCGCATCAATTTCAGTTTTCTAATAGTGCTTGCATCAAAAACAGGTCTGCTTACACCTGATTGCACCATTCTTGCATAGAAAAAATGCCTACCGCATTTTGGAAGGGATGACTCATCACAAAAATGATGCACCTTCCCATCCCATCCCATCCCCTTATTTGGGATTTTCAAAGAATTTAGGTCCTATCATTCTGCCTAAGATGCATGCCACTGTTAGACCAGCCAGAGCTGGTCTAACTGACACTAGAGCATATACAGAGGCCCGCACCAGGTGGGCAGACCTGACTGTAGTACTATGAAGGGCATTCTGCTGCAAGAGTCCTGCATTGTGGACATCGCAATGCTGTCTCAAGGACTGTAGCATGTAAAATATTGCTTCCGGAGGCCATTTCACCTGCAGTAATTTTTGACTCAACTTGCATCATTCTTGCTCCATCTCACTCATGTGACTCATGAATTGTGTTTTTGTCTGAACTTGCACAATTTTTGCTCCATCTACCTCCATGCGTCATATTATTGACTCACCTTGCATCATTTTTGCTCCACCTTACTCATGTACTGTGTTTTTGACTCCAATGTGGGACTCAGACATACAAGGCCCTAACCCTAGAGTCATGTTAGCCACTGCTGAGCCACAATAAATTTCCATATGACTCACAATTGACAGTGAAATATCAAAGTCCTTTTAAAGGTGCCTGATAGGAAAATGACCTTAATATGTTTCACACTATGTTATTAAATGGATGTACAACTCCGTGAAAGAGACGTTTAGACCTCATCTCTTTAATACTGTAAAAATGTATACACAGCTTCTAGTTTCATGTATTTTCTGTACAAGATCATCCAGATTTTCCAACACTTAAGTATTTTTAAAATGTTTTTAAATGAAACGACTCTCATGAAATATCTTAACTTTGTTGGACACGCATAAGAAGAACAGGATTTAGCTGTGTTAATAAACAGCTATATTAAATTTTTATCGCAGCATGACAAAGAGTATGGAAAAGCAAAACTGGATATGGGGTGTATTTAATGATTTAGAAACTGGAAACCAGAGAGGCACACTGAGCTGGGATTCAGTTCCACAGACAAACCAAGGTGGGTGGGGGGATCCTATCAGATGAGGCTTCACTAGCAGAAACAAGAACAAGTACTTTTCATGCGCATTGGGCATTGCAAGCAGAGAGAGACTGGTAGTGAAGTTACAGTAACGTGTAATGGCAGCCATTTTGCACATTAACACCCACACTCAGCCTTGGACAATTTCATGAAACAGTTTTATGGGAAGAGGAATGTAAGCCAGGACACACAGAAAAATGTCAGTCTTGCAAAAACTGACTTGGGTTCTTTTACTTCCACATAGAAAATCACCAGAAAAGACAGACAAGACCTTAGTAAAACATCTCATCTGACAGACAGCATCCCCCTAGTACTGTACTCGGGTATCAGCATATATGGTATGAGCCCAATGTCAATGTGGGACTAGAAACCACAACCTTCTGACCCGAGACACATGTACGACCAACACAGCCATGCGGACACCTCAGGAGGAGATGATCTTGCCACTGTACAGGTCACTGATTAGGCCACACTTAAAGTACTGCATGCAATTTTGGAACCCGCATCTGAAAAAGGATGAGGAGAGGCTGGAAGGTATCTGGCAGAAAGCAACAAACAGAGGTTACCTACTTGTTACCATAGTTCTACTACTAGTATTCAGTTCACAGTCACACTAAAGCAGTCTTCCATTGAGCATGCTCAGTCATAGGAAAAGTGTGAGATGGACCCAGCCCCACCACCACCCAACCATGTGGTCCTCTGGTTCTGTTCAGATATGCATGCTGGAACAGAATCCAAAGCAAACCTTGCCAGGTGAGGGCAGAGGGATCATGTCGATGTCAACGGAATACGAGCAGAAGGACTATGGTTGCAAGTAAGTAGCCACTGTTTTGAACTACATAGATTGAGTTCACTACCCACACTTAGTCAGACTCCTAGCAGTTCACAGGAGGTGGTGGCAAGGTATGCACCCCAAATTAGGCGAAAAGAAACTGGAGCACTGAGGACCCAAAAGCAATAGGATGACTGAGGGAGTCAATGTTGTAATGGAATATAAATGCATGTGCATTTAACCCATACCTCTGGACTGTCAAATTTTGCAAGGAACAGTTCCTCATTTTACCTCACAAAACTCCTTTGTTTTACATTGAGATGGTGCCGTCCTATAGTCTACACTAAGATTTTAATGCAAAACTCCAAACAATGAATAAGAAAAATGTATTGCTCAATGAACAAACAACTTACATTAAAGCACACATAGTTTTTATTTTGAAGATTTGATGAAGCGTCCCACATTATGAAGGACAATGTTCCACATCTGGGAATGAAAGGTTGAGAGGTATGATTCACACAAGTAGCAGTCCTACATATTTCAGAAATGGGAACTTGTTAGACAGCAGCAACAAAGGCAGCAGTATGTCTGGTGTAATGAGCTTTTAACACCATAGGTGACTCCTCCTCAGCCAACCAGTAAGAGAGCAATGCAGGAGATTAGCCATCTGCAAATCATCTGCTTGGCTGCTGGTCTACATAGGGCAGCTTCAGCATACTGTATGTGACAAACAGCTATCTAGCTTCACCTAGAATTTCTGCTTTACAATGCTGGTAGAAGAGCATAGCTCCCATGAACATCTAGTGTGTGAGCATTCACTTGGCCTCCAAAGCATGAGACTTACAGAAGAATGTAGGCAGAATGAATGCCTGACTTAAGTGACACTCAAAGACCGTCTTGGTCAGAAATTTTTGCAGGGGCATAAGACAACTTAGTCATTGTGGAAAACCATATGTGGTGACTGAACAGATCCCTTCATATCTGGCCAAGGTGATGATGAAATAAGACATGGTTCTCCACGACAGATGTGACAGATCACATGGGTTTATAGGCTTGAATGGTTTACCTATTAGCCACAACAGCACCAGCAGCAAGTCCCACAGCAGAGCTGTTTCCTACATAGGAGGAGTGAGTTGTTCCAGCCCTATAAAGAAACAGCTGACAAATTTGTTCTTCATCACCATCGGCAATTTAGCCTTGGTACTGTATGTCAAAATAGCACCACCACTGGCAATTTAGCCTTGATACTGTATGTCAAAAAAACAGCCAGGTACACCTTGAGGGATGTGATCTGCAACCCTGCCTAAATTGGGGCCAAAGGTAGTCAAGCATGTGGGATACAGAGCAATAGAGGGGCAACAAGTCATGCTCCTGGCAACATCAACTTGCAAGTGCACGTACTGTGAGTCAACCCTTTCCAAGATTACTCCAAGAACCAGGGGACATCTCTGGAAAGCCCAGAGTCCTGGAACTCTAGCTGCATAGGAACCAGGTACGTTGTCAGGTGCAGGGAACTGTAGGTCCAGATGTCAGATCACCCCTCAGAAGGCATCAGCAGTTCCGACTGGAGTGGAAGCAAACACAGAGGTCTGCTGGTACAAGTAAGAAGAAAGTGACACCAGATCTATTAATGCCAGACTGAAATGATCAGAATCATGAACACCTTGCCCTCTACATCTTGTGGATCATGGGAAATGGAGAGAAGGCATAAAGGAGGTCCTGAGCGCAGTACTAAGAGAATATGTCGCCCCGCAGCCAGCCCTGCTAAGGTGGATGTCCACAGAATAGTCACGGCTTCCTGTTATCCCAGGAAGCAAACAGTGCCACTCACAATGTTCCCCATTCTGAGAACACCTGGAACACCACATTGGGGTGCAGTGACCATTCATGGAATAACTCTTCCAAACGACTGAGAGCATCTGCCAGCTGGTTATTTGCTCCTGCAACACAGACTGCCAACTGGTCCACGTGTAGGAAGTGAGTCACAGACCATGTCTGAAGCACTTTCTGGAACAGTGCAAAAGAGTATGTGCCTCCCTGTTTGCTCAGGTAGAACACAGATGTCATGTTGTCCATGTTGACCTAGACCACTTGAACTCAAACCAGCAGTGTGAACTCTGCTAAAGCTAGGTGAACTGCATAGAATTCCAATAGGTTGATATGCAGCAGTCTTGCTTGGCAACCAGAATCCATTTGCTCTGCAGTCCAACAGATGTGCACCTCAGCTCACCAGTGAAATCTGCCATCAACTTGAATGAGGGCTCCACTTTGAATGGACAGAATGCCTTCAAAGAGGTTCAAGGGTGACAGACACCAAGAGATGGCATCCAGCATAGTCTGGGTCCTCTGGACTGTTTGGTTCAGGGCTATGGGAGACTGGTACCACTGGCACACCAGTTCGTACTGAGTGGGGCAATGTACCAGCAGTACAAATGCATCAGGACCATGGGAGAGAGGGTAGGAAGTTCAGAAGCCAGAGGAAATCCCAGGCCAAGTGGGACTGCACAACCCAAAATGATAGCACAATAAGGACAGGTCCTCCACCCTGTCCAGGACAGAAGAGCTCCCTGGAGACAGTCCAGCTCCACTCCAATGAACAGAATAACTTGTGTCACGATGAGTTCAGACTTGGCTAAACTGACCATCAGGCAGGGTCCTGGAATGTCAGGATGGCCAAATCCCTGCACAGCACCACACCAAACAACAGGCTTTCCATGGTAAGCCAGTCATCAAGGTACGGAACTACTTTGATGCCTCTGCTCCCAAGAAAGGCCACAACAACCGACAGGTACTTGTTGAACACCCAGGTCAACTGGCATGGCTCTAGTCTGAACCCAAAAAATGGAAGAACTATCTGTGTGATGGACTAATGTGGTTGTGGAAGTATGATTCCTGGATACCTAGGAAGCAGAACCAAGCCCTTGGCTCTAGGGACAAAATGATCTGGTGTAAAGAAACCATGTAAACTTCTAACCTGTTCAGAAACTGCAGATCAAGAATGGGATGCCAGCCCCATGTCTGGTTGGGTATCAATAACTACTGTAACTGGAACCCTTGCTGAACCCAACTTTCTTGGGCAAGCTCTATCACATGCTACTCAAGAAGCTGAAGAACTTGACTCTAGTGCAGGGATGAGACTGCAGTGAAAGCATGTCCTCCAGCAGTGCTTGGGATTAATGGCGGGGGGGGGGCAGAGTCTTGAATTCCAGAACCTACCTCAATCTCAATACCTCCTGAAACCATTTGTCAAAAGAATGGTGGACCAATGTGGCAGAAAGTTGGAGAGCTCTCACCCAACCAGGAGCTGCAGCAGGGGTAGAGGTAGAGAAGTTATAGGGCTCCCCAAACCCTCACACTACTTGCTCTTGGTGGAGGCCCCCACAGACTGACCTTTGGAGGACCCACCCCCACTGCCCTTGCCCTCCCAACTTACTGAAAGGCCTTGCCAGGTAGTGTTGCTGAAATTGCTGCCTCTGTTGCTGCTGACACTGCTGCCTCTGTTGCTGCTGACACTGATGTGGCTGCTCCTGCATGCCCCAGTAGACCCCCCAAAGGGAACCAGAAATTAATGGATGTAATACTGCACAGTATTGAGAGTATACAGTACACAAAAGAAAAGAAAATCAAATCAAATGTATTTACAGTATAAGGCGCCTTTCAAATTGCCAAGGCACCATACATAACAATAAAACAGCTATAGCACATCATTACAAACATTATAAATAGTATCAAATACAGTTCAATAAAAACAGCAATATTTATTCAGCAATTAAATCCCCAAATGCTTTGGTCCAAAGGAAAGTTATTAAGGCCAGTTTAAAACCCACCACCATCGCACTCTCACGTACCTGACGGGGTAGAGAATTCCAAAGGGTAGGGGGGCCACATGCACGAATGCTCGGGCCCCATAAGATTTTAAATAAACTCTTTTAACCTCTAGCAACCCCTCTTCAGTCGAGAGGAGCGATCGCCCAGGGCAGTAAGGAACCAGGAGCTCTTTCAGGTAGTCCAGATCCAGTCCGTGTAGGGCTTTATATGTCAGTAAACCAACCTTAAAGGTGATTCACCACTGTACTGGCAGCCAGTGCAGTTCGCGCAACACCAGAGAAATATGGCAGGACCAAGAAGTTCCTGTCAATAACTGGGCCGCTGCATTCTGCACCAGCTGCAAGTGGCAAATATCAACCCCTGGGAAGCCCTAGGTATAGGGCATTGCAGTAATCCAAACGTGAGGACACAAAGGCATGGACCAAAGTAGGCAAGTCACTGGATAGAACAAGGTGCTTAACCCTGGAGATGTTCCTAAGGTGGGAAAAGGAAGATTTGATGACTACTGACAGCTGCAAATGCAGTGTCAGACCGTCATCAAAACTTACTCCCAGGTTTTGCACCCATTCAGAGGTCAGGAGAGGCACACCCCCAAGAAAGAGTCCAGAGGGGGATCCCACCCCTAACCCTCCTATCTGGCGACTCAGGTCAACCACCAACACCTCTGTCCTTTCCGAGTTCAACCTTAGCCAGCTCGAACTTATCCACTCTTGGATTTCAGCAAGGCAGCTATTAAATACCGAGAGGGCTCTATCCTGGTCAGGTGCAAAAGATAGGCAGAGCTAGGTATCATCAGCATAACAATGAAACCTCAGCCCATATCTTCTCACAATGTCTCCGAGGAGCAGCATATACAATGCAAACAACATGGGGGGGCAATACTGATCCCTGAGGAACCCCACAAGAGAGGGAAACTAGTCAGAGGAAAACATCCCCGACACCACCCTCTGAGTTCTTCCAGTTAGGAAAGATGAAAACCACCTGAGAACCGTACCAGACAGGCCACAGATGAACCTCAGACGATCAAGCAGAACCCCATGGTCCACAGTGTCAAACACTGAAGAGAGATCAAGAAGAACCAAGACAGAACGGTTCTTTCGATCTCTAGCCATCAGGAGATCATTGAGCACACGAACCAGTGCCATCTCGGTACTATGCCTCTTTTGAAAACCAGACTGGAGAGGCTCATAGATCTCATGGATGGTCAACTGGTCATCTAATTGTATGGCTACTACTTTCTTGATCAACTTCCCAATAAAAGGAAGGTTTGAGATAGGTCTGTAGTTTGCATGGCAGTCTGGATCCAGGGAAGCTTTCTTCAAGAGGGGGTGTCACCACCACCTCCTTCAGGGAGCTAGGAAGCTCACCTGTTTCCAAGGAGCACCAGACTATCCGTGCCAGGATCGGACCAAAGATATCACTACAACCCAAAATCAGGGAGGTTGGTCCAGGATCCAAACTACAGCACATAGAGCGCATACCTCAGACAATCTGTATGATATCTAAAAGCTCGGGCTGGATGAAAGTTCTCCAGGAAAACTGAGGTGAAGTGCCCAAACACTGGTTCACAGCAAAGCTCATAAAGTGTGCCGGCTGGAGTACCGCCCTGATGTCGGCCTCCTTAGCCGCAAAGAATCGAGCAAGCTCCTCGCACTCAATTTCCGAAAACACTTTCTGAACCCGTAGACAGGTTAGGTTGTACAGTCTGTCCACAGTTCGAAAAAGCGGAGCCAGGCAATTCTGAGCAGCCACAAACTCCCCAGACAGGAACTCTGCCTTCTTACAGGTGATTGCAATTTGAAAATATTGTAAGAAATATTAATCAAAAACTTAAAAGTTGCACTGCCGCCTTAACATCTGTATAAAATACAGCTTTAACTACTTTGACCATCAAAAAGCCATGTAATGTGGGCTTGCACAAAGTTATCAGACTATCTCAGGGCCTCTGAGCAGGAACTCAGGGATATTTTTATCCCAGGATTCTCAATGACCCCAGAAATGTATTTGCTCCAACAATACTCCGCAACCCCGAGGGGCAGACGTGCAAAACATCTCCTGGATATTCTGTTAGTGGCCACTAAGAAATGTATTACCAGAAACTTGTTAATAGATCATGTCCCAGGTGTGGCCCAGTGGTGGGAGACTGTTAATTATATCTACAAAATGGAGTGAATTACATTTAGTTTTAATGATAGGTTAGAGACCTTTACAAACTGCTGGAAGACATGGGTATTGTATGTGATGTAACATGACCCTGCTTTTCTCCTTTAGGAAATCGATGAGGGTGGGGATGATTCCCATATCGCTTTGCAGTGAGGAGTTACCACAGAGTTGGGGGTTCAAGATAGCTGGCCGGCAGATTCCTCCTTACCTCTCTGCCACTTAGTAGTACCATGCATCGTGAGGAATTTAGAAATTTAATTAGAACCCATATGGGGCTCACTGCTATGTCAAGTCCCAGCAGGTCTAAAGCATATCATATGGTACCATCTACAAATACTCTTGAAATGTATTATTACTGATGAACAGATGTACTGTACTTGCACAACAACAGTACATGTGGCACCTGTTATTGAAAAACTTAATAAAAATATATATTTACTTAAAAACAAGGCCAGATTTACAACTGGCCAGTAGGAATGGGGAAAACGGAATAAGCAATCATGTTGCGGCTACTATACCCAGAAATGTGAAGGGAGTGAGGCACTGCTTGAGGAAGCGAAGAGCAACGCAGTTAATGTATAGACAACAAAAGGTGTCAGTAAGTGCCAGAAGCAAAGACGTATGTATAATGAAAGGAAAGGGAGATGTAAAGGAATGGATTAAGTATGCAAAACTGTTGACAATAGAAACAGGTCACTATACTAGAAGCTGAGAGGAAACAAGGAAATTAAATATATTACACATGCAATCTGCAAGCTATTACTTCAGTTCATGTTTCAGCGTGCTTCTTAGGTATGTAAAGCATATTTCCTACCTGAAAGCTGTTACACAAGCTAATATACTGCAGGAACACGTGTTCTATTTTGCAGCTTGAAGAATCTAAGCTCTGTATTCTGCATGACACTGCAAAATGATATGGCTTCTTCATGGAGACCGAGGCCAAAACAGCTCAATATAGGGCTGGGCCACATAACCAGACCAGTTTACTCAATGCTAACTAGCAAGGGCTGGCTATACTGGTTCAGGTAGCAAACTAACACTGAACACACTCAAAGCAAACATCTATCTTTAATTCTCTGAATTAATGTATGTTCAAGCAGCACAAAAAGTGATGGGGGAACATGTGCTGTAACTTCTGCACAAAGGGAGATGTTTATCACAAATGACATTAAAATGACAAAAGGGGCCAATTTAAGAAGTTGTTAGAAATGGTTATGGATTGGATACCGAATCTCAACTGCTGCTGAACCTCAAGTAAAAGCATGTTGATTCTCCTGGGTGCCATTAAGTTAAGTAATCAGTATGCAGTCACTAGACTTAAATAAAGGTAGTGTTTTATCAACAGATGAGAGAAAGCAAATCTCTAATGGCATTATTAGCTGCTATTGGTACAGTATATCAACAAAGCAAAATATAAATGTGAATAAATGTGTTAAGATATGCTGATGTACACTGCAGAGTATGCACTAAAACACAAATCTGACTTCACCTTTTGTGCCTAATAAAGTTAATGGTATAGGCTATAAGTTAAAGCTTCACTCTGTAAAAGCTACAGTTTTTCACTAATTTATCAAAGACAATGGTCTCTCCAGTTGCTTTATGTAAAACTGTGTAATAACTTAAATTCCTGCCTGCTATGTCTAGCACTCTAAGAACACCCTACATGTTCACATCTTATTTTCACTGGTGGAATACCAGGGCTGCTACTGTATAGTGATTCACCTAATATTCACTGTTTTATGTCCACAACAATATGAAACTAGCAAAAATAAAGACTGAATATTTCCTCTTTATACAGTATGTACCTTGTAAGTGGAGATATTCTGCTTAGAATATTGCACTAAGGGCTACAATTAGCTTCCTCTTCTGCAACGTGATACCATATGCTATCTGCTATATGTACTCTATAGCCTCATCACCGTGATGGCACTGCAGGGGAAACAAGAGATTATGGCAACTTGGGGTATGCAGAAATGCACACGGAATGGGCTTGGTATACATATGCAGAAATGCTCACAGAATGGGCTTGGTATACAACAGATGGCAATGTGCATGTTTGTACGTGATTGTGTTTCACAACAAATGCATCTTTGCTAGCATTGCACTTATTAATTACAAAGGAAACTACACAGTGGATATGGAGGAGCTTCCAACTGATTCACTCAGGTGCCCCCTGTTTGACAGACTTCAGCTTGGGGCAAAGGAGGTGGCTCACAATCTGTGTACAGCTCTACAATAGAAGAAAACCATTGTCCCCCAAGTAAAAGTTTAGTCCAAGGAAGTACCAATCATTTCAAGCTCATCAGAGTTGCTCCTATCTTGCAGTGGACAACCAAAGAACACTGGGTCAAGCTTACGTCACCTTGCATCTTTACTATAGCAATATGCTTTACCAGGACTGCCTGTGGAACAGTTTCATCACCTGCAGATGGTGCAGAGCACAGCTGCATGACTTCTGACCTCAACACGGTGGTCAGAACATATTACTTCTCTGCTCCATGGCTTTACTGGGCGTTGCTTAGGTGGCAGTCTGACATCAAGGTGTTACTGTTGGCATTCAGGGCCCTAAACAGGCTGGGCCCCCAGTACATCAGGGAGTTATTGTTGGCATTCAGGGCCCTAAATTGTCTGGGTCCCCCCGTACATCAGGGAGTTAGTCACCAATGGGGACAAGAATCTCAGAGATAGCAGGAATTTGCATTCAGGTAGCCCGGGCCTTTAAAAGGCCTCATAGGTCAGACTAAAATTAGCTGGCAACTGTGCTTTTAAAGCAAGTGCCTCAAGGCTTGGGAATGCCCTCCAGAAATTGGTCCATTATGCTTCCTCTGTCAATGCCTTTAAGACTAGGCTGAAAGCCAGGTTGTTTTGACAGGTTTTTGGTACTGCCAAGTATTCATGATTTCTTTGATATGTTAGACGTACAAGACTGCTGACTGATCTGATTACAAAATATTATTTATTTTACATATCATTAAAAATACTTTAGCATATTTTTTATGGAGAAGAGAATGTGGTAACACATGTTTAAAGGAAATTCCTAAAACATTAAAACTGAAGTCTGGGCATTACAGCTCAGTACCTTAATGCTGCACTAGTCATTTGTAGCTAAAATTACAATTTTGTAGATAGTCCTATTCGGGATGGAAGGGGTCATAAATGATGCTGAACTGACAGCCAGTTGATCCCTTCCGATTCCTGGTCAGCCATCCACGCTCCCGCATTGGGACAGTGCTGGCATCAAAGGTTGCTTAAATATATATAAAAACTGTTTTGAAAATTTCCCCAATAGACTTCTAAGGAGCATGCCTCCACACTCACCTGCTTAGATGTCACAAAATGTCTCGGCATGGGGGCTTAACCAGTAGACTGGGAAGTGGAAGTGTTTGACAGACTTTTGGTTCGGCACCATTTAAAATCTCTTCCCTCCCAAACGGGACCACCTACAAAATTTTAATCCTGGCTGCAAAGGACTAGCTCAGCATTAAGATATGGGGCTGTAATGCCCACATCCTCATCTTAGCAATTTCCTTTAAAACTTTCACAGTTTTTCTATTTAGTTGTCATTATTGGCTGTCTGATTTAATGTATGTAAAGCATTCTGAGGCTGAGAATGCTGATCAATTTCTCTTGTCTGTCTGTCTATCCATGAATCACACATTTAGACAAATTAAATGACTGAACCCAAATACAGCTGGGCTCATCCAAAATTAAGATTTTGTATAAAAAAATTAGCCTTGTGTGTAGCTCTGGACAAGAAGAAAACCATGGTCAAGGAGGTACAGAGGCACCAGGAGAAAAAGGAACAGCTGTAGGTGCTGTGGTGCGGATCATTCTAAAGACAGGCTCTGGAGCTGCTATCCATACTAGGATAGCATACAGGCCTCGAGAACAGCAGGAGGAGTTGAATAAGGCACTTGGGAAAACCACCATCAAAATAGTACATAAACAAAGAAACACAGTCCATAACAGCAGAAAAAGACCAGCGGTCCATCCAGTTTGCCCTAGTTTCCTATTTGCACCGAGACCTACTGTCCCTCCAGCATCTTAGCCCTCCCCATCCTTCCCCCACATTCCACTCCCAGCTTCTGCTGCCCTGAGCAGCCACTATACCCTTCATTCTATCCCAATCGTGCTTGAAGACACCAACAGTTTTAGCACCCACCACTTTGACAGGCAGACTAGATTGTTCTTTGGCTCTACCACCTTTTCTGTAAAATAATACTTCCTCATGTCTCCTGTGAGCCTCCCTCCTGTCAGTTTCTACTCAGGTCTGCATGACCAAGAACTAGTATTCAATCTAAATATTTCCCTGCAGTTCACCTTAATTCATTTCAGGAACCTGAAGGTCTCTATCACCTCTCCCCCTCTGCCTTCTGGTCTCCAGCGAGTACATGTTCAGTGCCTTGAAGTGCTCCTCATAGGATCTGCCCTGCTGGCCCTGAATCATTCTTGTTACTCTGAGCTGCACCATCGCCAGCAAGTAAGGGGGAGGTGTTCCTACTTGGTGACTACAGTCTGTCAGATGTGGAGTGGAGCCTTCCAGCTGCAGCTTCTGCAAAAGGTACGGCAATCCTGGACTCCCTACAAGGGGGCTTTTCTCAGACAGCTAGTCACAGAACCCACCAGGGATGGGGCAGTGCTGGAACTGGTGTGTACAAACAGTGACTTGCAGACTTCACAGTGGTCAGTCCCCAGGTAACAGTGATCACCGTACAATGTGGCTCATGATTAAGATAGGAACAGAGGCTAACCACATGAAGATGACGGTCCTGGACTTTACGAGGGTGTTTTTTTAAAGAAATGGGGGACTGCCTCAGAAACTATGGTGGGGGCAGCCTGCCAAGGAAGGGGCAGAGACACAGTGGGCAAAAAATAAGGGAGGGTACAACAAAAGCAACTAACCTCTGCATGGAGAAGTGAGTAAAACCAGAAGGAAAAACAGACCATCATGGTTCTCTAAGGAAGTGGCAAAGGAGGTGAAGAAAAAAAGGATGACATTCAGGAGGTAAAAGGAAACAAAGAGGGAGGAGGGAAGGGAGGTATACCTAGTAAAGTAGAGGGAAGCAGACAAGGTGGTGAGGGCAACAAGAAAAAATCACCAAAATGGTCACTGTCGTCGAGGCGCAGGTCAGAAAGCACAGGAAAACCAGGAGCAGTTATAAAATTAGCAAGTAGCATTTTAGATCAACAACTGCATCTCAGGTTAACCCCCTAAATTCCAAATAGCATTTTGCAATCATTTCAACAGTATAGCTACTGTATATACCTTTTCAAACCAAGGGATTCCAGTATCACAGTTTCACACAAAGATTCACATATATTTTCATAACCACAGATAAACAAGGGGGAAGAAAAGACAGAAACAGCAAGTGAAGGCAGAGAGATAAAGAGAGGTGGAGAAGCGCAAGACCATCAGAGTGATCTGTTCCTAGGTCTCACAAGAACATCTGGTTGCCCAACCAGACAGAAAACAGAGTATAGAACAGATCCTCGCATTTAATTCGGTATGTGAAACAAATGGGGCAAGGCCTCTTGCACAGTCACTAGGGGGGATAAGATTTTCTTCAGATACATAAGTGAGAAAAAGACTGCAAGGGGAGGAATAGTGAGGATTAGAAGGGCAGAGAGGGTAAACAATGCAGAATAGGACCAAGAAAAAACAGATAACCTGAACAAAGATTTCTGCTCAGTCTTCACAATGATTGGGGGGGGGGGGGAGACGGGCCACCAGGGCATAGCAGGAATGGTGGTTGGGGGTGACAGAAGTCCATTTTCACAAAGAGCAGTCTGGAAGGAACTTGCAGCTGTGAAGGTGGACAAAGCTATGGGAATGGACTGGATGCACCCAAGGGTACTAAAATAAATTCTCAGGGAGATGAGAACTGCCCTACTGACAGCCATATCCAACACTTCACTGGAAACGGGCATGGTCTGGAGGACTAGAGAAATACGGATGTGATCCCTCTACAGAACAGTGGCAGCAGGGAGAAGACCAACAACTACAGGCCTGTTAGTCTCACTTCAATTTTGGGGAAATTAAAACCCTACTACAAGAAAGACTGGTACAGTATCTTGAATCCAACTGGCTACAGAACCATAGGTAGCATGGATACACAGGGGAGAGAATGCCAGATAAAGACAATGGATTTTTTTAACCAGGTGACCCAGGAAACAGATCAGGGGAGTGCAATGTATGTGGACTATCTGGACTTTAGCAAGGCCTTTGACACAATGCCACACAGGAGACTGATAAAGAAATTGTGCAGCCTAATGACGAGATCCAAAGTGGAGAACTGGGTAAGAAACTGGTTAAAGGATAAGTGACAGAGGGTGATAGTTAATGGAACTTACTGTAATGATGGGAGAATGACCAGTGGGGTGCTGCAGGGCTCAGTACTGGGACTGGTCCTCTTCAGTGTCTTCATAAGTGACACTGAAGAAGAACTGGAAGGAAAAGCATGCCTTTTTGGAGACTATATCAAAATCTGCAATTCGGTGGACACTCAGGAGGGGGTGGAGAGAATGCACAGTGATTTTGGGGAAACTTGAGGAATAGTCTAGAGCATGGCAGCTGGGGTTCAATGACAAAAAGTGCAAAATCATGCACCTAGGGCATAGAAATCCAGATGCTGAGTACAGGATTGGAGGGCAGGGGGAGTACTGAAAGGCACTAAGCAGGAAAGGAACCTTGGGGTTTTCATATCCGATAACCTCAAAATGGTAGAGCATTGTGACAAAGCAGTGGGTAGGACAGGTGGGATGCTGGGGTGCATAGTGAGAGATATCACCACCAGGAGGAGGGAGGTGATGTTGCCACTGTGTCATTCACTGGGGAGACCCTACCCAGAGTTCTGTGGTTTTGGAGGCCACACCTCTGAAGAGACAAAGACAGGATGGAGGCAGTTCAGAGGGGAGCAACTAAAATTGTGCAGGGCTGAACAGGGTGCAGGAGCAAAGTCTGTGTCAAATGAGTAAGAGCACCAAGACCAGGAGGCATGCAAAGAAGCTGGAGGAGGGGGAGAGTTTAAAAGGAACGGAAGGAAGTACTACTTCACTGATAGGGTGGAAGATGTCTGGAACAGACTGCCAACAGAAATGGTGCAGGTGAAAACAATGGAGAGCTTCAATCATGCATGGGATAGATACGAGGCATATTGCCAAATGAGCAGAGAAGAGGGAGGTCACCAGAGACCAATTAGGGTCTGTGGAGACAAATTAGGTAGGGAACATCTGAGCAGACTGACTGGGCCATGCGGTTCTTTTCTTCTGACAAATTCTAGGTTTCTATGTTTTATTGTTATATTTAAAAAGACAATCATAACATTGAAAAGAAGTAGACTGGGGCATGAACATGCACTAGAAAAAGACCACCGACTCATCAAGTGCTTTGACACATCAGCTCAGTTGGAATACTGGTCATATTTTTTCTTCAAGGTAATTGTCTAATTTATATGTGAAAGTAGAAACAGTGTACACTTGTTTTGGAAGTGCAATCCAAGTGTCTATCACTCATTCTGTGTAGTAGTCTTCCCGATACTTCTCTTCAGTAGTCCTCCTTTCAAAGACAATGAGTGCCCCTGTGTTCTCAAATTTTTGCACATCCTGAAAAGATGCTTTTGGACTTATGATAATATACCTTTCAGATATCTGAAAACTATTCATGTCACTCGTGAGTCTTCTCTTTTCTGTGGAGTACTCTCCCAGTGCTGCCTTTCAGTCCTCACAGCCCATGTTCTTCATGCTTTAACCACCTCGGTTGCTGTCCTTTGCACATGTTCAATCTCGTCCATCTTTTTCCTCATATATGGGGACCAGAACTGTACACCATACCCAAGGTGAGGTGTGATCAGTGATTTATACAGGGCAAGTCAATATCTCCTGACTAGATAAAAATTAATCTCCTGATGCACGCCATGATTTTATTTGCTTTATCAGCTGGGGCTACACAGTGTTACTCCCAAGCTGCTGATGATCATCAGCTCCGGGTCTTTTTCCTGTAGAGTTTCATTAATCTCTGTGTTGTTTAGGAAACATTTTGCTTTCATGTTCTATTTTTATATTACTATAACCAAGAAACAGAAATGCTGACATTGGTACATTCAAATCAATGACAGTGCAATCAGAGGGTCTGAGATTTTGGGTCCCAGATATAGAGCAGTTTAGGTAATAAGGCATGACCAGAGATTACATTAATCATCTGTTAATTATCCCCTGGGGTGTAATGCAGCACAAGGTGTAGCTGAGTGCCACATGCCCCTAGGGGGTGAGTAATGTAACACCTGGGGGAACCTTATTGCTTTTACAGCAATGTAGAAACTCAAGTTACAATTACTCTAAAGAGTAGTTAATTTTCAGTTTTATTTTTTATTATTTCTTAAATGTGCCACAATTTTGAAAGTAAATAGTTCTTCCACCATGCCGGAGAACAAATATGCATTGGAGGTTCGAGGGCTGTGAGCTGGGTTCCAACAAAATTTCTGCTGATGCATCATTCTGCTCTTAGCACCCTCAGGAAGTTTCTGCCTTGAGTATACGAGTTGGAAGATAGAGGTCAGCTGAATGGTGGGGTAGAACTAGAGGGAGGGAGTAGAAATTGTGTGAGCGGACAACTGATTCGGCTCTGAACTTCAAGGTAGTGCCACATGGAGGGAGGAGATAATGGAGGAGTGAGCAAGCTGGGATGGGGGAACATAATGTGATGGGTGCTCTGTGTAGTTGCTATGGCAGCACCTAAACTCAAACAAAATGTTATGACGTCTAACTTTTTCTAAACTATGAATGCCACAGATCTCTACCTGCACTGAACTAGCACTCAGATTTCACATCTCCATCAGTTGCCTTGCCACTGCTATGGCAACAAGTGTATAACCTGAACCTTGTTTACATCTCAAAGTGTATCACGATCATCACTTACTCTGAGAGACACTGTCTTATTGGTGTACATTTTTTTGCAGTAGCAAATGGCTTTTTTTTTATTTACTGATTGTGACGCTTGGCCAGCTGGTTATGATTATTGTATGATATTTGTAATATGAAAATATAGTATGGGATTGTGTCACATAAGACAGCCTGGCTTACATGGGTGCCCCTCCCCCAGGTGTCAGTGATGCTACAGAATATGAAACTGACCAGGAGATCTCTGTAATGTAATTAACTTCCTTGAGAAATTGCATTTTATTACCTTTATGACACACCTAGGTTTTTTGAAGTGCAAACTAAATGTGACTTTATGACTTCAGAAACAGGACATCATCAAGCTGATTCCTGTCGGCTATCTCACACCTGGGTGATGGATTGCAGGGTTGCAAATCCTCAAAGGAACTGGCTGATGAAAGACTCATAATTTGGGAAATGAGTTTTTGGTGGTGTCACATTATTTAATATAACTCCTGATAGGACATCATGTTTGTATTTTTTTAATTCTAAAAAGGAGGAGCTAGATGACTCATCAAGGGAGTGGGGAGATGGAGATAAAATGTATCCTTGTAACTGGGGAATATGACATATCTTGGGACTCTAGAGAGACAGCTGTCTGATCTAACTTTAAAAAAGGCACTTACAGAGGTAATACATTAGATAGAAAAGATCTGAATGTACTGTGGTAGGAGTTTTGTTTTCTAATCTTCCCTTGTTCTTTTATGTGATTGTGAGCTCTTTGATATATTGTTCTGTGTTTAAATGTTTCATATTTTTATAATCTTTTAGTAAAGAATCTTTTTTCAAGATACTGCCTGGATGTGTCTTCCAAAGTTCTTTTTGCATGTGATGTATAGATGGTTAAATCTGATAATTGTTCAACAGCTTGATGGTGTTACTGAGCCTTAGTAAAAAGGTAAGAATATATCTAAGGTCTCTTATAGAGTTTTAAGGGTTCATTTTGGAAGCCTGGCTTGGTGCCCCTGGCAAAAGATTGTACCGCAATCCCCGAAGAGGGTAAGTATCTGAGCCTGTACCTTGGGTACGCTACCATAAGGTTCACAGTTTGAATCCCCCCAGAACTTGAGACTGTGTGATTCGGACCCAAAAGCAGACAGGAGGGCTACTCTGTCTGTTACCTGTTCACACTATTGCGCTCTGAGGTTGGCACTGTGGGAGCAGAGGGCCTGACCTGCTGAGTGCAGTTGTGACACTGATTACATGAAATTCTGCCAACACTGCAAACACAAGAGCAGAAATCATGTTCATTACTTAGTGATCGTGCTCACGAAGCACAGTAATGGAGGTCAGTGTGAGCTGTCACTGAATACTCAGACACAGTCAGGTCTGATATTCCGTGATTGTCTGAGCATTCCAAATCAGGACTTGCTGTGCAAAATCCTGCTGCATCTAATTAGGCTGCATATACCAGGATATTAAATAACCAGTATTGGGCAGAAAAACGCTACTCAAGCAGGGGGTAATGCTAACCATTTCCAGAAATGCATAGCAGTAGACTGCCAACCACTTTTTTAGGCGAGTCCATGGCACAGCAGACAACATAAATAAAACTATAGTTTTGGGGTGTTTGTTTTTCCAGTTTTGCTAATCAACTTGTGCCGAGCGTTATGCATTTTCACAGCTGAACAGCCCTTTCGCACATAAAACTGCTAATCAATTTCTTTGGCTTATTTAATACTCTGAATGCATATAATCAGAGATTAATGTAATCGCTGTGTACAGCTGTCAGCCAATCACATGTCTCCAATTGAACACGCAGTGCTATAAATTCAGTTATAGTAGTTATCATAACACAGGTGTACCAAAACATAAAGGAATACTAATAATTCATCTTACCCTGGTGGTCAAGCTGAAGCACAGACTGGTAATCAGGGCCTTTAAGTAGCTACTGGCTATGCTAAAAACCCACTCCACCAGGAACTATGCCCCAACAGATTTTAGCTTGCCTGCAAAGACAAATTACTGTAAGTCCCAACCCTCTTTCTAGGAGTTCCATTGGTGGGTACCTGAATTGAAAAGGTGCACACTTTAAACTTCTGGGGAACTCCAGAGGGGCCTTTTAAATACATGAGAAGTACAACAAACTGCAGATGGACTAATTTTTCCCTGCAAATCTGGTTAATTTAATTTCCTATATTTTAAACAGGCAAACAATGCATAATGTATAAACTACTGAAAAACTATGCAATTTTTCTATAGCATGAAGTTCCCTATTAAGTTGCTATCTTATATTCTACAATTCTGCTTTATTTCCATTGTGTTATCCACGTGCAGCCCCTTCTTTGCATCTGAAATGTACTGACCTATGCAGTACATTGCTTCAGTGTTTAATTAGAACACATTCTCTTCAACTGAATCCATAATCTAATTAAGAAATTTAAATCAATAAAAATCTCTAAATTAGACTTTCATTTAAGGCTCTACAAAGTAAACCTCAGAACTCGAACATTTTAAAAATAATCTAGTACAGTACTTTTGTTTTCCTTAGAACATAATACTTGATCCTCAGTAGGGCTCCATGCCGATCTAGATACAGAGATTAATGAAAGGTCTTGAATTTTTATAAAAGACAATAAGTCATAACCTAAATTGCTCAATTAAATAGAAAAAAAATTAATTGCTACTGAAGTAGCACCATCCTTTAGTAAGAGATAAAACAGAATAGGTATTTAAGTTATATTATACTAATAGTTAATATCAGTAATGAAAATTATCTGACATAACAGTTACTTTATCAAGTAACATTTAGATGAAAAAGAGAAGACTGCAAAAGCATAGTGGGAGTACCAGAATATAAAGTAAGAAATACCAGAAAACATTAAGGAATGCAGTAAATTCATTTCTCCAAGCAAGTGAAAACACAAGCCAGTCCACTAAAATGCTTCACTGACAAGAAGTTTAAGTTAAAAAAGTAAGCCGTGTCCTTTTAGATCTGTCATAAGAGGGTAAAAGCCAGATTACTCTAGTACTGCTTTGTAAGAAACATGGGCAGTAACTTGTACTTTGTATCGCAACACCTTTTTTACCCCAAATAGAAATGTTATTCTAGAAATATAGAATGTGGGATGATCGGTATAGTTCAGGGAATTAGCAGTGGGTTACGGTGCCTTTCACCCTTGGTTTATTCATCTGAATCCAGTAACGGTCAATACTGGCTGTTATCTGATGGCTGGTCAGTGGCCTACGTGGTGTAAGTGGTATAAGTCTTAGTCCAGTTACCAGTGGACTCTTGTGAGCATCACAAATCCAGTATCACAACTTGCTAAACCTGCTACCTTTGTTGGCAGTCCTTCACATGGTACAAAACTGGGAATCAGCTTGGAGAAAGATATACTCTCTTACACAAGAGGTGGCCCCTTCATGGCAAAGGCAAGGCTGAAACATACTGGTAAGGCAGTTGAGGGAAGCTAGATTTGTAGCAGGCTATAGATGGAGGATGCAGCTCTCCAGTTTTGCATTACAAAATCTACTCAACACCACACATTTATAAATTAATTTAAAAAATAGAAGCTCTGGATCAGAATAACGAAGAACAAAATGATTCAAGTCTGACTTAAAACTGGTGTAGTAGACCCCCCTCATTTCTACACCTGAAAGTAAATTCTTTGTAAAATGATTTATTGCTGTTCCTGATACTGTATCTGCCAGTTCTAATTTTTTGCAGTATTTTCTATAGTCATGTAGCCGTACTACTATGTTTCACTTTTAAAATGGGTCGTTTCTCAGAAAGGGACCATGTCCCAGTTCAACTTGCCTGGTTACAAATAAATATTAAATAAACCATAACATTACCCTCCATATCCATTTTGCAGCCATTTTATGTCGCAACAAAGAAAACTGATAAACACTGAACAAAACAACCTCCTCTAATACATACACTGATCATTATCCTTCCTTTTTGCATTACATATACACCTTTTTGATGGTACTGAAACATAGCTTAAAAGGGAAATATGAATGTGTTAGTCATTCCAATAATTAGAGGTTGTTTCTTAGTAGTTTGCTTTCATCTAACTTCTGCAGTCATTTGATCTCAAAAAGAAATGTCTCTATTACATACACAGCAAATGTAATCCAAGAAATAGGAAGGGTAAGAGTACCACAGTGACCCAACAGAAAAATATCCCTTAAAGAATCTAGATACTATACATGTAAAACAAATAACCTATATGCTATAATCTACTGAGAGAAATATTTAACTGCTAAACATTAAGGCACACAGTATAAACACTGAAAATCAGAGATTAGCCTATAGTATATAATCCCCACCGTCTCTCTCCCCGGACCTGTAATGATGAGTTTATATCATAGCCTTTCAAAAATAAATGTACTAAGTATAGATAACCTACTCTGAGGTGTGTGTGGTCACGCTCTGATATACGGCATGCGTATATCAGAGCATGACCATACATCCTAGAGGGAGTTATCTATCTTATAAATTGGAAAATTGTTTTGGAGGGGGGTGAAAGTGCAGGTGTGTGGTCATGCTCTGATATATACACAGTCATGTGATGTGTTTCAACCAACCAGCAGAGATAATTGTTCCTCCCTATTTTATAAATGTTATCATTTAAATGCTGTGTCTGAGATAGTCTGTATATAATCTAGATATAACAGACTAGTCATGCATATCATGTTAAATGCAGACCTTACTTAAAGAGTAGGGGCCAGAAATGTATAACATTTCTGTGTACAATTTGGTTGTTTCTGCAAATTTTAAAACGTTTTCTCCAAAGCAATGAATGTCAGAAGTCTTCCAAGATTATTACCAGACACCATAGTTGTTATACCTACTATAAAGTCTGGTGATGTTCCTGGAAATTCTACAATTTACAGGGACAGCCAAAACTGCACATATAGTATTAATATTGCACTCCCTCCGATAGTTACTAAAATAAAGTTTAAAACATTAGGCTGCACTGCCCTAGGGCCAAGCAGCAACCAAGTGTGGGTAGTGGACCTGGGATGTTGGTAATCAAACGGCCAACTTGGAGGAATCCTGCCTAAAAGCAGCATATACCAGTTTGTGAAGGGTTGGTAGCATGTTCTGCCACTACACCACCACCAGAGCTGTCTACTCCAGTAGGTGCATGCTGGGGGTGTGAATCATCATGGATCTGCATGTCACCATGAAGAGTGGGGGTCAAGGGTCAGACAGAGAAAAGCTGGAGGGGAAAAAACTCTGCCATGGGAGGATGACATTCTACTGTAGGGTTACTCTCCAGCCCTGTACCAACCTCTGACCCACCAAGGCTGTGCTAAGTACAGAGTAAGGGACTCCTATACCCACCACAAGGTGTGACCACACAGACCAAGCCATGGAAAAATCCAAGGTTGCATAAGCAGTTGCTAGGGCTTGAGGTTACCTTAAGGGGTCAGAAGGGGCCTGACTGGCATTAAGAAGGATAAATGTAGATTAAAAAAAAAGATAGATGAACAACTGCATTTGTCATCTATTTTTTTTTTTTTTTTTTTTACTTTTTTCTTTCTCCTGTTACTTGTCTTTTAAATGGCACACAGTGCTCCCAAATGCGACTTTACCAATGCCCTATAAAGGGGAAGAACTGCATCCCTTTTGCAGCATGTTATGTCATGTTTAAAGCAGCTCAGCATTCAGTCTGCCTTACCTACTGCTGCTGCACATTTCTGGGGTAGCTTCAGCTTTCCATCAATGATGACTCCAGGTCTTTTCATAGTCCATTGCTACTATTTGTTTTCTACTGAAATAATACATTTGACCTCAGTTTTTCAGAATGAAGTCTGATGCTGTATTCTGAAAATTGCAATGAAATAATCCCACGTAAAGCAGGAATGTATCTGCTTAACTCACATTTTTCTGTTGCTGGCATGTTTGTCTGCAACTGCAGTTTTACAAGTTATTTACCAAAGATCGACTGAGAAGCAATATCTTGTCTACACAAGGTCTACCTGTGAAGTGCCACTTTGCACAGCACTTCACTTGCCAAAGACTCTGTGAGGTGACGCGTCATTCACAAAGTGTCACTTCAACGAGTCTGGCAGTGAGGGTTCATCATCCCCCCCAAAAAAATTTCCTACCCTACCCTCTGCAGCAGCCAAAAAACCCACCAACCTTCCCACCCAAATTGACCATAATCATAAAGCAAGTACTGTCTTCTGCCCACCCACTGCAACCGCTACATGCATCCTCCCTCTCTCCCTGCCCCTCACAAAGATTAAGAAAATGTATAGTATCAACAACTACATGGCCCTCTTTGGCTGAGCCACCCCTCCCTGGCCCACCAACTCAGCAACCAGCAACCCACTCTTCTCCCTCCCCAACCTCACAAAAAAGACAACCTACAACCCCCATGCCACAGTGGCACAGAGTTCTTCCTGGACTCTGACCCGACTCAGTCACTTGATCCAACAACAAGCAGAAGGATAGGTGAATAAGGATGGGGGTACTTCATGATAATGGATGGGGAACAGAGTAGGGTTTTGGGTGCTACAGAAGGTGTGGGAGAGGGAACTTTTATTGTCAAATGTTTACTTTGTCCGGTGCTTTCCTGGTGAAATTCCAACTTTGCGCTGCCAAGAGTATAACATGAAGTTGGACACTTCCACAACAATTCACCAGCAAAGTTCATACTCACTACAGTCCTAACATCTACCTGCAATGCTTCTCCTTAAGACGTTTCTCCTATTTTGTGCCTGTCTGTAGTTAAAAACAGTCACTCTGCTGCACCAGCAAAAACATAGAATTTCATGGAATCTGGCATTTTATACTAGATCAGTAAATCAATGAAACTAGCATTTTTCTTATTATTGCTTCCTGTATTATTTTCAATTTGCTTTATTTGCTCTGGATATTAAGCCTTCTTTTATTCTAATTATTTATACACTTACAAAAAGAATAACAATAGAATCCGGGTGAAATCAAAAAATATGACTAACAAACACTGGTTCACTTCCTGGAATTTTAAGTCTTGAAAATGGAATTTCATTACTTTAATCACAGTAAATCAGTGACCTTGCTTATCAGTAAACATGTATAATGCAATGTAACTGAATTATGTAGAGGCCATGGTGTATGGTGCCATAGAGTTGAAGTCTTCAGGGACCACTTAATTAGCACTGAAGTTATCAGCATTAATCGGCCTGATTTCACACACTACTTTGCTGTTATATACACTGACCCCTCCATATAAAAGTATAACAGAGAGCAGGGCTTCAGATAATTTACTTTTGGTGGAAGTCTAAAACCGTCATGGCTAAAAATCTGGAAGTCATTCCAATTATTTGGAAGTCAAATTACTTCACGGAACCAACATTTTGGATGTCAATATTCTATGAAGGACCAACTAATGGAAGTTAATACAAATATTACCAGTAAAATACAATTTCTTTCAGAAAAATCCATCATTTCTTGACTTCCATGACTGCAATTTAGGAAGTCACCAAATTTTTTTGTTTTAAATTTGGAAGTCAATTACTTCTTTCCCGTTTATTTGGGAAATATTTGCCTTATTTTTGGAAGTCAAATACTCCCAAAATGAAGTTAACTGATTCTTTGACTGAGAGCCAAGCAAATATGGGTACTACAACTAAGTATTCCTATGTTGAGGGTAATCATAAATGTCTTCAATGGAACTGAGAGGCACAGTATAGGAGTTTACTTAAAAAGTAGCCTTATAACACAGAGCTTTATATTGTGGGATCACTGTCTTTTGTTACAGGGATTATCTCTGAAATCTACTGTTCAAAATCAGATGGTGCGTCTTCACCACAATACTGGAAAAACAGCAATGAAATACTAGAACTCAGCTGCACTAGTAAGGTCACACCTGGATTACTTTGTCCCGTTCTGGAGGCTGCACTTCTGCAAGGACATTGACAGGTGGAGGAGGTACAGAGGACAGCAGCCAAAATGGTGCAAGGGTTGCACAAAAAAAAAAACATATGTGGAAAGGCTACAGTTCCCCAACATGTACTCCCTGGAGGAGAGGTGAACAAAAGGGACATTGTAGAGATCTCAAAAAGGTGAACAAGGTGCAGGTGGGGTTTCATTTTCAGAGGAAAGAAGGCACCAGAACATGGGGGCATGCAATGAAGCTGAAGGAGAGCAACATTATAAGAGTTTTACTTCAAAAGGAGCCTTATAATACAGAACTTTATATTATTGGATCACTGTATTTTGCTCAAGGGATTCTCTCTGAAATCTAAAGAGGGCATTGAAAAACTACAGATCTCTGTGTCAGGCAGGTTAGCAAGAGCCAGAAAAAAATGAGACCACTATAGTTCTCTAAGGAGGTAGTGGAAAAAGTAAGAGCAAAAAAAAATGGCATTTAGAACATACAAAAATACACAGAAGGAGGGGGATAGGGAAACACCAAGAGCAACAAAGGGAGGCAGGGAAGGCAGTTAGGAGAGCAAAAGCACAAACAGAGGAAAGGACTGCCAAATCAGTGACAAAGGTGGATAAAACATTTTTTTAGATACATAAGCAAAAAGAGAAAGACAAAGGGAGAGATACAGTAGTAAGGCAAGGAGGGGATTATGTGGAAGATAACCACCAAAAGCAGATATATTGAACAAATACATATTTATTTACTAAATTCTGGTAACCGGGTAGGTCCACTGAGACAATACAGTCCCTTTTTCAAGGGCGGCTTCTGTTCAGTATTCATAGAAGAGGGGGTAGGAAATGGGCCAAAGATAAAGAACAAGGGTAGTAAGGGATGGTAGGTGGACACAAGTCCTTTTACAGAAGAAAGAGTGCTTAAGGAACTAACCACATTAAGAGTAGACAAGGCAGTGGGACCAGCCGGAGTACACCCCAGGATACTGAGGGAACTCAAGGAGGAGCTGGCTGTACCTCTGACAGCCCTTTTCAACCTATCATTAGGAACAGGAGAGTTACCAGGGACTGAAGTAGGGCAGATGTAGTCCCACTCCACAAAAGAGGAAATAAGGAAGAAGCAGGAAATTACAGGCCTGTCAGCCTGACATTGATGGTGGGCAAGGTAATACTACTGAAGGAAAGGACTGGGAATACCTTGTCACCAATAGTCTATAGGACCCGAGGCAACATGGTTTCACAGGAGGGAGGTCTTGCCAGACAAACCTAATAGAGTTCTTTGATTTGGTAACCAAGGTAGTGGATCAGGGAGGAGCGGTGGACATGGCCTATCAGGATTTCAGCAAGGCCTTTGACACTGTTCCACATAGAAGACTTATAAGCAAGCTGGGGAGCCTAGGAGTAGGTCCAAAAGTAGTAAAATGGGTAGAAAGTTGGCTGGGCAATAGCAGTCAGAAGGTGGTAGTAAATGGCATCCACCCTGGACTAGGAAAAGTTACCAGTGGTGTGCCACAAGGATAAGATCTAGGGCGGTCCTCTTCAATGTCTTTATTAGTGACATTATAGAAGGACTGGAAGGGAAAGTATGCCTGTTTGCAAATGACAAAATTCTGCAACAGAGTGGACACGCGGGGGTGGGGTGTGGAAAGAATGAGGGATGATCTAAAAAAACTGGAAGAATGGTCATGGGTGTGGCAGCTGGGTCTTAATGCTACAAAGTGCAAAATCATGCACATGGGGCACAGAGACCCACGGGCAACATATCAACTGGGAGGACAGGTATTAACAGTCACAAAGCAGGAGAGGGACCTGGGTTAATCATTTCTGATGACCTAAAGGTTGTTAAACAGTGTGATAAGAGAATGGGGAAGACTGGTAGGATTCTGGGTTGCTCAGGCAGGGGAATCACCAGCAGGAAGAGGGGGGGTAATAATATCCCTGTATAGAAGACGGGTGAGACCACACCTTGAGTACTGTGTACAGTTCTGAAGGCCCCTTCTCTGCAAGAACATAGATAGAGTGGAAGCAATACAAAAGAGGGCAACCAAAATGGTGCAGGGCCTTCATCAAAAGCCCTGGGGGGGAAGGCTTAAGGAATTAAATATGTACTCCCTGGAGGAAAGGATGGAAAGAGGGATATGATAGGAACATTCAAATACCTCGCAGATAGAAATAAGGTACAAGGGGGTAGCATTTTCCTAAGAAAAAGATGCTTGAAGATAAGGGGTTACACTATGAAGATGGAAGGGGGAGGCTCAGAGGAAATGTAAGGAAATACTTCTTCACAGAGAGAGTGGTGGATGCATGGAACAGCCTCCCAGCAGAGGTGGTTGGGACTGAAATGGTTAAAGGATTCAAGAATGCATGGTATAGACACAACAGGATCACAGAAATAAGGAAGTGGGGGGGGAGACTGAGTAGGATCTGCAGTGTCACTACAGGTAGGGAAAATAGGGCAGACTAGGTGGTCCAGGAGGTCCTCATCTGCCGACAGCTTCTACATTTCTACTGCCAAAAATAGGATGGTGTGTCTTCACCATGATGCTGGAAAAGCAACTATGAAACACCAGAACTCAGCTGCACTAGTGAGGTCACACCTCGAGTACTGTGCCCAGTTCTGAAGGCTGCACTTCTACAAGGACATTGATATAGTGGAGGTGGTACAGAGCAGGGCAACCAAAAGGATGTGAGGATTGCACAAAAAGCCATATAAGAAATGGCTGCAAGACCTCAACATGAATTCCGTGGAGGAGAGGTGAACGAGAGGGGACATGATTGAGACCTCATGGGATGAACAAGGTGCAGCTGGGGTGTTTCTTTCAGAAGAAGGAAGGCACTAGAACATGGGGGCATACAATGAAGCTAAAGGGGGGGAGTTTAGGAGAGATGTGAGGAAATACTTCTTCATGGAAAGGGCAGTGGATGACAAACAGCCTGTGGGGAGGGAGGGGGAGCTTCAATCATGCGTGGGATAGGCACAATGGCAAACTAGGCAGAAAAGAGGGAGGGATGCCAGTGACCACCAAATAGGGTCAGAGGTGTCAGAACAGGCAGGGAAAAGGGACAAACTAGATGAGCCTACTGGTCATCTTTTGCTGACCATGTCTATGTTTCTATCAGATGCCTCATTCAATAACACATTTAACTCGTAGATCTACAGTTATGTCTATGAAAGGGTCCTTAAAGCTACTAACAACAGCCAAGACTACAAAGTTCAAGTCTGAAGGCTAAGTATTTCTATTAGGAATGGAAAGATTCAGGGAGCTTCTGCAACGCCACTGCAAAATGAAGTAGCACACAGTGTCTGATATTTTTTAAATGGTTTAAACATAGCAAGTATTACCATGGATCATGAGGTTATCTAACTGCTCTTTTGTATAAGTGAACCCAGTAAAATAAGAATGATTTTTACCCAGAGTTTCATAATTTCATGAACAGCTCACAAATTGATTGATAACAGCAATGACCCCAGAGAAACAAGTCCTCTACAGCTGATTTGTTAGTGTGCAACTCTGGGTCATTAACAGACTGAACAAGCACAGATGGTTTACTGGACTGGTTTGAGTTAACCAATGCCCAAAACTGATCATTCACTCTACAAGTTTGTGTCCATTTTTTATTTATCTATTTTTTTCTCATTATGTCTTTTTTTTTGGTAGCTTTATCGCAATCTCTGACCACCACCCTGTCTGGTCAGGAAGATAAGCAGGGTGGGTAGGTAGCCCACAGTTTTGATTACTGCACATCAGGCACCCATGGGTGTGTGCTTCACCCAAAGTCACCATCCTTTTCAATTACTGTCAGTTTTGTGGTGTCCTTTAAAGAGAGACCAGCGCTGAAAATAGCACATAGAAAATGTTATTTTTAATATTACCCAGATGTCCTTTTTATGCTTGATGTTTCTATCATTTTCCTCATAAGAAGGTTTTCTATCTGATAGTATTAGCTATGATGTGAAGAGCAGTACTGCAGCTGGAGACTGGCATATCTTGTTTCATTCCTCTTCATACGTCATCAGCATTGTGACATCACTGGTGACTAATCTGGGGGAGGGAAAGTGGCTCCTCTTGGTTAATCATGATGTCATCATAAACAATGCATCAAAATGATGATGTATAAAGGGGAATAGTACTAAATACAGTATGTCACCCTCCAGGTAATGTTCTGCTCTTCACATCACACTTACTACTATGGGCAGGAAATCTAATTAGCAAAAGGGAAAATAAAAAGTACTTCAGATAAAAAAGAAACAGTAGACTATATTTAAAAGTTAATATTTACTTCCAAAAGTGTACTAGCTCTTTAATAAAGTTCCTCATCCTGGCTTTGGCCTTAGATGACACCATGGCAACACATGTCAGTGCACCTTGGGGACCCAGAAGTCAATGCTCACTCACTGGTTGTCATTCCTCCCTTTAACAATGTCAACTCCATGGTACAGCTCATCCTCCATTTGCATGAGATGGTACAGTCAGGGTTGGGAGCCAGGACTCCTACACTGCAAAGCAGAGTATTTCATTTATATCATTAGGAATTACATCTGCATCCATGCTCACTTTCATCTTTATGTAGCCACAAAAGCCTGTATGTATTTGTTTTGTACTTGCTGCTGCCTTTAGCATATTTCTGGTAATGTTATTGTACATTAATCTGTGGCATGTAAGGAAGCAGAGTACAATAAGCAGGAACTACATTGTCTCTTAAATGTAAATATGCAGAGTTTTCTTGGTTTAAATTTGGGAAACTGATAGTAAAATGTTCTCATGTTAACCAAATGTATTCTTATTTCGGTCTGATGCAATATATAAAAAACACTAGGAATATATGTAGAAAATATCAATGCTTAAAGTTCTATTAGTTTACTTATCAGTACTGCTCCCTTCTGCTTGTAAGAATGTATTAGTAAGAATTTGACAGGGTTTTGGGGGAAGCCATAGGCAAAATGGCAAGCAAAGTGGAAGCAGCAGTTATGAGTCACTTTAATCTGCCGGATATGAACTAGAGCACTGTGGCCACAGCTACAACTAGGGGCAGAGTCATCCTAGACTGCCTCCCAAGGGGGCATTTCTCAGGCAGCTGGTTACAGAGCCCACTAAAGATGGGGCAGTGCTGGATCTGGTACTTTCGAAGAGGGACAGCATTGTAGACGTCACAGTGGGTTGCTCCCTGCATACAAGTCAGCATTGTACAGTGTGGTATGGGATGCAGATTGGGCAGAAGGAGAAAAAAACAAACACACTAGGATGAAGGTCCTGGACTTCAGGAGAGCAGATTTTAAAGACATGGGAGACTGCCTTGAGAAATACCTTGAAGGAGAGATTGCCAGAGGGGTGACAGCACAATAGAATAAAGGAGGGAATAACTAAGGTAACGGCAAGCTGTTTAAAGCTAATAAGCAAAAGTAAGTGGAGAAAGAGACCACTGTGGTTCTCAAATGAGGTGGCTAATGTGGCAAGAGATGAAAAAAACAGCTTTCAGAAAGCAAAAGGAGACCAAAACAGAGGCAGACCAGGAATTATATCAAGGCAGAAAAGGGAGACAGGAAGGAGGATAAGGACAGCAAAGGCATAAACCAAGGATCAGATTGTATAGAAGCTCAAGCATGGCAGTAAGATTTTCTTCAGGTGTGTGAGCAAAAAAAGGAAGGCAAAGGGTGGTATAGTGAAGATCAGGAGACCACGAGGGGGGACAGTGTAGAGGAAGATCAAGAAAAAGTGAACATTTTTAATTAATAGTTGTCTTCACAGTGGGGGGGGGGGACGTAGGTTTGACATGCATGAAGAGGCATTGGGAAGAGGGGAAGTGGACACAAGTCCATTTACAGAGGAGAGAGTCCACTGGGAGATGGAAACCCCAAAGGAAAACAAGGTGATGGGGCTAGGTGGGATACATCCAAGGGTACTTAAGGAACTGGCCTCAGTGCTAGTCACCCCTCTGGCAACTTTATTTAGTAGTAGAAGTAGTAGTCTTTATTTTTTTGTTGCACCCTTCCCCAGAAGCCCATGGCATCATTACAATATAACAAAAAAACATAAACCGTAAATATAATTAATCAATCCCATTAAAACTACAGAAATAAATAAATAAATAACTATATATAAATTCTACAACAAAGTTAACAAAAAAAACAGATTTAACAATTAGGATGTGCTGAAATATGATGTTACTAATCATCTTCAAATGCTTGTTGAAACAGATATGTTTTCAAGCCTCTCTTAAAGGCCTCCACCAAAGGGACCTCCCTCAAGGCTCTGAGTAGAGAATTCCAAAGGACCGAGCCCACTACCTGGAAAGGCCAGTCCCCAGAGGTCTTCAAGCTAGCCCTAGGAACTACCAGAAGGTCCTCTGGTCTACTGGAGCATGCAAGCAGGGATGTGCAGAAACTCAGTCAGGTTATCCGGGTCCAGCCTAGGTAGGGCTTTGTAGGTTAAAAAACTCACATTAAATGAGATACACCACTTTAACAGTAACCAGTGTAGATCTTGCAGTGCCAGTGAAATATGGAATGATCTAGAAAGGCCCATAAGTAACCGGGCAGCTGTGTTCTGCAGCAACTGCAGACGACACAGCGTACCCCTACTAACCCCAAGGGAAAGGACATTACCTGGAGGTCACAAACGCATGTACTAGTGTGGCCAGGTCACCAGGAGGGATGAGGGATCTAATCTGGTGGACATTCACAGGTGGAAAAAGTCACTCCAGACTACAGCCGATACCTGGAACTCTACTGTCAAGCCTTCGTCCAGAAGGACTCCCAGATGCTTCACATTAAAAGCAGCTAAAAGCCCAGAGGGACCAAGCCAAAGCCTTGTCTCTCTCCCAGTAGCTGACAACCCCCTCCTGCCCCTATGGCCTGGCTCAGTCACTAGCACATCAGTTTTTTCAGGGTTGAGTCTTAGACAGCTTGATGACATCCAGTCTTGGATCTTGGCCAGACATTTATTAAGCACATCAACAGCACCTGGTGTCCCGGGAGCAAAAGACATGTAGAGCTGGATATCATCTGCAGAGCAATGAAACCCAAGCCCATAACATCTAATAACCTTACCCAGGGGTAGCATGTAGACAGCAAACAACATGGGCGATAGAACTGAGCCCTGGGGTACACTACAGGACAGAACCAGCATTTGCAAGGAAAATCTTCCTAACACTACCCTCTGGGTTCTATGCTGGAGATAGGACTCAAACCAGCTGATGACCTTGCCGGTGAGTCCTGCATACTCTCTGAGTCGATCCAAATTTAGCACCTCACTGGAGACAGGCGTGGTTCCAGAGAATGGAGGAGGGCTGATGTGGTCCCTCTGCACAAGAGCAGCACCACGGAAGTGGCCAGCAATTACAGATAGTCAGTCTCACATCAGTGGTGGGGAAGTTAAAGGAGTCCCTGCTGAAGGAGAGACTGATGCAGTACCTGGAGACATATGGGATGCAGAACCACTGGCAGCATTGCTTCACAGTGGAGATGTCATGTCGAACAAATCTCTGATTTCTTTCCATGGTAACCAGGGAGACGGATCAGGGGAGAGCAGTGAATGTGGCCTATTTGGACTTCAGTAAGGCCTTTGATACTGTACCACACAGAAGACTGATAAAGAAACTTAGCAACCTTGGTGTGGGGAAGAAATTAGTGAGCTGGGTATCTAACTGGTTGAAAGATAAGAGGCAGAGGGTGGTGGTAAACGTCAGTCACTCAAGAGAACGGGAGCATGACCAGTGGAGTACCACAGGGATTGTTACTGGTCCCTGTCCTCTTTAATGTCTTCATAAGTAACATCGATGAGGAACTGGAGGAGAAGTTGTGTCTCTCTGTAGATGACACAAAACTCTGCAAACAGGGTGGACACCCAGGAGGTGGTGGAGAGAATGCAAAGGGATCTGGGGAGACTACAGGAGTAGTCTAAGAAGTGGTAGCTGGGTTTCAATGCCAGAAAGTGCACTGTCATGCACCTACAGTGTGGAAAACCAGGGGGCTGTATATAAGATGGGAGGTACTTACAGTTACCAAGCAAGAGAGGGGCCTTGGTGTAATCGTATCTGATGATCTCAAGGTGGCAGGGCAGTAGGCAAGGAAAGCTGGATGCTGGGGTGCATAGGGAGGGGGATCTCTAGCAGGAGAAGGTAGGTGGTGTTGCCTCTGTATTAATCACTTGTGAGACACTACCTGGAGTACTGTATCCAGTTCTGGAGGCTGCACCTCTGCAAGAACACTGACAGGGCAGAAGTGGTCCAGAAGAGGGCTACTAAAATGCTGCAGGGGTTGCATAAGAAACCACACAAAGCTGTGGCAGTTCAACATACACTTCCTGGAGGAGAGCAGAGTGAGAGGGGACATGAATAAGACCTACACGTACCTCATGGCGGTGAACAAGGTGCAGGAGGGGAGTCTCTTTCACAGGATAAGGAGCACCAGAACACAGGGGCATGTTATGAATCTTGGTGGAGAGTTTAAGAGGGATGAGAGGAAATAATTCTTCACTGAAAGGGTGGCGGATGCCTGGAACAGACGGACAGAAAAGGTGGTAAGGGCGAAGACAGTGGGTAGCTTTAAATGTGCATGGCATAGGCACATGGTACAATGAATAGAGGAAAGGGAGGAGGGAAGAACACCTGTGACCAAACAGTGTCCAAGATGTAGTGTCAGGCAGAGCAAATAGGGAAGACTAGATGGGCCTACCAGTCCCTTTCTGCCGGACACAGTATATGTTTCTATGTTATAGTCATAGTTATTTCCTGAAGTTGGTCTCTATGATCTGAACATAGCTTCTAACGTTATCATCTAGTTTCAGCATGCCTTCAAGATACCATTTTTCTCCATTATATGCACTTGTATTCTGACAGCTCCCAGGAGCCCAAACACAACACCTTTGGCTTTGGAGTTTGTGCTAGCAGATTGCTTCACCTCACCTTTGATCTTCACAATAGACATACCAGTACTAGACAAGGACAGCTTACTTAAAAAACATGTTCCATTTCTTCACATAGTTTAACAGCTACACCCTTGCTCTTATAATACTGATATAGTGAGAAAGTTTGGCAGATTATAATCTACATAATGACTGTGCTGTTTTGGTTGTTTTAAAATAAAAATGTATTGATAACACAGCCATTTTCATTTTTTACATAACCAACCTCAACTTGCATATCAGCACTTGTCCTTGTTTACAATAACTGAATGTCTCAGTGGGAAGGTATGGCAGGAACTGTAAAGAGTGCATATGAATTTGTACAGAATGTGTACTCTGTATTGTCTCCTGTATTGTTCTCATATGACGTGGAACCTTTGCAAACGAAGAGTTTGTGCTCAAAGGTTGTTTCTGATTATTTTCAATAAACAATAAACTAGCAGGGTCAAGATATGGCAGGGCAAATGTTAAGTATAGCAGCAATGGATGGAAGAGTGCATATGCAAGCACAAGGAACCTAAATGCAGAAATAAGGGAAGAAGGAGGACTAGCAGCTGTGGGGAAATACTATGTGCTAGGTACTGGGGAAACACAGTGGGAGGAGGAAAATAAATGCTATACTGTCTTAAAAGGGTATTGGTTATTTAGGAGGCCAGAGTAGGATACTGAATGGTGGAGTGGTGCACTACATGAAGGAGGCCACAGAGGCTATTGAAAAGGGGGGATGGCAAAAGGACAACTGGGAAATGGAATTCTTGTGGGTGCAGTTAGGAGGGACTGGGAAAGACCAGTGTTACTCATGATGTGCTCATAGATCAGCTGAAGAAAATGTTACACAAGGTTAAGAATTCTTTAGGGAAGTAAGAGAGGCAGAAACCAAGGGTAGTTTAATAATCATGAGGTATTGTAATTACTAAATTATAGACTGGGAATTCAGCAAAAGCTAATGGATGGGTCAGTCAAGAATTCTTGAATATGGTTAATGATCACCCAGAGAAATGCTGCTGCTTGAACTATTGACACTATACTTAATGTTGTCTTGCTGGTTGCTGTGCATGATTGGTCATTGTTCATGCAGGTATAGTCTTCATGGAAAAGGTTATGCCTGTAGTCAAATTTGGGACTGTTCATCAGATTTAGGGTTACAAGAGTCCAGTTCATTTTCTTTGGATATAAAACTTTGGCATCTTATTGACATTCATAAGAAACATTTGTGACACTGATCCCATCAGATGCATCAAAAAGTATCTCCAAATGCTGAAACGTTGCGCTCTGCAAAAGATGTACAATTCAAAGTTGTCCTGTGTAAGAGGCAGCCCATTAGCTGAAATGTCTTTCTGAGGGAAGTTGCATGAGACACAATCAGCCTTTTCTATACATGTGTTACAAGAAGGTATATTGCTGCACTCTGCTGTTCTATGGAGATAGCTGTCTAAACAGAACCTTTGGTGCTGTCAACATACAGATATGCAGTACTGCCTTCTCTTCTGTACTTACCATGCCAAAGAAGGAGCTCATCTCTTCGTAACGGCTATGGCAGTAGACAGACACATGAATGCGGTATTGATCTGCTGTATTTAGGACATACACCATGGATGGATATGAAATTGGATAGGGTTGAATGTTTCCCTTCATGCTCTGTCAGAACGCAGATTTCCTTGTCATGGATAAGGGGCAATGATACAATGCAAGCCAAGGAACATCTGTGCTGTGACTACATCAGCTAAAGCACTGGCAGCTGCCACAGCACAGAGTATAATTCTTATGTTTTCTGCTTGTTAACTGGAGTGAAATTTGTAAGCTTATAGAGCACAGACAGCTGTTAGTATTATAGTATTTGTTTTTGTTCACCAGTGATGTAAAGAAACCATTGGAAAGCGTGACATCCTTGACCTTTCCTTGTATTGTATTTAGTGCAGTATGAGGTCAAGTTATATTTGTGTCCCATTTGCAAGCACTGATTTAATTTGGCATGGACACAGAAGAAAACAGGATAGATCAAACCAGAATTGCTGACAATGAATTTCTCCTGCAGGCAAATCATAATGCCATTCTTAATTTGTAATGTAACATAGTAAAAAGAACTTGTTTGCCAGAACCTGAAAATGAACTTTGTTCAAGGTCAAATATGTATGCCATTTGGATAAAGGCATAGTTAAGATTTATGAAGACACTTTATAAATAAATATTATTATTGTCAGAATAAATGCATCTTCCAACGCAAGTAACAATTTGACAAAAAAACTGCCAGCTTGTAGTCGTACAAGTATGTTTATTACTCTGCACGTACATGTTGTGCCTAAAGGGCCATGTGCCAAATACTGTATGTGATGCTGTGAAATATCTATGTAAACCTGTATTACCTAAGCACCTCCTCGAAAACTTACTTTTTGTATGGGCAAAAGACATGGATAAGGTGCATTATAATGTATGGTCTAGATTTACTAAACACGATGATAGGCCAGGCATTTAACAACTGCACACAACCTAAAAAATGTATTTCAGACCCAATCTAAATACGTTAAATTACAAGGATTTCTATAAGAACAAGCAGACAACGATAAGGTACAACTACATTATATAGTCAGAATTTACTAAACATGATAATGAAGCAGGCATTTAACAATTGCACATGTCCTTAAAAATTTATTTCAGGCCTGCTCTAAATACATTTGCGGATGCCACTCTCATTGAATATGGAAGTATATTCCGCCATATTGCCGTTTGATGTTTTAATGTTTTTACCCCAAATTTTTTTTGTTATAATTATTCTATTTTATTAACATATACAGATCTAATCACGGTTCGAGTAGGCTCAATCTTTTTCGTAATGCATTAATTGATATGTAATGAGCCGGTTGCTTTAGAAAAAAGTGACGCAATAATTTTAACCATCTCTCTCCATTTCTTTGTTCTAAAATAGTCCATCCCAAAGTAATTAGTAATGTACAATGATGTGTTCTATAATGACAACCCAATATAAACCTTGCAAGTTTATAGTAAATTTTATCTAATTTAACTCGCATTAACTTAGGTACAAGCCTATATAAAACACTTCCATAATCAATGGTAGGCATCACCATTTGTGCCACTATGGTTTTTCTAGTCTTTAAATCCAGGAGTCTTGATGTTCGTCTAAGAGCCCCTAATTTCCTACTAACATTATTCAGTAACTCCTTGATGTGTTCTTGAAAATTTAACTCTGCATCAAATATTACACCCAGGTATCAATATTCAGTTACCTGATCTATTAGAACATTTGACTAGGATGTTATACCCAAATTTGATTTGTTTCTGTTCCCAAAATAAAGGACTTTTGTCTTCTTTATATTCATTGCCAGCCCCGACCTGGTGAACCACTCCCCTATGCCACTGAAGTCCCTCTGCAAGTTAACTCTCAGGTCTGCAAAGTCCACCCCAGTTGCAATAAGAGCCGTGTCATCAGCATACAGCCGAATACTAGACGTTTGAACTATCTGGGGAAGGTCACTGCAGAATACTAAGAAACAACAAGGGCCCTAGTATAGATCCTTGAGGGACTCCTCTTTCTGCTGGTTTAACTGTTGACAAAGTCTGGGACACACATACTCTGAGATCTTCCTGTTAAGTACGATTTGATCCATATCCATGGTCCCTCAGTAATGCCCATAACCCAGAGATCCCTCAGCAGCAGGGAGTGGTCCACCAGGTAAACAGTCCATTATTTGTGTATGTACTAACTTCTCCAGGTATTTAAATAGTATTGAAAGCAGGGCTATTGGTCAATAGTTACCTGGATCACTTTGGTCTCCCCCTTTATATATTGAAATAGTTTTATTCTGTTTCCATATAGTAGGAAAAAACCCTATACTTAAGCTCCAGTTAAACATGTATACTATTGTTGGTGCTACATGATCAGCAGCCATTTGCAAAAACCTTTCTTCCAGCCCATCTGTGCCAGGGGGTTTATGAATTTTAACATGTTTTAAGCACGTTTTTACTTCCTTTATGTTTAATATTCTAAATCGAAAAGGTGGATATAACCCATTAAACTCTAGTTCATCCTGGGTCTTATTTGGTGGAACTCTTACATCTAAGCTTGGAAAATTGATAAAAAAATAATTTAACAAATTTGCTATTGCCTTAGGTTCCTTTACTACCTTCCCCTAATGAATCAATTGATTAATGTTTTGTTTATTTTTATTACCTGGACTAAATAATGTTATTAACTGTTTGCCAGAATCTTTTTGGATCATTATTCCTGTCTATTTTCGTACTATAATAATTAAATCTAGCTTTCCTTATCTGTTGTTTACAATTATTCCCTTTATTTTTACAAATGTACACACACCGTGATATAGTTAAAACTTCAGAACACTGGTTCCATGAAGAGAACTGTAATTGAATGCTGCCCACCTGGAAGGGTCAATAGTCTGAGCAACTGGTGGTGTCACTGCTGAGGTGGTCGAGAGCGCAGAACAGGTCACTCTGGGATGAAGGGGGTGACCTAGAATGTACCAGAGAAGTTTTCTCTTTGCTCTTCTCCCTCTCCCACTGCTTGTGCTTATGTTGTCCTGAAGTTTTCTCCCAGGACTTCAATGATTGACAGCCCGAGGAGCAGGCTGGCAATGCAATAGAGCTCTGTTCCTGGAGCTCTTTCTCCATCCTGGCTATCTGCTGTTTCAAAAGGTGAGTCTCCAAGGTGTTCTTTCTACATCACCGAGTTGTGGTGTTAAACTTAAGGCAAATCTGACAAGCCTTGATGTTATGGGCCACGCCAATGTAGTACACGCAGACGCTGTGTGAGTTGCCCGGGTAAATCTTTTCACTACATTATCTAAACAACTTAGCGGATTTTTAGGACAACATACACAATTTCAGCTATCACTTATGAAAAGTGAAAGCAAACTAGAGACAGAAATTCATTGAATACACTGAATAGCTGTTGACTATAGCAGTGGCATCTCTGTGTAGGGTCCGGTGAGTATGGTAGATGGAGGGAAAAGAACTGAGGAGGGAACGGACCGACCACGTTTATATGGGAGTGCCAATGTAGGACACTGTCATGGACGGCCTCTACCCGACCGCTTGCAAAATGTTTCCATGCGGTCCTAGTGCCTTGTGATTATAGTTCTATAAGTGTGGCCTGATGAAAAAAATAACTTCAAAGAAGATCTGCAGTTTATTTATACAGGATAGCCAAGCTGAGATGCCACACAACATTCTTCTATGAGGTGCTGCTTGTGGTGGGACAGCTTGAAGCCTTTCAATGCCACTGGTACTTTGATTTTAATTATTCTCAGTTTCAGCTTCAGTCAGGTTGGTCCCCAGCTGTACGAACTCCCCAATAACAATGTCAGTGATCCTGGATGCTGCTGTTTAAAGTTTCTGCATATTATACCAACAGCAGTAGATGGTGACAATAATAATAAATGGCTGTCCCCAAAATTCTCTAATCTACGGCACTGTTTACATAGAGAGGCCTCAAGAGCATGCTTGTTCTTTACGGATATCATAGTAAGCCCAGCTTTTAGCAGTGGAAGCTCTCTAACTATGCATTCAGAAAGAAATCTGATAGGTCGGGTTAGGTAGTCTAGATGGGAAAGTGAGACTTTTTCTGCCATCATGTCCTATGTTAGACTGCTTCCTCTTGCAACACAAACAATATTTTTTTTACAGCTTCTGAAAGGAGGTGTCCTATTTTTAGCATTCAAACATTTTCTTTGCAGTGACTAAAAAAACTGATGGACAAGTTATACTCGTCTTCCTGAGAAAGAACCAAAGTTCAACACAATTAGTTTAAAAAGAAACAGGACATGAATGGATTATTTCCACCAGCCATCCTGGAAAACTAAAATATTTACAGAAGGTACTTAGGCAGACTGCATGGGCTGCAAGGCCTTTGTTTGTTGACAGTGGAAACAGGAGGGGAGGGAGAGGGAGGTAAGGTGCCTTCCAGCCTCCAAGAAGGCCCTAAGGCAGATAGCACACACTTGCTTTCACTGAGGTGCTGCCTGTCTATGGCTGAGGGGAGTATAGGGTTCTCCGCACCAGCAGGTTCAACCTGTGGTTGAAGAAATGGTACAGATAAGAGGGGTCTGTGTTCACTGGGGACAGCAGATCAATCTGAAGGGATGAGAACCTATACAGAGGTAATGGTTAGCATACATCTAGGAGGGGAACCGCAGCCCTCAGTGGACTGTTTAAATGTTCCTTTGAAAAACATTTACACTAGTTGGTGGGTGGCAGAAACGCAAAGGGAGGCATAAACTGCACCCCCCCCCCCATAGACTGAAGCAGTAGGCAGGGAGGACCCAAGGGGAGGAAAACTGGCCAGGCAGCAGGTTAATGGGAACCGCAGAAATGTAGAGGACAAGTGGGACAGGAACAAAGGTGAAAAAGAGGGAGGAAAATGAGGAGAGGAGGAAGGGGGTTGCAGGCAGAGTGCAGTGAGGTGTTGAGGGCCATGTGTACAAATGCAATAATTCTTGGAAATAAAATTCTAGACCTAGAGGTCATCTTGGCTGAGGCACACCTAGATATTGTGGCCATTACCAAGTCATGGTGCACAGGTAGCCGTGGCTGGGACATGGTCATATTGGGCTACACTCTGTTCAGGAAGGCTAGCAAGAGCCAGGAAGGAAGAGAGATGGGGCTGTACTGTATATGTAAGGGATGGTATCAAAGTGACAGAAAAGCAAGGGAACTGGAGTGGGGATGAGAGGCTGGAGGTAGTGTGGGTCACCCTGGAGACAAGAACAGGAGCTACAATTTGCACTAGGGTGATATACAGACCTCCAACACAGAGGGTGGAGCTGGATAAGGCAATGGGGGAAGCCATCAGCACAACAGCAGGAAAAGGGGAGGTGCTGCTGGTAGGGGACTTCAATCTGCAAGATGCAGACTGGAGCCTCCGAGGCACAGCCTCGGCTAGAAGTAGGGACATCCTGGACTCCCTGTGTGAGGCATTTCTCAAGCAGCTAGTCAAGAAGCCTACTCATTATGGGACAATACTGGACATGTTGCTCAAAAACTGGGACAGGACTGCAGACATTAAGGTGGGATGACACCTGGAGACCAGCAATCACCACCATACAGTGTGGTTTAACATAAGGACAACAGCAGAGGTAAACCAAACAAGGACAAGGGTCCTGGACTTCAGGAAGGCAGATAAAAAATAAAAACTGATGTATGCCCGAGCAATGATCTAGCCCAGAGGACTGCCTGCATGGGGTGGAGGACAAGTAGGACAAATTAAAAGATGGCATAATGAAGGCAACAAACATCTGGACAATAAAAGTGAACAACAACAGGAGGAATAATAAACCATTATGGTTCTCAAGGGAGGTGGCTGCAAAGGTAAAGGCTTCACTAGACATTCACTAATAATACCACCAACAGCTTAATCTGGTTCAATGTCAGTTGGCATTCATCTGTATCCTCCTCCCCTGGGTTATGCCTGAAAATAGGCAAAATTTGTCTAGTGCACTTACCCGGTCAACAAAAACTAAAATAAATATATAAAAAAAAGGGTAACATTCAGGAGTTACAAAGAGACACAGAGGGAAGAGGAAAAAAAGGGCAAATACTGAGGAAAGGATTGCCAAAGAGGTAACTAAGGGGGACAAGACCTTTCTTAGGCACGTAAGTGATAAGAGGAAGACAAGGGGAGGGACTGTGTGGTTACGAAGGGTAGGGGAAGACTGTGCAATTCAGTCTTCACAGTGGAAGGGGAGAGGGATGGACCACACAAAAACAGCAGAACACTTTGGGGAGGGAGATACATATGTCCATTCACAGAGGAAAGAGTCCTGAAAGGACTTGTGAATCTGAAAGTGGATAAAACTATGGGACCTGATGAGGTACACCCAAGCGTGCTCAGGGAACTCAGACAGGTACTGACGGTACCTCTGACAGCCCTATTCAACAACTCACTGGAAACAGGAGTGGTTCCACAGGACTGGAGAAGGGCAAATGTAGTCCCGCTTCATAAAAGTGGCAGCAGGCAGGATGCTGGCCAGTCGGCCTGATGTCACTGGTGGTGAAGTTAATGGAAATGCTTATTTATTTTTTTTTTTTTACATGAAATGTTTTATTGAATATTCCAACTTTACAATAGTAGCAAAGTAAATATACACATCACAGAAATAGCATAAATGTTGAAAGCATTCCATTACAGCACAATCTGTGTAAGAAGATATATAGGCAGGAATTCAAATCAGACAACTAAATAATACAAATCAGGATTGCCATAGAAAATCTATAGGAATAGTATCATGACTCTACCAGTTTTGAAGCGGTGGGTTCTCTGATGGGGGGGAAGTGGTAGTGAACATAACTGAGAGTTGAGGTACTTGCCCCATTTCTTGTAGTAGACAGCAAGTCTGTTTAGTGTAGAGTAGGATAATCTTTCAAAAACTACCAGGCAGGCTACTGCAGCATGCCAGGTGAGAAGGGACGGGGGAGCAGACTGTCTCCATTTCATGAGAACAGCTTCTTTCACCTCCATAAGTACAACAAGCAACCAATTAGATTTCTGGGCTGAGAATCCTGGTAAGAATGAGGAGTCGCCCAAGAGAAGTAAGGCTGGACTGTGTGGGATCTGAACATTCAATATCTTGCAGCAATCACCCCAAGACACCTTTCCAAATGTGATGCAGATGTGGGCATTGCCAGAGTACATGCTTTAGAGTGGCATCTGGGACATGGCATCTCCAGCATTTAGAGTGGGGTACTACACCCTTACTAAATAAGAAAGCAGGAGTGCAATGTATTAGTTGCCTTTGAGCATCCTGACAGGCTAGGTGAGCAGCCCTGAGGCAACGTTCCCATTTATCAGAGGGTAGGTCTATTTGCAGCTCCTGTTCCCACTGTGCCTTACATCTGTCCATGACCTCTGGGTAATGGTAATGGAAATGCTTCTAGAAAAAAGGCTAGAAAAGTATCTTGAATCCAGTGGGTTACAAGACCAGCAGCAGTAATGATTTATATTGGGGGGGGACATCAGACGAACCTGATCAATTTCTTCGACTGGGTGACCAAGAAAATAGATCAAGCTGGGACGTTGGACATACGTGGCTTACTTAGACTTAAGTAAGGTGGTAAACAGGGTACAAAACTGGTTGATGAAAAGGTGCGAGATGGTGGTGGTAAACTGCACTCACTCTGGGGAGGGGAGAGTAACCAGCAGGGTACCTCGGTGCTCTGTACTGGTACCAGTCCTCTTCAATGTCTTTATAAGTGACACTGCAGAAGAGCTTGAAGGAAATGTATGCCTCTTTGCACAAGACACCAAAATCTGCGATAGGGTGGACACTCCAGAGGGGATGAAGAGAATGTGTAGAAATCTGAGAAAACTCGAGGAGTGGACAAGGGTGTGGCAACTGGGTTTCAATACCAAAAAGTGCAAAATCATGCACCTGTAGTACAGAAACCTAGAGACAGAGTGTAAAATGGGGAGAGATATTGACTGTCACTAAAAATGAAAGGGACCTTGGGTGCAATCATATCTGATGACCTCAAGGAGGTGAGACAATGCGACAAGGGAGGAGGTAGGGCCAGTGGGATGCTGGAGTGCATAGGGAAGGGTATCACCATCAGAGAGAGAGAGAGATGGTGTTACCACTGTATAGATCCTTGAGGAGATCCCAACTAGAGTACTGTGTCCAGTTCTGGAGACCACATCTCAGGAAGGACATAGACAGGACAGCGGCTGTCCAGAGGAGGGCAACTAAAATGGTGCATGGGTTGCATCAGGAGCCCTATGAGGAGAGACTAAAGGATCTCAATGTGTACATCGTGGAAGAGAGGAGAGCATGAGAAAGACCTACAAATACCTCACGGTGTTGAATAAGGTACAGATGGGGAGTTTTTTCAGAGAAGGAGGTGCACGAGAACAAGAGGGCAGGCAATGCAGCTGGAAGAGAGGAAATTTAGGATACATGAAGAAGTACTTCTGCACTGAAAGAGTTGTGGATGTCTGGCACAGTCTTCCAGCGGAGGTCTTGGGGGCGAAAACACTGATGGGCTTCAAGCATGCATGGAATAGATGCAAAGGAATCTTGGTAGGAAAACAGGGGCGGTGGGTAGCCAGAGATCAGGTATGGTCTGCAGTGCCAGAATACGCAGGGAAAAATGGGCAGACTAGGCAGGCCAAGAAGTCCTTATCTACCAATAAATTCTATGTTTCCATGTTTCTATGTACTATCTATGTTTCTGTGAATGTAACGGATGAAAAATGAAGAGTGCAAGAACAGCAAAGTAATCCAAACGGTATGTACCATTAATAAGAAAAAGCTGTCTCATGCAATTTAGAAAGGCATAGCATTCCTGCTAAGACATTTAGAATCTTATAACATGCTAGCTTCATTACAGCATCTGTTACAAGCATGTTTTTGTGTGTGCTGCAAACTACTATTCTTTAAGTGTCAATATTATGTTTCATATAACTATCATGGTATTTAACTTAAAACAGATGACTAAAATAAAGCATAATACTGTGATCTGCACAATTTTCTTAATGGCACACAGGTTCTTTTAAAGACTTGTTAGGCAAAACTGAAGCACAGCATTTAATCAAAATAAATATGTAAATTCTTGATACATTGTCTATCTTGCCCCTGTTCCCGAATGCTTTTCCTCCAGGTCTCTAATCCTGTGGGCCAGCATGACTGTATCTCGTCCTGTAAATAGGAGAGCAGAGAATGGCTGCTTGCAGCTAATTCTACCCCCATTGTCAGTCAGCAGGATGTGTGTAAATTCTATGAGCCAGAACCTTACAATTGCCAGTCCCATGGCAGGACATCAGAATCAACATGTGAAACCAGATCGCTGGGGACGGGCAGACAGAGAAGCGTGTTGCCACCTGTAATGGGATGCTCTAGCCTATCGTTTGAACTGTTTTCATTTAGGTGCTTACTGATTTCACATTAAATACAGACCTCCTGTGATCCAGGGGCTCCGCATTAGCACATTGCTCTTCAAAAATGAACTCGGCTCTCACTCACAGAGCTAGCGAAGGTGGAGACATTACAGAGGTGGTGTGGGCATTCTCTGGGCAGGGAGGGCTGGAACATCCTCTTTGGACATGTGTTCCAGCTAGGGCTTGGAAGTGTACCAGTGGGGCTGGATATCCACACCACTCATGGTCATGGCACAGTGAGCTTCATACTCTAGAGAAACTCTGAGTGGGGAAAGGGAGGATATGGGAGAAGTGGAGTATCTGACCCCAGGAACAAACAGAAAAACAACCTTTAAACTATGACTTTAATGGCAAAAAAAAAAAAAACACCTTTTCTATCAAACCTCATGCCAATATTTTCAGCTGGACCACTCTCTGAGGCAGAACTAAACTTACTATACCAACAATTAAAAAGAAACATTTAGCTACTGAACAGTAACAGTATATCTTCAAAAGAATCTCCTTCACACAGCCACACCTTTGGAACATTAAGCTACTGTTATCTTAAGAAACCTTTGCCTGTCTGGTGCTACCCAGGTTGATGCTACCTATATAACATGGGTGGCTCCATAGCTCCTCAGTTACCCAGCACAGACAAGCTCAGAGTTGCACCACACTGAAAATCAAGGGAGACTAGAACCCCAACCAGGCCAACAGGAGAGGCAGGAGTTTTTTGAAAGAAAAACACATCCATTTGGAAGGAGGCTAACTTGCACTTTCTGCTGCAGGTGTCATGACGGACACCTTGCAGTAGAAGTGGTATGGCGGATGAGAGTCTCGTGCTGCATGAGAGTACCTCTCGGGACTACTCGTGAGTTGCTCGGATTACCACGCACCATCTGAAACTATAAGGTTTACAGGCAGAGCGTGTTCCAGCAGCTGTGCCCATTTAGCATCGTGGCTAGTGTAGTGGACTGTAAGGAAGGCAGGTTGGGGATAGGGACAGGGGTTCAGTTCCCACAGCCTCCCACTTTCGTTAGGTGAACAAGTAAAATCTCTATGGTCACACCTGTAGACTAAAAGCGTCCTGAAAGGTTTTGGGTTTTTTTCTTCAGTATGGTGCAACCTTGTAGTTGATTATATTTATTTATGGGGGGGTGCGATGGGCACAGCCTCCCCCTCCACAAAAAAAAAAGTCTGAAATGTGTTGGTAAACTTTTGGGATAGATATAGAGTTATGGCACTGGCAGGGTTCCCGTCTGTGACAGTATTCCCATCAGCCATACTGTTTCCTGTCTGCCATGACACCTGCAGCATAAACTGCAACCGCTCCTGGAAGGACACCAAAAAAGGGGAAGACCAAACGTGCAGTAACAGGTTATGTCTGCTCAGCAACTGTATGACGTGAACCCAGGGAGAGTGCGGTGACAAGCTCCATTATAGTCAATGGGGGGGGTAACTTTAACAACATTTTTAGACATCACAGTGACCATTTGGTGATGAATCAAGGGCACTGGGTGACTAACAATGTCATCACACTTATTTCAGTTAAGAAATGAAATAAAACAGATTACTCCTGGTAACAGATGCCATACTCACTGGCATGGACCCAGGTCACCTGACCTCAGCTATATTCATAGACCTAGCCAAGGCCTTTGATTCTGTCTCCTATCCACTCCTACTCTTCAAACTAGAACTGGCTGGACTCTCCATCCTATCAGTCAAATGGTTCCACTCATACCTTTCAGGTCAATCCCAATATGTTCAAGCTGGCGATATTCTCTTACTCCCTCCCAGTCCTAGCTGGTGTAGCACAAGGCTCCATCCTGGGTTCTATCCTCTCTTCCATCTTTCTTAATGATCTCCCCCTCATGTGCTCTCACTGCAACATACACCTCTATGCAGATGACACCATCCTCTATATTTCTGGCCCCTCAGCATCAGAGGTATCCTCCCTAGTACAATCAGAGTTCATTTGTGTTCTAAACTGGTTCCAGGACAACCAGCTAAAAGTAAACAGAACTAAAACAGTCTCCATGAATCTCAGCACCCCCCAAAAGCTTGCCAAACTCCCCACCCCCACTTTCTCCACTTTTGATGGCACTACCCTGGACATAGTCCTAGCTTACAAGTACCTAGGAGTCTGGCTCAACAGCTGCCTGTATTTCACAACTCTTATCAACCACATTCACTCCAAGCTCTGCCCCAAACTTGGTGCTCTTTACAGAAATAAAGATGCCTTCTCTCTCCATTCACCAGATCCTCCTCACCAGGACAATACTACCACTGTTCGATTATGTTGACGTGGTATATAGGTCTGCCCCTGCAATCTCTCTCTCCAGATTGGAAGTCCTTTTCAATGCCTATTGTCACTTCACCTTAAATTCCCCTCCAGAACTCATCACTGCACCCTCTATGCATCCCTATCGCTCCCCTCTCTAGTCTCCCACTGTAACCACCACACCACCATCATCTTGGCCAAGTACTGGTTTGGCTCACTCACCCCCTACCTTGCCTCCTGCTTTTTCTCTTCCTTCTACACTTCCTACTATCTCTAAATGCATGACCCCCACTTCTTTGCCCTTCCTCGACCCCATTCTAACTCTGATAAGGCTTCCTTCTCCTTCCACTTCCCTAACCTGTGGAACTCCCTCCCTTTGTCACTCCATATGCTTCCATCACTAAACCTTTTTAAATGGACCCTCTACCACTCGCCACCTCCTCCCTGATTGTGCATCCATTCTGACTAACCCAGCCTCCTTGGCCTCATACAACTATCGCAGTTCTAGCAAGTTTTTGAGCCACCTATAGCTTATACCACTTTGATTCGTTTACACTGCACTTTTGCTCAATCCACCCAATGTTGTGGATATCCTGTACATTTGCACTCCTGTCTTGCTGCATGTACACATGCACCTTGCACTTGCCTCTTCCCAGGCAACTTTTATATCTCATGTGCATTCCTGTCTCGCTGTATATAAATCTGTATGTAAACCTGTACCTTGCATTAGCTTCTCACCTAGGCAATTTTAGTAAGCAGTAGTAGTAAAAATCTTGATTTTTATACAGAATAAGCTGGAATAAGACTTCTTTAGGACAAAGGTCCTATATTATAGATGTTCCTGTTTGGTTACAATACAAAAAGGGACAGACTGTACACAACATAAAATCAAATCATCATTTGCAACATACATAACACACTCATTCTAATCACTGCACATACATCGCACCCTCAATTCATATACATTGCACCCTCAATTCATATTTTAGCTCCCTCATGAAAATTTTAACATTGTCCTGAACAACTACAGATACTTTAATAAGTGAATTCCATACTTGAAACGTGATAGCTGGCAAACGCATATTATTGTATTTATTTATCAATTTTGGAGGATTAAATCCTCGTAAAAGAGTCTGACGTAAGTTGTGATGGTGTTGGATATTTTTTCTAATTTCTCATACAAATAAGTTGGCTTTTGTGTATAAAGTTCTTTATGAATCTAGTTTGCCCATTGCAACTTTCTTTTATGCAAAGGTACCAACCAACCAAGTTCCTCAAATAAAGTGCAGTGGTGAGTACTAAAATCTTTACTCAAAACAAACCTTGCAAGCCCATTGTGCATCATGCCAACTTTTGTCAGACACTTCTTGTTAGCGAAGCCATATACGTGACTTCCATAACCTATGGCTTGTAGCAAAAGTTGATTTACTACAAGGGATCTCATTTGCTTATTCAAACAAAAATTTTTAACGCTTAAAAGCACCTAACCTCTTATTTACTTTGGTTGTGGAGCCATTTATATGATAATCAAAATCAAATTTTCATCAAACCAGACACCTAGGTATCTATATGTTGTGTCTTGAGTTATTTGTTCACCATTATTTGTTATTTTTATATCAGAAACAATATTTGCCTTTCTTGTCCCTTTTTTCCTAAACACCATGGATCTGTTTTTTTTTTTATTATTCATTACCAAACCCGATTCCATAATCCATGAACAAAGTGCAGAAAAAATCAGTTTGGAGGTTCCTTTCCATTAAATCTAACTCTCTCCCATTAGCAACCAAGATTGTATCATTGGCATAAAGCCTGACTTTGGAAAGATTTGCTATATCCACCAGTTTATTTATATAAATCAAAAATAGGGCAGGTTCTAAAACTGATCCCTGTGGTACACCCCTCTGTACAAAAGCTCTATCAGAGAGGTATCCATCTACAAAGACTTGTTGGGCGCAATCTTGTAAATAGGACCTATACCATCCCCTAACTTCTGTAGACATGCCTATCTCTGATATACTATGACAGAACAGGCCATGGTCAATGGTGTCGAAGGCCTTCAAGAGATCCACGAGCACCGTACCCACTGATTTGCTCCCCTCTAATTGGGACGCAATCAGGTCCACCAAGTCAGCAAGTGCAGTGCCTGTGGAATGACTCTTCTTGAAACCCGACTGGTACAAGGAAAGCAGGGAGCACCATTCAAGATACTCCCCAAGCTGCTGCTGCACAAGCCATTCCAGGACCTTTGACACCATCGACAGTAGAGCAATAGGCCTGTAGTTAGTAGGCTCAGTCAGCGAGCCCACTTTATGAATTGGAACGATTTTCGCTCTTTTCCATAACTTTGAAAGGATTTCTTCAATAAGGCTCCAGTTAAACTGCTTTGTCAGGATAGGTGCTATTATACTTACTGAGTCCTTTAAAAATCTATTTTCGATACCATCTATAACAAATGATTTATGAGGATTCAATTTCTTGATTTCATCTTTTACTTGCTTACAAGATACACATCTAAATCTAAATTTGTGGATGTGTGGAGGTAAAGAATTATTATCCTGGGGAGTTTTTTCTTTTTACAGGGGTAGGAATCTGACTATCTGGAAGGGTCACAGAGTACTCATTGAGTCGATTCGCTGCCTGAGTTGGAGTCTGACAAAGACCATTTTTAATCATTTGAATTTTAGATCTCTGAGTAACTGGAGCCTCAAAAAACAATGAAGAACCAGTAGTGTCTAGAATCTGCAGCGTGTCTAGAATCATTTGTTGCTCATTTGAACTGGTGTTTCACTGTACCTATGTACTTGCCTCCAGAAATTTTTGTTACATGTTCTAATTCTGCACCTGCCTTCTATGTACCTGTCTCTGGCAATTTTGGTAACCTGTTTGTATTTTTGTTCAACTGTATTACTACTAGTCTTTAAAACCTGCTTAACACTATGCATTTGATGTAATGTACCTCCTTTTCCCCGGGTCACACCTGGAAATGAGCCTCGGCTCAGTATGCCTCTGCTGGTTACCAACTTTTAATTAAATAAATAAATAAAGAATAGAATATTAATAATTTTGTTTGTGCTAACTGCTGACTATATTATCTTAAAGACAATTTTCACGGGGCCTCCCTTTGGCCTACCAGTAACTTGGGTTCTAGAGTGGACTCTGGCATCTTAAGCAGGTGACAGGAAATGGAAGCCAATACTGTTGCCAGCAGCACTTCCTAGCCCAGGGAGGGGATGGTGTGGCATCTGGCACCGCAGCTATCCTTGTGGTGGGCCAGAAGGTTTGCTGCAGTGACCTAGGATACTTGTAAGTAAGCAATGCCATCTAGTGGGTCAGAGTGAGGATGGACATTGCAAAACAATGTTAAAAACTTCAGCCACTGCCATAATTATGGTCCTGGTATATCCAGAACCTGCACCATGCAGCTTGCTACCAGTTTGGATCGTAAGATGATCTGGGGGGCTGAGGATATTCCTTCCCTAGAAGCCCACAATGGTGGCCGAACTGTGTGGGAACCTGTAGAGGGCTGGTCAGTGGAAGCTGGGGCTAGGTGGTCACTTAGAGCCAGAAGGGGCACCGTGTGGCCGAGAGAGGGAGGGATACAAATCTATATTGGACAAAGGTTTTTGCAATACTGCTGCTTTAATTGCATACATCTTGTAAAAAGAGTTCCTCCCTCTGGGGTTTACCTTTAAGGCTTCCTGTAAGTTTTATTTATTTATTTAAAAGAGCTTTACCAGGAAAGCCATACTGAACCAAGAAGCTAATTTCCTGATGCGTCCTGGAGGGGAGGAGGTAAGGGATGAGTACTAAATAAGAAGCAAAAGAGTACCAGCCTGGTGGCGCTGAGGGTTGAGGCGCTGGACGCCACACCGGCGACCCAAGTTTGGGACCGAGCTCGGGTGCCAGGAGTCAGCAAGGGAGGGAGCTGGATTGAGCATCCCAAGGACTGCTCTCATCTCCCTGGGGAGGGATCCAGGGTGTCTCTGGTGCAGTGGTGACCCCCAGTGGAGACCGGGGGCACAGCTAACACATGGAATGTTCAGGGGAGAAGTGCAGCAGATGCCTACGGCACAGCTGTGCAGGTGTTACTGCACACTCGCACTCCTAGGGACAACCAAGCATGAAAACCCCCGATCCCAGGATAGGAGACGGCTCTCTACTGAAGCAACACCACCACACGCCCAACACCAGGCCCTGTCTCTGCACTCCAGTCTGCTAATTCACCACCTCAACCAGTACACTCGATTTACAGATAGAGTGCCAGAGTGGAGGCGGCCCTACCCCAAGGGGCTCACAGTTGGGGAGTCCGCCGGCTGGAGGATGGTGGAGGGTAGGCAGAGATGGGGGATCAGGTGGGTGGTAGAGTGGTGTCAGGCCTGTAGGAGCAGCCTGAGAGAGGGCGATAAATAGAAGATACAAAAAAAAAAAAAAGCAGCAGCAAAACAGCAGTGATACAATAAACACAACTTCGAACAATAATATACTTTAACCAAATAGGCAAGTAATAATAATGCAGGTTCAGACATCAGCAGTGTGAAGTACCAGGCACTCTCAAGACTGCAACGTCAGGAATACAGGGCAGGGAGTAGGTGGAGGGTATTAGGCTACGGGCATTTACAGGAGGGAGACATGTGGCCTTGGAGTAAAGAGAGTAAAGAGTGTTTGGAGGGGCAGAGTGAATTGTTAGGAGAAGAGAGTTCCAGAGATTAAGAATGCGGAAGAAGAAAGCAGACTGGCCAGCTAGGGATTGATGAGAGAGGAGCAGAATGGAATGATAGCCTGAGTTACAGAGCGAGAGTAAGGGGTGGGGGGCACAGGGGAGGAAAGAGCTGAGATAAGGAGGGAGCGAAGCCAATCAGAATTTGGATACCAAGGAGGTACAGTGGGTAAGGTGGCGGTCTTCCAAGGAAGGGAGTGAGGGAGAGATCAGAGAACAGTGGTGACTGCGGGGGTAGGTGAAAGCAAAAGGAGCAAAAAGGGGATCCAGTCTGACAAGGGTGGACTCTGGTGCAGCAGCATAGACTATGTCGTCATAATCAAAAATGGGGAGGATCATCTTAGTGATGATGTCTCCGCAGGTAGATCTAGGGATGCAGCTTTTGTTCCTATAAAAGGCACCATATCATATCAAAGGCATTAGCTGAAGACAGAGCAAATGCAGCAGCACTTCTGTCTAAATCAGGAATTCCGTGACTGTGGCCTGGACCAAACTAGACATAAAAGCGCACCTGTGCAGGACCTCCCAGGTTATGAATTAATGTATGCAACATCGGAATCATGTACATAAAAGCACTTCACATGGGATTGCCTGTGGACTTACATTTCAACAGTCATCTTTGTCACACACAGCAGCATGACAGTGGGGTTGGGGGTGACTGAACACCCAGTTAGGTTCTGAAACTTGCTTCAGAAGACACAGATGGGTCATGGACTTGAGAAGGACCTCAATAACTCAGGTACTCTTGTACTAGCCAATCACCTGTCTACACACCGACAAATAATAAAATAATTCAAAAATAAAAATGTTCTGAGGCAGTGGGGCATAGAGTACTGCGCTACTTCTTGAAAGACCTGGGTTCACGTTCCAGTCCAAAATACAGCCTCTGGACCAGTGAAGCCTATCCGTCTGCTCGGAGGGCGGGGGAGGTGCTTAGCTTGCCTAATCTGTGCTACCACTTTTGCAGCTACCCTTCCCACTGGAAATCAGCATGGCAAGGGCAAGCACACATGAGGTGAAAAGGACAGGCAGCAGCAGAAGCATATGCAGGATGTTTCCCAATGCCAGAACCCACACACACACACACACACACACACACACACACACACAAGCTGATGAGCTTTTGAATTCCTCATCTCCTATACACTGTATCAAGAGCACTCACAAAGGAGCCATACCACAGAGGTGGGAGCTGTAGGGAGTCTGCATTGTAGGTGATAAACTGAAAGGAGACTGGCTGGCAAGGAGGTTGTATCTTTGCAGGAGCCAGAGGTTGGTGCCAGGGGCAGATGGCAAGCTGCATCTTTGCCAAGGGCAAAACAAACCATCAAGAAAAAAAAAGGTAGCATGTTAATAAAGAATGAGCAGTGCATTTACACTGAACCATCTGACAAGGCCAGCTCCAAGCAGCAGCCATACTGTAGGTAAGCAATAACATACAACCAGGTGTGAGACAGTACGTGATAAATGCATACTTTGGATCATAGTGTGACACAAGATCATAGACCCAGTGCCTTACTATCCCTAGAAGTGCATTTATGACAAATTACCCTACACACTGGAGTGTGTTATTGCGCTTATAAAATGGGTATATGTAGAGAAATATTTTTAACTTCTTGGAAAATTGTAAACATTAAAAAAATGTTGTCTTTCTTGTGCAAACTATGTCACTAGGGACACTTGAGAGCAACAGTGCTGGGCAGAAACTGGAGAGTGACTTTTTATGATTTTTTTTTTTTAATTGTTTGTCCCTGTTATAAAAGCTAGCTGTAGCTTTGGGACTAGAAGGGAGCAATAGTGAGCACAGTTTACCGTTAGCACAGCAGGTCACTAGGCCACTGACAAGACTGAGATTTCCTTATGGTCTTGCCAGCAGCACACTACCATATGCGACAGTGTCTTTTCCAAACATGCTGGCAGTCTCTCTATGGGTTGCGACAGAGTGAGAGTGCGCTAGCACGTTAAGCGAGGACCACAGGTTGGGAGAGAGAACTAGAAGGACTGTTTTGAGTAAATCTAATCATGTCACTTGAGTTTTTGTGAAAGATGCTTTTTCTGGGTGGAGGGAGCATAATGGAGTAAAGCAGGGGCCACTTGCTTTAAAAAAAAAATGGCTGCCACATTCACTTTTTCAAACCAGATCAGTGGCTCCTGGATTCCACTAAGTAAATAAGCCAGTGGTACTGAGCATTTTTATTTTGCATGGTTTATTAAGCAAAAAAAAAAAGACATGGCTGGAATCTCTCAGTCAATCAGGATTCAGGACTGTCCCTACTCATATGAACATATGAAATTTGCCAGCAGATAAAGGCCTAGAGGTCTATCAAGTCTGCTCAAATGTGCAGCTAGAACCCCTTATTCTGCAGCTGCACATCCCTCCCACCCTGCCTTCATTAACACTCCCCTTGTCCTGTCTCATCCTCGTTTGAAGCAGTCCACTGTTCTACTGCATACCACTTCAGCAGGTAGCATTCCACCCAGCCACCACCCTCTCTGTTAAAAAGTGTCTCCTCATCTCCCTCCTGAACCTTCCTCGCTCCAGTCTCATATCATGGCCCCTGGTGGCCCTCCCCTTCCTTACTTTGAACAGCCCCTCTGTACCCGTCTTGTTTATTCCTTTCATGTATTTAAAGGTTTCAATCATGTCACCCCTGTATCTCCTCTCCCCCAGTGAGTACATGTTCAACTCCTACAAACCTCCTCTCGTATGATAAGTCCCCCAGCCCCTTGATTATCTTTGTCACTCTGCGCTGCACCCCCTCCAGTAACTTAATGTCCCTCTTCAGATACGGACGCCAGTACTGCACGCAGTACTCCAGGTGTGGTCTAACTAATGACCTATACAGTGGCAGAATCTCCTCCTCCCTCCTCGAGGATATACCCCTTGCAATACAACCCAGCATTTTGTTGGCCTTTGTAGCTGCCTTCCTACATTGTGCCGAGTTGTTCATTGACCCTGTAATGAGCACACCCAGATCCTTCTCCTCCTCTGTCTGGGCTAGCTGCACTCCTCCTAGCTGGTAACTCCTCCTTGCGTTCTTCATCCCAAAATTCAGCACCTTGCACTTTTTGGCATTAAAGCCCAGTTGCCAGGTGTCTGACCAGGTTTCAAGCTTTGCCAGATCATCCTGCAACCCCTGCCATCCCCCTAGGTCATCCACCACCGTGCCTACCTTGGTATCATCAGCAAACAGACTGATCTTGCTCTTGATGTCCCATGATATGTCTGCAATGAATATCCCAAACAACACTGGTCCCAACATTGAGCCCTGTGGAACCCGCTCATCACTGCCCTTGGGTGTGAGCTCCCATCCACCACCACCCTCTGTTGCCTTCCTGCAGCCAGTTTCCACCCATCTCACCAGCTTTGCACCGCCCCTGTGCCTACTAACTTCCTTCCCAGCCTTCCATGTGGCACTGAGTAGATGCCTTACTGAAGTCAAATACAGGACATCCACTGCATGGTCCCTGTCCAGTTGCCTAGTTACCCAGTCATAGAACTCCACCAGGTTGGTTTGGCAGGATCTGCCACTGCATGAAGCCATGCTGTCTGCTGTCCTGTAGTCCTTTTGGCCTCTAGGGAGGCCACCAGCCTCTCCTTCAGGATAGTCTCCATTAGCTTACCCACGATGGATGTGAGGCTCACTGGTCTGTAGTTTCCCAGTTCATCCTTGGGGCCACTCTTGTGGAGGGCACCACATGAGTATCCTCAGTCACAGAGGTACACACCCGAATGTAGTGAGGCGTTAAATAAGTCTGCCAAGGTCCTGCAAGGACTTCTGCCAGCTTCTTCAGTACCCTGGGGTGGATGCCATCTGGGCCTGCGCCTTGTCCTCCCTCAGTGCCTTCAAACCCTCTCAAGCGCTGCTCTCCATGAGTTTCCCATCTGTCACCACCCCCGCTTCTGCCATTTCTCCCACCTTGGGTGTCACCCCCTCTTCTCTTTAGTAAATACTGAGCAAAGTACTCATTTAGTGCTTCCGCCTTACCCTGCTTCCACCCAACCCCCTCCTTCCTAATCCTTACTATGTGGTCCTTACAGCTCCTTTTCTCTCTGATGTACTTAAAGGAGTCCTTCTCCCCCTTCTTAATGCCTTGTGCTAGCCTGAGTTCCGTAGATGCTTTGGCTCCCCTTACTGCCCTTGTCACCTCCTTCGATTCTGTCAAGTACTCCTCCCTGTCCTCCCCCCTCCCTGTTTTCTTGTATTTCTTAAAGGCAGCTCTTTTCCTCCTTACCTTTTCCATGACCTCCTTACTCAACCAGATCGGTTTCTTAGCCCTAGACTTCTTGCTCTGGGTTTTGCAGCAGGTTTTGGTTGCCTCCACTATCCCCAGCTTTATGAGCTCCCACCTCTGGTTAGTGTCCATACTAGATTGAATTCTGGCCAGGTACCCTTTTACCACTTCCCCCATCCTCCCAAAGTCAGCCCTCCTGAAGTCCAGCACTATTGTGCCAGATTCCCTCCTTCCTTGCCCATATCCAATATGAGCCATACTGAGCGATGGTCACTCCTGACAGCGGTTCCTCCACTGTAAGTTCTCTCACAAAGTCCCCATTTGCCAGCACAAGGTCAGGGTATTTCCTAACCTGGTTGGTTCACTGACCATTTGCAGCAGGAAGCTGTCCTGGAAGGCATCCAGCAGTACCTGCTCCCTTCTGTTCCTGGTTGTTGGGGTGCTCCAGTCCACTCCTGGCATGTTGAAGTGCCCCACAATCACCACACTACCCTTCTCGCAGGTCCTCCTGATCTGTCCCTCTAGTTCCCTGTCTAACTCCTCCGTCTGAGATGGTGGCCTGTACACCACTCCCATTCTAAGAATCCTATTCTTGGAATCCTGGATTTGCATCCAAAGTGACTCCGTACTACCCTCCTCCCCTTCCTCCCTTACACACTTCAGTCCTTCCTTCACATATAGTGCCAACCCCCCTCCTTTCCCAATCACTCTGTCCCTACGAAATAATCTGTACCCTGGTACAGACAAGTCCCAGTCATTGTATTGGGTGGCCCATGTTTCGTGATGACTACAATGTCAACCTCTCCCTCTGCCATGAGAACCTGTAACTCTGCAGTTTTCCTCCCAAGGCTCCTAGCATTAAGGGTAACCACCTTCCACCCTTCCCCCCATCCTGCCCCTTTCCTAGCATCATCAACAGTACTTGCCATTTGTCCTTTGTCACTGTTATGGGAGTAAGCTCTTTGGTTTCCCAACCTGTGGTCTCTGCATATCTCTTCCCCAACTGCCAACCCCACTCCTAGTTTAAAGTCCCAACTTCCTCTATGTACTCTTCCATCCTCTGTTTCAACACTTTCTTTCCTCCTCACTCAAGTGTAGTCTGTCCTTGGCATAGAGACTACTGTCCTCCCAGGTCCCTCCACCCCCCAACAGCCCATTTTACCCAGTGTACTCATTTTGTAACTGTGTTTATAATAATAATAAAACATCTGGCACTTGATTTAATATCCCAGTACTGACACTGTAGTGCAGCATGAGAAGGGGTGCTGCACTTCTGAGGTGCCGTCTTTCGGTTGAGACGTTAAAACCGAGGTCCCATCTGCCTGGATTGGTGGTAGTTCAGGTGGATGTTAAAAATCCCATGGCACTTATCGAAAAGAGTAGGGGAATTTCCCTGATGTCCTGGCCAAATTTCCCTCATTCACTAAAAATACCACCAACAGTTTAATCTGGTTCAAGGTCAGTTGGCATTCATCTGTATCCCCTTCCCCTGGGTCGTGCCTGAAAATAGGCAGGATTTGTCTAGTGCACTTACCCAGTCAATAAAAACTAAAAACTGCTGTTCAGCACATTTACTTTTAAAAGCAGCAGTCTGTGCTCAAGACATTTTTATAGAGATGAAATGTTCGGTTAAAATCATCAAGCATAGCAATGCTCTTTTTTGGGGGGCTCAAATATACATTTTGGGGACAGAGGATCAAGCAGTTTAAAAACTGATTCAACCCAGATTAACCAATTTAGGCTCTGAGATTTCAAATAATGGTGGTGCCCAAAATTGCAAATGACACCTCAAAGAGAAAAAAAATAGATGTGAACCTTATTCAAATATATGCAAAGCTTTTCAGTTAAATTAAACGCTACCGAACTTAACTGTCTGGGGAATCTGTACAGCTGTACTGTTTCATTCAGTTGTGTTCCCTGACCTAAACAGGCATGGAAATGGACATTTAACCTCCGGGTAACGGATGCTTTCCATTTGTTTTAAATTAAAATAATTCCAGGTCATCACTCACCACTGTATTTACAGTTTCTATATGTTTATTTTAAATACTAAGAGGGACTCTCCCCACTGTGATCGGTTACTGAGATCAAACTGGTTTTCACCCTCTTTGAGCCGGGAGTCACACTGGTACTTCCTCATTTTTAAATCTGCAAATTGCTAACTGCTCCATATTTAATGGATAGGCTCCACAGCCAGCTCTGTTCTTCGTTGCACCCCGAGGGATGTTCAACATTGTTCCCTAACCCTGCCTGGAGTTACCACGTCCTAAAGGCTTGTCTCCTTTTTCCATTTGGAACCCTCCCCTTAGAATGCTTTGGCGTCCCAATTCATGAACTGCGCCAATTTAACATTCTTATAACTGCAACAAGGTGTCTAACTGCAAAGAGGTGTCATTTGCGAATGTGCACTTTGTTTATCATGGTGTTGCCTATTGAGTATTTTATATTGCTATTGCTTTATGAAATTGTTTGAGACATAGGATGTTCTACAAATGAGAACTGCACTTTACGGAACTAATTTATAAACCCAAACAAACAATTGGCTCTGGCTCCTCGACTCTCCTCCAACTGCCCTCTGAGAAACTTCCCTTCTGTAGCAGCTGTCCAATAAAACAGCAGCTCAGGGAGGTCAGTCAGCATGTTCCTTGCCCAGGCCTACCACCTTCCTTAAAAAATGTCCAGACCTAGAATGGGTCTACGGAAGGTACATTTGCAGAAATAATAACATTTTTGTTTGCACAGTACTGGTTCCTTACACTAAATAAGCAAAATGACTTATTCAGTCAGAAACAATTTCAAAATACGATGGAATACAGTTTCAAATATATATTTCTCAATAAGGCACAAGTAATGTTCTAATATTACCTATACAGTACAGGTAATTGTTTAACTATTTATTTACCCAGAATAGTCTATTTGATAGTGTTGCTTGGGCAGTACTTTTGTGGATCCTACTATCCTCCGTTGGTTAGTGCTGTTATATGACCTAGGATCTGGCGATTGGATCCGGTGGTCGGATTCATCAGATCCCACCTCGGACAGGTGGATCCAATGGTCAGATCCTCGGATACTTGCAGTGGATCCTAGGAGGTCAGATGTCTATGTCATCCAAGGCTATCCGATATCCAACCAAAATGATGGTATCCAAACTTGTAGGATACTATCCAAGCAACACTATTATTTGAGATACAAGATCTTGCTTTTAGTTCAGTTCAGTATTTACTCATTTTTCCAGTATTTTTGAAAGCACTGGGGAGGAGGGCCATCAAAGAACCACAGGTGATGGCTGAGATGCTGACTGAACACTTTGCTTCGGTGTTCACTAAAGGACCCCACAGTGATGCTGATTTGGCAGGTATATGGCACCAAGGGTAACCATGATTTAACCTTCAGATATGCCCACCCCAGCAGTTGACTATCTGTCAAAAATCAAGCTACATAATTCCCAAGGGATGGATAGGATACACCCCTGGATCACAGTGGAGCTAAAGAAACAACTGGCAGGACCACTTGCTGAAGTCTTTCATGAGTCTGTCTGCACAGGTGTTGTGCCAGAAGACCCTCTATTCAAGAAAGAGGCAAGATCAGACATGGGCAAGCATAACATCAGGGCTGGGCAAGGGCCTGGAATTCATTATCGAGGACAGAATAATGGATTACTTGATTGAGGCCAAGGCTCTCACCCCCTCTCGGCATGTCTTTATGGGGATAGCTCATACCAAACCAAGCTGGTCACAAGCTTTGAGGGGGTGACAGGGAGGTGAACAGATGCAAGGCCACAGACATTATCTAGCTGAACTTCCAACAAAGCCTTTGACATTGTGGCACATAATAAAATTCTGATCAAAGTACAACAGTGCAGTATACACAAGGCATAGGCAAGGTGGACTGCCAACTAGATTGATAGCAGGAATCAGATGGTTTTCCCTGAAGAAAAGATGGTGGAGGGAATGATCTTTGTCATCCATGTACTGAAGGGTACCAACAAGGTGGAATAAACAGAAATGTCTGATCTGTAGTGCTCAAGCAGGATGTAGGGACATGCCTTAAAGGCTCAAAGCTGGTAAATTTAGGGACAACTTTAGGAAGTACCTCTCCCAGAGGGTGGTGAACCTATGGAACAAACTACCATGTGAGACACTGGACATGAAGACAGCATAAGCCTTCAAGGTATGCGTGGACAAATGTCTGCCTGCCAAGGAAATCATGGGGTATTTTGGGCAGTAGGGTGAGTGGTGAATACTTATGAATTATTACGTGTTTGCAAAAAACACTTATAAACTTGCTTATGAAGGGGGGGCAGACTTCAAAAACCTAGGGTTCCTTCTGACTTTAAAGTACTACGTTACAGCTGCTGGGACTGGAGAAGTGAGAGGTTAAGTGACTTATATGTTACTGCATTAAAAAAAAAAAAAGACAGCACGCCTCCCAATTTGTTATAACAAGTGGTGTGAATCATCTAATTAACACACATAGTTCTTGTAAGCAAAACCTCCAAGTTGCTAACATTAGCCCAAGCTGAGGACATAGATTTCAATGGTTATGCAAAAAGTCTCAGCCAAATCTAGTGAGTGTGGTGCCCTGTGCACAAAAAGTCCATTATGTCTTCTGACCTGCCATTTGATTTAACCACAGACTAGGTAAATATCAGGAGAAACATTTGAAAAAACAGATATACGAACATACGAAGAAGCCATACGATCCCAAGCAAGGTTACTCCAGCAAAAAGAACACTTTAAATATAATTTAAAAAAACTCTTCAATCCAGGTAAAGAAACCTGAACCTTGGCTACCCCAATGGTCCAGCATTAACGCATTGTGCTGCCGTGCTGATGGCCTGAGTTCAGAAGCAAGCCTAGGAAGTCATGTTGAGAGGCAGGCCAAGGCCAAGGCAGCTGCTGCTTGGCAGTGCATCTCAGTTAGGGAGGGTTGGCGGCTGGTTCTGCCACTACAGCACCCCCCCCCCCGCGGCTGTGCTGGGGATTCTGCTTCTGCCCCTGGGCAAGCTGTGGCTGTGCGAGCCAATGGTGGCATTTCCCCCACCAGGGGAGGAGGAAGGGGAAAAACAGAGGAGAAAAACAAAATAACAGCCATCTAAATGACGACTGGGTCAGCCTGATCAAAGTATATCCCTGTGAGCAAGGTATATCCCAGAGATGCACTACTGGAGGGGGAAAGAAAAAGCTATACGAAAAGAAGAGAACCCTGAACCTTTAAGCACACATTACCATAAATTAAATCTGTGAATGAGAAAAATCACTCAGCGGACATTTGGGTCTCATAGTACGCTACAAGTTCATGGCAGAAAAGTCTATACAGTTCCGGAAAAGTAAGGGATGAAGATGGACAACTGCTGCCAAGACTGGCACAAAAATGCCATTTTGAGCCACTACATTAATCTTACACAGAAATGTGCAATTCCTCCTGTCCCTCCTCTGTTACTCAATACAAAAGCGAACATATTTTCTCTGAAGGATTTCCCCTAAACAGTAATAAAAGTACATGTTTTAGTTTACAGAAACCTGCAGTGCTCAGGTGCACATAGTTACCAAATCCCTTCAGGATTCCAATATCCACTAACCACTCAAGCAATAAACTGTGAAAGTATTTCTTTTGCCAACTTCTTGGCATTCAGTGGGCATGAAAAAGAAAGTTCTTCCCGATATCATGAAGACTGAGGCGGGCAGGCAGCATCCTGTAGTGACTAACACAAAGTTCTCTCAATAGGGTCCTGACCCTGTCAAAACCCTTGCACCAGTGCCATGTGTTGCAACACAGGTTTAGGAACAGCTAAACTCCTGCTTCCCTGAATTTTGCACTGCCTGCCTGTTTCATCACCTGCAGAATACCATCTCTCTTAAATCTACTCAAGGTAATGACCAGCACTGTACACTGCAGCTCACCGATTTTCTGGGTCTAATGTGGTAAAGCCATTAGACTATTCAAAGGACAACTTCTGGGGAAAGGACCCTAAAATAAAGCATGCCATAAAACTTTTGGGATCCTCATCCTCAGTGCCTTTGTGAAGTCTCGTACCCTAACATGGGTTGTTCTTGCTGCATCCTCAAGGTGGTCCAGACACGTACACAGCAAACTGTTCTTCTGGCTGGGCTATTTAGTGTCTGCCTGCACCTGTTCCACTTTTCTTTCAGTAGCCCAGTTCTGCTGTTGAAAGCCTTCACTTACCACCCATGGTTTAGTTTGCAAAATGGACACCATGTTTGACTCCACCTCAACCAGCTAGTAGCAGTGGTGCTAGACCTACGAGTCTGTGATCTCATCTTTGTGGTAAGTAGGTTTTGAAGGTTTATTAAGCTAGCTCAATCTGCAGTAGTTAAAAATGGTTCAATTCCACATGTTGTACCCCATCCATAGGTAGAAACCGATTTAGGGTCTGCAAGGGATAACATTATTTTTAAGTATATTTCCATTAACAATAAAGGAACTCTCACTCTACATGTCCACTTAGCATGGCCATTGGCTCCAGCCTTTTTCCACTCACTTTTGCTCTGGTCAACATACCAAGTGTTGTGCCCTAGTTAAACACAAACTGCATGAATCAAGCATAAGCGGTCCAGGAATGGAAACTGCCAGTGCCCTAAAGCTACCCAAAATGTTTGAGCTACTAAAATGCTAAGATGCTACTGTAGTTCAGTTGTCTTGCTGTCTTCTGGAAGCCTTTCTGTTAGATTCATTACTAAAACTATCAATCAGTATGCCATCAGTTGACCCTGTTGTTCCTGGACCAGCTAAGCAGTACTACTTATAATTTATGAATTGATCAAAGAAAGTAAAAAGTATTCTGACTCTTCAAGGGGGTATGCTGTAGAGCTTATTTTAGTTACTTTTTTGGGTTAGCTCACTCTAACAAGGGGGGGGGTAGAGTGAGTCCACTTGGTGTGCAGATCTGAAATCCCTGGCTACACCCCTGGCCTACTTAGTAGTCTGACTGACTACCGAAGAATAAGGTAATAGAAGAGCCCACAATGAATAGCAGGGGGCGGGCACTGTCTGTGGGCATGTCCCCTGGGAGACACCAGGCAGGCAGTGGGAGGGGGGGAAGGTAGGAGTCACATAGGTAGATAGGTAGAGAATGCCCACTAAGGGCAGGGGTTGAGCAGGTAAGGCAGGTAGGTTCCCAGGTGAGGGGGCAGTCTGAGGCCAGAGGGGAGGAGCAACACACTATGTAAGTCCAGTACCAGAGGAGCTCTCCCTCACTGCTCCTTTTCCTTCAGAAGAAATTTTGTTGATGGTTGATTGGGGGGTGGGGAAGACAGGGGATCATGGTCTTGTGCAGCCATATCACGCTGAGGCAGATGGGAGTGCTGGTCCATCCAGCTGGGGCTTATCTTTTACAAATAGGGTGGCAGTCAGGACGACAACCTATCTAGGCAAGGGCCAGCGGCATCACAGCATCCCAGAAGGAGGGGGGGGACAGACGCCATGGAAGTCAGTCAAGAATCACGCCTCATGCCCCGGAAGCAGAGTGCCTCTCATGGGTTTGCAAGGATGAGAGGCTTCCTGCAGAGGCAGGGCTGGTGTTTGGCAACAGAGAATACCAACCAAGACCACCTGGCAGCGAAGGTCTAGCTGATCAGCTGACTAATAAACACATGTCTGTGGCCATCTTCTCTCCGGTGCTTGGTGTGTGTCTCAGTTTGTTCAGGTGGAATGGAGGGAACTGTGCCATATAAGACAATTTCTAACCCAGCAAACAACTTTAGGCATAGTTCTTCCATTGTTTCACTAGTTTCCATCTCCTCTCCTTACAATGACAAATCTTCATACTGCTTGCACACAATACTTCAAATGGAAACAATCAAATCATCTGTAAAACACTCTTATTAGGGTTGCTATCCAAAAACTCTGTCTACACATTCAGGCTGGTTCAACAGCTTTTCTTAGCATGCAGCTAGAGCACGTATGAGTATACATTAGTAGGACACCATAATTTAAGCTGTATTTAACTATGAAATGTTTATTTTGGATTTCATGCTGAATACACTGTACTGTTATTGAAAGTCAAATCTTGAGCCAATATTGCCTAATAGATTTTCCCATAATACACATTTCTCAAGTACTATATTCCCTGTAGAGTATTACAAAGCTAAAACAACTACGATTAAAGCCAAGAAAGCACCAATAAGAGCCAACTGCAGTTTCTTTGCAGAACTGAGTACAACAAATAACCACAAAATGTACTGAAGGCATCCACTTTAAGATAAATTGCATTCAAGAATGAAAACTGAACAGTTAGTTATAGGTAAAGAGGGCATTTTGAAGGGAGAGGAAGTCTACTTCAACAAAGTATTCCAGGCCACCAAGATGGCCCTGGGTGCAAGTGAAAACAATTCGGCAGTGGACCCGGTCACCATGGAGACAGGCTAGGCTGGGGTGGCTGCCACATGGCTGTGTGCTCAGCTGGGAATGGCTAAAAGGTGAGCTCTGCTGCCACAGTGACCCCAGCAGCAGGGCCAAGGAGCTTGCTATTGCTGCAGGGGCATGCTGTGTGTGCAGGAGGCAATCAAGAAGGCTGCGCTCATGCCAGGGAAGGAGGAGGAGGAGGAAGGAACAAAAAACAGTAAAAACAGGGTATATACATGTGGATATGCAGGACTGCAAAGAATAAGCTCTATGGGAAAAACATATCTCACTTAATAATATCCATATTAAACTTTGTTTAAGCATGGATGTCAAAGCTAAATGCCCACTTCATCTGTTCTTCAGTTAGTGCCCATTTACAGTCCCATCAAGGTGCTACCTAGTTAACACCTGTATATAACTTCTGGGTACGTGAGGGTAAAATGAAAAATTCCACCAACAAGCTAAGTATTAACATGAAATTTCCATTTTATCTGTCTATACTTTTCATGATTTTTTTTTTAAAAGAACACTTCCACTTAAAAAACAAGTCAGTATTATTAGAAGTAATGCAAGCACCCCCCCAAAAAAAATGGTATGCGACTCCCATGGCGAAACCTCTACAGTGACGTACATCGCTGCTGATAACAGTGCCAGGTCACTGTAGAGGTTGTGCCCGGGACCAGGCAACACTTTCCCCTGACCTGTACCCCCCTCCCCGAACCAGCTCTGACTTGGAGTTGGTATCTTTTAGAACAGGAAGGGGTGCAGGGGGCAGAGCCCCCCGCATGGGGGGTTCAGGGGGCAAAGCCCCCCAAAGAGAAAAACAGTCCTTGCTGTGCGTGACTTCCTGGCGACTGCAACTCACTCACTCACTCACAAGGAGCCTGGCGCTGAGATGCCTGTCGACGAATCAGTTGTCGACTCGGCATCGTAGATCCAAAAAATACACACTTATACCCACTACGGTAGATAATCTGAAGTCATATGCATATACACTATTGACTCTTCGGCTGTACAGTACTGGTAACAGTAAATATTAGAAAACTATAGCAGACTATTCACTATTTTCCTCTGAATGCTCAATATCTAACAGGGATGCATTTTACATGGTGTAAAATTTGGTTGGACCTGTAGCAAGGGGGAAGAACAGCTGTGGTCCAGTTCTGACTGTGTGTTTAGAAAGGGCTACGATGGAGACATGGGGTGTTAACATGTATGGCTTACATTTCAACAAGTATAAGATCTTTTGTAGACTTACTTCAGATTAAAAAGGAAGACTACAGCAACAGGAAAACATTTAATTAAAAAGCTGTTTATTACAAACCCTAAGAGTTAATTGAATATTAACGGGAAGCTACAGAGATTGCTGAATTCCTTCCTGGCATTTCCTTGGGCGACAGATCCAGGTAATTGAGAAATCAAAATAAGAAGCCAGAAAATATAAGTACAGATGGTAAAGGCTGGCATAAAAATGAAAAAGCTATGAAAGTCATACTCTTTTGTGCCAACAGATGCAATATGTTTAAAATATGGCTCTGTTAGGGTACACAAAGGCTGTCAAGACCAGACTGTGTTTTCGGGCCAGACTGCTGGTTATTAATGTTCACACAGCACAAGAGCCCTGGAACAGATATGCTCACACAAAGAAAAATGATGTGACAGACAGGGCACTATCTGCACTGCCAGTCTTCGGAGAGATAGGGGCAGAAAATTAAGCCATGCTAAACTGTGAAATTAATGTCTTTGAGCAAAAAACTTCTTTTCCCTGTGTAAATGAGATAAGAAAGGTGACTCATAAGTTCCTTCTGCAGAATTATAATAGTAGAGGACCGTGCATGATTGGACTCTTTTTGAAGGAATGTCAAGGATGGACGAATTCTAAACTTCAGCAGCCCCAGGGATAGAAGGATTCAATTTACTAGCTCTAACTATCTGGAAACCAACCTAAAATGTGTGGGCTGCCTAGTATAACATGTTTAGTTCAGGGCAACTCTGTTTCAGTTTTAGTTTGAATTAGCAGAGTAATATAACCGTGTTAATTAGCAGCTAACAGTTGATGCAGACTGTGACGGAATCTCACCTGCTACTAACAGGTTTGAGACAACAAACCTTTGCTGCCACCAGTCCGTTGCTAAGTGTCCACTGGGCTGTTCATTTCTCGTCTCACTTATGCATTTGCCAACATAACAATGCACAAACACTGGAATCCTTATTTGCTTCAGACATAGCTGGTCCTGGGTTCTGTAAGAGCAGCCCTATTCTGTTAAGGAACCGTGCTCTAGCAGCCAGAACACAGATTGGCCAGAAAAACAAAATCTGTATTTGTACCTTCTTCAAACAAGTTCAGTCACAGACAGATCAAATGTAAAATATTTAACCTCACCTTCAGAATGCACAAGATATACAAGTTACATATGTGGTGTGGATGTTCTTTATACACACAGAGACATGAACAATAAAAGTAAACAAAGGAAATGAATACACTGAACAAAACTAAAAACAGTGTTCTAATTTAACACCCGACTTTTTGAAAAGATAACTTCTTATAGTAGCTTTTTCATTTCATCCTTTCTCTAAAAAAAGACCACTACACAGTTGGACATTGCAAGACTTTGAGAACACACAGTCCTCTGTTGCTTCTTGAGAGGGTATGAGTAAGAGAGCATTTAATGGGTTTGTATCCAAATTCATACTGGAACCTCAATTTCCAAACAGCTACAGGTTCCCCTGGGATACCCCTGTCTTAAAATAGGTAGCTGATCTGTCCAAGGTTCAGATTCCAGAGAGCTGCTTAACTTAAGAATGGCCATCACCTGACCCCTTTTCAGATTTACAAGAGATTGCTACCATTCCCATGGTGTATGCAGGCTGCTGCACCCCTGAAGGCTCATTCCATGGTCCTTAGAAGCTAACAGATCATACTGCAAAGGGCTGCCCTCAGTGCCTTTGAGTCTACCTTGCCACGGTTTCCATGGGCTTCTTTAAACAACCCTCTGTTAAACACTCTCAGGTCAGTTAGCTGGGTGCTTACAACAATCTGTCCCACTCACAGTTATTACGGAGACCTGTGAAATTTCCAGTTACCAACAACTAATATTACTGACTTAAAATCCACACACATGATATAAGTACAGTGTTATATAACTTTGTAACATGGGAAAAACAGCAGCAGTCAAAGAAATCCGATAGGAGCAATAGTGTCAGGTGGTACACGAGCAACACGGCATTATGAGATAATAATGCCATGTTGCTTGTGAAATACATAAAGCAGTCACTGGAGGAAAACGAGCAGTGTGTCAAATATGGGAAGACAAGAAAGAGAAGTCATCAAGTTTATAAATGCCAAGTATGCACAGTAGAGAAGCAGTGGGAGAAATATCAGAGAGGGACTAGGCGAAAGGTAGAATGAGGGAAGTGGGAAAGTTAGATATGGAGAAAATGCGAACAAGGTTTAGGTTGAGGACGATGAGATACTAATGTCAGATGGAGAAAGAGGCAGTACAGAGCGAAAAATTAAAATATTGCAAAGTGGTGACCACAGAGGAGGTGAGACAGACTGAAAGCAGCAAGCTGGACCAGAAGTACTGAGGGACAGAGGATCCAATGGACCGGAAAAGCGAACAGGACAGGGAAAATGCAGAAATGCATTTCATTTTAACAGTTTTACGGTCTATGGGACTGGTAATTGTAATTATGTAGGAGCAAACACAGACTCAGAACATAGCAGAGAGACTGGAGAAATCTAACTACAGAAAGGAACAGAGCTGTAGAGAGACAGTGTGAGTACCCAAAGAACAGAACGAGAGCAAAGTAAAGCACGATTGCGGTATGCAAATGAGAGAGACAGATAGACGGTGAACTAGAAAACGAGCAACATCGCGGTCAGCCTAGCAAGAATATTAAATGAGCAGTCGCTAAGAAATCAATAAAATGTATCCCAATTGTTAAGAAATAAATAATTGTGCCACTATAAAAAAAGAGAAAAAAACACACATATGTATGAAAGAGAGGTTCATTCAGAATTTTCAAAGTAACAGTAAAAATAAGTGAGAAACTTTATTAGTGTGATTGTGTACTGTATTGTATCACCAGAAACATATATAGGAGATATAGATCCATATGTAGACCATGTTACAAGCACATTAATCCCCTCTGAAGGTGGCATCTAATGGGGAGTTAATGCATGGTTGGACCGTTGTATGCACTCGGCCTCTGGCCTCGTGCCACAACGTTCTCAACCATGCATTAACTCCCCATTAGATGCCACCTTCGTCAGTGATTAATGCTTACTTGTTCAACATGCCCATCGTAATGCCCCTTCACACAGAACATACAAAAAGACATAGTTATAAAAAAACAAAAAAACAATGCATTTAAATTTGTAAGGATGAGTGTCACAAGCAATAAAATGATCTTACATTTAATAAAAAGTGATTGCCAAAAATAAAAGTAAAAACTACAAATTGTATCAGCTGTGAATATGTTCCTTTGGAGGAGAATAATTACAGTCTCCATGCTACTCTTCCATTTCGTTCATCATTTTTTTTAAACTTTAATTTCTGGGTTCCATCATTTGCTACCAGTCTGCATTCGTGTCTATTAATTTGCTTCATCACAGTAATAATACCTCAATTGCTACTGCTAAGATGCAAGTCACCTGTTGGATTAATCCACCTGAAAGATCTTAAAGAACTTGAAATCACTAGCAGAAGTAATCCTGGGTGTTGCACGTTTGTCTGCCTCACAGTTGTGTTTAGACATGATGCTCGGGCAGTGACAAGACCAAATCTGACAAACTTCCCTACTTCACACTTAGCCTTTCTAATATTTTGTTGCCAGTCCTTTATTATGTTTACCAGTATTTTCATTTGTATATCTAAAAGGGCTAGACTCACACAAAAAAAAAAAAAAAAGAATCGCACAGCACAAAAGTTTCCATTGTGCTTTGCGACTGCCCAGGTGTCAAAGGTTGTTATTCACAGCTGGATAACGCATTTGCACTATCAGACTGTGAATAGGACCAGGACAAGACAGCGCTAACCCCAGTACTGCTACTGCCAACCCCTTTTAGCGCCACCCAACATGCAGCCAGGAGTATGGCCATGCAATGAATAGCTCAGGTGTGCTATTTGGAATTCACAAAAGCAGCCATGTAAATACATCCATTGGACACGCAAGGTGCTATGTGGCCATTTACATGCCCATTATGGGCCCACTTGCAAGGGCTGCACCGGAGTGTAGCATACCCGACCTCCTTCCCCACAGGCAGCCCTCTGTCCCTGGTGCAAATGGTCCCCACCCGGCTGATTACCAGCCCAAGTAAACTGATGAAGTTTTCCTAGTGCCTAGTGCCCCCCGATCATCAGACCAATATTAAGACTATGTTTCCCTGGTGTCCAGCGGTCCATCTTCCCACTCAATCTCTCACCCCTCGTCTAAGACACTATTCCCTGGTACCCAGTGGTCCCTTCCCCCTGCCTGATCCCCTGTCCCATGCGTCTATAAAAACATTGCCTGGTGTCCACTGGCTCCCCCCCACCCGATCCTGTGCCCCAGTATGACAATATGATTCTCCCAGGTGTCCAGTGGTCTCTCCCCCCATCAGATTCCTCACCCCATGTCTATAACAATATTCCCTGGTGTCCAGTGGACCCTCCCCTCACCCAATCTCATGCCCCAGTATGACAATATGATTCTCCCAGGTGTCCAGTGGTCCCTCCCCCCATCCGATTCCTCACGCCATGTCTATAACAATATTCCCTGGTGTCCAGTGGTCCCTCCCCAAATCAGATTCCTCACCCCATGTCTATAACAATATTCCCTGGTGTCCAGTGGTCCCTCTCCCCACCCAATCCAATGCCCCAGTGTGACGGTACGATTCTCCCTGGTGTCCAGTGGTTCCTTCTCCCATCGAATTCCCATGCCTATCATGGTGCAAGCCAGTCGGGTAGACCACCCCCTCCCACATGACCACTGGTCCACTGTGAAGGAGGTAGCCTTCCTGGTGTTTAGCGGACCTGACGCCCCCCACCCTGGCAGGGAGTGCCCCACCATCCTGCTCCCCATCCCGAACTCAAGCCAGCAACCAGCACAGCCTCCTCCTTCATGGCCGCTCACACTCTGCTGACAGCTGAGCTGGCAACTGATTTGGTGAGAGAGGAGGGCTGTGCCAGTTGCTGGCTTGGGTTCTGATGGGGAAGGGGGTGGTGGGCACTGTGGTCTGCTAGACACCAGGAAAAGATCTCCCTTTACAATGGGCCTGTGATCATGGGGTCTCACCCGATTGGACTGCACCACGATGGGGATCAGAAGAGGGTGGAACCACTGGATACCAGGGAGAGTCATACTGGTGCACGGGATTGGGTGGTGGGAAAGGACCACTGGACACCAGGGAATATTGTTATAGATATGGAATGAGGGATTGTGGGGGTACCACTGGACACAGAGAGAATCATACTGTCACACTGGGGCATGGGGTTGGATGGGGGAGGGACCCAGACACCAGGGAATATTATTAGACATGGGCTGAGGGATTGGGTTGGGGGGGAACCGCTGGACACCAGGGAATCGTGTTTTAGATGTGATGCAAAGAATAGGGTGAGGGGAGGGACCACTGGACACCAGGGGAAACATAATATTAGGCCAGCGGGGGGCTGCCTCACTAGGGTTGCATGGAATAAGACAAGGTCTCGGTTGGTGATATTTGCTCCATGCAAGGGGACTGCACAAGAGGCCCTTGCATGGAGCAAATGCTTCGTGAATCAGACAGTGCCGATAATCACGTCTCCTCCCCTTTGTTTGCATTACGGCCCCCTCCACAAAACCGGTTTGAGCGTCTAAACTGGGCTTTTGTGAATTCCAACTCGGCACAAATCCCGATTTGCTCGTGCAAAACTGGGTTTGCATCAGGGCAAAGTTTTCTGAAACCTGGCCCAATTGTTTTATTACTGGTTGCCATTCAGAGAACAACAGCCTGTTCAGATACTTTTCAGAATACGTCCGTTCTCTCTTGCAGGCTTAAGAATATTTTGTAGGACAGATTTGATATGTTTTATTCAGTTGATTCAAGCATTACAACTCAGAGATAAGAATCCTAATCCCTTCAGACAGCAGTTAATTTAGATGATTTGTGGGGACATTTGTCTACATGACCAGTTTTCGTGGTCGACCAGGAATACTTACACTGTAAGGGAAACTGCACCCTAACTTATCTTCCAACAACAAATGCTAAGTGGGCAACAACTTATGACAGGGCATAGGTTTCTAGAAAATAAATACATTTCCCAGCATGCACTAGAAAGCAGAAGGTCAATGGCCGAGTGGCTTTTAATGCAATGGGAAGTATATTAATTTCCTAAAAACCCATGCCCTGCAGTTGGTTATTGCTGTTACAAAATGGATTATTTTTTATGGTAAAGTGTTTTATTTCCTGTTATTTGATTGTTGCTAGGTAGAATACGTGAGTTTGGTACTGATGGCTGAATACCATCGAAAAATTCTGGGAAGTGCACTTATTTTAAAGAAACATATGCCCCACTGGTGAGTTATTGCACTTAAAAAAGTGGAAAATATTTTTATTTTAATGAAATAAAAAAAAGGAGTTATTTTTGTTTAATTTGACCTATTGCTAGATAGATTGGGGTACTGTAAGTTAGTTACAAATTGAGTGGCTTCTTAAAACATCATAATAACCTGCTAAATTCTGTAATAAATATCTCAATAGTAGGTTTTTATGGCATTTTCTTCCTCGCGCTCTAACTTCACCAAAACATAAAAGAGACCGCACTGTATCTGTGCGAGTATGGCAGCTGCTCAAAGACACACTTGCTCATACAAATACAGTTTACAGTTTTTGTCTCTGTTTAAACCTCGCACTACTTAATATGAAAAATAATGCCTGTTCAAGGTGGGTCTTCTGAGGATTTTTCACACACAGCCGGTTTGCTCTCGGGGTTTATGGATTAGCACATACCACTAGCAGAAGACAAAAGAAGGGGGTGGAAGAACAATGGGAGAATTCTAAGGGAGCCATAGCAGAGACAACAAGCCAAGGCAAGTAATCAAAACAAAGAGAAAGAAAAAAAACACTATGGTTCTCAAAGGAAGTGGCCGAGAAGGTAAGAGCAAAAAACTGGCATACAGAAGGTACAAGGAAACACAGAGGGAAGAAGACATGGAACTCTATCTGGAAAAGCAGAGGGAGGCAGGGGAAAGCAGTCAGGAGTGCAAAGGCGCAAACAGAAGATAAAATATCTGAGGCAATAACAAATGGGGACAAGAACTTTTTCAGGTACATTAATGAAAGAAAAGAGACTAAGAGTGGAATTGTGAGGCTAAAAAGGAAAGGAGGGAAGTGTGCAGAGGGGGACCAAGAAAAAGCAGAAATCCTGAACAAGTATTTTTGTTCAGTATTCACAGAAGAAGGGGAAGGGGAGAGATCAAAGTTAGGTGACAGAAGCACCACTGCGGGGCAGGTGGACACCAGTCCATTTAAGGAGGAGTGAGTCTTAAAGGAACTCATTAATCTGAAAGTGGAAGAAGCAATGGGTCCAGATGGGATACATCCCAGAGTATTAAGATAGGGAGGTGCTGGCACCACTGACAGCCCTGTTTAACAGTTTGCTGGAAACAGGTGTGGTACCAAAGGACTGGAGGAGGGCGAATGTAGTCCCTCTCCACAAAAGTGGGAGCAGGGAGGAAGCTGGTAATTACAGGCCAATCAGCCTGACCTCGGTGGTGAGGAAACTAATGGAATCACCACTAAAAGAAAGGTCTGCGATATATCTCAAATTCAATGGAGCATAGGATCTGAGGCAGCATGGATTCACAACAGGAAGATCTTGTCAAACAAATCTGATAGATTTCTTTGACTGGGTGACTAGGGAGGTGGATCGGGGAGGAGCAGTGGATGTGGCCTACCTGGATTTCAGCAAGGCCTTTGACACCGTCCCACACAGAAGGCTAGTACACAAGCTTGGCAACCTGGAAGTGGGTCCCAGGGTGGTACACTGGGACAAAAATTGGTTGAGTGATGGGACACAGAGGGTGGTGGTGAATGGAGTTCAATCCAAAGAGAGGGGGGTGACAAGCAGGGTCCCGTAGGGATTAGTGCTTGGACCAGTCCTCTTTAATGTCTTTATAAGTGACATTGCAGAGGGGCTGGAAAGGAAGGTGCATCTCTCTGCAGATGACACAAAGAAATGCAACAGGTTTGACGCTCCAGGAGGAGTTGAGAAAATAAGAAAGGACGTAAGCAAGCTTGAGGACTGTTCAAGGGTCTGGCAGCAAATATGCAATGCAAAGAAGTGTAAGATCATGCAGTTGGAGCACAGAAATGCAGTGCAGAAGTACACGATTTTGGGGGGGCGGGGGCTGACAGCCACCAAACAGGAAAGGGACATGGGACTAATCATAATTGATAATCTAAACATTACTAAACAAAGTGAGAAGACCCAGTGGAATGCTGGGGTGCATAGGGAGAGATTTCTCCAGCAGAAGGAAGGAGGTTGTGATGCCACTGTATAGAATATAGGTAAGACATCATATAGAATACTGTGTCCAGTTCTGGAGACCGCATCTCTGGAAGGACACGGACAGAGTAGAAGTGGTTCAGAGAAGGGCGACAACTGGTGATCTGGGTTCATGAATGAGCCGGTGATGCCAGGGTTGGCTGGGGGGGGGGAGCTTGACTTGAGTTGCTGACTGGCAACTCTTCTTTCCTGGGGTTGGCTGAGCAGTGCTCCAACTAGTGGATGGTGTTGGGAGGGGAGGGCATTGTTAGGTGAGTGGTGGAAGCCGTGCCTCACCACGGCTTAATGCTTGGACTCAGGTCCTGTTCGTCGGCGTCCTCAGGGGTGGGGATGGGACAACGTAGCTACTTTCCGCAACCATGACAAATCCCACCCCATTACCATGCAGAGTGATCCTTGATAGGAGGAGAAGGAGCCCTGGATAGGAAGAAAGCTGCACCTGAGCCCTAGCTGGAGTGGACATAAAATGATGATATAAAAAAAAAAAAAAGCGAGAGAAGGGTGACAAAAATGGAGCAGGGGCTGTACCAAAACCCATATTAGGGGAGACTTGAGGATCTCAATATGTATTCCCTGGAGGAGAGAGAGGACAGGGAGAGGGGATATGATAGAGACTTTCAAATACCTCAAGGGTGTAAATATGGTACAAGAGGGTAGCATCTTTAAAAAATATATATATGTTCAAGAACAAGGGGCCATGATATGAAAATAGAGGAGGTAGACGTGGAAGTAATGTAAGAAAGTATTTTTTCATGGAAAGGAGGATGGATCCATGGAACAGCCATCTGGCAGATGTTGTAGGGGTAAAACCAGTAGGGGAATTAAAAAACGCATGAGACAGACATAAAAGAACTCTAGCAATAGGAAAGAGAGGATAAGCCACAGATAATTTAGGATCTGCAGTATATGAAACAGGTAGGGAGAATGGGCAGACTAGGTGGGCCAAGTGGTCCCTATCTGCCATCAAATTCTGTTTCTATGTGAACACTCCTCATAACACACACCTGCACAGTCATTATTCTCGGTATAATTTCTGATCATTATAACATAAATTGTATCCAAAATTGGAAGGATAAGTATCCAGCAGAAATGGCAAACAGAATTAAATAAACTGCTTCCTGATGAACAGAAGGAGCAGATTAGAAATAATGTTTATGTTTAAAATCTAGGACTCTGGAGGGAATCTGAAAGGGAAGATGTTGCTACATTTTTAACCACTAGTTATACAGTTCTGAGAAAAATTAATCTGGCATATATGGGATTAAATCTGAGACCTTTATGATTTTGTTGCTAACCCTATAGTGTCCACTGCTACTCCATGAACAACTAAAATGTGGTTTCCCTGGACAACAAGACACTGGAAGCTGAGGAAGCATTGCAATTCCACAATTTTGGTTTAACACCACCCCTATTTGCAGGGAAATGCTGGAGAGACTGTGACTCAAAGAAAACTGTCTTCATACACATATTTGGGGCATGTGGTAAATTGGGAAATATGAAAATAAGCTGGGGGAGGATGCAAGAGAGAGTTTATGACTAGAAGTGTACGATTTGCCAAAGAGTCTTTTGCTGGGGAGTCTTTCCAGAAGTAGAACAATCTAAATTACAGTACAGAAACACAACCCTTTTCTCTCAAATACATTATGCAACTCCATGAGGAGGTTTCCAACAAAAAAAAAACTGATAATATAATGTATGGCAGAACGTTATTATCAGTAAAAATCCATCATTTTACAGGGTTGTTGTACCCTCGATGTGATGTCACAGTATTGTTATACCATCGTGAGTATGTCACATTGAAGTTACAACAACATAGAACGCATTCGCACATGCGCGTTACGCGATCCTCAGGTCATCTTCAACTGGCCACAGTGGTGAGAGCTGGATCCAGGAGAGAGCAGCAGTGACCAAAACAAATATTAAAGTGAAGAACCTGCCTCTCTTATTGTGGTATTTATGTGGACCATACACTATAAAATACAATGTATGGTCCACTATCGGCAACAAAGCATGTGTTGCCATTTCGAGGTTGCCAAGACGACTGAAATCTAGCCTTGCTCTCGAGGTTTAAACAGTCGCCGTGGCAACCTCTCAATGGCACACATGCTTCTTACCAATAGAGAACCATACATTAACCTCTATGTGTTCATAGGAAAATATTTTTCCTCAAGAGAAGTACCGTGGAATGTAAATGTATTTTAAGAAGCTATGTAGAGGTGGAAATGATATGGGTATAAAAGAAAGTTAAACTAGAACATAATGAAATGGGCAAGTAATGAATATACAGGTTACTCACCTGTAACAAGAGTTCTAGGAATGGTATATGTTGTTCATCCACACTGTCTGGCAGGTATCCTTGCCGCTTTAATTCTTGCCGGAAGGTCTTCAAGCTGGCTCCTCCCACCCACCCGAGGGGTAAAACTCTCGGCTCCGCCCCATGATGCCAGATCTGGCCCGCTGAAGCTCAGGTTGTGCGTCAAGCCGGGAGTCGGTGGTCGGTAGATGAACAACATATACCATTCCTAGAACTCCTGTTACAGGTGAGTAACCTGTATTTCTAGGGACATGGATATGTTGTTCATCCACACTGTCTGGCAGACTCCTAGCAGTTCTCTGGGAGGAGGAGGCAAGGCACACACCCCAGTACTTACTTGGGAAGGAGATTGGAGAACTGAGGCCCCAAACCAGCATCCCGGCGTGACTCAAGGTCGATGTGGTAGTGGGTAATGAAGGTATGTGCCGACTTCCAGGTAGCAGCCCTGCAGATATCCTGGATAGGGACATCCCTGGAAGCAGCTACTGATGCAGCGGTATGGCGGGTAGAATGAGCTCTAATCCCTCTGGGAGGCTCCATGCCCGCCAACCTGTAGCAGAGCTCTATGCAGGAGGTGATCCACCTGCCTATCGTCCGCTTTGTTGCAGGTCTGCCAGGTGCGGCTTCAGCATAGGTGACAAACAGCTGGCAAACCTCTCCCCAAACTTCAGCCGTCCACTCCTTATAATAAGCGAGCACTCTTTTAGGGTCCAAAGTATGGAGCCTATACTCGGCCTCCGAGGTGTGATTGGGGTAGAACACCGGCAGAGTCAACACCTGGTTAAGGTGAAACTCCGACACCACCTTCAGGAGGAACTTCAGGTGGGGGCGCAGGACAACCTTGTCCCTGTGGAAGACCAGGTAGGGAGGCTCGATGGAAAGCACCTGGAGCTCTCCCATCCTTCTGGCTGATGTGATAGCCACCAAGAAGGCGGTCTTCCACAACAGGTGAAGAAAGATCACACCTGTGCACTGGTTCAAATGGCGCGCCCATGAGCTTGGCCAATACCAGCAGTAGATCCCACGGAGGTGGAGGTTCTCGCACCGGAGGGGAAATGTAGTCAAGGCCTTTGAAAAGCCAGACCACCTTCTCCTCGCCACCGACTGCTTGCCAGCCCGCGCCCAGTAAGCAGAGATGGCTGCCAGGTGCCTGTAAGAGTCGTCGACCGAAGCCCTTGCTGAGAAAGGGACCACAGGTAGTCCAGAATGCTTGCCAAGGGGCAGTTGGAAGGGTCCAAGCCCTTCCCCTGATACCAAATGGAAAACCTCTTCCATTTGAAGGCATAGCATTTTCTGGTCGACTCTTACGGGACGCCTCAACGACGCTGGAGGACCTGGCTGAAAGACCCAAGGCCTGGAACTCTAGCCGCCAGAAACCAGGCTGTCAGGTGCAGGATTGAAGGTCCGGATGGAATACCTTCCCCTGATTGACTGAGATCAGGTCCGGGCGGGCTGGAAGCCGCCTCGGGAGCCTGGAGCTGAGGCTGAGGAGATCTGGATACCAGAACTGGCGGGGCCAGTCTGGGACTACCAGAATCACCTGCGCCTTGTCCCTCCTCGCCTTGAGAAGCACCCTGTGGATCAAGGGAAATGGGGGAAAGGCGTAGAAGAGGCCTGGGGTCCACGGCCTCGAGAAGGCATCCCCCTGCAGCGAGCCCTGCTGAGGGGGGCAGGCATGGAACAGACTCAGCTTCGCATTCTCCCTGGAGGCAAACAGGTCCACCTGAGGCGTGCCCCAGTGGGAGAAGAGATCTTGTACTACCTCCGGCAGGAGAGACCACTCATGAGACACAGCCCCTATCCAGCTTAGGGCATCGGCCGGGGTGTTGGAGGCTCCTGCCATGTGAATGGCTAGGAGATCCACCTCTAGGCTGCGCACTAGGGACCAAATGTGGAGAGCTTCCTTGCATAACAGCAAGGAGCGCGTCCCACCCTGGCAGTTCAGATAGTACATGGTCGTAGTGTTGTCCGTCTGGACCTGAACCACTTGACCCCATAGAAACGGAGTGAAGGCGGTGAGAGCTAGAAGGACCGCTCGGAGCTCCAGCAGGTTGATGTGGCATTGGGACTCCCGAGGGGACCAGAGGCTGTGCGCTCGGTGTTCTCCCAGATGGGCACCCCAACCCATCAGAGATGCGTCGGTCGAGAGAGACCATTGCCTTGGGGCAGACGAATGGGATACCCTCCTGCAGATGAGCTGGAACGATCCACCACTGGAGAGCGTTCCACATCTCCTGGGTCACTACCACAGGCCGGTCCAACGGAAGGCAGCGTTGTGACCACTGGCTGGCCAGTCCCCATTGAAGGGGACGCATGTACCAACGGGCCCAATGGACCACGCTGGTGCAGGCCGCCATGAGGCTCAGGAGGCACAGGAAGTCCCGGGCAGGGCACAATTGCCCAACCAGAAATGATTGGGCAAAGGAGGAAGAACCTCGGCCCTGTCCGCCGGGAGCCGTGCTCTGGCTCGCAGACAGTCAAGCTCTGCCCTGATGAACAGAATCACCTGCTTTGGCACGAGTTCCGACTTGGCCTCGTTGATGAGGAGGCCAACCTGAGAGCAAACCTGGAGGGCCAGATCTCTGGACCGCTCCACCTCCTGTCCGGAGGGGGCTGCTATCAGCCAATCATCCAGGTAAGGGTACACCTGGACCCCTCGGCACCGCAGGAATGCTGTCACCATTGCCATGCATTTGGTGAAGACTCTGGGAGCTAGGGAGAGGCCGAAGGGCATGGCTCGGAACTCGTAAAGGGATCCCTCTGCTCTGAAGCAGAGGAATCTCTGATGGGACAGACGGATTGGGACGTGAAAGAACGTGTCCTGGAGGTCCAGGGAGCAGAACCACACGCCTCGTTCCAAGGATGGGATAATCTGAGCCAGAGTGACCATCCTGAAGGTTCGAGACCTTAGGAACTTGTTCAGGTCATGCAGGTTGAGAATGGGGCGCCAGCCCCCCGTCCGTTTTGGGACCAGGAAGTACCTGGACACAAACCCCAGGTCAGAAGGAGGATCTTCCACCTTCCTGATTACCTCTTTTTCGAGGAGCAGGGCAATGTCGGCCCGGCAGGCCAACAGCAAGGTTGCGGACCCCGTGGTCCCCCCCGAGGGGCGACGGCTCGAAAAGGCGGAACCTGCTCGAACTCCAGAGGCAGGCCTTTTCCTACCATCTCCAATACCCAGTGGTCCGTGGTGATAGCGGACCAGGCGGAAAGAAAGTGGCGGAGCCGTCCCCATGGGGAACCCAGGGGAGTGACGAGGTTGGGGTGGCACCTCAACCCGTCACTGGGCAAACTTGGAGGAAGGACCGGCCAAGGGACCTCCTGGGCCTTTACCTCCTTGCTTCCTGTTAGAGGAAGCCATCGGCTTGGGTTTGGGATGCCATGCGCGAGCCTGCTGGCCCTGTTGCTGGTGCTGCTGGGCCGGTCAAGGAGCAGGGACTGAAGGACGAAAGGACTTCTGCTGCTGACGGTGGCCTTTGTCCCTCTGGGCAGAGGTGACTGAGTCCAGAGTGGCACTGGACTTTTCGATCCGCTGGAGGTGTCCCTCCACTCCAGGGCCAAAGAGGTCAGTCCCCAAGAAGGGGGCGTCTGCCAACTTGTGCTGGGTATCCGCCATGAAAGTGGATATCCTCAGCCACGCCCTGCGTCACATGGCCACTGCGGCCGCTACTGACCTGGCACAGGAATCACCTATGTCCAGAGCAGTCTGGAGCTGCTGCTCCGCCACCGCCCTGCCCTGGTCCTGCACCTGGTGGACCGTAGTCTGCAGGTCAGGCAGGAGATGAGGAACAACCTCATCCAGGGAGCCCATGAGGGCGTGGGAGAAGTGTGCCATCAGCACGGCCGGGCTGGCCTGTCGGAGGCTGAGGGAGAATGCAGCGTACACCTTGCGCCCGGCAAAGTCCAGCTTTTTGGATTCCTTGTCGGGGGGCTTGTCCACATCCCCAGCATTACCGGAACACCGGAAGACGCTGTCGGTGACTAACCCCTTCGCGGAGGGGTGTTCCGAGAAACCGGGCAAAGAGCCGGTAGGGACCGCATACTTCCTGGCCATCCTGGCCACACAAGGCGCTGGACAGGAAGCAGGCCGCTGCCAAAGCTCCAAGGCTGGGCTGACAATGGCTTCAGCCACCGGAAAGGCCTCCATAGGAGAACCCCCTTGGTCCAGAATCTCCGTCAGGGGATATTTGGCCCATTTTGACATGGGCTCGGCTGCATCCGGTGGACTCCGAGATGAGCGAAGCAGACCAAGAAGGGCGATGGGCTATCGTCCACTGGCTACCCGGGACTCAGATCGCACTGCCTGGAGAACAGGGAGGGAATCATCGGTCCAGTTCGAAGAGTCTGCAGTTGCCTCGGCCCTGAGCCACCCTCCACCTGCCGAGGACAGTCGGGAGTGAGGGGTGACTGACAACCTGTGGGGCAGGCCATGACCGACCGAGAACTCTTGGTCGGTGCCCCAGACTTCGGTTGTGAGGCGGAGGTTCCACCACAATCGGTGGAGCAGCTGGTTTCGGCAACAACCGGCCCTGGGGTGGGCAACTCGACTGGAACGAGTGGTTGCTTCGGCCGTTCCGGTGACAGCCACTTGATAACCGGGGTCTTAGCAGGAGTCGGCTTAGGCCCGGATAGCAGCAACTGCTGCCACATCAAATCCTCGTAGCGCTGGTGCAACTTGCGTTGAAGCCTCTCCGAGGAGGAGGAGGACGAGGAAGAGCGGCGTCGCCGCTTACTTCGGTAACGAGACCGAGACCGCTGATGTCGGCGGGAACGGCTGGACCGAGAAGAGGTCTGCGACCGAGACCCCCGGGGGGACCGAGGGTGGGTCTGGGAAGGGGCCGGGGATACCTGCTCTTCCCTCAGCTCGGCAACTTTAACTGGGGACTGTGGTCCCGAAGGAGCAGGCAGATCCTCTGTATCCACTAGGGGAACCGGTGAAGTAGGGTTGTCGGCTTCTCCAGTCGACAGCCCGTCTAACGGATCGAGAAAAATCTCGACTTCGTCGACGGGAGTCTCAGCAGGCTGGCCTGACGGGGGCACCGTAAAGCCAGCGGCCTCAGCCGCAACCTCGACTGAAGTAGACGGTCAGCTGCCCAGGGAAGGGGACCTCTCCCGCTCCCAGGAACGCTGACGGTGGGACTTACCTTTCGACTCCCTTTTCTTGGGCCGAGAAGAATGTCCCAAAGGCCCCTCTCCCTTCCTGGAAAGGGACTGGCAAAGCTCCTTGAATGAAGCTGTGTACGAGGAACTCAGAGAGAGCGGGATAAATGACGCGGCCAAGGAAGAAGAAGATGCGGCCTGGGCCGCTTCCTCCTCGAGGGCGATCATCTGCTCGAGCTGCTCAGCGAGCCAACCGCGGACACCATGCTTGAGCCTCTTTGGATTTCACGGCGGGAAGCGTTTCAGGCGCCCGAGCTGAAAGCGGGCAGCATGATCATCCAGAACATTGGCGAAAGGAATGGCACAACTTCATAAACCTCACGGATCGTCATCTAGGCCTAAGCGGTAGGCGCCCGTGGAGTGCAGATCCGTCCTGGACATTTTCTGCCCGCAGGGGCACCTCCGAAAGCCAGGAACAGATTTGTCCATCGCAGCCGCGAGGGAAAAAGAAGACTGAAGTCTGGAAAACTTCAAAATCAATTTCAGGCGAACCGAAGAATTAGGATCCAGTCTCAAACACAGAGCGCTAAGGAGGGAACCTGAGCTTCCAAGCGGTAAGGAAGATCTGGCGTCATGGGGCGGAGCCGAGAGTTTTACCACCCGAGTGGGTGGGAGGAGCCAGCTTGAAGACCTTCCGGCAAGAATTAAAGCAGCAAGGATACCTGCCAGACAGTGTGAATGAACAACATATCCATGTCCCTAGAAATAACATTATTTAAAAAAGTATATATCATTATTTACATGATGACTGAGACATGCAAAAAAGAGAACATTGGAACATTAGTTGATAAGAGGATTTAAAAAAAATATATATCAGCAAATATTTCCATTTGACCTTTACTTATATGTCCCATTCCTCTCCCTCCAGAAGATATCTGAAAATGAACTTCAGCTCAGTGTGCTTTTCCTGGTCAAGAACATTTAAATAAATAAATTATAGTAGCATGTTACATCAGGTTGGAATCTTCAGCATCACACTGCTGGCAGAGTGTTTCTTATTCATTTTAGTCCGATAGTCAATATCATAATTGGAGAAGCTTTCACTCCTTTTACATCGGGGAGGGTAATTCTCAGTCACAGCCGGGACAGTGCTAGAAGGCCCCACGATGTACAACTACCAAAAACTGCTATGTACAAAGCTGTTAAAGTCACCAGAGCCGGCAACTCCCCTGTGACTAAATCACAATGCAGATCACTCACTCTGATGTTCGTGGGTTCAAACCCAGTTTCCACCCACTAACATCTAATATGGTAACTTGTGACACCCAAGGTTGTCTGGGTTTGGCACAGAACTAGTCGCATGGTGTTAAGTCACGCCCGGGGATTGTGGATATGGACAGTATCACTGAGGACATGCGCCTGCTGCCTGATTCTGGGCAACAGAATTTTAATTTTTGGTTTACCCACTTCAGTGTGAAATCCCAAACTGCGACCGTGATGAAGGTGACACCATAATGCTGATGGCAACCATGTCACATGGCAAATGTGCTGCCCACCCGCTGTGGCACCCAAAGCACATCAAGGCTGTCTGTGGGGGCTTTGCCCCCAACCCTGAACATTAATCTAATCACCTATGGGGGTTATCGGGAGGGAGGCAGTGCTCTGGGTATACGGCACTCTGACAGCCAGTTCGCCACTGTGAGTGTCAAAATGGTTGCAGCACAGCTATGGCCATCACCCTAAAGCCATCACACAGGTGATGGGATACCCAGATTTTCTATGGTGGCTCAGACTACCTCGGAGAACAGAAACAGCAGGTTAAAGCTGAAGGTGATCTTTCTCCATTAAAACCTATGCTGAGGGGTGTGCCCCAGAGCTCTATCCTTGGTCCCCTCCTCTTTGCAGTCTACATTAACAACATCAATGACCCCATCAAAAAAGCCAACATCCACTTATTTGCGAACAACGCTGTACTGTACTTGAGTCGTCCCACGCCGGAAGCAGCCTGTGAAGACCTCCAAGCTGAATTTAACCTTCTACAATACCAGCTCATAAACAAAAAGCTTTTGCTCAATGCAAAAAAGACAAAAGCCATGCTCTTCTCCCCCTCCTTGCATGCAGCAATTCCTGCTTTGGAAGCTATCCCATAAATTACCACTGTTCTTGGTGAAACACTACAGTATGTAGCTAAATTCAAATATCTAGGAGTTGGCTCGATCATAAACTTTCATTCGACGACCTTCTCGAAAAACTAGAGAAGAAACTAAGGCAAAGATTAGGACTATACTACGGAATTAACCACCTGCTCACAAAGGAGGCCAAGATTCAACTGGTTCAAGCTACCTTCCTATCTTTAATAGATTACAAGGACCTGCTTTACAGCCACTGCACTGGCTAAGCTGGACACCCTCTACAACAGAGCTATCAGGTTTATTACTGGCCTTCCACTTTCCACACACCACTGCTCCCTGTACTCATCGTTAGGCTGGACTTCCCTTCACTATAGAAGGAATAGAAATGCCACCCTATGGGCCTTCAGAGAGGTGACCAACAAGCTCCCATCATATGTCTCAGATTGTATTCCCGGTGTGTTAGTCACGCTCGCTGAGGCTATCCCCTAATTGCCCTCCAAGTTCCAAGGGTCAAAACTCATTTCGGCAAAGCTGCTCTAAGCTTCTCTTTACCCACATTGTGGAATGATTTACAAAGGAACTTGAAGCTGAGCTACCCTGTTAGCCTCAATATCTTCAAGGCACTCTACGGTCGCTACATGAAAGCACCTTGCAAATGTTTTCCTCACCGCTAGCCCACTAATTCCGCAACTCCCCCTTTCCATCCTGATGCTCACCATGTTTCAACCCCTGGCTCTCACTCTTTCCCTATTAACTCTTCCTGCTGCACCCACCCTTTCCTGTCCACTCCAGCCTGGATAAAGTCCCACTCCATCCATAGTAGTGTCCCAATTATCTACCCCTCCTCCTTCATTATCATAATAAACAAGTACACAACAGCCATCGTCACTTTTTGTGGTTTTAGCTCAATTTTCCCCCCAGTCATCGGTAATATATCCCTCCTCTTTTTTACCTCTCTAACCTGCCACTCCATACATGGCGTCTTTCCCCTATATGTGTAGTTGCCGGCTGCCTCACTCAAAAGATCTCTGCTTTTAACCCCTGTATGCCTATGGTTGATTGTACATCTGCTGACTTCTTCAATTGTAAAATAACACTTTTTTTATTATTTATTTCAACCTTGTAATGTACTGTATACACTGTATATACTTTTTCTTCCTTGTATATTATTGCTTTTTGTATACCTGCTTCTGTACTGTACTTTGATGTATTCATGACCAGGTCCACCTTGCAAATGAGCCTTGCTCAATGGTGCCCGTCTGGATAATTAAAGATTTTGATTGATTGATTGATCATCCCTTGTGGTCCCAGTGGCCTCTATCCATTCCCTGAGCGCTGCTAAGTCCCTAGCATTAAGTGGAACCCCATCCCTAGACCAATTCCCCAGTGCCACTGATAAGCAGCCTCATCCCCTGATGAAGCATCATTGTTGTAGACATGAACTGCTGGTGTAACATTTGTGCAGCTCTTTGTTAGTGTGCAATTAAAATTGTTAGCAGCAACATGTTTAACTGGCCTGACCGTGATCCTTTGGAGTACTCTAGATGTGCTCCTGGTCCCACAACAGTCCCCCATCCCTTGCTGTGTTCTCAAAATACCGTTGTAATATTACAGGAATCCCTACGGCTTGCATCAAACAGTCATACAAAGGGTGTTGCTTAAGTCTGAAATGGTGTTAGTGAGGGTCACCATGGTTTGTGACATGCTCCGCAAATGATCTGCATGGTGACTTCTGCCATCCCACCACCCCCACTTCTACACACATGGTTGCAATGTCATTAATGACCACACAGGGAAGAGCTTGTGACATCACTGGACCATGAACAATGGGGCACACATTAGCAGCTTTCACTGAGTGGTCAATGCAACCACATAGTGGCAGTCCCTTGTGACAGTGTATAGGAAACCAGGTGTTCAGATTTTTTTTTTTTTAAGGCACTTACTTTTCAATCTAGCTAAGATTAGTGGTGGGAAAAATCAGCTATTGTCTGATGGTTGTTTGGTGGTTTTGGTGAAATGAGCTAGCATGGTTTCAGTCCAGTTTCCAGTTCATAGCTGTCCTCATCGCTCACAATTGTTAACCACATGAGAATCTGAGGAAAAAATGGGTACGCAATCTACCCACCCACTAGTGATGGTCACCCTAGAGTGGGTTTAAAACACACTGGCAGGGTAGCGTGGGGAAACTTGCTATGCAGACACCAATTCACTACCTATAATACAGATGTAGAAGATTACTCCACAGTACTGTCAATCTGGCCCTTTCAAAAGCAGTGTCAGTGGTTTTGTTGACAGCACTCTTTCTCATGAGCCCGAAGACTGGACCGTTGCTGACTCAAGTCTTGCACCAGACACGTGAACTAATACCAAACACTGACACTGCAATGCTGCACTAGGTGGCTGTTGCAGTTAGAGGGGGCCAGCCTTTCAATGAGATGTTACACTGAGGTCCCATCTGCCCATCTTCTGGAGCAGTCCCGGTGAAAGGTAAAGACCTCGTGGTACTTTTCAAAGTAACAGGGGAGTTTATTCCTGGTATCCTGGCAAACATTCCTTCTCTCAACAACACAGGTTCTAATGCAATATAGATGTGTGTGTTCTAGTAGTATGCTTCATGTCTACTAAACATACACTGCATGGTCACTGGAATAACAGTATCTAACTCATTGCTTTTTAAAGCCCTTAGGACACAGTCTGCATGAATGGCGAATACAGAAACAGAATTCTCTTTTAGTAAGAATCAAGAATTTGAAAAACAGTTTGAAACTTTTTTTCAAGAACTGTTCTCATTCTGGCTACTAAGTACTAATTTCTGAAGCTTCTGCTAGCAAAGTTGATAGGAATCCATGAAAATTCGCAATTCACAAAATTTGCAAATTTCTCAGCAAATGCACCAATGTGTACTTCTTTTTTTAATCAAATACTGAAACTCTAAAAAACCCTCCCCCACTCACTGTGCTATAAAGCTTTCCCCCACCTGAAACTATACATTCAGTGATACCCCATCCCACCCTCCCACTGGTATCCCCATCACTCTGCCAAACTGCACAGTCTGCTGCAGTCAGATGAAAGGTAATCATTCTCTACCCTTCTCCCTACCGATGCTTCAAGCACATTCCCCCACCTCAAATCATCCAAGTCACACAAGTAGGTCACTTATCAAAGTGTCACATCAATCACCCCAGTCTTCCACCTAGCCCCACTGCTGGTCCCACAACCCTCCCCCACCAGCACACACAAAATCAACCTGTAATAAAGAAAACAGCTAGCCAGTACAGAACGTCTATACTGGGGGACCATTTTCTTGACTACAGGTTAAGGCCGCAATGAGCTCAGACAGATCTGAACCAGTGACTAAGATGTAAAATGCTTTATAAACAATGGCCAATCCCTAAAAGTATTTTAACAAAAGAATGTTGGACTACTAACTGCTGCAAAGAAACCACAGCATTGACATTGGAAAAGAAAAATGGTCTCAAATTACTCAACCTTCGGAGTTCCGACATCACCACTTCATTTCTTACCTTGATGAGAGTTTTAAAATGTTAAAAGCCATCTTTTATCATCAGGCTGATATTGTTAATTGCAACTCTGGTCAAAATTCAATAGCAAAAACTGTTACTTTGATGAAAGTCAGGAATAAATTACGTTGATTTGGTCAAATCTATATTCATTAACTGTATTAGGTACCAAAGAAACTGACGGTAATTTTTAATTTCACTAATGCATTTCACCTCAGCGTTAACCCTGAGTACTTATCAAGTAACGCATCAGTAGGTGGACAAGCACCTCAGCCTCCAAAGTACCTTTCTGAATTAACAGTGCAAAATAGTTCCACCCGACTGACTAAATTGCATAAAGCTCTAGTGGTTATGATCACCACACCATGCAAAATTCTGTGCAGCTGACAGATGCAATGCCGAATGACTTCTGCATATTAAGCTGTAACTGTCATTGCACATGGCTTTTTAAGCTCTGTTTTTATTAAACGTAAGGGGCTTGCCACTGCACACAGAAATCTGTGGATGAAAGAAATGGAAATTCAAGGCTGAATGCAAAGATAAACACACTTGAACTAGTATGGCTTTCTTCATTCTCTTAGTTTATTTCCATTTTTTAATCAAGTGTAACATTAGCATTCATTCAACTGAAAGGACTGGGATTTTTGTTATACACAGGTAAGCATAATGAAATGTGTATTCCTGATACATTCAGAAACCACTTTTATCCTTACTTACGATCCTTGATTTCTTAAATAAATACACTGTTGCCCCTTACAGAGCCACAAAAATAATAAAAAATGAGAGGGTTTACAAGGCATTCAAAATCAGCAATAAAACAGCAGTCCAATATCTTTATGTGCTGTGAAAAAGAAAAGGTGTATCCTTTAGGAAAGGGCTACAGACTACTACACAATGAAAAATACAGCTGAAACACCTTTAAATGGTTCTGGTTGACTAAACAGTTGACATTTTGAAAAGCTAAATTATCAGCGAAACAAAAATAAATAAAAGTACTCCAGAGAAACTTCATCCAGGTGCAGTATCCTCTTTAGAAGCTACTGCATCCCAAGCGTAAACTGTGTTTATATAAATCCTAAACAGGAATGTATTTGCATTCATGATACTAATATTCAGGATTTCGCACACTATAGGATCAAACCAGGAACAGAACAATGTCATTATGTGCTGTAAGGCTTTGAGGTAGTCATACAGCAGCGCCAAGAAGATTATGAAACTTTACATAAGAAAACAATGGTCCTGTAATGAGAATTAATCAAATCAAATTTTCCAGCTGGGAAGAGGCACTGAATCGTATGGCACTAGTAATCAGACAAACCTGACAAAAATTATAAATCATTTCTTACTTATTAACATACTTAATCTGTGATAAACTAGACCAGTTAATACAATTCTTTTAACTGTTCTACAATTAATGAATACAGAGAGGATGGGAAGTACGCAATTACAAATCTATGACCAAGTTCAGATCTGTCAGTGGTGTATGACAGATGAACTGTAATCAAAAATGCCAAGATGAGTACTAATTCTTTTTGCTAAAGTCTTACTAAAATGAATTTTAATTCCTTTGATTATCTTGTCAAATGAATGTGTGTGGTGAAGAGCAGGAAAAAAGCATTCAGTGTAAAACTGAACCCCAAGAGGGGCTGAACTATGACACAGACAAAATGAGAAGGGTGGCTTCCTCGTCTGCAAAATTCTCTCTGTTTCTGTGATTCTGTGAAATCTGCTACCTCTTAATGGTCCACCTTGGAGGTTTTCCTTTATTTTACACAATAATTAAAAGACATAAACCAAGGATGCCCTGGGAAGTCTAGCTCTGTCTGATGACTGTGTGGGAGTTAGTCCGGCCAGCAATTGGAGCTCGCTTAGGGAACCAGAAGGAGTGGCCTGAGTGCCAAGCAGTAGGAGATAAAAAGATTATGCAAAAAAGATCATTATGCATTCATAGCTCATAGATATCAGATCTGCATCACAATACGAGTTCAGGTTACAAATGTTTGGTAGCCTCTGCTGATTTCCTAGTGGACAGCCATCACAAAACTACCACAGATCACTGGGCAAAACTGACAGTCTTTGCAGCAAAGTAGCCACACGTAATGATATAATGTAAGGGATGCAATTTACTCTACTTATAAAAAAAAAAGTCTGTTTTTAGTTTATTCTTTACTTACGGGACCTGGCCAGGAAGCAGAGGTTACATTTTTAAAACCACATATTTTAAACCACAGTACAATACCAGTCTGCTGAACAGAAAATACTTTTTCATGTACAGCATCATGGAGATCATAATTAAGTGATAAGGCACAACAAGAGTAGGGCAAGTTACCATGTTGTACCCTCTCCCTGGCACAGCTAATCACATGAACCATAGCCACGGGAGTAGGATTACAGATCGGGGATGTGGCCTGGTTCATTATGCAGATAGCACACAGGGCATTTCAAAAACATATGGCTACTCTTCCAAGCCTGGTTGCAGCCTCTCAACCCTGGTCCCACCTCCTCAGTAGAACTGCTGAAAGCAGGCGCATCTCTGCTGCAACCAGTGCCACAGGCAGGTGGGAGGATGACAACCAGGGGACACTGTCAATAAACTGAAACTAACGAGGACTGGGTCTGAGGAGGGGGTTAACCACTGGACTGCCAGGGAGTTTTACTGCTGTGGGGGTTAAGGGGACAGTGAACCACCAGACAGTGGCCATAATGCCATGGATCACCATAGCAACTAGCCCACGGGCAGCATTAAGGTGGATGAGTCAGAGAGAGGGGAGACATCTGGGCAAAACATCTGCTGAGTACCAGCTGCCATGCACAATACCATGCCGAGATCCTGTCCAGCAGAATTCTCCCCCTCTCCTTATGACAAATGCCTTGTTTGCTCTATAGAGCAGACAGGTGGAGACATAGCAGAGTGACAGGAATAAGCCTGTTCTGAGTTTTCATCCACTGTGATTGAAAAGAGAATGGGGCCCCTTACCCTAGGAGCAATCTGTCTAAATCTATGTGGAACTGTGTATCACTCTTTTTACAGCAAGTCATCCTAAACTGCATTTATGTTTTATAAATCTTATGCAATGTTTTATTATAAAATGTATATTGTTTGGAGGTCAACCCACTGAGAGCACTTTATAAATGTGTTTTACTCATGCTTTCCATAATTTTTAAAACAAGTGCAAGGGTAGAACAAGAATCCTTACGTACAGTGTGCTGCAACATTTAATTTGTTACATCAGACATTTATGGCAAAATAAAGGAATAACCATATTCTTAAACAGACAGTATTTGAATTACTTTGACTATTTCTTTATTTTCAGTTTCTCCCAATTCATAGCCTGCCCACTAGTTGTAAGGGAGGTGTTTTCTCAAGGTGGGGAACTGACTGAGAGGAAAGGTTCAGAATTCAGTAACTAAGAAGTCTACTGACATCTCTGTCTCTATTAAAAGGGTACGATCCTGCGGCTTTCTAGGAGATACTGCTGATTCTTATACAACCGAACCACAAGTAATTCAATCTGTATCCAGTCAAGATATGCACCCTCAACTGAGGATGCAAGATGCAGACATCTGATTCAATTGTGGAATGCTGGTGTCTTAGGTCCAGGGTGGTGCTGAGACACCCCTGAGGAATTTGGGCCCAAAGAAAAATGAGAATGGAAGCCGTCATCCCTCTAATTCTGCTGGTCCTCATCCACAGTGAAGTACAGACATCTCCCCCATGCCCTAGTACAGTGAGTTGGAGGGAGCAGGTGCAGGCTTGCATACCGTTCCAAGAAGCTCGAGAACGGAGCCCTGCACTAAGAGAGACAGGGCCCATGCAGTGGATGTTGGGTCCTGCCACTGTTCTCAGTAGAGGGAAAAAGTAACCCCCTGTCATCCCCGCCTGATGGGACAAAGGGGTCAGGGGGTGGAAGAACCATGCAGAAACAGAACCAGTGACAAGGGACACCCCATGCCTCATGCGCCGCATGGCCAGCCCCTGACCGAGGGTTCTGGGGACCCCAGAGGTTCGAGGGTCATACAGGATTCCTTGCCCACCAGCTTCTAAACAGCAGACCTGAAAGAAGGGGCAGGAGGGATGGTCTACCAAACATTTGTTGCCAGGCCCTACCCACTCAGCATAGGGTGCGAGGGAGTGCCTGCCATGGCCACTCTGCCTGGGGCATGTAAAAGGACAGAGGTCGATCTCAACGGGAGTGGGCCTGCAACCAATAGGGGGGGGTCTGGGCTGCTGAGAGAGTCTCTAGGGTTATGCACCTGATATGGCCTGGGAGACTTCCTGGTCCTGGAGGGAGAAACATAGGACTACCCGGAGCCCCAAAGCTAGCACAGGGTCCATCAGCTGGGCATGAAGACCTGCGAGCCCAGGTTAAGGACTCACCAGTGGACCTCAGAAAAGGTGAGGAGCCACTAAGGAGGTGAGGGTGTGCCTTGAAAGGCCTGCCACACCTACAATCCTGCAGATGGGCACCCCAACTGATGAGGGAGGAGTCTCTTGGAGATGCTGGTTGATATGCATCTTGGACTTGCATTACAAACATAGAAACATAGAAGTTGACGGCAGATAAGGACCGCAAGGCCCATCCAGTCTGCCCATTTCTTTTTCTACCTTATAAATGTGCCATTGGCCTTTGCTCTGTCAGTGACCTATCTATTCATAGTCATTTGTATTGCTCCCTTATGCCTATCCCATGCCTGTTTGAAGCCCTGCACTGTATTCATAGCCACCACTTCTTGTGGTAAGCCATTCCAGCCATCTACCACCCTTTCTGTGAAAAATAATTTCCTCATTTCCCCTTAATCGGCCTCCTCTAATCTCATGCTGTGTCCTCTTGTCCTGCTATTTTTCTTATATTTAAACATGTTAGACTCTTTCACCTTGTTTATGCCCTTAAGGTGTTTGAATACCTCGATCTATCACCTCTCCTCCTTTGCTCAAGGGTATACATATTGAGCTCCGTTAATCTGTCCTCATATGTCTTCTGATGCAGTCCCTGCACCATTTTGGTTGCCCTTCTCTGGACTGCCTCAATTTGGTTAATGTCCTTTTGAAGGTGTGGCCTCCAATACTGTACGTAGTACTCCAGATGGGGCCTAACCAATGTCTTGTACAGAGGGATTATTACCTCCCTCTTACGACTTGTGATACCCCTACTAATACTAATACATTGAGACCAGATGCCATGTGGCCAAGCAGAGTTCACTGATATGTTCTCCCAGAGCCTGGGTGGGTGCATAGTGTCTAAAGCTCCGGTCACAGGGTAGATACTGAAGGGCTCTCCACAACCACTGGAAACGACAGAGAGCAAGGACGCCAGAGGGGCAGGCCGGTGAACAACCAGATGAAGCCCTGGCACAGAAGCATGCTTGCTGCATTGGTCTCATGGGCAGCAGAAAAGCATGAGCACCCCGATCAGTGCTGTCGATGTGCTGGTGCCTTGCTAGAAGGCAGTGGGATGTCTTACACAAAAAGGCCACAAAGCCTAGCCCAAACGGGTCTAGTATGAATCATTTCTCATTCTACCGGACATCACTGACTATCTGCCCGCTTAAAAATTTCCCGGCATGTTTTTTTCACCGCCCCTTCATTTGCCTGTCATGTTTTTCAAAAACAAGTATGCATACCACCTCAGGTAGTCAGTTTACAAATACTTAATGAGCACCAACATTTGTAGTACATTTGCTTGAGCATCAAGTCCTGTGCAGCACTAATTTGACTCGTCAATTTCCCTTTTGATGATGTTTTAAATGTGATAAGCATCTGTTAGCAATTAGCATCAATTAGCAAATTAAAATGAGCTGTGCAGCAGTTAATATTATTAGTGAGTAGCTTCTGTTTGCTTCTGTTAGCAGCTGTTTGTTTCATAATGGCAACCGGACCACAAGAAACAGTGCCGCAAGCGTGTTTGATGGTTAAGACTGTTATTTGCGCTTATTTCAAGACTTGCAGGATGTGGCTGATGAGTACAGTTTTATTCTCTCTCCACGGTTTTTGATAACTGACTTCGAACAGGCAGCAATAAATGCCTGCAAATCTGAATTCCCAGATGCAGAGAATAAAGGCCGTCTCTTTCATCTTGGCCAGATTATCTGGCGTAAGATCCAGGGTTGTGGACTATCTGGAAAATATGGTGAAGATCCTGAATTCAGCCTACAAATGCATCAGTTGGTAGCACTGGCTTTCCTACCTCATGATCAGATCCCCGAAATTTTTCAAGAAATAAAATCAGAAATGCCACCCGCAAGCAAGTGTAACCCCCCTGCAAATGGGGGTTCCCAAAAGACTTCCAGGAGCTTGCTTGAATGCTCCAAGCCTGAATGGTGTTTGGCATTTAAGTCATTTATCAGTGAGTGTTTTAGAGCCTCTGGTACTGTCTCTTTAAGAGCTGTCTGCTTGCAGACATAATTAGTTTGTATGGGGGACTGTGTGCTTCTCTGAGTACCACTCGAGCTGCTGCCAATTCACTTCATTTTGCAGTCACTAGGAGTGCAAAGGGAACCTATCTGAAAGATGTAACTGTTTGCCAGAAATTATTTAGAGTAATAATGAAATTACAGTTTGTCTAACCTTTCTTTGCAGTCAGAACTGTGTCTGCTAGTTCCCCATTCTAGTTTTGAACTGCTGAACTGGACCAATCAGTGTGGGGTAAGCTAGCTCTAAAATGGTGCCTTGGACGAATCAGAACTTGGACTCATAATCTGAGCCAGCCACAAGAGGATTGTATGGGCAGTGACTCTGGGAGATGTAGTTTAGACTTCAGTGCCTTTTTGGACCAACAGCAGCAGTCTATTGTGGTGACAGCCAATCCAGTCAAGAACTGGGAGGAACTCAAAGTGCCGTTTTGTCGGTTGGAGTTTCAGTTGAGCTTTGGCAGTGAAGAAGGAAGGAGCCCTGTGCTTTTCAGTGTGCAGTTTTAGTCAAAAACGTGTGTAAGGCCAGAGTTCCGGTCTGCAGCTTGTTAGGACTGAATCCGTCCTGTGAAGAGAATCAAAGGATCTCTGAAGAGTAGAAACCAGGCTCACCCTGTAGAAGACTGGAGAAATTGTTGAATTACACTTGGTCTGTCAGGAACTGAATCTGCTGTGTGTTCTCCGGTATTGTGCAGTAATTGCAGATCGGGATACAGATGCAGCCTGCCTGGTATAGTGCTTTCTTTTATATGGATGTGTGAAGAGGTTTGTGTACCTCAAGTGAGCCCTGCTGACATTGAAGGACCCTATCTTATTTGGAGGTCGTGAGTACTAATTCAGGGTCGCTCCTGTTGAATTGCCACATTAAATCCAAATGGAATTACTGTACTGCTGACTGTTTAATTCTCCTTTTCTCTGTGTGAAAGGGCCCCTACCAGCTGCCACGGTTTGGACTAGCCACTAGGGCTTGGGTACACCAGGGACAGTAACTGATAGGGATAGGCCTGTGCACAGAGCCATAGGTAGATTATTAGAGTGATAAGCTAATTAACCTGATTTTCCCCTGTCCTTGTTATATCCCCTAAATAAATCAGAGCTGCTTGTTTCAGCAAAGTTATACTGCCTGAGGTATTTGTCTATGTTAAAGTACTGTACTGTGATTGTTGCACTGTATCTCATTTCACAGGAGGTCCAGTGCGGAACCAGACCTGGGGGTAAGTGTATACTGTGAAGGTAATTCTGATATATTGTATGGGCCACTAGTGGGAAGAAAGGGGGGTTGCAGTGTCCCAGAGGGCTGTGACCAAGTTAGTTTAACTATTGCAAACCCTGACCTCTGGGTGGAGGCACCCGCCATTGGATCCAGGCCCCTCAACCTGTTAGTGGCAAATCAGGCAGGGGTAGTAGCCCCTGGGATAGCGCCATCTAGGGGTTACACAAGGAAGTGGTAGACTGGTTCCAGAAGACCTATGTATTGGGTCGTGAAAGACGGAGGATGAGGAACACCACAACTGTGCGAGCACAACCATTATTTCCTCCACTCTTCTGGTCAGTGCATAGTCAAATGCAGCGCGGAGTGCCTCGCACACAAAACAAGGTAGAGGCTTGGCACAGGTGTTTGGGAACATTGGTTGGGGCATCGCATGTTGGAATATACGGATTTATAGATAAGCTGTACAATGAACAGCTTGTCACAGAAAGCACAATCGAAAAGATAAACTGGGGATTGCCAAAATCTCCTGTGAAGCGAAAATATATGAAGAGAGAGCAACAAATTGCTAACGTTGTTGCTGATCAAGATAAAAGGTTTGCAAAGGATTGCATATGTGGGATCGCCCACAACCTTGTGATATAAAGGTGACTTTGGATTTTTAACTGACGCTTTTAATTAAATAAAGTTTTCTATTTTAAACGAGTGGATTATGACTTCCAACAGACTTCCATTAAGACTAGTGGGGAACAACCACAACCTCTGATTTAAAGTTGACTTTGGATTTTTAACTGACGGTTTTAATGAAATAAAGTTTTCTTTTTAAATGAGTCAGTAAGTCAATATTCAATATATGGCTAACTGAAAGTCAAGTGGTTGTGCAAGCAGGCTAATATTTTTCAGGGAAATAATGTGTCAGCATAATTAACTGTTGGTATGATGGAGACACTGATAGTTATGGCAGGTAAATCAGAGTTGGGCAATCGACTGGATCCCATCCAAACTGGGGGGGAAGGGGACCCAAGGCAAGAGCACCATAGGGTGACACCAGCCATGCTGGCAACAAGCCTAAGAGGAAGTAGACGGGGGAAGGCAAGGAGCACCACTGTCCAGGAAGGCAACATATCTAGCAACAAGTGGAGGGGAGGGTGAATCGTTAACAGGGAAGGCACTAGGTGCTCCCAGCATGAGGACTGTGCCAGGCCCACAGCAGCCTGGGGACAAAGAAACCCTCTGACCACCTGAGAAGCGAGAGGAGCACAGTGACATCAGGGGAGGCACTGGGTGCCACCAACAGGCCCAGACCAGATGTGACTGGCCAGGGCAGAAGCCCAAGAACCCTGGTCACAAGGATGACCAGGGGGGTGGGCAACGTGGGAGAGGCAATAGAATCACTGCCCTGTAGGCCAGATTTGGCAGGGTAGGCATGGAGTGCCACTGCCAAGGGCCTGGGCCAGCTGAGGCTGGCAGAGAGAAAGATCCAGGGTAGCCCCACTGTAGTGGGACCCTGGGGAGCAGATGCTACACAAATACCTGTATGTGTTTAAACAGAAAAACAAAGGAAAATAAAATCGTAGCTGCATTCATAAGCTTCCATTTCTTTGATTCAGGGATCAGATGAGCACTAGTCAACAGCGGGAAAAGAACCGAGGAGGGTCGGGGTCACCCATGCTCATGAACAGGAGGTGACGTCGGACATCAATGTGGGCGACCCCTAGTGGTACTGCTTGGAAAAAGTTTCAATGAGGTCCTAGAACCTGATGGCCAATGTTCCATAGTTGTGACTTGATGAAAGAGATACCCCTGACGAAGATCAAAACTTACAGTGAGTTACAGAAGCACAGAAAAAAAGTCAAAGAGAACTTTCAATTGTATCTATACTTAAAATATGTAAACCTCTTCCCTAGGCACTGTTTCACTCTATTCTTATTCTCATTATGGGGCTGCTTCCTCTACTCAGGCCCTGCAAATGGTTTTTAGTGTCTGATTAGTTATCCTGCTGCTCTGAAACCACCAAAGGTAGTTGCACTTCCAGGTACAAGCTGTTTCACTAAAACTGAATTGAAGAAGATGATTGCAATTTTTCTTAACAAAATAAGAAATTTAAAAATTACATATGTGAACATAAAATGAAATTTAAAGATCATATATGTGAACATAAAACAAATATGCATCATTTCTAAATCAAAGTAAAAATGAAGTGCTAATGAACATATATTTGATGTGCATTTACTGTACTGTCTCTACTCCACTGTTGTGGAAACTTCCCAGATCAGTATCCACACTGCAGAAAATGCCTAGATCAACAAGAAAACCCCACTTCTGCCTGCTCCTTGTTTGTATTAGTCTCAGCCATTTAGCCATTACGGATGATGTTGCAATTTTAATGTGATCTACTCTGGTGATTCATACTACTTAAATGGGTTGTTAAATGTGGCTCAACGAGACGGAGCCAAAACTAGAGAGCAGTAGCTTTGTACATTGTAAAACTGGGATATTAACAAATCAAACTCAATTCAAAAGGAACTGAGATTTATTGAAGAGTCATCAATATAGATCAATATAGCCAAAATAGATCACAAAATAAATTTAAGATAATTTCCCTTTCTTTTACTCCTGCATTAATGAACGTCTGAGCAATGGGTATGGAAGTCCTGAGTTGTATACTATAAGCTTCTTCACCTAAAAATAGCTCCCTAAATCATGAGTGAACGTTTAAGATTCTCGCTTAGATGTGTATTTTATTGCCATTTCTGAAAAGTTGCCACTTTTCAAGGTGCTAAATATATCACAGCCATCATGACCCAGTTTGGTATTGCAATGCAAAAGAGATGTAACATCTCTGTTGTGAATCCTAGGTCCACAAATAAACATTCTCAAAAGACATAATGCAAAAGCGGAGTGGTGAATCATTTGAACTACTGGTGGATCTCTGTCATGGAAAATAACATGACTGGAGACAAAAATCAGTTCATTAAGGAAGAAAGGAAGGGTAACAAGGAGACAAAAGGTTTATTACCTACCACTGTTTAATGGGCTTTAGAATCCTTGCAATTTCATTGGTCTATATACATTACATGATCATCCTTTAATTCTCTGTGCATGCTTAGTTGATAATTAACCTAATGTAATATACCTAGCAACAGCATAACTACACAAAAATGAAATTTTTTTCCAACAAAATAAAAACTTTTTAAATTTTTTAAACACAATAACCCTTGAGAGGGCATAGGTTTCTTCAAAATAAATGCCTTCCCAGGCGCATTCAAAGGCACACAGCCTTCGTTATTAAACTCATATGAAAATAAACCCTTTTACACTACAGAAAACCTTTTTTTTTCTTTCATTTTTATAAGCACAATACCCGGCCCCAGGGCATGCATGTCTCAGGAATAAATGCACTGCCCAGGTTCACTGGAAGGAACTCGGCCTTCCGATTCACTTGGGGCATGCATCAATTCTGTAAACATGCATGCCCTGTCATGGCATTTATCACTGCTTACGAAACAGTGAATCTTTGAAAGAATCTCAGTGCCGTCCATGTCACTGTACACCTTCATGTACGACGTCAGATGCCTCAGTGTCACCTACAGTATATATAAAGTGGACAAGTTCCATCCACTTCAATTCCAGACATTGAAAAACAGAGTTCCATTCTTTACCAACAAGGCAAACAGGAATCCAACCTTTGCCAATCATACAGGGGAGGCAGGAAAGTAGATCAGTCAAATCTGCTCAAAAGAACAATCGGGCAACTGAAAGGCAGACCTCGCAGTAGCCTAAAAAACATGGCTGTCTTCCTTGATAGAAGATGGAAAATTGCATGACTCTGTGGAGGAGATCCTGCAAATGAACTTGTCACCATCAAGGAGATCTCCTCTATAGAGTTACACTTACTTAACAAGCAGAAAGCAGTACTGCAACTCAAAAATGGAGAGCACAGAAAAGAGGACAATATTGTCCCCCTAGATAGCAGGCCTTCCAGCACAGCCAGACTAAACCTAGATCTCCTCAGAGAAATCACAGTCAAACTGTAATGCACCATGAATATATGATTCTTACTTCAGGTTGCAGCATTAGAAATGCTGGATGCTGAGACTGACCTGAAGCAAGCCACAGAGACTACCATGCCCATAGCAGCATGCCAAGCAACTTTTTCCAGGGAGCTCTTTGATAGCTTTCTGGTACCAGCATAATGCAAGATGATATCCATCTAAAGAGATGCTGCAGAGACATCAATATGCCCAGTGTGAAGGAGGCAAAAGAGACAAACAGCTAAGAGGACTATGTGATACACTTGGTCCACCGCAAATACAAGCCGAGTGCCCTGCCAACATCCGGTGAGTGAAGGAGCACCTCTTCCCAATGTCACTGGCTCGAAAGAACACAGGAAAATTGATGGAGTGATTCAAAGTGAATTCAGACATTATCTTAGGCAGATGTCTAGGAAGAGTCCTAAACATTACACTGTCCTTGTGAAAGATTAGGTCAAGGAAATAAATCACCAGAGCCTGAAAGCTCAGAAACTCTCTGGGCTGAGGTGATAGCCACCAAAATAAAAAACAGTCTTCCAGGACAGAAGCCGGGAGTTACAGGAGGCAACACATTCAAATGGGGTCTCAGTCATGTTATCAAGAACAGGGTTTAAGTCCCATACCAGGACTGGACAATAGACTGGGTAATGCATTTGTAGAATGTCCCTGAAACATGCAGAAAACCTACAGCTGAGCTGTAGTTAAGCATGATAAGCTGAGATGACTGAAAAATTAACTGATGGCGCCTGGGCTGGGACAGATGGAGGAAATACTCCAGAACGCTCTAGACTGAGCAGGGAATGGATCCAGAGACTTAGGCTGATATCAGATGCTAAAAAACTTCCACTTAAGTGAACAGGTGTGTATGCAAGAGGGCTTTTGTGCCACCAGAAAAACAGCCAGATATTCAGGGGACGCAACAAACCATGCGGGTCAGTTGCATGTTGTGTGGGTTAATGAGGTTTAAAGAAAGAAGCCACTCCATGAATTTCTCTTACTAAATATTTATTGTGTTTGTCAATTACCCTGATGTTTCACCCAGTGAAACTGGGCGCTTTTTCTAAGGGGATTTATCTATCAAGTCTGGAAAAAATACATCATAATCATTTTTTTTATATTTATATATTACACAAGAATTCAGAGTGAACTATTTCTAAATCACCAATTATACCTTGCTATGCAGCTCCCTCGTGGATCTGCTTAATTAATGTTCTTTGTGTTACTATTCTTCCAACAGCAATACAAATAATGCATATAAATTTACATTATTTCAGTTTATTTATGTTTTTCATCGATGTCAGCATTAACTTAAAGTGTCTCTGCCTTTGCTTACAGTACACACAGTGTGTATTCTCTCATGTCACTGAGATACACAGTGTCCTGCACCCAATTTTTTTTATTTCATAATGCTCATGCTCTTTAAATCAAGTCTACATTTATTTTTTTTATCTGTTTATAGGCTATTATTTGGCAACATGTTCACTTTCCAGAGCAACAATGCCAGCTCTATGTCCTCAGGGACCATGTGTGGAGCTGCACGGATGGGGGGCCCAGATGCAACCGACAACCCCGAAACTGGGACAACAAGCTCAGGATGAGAAACAGCTGGAATGGTAGTTCCACCGCCATGTTCCTAACTTTGGGAACCAGATCTGCCTTGCCCACAGAGGAGTAACCAGAATCATGATCACTTGTTTGTATCTCAGGTTGACCAGAACACACCTGATAAGTGGGATCATGGAAGGGCATCCAGAACATTCCATTCCAGCACAGGGACAATACATCTTGCTAGAACATTCCAGGTCCTGCAGTTAGCAAAGTATGTGGCAGTTCTGCACTGTGTAAGGACGCAGAAAGTTCCACCTCTGGACAACCTCCACCAACTAAACAGCTTTTCCACCACATTCCCCCACAGTTCCTATTCATAAGGCTGTGCCTCGAAGTGACTGAAGAGTGTCTGTGAGCACATTTTGCCAGATAAATTTAAGCAAGGTGCATGTTGTGCTCCACAGCCCTCTCCCATATCTGCCTTGCTTCCTTCTCACGGAGAACAGCAATGTGTGCTCCCCATTGCTTGTTCGGGTATTACATGACACACTGGCCATCTGTCAGTCTATATCAGCGAGTTCTTCCCCTGAAAATGCTAGACCTGGGTCTTAAGCCCATATGGAATCTCCCTCATCTGAAAGATATTTATATGGTGATTATATTCCACTGTAGACCAGACTCACGGAATCCGGAGGAAACGGAGGTGTGTACCCAACCTGAGGCTGGATGCATCCAAAGTGAGAGCTTCAAGAGGAGGTTATTTATGAAAAAGACTCCTAACAGCATATGTTGCCTGGGCTACCACAACAGTGACCTCTGCAGAGGGACACAGACCTTGAAGTGGTGTTCAAGAGACTGGTACACTTGGTGCTACTGAAATTGCAGGCTCCGCTGAGGAAATCACATATACAGCCATGCCATGGGGACCAGGAATATGTAAGCTGTTAGGAGGCCCAGTATTCAGAACATGGTTCTGGCCATAGACATGTCTCCTCTAGCAACCAGATTTGCCTGAGCTATCAGGGCATCTACCCAATCCCACTGCATGAACACTTTGGCCAAAGCCTGTGTCCAGCACAGCTCCAATGTACCATAACCTCTAGAAAGAGATAAGAATGGGCCTCAATATATTGATCAGGACACTGAGATGGTCAAGCAACAGCCTTGTCCTCTTCACTGTGTACACCATTAGTTTTTCAGATGACCCCCTTCAGTAGACAGGAGTCTAGAATGGGGAACATATGCAGCTTCTCGAGATGAAGCACTACAGCTAACACCACAAACTATTTGGTAAATACATACTGCACTGAGGATACACCAAAGGGTAATACTTTCTATTACAAATTTGCTCACTAAACAAAGGCCCATGCACGGTCAGTGGTGTCTCTAGATTTTTATGTGCATACACATCCTGCAAGGACCTTGACAGCACCACCTTTGAACAAGTGACTAAGTTTAAAAACCTTGGGCTTTTCTTAGATCCCCACCTGTCCTATATGTAAGAAGTAAGAATGAATGAGGTGTGCTTTGAACAGATATTGCTGCACGCCTAGCGGTGTAGTGAGGCACGAGGCCTGTGTTTATAAAATGGGCTACATTTTTTTAAACTTCTTAGAGTTAGGAAAAGAATGCTTCTATGTAGAAAAAAAGGAATTGCTTGTGTGAATTTATAATAAAATAATCATTCCACACACTACAAAATGATGTCATTGTGTATGGGGTGGACAAAGTTTGTCTTTTTCTGGCATCAGTACTACTGGTGTAATTTTGCTGCCAGTAGTGACACTCCCCCACCCCGTACTGTTTACTGTTGTGGAGTTTGTTGTGGTTTTTTTTTTTTTTGTTAACGAGAATGAGCTCCAACTGACAGGAGAGAGAGTAAGAATGGTGTTTTTTTCCCCAGGCCTGATGACTGCATAACTGACACAAATCCACAAATACACACACACCCCAAGCTGAACTGAGCTGCCATAGCAGGAGTCACGTCTGTATTCTGCCCCATCCCCACCCCCACACACAGGCTACATGCCATCCCGTCAAGCTGACCACTGCAAGCAGCTGGGGAAGATCAAGCAGCTCGTACGTTTTACAGTTAGTGCCCTTGGAGGATCAAGCGGTTTCTCTGCCCTCTTGTGGCACACCAACTGACTTTCAGCAACTGTCAGTACTTGTCTTTCACCCCAATGTTCTGGAGCCCTGGCTGCCTATATAAAACTCAAAAACAAAGTAATGGGTTTTGCAGCAGACAGAGTGGAAGCAGCCTATCCCGGAGAGTGGGAGAGATCACAATGTGAGACCGAACAGAATATGCAGTGCCCTTTTTTTTTTTTAGTGAAATTTATGTCACATATTTTTTTTTATTGAAACTTAAAGGGACACTGTCAGCGTTGCTCGTCTATCGTGCACTATATGTCAGCAGTGTGCCTCTTGGCACACACATATCACAGATTGCCCCTAGTATGCACTTATGTATGTAAAACTTCAAGAATATTAGTAGTTTACCTGAATTTTGAATTGTGTGTTGCTCGCATGACCCGACAAACTCCCCCACCAACTGGAAGCATACGCAAGACAAGACCGTGTGTCTGCCACAAGCACGGTCCCGAAGTGTCATTTTTGGACATCATGAGTGGAAAATGAAGTTAATCCAGTAGAGTAGCCCTTTATTAACTGCCATTGCCATGTAGCGCCAGAAACCGAGCACTGAGAGAAGAGCAAAACAGTTTTTTAAAACGGGAACTGAAATCCCACGCATGCGCAATCATGGTATGTTCTTGCGCGTATGCGGGATCATTACTTATGCCGCGCTTGCACATATGCGGTTTGATCCTGTTTTAAAAGTGTTTTCTTCTCGGTGCTCGGTTCTGGCGCTATGTGCGCAGTTAATGAGGCTGCTGGATGCTCATTTCCTCGTGATAATCAAAATGACTGCCCCAGGAACACGCTTGGCGGCGGTCGTGTCGTCCTGCGTGTGCTTCCAGATGATGAGGGTTATCAGCTGAGCGGGCAACATCATTCAAAATTCAGATAAACTACTAATATTCTTGAAGTTTTACATACATAAGGGCATACTGGGGCAATCTGTGATACATGTGTGTCAAGAGGCACACTGCTGACATATAGTGCAAGATAGCCAATCAAAGCGGACAGTGCCCCTTTAATTGTTATAAAAAACTGATCCATGAGGGTTTTTCCGATTACTGTTTTCCTCGGTAACATAAAAAAATGGTGGTATTTGAAAGTTTGTGTTCTAATGACACCACGATTATTATATCGGAACCAGTTTGTACAGTTTTTATTTTTAAATTGAACTGTTCATTGTGCAGTGCTACTGTTTATTAGTTTCAAAAAGTCAACAAGAAGCAACACAGTTTCCACAATCACCCGAAAGTCCCTGACGAGCCATGTTAGCAAAGGTAAAAAATGGCGGCATTTAAGAATCCGTTCCAACGGCACATTAATTTCTCTTTTTCAATGCAGTCATGCTTTTCTAAACTTGTTTTTACCTGTGCATCGAACAAATTTAATGCACAGGTAAGAACCAATCAAAAAGTATAATTTTTCTCTCCCCATTTCATAAGGATCACGTAACCCATGTGTACAAAACCATCAACTAAAAGCAACAAAAAAAACCCACTACAGACTGAAACATTGCTCAGTACTCAAAGTTCGCATCTCCAATCCCCAGGGCTCACTTCTCCCTTGAATTGATTATGGGACATTCTAACTACCAGATACTAATGAGAAGAATTCTAGGAGGATTAGTACAGCATACAACAGTATCCAGCGTTTTGACCTCTCAACCAGAGTGGGACAAATCCATTTGTGAGCTGATGATCCAACTGGCTATCAGCTTTCAAAATCTGGTAGCCAAAATCAATATTTTTAGTGGCCATCATTTTTCAGGGATCAAAAAGAATCACTTGGATGGCTGGTAGCCAGTTGTCCAGAAACTTTCAAACTCTAGTATCCAAATCAATTTTTTATTGACCACTGGACATCCGGCTATCTAATCTGTCCCACCCAGCTCCCAACCCCCTTTCCATACCCACCACTATGACTTAACCATCAATGGTTCTCCCCACATGCAGGTAGAAATTGTTTTCAAGGCTGTATTTTTAACCAATCCCTCAAAAATACCTCTCCCTGTCCACTTGCTGAACTGCTGAACTTAATGCTTTGCTCAAGAAACCCAAGGTCTTCTGACTCAATTTCACTGAAGGAGTCGGCTGGCAAACATGCTATCCAGAAATGCGGAGCAAAGAAAGAAACGTTTTAAAATTATAAGAATAAAATGTGAGGCCAGCTACAGACATAAATTCAAACTTAAGAGATCTCATGGAATGCAACACTTATTTAAAGGAGTACACATGTATATGGAAAAGAGGCATACAAAACTTGAACGAAAACAACACGGAGGACGTAATGAAGTGGCATGGCCACAAAACTATTGCTCTGTGAGTGTGACATGAAAATTAAAATTGATTAAACAATTCCACAGTGGAGTTCATCCTATTAATTGTGACACTTGAACTGGTAGTTTTTTTTTGGGGATGACCCAAGATTTTGATTTAAAACTCTGGGAGGATAAAGGGCAGTCTGAACCTCATCTGGAGCTACAATGTCTACTAGCTGTGCCTTCCATCAGACCAACACACTGGCCTCAATACCTTTTCAATGTTTACCCCTAAATTCTGGAACAACCTTTCTAGCCACAAAAAGCAAAAAGAGACAGCACTCACCTCCCCTTCATGGGCTTGTCTGAAAAAAATACAGCAACTGCAATGAATTCAGTTCATTCACCCTTCACTTATTTATGCAAATGTTGTGAACACAACGTACTCCCAAGTACACAGCGGGCGCCTAGCCTTGTGACCCCTGCAGTTGTTGACCTAGCATTTCATGCCCCTCCCTCCAGGCACTTCATCAGAGTTAAAGGTCTCCAAGTATGAGTCTTTTTTCTAGTAGATTCAAAGCTACGTCACATATGATGTCATCACACAGAGACCTCTTGGTACCACTGGATCAGATTTATACAAAAAGTGTGCAAAAGTGCAAACATACATAAGTTAAAACATGTCCCTGAATAGGAACATAGATACCCAATACATTATGAATGGTAGTGAAGAAAGAAATCTATAATTTTATCAAATGTAAGGAAACTTTTCTATAGAATCAAAGAGCTCCTCTTTAGCTGAATCATTATGTGAAAAAAGTCCCAATAAAGTATTTCTTTTTTTATACAATAAGAGAACATAGTTCCCTTACATTAAGTTTACTAAGGAGGCACTCAATATCTGATTCCCATTTCCTCTCAGCAATAACGCATATTTAGCCACCCACTGTGTACTCAGAAGTGCATTGTTTTCATGACTTTTGCATAAATCAATGAAGGATGCTGTGAACTTACTCTGTTGCAGTGACTTTGTATTTTTTATTTTAAGGAAAGCCCATGGGGGGAGGGACTACAGTCTCTTCCTGCTGTTTCTTTATAATGACCCAGAGCAAGGCACCACAATGCCTTTGAGCACACTTTTTGCTTTCAAAAAACCTTCCTAGCCATTTACTGCTCTCCTCTACTCATTCCCAGTTTAAACAATGCCTCTGAGATCATCTACGAGCCAAAAGAGGTTCCCAATGTTTCATCAGACTGCTGCATTTATGAACTAAAATGGTGGTATACTGCATTTTGATAGGATGACTTGTATCCTGGTAAAATCCTGTAACTTCAGCTCTGCTGTGAGGACTCTGTATATGTATCTGTACTTTTCTGCCTACTTATCCCAGATCACTCCTAAATAAGGGCCCATGGTCTTGAGTGTTCACTCGGTCATCAAACAAATAAAAATATCCATGCAGACATACAAAAGTGCCAGCAGAAGAAGGCCATCAGGTCTATCGAGTCTGCTCACATCACAGGGTCCCTAGCTTACGCCACTGATGCTGCCCCCCCAGTCCTCCCATCCAGTGTACACATGCGTTCTTTCTGGGACAGTACGTGAAAGAATGATCTGTGGGAGAGCATGGGGAACATTTTGAGGGTGACATGCTCATTCAGGGCCCGAAGGTCCAGGATGGGACAAAACACTCCTGCCTTTTTCGGCACTAGGAAGTATCTGAAGTAGAACCCCAGATTCTCTTCTGGCAAGTATGCCGGCTGGACTAAATCAAAGACTTTCTCCCAGAGGACTGTCAAGTGGTTTTGTGGAACGTATAAAATGATAGCGATGTCCCTGTGGGTCATGCGATAAACTCCAAAAGATAACCCAATTTGGTTATTTCTATGATTCATCTGTTTAAAGTAATGCTATGTCACAGGGCAGGAATATTGAGATTCTACCCCCAATCTGGGCCTTTGACAGTGGTGCCAAAAGGGGAGATAACCAAGACAGAAGGAGATTAAGGGGGTGGCTTGTTGTTGACTGCTATAACCCTTTGGGCTCTTGTAAGGGGAACCCACTTAATGATGCTGCTGGTAGCACCAGCCTTCACCATGGAGGGCCTGGGAACCTCTATCAAAGCAGACCTGATCCTTCCTCAAGGCTGTCGAGGTCTATGGGACTTGATGCAATGCAGGATCTGACAAGTCCCCTCAGTTCATCTAAAGTGGCCTTCACAGTAAAGCCAAACAGCTCATCACCCCTAAAAGGGAAGCTTAGCACAGATTGCTGCACATCAGGGCAAAACCTGCTACTCTGAGGCCAGAGTGTCTGGCACGCAGACTCCAGAGGTGGCTGCCAAGCCCAAAGCATCAGAGGCATTGTAGGCCATATGCAATAAATGCTGGCAGACTTCCAGGCCCTGAGCTACATGCTGTTCAGTCTCAGTACTGACCAAACCCTTGGGCAGTTTATTTTTTGACATAGATTTCTACAGGGAAATCTGGTATTTAACCAGGTATGCCTTTGCGATTTGCAGATCAGGGACCAAGTGCAGCTAAAGCAACAGTGCTGTTCCTCATGATTATCTAGTTTCCTGTACTACTTATCTGGGAGTCTAGTGCTAAGGTATTTTGAACTGATCATGAGAGCTGCCATAATAACTACAGGGTTGGCCCAAAGCAGTGTACAATGATGATTCTTGGCTCTAGGGGCCAGATGCTACTAATTTGCTTTCATGAGGATGGCTGGCAAGGTACTTGATCTATGCAGGGCCACCATGGCAGAATTTTCTGATGCCAGGAAAGGGGATAAATCATCACCGATGAGACATATGAAACCTTTAAAACAAATTACACAGATTTTTTTTAAAAGGCGTTTCCTCTTCCATTGAAAACTACAAGGTCTCCTAGACTGTCCATGTCACAGTTTGAAAGCACCCTTCCTCAGAAGACCTTGGTGTGTAACACACAGAATCTGCACTACCAGAATAAATAGCTGATCCTAAAACATGCCTCCTCTTCCCAGTTGCTCTCCTCGGTGTATTCAGGGTTATATATCAGGGCTTCCAGATGAAGCACTGGAACCACTCCTTGTAAGGGAGGTAAAGCAGGCTGCACTGGCCCCTTGGGCTGCAGTGTCACTGACAGTCCAGACATCAGAACTGGCAGGGCCTTCGTCAGTAACAGGGGCAGCAGGTTTTGCATCAGCTCAGTGAACTGGGCCCATACAGTGACATGTCCAGGGTCAACACAAATGAACACAACCATGGTAGTCAAATCCAACATCCACATCACTGATCCAGGGATCAGTGGTATAGAGTTCTACAGCACTATATACCCAACTAGCTCATCTAGAGCCAGTGATGCGCACCTTTCTGCACTGAGTTCTATCTGTTCAATGGTTAAACAAGGAGTCAGAGACAGCTGTCTGGCACTGAACTGGTTCTCAGCCTTGGCTGTGAAGAATGTGGCCAAGGTCTTAGTCAGTACAGATCCTTTGAGGAAGACCACAGCTTAAAACCCAACTGCTGAGCCACATTGTTGCTTCTTTTGGAGGCATCATTATGTCACTCAAGCGATGATTAATATCCAGTTTTCAATTACCTGAGGTTGACAAAGACACAGGAGGCTTACTGGTGATTGCACAGTCCTTCTCCACACCTTGGTTCCAGATAAATAAGTCTGGTGACTTCTACCTGCATCTTGGTGTGGCTTGGCTGAATTCCTGATGAAATGGGCAATGTGTGGTGATGAGACCACTACCAAGGCAGCTAATGCAACAGTCGAGGATGCCATTGCAGAAGATTTTGTTACTGCAATGACACTTTTGAAAAAGCGGCACCTACTGTAGCAATGATGGACTCTACAGCATACACAACAGACAAAAAATAGCCGACAGCGATCCCAAAGGATGGCGTCACAGTACATGCAAGGAACAAACAATGAGTTGAAAAGAAGAACTGAAGAACAATGTCAAAGAGCTAATCACTACTGATTTGATGTTCAGTCAATGGCAGGTACAACAGTGGATGAGGACGCCTATGTTATATAGGAGATGCTGAGACATCCTATATAATAAGTAAAGGCTTATAACAATGTGGGGGCCCTACCTGAAAAATCACCCACACAGTCCTTACACCCCTGGCATACAGTCCTATGAGTGCTGCTCTCTGAATGGGATATCCCTGAAGATGATTTAGTATGTCTAGGAGGAAAAAGCAGATTGTAGAACACAAGGCCAAGTGACAAGCAACAGTTTTTCTCTCTCTGTAGTGCCAAAGACCATAAAAGTTACTAGCAGCTCTTCCCACGAAAGATGGCTGCAGCTATTTTACATAATAATCAATGAAGCAGTTGCCTGGATGGCAGATGACAATGCAATGGACCCTTGGGGTCGTTTTTTCCCTATCATTTTCTAGTAGTAGTTTATTTCATTCATAAAATTTCCATGAATGTAAATAACCAAACTGAGCCAAAGCTAATTTCCAATGGGGTCCACTATAACATAAAAGGTTACAAATCAAATAATACAAATAATTAGGCAAGAAATAAATGCAGAATATGTAAAAAATGGAAATTACTTACCTACTGTAATTCTTGATCTTCTTGGACGGAATCTCCACCACTCATTCGCACTAATGGGAGTACACCAGAGGCACTAGGACCCAGCGGGAGCAAACTTTTTCAGGAGGGCCAGCACCTGAGATGGAGCCATGAGAAAGTGGCACTGTGAGCCCGGCGCGTGTGATAATAACTATCTCAATGTCGACCCTCCAACCGCCTCAGTACCTTTTTTCCCAAGGAGGTGCAGCGTAACTAACCTAGAAAGGACCAACCTAAAAATCAGACATAAGATAGTCCGAATGACCCATGTAAGAAGGGTCAACAATAAAGTCTTCACATCTCAGCCACTGAAGGAGTGAAGACCATAAACAGAGAAGTGATAATGGGTGGGTGTGTGAATGAGTGGTGGAGACTCCGTTCAAGAAGATCAATTACGGTACATATGTAATTTCCATAGCTACCTGGACATAAAGTCTCCACCACTCACTCACGCTAATGGGAGAGTACCGAGCTAAATAATACCCCTGAGATGGGCGGAAGGAGATAAAGAGCTCACGTGCTTAGGACAGAAGTCCGTTAAGAATGGTCCTGCCAGATGACATCTGTCATTTGGCATGGACATCCAAAGCATAGTGCTTAGCAAATGTATGCACTGAGCTCCAGGTAGCTGCATTGAAAATATCTGCAATGGGCACATTACAGATTTCCACCAAAGATGCCGCGACTGCTCTGGTAGAGTGAGCATTCACTCTGCCTTCCAGCTTGACCTGTGCCATAGAATAACAGTGGCGAAGCAACAGGTTGATCCAGCCGGGTCTCGCTGAAGGAAAAAAACAGTTGTTGAGCCTTGCGAATTTCCTTCGTTCTATCTAGACAGAACCGCAATGCTCTCTTAACATCCAGCGAATGAAGGGTATGCTCCCCTTCATTCTGGAAGTTCACAAAGTACGTAGGAAGGACTTAAGGTTGGTTTAGATGGAATTCTGAGACAACCTTAGGGAGAAACTTAGGATGAGTCCAAAGAACTACTTGGTCCTTGTGAAACACAGTGTGCGAGGGGTCTGTGACCAGTTTGTGTATTTCAGAAACTGTATGGGCTGAAGTAATGGCCACCAGGAAGGCCGTTTTCCAAGTGAGGAACTTAAACTCGCAAGTGGAGGCACAAAAGGTTTACGAGTGAGCATGTCTAGCAGAATGTTAATGTCCCAGGCTGCAACTGGATGTCTAATAGGAGGTCTAGTATGCAGAATACCCTTAAGAAACCTCTTAACTACAGGCCACTGAACCAGCGACATGGAAAGTATCGGCTCATGATATGCCGAAATTGCACAAAGATGAACTTTGACTGTGGAGTACTGCAGACCTGTGTTTGAGAGGTCTAAGAGATACTCCAAGACTTTATTCAGTGGGAAGGAAAAGGGGTTCCAAGAGGATTTTGCACACCACAGAGAGAAACACTTTCATTGAGCTGTGTAGGTTTTTCTAGTGGCCGGCTTACGCGCAGCCAAGAGAGTATCTGAAACACTACAAGAAACACCTGTTCACCTCTCTCTCTCTTCAGGAGCCAAGCATGAAGGTGAAGTGACCACAGGTTGGGATGGACCACAGAACCCTGGGTCAGAAGGTTTGTCTGAAGGAGAAGCGTTTTCGGAGAGGTTTCCAATAGCCTGTTGAGTAGTGGGAACCATATCTGCCAAGGCCAGAAGGGGGCAATGAGAATCATTCTGCCCCGGAGACTCCAATTTGAGCAGTACCCTCTGAATTAGGGGAAGAGGAGGAAAAGCATATAGAAAGCCTTTTGTCCACTGCAGCCTGAATGCATCCTGACAAATAAATGCCCGGTCCTGGATTTCTGGAGCAGAAGAGAGGCAGTTTTGCATTGAGTGGGGACACAAAAAGGCCCAGGTCTGGAGTTCCCCACTCTCCGAAGAGTGACTGAATGATGGTTAAGTCAAGAGACCACTCGTAAGGATCTGCCTCCGTTCTGCTGAGACAGTCTGCCAGCTCGTTTTGTATTCCTGGCAGGTAAACCACATGAATCAGAGTCTTGTGCTCCAGGCACCATTCCCACACTCTCACTGCTTCCCTGCATAATGGGTAAAGAGTGTGCACCACCCTGTTTGTTGATGTAATACATCACTGCCTTGTTGTCGGTTTGAAGGAGAATGTTCTTGTGACAGAGTATGTCCTCCAAAGCTCAGACTGCATAGAGGACGGCTCTCATTTCCAGGACATTTATGTGAAGTTGAGAATTGTCCTGAGTCCACGTACCCTGGGTGTGGAAATCCTGGCAGTGAGCTTCCAAACCCATCAGAGATGCTTCTGTGGTAATGGAGATCTGATGATCCAGAGGGGCGAAGGGATATCCTTCCAGAAGGTTGTCCTCCTGAGACCACCTGGTGAGCGACCTCTTCAGAGGTTCTGTCACCTTGATGAGAAAGGGCTGATGGTGAGTGGTTGGGGACCACTGAGCACTGAGCATCCACTGAGAGGTTCTCATGTGAAGATGAGCCAAGGGTGCAGTGAACACCGAGGATGCCATGAGGTCTAGCATTCGTTGCATCGAGATAGCTCGAACTGAGCTCTGTTCTCTGACGTATCGAGCCATCTGTAAGATATCACTCCTTCTGTCCTCTGGAAGAAAAGCCTCCATACAGGAGGTGTCCAGAAGAGTTCCTATGAAGAGGAGCTTCTAGGTGGGTTGCAACTGCGACTTGTTGAGGTTCAGCAGGACTCCCATGGACGTGAGGAAGTCTGAGACCATGGCCTCCAGAGACTCTTGCCTGGAGGGACTTGCTAGAAGCCAGTCTTCCAGATATGGTAACACTTGTATTCTGATTTTCCTGAGGTGCACCGTGAGAATTGAACAAAACTTTGTAAAAACTCAAGGCGCCAAGAATAGCCCGAAGGGCAGGACTCTGAACTGATAGTGTTGACCCAATGCCATGAACCTTAGGTTTTTGTGGTGCTTTGGGTGTATGAGAATGTGTTTGTAGGCATCCTGCATGTCCAGGGAGGCAAGCCAATCGTGTAGATGGATCAAAGGTAGCAGGGTACCAAGTGATATCATCTTGAACTTCTCTTTGTGTAGGAACTTGTTTAACTTTCTGAGATCCAGAATGGGGGCGCATGCCGCCGGTTTTCTTTGGGACCAGAAAGTAATGGGAGTAGAACCCCATGTTTCGTTGATCCAGCGGAACTACTTCTACTGCCCTGTTGTTCAGAAGGCCTTGTATCTCAGAAGCAAGAAGGTCTGACTGCGTCTTCGACAGCCTGGGCTGTCGTTTGGGAGGATGACCTGGAGAGGTTTCCGAAAGATTGAGAGAGTACCCCTCACGGATTATCCTGAGGACCCATTTGTCTGATGTTATAGATTTCCACTGGTGGTAGAACTGAGTCAGATGTTCTCCCACTGCTGAGGAGGAGCACCCCTCAGGCAGCTGAGGTGGGACCTGGGCCGGAAACTCATAAAGTGGCACTGGGTGCTTTTGGGCCTTGTGCCTTCTGTTGTGGTTTCTTTTGTGGCTCACTGTTCTAGTTTCTGTTAAAACCTCCTCTGCCTTTGCCCCAAAAGGACTGATGGTTGTGAAACTGGCACTTATTCCCACCCCCTCAAGGGGGGATAGGCGTAGGTCTGGCAGTCTTAATGGTGGACCTAGTCTTCCAAGTGGCCTCAAGTGCTTGCTCCACTTGAAGTCCAAACAGATACATACCATCGAAAGGTAATGCCATGACTTGCTGTTGGGCATTGTTCGTGAAGCCCGACGAAGTACATAGCCAAGAGTGACGACAGGTGCAGATGCCAGCTGCTGCCATCCGAGAGGCAGTATTGAAGATGTCCATTACAGCCTTAACTTCCTAGTTATTTGACTCGATACCCCTAGTTATAGTTTGGAGTGTCTATTTTGCGAGACACTTTGTTTTAAGGATGGGCTGTTAATTCCTGAGGGAGGACAGCCTTATAATTTTTTGCCAGGACCACTATGGCATCAGCAAAGGCTTTGTGAGGCCAAAATGGGACAATCCTTGGGAGGGGCATACTTCCCATCTATGGACTTGGCCCCAGAAGGAATAAGAGCCAGATTCTTCCACACCATCTGTGAAAGTGTCTTGAAAGAGGGCTGTACCAGAGGGGTTAAATCCACAGGGATTTCAGGGACATGAAGATATTGGAGACGTAGAAGCTTCCCAGGATCAATTTCTGTGGTCTGGAGAGAAAGAGTAGAATTTAAATTCTTGAGCGGAGGCTTAAAGGAAAGCTCCTCAACAACTGGCTCTGCAGGAGGATTGATCCCTGTCCCCAGGGTAGTGTCAGCATCAACATCGTCACCCAGGCGAAGATCTGGATCAGGCTCAAAATCATCTCCTGACAGTCCGGGGGGGGGGACTGTATGGACAGGAATGGAGTGAAAATCAGGAGGAAGAAGGGAAGAAGAAAGAACTGGAGTCAAAAAACCCTGAAGACTAGACGGTGCCACACTCATCCCTGGCACCGTAGAGGAAAACGGTGCTCAGAACAAAGAAGGAGCCGTCATAGGAAACTGCGTTGCACATGGCACTGACAAAGAGCACAACATTGCCGCCAGCCTAGACACCGAGAACAGTGCCAACAGGGCCCGCGGCACCTCAGATGGTGCTGACAAAGCCTGCAGGTGCCGACAGAGCCCGCGGCACTGCAAACAGCACGGACATAGCCTGTGGTGCTGCAGGCAGTGCAGACAGAGCTTGTGGCACTGCAGACAGCACCGACTGAACCCCCAGCACCGCAGGAGTAATAGCAATTAAAAATAACGCTTTCCACAACAGAAAGCATAGCTCGCATATCACAGCAGGCTCAAAAAGAGCCAAAGTAAGTTTCTCTAACATGAAATTTAAGTCCCAAGGTCGGACTGGATTGCAGATGGGAGGCTTCAGATGAAGAATGCCTTTCAAAAATGTATGGGAGAACTTCCGGTTCCGCCCCCCCAAGTAATGGCAGCCTAAAGAGAACTGTGTCTACCCCGAGCTAAAAAAAACTACGCTTTGGCTGTAATCCTGCATATTTCTGAAACAGCTTTTGCATTACAAAACCAGAGGAAAGTGTAGAGAATCGGAAAGATTGAATTTAATAACGAAACACAGCACGATGGAGGAGATAGCTGATGGAACCGAATCGGAGGCCTCAGTCGCATCAGATAACCATGACTCTGCAGATCTTAAACGGGGCTTGTTCAAATCTCAGCAGAAACAACCAAAAAACAAAGCGAAGAAGGCCAAACTTCACCTAATTTACCAAGAGATACTTACTTTTCGTGCAGAAATCAAAGAAATGTACAGCGAGTTACTAAGAGATGTGATACAATTAGAGCAGAGAGTAGAAGAACAAGAGAGAACTGCAACAGTAACTGAGAATAGAATAGACGATTTGGAACAAACGGTACAGCAGATGAAAGAGATGCAAGAACAAATAATTGATCGCCAAGAAGATTTCGAGAACAGAGCACGCCGCAAAAACATCAGAATTTATTGTTTACCTGAAGAATCTGAGGGAACTAACATTAAAGAATTTGAAGAAGCTTTGCTACACAGAGCCTTAGAACTGCCAAAAGATTTCAATCTTTATCTTGAAAGAGTGCATAGGGCATTGGCACCCAAACTTACCTCTGCAAATATTCCACCTAGGTCAGTAATTGTTCGTTTCAATAGCTATGCAACAAAGGAACATATTCTGCTTACAGCATGGTGGTGCCAGAAAGTTTTCTATGGCTCAGCTCTCATATATCCTGATCATGACTATGCACCAAAAACCACTCGTTTGAGACGTGCTTATTTACCGTTACTTCCAGTACTGAAAGCAGCAGGGTACAAATTTACAATCCCTTATCCAGTGCGGCTAATTGTCCATCTGCCTACTGGAAAGAGGAAGTTTTCTACGGCTCATGGAGCAAAAAAACTTACAAAAATGGGCCTACACTTTCCCGAAGTCTGGGTGGCAGCAATCCAGAAAAGCACCAAGTTGACTGGCAGTCTAACACTAACAGAAGACAGGGAAAACAACAAGAACTGGGAACAATCAAATCTACCCTAGCAGTCTATAGGAGAGAAGCAAAAAGTGACAATACTTGAAACTAATTGAGAAGCTCGTTCGGCTGAAGTGAGCAGGAGAGAGAGATTGGGAAAAAAAAATGTGCTATGCCATTGATTTCTTGGCCCTGAAGTGTGCTCTCTATAATAATGAGCTGCTCTGAACCTGAATTAGGTGACTGCATGATGAACAGATTCTACTCAGGGTGCAGGGAAAGGGGGAAGGAGCAGTTTTTGAGTTCTATGCTGCTTTTGGGGGTTGTCCCTAAAGATTTTCTTTGGAGTTTTATACTCCTCTCCTATATTATTTTTGCCTTATTTAAAGGGGAACAGTTTACTGGCTCCTCGAAGGCCCCTAACAACAATGTTAAGGGATTCCCTTCAGTTCTAGGGAGAGTTCAAATGCTCCAGGAGCAGTTTCTACTAGAAATTTTGAGTGTTTTATTTCTCTCCCCACATTTGGAAGTCCAAAAGCTTTTACAGCACAGAATAATACTAAAAGCAATAGTTATGTGCATATATGTTTTTGAGTTACTGTCAATCATTGATGCACAGCTATCTTTACAGATTACTGGATACACCACTTACATTAGCAGTTTACAGTGGCTAATCACAGCTATACAGCAGTTTACAATGGATAATCACAGCTATATACTGTATGTGATAAGTTATTTTTGGTTGATAAAGGACAGTGGGAAAACTTTAGTTAGATTACGTGGCACAGGTCAGAGGACAGGACATTTAAGACGAGATAGGATATTCCTTGTTGGTACATTCTGGAGACTTTGTGGATCCTTGTGGAAATTGGAAGGGGAGTGGCTGAGGGGAGAAAGTGCAATAATCAGTAATGATTTATCAAATGAAAACAAAATATGGTATTAGAAACAGCTAAGATATTGTCATTACATATTAATGGCATTAATCATCCCATAAAAAGAGCTAGATTACAACAATATCTGAGGAAGCAAAACGCAGAATGCATTTATTTACAGAGACACATTTGTATGGGGAACATGCTAAGCCTGCTGCAGGTGGCAGATATACTGTCTTTTCTTCATCTAGTAGGTAGGGGAAGAGACGTGGAGTGGCAATTTTGATTCCAGCTACTACTCCATTTACTAAAGGGGAGGTCTATTCATATAATAATGGGCATTTGTCATAGTACAAGGGAGGTTGCTTGAGACTGACGTGACAATGGTGAGTGTTTATCTGCCACCAGGAGCTTCTCCCTCTACTGAGACAGTTCTTTAACAGACTGCTCGAAAAGCAAAAGGGGGTAATGCTGATAGGAGGTGACTTCAACTTAATAATGTCTGCGAAGAAAGATTCCACTTTCCCTAAACAACATAGGTTTACTCCCACTCAAAAACTTTTAAAAGCCCAGATACCTAAGATGGGCCTTACAGATAGTTGGTGCCATTTCTATCCCTCCGTGGAGGGACATACCTTTGTCTCCCCTAGATTTCACACTTCAGCTAGAATAGATTATTTTTTTTTACATCTACAGAGCACCTAGATATGATTCAAGATATATCTCCGGAAGCTCGTCTCCTCTCAGATCATATACCGCTTCTAATTAAGGTTGGGTTAAACAAAACTCACAAATCAACTTTATGAAGACTGAACCTTTCTCTCTTGAAGGATCCAGTGTTTAAGACCAGAATGGCAGACAGTATAATGCAAATCTTAGAGCAGAACACAGATCCTTCTGTTTCAGCTACTATCCTCTGGGATACTCTGAAGGTTGTGATTAGAGGAGAGATTATTTCTTATTCCTCTAGATTAAATAAACAAAGAGAATCCAGATACAAAATATTACAAGATAAGTTACAAGAACTACAGCAGAAGAGAGACAGAGGAGAATGAGTTCCACAATTAGAGCTTAGACAAATTCTGTCGGAATTACAATCCATTTTAGATCATAAGACGCAAATGTCCTTATTATATCTTAAAAGATACTATTACGAGGGAGGTCCTAAAGGTGCCAGAAATTTGGCCAGATGTACTAGAGGATTTAAGTAGACTGCCACTATTACAAGGATTAGAGACCCCATAGCAGGCGATATTCTTAGTAAAACCCCTGCAGTTTTGAAAGCATTCCAACAATATTATGCAGATTTGTACTCTGATCCTACACACCCCTTCCCGGAGGATATAATAAATTTCTTGACACCCCTTAACTTCCCACACTTATCTGAATCCCAGCAGGCTTCACTTTTACACCCCATCTCCACTATAGAGATCCAGAAAGCAGTTAAAAATTCTAAAACATTAAAAAGCCCAGGCCCAGACAGCTTTGGAGCTGAATGGTATAAGTCTTTTCTTTCAAAATTAATTCAGCCGATGCAAAAAGCTTTTTTAGAGGTGCAGGATGGAGGTGCCCCCCCTCCCCCACCCTCATGGTCATATGCGGCCATCTCAGCTATATTGGAACCAGGTAAAGATCCATTAAATTTAGAGTCATACAGATCCATTTCAGTTTTAAATAATGACTATAAGATATACATGGCAATATGGGTTTGTAGCTTAGAGAATATACTGCCTACCCTGATATACCTAGATCAGGCAGGATTCTTACATATGCGTCAGACTGCAGATTATGTACTAAGAACAGTCCACCTGATGGATTATATGGCTAACTCAGCTACCCCATCAGCTTTAGTCAGTTTAGATGCCTGTAGGGCTTTCGACAGAGTGTCCTGGAGATTTTTATGGGTAACATTAATGTCATTTGGGTTCCTGAAGGATTTTGTGAATTGGTTGGAGCAAATATATTCTGAACCAAGGGCATATATAAAACTTGACAGCAGTATTACTCCCTATATCAAGTTACAGTGAGGCACTAGACAGGGATGCCCCCTATCGCCTTTGTTATTTGCCATTTATATTAAGCCCTTGGCTATGATGCTTAGAAAATCAGAAAAAATTAAGGGCATTCAGCTGGGCAATCAATCATGGAAGTTGGCTTTATATGCAGATGACATTTTATTGTCAGTAGCTGATCCAGAGTCCTCTATTCCAGCAATATGGGAGATACTTGAGTAATTTGCTCAATTCTCTGGATATAAAATAAATTCTTCTAAAACAGAAGTTCTTCCCTTTCATTTCTCCCCCTCACAGATACGGAAGGGCAGTTTGCCTCTGTGCTGGAATAGCATCAAGATAAAATATCTAGGCATACAGTTACCAAACCAGTTAATGCATCTCACTATGGTAAACTACGAACCTTTAACACAAAAAATAGAGTCCGATTTACATCAATGGTCCCAACTTCATCTATCACTATATTCTAAGGTGGATCTTTTTAGGATGAATATTCTTCCAAGGCTGCTACAGTATATCTTTTTCAGACCATGCCAATGATGCCAGATGGAATGTATTTTCCCACCTGGAATAAGTCTTTGGCGAGATTTGTCTGGGCCGGGGGAAAAAACCCCGAATCAAATGGTCCACGTTAATGTTACCAAAAAATAAGGTAGGTTTAAATTTGCCTGATCTTTAGATGTATGCAAATGCTACAGTGATAGCTCGAGCTTTCAATTGGAATAACCCAAAATATGACATAACATGGAAGAACTTAGAATTCACCCTTAGTGGGGTAAGAGAGGGGAGTGAACTTTTACAAATGCTATATGCCCCAGCAAATAAAAGACCTAGACTTATTTATAGTACAAATTCTATTATGGAGACTTGGAAGAGAATCATCTGTCTAAGAGAACTGGAACCAGTAGGTCCCTATTTGAATTTATTAAATTTCGGAATCCAAACTCTTACTCTGGAACAGGAGGGTACTCTGGCTCAATGGAGACAAAAAGGTTTTAAGTTTATGTTCCAATTGGTGGATGCCATGGGGGTCCTCTCATTTACTAAACTTCAAGAAACATACAATCTTCTACAACAAGATTTTTCAACTTATACAAGCTTAATAGAGGGTGTTGAAAGTAAAAGACCAGCCTTTAGTAGACTCTCGGATCCACCCCCTTTATTGCTTACTTTAGCCATGACCACAGGGAGAGGACAGTTGTGGACCCACTTTGTGGGACTAATATATAGGGTTTTGAGGGAATTATCAAAAAATTCAACTCAGGGAATTCTAAATGCCTGGAATAAAGAGCTTCCACTCCAGGTATCAAAGGAAGATTGGGAGAAGTATACTAAATACTCAATGGGACTTTTGGGAGCCCCATACTGGCGATAGTTTGCCTGGGAAGTTAGAAATAGATTTTTCTATACTCCGGCAAGACTGGCCAGGTTCTCATCAGGGACATTAAGCAATTGCTGGAGAGATTGTGGAGAAATATCTGAGGATCAGTTCCATGATTTTTGGGCCTGCCCACAGTTAGCAGGTTACTGGAGAGATATTTTAAAGGCATTAAAAGAACTGGTAGATGTGGAAGCAGTATTGACCCCTGAGCTAGTTCTACTTTCAGTTCCACCAGAGGGTCTCCCAATACCCAGAGGATCACTGTTAAATACTTATATGCTGGCAGCTAAAAAAGCAATTACTAGAAACTGGGGGAAGAAGATGTCTCCAAGCATACAGAATTGGTGGGGAATAATGGGAGAAATTTATGTATTAGAGAGATTAATCGCTAAAAGCACAGATAAATGGTCTGTATTTGACCTTAAACGGAGGAAATGGATTCTATATATTTCATCTTTAGATCCTACTTTTGTACCTTAGAAACATATCAGCTCTGATGATGGTTTACATAAATGTCTTAGTGCTTATGATAGGAATTGCTTTGTAAAAAATGTAAGTAGTCCTGAGACCCTTGACTAATGTATTGCTACGTATCTGACTGAAGTAATTATGTATTGTCCTAACTTACACACTGTAAAAACTGTCCTATGATTTTGCAAATGAAAATATAATAAATATACAGTATAAAAAAGAAAAAAATGTATGGGACACCTCCAGTTGTGCCACCATAAAGTCATCAACAGGCACATAAAAAGCAAGATAGCAGCCAGGTGCACCTTAATGAAGGAGTATTGCAGAGCAGAATTTGAGACGGACGGCAAGTACTCCAGAATTTCATTCACTGGACAAGTGAAGGGATCCAGGTGATGGGAAGCAGCCCACAGAGCAAAGGGTTTCCACTTCATGGAATAGGTGGCCCTGGTAGAAGGTTTTCTGGCAGCTACAAGGACATCAGCCACCTTTTGGGACACTCCAAATCTAGTAATGGCTATGTCTTCAGGAGTTGTGCATGAATATGGAGTGACTTGAGGTCCGGATGGACAAGGGTGCCTTAGCTCCTGTGATAGCAAGCCAGTGCTCAGGGGGAGAGGGGTGCAGCACCCCATACGTCGAATGGGAAGAACACCCCTCCCCCCTCAGCTAGTGGTCAAACAGGAATTCAGCATGTTTGCCGTTCATTTGCATCACCAGGTAAGAAAAAAGGTTTGTCTCCCCATACAACGCACAGGGGTAATGTCAAACTTCACCCAACAACTAACACACCAAAATCTGGCCAATGGAAAATCATGTACACAAATGCTCACAGCCTGGGAAATAAGATCCCAGACCTGCAGGCAATAATGTCAGAGGCTAAACTGGACATAGTAGCAATTAGTGAGACGTGGTTTACCAGTAACCACACTTGGGAGACTTCAGTACCTGGCTATGTATTGTTCAGAAGAGACCGAGGTGCAAAAGGGGAGGAGTGGCCCTGTATGTCAATGAAAATATCAAAGCTACAGAAATTCAGAATACACATAAGGAGCCAGAAGAACTGTGGGTCACCCTGGAAACAGGAAATGGGACAGCCATAAGAACTGGGGTAGTCTACAGGCCCCCAGACCAGGGGGAGGACATAGACACATTACTGTTAGAAGATATACAAAACATGACAGCTAAAGGGGAGGTTCTGATAATGGGAGACTTCAACATGCCGGATACAGATTGGTCAATACCAGCAGGAACATCTGCCAGAACTAGACTCATAGTGGATTCCCTGCAGGGAGGGCCTCAAACAACTTGTACAGCAACCCACAAGAGACAGGGCTATCCGAGATCTAGTACTGACTAACAAGAAGGATCACAGATCTCCAGGTAGAAGGTCACCTGGGGCCAGTGACCATCACATGGTATGGTTCAATTTGGCGACTACATCTAAATCATCCCATTCCAAGGCAAAAATATGGGACTTCAGAGGAGCTGACTTTGATAAGATGGCCAACAGAGTTAAGCTAGCCCTGGCAAAAGAAACACAGGTGAGGGGTACAGGCAAAGTGGGCAAGCATTAAGGATGCAATACTTGAAGCAACATCCCATTGTGTTAGACAGAAAGGAAGTGCAAAGAAGAAGGAAACCACTTTGGTTCTCAAATACAGTAGCAGAAAAGGTCAGAGCCAAAGGCTGGCCTTCAGGAAATATAAAGGAACACAGCGGGATGAAGATAGGAGGCATACCAAACTGCCCTAAGGGAAGCAGGTAAGGCAGTAAGGCGGCAAAGTCCCAAACTGAGGAAACACTAGCACGAACAGTAAAGAAGGTGATAAGACTTTCTATAGATACATTAGTGAAAGGAGAAAGTCCAGAGGGGTATTGCTAAGCTTAATGGAGAAAAGGAGCATGTGAGAAGGAGGACCCTGTAAGGCATCTATCCTAAATAGATACTTTGCTCAGTATTTACTGAAGAGAAGGTAGGGCAGGCCCACAGCTCAGCATCATGGACACAGGGGAGGAGGTGAGCACTACTCCCTTCACAAAAGAAAGGGTCCTACAAGAGCTTGCTAAGCTCAGGGTGGATAAGGCAATGGGACCTGATGGCATACATCCCAGGGTACTTAAGGAGCTAAAGGAGGAACTAGCAGAGCCATTAGCAGAATTGTTTAGTGAGTCTCTGAGCACAGGAGAGGTCCCAGAAGACTGGAGAAGGGCTCATGTGATCCCGCTCCACAAGAGTGGTTGCAGGAGGAGGCGGGAACTACAGACTGGTCAGTCTTACCTCAGTAGTGGGCAGATTATGGAGGCACTCCTTAAGGAAAGGATAGTGCAACACCTGGAATCCATAGGGCACAGGATCCAAGACAGCATGGGTTTACAAAGGAAGGTCCTGTCAAACTAATCTCATAGATTTCTTTGACTGGGTAACCAGAGTGGTGGACCAAGGGGAGCAGTTGATGTCGCCTACCTTGACTTCAGCAAAGCTTTTGACACTGTTCCACATAGAAGATTGATAAATAAGCTGGGTAGGCTTGGGGTGGGTCAGAAGTTGGTCAACTGGGTGGCAAACTGGTTGACTGGGCAGAAAACAGAGAGTGGTGGTAAATGGTATACAGTCAGAAGAGATGCAAGTCACAAGTGGGGTACCTCAGGGATCAGTCCTGGGGCCAGTCCTCTTCAACATCTTCATTAGTGACCTTGCAGATGGACTAGAGGGTAAGGCTTGTCTGTTTGCAGATGACACCAAGATCTGCAACAGAGTAGATGATCCAGATGGGGTGGGCAGAATGAGAAGAGATCTGGATAAACTAGCAGAATGGTCAGAAGAGTGGCAACTGGGATTTAATGCAAAGAAGTGCAAAATCATGCACATAGGGAAGAGAAACCCTGAAGCCACCTATAGGCTGGGAGGGGAGTTGCTAGCAGTCACAAAGGAAGAAAGAGACTTGGGCATCATCATCACTGATGACCTGAAATCATCCAAGCAGACCTCTAAAGCAGTAGGTAAGGCTAGGGGGTGTTAGGATGTATTAGTAGGGGTATCACAAGTCATAAGAGGGAGGTAATAATCCCTCTTTACAAGACACTGGTTAGGCCCCATCTGGAGTACTGCGTGCAGTATTGGAGGCCACACCTTCACAAGGACATTAACCAAATTGAGGCAGTCCAGAGAAGGGCACCAAAATGGTGCATGGACTGCATCAGAAGACATATTGAGGACAGATTAACGGGACTCAATATGTATACCCTTGAGCAAAGGAGGGAGAGAGGTGATATGATCGAGGCATTCAAACACCTTAAGGGCATAAACAAGGTGAAAAGAGTCTAACATGTTTAAATATAAGAAAAATAGCAGGACAAGAGGACACAGCATGAGAGATGAGAGGAGGCCGATTAAGGGGAATGTGAGGAAATTCTTTTCACAGAAAGGGTGGTGGATGCATGGAATGGCTTACCACAAGAAGTGGTGGCTATGAATACAGTGCAGGGCTTCAAACAGGCATGGGATAGGCATAAGGGAGCAATACAAATGACTACGAATAGATAGGCCACTGACAGAGCAAAGGCCGATGGCACATTTATAAGGTAGAAAAAGAAATGGGCAGACTGGATGGGCCTTGAGGTCCTTATCTGCCGTCAACTTCTATGTTTCTATGGGAGGGTTGCTGGAGGTTCCACCACCAACTGCTATAGCAAGGGGAACCAGATCTGATGAGGTCAGAAAGGAGCCATGAGAATCAAAGTTGTTCTTTCCATCTGAAGCTTGATTAGCACCCTCTGAATTAGAGGGAAGGCAAAGAAAAAACTCCCTTTCCGGGAGAGGGACAACATGTCTTACCAGCTATCTCCAGGCACTGGATCAAGTGAGCAGAAAAGTGGCAGTTTTGCATTATGTGTGGATGCAAAAAGGACCAGCTCTGGATGACCTCACCTGTCACACAGGTCTTCTACAACTGAGGTCAGCAGCTTCCACTCATGCATTTTAGACTGTGACTGACTTAGACTGCCTGCCAAGACATTCTGGGTGCCTGGGACATGGACTGCCGACAGTTCTAGACCATGGTTCAGGGTCCGATATCAAACCCTCATGGCTTCCCTGCACAGGGGTTATGAATAGGTCTCCCTATTGCTTGCTGATATAGTGCACTACACTGATGTTGTCCATCTGCACCAGCAGAGGTCCCGGGGACAGGTAACCCTGGAAGTCTTGGAGGCCGTACAGGACTGCCAACATCTTTAGGATGTTTATGTGAAGGGAACACTCCACAGCAGTCTGGGTGCCTTGGGTCTGGTGAGATCCCAGATGTGCCCCCCCAACCTACTCCTGATGCATCTGTGTTGAGGATCTGATGAGGGGAAGGGAACCCCTTTGAGCAAGTTGCTGGGTTCCATTCACCACTGAAGTACCCTCTTCACTGGGGTAGAAACTAGAACTCTCTATTCCAAGTCATCTGTGTGCTGATCCATTGGACTCTTAGGGTCCACTGGGGAATCTGAATGTCCAGTCTGGCCAAGGGCACCGTGACGATAGTTGCCACCATCAAACCCAGCAGGCACAGAAATTTCCTGGCTGTAGTGTACTGGCTGCTGTGGAGCTGCCGGGCCTGAGCTATTAGGTATTCCCCACCTGTCCTTGGGGAAAGGAAGGTTGCTCCTTGAGCTGTGTCCAGTATAGCCCCAATGTACCAGAGACACTGACAGGGGGTCAAGACTGACTTGGACAGGCTGATCATAATCCCTAGTGTGTGGAACAACACAGCAGGGTGTGGGTAAGTTGTTTCATGGACTATGCCTTGAATAACCAGTCATCCAGATAGGGGACAACGTGTAGTCCTTCCCTCCTGAGGGCTGCTGCCACCACCACTAAGCACTTAGTAAAGACCCGTGGCACAGAAGACGAGCCAAAGGGCAACTCCCTTAACAGTTAGTGCTCCCCATGGAATGGGAACCTGAGGTACTGCCTGTGGGGGGCGCAAATCTTTATATGCAAATATGCATCCTGCATGTCTAGGGAGCATAGCCAATCCCCCTTGTTTGACTTTCTTGTACTGGATAAAGAAGTTTAGGTTGAGCAGCTCCAGGATGGGCAGCAAATCTTCTGTAGATCTGGGGACCAGAAAGAAGTGGGAATGGAACCCTCTGTTCCTCTGATCCTCTGGAACAGGATCTATGGCTCTTTTTTGCAGCAACGAGCGAATTTCCCCCAGCAGCACTGGAATGTGATCTGGAGGGTAGCTTGAATGAACTGGAGATAGATCTGTAGGCCACTCTTGAAATTCTAGCATGTGGTCTTGCTCTATGAGCTGCAGGACCCAGCGTTTGTGGTGATCTCCCTCCCCCCATCCAGGTGGAGAGAAATGATCCCCTACTACTGTCTCCTGTATAGCTGGAGGGTGGCAGCCTGGCAAGAAGTCATGCTAAAGTGGCACCGATGGCCGGAGCTGCAACACCTACTCTAGGGGCTTTTGCAGTGGTGGAGGTGGGGGTAGGCAGGGTTGTGGCCACTCAGCACTTGGCTGGCTGTCGGGCACCTGGCTTGGGTCTCTGGGAAGACCGACAAAAGAGCACCTTCTGTCCACCTCTTGGCTGCGTATAATAAAGGGAGTGGACTGACGGCAGAGGCCTGCAGGTCAGAAAGGATGTCCTGGACATCCATCTCGAAGAGCATATAGCTTCGGGAGAGGGCATTCAGGACAGACTGCTGCATGTCAGCAGTAAAGCTGGCTACCTGAAGCCAGGAATGTCATCTGAGACAGATGCCTCCAACGGCTCCTCTAGCTGAGGCATCTGCCACATCATAAGGCAGCCCTCAGGAGGTGCCTGCAGACATCTGCACCTGACTGGACAGCTTTGAGCAGCTCCTGCTTTTGCAGACGCTCTGGAAGGGCCTGAGCCACAGCGTTCCCCTTTTTTCCAGAGGGTACTGTGGAACTTAAGCATTTGAGAAATATAGTTAGCCACCCTAATGGCCAAAGTGGACGAGGCATAGGTCCACTTACTGATAAGATCCAGCTTTCTGGATTCCTTATCTGGAGGGAGAGAGCTAAGTTACTGAGGTTTCTTGGTCCTATCATGGGCAGCATTCATCACTATGGAATCTGCCATTGTTTGCTCAGTGAAGAAAGGCTTCCCTACAGGAGCCTGATACAGTTTATCAGCCTTTCTGGGCATTGCAGGGATCAGGTTTGGCCTGTACTAGGCAGTAATGATGGCATCATCAAATGCAGATTGCAGAGAAGGGATAATCAGAGGGGGAGAATCTGGCAGTTTAAGGTATTCTGTCAGATTTTGCATTGTGGCATCCTGCTTCTCAGCGTCAAACTCCATAGCTGCCTGCAGCTGTCTCATCACAAAGATGAATGAGGGATCTTCCGGAGGAGTCCTAGGGGTATACTTAGAGAAGTCCTGACTCCCTGAGGAAACCATGGAAACTGAGCTAGAGGAAGTCCTAGCCCCTTCATTCTCATCTGCTGCTCCTCATCCTCACGGGGGAGGTCTGGACAATACTCATCATCTACCCCAGGCTCTGAAAAAGGCACAGAAGACATCAATGACCTAGAGCGCAGGGGTGTGGCGTCATGATTGGTTATGGAGAAGGGGTCAGCTGAATGGGAGCCGGTATCATTGGGCCTGGAGGGGCCACGACCTGCTGCATAAACTTCCAAAAGGATGTGAGCATATTCTGACACCAATGGATGTTGCCGTCACTGGATAAGGAAGAGGTGTCAATAGGGATGGCTGTAGCCCTGGCATCGGCACTACTGAGGAAGGCTATGATAAAAGGAGCTGAGGCTCTGGTGTAGGCAGAGGGCTCGGTGATGGCAACAGGGGAGGTAAGGTCCCCAACGTTGAAGAGATGGCCCAAGTAGGCAACAGGAGAGGTAAGAAGCCTTTTGTCGAAGGGCCAGCATCCGCTGACACAGTGCCCGTGGAAACTCCTGGCTGAAGCCCGTGGTCTGGAAGGTGCCATGATGGCATGGGGTCCCGAGGCATTGACGGGGGTGGCTGAAGGCCCAACATCAATGAAGTGGCCACAGATATTGATGAGGGAGAAGAAAAGCCCGACATTGACAGGCTATCGCTGACTGAAAACAGTCCAGCAGAGAGACCCGTCTGTCACCCCTGGATTGAGATGGGCCTATCTTCCACGCTGATGTTAGTGACCACTGTTTTATTGCTGGTGTGAGAACAAATCATATGCCCAAAATCCACCTTGAAATTCTCTACTAAGAGATCAAAATGGAACTTTGACCCACTGGCCTATATCAACGATCTTAAGGCCTCTGTACTCTGGCTGAGTTTCTTCCTCACCAAATCAGTAAATAATGCATTTGCCATCTTCGAAGAAATTTTAACAAATGCCCTCAATATCCATGCTCCTCTGGTCAAAACTCACATAAAGCCTAGAACATATCACTGGTTTACTGCAGACCTCAAAACCGCATTATTAAAAAGGGACAAGCATTGGAAAAGTGCTCGCAAATCACAACTTGTCAAAGACTGGTGTCTTTTCAGAACCGCCAGGAACTCCTGCACGACGTTGATCAGAGAAGCTAAGTCCAATTTATACCGCACAGAGCTAGACGCCACCTCAAAATGCCCAACCAAATTTTGGTCCACAATAAAAGACCTCTCAGGTCATACGATAGGAAATGCACTCCCCTCAAAAATTTCCTCAAACAATGCCATTATCAGCGATAAAAAGGAAATATTACAAGCCTTCAATAATCACTTTGCCACAGCTAGACTAGCATTCGATAACTCGCCTGCTTGCAGCCTGCGCACTCAGATGAATGCTTCGCCCTCTGAACCAAACTTAACTAACGCCGCCTTTCCTTCTCACCTGCTACCCTAAAAGAAGTTGAAGAGCATCTCCTTCATTTGGATACCAAGAAAAGCGCCCGTGCGGATTCTTTAGATCCCTACTACATAAAGATTGCCTGGCATGTCCTGGCAGTGCCCATTACACATCTGTTCAATCTGTCACTATCACAAGGGTCTCTCCCTGATCTATGGAAAACTGCCCACATTATCCTGCTATTTAAATCTGGGGATCCCTGTGACCTAAATAATTACAGGCCAATTTCATTACTCCCCATACTATCAAAACTACTAGAAAAAATAGTGAATGCCCAGCTACGAGCCTTCCTGGAAAAGACAGACTTTCTAAATCCTATACAGTCAGGTTTCCTACTGAACCACAGTACAGTTACGGCATTGGCCAAGGTAACAAACAATTGGCAATCTGACCCTGAAAACAAAAAGTTCATCTGCGCTCTCTTCCTGGACCTCAGCAAGGCATTCGACACTGTTGAACATTCCCTACTTCTTTCCTCATTAAAAGCCTTAGGTCTAGACACCACCTCCTCGGGCTGGTTCCAGGACTACTTAACAGACAGGCATCAGCAGGTCAAAGCAGAAGGGGAGCTCTCCTCCCCTAAACCATTATTAAGAGGTGTCCCTCAAGGCTCCATCCTGGGACCAATACTTTTCACTATATATATATATATTAACAGCATCAACCTCGGCATTAAGAAGGCCAACATTCACCCGTTTACAGATGACACAGTACTCTACCTAAGCCGGTCAACACCTGAAGCTGCCTGTAAAGATCTGCAACTCGACTTCGATATCCCCCAATACCAGCTTCTTAGCAATAAATTGCTCCTCAATGCCAAAAAAACGAAGGCAATGATTCTTTCACCTGGTAACTATCCGTCTTACCCCACTATTGGCACTCTACCCCCATCACCACCTTATTGGGAGAAAACCTGGAATTTGTCCCCAAGTTTAAATACCTGGGTGTCTGGCTAGACCACAAACTCTTCGGGGAACATTTGGAGGATATGGTGAAATAACTGAGACAGAGGCTGACGCTCTTCTACCAGATAAACTGCCTCCTGACCACAGAGGCAAAAAGACAGCTTGTACAGTCCACTTTCATCTCCTTATTAGACAACGCAGATTTCATCTATAGTCACTGCAACGCCTCATATCTGGGTAAGCTTGACGTCTTACTTCACAGAGCACTGCGTTTCATCACCAGCCTCCCCTCCTCTACCCATCACTGTTCCTTATAAGCTGCAGTGGGATGGACCTCCCTACAACACAGACGTAATAGAAATGCTGCCGTATGGACTTTAAAAATGATTACTGGCAAATTACCACATTATATCTCTGACCTACTGCCTCTAAGCGAGCTCTGAAACTATGCCCGAAGGAGCTGCTCCCTAATTTCCTTGAGGATTCCCAGGTTCCGCATGCGCCTTGAGGGAGCGGCCTTAGGTTACTCGCTGCCAACCCTCTGGAATGAGATACAGAAATTCCTGAAACTAAGATCCCTAGTAAGCATCGCAGTGTTCAAGACTTTATATGCGAAAACAATTACAGAAGTATGTCGCTGCTTCCACCGCCTATGAACTACTCCCTCTCTGCGTATCATCTTTTGCCTCGCACACATTAAAAAACTTTACCCTGCAGAAACCTTATACCCTTCTCACCCTTGCCTTGTCACTCCTTCCATCTCCCAAGCCTCTCTACCCCTTGCTCCGACTCTGATCTCAAAGTGCCAACGACCCCACAGAGCTCCCAGTGTAGTCACCACAGGAACCGTAGTCATCAGTGGTCGGCACCTCCAAAGCCGCCACCTGAGACCACTAGATCGGATTATGCTCCCCGGTACCAAGAACCTGCCAGGGTCCCAGCTTGGATGCTGCATGCATCCACAGTCTCCGGGTGGCTGGCACTACTGAAGCGCCGCCCATATCCCTCGACCATACACCGCTTCCTGAGAGCGACTTCGGCAACCCTGAAGCCTTCAAACCTAAACATTTTAGCCTAAGCCATAGCCGGGTATTCCGTACAGTACCACCGAGTAGGACTCTTGCCCCTGCCCCCCCATTACCCCTTGCAACCTACACCTATGCAAGGTTCCACTTAAATCTCCTCTCTTCTCACCCTTTCCTTAACCATGTCACGTACATAGTTAGATACATTACAATGTGTGCCTAAATGGACTGCTGGTCTCACTGTTACTTAGCTTGCTTTATTATCTACTCCAATGTTTCTACCCTAATGCCTGTATTTATGTGTATTGTACCTGACCTTGTGTGATGCAGGTCCACCTTGTAAATGAGCTTGCTCAACGGTGTCTGCCTGGATAAAGATTTGATTGATTGAATGACAGTAGAATTTCCTTACATGTAAATGTGCTGTGTATTGAAAGTGGGTCGTGATTTGGTTCCCCACTGTGTGAACTGTGTTCTGCTTGCTGGTACTATAGAATCCTTTACATGTAAATGTGCTGTGTATTGAAAGTGGGTCGTGATTTGGTTCCCCACTGTGTGAACTGTGTTCTGCTTGCTGGAAGCTTTATCCAGCCTAATCAGACTGAATCCGCTTTCATCTCCATTCGGCCTGGGCCATACCATGCTGGCCCTGCCAGACTACCCCAATGCACAGAGAAAGCCACCGACGAGAGACCTGCCTGGGGATCAGCCCCCTGCTCCACACCTGAACTGGAATGACGCCTTGGCAAATCGTGTGGGCCCTGCTTCTCCTGGCACTCCAGATTAAGCACCTGCTTTCTTGATTTTCGTCCAGCCTGTGTCCAGTCTTGGGTATTGGAGTAGTCATCAGGGTAGCTCCCTGCAACAACAGCTTAATCTAAAAGTGTGTCATCAGATTGTCTTCTTGTTTTCTTTTCACGAACTGAGCCCTCCGGCTCCGGATTACAAATAGTGTGTGTTGTGCATGTTGTTTTTTTTCCATCACAGGGCCCCAACCAGCTGCAACGTACCTGACTAGCCCACCATTCTCCATCTGGGTACCCAGGGTGTGTGACTGTTTATGAACCCTGAAGTGCATGCATAACTGTTTGATATAGCCTTTAAGCAAATTAACCTGATTACACCCCTCCGTTGTTGAAGTCCCTTAAATAAATCAGATCTAACTCTTTTTCGCATTTACCCTGACTGTGGTTCTAGTTTGTGCAAGAGTACTGTACTGCTGTTATTTGCTGTGTATAACCGTGTTTTACAGGGGGTCCCTAGGGCCAGGCCAGAGGAAAGCCCTTGTGGTAAGTGCAAACAGTGTGGGTACTTGTGTGGTGTATCAGGGGTATTGTGAAAGTGATTATTGAATATTATACAATGTGGTAAATCGAATGAGCCAAATCCTGCAACCTGATTGGTTGGCTGGTACCTTTCCCAGCGTGGTAAATCCTCCAGTGTACCCACTGGAAAAAGTGCCAGCTAACCTTATATCATGCCAATCCGGTTGCTTTCACTTCAAACGAAACTGCCGCGATTTGTCCTGTAGCCGCTTCGCTAAAACACCGCAGTAAATTTTTTACAAAATGACATCCTCTTTCGAAGTGAAGGGACCTCAGTGAGTTAGAAAATTGTTAAAAAAACATTAAAGAAACAACATTTGCCATTGTATAATATAAATTTATCCCTCCAGGGTGTGGGTACACTGGAAGACTTAACACAACTGGTCTGGTTCGGTCACTCTGCTGCGCCTCGTGACCAAATCACACCAGCCATGGTAAATCCTCCAGTATACCCACACCCTGGAGGGATAAATGCTTAATTGTTCCGGCCACTAGTAAGGAAAGAGGGAGGTTACAGTGTCCCGGAGGGCTGTGCCCAGGTTAGTTTGACCCCTACCAACCCTGACCTCCAGGTGGAGGCACCCATTTCAGAACTCAGGCCCCTTAACCTGCTACTAGCCAAGCTGGCAAGGTAGTAGCCCTTGGGATAGCGCCACCTAGGGGTTACATATGTATACCTTGAAGTCTTGTACTGTCTTCATGTTCATGGTTGGTCTCTGTCTGCAGCCTGTTCAGTAGGTTCACCAACCTCTTGAAAAAGTGGTGCCTCCAAATATCACCCCTCAATTTACCTCCTCTGAGCTTTCAGGTGCATCTCCCCATCATGCTGGAGGTAACCAGAACAAACACCTCTGTCTATTCAATCCTGTTGATACTCTTGAGTATGTGGAAGGCTAAGATCCTGCCCCCACCTCCTTTTCTCCCTCAGTAAACATGTTACGGGCAGGTAGGGGGCAGCTCAGCTCTGGCACCACCATGGGGGAGAAACCAGTAGGGCCACCCAGTGGGCAGGAGGCATCTAGGGGGGGTGGAGAATGAGGGGTGAAAAAGTTGAAGCCAGCAGCTCCCTCTCACTTCTTCCTCCCTATTCAGATTTCCCACCCACCTGCCCTCATAAAAGCAGCATTCTGAGTCGGCCAGGGTAGAACAGAGAACCCTTTGCCCCACTATGTGTGACCATATTAGGTGGCAGAGAAGAGTTTTCCTGGTTTTCCCTCAGAGGATTTTTCTTGGGTCTTTCATCTCCTGCAAAGAGATCAACTGAGGCAGGTTTTGCTCAGATAATAAACTCGCAGTCATTGTAACATGGCAGCTTGGGAGTCTCTCAGAGTAATGGTACAAGGGGAAAATGGGAATAAGTTGGATTTTTGCAAAGGATTCATCTTCCTGGTCAGCATGAGGTCTGTGGGACTGCAAGACCTGGTCCCCATTTGTGGGTGGAAGTCCAACCTCATTGGGCTTGCCTGCACGTGCAACACCTCCAAACACTGGTGGTTGCTTGTCACCCAGCTACATGACCTCTCCACTCCTGGGGTTTGGGCTTCAACTCCGAGATGCACATCATTCCCTCGGTCTGCACAGTAGTCAAGGCCCTTCACTTGACGGGGTGTGGAATCCTCGAGGTGACTGACAAAATCTCCTAGTTGTGGATGTCACTCCAACAGTGTGTAAATTCATTTAACAAACATATGGCTGCAGCCATTTCTCCAAGACCTGTGATGTGTGAATTCTTCCATGGAAGGGCATGGGGACTACTAAGACAATACCTTTTGAAACTCCATTCCTTACACTCAGTGCCTCTAATAGTGAATTTTAGACTGGATGACAACAGATGCTAAAAGTCAGCCCTTGTCTTAGTAATCCTACAAAGCCGCACTTTAAAGTGAAATAAGTCCTAGAGAATATTTTAACCTTTCACTATATTTTTAGAAATGTTCTAGTAAATTGTACTTACGAAGAGCCATTAAGCTGATGTCCTGTCTGCCTCTGCTGACTGCATTTCTCGAAAAGTGTAGGGGAGTTTACACTTTGTCCTGGACAGATTCCCCCATTCACTAAAATACCACAAATAGCCTGGTTCAATTTCAGTTGCTGGTTTTTATCTGCACCACTGCCCCCCCTTCCCCAGTGTGAAAATAGGCAATATTATGTAGCCCCCACTTTCCCAGTCAACAACATAAATAGACAGTAGAAACAAGTTCTTTTTTTCAGTATTAGCCTACACTGCCTGTAAAATTAATACAGGTGGAGGGTAGCTACTGAAGAAAATGGCAGCACAGTATACCTGCTCTGGCAGGCCAACAGTAGCACTTATGGTCTCTCTTTCTCTCTCTTTTTTTTTTTTTATTGCTAATATAAATAAAGAAAAAAATCCTCATTTACTTAACAAGACCACAGTAGCCACTTTGGTCACAAACATAGTTTTGCCCAGATACTAGGCTATTTAACTTTATTAAAGTTGTTTTCTCTGATTTCAGTGAGACACAGTGAAAGACCCTGAACACTCTGCCACTACTACTCTGCTCTGCAGTGAATCCTTGCAAAGAATGCTGGGTGCACTACTTCTGCAGGTCATGTAATAAATCATATGCATTTTCAATTTTGGAAAATCCCAGTTTTTTGCATGCAAAATGGCCTTTTTTTTGTGTGGGATGCCGACAGGGAGCTCCAGTCCCTCCCTCGGAGGGACTCGTCCTCCAACCCAATAGGTCATCATAGACCCTGACAGCTCGCAGTTTTGATGTTTTGCCCCCAGGCCAATGGCCGTGCAATGAGCAGAGCAGTTGGCTCTGCCTCCACGGAGGCAGCCTAATGCCCTGGACGTGGGCCCTCCCCGTTCTTTGGTGGCGCACTTGTGCTGATACCCAGCCACTGTTGGGTGCCAGTCTACAGTGTGCCGGGTGATTCCCCCCTCCCTTGAGGAAGGAGAGCTGTCTATGGATGCTCAATCCTTCCTCGTCCTGTCGACCCCTGAGCAACCAGAGTCCATTCCCGAACTTGGGGTACCGGCGTGGCGTCCAGCACCTCAACCCTCAGTGTCACCGGGCCAGCTAAAAAATGGCCATTTTTGTGCTGAAAACCCATTTCACACAATATTTTTCCCCTTATTTATGAGTTTGTTTTTTTTAAATAAAAAAAATATTATGAACAAGCAGGAGTCAATTATGTCAAGCTATGAGAGAGAGAGAGAGAGAGAGAGAGAGGGGGAGAGGGAGGGAGAGATTACTTTACCAATAGTCCCAGGGGTCCCCTGCAGTCTTTATGTTCAAGCTCCATATAAAACATAAACCTGGTAAATACCAAGAGTTAAATGTTGAAGACTTCATGTCATACCCTAACTACTAACACATTCTGTATTCTCCTTTCTTTTATGAAGAAGAAATCTTTTCCTAACATCAGTGCTATCTAAGCTAAAACATTAAGGCACATCATGTCTGGCAAGCTAGTGTTTAACAGATCAAGACCAGATACGGCTTTTTGCACTAACCGATCCATAAGCCTCTCACAAAGAGCTCTTTTAGAACAAAAATAGGTTTCCAATAATTAACCTATACTGAATTCGCCACTGAACTGTTGATGCGTGAAAGTCATTTTTCATGCCCAAGCAAGTATTTAAATCTTACTTCTTACATGTAGAGATTCTGAAATCAGTAACCAAGATATTAAAAAGCGAACGTGCCAGGAATGCATGCCTTTTTCTGCACTGACAGAGTTAGAAGAACTGTACTGCAGTATACATATACACAAGCCCTACTAATGAAAACAGGTATGCAACCATTTTATTTACTGATATGTCACATATTACAGACATTCCAGTGGTGCTTTAATCTCAAATGATTCTTCTTACAGTCTCAACAAACTGTACAGTTGATTATGTCTAATTTACTTTTAATCTGCTGCATTTACATTTGGAATATACTCAGAATGTGAAATAAGCCTCATAGACAATGACAGCAAAAAAGGTCTTGTGGCCCATCTTGCCTGCCCAACCCTACCTACAGTATGCTGCGAGTACCCCCAAGTTCTTTATTGCTAACAAAGTTGAACTTATCAGTATCGGTGGCTCAGCAGGTAGTGTGCCCACCTCAGGGACTAGAAGACTAGAACATCATGGTACCTAGTACCACACCAGATACTCTGAGTAATACCCATAACAGACACTGTACGGCAGTGTGGAGAGTGCTGGGCCATCAAGGTGCTGTCCTTCAGGATGAGATGTTAAGCCAAGATCCCTTCAGCTATCACTGGTTATTGTCCAGGTGGAAATTAAAGATCCTGTGGCACTTAGCGGAGCAGAGGGGGGGGGGATCCTGGAGTCAGCAAAACAGGTGTCCATGTAACCCACCCCTCAGGATGCATCTGGAAACGAACCATCATAGCTCAGTGTGTTTCTCCAAGTTACAAATTACAAATAAATTACAGCTATAGGGCCTGCAGGACAGCTCACATGGCTCTTTTCTGCTCATCAGTCTGACAGCAATAATGGTGGCAACCATGTATGCTATATGACCTAGATATCTAGGTTAACTTCTCTGATGCCCCTGCTATAACATCCATTTGGCTACTGGATTTCCTGGGTGTAGCAAGTTAGAAAATGAAAAAAAGACAGAATTTTCTTTTATTTTTTAATGATGTTACAAAGGTTAAGAAAGAGATATTTATCATTTTAATAGGTCAATGAAGTGGGCAACAAAACGGATGCCATAACTATCACTGTTTAACCTTCCTCTTCACTCTGGCACTATGCATTTTGAGTCTGCCTTGTTTGCACAGGTGATTTATATGCCAATTCATTTATCCTCCTTATGCAATGTTTTGCCATTTTGTATGTACTGCAGTCAAGTTGTGCTCTTTATGCCACCCTCATTGTAACCACATCACCTATCTGGCTGCATTTTGTTTGTAATTGTGCTTCTTCCCTTCCCCTACCCCCCAGATCATGCCTGGAAATGAGCCTTGGCTCAGTGTGCCTCTCCCGGTTATCGAATTTTAAATGCATAAATAATCAGCTGTGGCCACCTGAAATTTGATGTTTTGCTCCTACGAGCTTACCCATAAGAAGTGGTTCAGTGTCTATACAGTGATTTGGCTATTGACATCTGCAGCCGCACTCTGGCTAGTTCTTTGTGTACAGACATTTGGATTTTGATGACCACTGTGGCAGCCACTCCCACTGCAATATAAAGACTAATGATTTCTTCTTGAGGGACTTGGGTTAGTCTGGTGCTTAACTCGTCAATGAAGTGCACTGCCATAAGCTGACCTTAATGGTGGCTTTCCTAATTTTTGAGAATTTATAACAATCATCACAGTGAATCATACAACTTTTTTTGAATAGAAAAGAATTTGCCATTGAGATAATGTCTTTCAAAAATAGTACGTCAAAGTGTTTTAAAATCAGTATTGCCGGAGTATAGGCAGATAAATATGAGCAACACTGGCACAGTATTCAACTTTATCCACTCATCCATAAAGAACCACATTAGTCCCCAGAAGGCATAATAATCAAAATGCCAATCCTAGTTTTTCTTTGATTTTCCGAGTGCATTAAAAAAAAAAAAAAACATGTTGTGCAGACCACATGCTACCACAAGCACCATATTTTCACGTTCCAACACAGCGGTAATATTGTTCAGGGGGTGGGGTGGGGGAGACCAATAACCCATTCTTTTCAAATGGTGTCATGGGATCTAAAACTTCCACCAAGAGAAGCACCAGACACCAGCAGAAGGGACTCTAATCCAAAGGGTTGCATGTCCAACAGGGAAGTATGTCTGTCACTCCACTGCAGTTTCAGCACTAGATATAAGCAGCACTTGAACATGCACTCTTTTGGCTCACCGTCAAGAAAGCTACAACTTGTAGCCTTCTTACCTCTAGCCATATGAGTGCCATTTCAAGCAACTGTACCTCATAAGGCACAGTAATAAAAAGAAGCAATGTGATGCTTGTGTGTGCGCATGCGCGCAAGCACACACCACCACCCCACAGATGATGTTTATGTCACGCCATGACATGAGAGTGAAGAGTGACTGTCTTCACAACTCTGGATCTCCCACACAACTATGCTGCCAACATGCTAGTAAACCATTTCAGACACACTTAACAGCTATTTTCAACCCATAAATCCGTTACCTATGACATGATTACAAAATATCTTAAACAAGCCAAACATAGCATAGTTATTCTAAGAACTGAGTGACTCAATTTTCTAGTTACACTTCACGTTAACTATTATTTCAAAGAAACTAAATAAGTTCATCAACATTGACAAGAGTTTGAACTAGTTGAGCTCGAGTCGCTGATAAAAGCAACACTGTATACATTTAATTGTTAATTCTACCTATACATAGATACATAGACAGTGTCGGCAGATAAGGGCCTAAAGCTCACCTAGTCCACCCATTTGAGTTTGTAACTTCAGTTTATGTTTTCCTAGAACTCTGTTGCCCCTTACCCCTGACCTCCAGAATTCCTTTATGTCTATCCCATGCATTCTTAAATCCCGTGATTGTTTCAGCCCCCACCACTTCCTCAGGCAGGGTGTTCCACTTGTCCACCACCACCCCGTTATGTGAAGAAATTCTTCCTCACATTTCCTCTGAATCGTCCTCCCTCTAACTTCATCCCGTGTCCTCTAGTCCTGGAACATCTTTTTCACTTACAAATAGTGTATTCTTGCACCCTGTTGTTCCCTGTAAGATACTTGTATGTCTCTATCATGTCCCCTCTCTCCCTCCTCTCCTCCAGGGAATACATATTCAATTCCTTCAACCTGTCCTCATAGGACTTGTGATGCAATCCATGTACCATCTTTGTTGCCCTCCTCTGAACCTTCTCTACCCTGTCTATGTCCTTACGTAGGTAAGGTCTCCAGAACTGTACACTGTACTCCAGGTGGGGCCTCACTAGTGCCTATCTGCAGAACAATGTCATTTTAACAAGTAATAGCATATATTTTAGATAATCTTATAATTATGCAATAAGGCATTAGATTAACAGTCTGTTAATCACCCCCTAGGTGTGTAATGTGGCACGAGGCACAGCCGAGTGCCATATTGCCTCTAGGGGGTGATTAACTGACTGTTACTCTAACTCCTGGGAATGCCTTACTGCTATTATTAATTAATTAATTATAATTAATACAATATTATCCTGGTTAAACAATTTCCCCTCTCCCTTTCCCTATTATAAAAAACTGATCCAAAAAAAAAAAAAAGAGTGTTAAAAGAATGCTTTTTGCTTTTTGAACATTTTCCTCATTTACATGGAGATTTTTAATAAAATAGTTATTCCACCAACAGTTTAAAAATGCTGGTTCAAAATCAGAATGCATTATTCCAGTCATTCAGCAGTGCTAGAGGATGGAATGTTGACAGGAAGAATCCATGTGCCATTGTGATCAGGCTGTACATGACAGTGTAACATGGATTAATGTAGGGCTGCTGGAATCCTGACAGCCAAGCAGACTGCAGCATTTCTGAGAACCTTTTTATAATTTCAGTTGATTGACTGACATAGTCATACTCGGGTCAATCAGTACTATGCTTTATAATAAAATTCTATACAGCACAGCATATCAGAGTTCAGCACTGACAGTTTACTGTTCCTCTACATGATCTATGTTGGTAAGAATCATAGAAACATAGACCAACAGCAGATAAGGACACTTGGCCCACCCAGTCTGCCCATTTCCCAATCTATTGGATAAGCTGCAGATCCTGGTTAACCAACAGCATACTTCTTCCTACCCTCCACCAGAATTGTTTTATGTTTGTCCCATGCATTCTTGAACACCCCCACTGTTTTTGACCCCATGACCTCCTCAGGAAGGCCATTCCATATGTCCACCACCCTCTCCATGAAAAAATACTTCCTCACGTTGCCCTTGAGCTTTCCCCCCTCTATCTTCAAATTGTGCCCTCTTGTTCTTGCACATCTCTTTTTCTGAAAGATGCTACCCTCCTAGACTTTGTTGATTCCATTGAGGTACTTGAAAGTTTCGATCATGTCCCCCCCCCTCCTTTCCTTGGGGGTATACATATTAAGCTCCTTTAGTCTCTCTTCATATGGCTTCTGGTGCAGACCCTGCACCATTTTAGTTGCCTTCCACTGGACTGCCTCCATCATGTCTATGTTCTTGCGGAGGTGGGGTCTCAAGAACTGCATGCAGTACTCCAGATGGGGTCTCACCAACTGTCTGTACAGAGGGATAACAACTTCCTATTTTCTACTGGTGATACCTCTTCCTGTACATCCAGGTATCCCCCAGCCCTTCTTACAGAATTCTCACATTGCTGGCCCACCTTTAGGTCCTCTGATATGACTACCCCCCGGTTCCTTTCCATTTTTGCTGTTGTTCATACCTTCCCCCCAACCCCATTGTGTACCCCTCCCCTGGGTTTTTGTCTCCCAGGTGCATTGCTTTGCACTTCTTTGCACTTAATCTAAGCTGCCATAGTTCTAACCATTCCTCTAACCTTGCCAAGTCCCTTCTCATCTTTCCCCATGTATCAGCCCTGTTGCAGATCTCTGTGTCGTTCGCAAAGAGGCCTACTTTTCCTTCCAGTCTCTCTGCAATGTCACTTATAAAGACATTAAAAAGGACCGGACCCCGTACTGAACTCTGCGATACCCTGCTAGTAATCCCCCTTTCTTTGGAGTGGACTCTGTTTACTGTTACCCTCTGTGTCCTGTTATCCAGTCAATTTTTGACTCAGGTCACCACCCCGAGACCCACTTCCAGGCTGGCTAATTTGTTTATTAATCTTTTGTGTGGGACTGTGTCAAATGCCTTGCTAAAGTCTAGGTAGGCCATGTCCACAGCCCCTCCCTGGTCTACTACTTTGGTTACCCAGTCAAAAAAATCTATCAGATTCACCTGACATGACCTTCTCGCTGTGAATCCATGCTGCCTTGGGTCATGCGCCCTGCTGGCCTCTAGGTACTCAATTCTTTCTTTCAGAAGTGAGTCCATCATTTTTCCTACCACTGAGGTCAAACTAACAGGTCTGTAGTTTCCTTCCTCTGCTTTGCTCCCAACTTTTGTGGAGGGGAATCACAGCCACCCTCCTCCAGTCCTTAAGTACCACACCATCCTCCCATGATTTATTAAAAAGGGTATTCAGTGGTGTCACTAGTTCTCCCCTTAGTTCTTTTAGAATTCTGGGGTGAATCCCATTAGGGCCCATTGCTTTCTCCACCTTCCGTTTTAGGAGTTCTTTCAGAGCCCTTTCTTCTGTGAATGGACTTTAATCGACCCCCCCTATCCAGAGTGCTTGTACTGATTGGATTAGGTACCTATACCTCTCAACCTTTTGTCCCCCAAATGTGGAACATTGCCTGTCAAAATGTGGGACAAATGGGCAAAATGTGAAACACTTAGTCAAATCTCTCCCTAAGAAGCTCAAAACACTGATAACATGTTGCATTTACGTTCAGAAAGTCTGTTAATAATTGAATAATATATTTTTTGCATCATTTACTATGGATTTTTGCTTTAAAATGTTAACTTTGAATGTGGAACAAGTCCTCACAATGTGGAACAGGGAGCTTTTGTGAAGTAAAATGAGGAACGTTCCTCGTCATGTGGTACAGTTGAGAGGTATGTAGGTACCTCCCCCTCCTCTTCTTTTGCGAATACTGAGCAGAGTATTAATTCAGTATCCCTGCTTTTTACTGTCCCCTATCTTTACGCTCCCTTTATTAAGCCTCGCTATCCCTTCCTTGGTCTTTCTTCGCTCCCTAATGTATGTATAAAAGGTTTTGTCTCCCTTCTTAACCGAGTTGACAATCTTTTCCTCAGTTTGGGCCTTTGCTATTCTGACTGCCTTCCCCGCTTCCTTCTGCTTTAACTGGTACAGTTCTCTGTCCTGCTCCTTCTGCGTTTCCTTATACTTCCTGAATGCTATTTTTTTCTCCCTAATCTTCACCACCACCTCTTTGAGAACCATGGTGGGTTTTTTTTTCCTTCATTTTGATTTGTTTACTTGCTTCACACAAAGGCTTGTTGCCTCTGTGATGGCAGTTCTGATGACTCCTCATTGCTCCTCCACCCCTCCTCGCCCGTTTGCCAGTGCTTTTCTGAGACACTCTCCCATTTTGACAAAAGTCAGCCCTCCTAAAGTCCAGTACCCTCACTTTTGTATTGCTTGACTCTATGGCTGTGTTTATCGTGAACGACATTGTTTGGTGGTCACTTGTTCCCAGATGGCTACCCACTTCTAAACTTGAGATCCTCTCTCCATCCCCATTTGAGAGTACCAGGTCTAAGATTGCTCCCTCCTGAGTGGGTTCCAAGACTAGCTGTCTGAGGCATGCCCCCTAGGGCACTGAGAATGACCCTGCTTTTGGATGTGGCTACAGCAAAGGTGCTCCAGTTACCATCGGGCATATTCAGGTCCCCCATCAACAGTATCTCCCCTTTTTCTGCCATCCTAAGGATGCCTTCTATCATTTCCTTGTCCACTTCCTCCCTGAGACGAGGGGCCTGAATACAACACCTGTGTGGACTGTGGTGCCATTTCCTGTCTCCAAGGTGACCCACAGTGCCTCTTCTCTTCCCTGTTTACCCTTTAGTTCCATTGCTTTGATCCCTTCTCTTATGTAGAGAGCTACTCCTCCTCCTCCTCTTCTACCTTCCCTGTCCCTCCTGTAGACTATGTAACCTGGTATGCTGACATTTCAGTCATGGTTCTCTGTGTACCATATTTCTGTGATTGCCGCGATATCCAGGCATCCCTCTTCCATCAAGGTCACTAGTTCAGGGAGCTTGTTACCCAAACTATGGGTGTTAGTACTCATCACCCTCCATTCATTGATGGCCTTACCCCTTTTAGCCCCATACCTGTCATTACTGCCTTTGCCTATTTCTCCATTTACCCCTGCCCTTCTCCCTATCGACTTCTCCTTCTTGGTGTTTACCTCACTAACTATCCTGTTTTTTTTTTGGGAGGGGCTGGGATATCCCTGCTCCTTTTCAGTGCCTCCCCCTTGGCTAGTTTAAATGCTTTCCAATGAAGCATTTAAACCTATAACCTAGGATCCTGGTTCCCCTCCTGGACAGATGTAGACCATCACACCAGTATAGACCTGTATCCCTTCATGTGGACCTCCAGTCCCCAATAAAGCCAAAACCCTGAGCTCTGCACCAGTTTTTCAACCATTGATTGACTCCCATGGTGCAGAGCACCCTAGCCTCAACCATGCCATAGACAGACAGCACCTCCGAGAAGGTTACCGTACATGCATCTTGTCTAAGGCCCCTCCCCAACTCCACAAACTCCTCCTACACTGCTCTGATCCCAATCCCAGCCAGATCATTTGTCACTAAGTGGACAATGACATCCAGCCCCCTCCCTCGTGAAGCTACTCCTGCAATTCTGAGGATTCGCTCCCTGTCCCTCTAAGCCATGGCACCAGGCAGGCACCTTACTTCCCTTTCCCTTCCCTCCCCCAGTTCTACCCAGTTCTACCCCATTAACAACTGAGTTCCCCACCAGGAGTTTTTTCCTTCCCCTGTGGGGTCCCGTGCCACCCTCTTGTGGGTCTCCTTTGTGGAGGTTCCCAGCATCCTCCTTGGTTTTCACTGCGGGTGCCTCCATAGAGGAACTACGCTCTGCCAGAATGGCTTATGAACTGTGGAGAGGTACCACTGGAAGGATGCACTTCTGTTCCTCCGTCCTCACCCTCCCTGAGCCCACTGTGGTCCAACCACTCCTCTTTCTTGGCAACCTCTGAGGCAGCGGCATCAGCCCTGGTGTTCCCTGGGTGGGAGAGGAGGTCCCCCGAAACCTGGTCAGCTCAGCCTGGAGACAAGCAACCTCCTCCCTCAGCCCAGAGAGGTGCCTGCAGATGGGACAACACCGCATCATCCAGAATGTCTCCCTGGAAGACTGCCTCACCACAGCTATTACACTACACCACTCCCATCATGTCTTATTTGTGGCCCCTCGACTGTTGTTTTGTATGCTTACGCTTTCCTCTATTTACTTTTTTTTTTGTTTTGTTGTTTCTCCCTACTTTTCTACTGCCTCCATGCCTTTACAGCTCCTGCCATTCCTGTTCTGGGACAGGAAGTTCCTGTATTCCTCAGTAGTCTCCTCTTTACATGCTCAGAGACAGACCTCCAGCAGCTAGGGAGTGAGGGAGAGCTATTTTTTTCTTCTAGGATGGTGAGCCTTTGTGCCTCTGTGATCACTCCCTTCCTTCTCCCAAACAGGAAGTTCCTGTTGTCAGTCAAATCCAGTGCCTATAAATGTGGAACTGGCTGGGGGGGGGGAGGGGGTGAAAGGAGGGCTATATAGTCCCAGTAGAGGAGTTCTAGCAGCTGCCTCCTTCCTCTTGCTGCTCTCTGTCAAAAGCTAACTAGGGGAAGTTTTAAATACAGACACCTGACTTTCTGTTGCCTAAGCCACACCCTCAATTTACAGCTCTTCTTTTCACCTAGCAAACAGCACAGATAACAGTTCCCTTCCCCCAACTCAGACAAGCACACCAACTCTTGGTAGTCTGAAAAAAACACTTAGAGGTAGCACTGGTGAAGTGCATGGCACTTATTTTTTTGGTTTTACAATTTAATATACTTTATTGTACATTTTGCAAACTCAAGGGCAGATATGCAAACAACAGTTTCCACTTTGTATGGGGCAGTGATAGAATCTCTTCGTATAACACAGGAAACCATACTGGCAAACCATTAAGGCCTATTCTTAAACATGAGCAGCAATTGACAGTGATAAGGCCTAAATATCATCTACCTACAGCCTACCCCCCCTGCAACCCTCCCCCAAATCACCCTGCCCACCACCCGAGCACAAAAGGAATTAGAAATATTTTGGGAGAACAAGCAGTGATAGATAGTTATGTAAAGCAGTGAAAGGGTCCAGAAAATGGGAGCTAGGGTACCAGTCCCTCCTCCTAAAGATGGGGGGGGGGGGAGGCACCTCCCCTCTGGTACACCTAAACTGGTTTAATGGTTTTGGATCAGAGGTGTAAGGGCTAGAAGTGGGCCCCAATTTTCCATGAACTGATCCTGGTGGTTCTGCCAGTGGGCAGTATGATTCTCCATTTCAAGGACTTGGAGCACTACGCAGTGCCACTCCTTAAGGGATGGTCTAGTCTGGTCTAACCAGTGTCGGATGATAATTAGCTTGGCCACAGCCGAGATCAGGGACATGAAGGCCTTGTTGCAGTTCAACATATCCTCGAGAAAATGGCCCACTACACAAATCTGTGGAGTAAAGTAAGTGTGCAGCCCCAGGAGCGGGTCCAAGGCATCACCAATGCTCAGTCCCAGAGGATTTGCTTTAAGGTCCCCTCAGAGTCACCACATCTAATACAAGCTGAGAAAGCAGATCTTCCCATCTTATGTAATCTAGACGGAGAAAAGTAGAGGTTATGCAGAATACGAAATTGGAGAAAACGGAGTCAGTCCTGCTTAATATACTTATTTATTTATTTATTAGAATTCTGATGACCGGGTGGGCCCAACTGAGACAAACAAGTCCCTTTTTCAGGAGTGACCGGGGGAACAGTTACATTCCATACATATCAAGAACAAGCAACATGATAACAAAGGTGGAAAATACTGAACAGGGAGTGTAAGACAGGGGTATTACAGAGCATTCAGGTAATGACAGCAGTGTAAAAAGAAATGAAAATAATATGCACAGCATTTCTAATTCAAATATACATGATATGTATAAAGGTACAAGTGCATTAGTGGGTTAACAGCCACACAAATTTATGTGTAGTTCGTAACATACATACTTGGTACGTAGGATTAAAGGTGGAGTCAGAGAGAGGAGAAAAAGTATGGAGAACACAGCATTAGTGAAGGTTGTGAGAGGGAAAGGGAGAGAGGGAGTAGGGGGAGTTAGGTTGTTAGGGGAGGCTTTAATTACAGCTACCATTGCAGACAGGCGATAAGAAAGTTTTCTTATACCGCTGTTTGAACAGAGGGAGTGATTTACCTGAGAGTTGCGAATGTGAGAGGTTGTTCCACTTTTGGGATGCCGTGTAGGAGAAGGATCTTCTTCCTATGGCTAAACAAGTTTTAGGCAAGTTTAACATAGGGAGGTGGGAAGATCTAAGTGGGGGGTAGGTTTTAGGGTGAGTAGATTCAATAGCTGGGAGGGGAGGGTATCTGAATGAGTTTGAAGGTGGCACAGGCCACTGGGAATTCCAGTGTAGTTTTGAACGACGGCCAGCCCAAAGTGTTAGGTACATCGCAATGGTGGTCATGAGTTGGGGGCCTTAGCAGCAAAATGAGCAATTCTGTGATAGACCATTCTTAGTTTGTCCAGAAGTGTTGACTTTGTTGAGTGAATTATTGGGGCCCCATAGAAGAGGCTTGGGAGAAGGGTAGCCGAGTCAATGGTCATCCGGGCATGGTTGGAGAGGTAGGGAGCAGTGCGGTATAGAAGGCCAATTTTTGGGTTAGTATTCTTAACTAAGTTAGTTATGTGCGCATCGAAAGACAGACGCTCATCCAGCGTCATTTCCAGGTATTTGAAGGAGACAACCCTTTCCAGCAATACGCTGGAGGAGGATTTGATAGCCAGAGGAGTTTGGGAGGTAGCATCGAAGGAGGTATGATGGAACAACATGGATTTGGTTGTTTTGGTGTTCAGCACCATCAATTTATCCTTGAACCAGTTTTCAAGGGTTAGGAAGTCATTTTGTAGGTCCGAGTTTATACAAATGATATCTCTGGAGGATCTGTGTAGTATGGAATCATCAGCATATAACTGAACACATGCCCATCCACAATTATGTGGCAAATCATTAATAAAGATTGAGAATAAAAGTGGTTCGAGAACTGATCCCTGAGGGAACCCATCTGTGATAAGAGATAGGGATGATAATGCTCCTACCTATTTGATACACTGGGAGTGATTTAATAAATAGCATGAGACCCAGTAACATCAAGGCCAAGATGATGGAGCTTGGAGATGAGAATGGGGTGGCTGACGAGGTCAAAGGCCTTCGTGAGGTCCATGAAAACCACCCCAGTGGCTTTACCTTGATCCATACCCTGTAATATGTCTGTGGTGACCCTTAAGAGAGCGGAGTCCATACCACGTAGTTTCCGAAAACTATATTGGTGAGAGGTAAGGGCATTTGTCTGTTAAGGTATGAGTATAACTGGTTATATAGTATTCTTTCTTAAATTTTAGTGATTGGGCATAAGATGGATATGGGTCTATAATTCTCAGTGAGGTTATTCGGGCCACTCTAGTGTACAGTGACAATGACTGCTGTTTTCCATTTGTTTGGGACAGAGTGAGTGAGAAAGACTAGTAGGGCACTTGGATAACCTAGCGCAGGTGCTCCAATCTTGAGGAATTTGGGTGGTAGGGAGTCAAAACCAGGTGAACTGTCAGGGTTAAGACCATTTAAGAGTTTCAGTAACTCTTTCTGTGAGGTTATTTTTATATGGAAGTGTGGATGGGGGACTTCCGGACTAGTGTCAAACTGTTCCGGGTAGGCAGCAGGAAGGCCAGTCTTGTATGCATCAAGGTTAGTAAAGAAGTGATTGATACTAGTGGCAATCTCCAGCAGTGAGGTCAGAATAGAGCCAATCACAGTCATACTTTGAGGGATAATCCTCTCTTTGCCCTTAATAAGTGCATTAACTAGCTTCCAGAAGCTTTTGGGGTTAGCAAGGTGCGTTTCCTGTGGGGATTGGAACTGTTCCTTTTTGGACTTGCTGATTTTAGCTTTGCAAGTGTTACGTAACTGGCGATAGAGTAACCAATCGGACTGCAGTCCCGAACTTTTATAGGCTTTCCAGGAATTGCCACGGGAGCACATGAGCAGGGACCCTGGTTTTCCATTTTTAACGGTAACACTGGTAACAATCACGGAATCCTGCTTGGTATGCGGATTTTGAATTCTTGTACCGGTGCCTCACGGAAATTGCATGTCACTGCACAGAATCTCTAAGATTTCAGCACCTTTTAATTTTTTTTTTTATTTTCTCTTTCTATGTTCCCTTCCCCTTCTCACAGCATCAGTCTCCACTTTTCAGAGATCCCTAGGCTGGGTATCCCCTAGCTTTACCTCAGGTAATGCTCAGGAGCTCCTGTGGGCCTGTCCCTATCCTACCTGGACTGTAGCACCCCCCAGGTGGGAAGGGAGGGAGGGAACCCCAGGTCACCCCTTCATACTCCGTTAGTGTGTAGCGGGCAGCTCAGTGGGTCCCTCATGGTGCCTGGTTATGAAGTCTGGGGCACCTGGGTCCCTTCTGCCAGTGACCAACGTACAGTGATTGTTCCTGGTTTTCTGTTCTCTGTCCCTGATGGCATCTGCACTACAGGAGTTCCAAGGAGGTAGGTTACATAGAGACATGCCACTGCTCCAGATCCTGGCTAGCGTCCTCCTCCTGATCACTCCTAGGCACCATTGCACTGCCATCCGTGGTCACACAAGTGGTGGTAAAGCAGCAGGACCTGCATCCCACCCTCCCGGAGGAGGTGAGCAGTCCCCCGGATGCTCAATCCTACTCCCCTGGCCAGACCTCCAGCAAACCGAGTTCACTTCTGACCCTGGGTCACTGGCATTGCAAGCAATAGTGCTACTGCAGCGCCAGTGGGACAACCCAGATTTCAGCATCTTAAAATGAATGCTGATGTGCTTTGCATTCTTTCTGCTTTGTTGCATATAGAGTCAGTAAGGAAATCACCTGCACTGCTTTGTTGTAATCAGCCATTCAGTTTAATCACCCATGCCTAGTGGTTAGAGTAACAAACAGTGATTGAACTGGGTACATCCAGCAGTCTTGGTTTGATTCCCACAACCTCCACTTGCATATTGTGCGACTCCAAGCAAGTCACTTAACCTCCCCAGTGCTTCTAGGTCACTCCTGAAAACAGACAGTTCTGCCTAGTGGGCCTTACCTCCTTTACAAAGAATATAAAAAAAATACCAATATATGTTTACTACATCATAGAATAGTAGTCAGGGTACCATGTAATTTGTCTGCGTTTTACTTGGACTGCATTGATTTTGTACAGGTAAAGGTAAGTGTTCAGATACATTTATGTGTTTTATAAGCTTGTTTTTAGATTTTAGTCAGGTTTTCATTGTATTGTTTGCATATGAGCTTCTAGATTGTACATTGCTAAACACAGGATCACTGTTACCAACTAGCTTATTCAAGTTTATACTGTAATCAGTCGGGCCATCTAAAATCCTCAGTTGTTTGAATGAAAACTAGTCTGAATGAAAATATGTTCACAAAGAAGAAACTGCCTTCCTACTTGTGAAAGACTTCACAGTCAGCACCCACTTAGGTGAATTGGATGATTTGCACCTTTTCTCCCACCTGCTATTTCAGTCTCTGTGACAACAAAAGTTTTCTGATGACTGCTTCAACAAAAGCAAAAGTTAAGTATTTAAGTGTACATATGTTTGGCCAGTGGATTTTGAAAGCACAGTCAATGACATACAGAAGGTAAGACCCAGGGACTGTATGATGCTGGTGGGAAGAGTGGTGCTCAGTTCACATCTGAACAGACACAAAACTGGAACACCCTTTTCATGGACACCAAATAAAAAAAAAAGCATCCACATGTCTGGGAGATGCATGAATCCATTGAAGGTCCTCCACTAATCACTTGTGGATTTTTAGGTGAAGACACTTTATTTCAAAGAAGCACATTCAAGCAGTTTTGTTTTTCTCCTCCTACCCTCTGGCCATCCACTCCTTCAGGCCTGCCAAGGCCCCCTTTCCTGACCACCATCCACTGCCCTTTAGTGCTGTGCTACCAGGTAACCAAAAGTAACCCTTCATTGAATGGGTCCCTACCCCTGTGGGAGGCTACCAGGGAGGAGAATTATCACAAAGAGCTTCCTGTGTATCCTTAGCATGGCAGGGGTCAGAACAGACACCCGTGTAGAGCTTCAGTTTATGGAGGACCAACAGCTGTCCTTGATTGGCCAGTGGGTGTTTCCTATTTTCTTGACAGGCCACATGATGTCAAGGCACAAGCCGATGTCCATCATGCTCACTCCTGCAGTGAGGCTGACATGTTGTTGTGCCTCTGGCCTCCACCAGGGGCCAGCAAATGCTGAGCCGTGAACCCAGCCTCCCTCCCAGGAGAAGGTGCGTGGTCGTTGGACAATCAAGCCTTCACCCACCAGCTGGCCTTCCAACACCCAAGTCTGTTTCCTAACCCTGGTCAGCTGTGTCACAGGCAGAAATCCAATTCAGGCAGTTAAATTATAGATAGGAAAAAACAAAGGTAGTCCACCTTAGTGGTGATTGTTCAGATTAATTCACATCTGAGTTCTAACAAGCAAAGAAACCAAATCATTTGTAACTTGTGCATGTGGGGTGTGGGTGTTGAAGAAAGGGGATCATAGTGCTGTCACTACTGCCATCACCCCAGAGGAATGTGGACTGCATTGTTGCTACTGCCATCAGACCGAAGGGGTGGGGACTGTAGTGATTCTGCCATCACCACTGGTGGATGGGGAAAGTAGTACTGCTGTCATCACACCTAAGGGATGGGGACTACAGTGCTACTGCTTCTGTCATGCCTGAAGGAGGGAGGTCATAGTGATGTTGCTGCCATCACCCCAGAGGGATGGGGGCCATAGTGCAGTTGGTGCTGCCATCACACCTGAGGGATGGGAGCCATAGTACTGTGTTGGTGCTGCCATCGCATCTGAGGGATGGGGCTGTAGTGCTGCTTCCATCACACCTTAGGGATGGGGGCCGTAGTGCTGCTGTTGCCATCACATCTTGTACCTAAAATAACTTTAAATTGGTACAAGGATAGAAGGATGTGCAATAGTGGAGGTCAAAATTGCTAAAATGCATGTTAGCAGAGTTAAAAATTGTTAAATATAGCACAGAGAACCAAATACCGGTAAAACCGGATTTTGGCTTAGCAGACTCCGGTGACAATACCGTTTTTTACAATGTGCAAAATGGAAAATGCCCTTTCTCAATCCCGGTAAACCAGTGTCCCTGCACATGAGGTGCCTCAATTCCTGGGTAACCCAGGGGGAGTGGAGACCTTTGGATCTTCTGAGTTTATATGGGGCATAGGAGTCAAGGATAAAGGTATTAATAAGATAGTCTAAGGCCTGATCTATGTCAGGGAGGGTGGATATGGGGGACCAGTCAACCGAGGCAAAACTTTTTTGGAAGGCTCCTACAACAAAGTTGGTTAGATCCCTGGTTTTAAGAGTTATTGGGGGGGGCACGGAGTGTTATTTTTCCAGACATAAAAGGTTAGGGAATGGTCGCTTAATATGTCTGGGAGGATTCCAGCCGCCTTAATAAAGGTTGGTTTATTGGTAAGGCCTGACTTCATGTTAAGTCTAGTGGGTTGGTCAAGTAGTTGCTCTAGATTTGCATCAAGTAGTGCAGCTTGATACTGAGTTATTTTAGGTCTGGTACAGTCTAGATTGAAGTCTCTGCATAGTATTATGTCATTATGAGGCTGGTTATGTAGACTAGAGAAGAAGTCTGCATAGGTGGCGGGTGCTTGATTAGAGGGTAGATAAATACAACCTATTGTTAAGTGTTTAACACAGCCTAGGGTAACTGGAATGAATAGGTGTTCAGCAGCAGAATTAATTTTGGGGTTAGTTATTTCACGGACTACCAAACCTGCCCTGGTGTATATCATGACCCCTCCACCCTTCCTATGTGACCGATCACATCAGTAAGAGGAGTAGCCAGGGAGAGTGATTTCATGTGACAGGATGGATGGTTTTAACCAGGACTCTGTAATGCAAAGCATATTGGGCTTGTAGTGCTGAGTCCAGAGTTCTAGTTCAGCCATTTTACCTCTAATGCTATGTATGTTCATATGGGCTATTTTGAGCCCTTTTGTGTTGTACCACGTAGGACAAGAGGTTAGAGGGTTCAGCTTGGGCTCGTTATTGTTTATGATCTTTTGCCTACTGCAGGATCCCTGGTTTAGTTCAATGTCGCCTGGTAATTGTAGGAGGCACATTTGGGAATGGGAGAAAGGCGGGTGGAGAAAAGGCAAGTTATGTATGTTCCTACAGCGGTGCATAAGTAAGATTGTCTTGTTACACTGTACTAGAGCCAGTATACCAAGCTGGGGCAGGGACTTGTTCGTGCGGTGCTGCAGGTAGTTAGGGGGAAAGAGGTAATACGGAACCCATGACGCATGGTAATGAATGTATAGAGGCAGTATCAGCCACATCTATCTGGAGATGAACCAGGAGGGACTAGCAGATGAGAAGACCCCTGGTGTGGTATAGGAGCATCATAGTAGGAGGGCGATAGTAGCAAGGGGTGATAGGAGTTTAAGCTGCAGGCCAGGAGGTGCTAGGAACATGTGAACCACCAGCAGTACAAGAGATTGACCCTTGATCTTACTAGAAAAACAGATCCTGCTTAGGTGAAAATTAGGGTAGAGAAAAACAGATCTTACTAGGAAAGAAAAAAACTAATTACACTATTCGGGTATAGAGTATCCAGGTAGGACTTTTGACAGGGCAGGGCCAGCAAGAAAGGGGGTGGGGATTAATGACTGCAATTCTACTCCAGCAATTGTGATTTACGATACAGTGAGTTTAAACAGAATTAGGTAGGTTTTCTGGGTAGGGGGGGGGGCAGGGCTGTCCCTAGATTTGTGCAGAGCAACTGTGGGAGGAAGCTTACAGAGGGACCAATGGGAGAAACAGCCACCTGTGGTGTTGAAAGGGCTTCTGGGATGATGGTCTATTTACTAGAGTGAGGGGGCAGGGGTGAGGTGAGTGAGACAAATACACCCTGAAGGAGCCTGTTCTGAGAAGCGATAGTGCCAAAGGCACAGTCATGCCAGATCTGAAGTTACAAATGTGCTAGTAAAGCAATCTGTGCTAAAACAAAAATGTGCTATGAAAGCACCAGTTAATTGCTAGTATCCACGGGGGATCAGGCACAAAGCTGAATATGTAGAAGAAATTAGCAGTATGCCTAAGGAGTGCTTAGTGCTTAATTTAAAAAAAATATTTGCGGCAGTATTACAAATTAGTGAAAGCAGAAGAAATGAGCCAATGGCGATGTAGGGCGGCGTCTCCCCAACCAATGGTAAAGCTGGGTTTCAAGCCTGGCCTGTTATCGTACCTCTCCTGCATTCAGGTGGGCTGATCATGGCCGGCGGCTGTTTCATGGGCCGGGGTCTCTGTATAAGCGGAGGAGCCACTTGTTGCGCTGGGCAGACCGATCAGGGGCTGGGAGATCTAGGGGGAGAGGAAAAAAGGAGTCAGTTACTTAAGGGAGTAGAGATTAGGCAGAGGGTTAAATCAGTGGGAGTGGTTAGCAGCAGAGGAACAAAAGATTAGTGTGAGAAGGTAGATGGGGGCAGGTCAGGGAAAAGGGCTTCCAGGTGAGGGGGTGCCGAGACTGTGGCACCAAGGGGGAAGTGCCAATTAGGAGCGTAATTTGTTGCCATTGTCTCTCATTCAGATCTAGATCCAATTTGTGCTTCCAACAGAAACGAATCCTTTTGGGACTGTTCGGGTACTGGCACTGGAGAAAATCGTTAAAATTTAGAAACGGGGTGAGAAACAGCAGAGGTGTTAATGAGCAATTGCACCAAGGGATTAGCAGTATCATGCCAGGGTGGGGGACCTAGGAATGAAGAGCTTGCACCGTTCACCTGAATATGCTTAAAGGGGTGATATGTGGGAATGCAAAATCTGTCTGAACTTCAGCAGCCAGCCTGAGCCTTCCACCTGTAATCAGATAGGAGATCGCTGCCCCTTGGAGGGGTGTGTAGAATCCAAAGGGAATAGGGCGGTTCACTATTTGGAAATGGATGTTTCAGAGAAGGAGCTGGGCAGGATCCTTATAGGAATCCAAAACAAGATGGGAATAGATCTGTCTAAGGGCTTTGAGGGACCATAACATGGGAGTTGACTGAAGTGGTTTGGGAAGTTCTGATGGTTTGGCGTATAATAAGCTGTCCACGGTGTTGAACTATGAATGACAGAGATGCTGTTTCAGTGAGAGCCATAGGAGGAGATAGGAGTCATTGGGGGGGGGTGGTGGTGGCAAAGGAGCTCCATTGAAACAGTTTACAACAGTGGATAGCACAATAGTAAAGGAAAAAGTTGGGTACTCGAAGACCCCCAAACTCCTTCTGAAAGGTAAGCTTAATGTATGCCCACCATACAGCCATGTTATTCCAGTGAGAAAGTCGGATACGTAGTCTTGGAGGCATGAGAACCAACGTTTCGGGAGGTAAGGGCTCACCATGCCCAGTGGGTATAGAATCCCGGGCAAAATGTTCCATTTTTATCACGTTCACCTGCCCCCACAAGGAGAGAGGGGGAGACAGCTCCATCTCTGGAGGTCCACTTTACTATCTTGACAGACAGGAGACAGATTAAGTTTCACCGATGGATCTGGAAATTTTGATTCCTAGATAAGAGAGGACCTTGGGTTCCTAGGAAAGGCCTAGGTTAACTATCTCCTGTTGTATGACGTGTACATTTAGTGGCATGACCTTGGAATTATCCAGGTTTAGTTTGTAGCCTGCAACCCAGGAGAAACTGTCAAATACCTTTAATGCAGCTGGGAGTGCATGGCACTTATATGCAGGAAACTCAGGTTCTCACTGCAAACCCGACTCCCTCAACAAGGCTGTTGGAGTTGCAGAGACAGTACACACTTGGACTCTGTGGCATGGGACCCACCCACCCCACTGCATGACTGCCTCCTCTGGAGATCTTGGTGGAGGGCAGAGTGGGTAGATCAGCAGAGGGAGGTGGGAGAGCTGATGGGGAAAACACCAGTGAAGTGTGTGTGACATTTGCACCACGAACCAAACTTAACCATAATCTTGTCCTGACCCATCTCTCTCACCTCCATAGGTCCAACAGTCAGGATGGGGGTCCCCATCAGCTGACAAGCCAGAAAGTGGCATCTAAAGGGGAGGTCAGTGATCATGGAGAGGAGTGCTGATGGTTCATGGCAGTGGCAGCTGACTGATGTAGAAGGTAGTGCAGGCGTGTTGAGACCAGAGGTGATAATATCTGGAAAATAAATAAAATTATATTTAGGAGTGAAAAGCTAGTGACCTGTTCTGATTCCTGCAATATTTTGGTCAATATATTATGTTTTAATTTTTCAAAATGTTTTCTTTATTATTACCTTTGTAATCACTATAGATAAATGCCAGAAAGATATTTAATATAGAATAGGACTTATGCCTGGCACTGCCAGACTTGAGACCGTACTATGTAACTGCTAAACTAGCACCTGTAGTAACCTGGACAAAATGGGGGGGGGGGAGGGGCACAAGTTGGCTGAAGATGGAAGCCAGTCAGCCTCTGCCTGTACCTTTGTTTGCTCTACCCCATGCCACCCTTTCTCCAAAAATACAAGCTGAGATCTAAAATCCTGGGACTAAGCACACCCTTATGGTTCTAGCTACAGCAAAGGAAGATAAACAAAACTCCTAATGAGATAGGTCCCCTTTCCATAATAATAATAGGAGACCCAGATTTTTTTTTACTGGCTAGAGCCAACCCAGGATTCTATGGAAGGAACAAGTTCAGACTCACTAGATATACAGCACTGGTGCCGAACAGAGTTGATTGTGACTAAGGAACATCAAGAAATAGTTGGCCTCCCAGAGCAAGACTTTTTTAGATTTCTCCAGGTCAGACAATACCTCACCTCTCGCAGTCTTGTCCCTGAGGTAGGTAGGGAGCTCATGTCATTGGAAGACTTCTTGCATTGGGCAGCTATGCTATGGAGAACAGGAGGTACAGTCTCAAAGGCTTACAAAGCACTGATGGGGAACGCCCATGAGAAGCCATCAAAAATACATTCTCAATGAAGGAAGAGGCAGGAATCGCCATTTCAGAAGAGGAATGTAAATGGGTATGAGAGAAGGGTTGGAGGGTAACTGCATACCTTGGTTAGTGTGAATACAGATGGAAATGTGTGTCAAGCTTTTTCCACACCCCATCCATAACACAGCATTTTGGAACAGGGAGATCCACCCTGTGCTGGAGGGGATGTAGGGAACCTGGGACCACTAACATAATATTCTGGGCCTGCCCAGGTAAACAACCATACTGGAGGCAGGTACATCAAGCACTTACCAAGTTGTGGGATACCTCCATTGCTTTTACCTTTAAAAATCTCGTTCTAGTCTGTTTAGAATTCTCTGCACAGCTGCAATCAAATGTGTAACAACTAGTTAGTTGCAGTGTGCTGCTTCAGCACTCACTTCCTGGGTGAAAAGAGCAGACGAGAGTAACAAAATGGAGTGCATCACTACAGCACTTAAGCTTAGTCTGGAGAAACACACAGAGACCTGTGGTCAAGATGGGAGTACCACCAGGGCGAAGCTACTCAAGGTGAGTCTACCGATGGCAGGAAGGAGACAGAGAGCACTGGTTGCCTGCTAAACAAATCCCCTAAGACCCAACACACAAGCACCTCAGATTCTGACCTCCTTCTAGTACCCCACTGTCGGACTGCTAGATACCAGTGATCCTTTCAATACAAAGCCCCTCTGTGGTTTAAAATAATCTAAGCAACCAACTGAACAGTCTTTCTCGACTTTCCCAATATAAACTTATGCTTCGTCAGCATCTCCTAACTGAAAGCACTTGTGATTGTTACACCTAGTTTCCCACCTCTGCTCACACCCTTCTGCTACTTTTTCACTCTCTGATGCAATTACTTCGCTTTCTGTTCATTCACCTCTCCTGACAGAACAATTTCCCCTTTCCCCCTGTCACTTCCCTCCCTTATTGCACCTCCCTCCTTGCTCTTATCCACTGATCCCCCTCTTCCTGGACTTGAAGGCCCTCTGGTCCCCACTATCCCTTATCTTCTTTTCCCTTCCTCCGCCCTCCTTTACCCCTTGTCCCACCTTAGCCTCCACTCTCTCTCACCCTACGACAAGGCCTCTGGCTGCCATATTTTCCTTCTCTATCGGGATTCTGCCCTTCTCATCTCCCCTACTTCTCCCTTACTCCCCCCCCCCACCTCTGATTAGCAATGTTTCTTCAAATGTACCCTATGGTTTACTATGCTTGCTTGTAACCTTGAGTTTGTAGCACTGTTCCCACACATTTACCAGTTGACTTGCTGTGCTCTGATGTAACCCTGAATGTTGTTTGTACCTCCCTGCTTTATTGTAACCCTTTCCTTTGATGTAGAACCTTTGTAAATGAGCTGCCTCAAACTCAAATGTATTTGTAATCCGAGCTGAAATGAGACCTTCTCTCAGGAGTCCCCTAGAGAGCCCCTATTCCCTCTGTTTGGTCCCACAGAGGTCACACTCTGGAGTCTTTTTGCTGCCTTGTTGGAGGGTGGGCAGAATCTGAGGTGGTGAACCTATTGGCTATGGACCTTCCCTAAACCTTTTCACACATTACTCTGAACCTGCAAATGATATAAACTACCATTTATCTACGCTGTTGGCCTTGAGCTGCAGTTCACTTGTCAGCTCTAGTGTCAGATTATAGTATGTATGGAAGTTTCTACATAATGAAAATGTAATGAATACATCTGTAGATATGAATAGCAGAGTCCTGCAATGATGAAGTTATGTGACAAACTGTACTGAGGAGGGATACTGTCCCCCCCCCCAGCAGTAATATATATTATACCGTCATTAAATTTCTCAATAAAGTGGAGTTAAAAAAGTAAAAAAGAATAGGTTTCATGGATAAAAAAGGAACAGGCTATGCTTTCTCCTGAAGATGCATCATTAGGGGCTCTACCAGTAACACCATAAAGTAGAAAGTTAAGGATCTGTGAAAACAGCAAATTGTTCTCATCAAGAGGAGTGCGGTATCCATGAAAACCATTTAGTTAACAGATCCCCTTTTATGACCTAAATGCCCAACTTGTTAAATATTACATGCAACTCAGCTAGAGTAATCTCCCAGTAGAATAGAAGTCAAGTTTAAACAAACCTTATTAGAATTTTTGTCAATGAAGTACAAACCCAGCACATTAACTGGATGGAAGCAAAAAGTAAATATGATCCGGCTACCCAATTGATGTCTAAATACATTAGCCTTCCAGCCTACTGCATTGTGGAAATACTTAAAAGCAAAACTGTAATCTCCTAAGAGTTTAACGAAGGCTGGAGTAATCAGTGTGGGTAAACACATAGTAAAGATATAGTCACTAGACAGTCTGTCTACCAACTAAAGAGCATTCCCTCTGCATGTCTGCAGCACGCAGATGATCTCATTAGTAAGACCCCCACCATGTTAGAGTTGCCATAAAAAACAAAACTCACAACCACTTCAAAAGAAAAAAACATCAACTCAGGCACCATCTTGGTGGAAAACAGCTCTCCTGCAATGCACTTATGCTGTAAAATCTCAAAGAAACTGACAGAAATTCACATACCATGCCCTTCAGAGTAACAGAGGCACATTTACAGCAGTATTTAGTTCAACCAAATTGCCATGATTTATCCTCAGTGACCTCAGATCCACCGGGTACCACCTTAAAAAATGGTGGTGCTCGTCTCCCTTCAAGTCCACCTTGAAGTCTGCAAAGCTCGTCAGATCCATTAACAGGATGCTCTTCATGATGCCAAGGCTACATTTATCAATGGAGCTGGCAATCCCTGCATCCTTTTAGACCATACCTATTCTCATTGGTACCCTTCGCCACTACCAGCAGAAAAGCAAGGCAAGGCAGAATCTGGGTACAATTACAATAAAATTCAGATCCCAAGCTGGAACTGGATTAAGAACAGAATACATGAGATTGTATGGGGAATTAAAGAAGTACTGCATAAGTCTGCTAAGTTTGGTGGTAATTGGTTAATATAACAACGATCACCCTTATTACTTAGAATTCCTAACATACACATACCAGACAGGAAAGAAATCAGATATACTTCGCTGAGGAAAACAACTTAATTATACAAATTGACCAACAACCTTTGATCAGAAGCACTTGGCTTCCTAATAACTCATCTAGACTTCATAAAGAGTACACATACCTAGTTTCAAAGACATCATGATTCAAATGTTCAAGAAAAGTGAGAAAATGGAAATTTGATGTAATATCTTAATTGTGTAGTTTTGTGCAATTAGCAAAATACGTAGACTAAGTTTGAAGAGTTTTGGGTAGACAGTTTAAATTTGATATCTGGTTTCTAATACTGTGTATTTCAGTAGTACATTTATGTATGTGTGTATGTATGTCTGAATTTATTTAATTTATTTAGAATTTGCACTCCAGGATAGCCATGTTTAGGTGAGATGCCTGGTTTTCAAGCAGGTCCAGAGGTGACAGGTGTAGCAGTCAGTAACTAACATGAAAATTGATTTTCAGTGAAACATGAAATGAGCACTGTACTATACATGCACTGATTTTAAGAGGAAAACATCACTGGTATTAAAAAACAGAACCAACAAATGTGAAGTTGACCTTTTGTCACACATGCTTTGTGTGGAATTCCTAAAGGACTATACATATACATAGAAATTAGGTGCAAAATGTAAAGGAAAATGAAAGGAATGTACTTCTGATCTCTGGCATCTGTTTCATTATACTGTGCTTGGAGTTAGATAAGGTATGTGTGTGCCAAATCCTTAAAGCACTGATTGAAAAGCAGTTAAGATAAGGGGGTGGAATACAGCTTTTGCAGCATAAAGGTTGCAGTTAGATGACTCATAAATACCGTGTGTGAAATCACTTATGATGTGTATGCACCACATAGCAAAAGAAATAATTAAGAACTAGTAAACAAAACATGAAACATATAATTAAACCTAAGATCTTGCTCACAAAGACCAAGCATTGCAGGCACTATTTTTTTTGCATATAATGAGTAGAACTAATAAAGAAACACTTCATACTGTGCTTAGAAGGTATTGGAGATAAGACAGGATTAAAATTAAATTTTGTGCCCCAGGGTCTTACAGATGAGGAGATCCTTCTCACTTGGGAAGAGGGTCCTTAAAATAGTGATTTTCAGCTGAAGTCCGTTCTTATCCTGTTACCACATATAAAGGGGTTTATTTACTTCATGTGTCTTGTTCAGTCTCCGGTAGGTAAGTCACAACTCTAAGTTTTGTTGCTTTTCTGTCTTTAAATTCTTGGGCCAAAGCTCAGCCTTAGGTTATAAACTCCCTCCCCAACTGTTGCTCCCACCCCGTACCTTCTCTGTTTCTATTCTAATCCTGGAGCACAGCCTCAGACAGCAGAATCTTGTTATCCACCTTCCAAACTGCCCTCTAAACTTACTTCCTTCTTCTTAGAGCAAGCCCCAAGAGATAGACCCCTCCCTCCTCCCCCTCCCCATGCTCTTTGGTATTGTATATTGAAGTAGTCTGGTTTCTTGTGGTAAATTGCTGTTTACATTGTTAAGATAACACTGATATTGAAGCCTAGTTCTGGGTTTCTTATGCCCATCCAACACCACCAGCCTCTTTCAGATGCCTCCTTTACTGCTGTCTTTGATCATGTAATTCATGATCACCCCCTTTTAAGTCAAAGATAGTCCATGTACTCCTTTGTCATAGTTCACAGCTATGACATCTGAAATCCCATAATTCACAGCTGTGATGTCAGAACTGTGAATTATGGCTTCTTCTGTAGAATAAATGTACAGCTCAAACTGTTCAAATGTTTCCACTTTCTCTAAAATATTCTGAGGTAACAATGACTGGCTGATTAATATTCTGCTAAGAAAACAGGTTTATTCTTATGAGAGGGCAGACAGTGTACTACAGTGACAGAGCAGGAAGGTACAGTATAACAATACAAAGACAGATTTAGCAATTGGCACTGGCCATGGGATACGTTTGAGAAAAATGTAAATGAACAGTATTTTTTTAATTAAAACTACTTGAATTATAAATTAAGCGTGTATAAAAAGAGCAAAGTACAACAGAAAGGGTATGAAACCCGTGTGGCTAACAGATAAGATACAGAAAGAAATAAGAAAGGCATGTGGGCAGTCAAAAACAAAGGGTGCAAAGGAGGCAATGGACAAATGCAGGGAGAAAGTAAAAAAAAAAACAACAAGAACTTAAATGAATGAAAAGAAAAAGTTATAAATACACTTAGCAACAGTGTATTTAAAAGAATTATATTGGTATGTAAATAATAAACATTACAGGGGTCCTCTAACAGAAAGGAAAACCACCAAAGACCAGAAAAAAAGGATACAGGATTTAAATGGATGACTGGTAGTGTTAAACGGAGTCAGATGCGAGGAGAGGGTGGTCACTAGTGGAGTGCCACAGGGATCAGTCGTGGGTCTATTCTACATAAGGAAGACAGCAAGGAGCATGTAAGGGAGATACAGAGGGACCTGGAGAGGCGGTCCATGGTTTGGCAGCTGAAATCTAATGCAAAAAACTGCAGGGTGATAGCACACAGGTAACAAGAACCCCAGGGCACAGTATTGGATGAGAGGGGTTAAGCTGAGCACTACATCTGAGGTAAAGGACCTAGGAGTCATCATAAGTGACTCCATTAAACAATCTAGCATGTGTGAGTCATTCTATGCAAAATTATTGAGCCCTACATAAGTGAAAAAAATTGTGGAGAAACTGAATGATTACATAGAGATAGAAATCAGGGAGGCTTCACTAGTGGGAGATCATGCATAACTGACATTGACTTAACTGACTTATTGACATTTTATAAGTCAGTTATTAAAAACTTGGATAAGGGCATGCCAGTATCTATTTTCTTGGGTTTCAGCAAGGCATTTGATAAGGTACCCCAACCAAAATACTGTAGCACTCGAAAACAGAAACAAGACGCAGTTCCAAAAGTGGGTCACAGATAAATGTCCATTTATTCACCCTTTGTTGAAAAGGTGCTGGTGCTCACAAAAACATGGAACCTGTTGCTAATGGGCTGTCCAGCCATTTCCGAAGAGACAAGGCAACTGATCAACAGCAGGGACTACAGCTAATGCCTCAGTAGACCCAGAGGCCAATTTGAGGCCAGCGGACCATGGTTGGGAGGGATGGAGGTTGGAAGGTGATAAGAGGGTCTATCAGCAGTGTAGTCAGTACCCACCTGTAACCGGTTCTAGCCCCTGTTAGAGGAGGCCCCCCTAATCTCAACTCTGGGTAGGGTGGGACAAGTACTCTACAGAAAGGAGCACCAGTGTCCTAACATGAGCCAGAGAAAGGTGGGAACGCCACAGGGACGGCATAAGGGCCATGGTAATATGAGATTTAGTTGTCAGGGGCACAGATGGCATAGTGCTCTCAACAGGAATCACAAGGGAGGTTCACTGTCTCCCAGGAGCAACAGCAGACACCCAATGAAAGAAGGTGCTGGAGCTCACTGGGAAAGATAGAGGAAGCCCAATAAAATAGTGCATGTAGGCAGGAATAATAGCCAGAAGGGCTGTGGAAAATGTGAAGGAAACCTTCATATCTTAGGCAGGATGCTCAGTGAAAAAGCAGGGACAGTGACCTTCTCAGAGTTCTTACTGTAGTCACACTGCAGCTGCAGGGAGCCACTGAAAACAGAGAGGTCCAATACATGGCCGAAGGACAAGTGTCAGAGGGAAGGTTTTCAACTCCTAGGGGATTGGGGCACCACCTGGTGGGGATGGAGGCTGTTTAGGAGAGATGACCTCCATCCCAATGGGGAGGGGAATCAGAGTACTGAAGAATGGGTGTGCACAACACCTAGAAAGAACTGTAAACTTGGGCGGGACGGGCCATACAGTTGAGAACAGTCACATCCTGTTCTACTGAGTATGAAAAGGAAGGTCTCCTCTCAAAAACTAGTGCAAGCTTGAGCAGCAAACCATGAGAGGGGGGTGGGGAGGGACATAATAGCTGAGCAATCGCCACTGAATAGTAAAAAGGTTAACAGAAGTGTATAGGAGGGGATGTGTACAACAGAAGGAAAAGCACAAAGGGCAGCAAGGCAGTTTAGGAGGCAGTATAGCACAGTGGTCTAAGGCTCTGAGCTACAAATCTGGTGACATCCAGCAGACCAGACCTGGGTTTGAATCCCAGAGCTTCCACTTGCATACTGTGTGACCCTGAGCAAGTCACTTAGCCTCCTTGTGCTCCCAGGTCGCTCCTGTAAAAAAGTTTTCAGCTTAGTGTGCTATACCTGGTTAAACAACTAAATTAAAAAAAAAAAAGTTTGGGGCAACTATCAGAAAGAAGGCAGATATCAGGAGGGACACAGCAGGTACTGTATTAATGGTGCTTTATGCCACTACCAGTAGTCTGGGAAACAATGCATGTGACCTCCAGGCACTTAAGGCAGAGGCATACTTGGCACATATTGGCTGTTACTGAACAATGGGTGGCAGGATCTGAAGGTTCAGAATACACACTGTATAGGAGGGACAGGATAAAAGGGACACGAGGCGGAAAAGCGTGCGTGAAAATAGTATCCTAGTTTGTGTTCACAATTATGGCAGGGCAAAAGGACCAAGGAAATCTAAGTACAAGCCATTGTGGGGTGGGGAAGGTGGAATAATTAGGATAGCAGTGGTCTGTAGGCCTCCAGTACAAGGGGAGGAAGCAGACTTTGAGCTGTGAAATGAAAGGAATACGATGACAGACTGGGGAGGTTTTGATATTGGGGGACTTCAATCTGTCAGATGTAACTAGTATTTGACTGATCCATGTACTGTAATACACAGTGCAACAATCTTGGAAAACTGGAAGCCTACACAAGGCTAGTACTATAAACAAGTAGAGACTGAAACAGCTTACCAATGCAAAAACCTAATCTACAATAGTACAGCTTATACATTAGGTTCTGCTAGGCTTCCAAGTGTGCATACAACAGTGCCAGTAAGTATGTAACAGATAATGCTGGGAGACTGACCATAAAAATGGCCAACTCTGATAGTGATAGTGATACCAATTAGATACTTACAGTCAACTGCTCTCATGCAAATGGGTTCTTCTATAAGACACTGTCTCGGAGGTGCTTCAGGTATGCAGTTTGTTACGTGCCTGCCAATTGCTTGCTAGGCACTTTCAGGCGGCTGCTATGTTTGGCTTCTTAGTGGCGGGGTTGCCTGAGGGGCTCACATGCATGGGGTAGCATGGCCAGTCAACTGCTGACCCCACAGATGACACCCACAGAATGATGCCATTAATCCTCTTTCCTTGCACCCTGGACAACTGTGCTGAGGAAAGCTCGACTACAGCCAGCTGCAATACTTGAGAAACTAGGGTTGCCCAGGTGGAGGTTCAGCTCAATTGTCTGGCCTCAGTCATGTGATCAGACAGCCGGGTCTGAGAGTCACTTGGTATGAGAAGTTCACGAACAAAAGGTAGTCCTTATTTTAAATCCCTTGGTTCCTTCCACTCGGGGATTTGTGCAAAGTTAATGTCTTTTGTGGAATCTGTTAGAGAGGTCTGCACTGGGAACTGGGGTGCATGGATAAAAAGCTAACGTTATTGAAAGAAAAGAAATACAGCACTTACTCAAACCGAAGCAAAATAAAAATTAAAATAAATGGAACCAAAAATAAAAGACACTCTCTCCATTGACTACTGTGCAACATTTTTATTCCAAGTGCATAAAAAAGGCATCCCAGACATGTTTCGGAACTACATATGTTCCTTTCGCATCTCATCTGGGATGCCTCTTTTATGCACTTTAAACAACAATTTTGCACAATAGTCAATGGAGTGAGCATCTTTTATTTTTGCTTTGGTTTGGGTGAGTGCTGGATTTCTTTCTTCGACTAGCTTAATGGCTTCTTTGTTCCTGTTCCAGTGCAATTCAGGTAAAAGGGGTACAGTGCGTAGATCAGAATGTATTTATTTATTTACTTCATTCTTCTATCTATCCATCTACTCTATCCTATCTATCTCTCCATCTCTCTCTCTCTCTCTCTCTCTCGCTCCATCTCTCTCTCTCTGTCTCTATCTAGCTATCAATATTTTACCCAGAAAGACATACTGAGCTGGTGTCAGCTTGATTCCAGATGCCTCCTGGGGGAAAGGGGAAGAGTTAGAAACAGGGCAAATACAAAGTACAGTATACTGAATAAAAATGCAATAATATGAAAAACAAATATAACAAGATAAGCAAATTACTGGAAAACACTTCCAAAATTAAAAATGCAATTCAATAAAAACAGAGGAAAGAAAGGCAAGATGGCTTGCTAGCGCATTGGTAGAGCTACCTCTTGTGATGCTGACGACCCCAGGTTTGGAAATGAGCCTGGGCATCAAAGGAACAGCCAAGGGGAGAAGGACTGAGCATTGTAGGAACTGCTTTCTTCCTCTGGGAGGGGCTGGGTCATCTGCTGGGTTTCAAAGACCCCTGGTGGAGGACAGGAATCCAACAGCCAGAGCTCGCTGGATTGGGGAGGCAGGGCAGATGTTGGCATAACACCACCATCATCACTGCATGCCATGCCTCCCAGGTACAGAACACACAAACTGCCAACTGTGCAGTATGCCACTTGCCTCACTCTGCAGGCCTTGCACGGTTGCCCTGTGGCACTCCTTTGACACCAAGCTTCAGTAGCAACGGGGGAAGGGGGTTAGACCCCAAAGGCCCCACCCTAGGGGGTAAGCCAGAGAGGAACACCTGGGAGGTAAGTCCTCAGGGATGAGTGATGGGGCTGGGGGTGGAGGTCGGACCTATGTGGGCCGGTTGGATGGGGAGATAAAAGCACAGTAAATACAAAAAAAGCAAAAGAAAGAACATTTATGTATGAACTTACCATAACAGTAGATCTTCGATAGAATTTCCTCCAGCAGACCATACTTTTTGGAACTGTAAGCCATCAGCGTCAGAACCAATCGGAAACTTTTGCTAGCCGGACGTCACCCACAATGACATGCAGCATCGATGTGTAATATAACATGGGCAGCCCCATCAGTCCTCAGTTCCCTGACGGAGATTAGTCTCAGAGCACCTACACCCTGAGGAACCAGGAGATTAACCCAATACCAGGCTTAAAAGGAGAGGCACGGGACTGGAAAACATATACTGCATGGAGAAAAGCTTTAAGCACAGCATCTGATATAACCCTCAGGATACAGAACAGATAAAAGGAGGGAGGTTACGGTATGGCCTAATAAAGGAGATTCTCTCGAAGATCTACTGTTATGGTAAGTTTCCATGTAAAGAACAGTCATATAAGAACTTACCATAACTGTAGATCTTCGAGAGAATCTCCTCCATTAGGCCACGTCCTTGGAACTATAGATCGTCAGCAGTCGGACCACACAGAAACTTTTGCTATCCATGGCTTGCCCAAGATGACGTTCAGCATCTATGTGTATACCAACATAGGCAGCCCCATCACTCCTCAGTTCCCTGCCACAGATTATAGCCTCAGTGGACCTCCAATTGTGAGGAAGCAGGAGATGAGACCAGTACCAGTGATACAAGAAGAGGCATGGGACTGGAGACAGGATGCATGGAGTAGGTTTCAGGGGCTCTACAATGTCAGTTTGACAAATATTTTGTCAACCGACATTACAGAGACGGATCTATGTCGACCGCAATTTGCGGTCGACATAAATCCATGGGAGAAACAGTTGCTGTGCATCAGGGGATACCCCCATCCCCCATGCGGGAGGCTCTCCCCACCGCACCCCCCAGACTAAGGGATTATCAACTCCCAGTCAGAGTTGATTAGGGAACGGGGTCCAGGACCGGGGGGAAAGAGTGCCTGGGTCCCATGCAGAGTTTACAGTGAACTGTCAATGTTGTTGGCGTCAACGTGTTCGCTGTAAAGGTTTCGCTTTGCAGAGGGCATACCAGTTTTAGGCACAGTATCTGATATAACCTTCACTGAAAGCAAAAATGGAGACAGTGGGAGAGTATGGCATGGCCTAACGGAGGAGATTCTTTTGAAGATCTACTGTTATTGAACTTCTTACATAACTGTTCTGTCTTCTTTGATATCCCCTCCATTAGGCCACACCTTTGGAACAATTCACAAGCAGTGCAAAGTGAACTGAGAGGATGGCACTTCTGATATATGATCAGAACAGAGGGCCTTGTAGTACAGCAAGCCCCAAACCAGCACATCTGCAAAACATATTGCTCAGACTGTAATGATTAGTAAAAGTATGAACACTGCTCCATGAAGTTGCAGCACAGAGGTCAGCGGCAGGGACATTTTTGAAAGAGGCAACAGAAGTGGCCATACCCCTTGTGGAGTGACTATGAACAGCACCAGGAGGTTCCTTACCATAATTCCTATTAGAGAACATAACACAAAGTGCCAGACATATGGATAAGCATTGCTTAGACACTGGAGTGCACTCGTTCCCAGGGACAAACGCAACAAAAAGCTGAGAGGACTGTCTGCAGTCCCTGGTGTGAGTAATATAGTATTGCAGTATTCTATGTATATCCAAAGCACAGGGCAGTGCCTCACCCTGGTGGCAGGCTCAAAATAATATACAGGAAGGTGCATCATTTGATTCATTGTAAATTCAGACACCACCTTTGGCAGAACCTTAGGCTTCATACACAGAGAGACTTGTCTTTGTGAAAAATCACATGAGGAAGCTCACACATTATAGCCTGAAGCTCAGAAATTTTTAAAGCAGAAGTCATCGCAACTAAAAAAAAAACATTTTCCATGACAGGAGACATAAGCAACAATTCATGGTGGGCTCAAAAGGACCCAGTGTCACTTTCTGAGCACAACATTCAAGTCCCAGTGATACAGGGAAAGCCACGTCCCAAGGAACTGGATCAATCCAGGCAAAGTCAGTAAACAAGAGACCTTGACAATCTAAAAAGGCCCAAAAGCATTCTGAATTTTAGTTATTATGAGCAAGCTGATGTGGAACCATTGTAAAAGAGCCTTGGCTCAAAGGTATTGTAATCCTAGATTGAAATAAATAAATAAAGCTGAAGTCCCTAAAGGGGATGTTCTGATAATGGGAGACTTCAATATACCAGATACAGATTGGTCAATACCAGCAGGAACATCTGCCAGAACTAGACACGTAGTGGATTCTCTGCAGGGGGAGGGCTTCAAACAATTGGTACAACAACCCACAAGAGACAGGGCTATCCTGTGTCTAGTACTGACTAACAGGGAAAGGATCACAGATCTTTCATGTAGAAGGTCACCTGGGGGCCAGTGACCATCACATGGTATGGTTCAATTTGGCCACTAGAACTAAATCATCCCATTCCAAGGCAAAAATATGGGACTTCAGAGGAGCTGACTTTGATAAGATGGCCAACAGAGTTAAGCTAGCCCTGGCAAGATGCAATACAGGTGAAGGAGTACAAGTAAAGTGGGCAAGCATTAAGGATGCAATACTTGAAGCAACATCCCATTGTGTTAGGGGAGAAAGGCAAGAGCAAATGAAGGAGGAAACCACTTTGGTTCTCAAAAACAGTAGCAGAAAAGATAAGCGCCAAAAGGTTGGCCTTCAGGAAATATAAGGCAACGTAGCGGGACTAAGATAGGGAGAAATATCAAACTTCCCTAAGGGAAGCAGGGAAGGCAGTAAGGCTGGCAAAGGCCCAAACCGAGGAAACACTAGCATGAACAGTAAAAGAAGGGGATAAGACTTTCTATAGATACATTAGTGAAAGGAAAAAGTCCAGAGGGGGTATCGCTAAGCCCAAAGAGAATAAGGGGGAGTGTGTGGAGGAGGACCAAGAAAAATGATCTATCCTAAATAGATACTTCTGCTCAGTATTTACTGTGGAGAAGATAGGGCAGGACTCACAGCTCAGCACCATGGACATAGGGGGGAGGGAGGTGTACACAAATCCTTTCACAAAAGAAAGGGTCCTACAAGAGCTCACTAAGCTCAGGGTAGACAAGGCAATGGGACCTGATGGCATACATCCTAGGGTACTAAAGGAGCTAAGGGTGGACCTAGAGGAACCATTAGCAGAACTGTTTAGTGAGTCTCTGAGCACAGGAGAGGTCCCAGAAGACCAGAGAAGGGTCATGTGATCCCGCTCCACACGAGTGGTAGCAGGGAGGAGGCAGGGAACTACAGACCAGTCAGCCTTACCTCAGTAGTGGGCAAGATTATGGAGGCACTCCTTAAGGAAAGGATAGTGCAACACCTGGAATCCATCGGAGCACAGGATCCAAGACAGCATGGGTTTGCAACAGAAAGGTCCTGTGAGACTAATCTCATAGATTTCTTTGACTGGGTAACCAGAGTGGTGGACCAAGGGGGTGCAGCTGATGTCACCTACCTTGACTTCAGCAAAGCTTTCAATACTGTTCCACATACATAGAAGATTGATTAATAAGCTGGGGAGGCTCGGGTGGGTCAGAAGTTGGTCAATTGGGTGGAAATTGGTTTGCGGGCAGAAAACAGAGAGTGGCGGTAAATGGTATACAGTCAGAAGAGATGCAAGTCACAAGTAGGGTACCTCAGGGATCTGTCCTGGGGCCAGTCCTCTTCAATATCTTCATCAGTGACATTGCAGATGGACTGGAGGGCAAGGTTTGCCTGTTTGCAGATGACACCAAGATCTGCAACAGAGTAGATGATCCAAATGGTTGGGCAGCATGAGAAGAGATCTGGAAAAACTGGCAAAATGGTCTGAAGACTGGCAGCTGAGGTTTAATGCAAAGAAGTGCAAGATAATGCACATAAGGAAGAGAAACACCAAAGCTACCTACAGGTTGAGAGAGGAGTTGCTGGCAATCAGAAGGAAAGAGAGAGACTTGGGCATCATCATCACAGATGACCTGAAATCATCCAAGCAGACTACTAAAGCAGTAGGTAAGGTTAGAGGGATGTAGGGGTGTATTAGTAGGGGTATCACAAGTCGTAAGAGGGAGGTAATAATCCCTCTTTACAAGACATTGGTTAGGCCACATCTGGAGTACTGCATGCAGTACTGGAGGCCGCACCTGCACAAGGACATTAACAAAACGGAGGCAGTCCAGAGAAGGGTAACCAAAATGGTGCAGGGACTGCATCAGAAAACATATGAGGACAGATTAATGGAGCTCAATATGTATACCCTAGAGCAAAGGAGGGAGAGAGGCAATATGACCAAAACATTCAAACATCTTAAGGGCATTAACACGGTGAAAGAGTCTAACATGTTTCAGTACAAGAAAAATAGCAGGATAAGAGGACACAGCATGAGATTAGAGGGAGGCCAATTAAGGAGCAATGTGAGGAAGTTCTTTTTCACAGAAAGGGTGGTGGATGCATGGGACAGTCTACCTCAGGAAGTGGTGGATATGAATACAGTGCAGGGCTTCGGATAGGCATAAGGGAGCAATACAGAGGTGTATAAATAAATAGGCCATTGACAGAGTAAAGATGCTTTTGCATAGACATCAGAAGGGAGTGGACCTGGGAGGGGACCAAAACCTCTGCAACAGCCTTGTGGAAAGTAGGTACTATACCTCAGGCAGTAAGCTGAGATAAAGAACCCCTACCACAGCCTCTAGTGGTAGCTGGGTATAGGGACTTCACAGACATCAGAGTCAATTTAGAAGTCTGAAGACCATGTAGGGCTTCCTTGATATCATAGCCAAACAGTTTGGACCCTTTGAAGGGAACATTCAAAACTGCCTGTTACATTAGCAACAAAGTCAGCAACTCTGTGCAAAGAATACTGTCTCATGCAAATGCCAGATGTTGCAGCCCTGGCAGAAGCATCAGTGACATTGTATGCTGACGCAGCAAATGTTTGCCTACCTCAGCATCAACAGACAATGTTTTAAGTTACTAAGTCTTGGCAGAGCCATCAGGCAAGGCCCAAGCAGCACTGTGAGCAGATTTCCTGTCCTTGTATTTGATTAGTCTTCTGCAATCCTAAGGCCCACAGATGCAGAGCCATACGTACGTTTGCCCATCACATTCAGTCTCCTAGATTCCTCATCAGGAGGCCAGGTACTCTTATGTCTATGAGCCCCAGACATATCATGAGCAGCAATGAGGACCGCTGAGTCAGTTTCAGGCTAGTTAGCATAATACAGCTTAGTAGACAGCACAGGATGCTGCTTATAAGACTTTCTAGGGACTTCAGGCAGTGTGTTTGGGCTAGTCAGTGCAGTAAAAGTAGCATCCTCTAAGGCAGGATATACAGGTGTAATAATAATGGATGGGCACAAGGCAGATCCAAAAACTCCATGAGATTGCTCTTAGTAGAATCTTCCTGTTCACATCAAAGTCCATGACAGACTGCATCAGCTTGAAAAGATGGATCCCCAGGAGGAGACCTCAGGCTATAAACCACTGCGTCCTCACTACAGGATAAGAGAGTAGACCTAGAGGGAAAGTGACCCTCCACAAACTGTTCTTCGCCGTCATATTCCTCCAATTAATCTGCCTCCAAGTCCATGAGGTCGGGATTATATTCCATTTTGCGGTCATCATCACGAGTGATAACGGGAGCTACAGAAGGGTCCAGCCACACTGATGGCAGTTGAGAGGCAGTAATCTGTGGTGTGCTAGAGGAGTCCATTGATGAGGGTCGAGCACCTGAAGACATCAGCGGAATAACTGCCTGCAATGGCAACCCTGGCAGAATATGTTGAATCATTTCAGAAAATGATGCCAGCACAACCTGGGAGTCAGCAGCGCCCTGAAAAGGGGCCGGACTACCTGTGTCGATAAGGAGGGGCCCAACGACGATGGCATCATACCATCCCCAGTAGGTATGGCAGTGGCTAAGCCAGACCCCAATCTTCATGTCTCAGTGATGGTCAAGGGGCTTTTATCGATGCCCCCAGAGCGGGTACTGAGGAGGACGTAACTTTTGTCAATGGCTACTGGAACCTCACACGTGAAGAAGATTTTTCCTTGCCCCTGTGTTTGTGCATATGGCTGGACAATGAGAAGGCCTGAGATAATGACCTTTCCTTGTCCTTACTCTCCAATGACCATTTCTCAGCCAGCAACAAGGGAGAAGCTGATTTTGAGCCCTTTTCCTTCTACATGGCTTTTAAGGTAAGGACATTTTTGAGAGCTTTCTTACCTTGTAGCCTGGTTGAAGCGCTAGCAAATCTCACAAGTCCTCAAGTTGTGAGACAGGCCCAAGCAGCACATACAAACAGTGTGTGTGTGTCCCCCTTGTTAATTGTATAGCTGCACTTACAATATCTGAGTAAAGGCTCTTTCAATTTCAGCATCATACAGAAGCGACGATAATAAACTAGAAAAAAATAAAGTAATAAACGGCAATGGCTTGTTTGGCGATACTTCCTTCAGCAGGTTCGACAAGCATGATTTATGGCAGGAGAAGAACCAAGGAGTGATGTGACCACTCCATATTACATACACGTCCATGCTGCCCATCACTGGGCATCTGGTCAATTTCACGTGGCAATAATCGTGCCGCAAAAACTACGTGGTGAAAATAGCATCAGGAAAAACAGTGTTGGGATGTTATTGCTCCACCGACTGACGCCCTCCTGGGGTTGCTAATAGTAAATCACCCCATCCCCAGTTCCGCCCTCCCCAGAGTTTGTAATAACAACCCCCCCAACTAACTTTCTCCCCCACCCCAGACATACAGTCATCACTTTGCATTTTATTGCCCATACATGGTTTTTGCTCTCACTGTTTTGTTTGCATAATAATTGGCCGTGCCATTTTGCTCACACAATACTGACCTAGATCCAGCTAGCAAAAAGTTTCCATGTGATTCTGATGCTGTCAGTTTCGGCTTACAGCTCCAAGAGGTGTGACCTAATGGAGGAGATATCCTTGTGGAAGATCAATAAGCAGTGAGCAACAACTGAAAATTATGATGGGTTGGGGAAGTCACTGACAACATGGCGAGTATGAATGTACAAATGTAGGGTGGAGAGCAGCAAACTGCAGTCCACCCCATATCAGGAGCAACTGCAGGAGTGAGAAGAGAAATTCTGGAGAAGTTTCAGGGCGTGATGGGAATAAGCAGAGTGAACTGAAAGGCGGAGCAAGACCCTTAGTTTTGGAAAGCGGAATAAGAAGCCAGCTTGGCCAGCAGTAGATTTCACGGTGGGAGAGCAAGGTTTAGTGCCCTCCCATTGTATCTTGCTTCTCTACTCTCTTCTCCCCCTTTTAACTCTTACTCACTTTACAATGCTTGCTCTCACTCTCCCCCAAGTAAAATATACTGCTGGTCAAGATGCCTTCTCATTCTGTTCCCTTAAACTACGGGGATCTCGCCACCTTTCAGTTCACTCTGCCCCTTCCTTTCATGCCCCATTTCTCTATTCCTTGTATGTGGTGGACTACTGTCCACTGCACTCCATCCCATGCTGTAGCTCTAAACACATTCTATCACTGTTATCTGTGACTACCTCTAACCGTCATATTTTTGCTTTGTTGCTCACTGCTTTTTGTTCTTTTGCTTTTCTTTCTGCTATTTATAGTGTATTGCAATTTTGTACTTATTTTTCATAGTCTTGCCTTTTTTTTAGTGTACTCTGTATTCTCCCCATTTCTAATTTTTCCCCAGGACGCATTTGTAAACAAGTAGATACTAGTTCAGTGTGTTGTCCTGGTAAAATCTTTGAAATAAATAGATAAAATCAGTCCCGATGCCCTCACAACAGTCCCAAGTTACACAACCTTACTGGCTGGGTGAGGTGGCTTTGGGCTCAGATAGTCCAGACTGATGGGACCAGATAATTCAGACACTAATTCCTGCCAATGGGGGATTTGTGCAATGCCCAAGCCTTTAATGTTGCTGCTACAGTGAAGTCCAGGTAAAGCAGAAGGCCAGGCAGATCAGCCTCACAGCCCTCCAGACCCCTTACATTGCGCCAGTTGCACCCAAGTTACAAAGCCCAACTGGCTGTCCAGGAAACTATGGGACAAGATAGACAAGGTGGAGGTTGACAGACGTAGTCACTTCTGACCTTAAGTTACTGTATTACTAGGTTACCTATGCACAGTTTTTCCCTGGATTCAAAATTGCTAAAGCCATAGTGTAGTGTTGTGTCGTGAAGTTTAGTCTAGTCTAGTACAGTACAGTACAATACAAATGACACGTGAACATGTTCTAACTAGTTCCCTTTTAAAATAGGATGTATAGCAGTTCACCAGATTCCTGATGTCAAAAAATATTCCTATGATCACAACTCAAAGAAGGAATGATTTGTTGCAACACATTACCTGTTCTTGCCTCTCTAGCCACTGGTCCACCATGGGATGATTGGCACTTAATGACGATCGAGCATTGTCTCTTTGAAAACTATTAGACCAACTGCTGGTATCCCTGGGTAAACTTCTGTAGTTTTCATCCTTCTGAATAAATCAGAAATGAACAAACTGATCAACTCTAAAAACTCATGATTTGTTAATTAGACTAACACAATTTTTCAGATCCTAAATTGTAACACAACAATCTCTCAAAACACAAATTTTATATCATCAATGATCTAAGGAATGGGATCCCAACTAAGTCTTTCAATCCTAAAAAGAATAAGACTTGTTCCTAAGAAGCTCAGCTTCTGCTGCATATAAATGTTATTCTATAAAGCAGCAAGGGATACACAGCAATGATTTCTGAATACTTTGAAGACTTGTGAACAAAAATAACAACACAGGGAAAGGGCACAGTTCAAGAGCATTTCTGCCTAAATATTTTAATTCTGTTCCCTACATATTCATATTTTGCCTTCAAACCAGGTAAGCTGGGTCACCTCAGGAACTACCAAGCCCACTAGGACTGGTCACCCCTTGACCTGGCCCCTGACATCGATACGGCTCTTGACTACTTTATACGTACCTTCAAAGATTGTCAACTCAGTTAAGAAGGGAGATAAAACCTTTTATAGGTACATCAGGGAGCCAAGGAAGGGATAGTGAGGCTTAATAAAGGGAGGGAGGGGAGGTGGGCAGAGGCGACTGTGAAAAGGCAGATACACTGAACAAATACTTTTGCTCAATATTCACAAAAGAAGAAGAGGGGTAGGTACCTAAACCAAACAATAAAAGCACTCTAGATGGGGGGGGGGGGCGATACCAGTCCATTCACAGAAGAAAGGGTCCTGAAAAAACTCCTAAAACTTAAGGTGGACAAAGCAATGGGGCCTGATGGGATTCACTCCAGAATTCTAAAAGAACTAAGGAGAGACCTAGTGACACCGCTGATTACACTTTTTAACAAATCATGGGAGGATGGTGTGGTACCTGAGGACTGGAGCAGAGCGTATGCAATTCCTCTTCATAAATGTGGGAGCAAGGCAGAAGCAGGAAACTACAGACCTGTTAGCTTGACCTCAGTGGTAGGGAAAATGATGGAATCACTTCTGAAAGAAAGAACTGTTGAGTACCTAGAGGCCGGCAGGGCACACGACTCAAGGCAGCATGGATTCACAGCAGGAAGGTCATGTCAGACGAATCTAATAGATTTCTCTGACTGGGTAAACGAAGTTGTAGACCAGGGAGGGGCTCTGGATATGGTCTATCTAGACTTTAGCTTGGCATTTGACACAGTCCCACACAAAAGATTAACAAACAAGTTAGCCAGCCTGGGAGTTGGTCCCAGGGTGGTAGCCTTGGTAACAAGCCGGCTGGACAACAGGACCCAGAGGGTAATAGTAAACGGAGCTCACTCTGAAGAAAGGGGGTTACTAGTGGGGTACCACAGGGTTCAGTACTGGGACCGATCCTCTTTAATGTCTTTATAGGAGACATTGCAGGGGGGCTGGAGGGAAAAGTATGCCTCTTTGCAGACGACACAAAGATCTGCAACAGGGTTGATACACAAGGTGGGGTGCAAAGGATAAGAAGGGACTTGGCAATACTGGAGGAATGGTCAAAAATATGGCAGCTTAGATTCAATGCAAAAAAGTGCAACGTAATGCACCTGGGAAACAAAAACCCAGGGGAAGAGTACACAATTGGGGGGAAGGTACTAAACAACAACACAAATGGAAAGGGACCTATGGGTAGTTATATCAGATCACCTTAAGGTAAGTAAGCAATGTGAGAAGGCAGTAAGGAGGGCTGGAGGGATACTAATTGTTTAATTGTTTAATTAGTATTTCGGAAAGACCTTTGAGCATGAGCTCTTTTACAAATGTTCCACGTCAAGGTGGACAATAAGACAATACACATATTCAGTGGTTACAGAGGCCTGATCATTAGGCATTAAAGAGCGATTACATGACAATTAGACAAATAGGAGAAAAAAACTGAGCAGTTGTAATTGAATACTAAACTATTTCTAATCGGTTGCCCTAGGTAGCACACCTGGAAACCTCCAAATCCGTTGATAGACTATGGCAGAAGTAACTGCATAGGGTTTAATGCTATCCCAGATGGCGAGAGGCTGGGTGACAGTGAAGCAAGGAGTTGGGTTTGAAACCAACCGCAGAGAAGCCGAGAGGTGGGGGATAGTGAAAGCAGGGGCTGTGATGATGGAGGGAGCAGCTCCAGAGGAGCTTTGTCGAGTATATTGTGTGTATGTGGCGGGGTTTCGGAGGGCAGTACCAAGTGCGTTTAAAGAGGACTGATAGCTTACTTAAGCCCTTGACTAGGCTGGAATGGAGGCAGGGTTCTCTAGGTAGCCCTGCTGAGTGTTACCTTGGGGGTAGGCCTGTCTATCAAGTGGGGCCTGAGAAGCAGGTGCATTGTGAGTTAGACATTAGGTGCTGTTTAAGGCCTACTTTGAATTGAGACAGGCTGATTGTTTGTAATTTCATCGGGAGTTCATTTATCCAGAGGGGGGCACCGATAGGAGAAGGCACACTGCCCTAGTGAGGTTCGGCAGAATGGTATGGACAGTGTTCCATTCTTCCTCTGTCTGGTGATCTGTGTTGAGAGAGAGAAGCCTCAAGCAGGTTTCCTATACAGGGTGGGGTTTTTCCAAGGATTGCCTTCTTTCCCAGGAGGCAAGTTTGGTAGTTGATCCTGTCTTTTAGGTTAAGCCAGTTTGTACGCTCATACAGGGTGCAAGTATGAGTGTAGTGATCTGCACACAGGGCGACACGGCATGCCTTACTGAATGCAATTTCTACCCTTCTGAGCACTGTATCAGTAGCAGCTCCATAGACCACCAGCCCGTAGTCTATCATGGAGAGTATGGAGACTGAGATTTGGAGTGCTTCCGGGGTGAGGGATTTCTTATGCCTATAGAGGACCCCGATCTTTGCATTTACCACTTTGACAAAGGAGTCTACGTGGTGCATATAAGTGAGAGAGTCATCAGTGGTTACTCCAAGGTACTTGAACAAGTGCACCTGCTCAATCTGCTCACCAGCCTTGTTGGTGATTATGAGAGGAGCATGCTTGTGTTTGTTGTAGGGGCTAGATTGTAGCATGGCGTTGGTTTTCTTGTAATTTAGTAGCAGCTTTTGCCTACTGAACCAGTCCTCGAGTTTAAAGTACTAGGATGTATAGGGAGAAGCATCACCAGTAGAAAACAGGAAGTTGTTATCCTTCTGTACAGACAGTTGGTGAGACCCCATCTGGAGTACAGTGTACAGTTCTGGAGACCCCATCTCCGCAGGGACATAGACAGGATGGAGGCAGTATAGCCTAGAGGTTAGGGTAATGAGCTGCGAATGAGCTTGGTACATCCAGCAGATCAGACCTTGATTTGATTCTCACAACCTCCACCTGCATACAGTGTGACACTGAGCAAGTTACTTAGCCGCCCAGTGCTCCCAGGTTGCCCCTGAAAACAGTCTCTTGTGCCTAGTGGGCCTTACCCAGTTACCAAAGACTAAAATAAAATAAAATAAATAAAACTGAAATGGTGCAGGGTCTGCAACAGAAGTCATATGAAGAGAGACTAAAAGTGCTTAAGACGTATACCCTTGAGGAAAGGAGGGAGAGGGGGGACATGATAGAAACCTTCAAGTACCTCAAGGGAATCAACAAAGTCCAAGACTGGGGCATCTTTCAGAAAAAGAAATGTGCAAGAACAAGGAGGCACAATTTGAAGATGGGGGGGGATGGCTCAGGAGCAACACAAGGAAGTACCTTTTCATGGAGAGGGTGGTGGATGCATGGAAACCCCTTCCTGAGGAGGTCATGGGGTCAAAGACAGTGGGGGAATTCAAGAATGCATGGGACAGACATAAGGCAATTATAGTGAGGGGTAGGAAAAAGTAGGTTGTTGGGTAACTTTAATCTGCAGCTTATCCAATAGGTAGGGAAACAGGCAGACTAGGTGGGCCAAGCAGTCCTTATCTGCCATCAAATTTTATGTTTCTATGTAACACTGCCAATGACATATCTGCCCCGCTCACTAAGCGTTTTACCAAAGGCCCCAACACCCCCTGGTTATCTCAGGCTCTCCTAGATCAAATGTGCCACAGAAACACACTATGGCGCTTAGCCCTTGAATCAGGCAAACTGCCTGATAGACAATGCTATCAGGCTGCTAGGAATAAATGCACCTGGGACATACTCAAGGGCAAAGCTGACCATACAAGGCAGCCCTCACCACCTCCTGGGGCTCTGGCCACAACTTTTGGGATAACCTGAAGGAGCTCAACAGGTAAACTATATCGGCTCCCCCCACCCAGCTCACTATCAATGGCGGTATCTCCACTGACCCACAGGTCATCCATCACTGATTCCCTCAATTCCTCCTTTTCAGACCTTAGTAATGTACTCCCTGCAAATTTCTTTGATCCCCAAACCCCACCCCCACCTTTTCACCTCAAAACTCTCACTCCTTGTGAGGCTAAACCCTACATCCTAAAAGCCTTAGGTAAGTCACGTTAGAGTAGTAATTCACTGGACTTTAGACTTCTCCACATGACCCTGGATGTAGTCCTTAACCCGCTAACCAAGATTCGTAATCATTCCCTCTGCCATGGTGAATTCTCCTCAAAATGGATAAATGCTGTTATTATAACCATTCATAAAAATGGTAACCACACTTCTCCAGGAACTACCACCCCATCTCCATCACCCCCCCCCCTCCAAAATAGGCCCTTGAAAAAATAATCTCTGATCAACTCACAGACCACCTCACCAAATGTGACCTACTCTGCCGGGAACAACACAGATTTCGCAAAGGGCACAGCACCACTACTGCCCTGCTGGAGTTCTCCAGTGCTATCCATACTGCCCTGGACAGAGGGTGTCTGGCTGACTCGCTGTTTGTGGATTTGTCAAAAGCCTTTTGACACTGTGAACCACTCCCTTCCTTTATCTGCTCTCTCCCACACAGGTCTCTCCCAGGATGCCACGAGGTGGTTTGCTGACTACCTAGCCGGTAGGTCACAATAAGTTAAAATTAATGACACGCTCTCCTCCTGCCTCCCGGTTAAGTTAGGGGTGCCCCAGGGTTCCATCCTGGGCCCCCTTCTCTTTAGTCTATTTCTGAACACCCTTCCCAAGACCTGCTCTGAGCAATTACTCCTATATGCCGATGACACAGTTCTCTTCTCCACCCACCCCAATCCACACTCACTACAACTATCCCTCTAGAAGTCCTTCAAAGATGCCGAATCCTTGTTCACTGACCACTGCCTGGTTCTAAACCACACAAAAAAAAAAACAGAGTCATGATGTTCGATCACAACCAGAGCCAACTCAAAGGCTACCCACTAATTATTCACAACTCCCAACTATTACCCCTTGAGCAGGTCGACAACTTTAAATACCTCGTGGTCACTCTTGACTCGGCACTCAACTTCCACGAACATATACACTGCCTTAGCTGCGCTGTCAATGTCAGAATTGGTCTGCTCCACCAGCTCAAACATGGTCTCCCCCTAGAAGCCCTCTGACTAGCAGTCTCATCATCCTTCTTGTACTTATCGATTATGAGATCCTGGTTTATGGATCGGCTGATACCCCTGCCCTCTGCAGAATCTGTGTTTCCCTAAACAAAGCCTGTCACCTTGCTATGGGCTGCTCTGGTATGACACACACTTGTGCTCTGTACAGTCTCACCAATTGGTTTGACCTTGATGGGAGACTTAGGTACCAGCCATGCCTCCTAGCCAAAAAGATCACCATCGGCCTAGCCCCCCCTGTCCTCACCAACCTGCTACAACCTGCACCCTCGGTGATACCTACTCTCAGCTCCACCAAGCCCTCCCTCCTGATTCCCCACTCTTGAACTACTCAAGGCCAGGGATCTTTCTGCTACAGAGCCCCCCTCTGGATGAATGCCCTGTCCAGCGCCATCTTCTCTGAAAATAAAATAGACCATTTTAAAACCACCCTCAGGGAACACCTCCATTCCTTGAGCACCTGTGACTGCTACTAGCCCACCCACCTGGTGCTCCCTCCAACCACGGAATGTATGACTTCTCCAGGCTTGCCTCTTCTCCCCCCGCCGTTTCCCCTCAGTCCCCCCATGGCATGAACCTGGGCCTTTAACCTCAGTCCTTGACTGCTCTTGAAGCTACCACAAAGGATTTCCATCCTGCTAACCCTCGGATCATTGCACTCCTACTGTTTTCCTCCCCAACTTCTGAATGCCTGTATTTTACTTACTGTTTGCTAATGTATAGCTGTTGTATACACGTGTAATTACTGTTGTATCACTGCCTCTGTATTGTATCTCTGAACACTATTTTGGACTGATTGTAATGTGACGTGGAGCCTTTGTAAATGAGTCTCTGAATCAAATGTTTGTAATTCCGATACCTTTAATAAAATAAAAAATAAATAAAACAAACAGGTCCTGAGATTTGAAGAATTCTGAAAAGTTGAATTATGAGCCAGTTTGGTAATAAACTGTTGAAGAGAATATGTTTAAATTCAGAAAAAAAAAGTGACTTGAATTTTTTATAAAACAAAACTACTAAAAAGCTGGAGTAATTCTAGAGGTAAACCAAAACTTCCTCTGATTTCTAACATAATGCCCTTCAAAGTATTTCCTTTCCTTTAATGTTTAGCACCCATGAAGTAATCAATAATCACAATATGGCATGTGTTTCTGCAAGCAATAATACACAAAATAGTGGGTAGTACTGGGCTATAACCCCCTGCCAAGGGAGTAATGAGGCCCAAGGCTGCAGGAGGAGCACCTTATAGTCCCTGGAACAGTGGGTATAGCCCATGCCTCACACACTGGAAGGTATTACTGTGCTCTGAAAATTGGATTTGCATGTTATAGTTTTAAAAAGTTTGAAAAATAAGAAGACATGTTTAACTTTACTTAAGTAAAAATGTTTTAAAAAGTTAAAAACAAAAATAAGATGTTCAAAATTAAAAATGCTTTATTTAAAATAGTTCTTCTGCTGGTGGATTACCAGTAGAGAGCACTGCTGATAACAGTACATATTAGTGCTGTTTAAATAGTGACACAAGACCAAGTCTCTTTTTAATTTCCCATTAATTTTGAGATGTGTCCCTTGTTCTACCTTGTAAATCGGGACTGGGAGAAGTGTTACTGTGGTTAACATAAAAACAGGAATCATGATGGCGCTATCTGGGGTTTCACATGAGTTTGTTTGTCTGTATGTGGTACTCACAAACAGTAGTCGGCACTCAGTCACACTCTGGTGGTTTCCATACGCAGATGAAAGGGACATCATCCACAGGATATGTTCAACCATTTATTGCAATAAAATCCAAAAATAGTCATTAAAGATAAAAAGCAAATCCACATGGAATGCCACCCACGACAGATGGCTGACCCCTTCCCAAAGCAGTCTCTCACTCTGATGCGAGTCGAACATTTTCACGCTCAGTAGCACCTTCTCAAGACTGGCAACAGATAGAAGTGCTGGTCTAAAGTACTATTTCATTTCAAGTGACAGTAGTGTTTAGAATACAAGCAAACATGCTGCATATGGTTAAAAAAGTGAAACAGAAAAAGTGCACAAGAAAAATGATAAAATAAAGTGAGAAAGTTTCTCTTTGTGTGTGTGCGCAGTGTTCAAGTGATTTGGGCAGTTCAAGCTGTGATCATGAGACCAGGAGACAGAAGTATTGTGCAGTTCGGCAGTGCAGCTGACATTTTCAGTTAGGTAACACTTTTTTATTTGTTACTTTTTTTCTTTTTAACTGCCTCACTGATGGATGTCTCATTTGCTGCCTGAAATGGACATTTCTTGTGCGTCTGCGAGCTGAAATAGAAAGGACAGTACTGAGGCTGGCCCACAGGCGCAGAGGCATGGCTGCCATCTGCAATGCCGACCTGGTGGTTCAGGAATGGATCCAGGAGTCAGAGGGCTGGCCGGGGAGTGGGATGAAGCATCTGCTGGACTGCTCTCCCTACTCCAGGTGGAAGCCAGAAGCACCGCTGCGGTCAGCACCTTATGCACGGGGGGGTGGGGCGGACGCAGGCCATCACTGCACATCCCTGCCCCCGAGGGAATTACAGCAACAAAAATGTCGGCCCCAGTTAATGAGCCGGCTCCAGTACCACTCCTTCCGGCCACCATAGTTCGCCTCCGGTGACCCCACCCGGGGGGGGGGGTGTTAAGCCTGAGTATGATGGGGTGGCTGCCAGAGCCTGGTGAGCCCATTTGCGAGGCTAGGGGAGCCCAGCACAAAAAGTAAAATAAATAAATAAGGAAAGGAGAGCATTGAAGCGAGGGGAAAAAAATGGCTACCATTCACGTTTTTACATTTTTTTTGCACGGTGATATAGAATGTAAAAAGGTAGCCTGCCAGTGGGACTTGTTTTTCCCAGTCTCGGTTGGCCCATAATGCATCCCTTGGTAAGGGGCCTAGCCAATCACAGACCAGGAGTAAATTAATGAACAATCACTGGACACTGCAAGGCATGAGGTCAAGAGTTGAGTGACTTTCGATACACCCAGGAAGTGCATGCATTTATTCTATATTTTCTTGAAGTAGGTTATTGAGCTAATAAAACAAAAACGTTTTTCCCCCTTTTTTATGGAAAAAGGTTTTATTTTCCTATAGTTAGATTGTCTCTAGGTAAAATATATGGGTTTGGTAACAAAGGCTGAGTTTTTTTGAATGAACCTGGAAGTGCATTTATTCCGAAGAAAACTGTTCCCTGTAGGTTGTGCACCTGGAGGACCCCACAGCAGGAGATGACTGGAGATGATGATGTGCTGGCACGCTTTGCATTGTGACAACACCTCCATGGCATCAAATCTTGGCCACTACGAAGTCGTTAGATGCCAAGATGTAAAAAAACACTTATATGTCTCAAGAAACACGACCTGGCGATAAATGAACTTACCACCACAGTGGCAGACAGTGAAAAGTGGCCGATCACCGCACAGGCCGCAGTAACCTCACTGACACAAGAAAATGTTCAACTCAGGAGCAGGCTTGAAGCATTGGAAAACGAAACATGTGAGGGAAATGTTCACTTGGTGGGGGTCCCAGAGGGCATAGAGGGACTGAATCTTCTGGTTTATATTAAAGAATGGATGCAGTTATCGATTTCAATTCCCAAGGACTTCGATGTGGGATCATTAAAGTGAGCCTATAGAGTAAACTCAAGAGTAAGGTCTACAGACACCAATTTATCATGAACCATCCTGGTACGTACATCTGGGGTGGAAGTACGAGATGTTTTAAGTTCAGCAGTGAGAGCGGTCTATCCTCTATCCATAAATGACTTTGATGTCAAGTTGTTTCCAGACCTTTCATTCCAGATCCACTCTCACCGCAAACGTTTTGATGGGGTAAGACAGAGACTGCTTGCCCTTGGAATTACACATTCCTTTTTATTGCCTGCTAGACTGAGAAATACATATGCAAGGAAGACATGGCAATTTACAGATCCAGCAGACGTGGGTCACTGGATGGAGACAACGGGAAAAGAGTTTGCCTCTTGGGACATGGTGCAAGAAGAGGAAGTGGTCAAGGAGGAGGATTAGGGTAGGGCCTGAACTTGAGTGTTACTTTCTCTTCCCTTTGCAAGGAAGAGGGACATTTTAACTGAATGGGGACTGGTTTAATGTGGTCTCTGACAGCACTCTATCCTCCCAAAGGTTGGTAGAGACACGGGACAAATTTTGAGTACAAGACCCAACTGCTGGTCACTCGGATCTCCGATGGGGGGATTGCCTTTTTCTTGGGTAACCCCTATGTTATTTTTCTCTACTTAACATGTTGGCGGCAGGGGCAATATCTTCAAATGTATGCTCTACAATGTTATAGAACATTTAAAGTTTAATGGAGGTTATTTTTCTACAAGAGTTGATCATGTTAATTACTTCATGCTGCTAGTTATGTTTGGGAAATAGTGGTTAAGCAGGGGGTTATGACTTGCATTATTCTTCCTAGTTTCATGTTAATTATGTCTCTATGGACAAATCGCAATGCTAAGAGATTGCATTAGATTTTCTCTGTGTTTCTACCTATTATTGGGACATTCCAAGCCACTTAGATGGCTGGCATTAACTGACTTTTTTTTATGGACTATAAATTTGTGAATATCCCCTACTCCTATTGTACAAGATTGCAGGGGACATATATGATATCAGAGATGTAATGTCTTTGTAGTGTGCATTTATTATTGTCCTGTATGAGGAGATGTGTGTTTGTATCATACAAAATAATAAACAAAGTATATAAAAAGAAAAAACTGCTCATTTTTTTTTAATTACCTTACCACCACCACTGAGACAGAGTGCAGCAAACTGTGGAGTGGTGGTGAAAGGTGGACGGCACCCAGGGGTGGAAAATTGGTGGTTGCATATGCTCAGTATGAGGGGAAACCTGGCGTATGTTCGCTGTTATAACCAGCTAGTTATAATGGCAAACTACAACCGGGTTTCCCTATGGGAAAACATGAGCACCAGTTATTACAGGGTTATAATAAATGGCAATCTATCCACATGGAAAGAAGTGACCAGTGTAGTTCTTCAAGGTTCTGTAATGAAGCCAACATTGTTTAATATATGCACAGGTGATTTGGAGGTGGGGCACCCACAACTACGGCAGGTTGCCAAATTCAGTGATGACACCAACACAGGAATGGTAGTTGCATCTCAGCACTGCAGGAGTTTTATGAAATGCATAGGGACGTGAACATGCTTGTGACATGGGCTGCAAAATGGCATGTGAACCTCAGTGATGAAAAATCCATAGTAGTACATCTAGGTAAGGAGAATATAAAAGCAAAATACTACAAGCACAGAGAAATTACTGAAACTCAACTGGAAAGGGACCTGAGTGATTATTAGTAGTATGTGTATATTAGAAATACAATTTAGAAATGAGAAATAAATATGAGCCCTAAGTAAGATTTGAAACCAAGTCTGCTAAGAATACATTTCCACCTACCAGGACAATCTGAAACTTGGGGATCCCAAAGGCATTCATTCTTTCTCAGTGCACACCCTGGAGCCATACAAATTAGAATTGCAATTTAATTTATAAGGAGTGTGGCGTGCACATATTTGAAATACAGTTGAGAACTGGGAAAGAAATAAGTGACCAGGTCTGCTAATTTCTGAATATGGGCTCAAATTCCAGCAAGGACATTTAATTCTTATTCACTTCTCAGCTGTATTTCAAATGTATACACAACACACTCCTTGTAAATAAATATGTAATTCTAATTTATGTGGCTTCTGTGTGTGCATTGAGAAAAGATGAGTGCATTAAGGTTCCCTGTGTTTCCAGCTGTCCAGCAGCACAGTTCGTAGTGTAGTGGAATGGGATTCTGAGCAGACCTGGGTTCAAATCCCAGCTAGGGCATGATTCATTCTCACTTCTAAAAGAGGATTATTGGGCCGGCCCAGTGGAGTGTAGGGTTGAGGCATCATGCCTTACCTCCTGCCATATCAGCAACTTGTGTTCGCAGTGCGTGCAGGTCACCAGGGGTCGGCTGGGGAAGGAGAGGATCAAGCATCTGGAGGACAGCTCTCCTCTCCCAGGGAGGGTTGAGGATGGAGTCCGCTGCTTGACTGGCCCCTAGCAGTGGTTGGAGGCTGGCGCAATGGACCCACACAAGGGGGCAGATCAAGACGCCTGGCGTGCTGCATAGGGAAGCAAGCGCAGGTCGGCCATTGGCATCATTGCATGCCTTGGCTCCACACTTGAGGGTGGGACAAAACCGGAGGAGAAAACAAGCCAACCAATGGGATGAAGCTAGTCTCCCCACTGCACCAGGCCAGCTGGCGCCTCAAACTGGTGAGCAACGATGGCGGGCAAGTCGCTCAGTGGCAGTGATGGAGGGGCAGTGGAAGGGGGCCGGTCAGTGGGGGACAAATAGAATAAGAAAAAAAAAAAGAGGACTATTAACAGTACACTTTAAAACAGTGTGGGACAGTAATGAACAAAGCAAATCAAATTATGGCATGCACCAAAAGAAACCTTGTAAGCAGATCAAAAAGATATTGCTATGACCCTGTAAAGATCACTGGTAAGACCTCCAATCTGAGCAGAGTGTACATTTCTGGTCCCTATGTTGGATGAAAGATAGCGACAGGACTAAGAAGGTACAGAAGAGAGCAACCAAGGTGAAGACTCAGAAGGCATGCACTACTGCATGGGTACCAACTCACAGAACTGGGACTGTTCTACATGGAAAAGAGGAGACTCACAGGGAACAGGATTACAGTATTTAAATATCAGAATGGGATCACGGCATCAGACAAAATGCAGCTCTTCTGTGTTTACAAGGATGAGAGGACAAAAGGGGCTGCAATGTGTGTAAAGAGGAAGAGTTCAGGGAACTTGGCTTTCTTCTAGGCTTTGCTGGCAATATTACTGTCAAGTGTTTTTCTGTAACTTCATGGAACTTAGTCATCATTTAAATTCCAAGAAACCTTGGAAATTGGTAAACACAAAATGCACTTCACTATTTCAGAGACCAGTGCTGGCCACCGAATACAGTTAACTAGAACATCTGACTCCTGCACACAGCCTACACTTAAAATGCATTCCTAGTAACCATTATGTGAATGACAATTAAAGCTAATCCAGAGGATAAAAGGATAACTCAGCCTTTTCAATGATTGATTTTGAAAGTTTCACCAGGAAAGACATACTGAGCTGCTTCCAGCTGCATCCTGGGGGCAACGGGATGTGGTAAGACTTATATAGTAAATACGGGGCATAATCAAAACAACTGAAGGCAAAACAGTTTAACAGACACGTGTAGCAGATAAAATTTACATAATTTAGGCAAGGACCTACTCTTACAAGTACAGAACATTGAATCTGTAATGAGGGAAACAGACTGCCAGGCAAAACTAGTGTGTGTGTGTGTGGGGGGGAGGGGGAGGGACAATTGCAGGAAAGAGAGGAAAGTCATGAAGAAAATACTTTAAGGAGAAAGCAGAAGAGGCAGAGCAAATTGTCAAGAGAAGGGAGGACTAGATGGATGCAGAGGAACAGACAGAGGTAAGGTCATTCCTCCTATTTAGTGTTAAATATAACACTAAATATGAGTAATGTATTATCTTTTTTGTATTAAGTTCAGCTGTTTTTTGTTTGGATATTTAGTGTGTAACAAAATCAAATGTTATTTCATTGTTTGAATCCCACTAGCTGCCACTGGTTTGAATACTAAAAATGTACATTAACAAATGAAAACACTAGATGACAGCACATCCACATAGGAAATTGTATTTAAGGAATGATGTGCCACAGTAAACTACCTTCTTCAGGAAGACCTTTTTTTTTATTTTTTTTTTTTATTTAGTTGTTTAACCAGGTATAGCACACTAAGCTGAAAGCTTTTTTACAGGAGCGACCTGGGAGCACAAGGAGGTTAAGTGACTTGCTCAGGGTCACACAGTATGCAAGTGGAAGCTGTGGGATTCAAACCCAGGTCTGGTCTGCTGGATGTCACCAAATTTGCAGCTCACAGCCTCAGACCACTGCGCTATACTGCCTCAAAGTGACCTAGTGTCGAAGCGCTGGGGTTTTAGTGTGGTGGTGTTCCACACAAACAAACTAAAAATATTCTGCAATAAAAGTGGAGAAATTTGCATTTATATGTTTGGACTCCATCATGTTTTATATAGCAGACTGGTGAGTGCTTTGCCTGCTTGGTTTTGCTCTTTGGACTGGAATGTGGGGTTTGCAACCCTCAGCAGAACACCAGAGTCCATATATCCATTGAGCACACCTGTTGTTGTTAACAGTGCTGAGATCAGGGCATCTTAAAAGATTTTTAAGCGGAGTACAGAAAAAAACTTCTCCAGTGTGTTCTGTCTGAGGCAAAGCAACAGTTGCCTATAAGTGACATCATAGAGCACTGTCCCTTAAGGATGTTGTATGCATGTGTGCTGAGGCTTGGGACTCTGTTCAACCAGAAACAATACAAAAGGCATGGATCAAGGGTGAGATTCGAACCTCCCGCAATGATCCAAAACCCAGCCCTGCACCACCTGATCTTTCACCCACTACAGAATCTGATGATCTGCACAAGCTTGCTGCTTTGCTGCCAGATCCATTACCCAAAGAAGCAACTGATGAGTAGCAGAACTGTCATGTGCGGGGACCTGGGACAATAACAACTTTCAGATGAGGCATCAAAGTGCTGGTGCAGAAGGCGGAAAGCACAGAGACAGAGGATAATGATAAGGAGGATGAATAAAACAGTGATCCCCCTGTGCTGCCTACACATTCACAGGCAGTCTGTCTGTTTGGTAAATGCATACTCTACATGGAGCGTCAGTCAGCCCGATTTCGGTCCGGTGCCGGTCATGCTGCTGAGAGCGATACAGCAGAGAGCCTGCCGAAAGTCGTTTGACAGCTTGAAGCAAGAAACTCTAAATGATTATTTTCAGTAATACAAAGTGCTGTACAGTAAGTACTGTAACAGTATACACAGTTCATTTTGAAAAAAATTTATTTGTTGAAACAAAAATTAAACACTGACAGTTACCGACTATCTATTTGTATCTGTGTCCCTAACTTTCCACTGCTTCACTGTCATTTTAACAAGTCTGTATTCTCCCTCCCACAGGTGCAAAGATGGATGAGGAAACATCATCTTGCAGAGATGTAAAAGGTCTTCTCACTGCCTTTCCCTCCCATTCTGGAACATAACAAACACTGCAGAAACCATTGTGGGGGGCAGTCAGTCAGCAAAGAAAAAACAGTTACGTACAGTAATGAACAGTTTCGTAAGAACTTACCATTAACAGTAGATCTTTGATGGGATCTCAGTCATCTGGTCACTCCATAGGAACTTCACTGTCAGTGAAGCAGGATCCACACAGAAGACTGTCAGCAGTACAACTGAGGCCACCCATGCCGTCGACATCATCAACCCTATAAAGGAGTGAGAGGTCCTGCAGCTTCATCAGTTCTTTTCCCCAGAAGACAAAAGGAGCATAACTCTAGCCATGGGGGACCGAGGGGAGAGAGAGAGGTGCTCAGGCCTATATGAAATGCTGGATACACAAGATAGCCAGTTCCAGTACGGAGCCCCAAAAGAGGGATGGTGGGCGGGAAAGCAGACCGGATGACTGAAATCCCCTACTCTTATGGTAAGTTCTTGTGTAACTGTTCTGTCTTTTTCATGGATAGCTTAGTCATCAGATCACACCATAGTAGCAAGTCTCAAGCAGTTACAGGTGCAGACAGACAGTCTGGGAGGAAGGTCAACTATAAACTCAAGACAGGAAGCCCTGCAGCACAGCCCTGCCAAATCCTACACAGGCTCTAGAGGCAATGTCCAGACTGTAGTGCTTGGTGAAATTATTGACGGTACTCCAGGTGGCAGCCGCACAGGTGTCAGCGGCTGAGACCCCTCAGAAACAAGCCACAGAGGTAGCCATGCTCCTTGTGGAATGAGCTTTAACCGCTCCAGGCAATTCTTTGTTGTACTTGTTATAGCAGAACACAATGCAATTTGTCAACCATTGCGGTAAACATTGCTTAGAAACCAAAACACCCTCCCTACCTGGGGCAAAGGAAACTAGCAACTGCTTCGACTTCCTACATTCCCTGGTACAAAGCAGATAGTACTTCAAAGTTCTGCGCACATCTAATGTATGGGGCAGCGCTTCCCCTGGATTGGCATTCTCAGGAAAATTAACACGAAGGTGGATAGACTGGTTGAGTATAAACTCAGAGGCCACCTTAGGGAGAAACTTAGGATTCATACACAAAGACACCCTGTCTTTGTGAAAAATCAAATAAGGCTCCTCACACCAGAGGGCCTGCAGCTCTGAAATTCTTCAAGCAGAAGTAATAGCAACTAAAAATAATGCTTTCCAGGACAGAAAGCGTAGCTCGTAAATTGCAGCTGGCTCAAAGGTAGACAGGGTCAACGCCTTCAAAAAAAAAATTTCAAATCCCAAGCTGGGACAGGAGAACAGATTGGAAGTTTCAGATACAGGATGCCCCTTAAAAATATATGACAGCTATCCAGCTGAGCTATAGTATGATCACCCATGAGCTTGTGAAAGGCCGAAGTAGCCAAAAGGTGCACCTTGAAGGAAGAATACTGGAGATCCGAGTCGGACAGAGAGATCAGGTAATCCAGGATCTGGCTCACCGGACAGGTAAAAGGGTTCAGATTATGTTTGGCAGCCCAAATAGCAAACCGCTTCCATTTCATGACATATGTGGCTTGAGTGGAAGGCTTCCGGGTGGCCACTAGGGCATTCACTACTCTGTTGGAGACTCCATATCTGGTGAGGGATATGTCCTCCGGAGACAAGCATGCAGATGGAGGGACCCAAGGTTGGAATGAACCAGGGTCCCCTGAGCCTAGGTCATCAGGTTCCTGCAAATGGGGGGAAGGGACCAGAGGTTCCTCCGTCAGCTGCTATAGCAGGGAAACCATATCTGAGAGGGCCAGAATGGAGCTATCAAAATCATGCTGGCTGTCTCTATCTGCAATTTGATAAGCATCCTCTGAACTACAGGGAATGCATAAAGAAACCATCCATTCCAACACATCTTGCCAGAAAACTCCAGGTCCGGGAAAGAGCAAGCAAAAATTGGGCAGTTTTGCATTGAATAGGGATGCAAAAGGTCCAACCCAGGATGACCCCATCTGTCAAACAACTCTTCTGCAATAGATAAGAGGAGCTCCCACTCCTGCATGCTGGACTGAGTTTGGCTGAGGTTGTCCGCCAGAGTGTTTAGCATGCCTGGGACATGGACCGCCGAGTGTCAGGCCATGATCTAACACCCAATACCATACTCTCATGGCCTCCCTGCATAGGGGTTATGAATGAGTCCCCCCACTTGTTGATGTAGTACACTATAATGAGGTTATCTGACTGCACCAGCAGCTGACACGGAACAAGAAGGTTCTGAAAGGCCTGCACAGCATACAGCAAAGCCCACATCTCCAGGATATTGACATGCAGGGAGGTCTTGACCTGAGACCAGGAACACTGGGTTTGAAAAGGACCCAGGTGACCTCCCCGCCCAAACCAGAAGCATCCGTGGTGAGGATCTGTTGTGGAGAAGAGATCTAGAATGGAACTCCATGCAGCAGGTTCAAGGGGTCCATCCCACCACTGGAGCACTTTACAGAATGGGGAGGATACCAGCACCAACTGATCTAACTCGTCTGTGTGTCTGTTCTATTGCACTCGGAGAGTCCTCTGTAGAATGCGCATATGGAGCCTGGCCAGTGGAACAGTGGGAATGGCAGCCACCATCAGACCCAACAGTCTCTGGTACACCCTGGCAGGAATTAAATGGCTCTGGGCCACCTTTTGAGCCTGGGCTGTAGGGCACTCTGCCCGGTTCTGAAGCAGGAAAGCCTTCCACTGTGCTGAGTCTAGAACTATTCCTATGTATTGCAGCCTTTGCGATGGCATCAGGAATGACCTGGGCAGGTTGACAGTGATGCCCAGAGAGAGGAACAGCTGGAGAGTTCTCTCCAAAGTCCACAAGAGCTGCTCCCTGGATGAGGCCTTTAGGAGCCAATCATCCAGGCAAGGGAAAACGTACAGTCCCTCACTTCTGAGAGGTGCAGCTACTGCCACTAAGCACTTGGTAAAGACCAGAGACGCAGAGGACAAGCAAAAGGGCAGCACCTTGAACTAATAATACTCACCCTGAATTAGAAAACAGAGAAACCTCCCATGAGGAGGGAAGACTAAGATCTCCCCCTATCCACCTATACTTAAAGCCCCTCTCTCTGTTTCTCTCCCCAGCTCCCCTACCCAGCCAAGGTCAGCTGGAAAGTGCCTCTTGTCCTGCTTGGGCATCCGGTGGCTGTCAGCTGCACCATTGCTTCTTCTGTCTGAGGGCAGTAACATGTGGTTAGGCTGTTTCCACCCAATCCACCCCACCCCAACCCAACCAGGGGTGGTTGTACTTTTATAGCTGCCAGAACCTATCAGCCCTTTTTTGGCCCTATTTCTCACTCCCAGTTGGTCTAGTCCACCCAGCCCCTAGAGTAACACTGAAGTCACTCCCCCTGCCACCTCATTATCATCCTCTAAACAACTACTAGATCCATTCTCCTCCCTCGTCAACTCCCTCTCCACTCTCTCCTACTTTTTTTCCCTTCCCAGGTATTCTTTTGTGGTAATTTTCCCCTTCCTGGGGCCATGGGACTCGAACCAGCTCTGCACACGCTCATTCACTGAAAACTCAGTCGGGTTGTCAGTCATGGAGGTGAGTGGAGGGCTGTGCCAGTGGCCCGCTTGGGTCATGTCATGGGTGGGGAGGGTGGTGGGCACTACCTGACAGGTGAGGGATCCACTAGACACCAGGAAATTAGGGAATTATTTTTATACATGTGGGGACTGGGGATATTTTTGAGAGTCTGGGTGGGAGTTCTTTATTTTGGACCAGCGATCAGCCAGGGGTGGGACCACTAGACGTTGGGGTGAAAATATTTATTTATTGCTGGCCAGGAGGGTGAGAGAGACTTTTTTGTCCTTGCGCACGGCTGAATATCGAATACCAGCCAAATAGTGGACCATTCGGTATTCGGTTCTGAATATTCGGATAGTCCATTATTCGTAGTATTCAGAAAGTAATATTTGTTATTCGTACAGCCCTACTACTCAGTCTTTTCTTGTACTCCCTCGACCTCTCACCCGCCCCCTGGTTCCCACCCTTCAGCCTTACCTTCTCCCTCCTACTTTGTGCTGGTGACATAGAAAGTAACCCAGTCCCTATAAGCACCCTTCTTGACCATTCTAACGTCACCTGGACAAGGTTAACTGGCCTAAAAATAGCACATCTGAATATCTGTAGCCTCCCATCAAAGTTTCTTGACCTCGAGGCCTGGATGTCACTTTATAAGCCCCATGTACTAGGGCTCTCTGAAACCTGGCAGAAACCTTACAACTCTGATCCCTCTTACCATCTTCTGGGTTAATCCCTCTTTCGCCTCAACAGATCTCAGAAAAAGAAGGGTGGTGGAGTAGCTGTATCGGTCACAGAACACATCTCAGCCAACATTATTAGCTGTTACAACCCCCTCTCCCCCAGTGAATGGCTCCTTGCTAAGCTGACCATATGTTCCTCAAGAAAAATTCTATCTAGGTTGCTGCTACAACCTCCCTACTGGAGGCATCTCTGGCTTATCCAACTTTCTAGATAGCCTAGGGCTACTCTCTCCAACCAGGGACACTATAATACTAGGGGACTTCAACCTTAATTGGTTAAGCGCCCAGAAACCTGACTATGCAAACCTCCTAAAAACACACAATCTTGAGCAAGTCATCTCCTACCCCACCAGACACAACCCCTGAACACTCAACCACTCCCTACTCAACTGGGTGGCCACTAATTGAGTGGACTTGGTCCAAAAGGTGGATACACTGTTGGATTCTGTAAGTGACCACTCCCCTACTTACATTATCTTGACCACTAAAACCAAGCACCCCCCACCCAAGTACCTGTCATTCAGAAACTTCAACTGCTTGGATCTCACAAAACTCCTTGAAGATGTAAGAGTGGTGAACTGGTCTGCCCTCTGCCTCATCAATAACATGTCATCTGCAGTTAATTTCTTCACTGATTCCCTCAACAGGATACAGGACCTCCACTCCTCTCTTACTACTCAGAGAGCGAGGGGGACATGCTCCTGCTGGATATCCAAGGAGCTACTGTCCCTGATGAAAGAGAGAGACAGTAATTGGAAAGCTTATAAAGTGTCCCCTTCCCCACAACTCTTGAATGCCTACAGATGCATATGAAACACCTGTAAGCAAACTGCCAAATCCCTAAAGCATAATTTCTCCCTAAACTTACAGAGGAACACCTTGGCATCCCTGTCGCTTCTGGGCGTCTATCGGGTCCTTGCTCAACCCCAAGACCCATAGCCAAATCACTTAGCTCACCTCCCCATCGGGCCCCCTGACTGGTCCCTTGGAGGCTGTGCAGATTTTTAATAAATAAATTCTTCGACCTCTCTATCTCAGTAAACTTCCCTCCCAGCCACCCCATAGCCTTGGCAGTCAGGCAAGTTGCCCCTCCTCCACCACCAACCCCCGCCCTTGTACTTTAGAGCCATTGGCCCAAGTGTTACTACCAAGCTCCTGAAGTCCCTCACCACCGAAGGTAGCCCTGGCAGTGATGGGCTTTTACGCGCATTTCTGAGGCTCGTCTCTCCTGCAGTCATTAAACCCCTCACCTTCATATTTAACCTTGCCTTCTCCACAGCCACCATGTCAGACTCCTGGAAACATGCTAATGTTGTGCCTATTTTTAAAGCTGGCGATCCCCTCTCTCTGGATAACTATAGGCCCATCTCCCTTCTCCCCCATCTGAGCAAGCTACTGGAGAAAACTGTGCATTTCCAGTTCTCTGAGCATCTTGGAAAGTACAATCTACTGTGCCCACAACAGCACAGTTTCCGTAAGCACCACATTATCCTTAGCCCACTTCACTAAAAATGTTCTTTGAAACATGGACTTGGGCAAGGCCACAGGTACTGTATTAATGGATCTGACCAAGGCCTTTGACCTCATCGACCACCCCCTCCTCACTTCACTCTCTGTCACCTTGGTTTAGATCTAAAATGGGCCTCAGATGTCTGAGACAACTATATGGCTATAAGCTACCTTGAGGGCACGTTCCAGTCAGTTTTAATTGGTGCAACATCCTCTCCTGCCCTGCCTGTCTTCATGGAGGTCCCCCAGGGCTCCATACTTGGCCCCCTAATATCTTCCATTTTTATAAATGCTCTCCCAGATAAGAGTCTATCCTGTGAGGCACTCCTGTATGCTGATGACCTTGTTCTTTACCACAAGTCACCTGCGAACATCTCCTCTACTCTTACACTTAACTATGGTGCCACCAACAACTGGTTTCTCTCCAACAGGCTCCTGGTAAACGAACATTAAATACATGCTACTTGGCTACAAACTATTCCTTACCAAGGTCACCAAGCTAACTCCTCTTCTTGTACTCACACCTGTAGGCTCCTCCCCTTTGAAAATGTCCCCAGTTTCAAATATTTAGGCGTTACCCTGAACACCTCTCTTTCTTTCATTGAACACAATACCAACTCCGTATGCAGAGTTAACCAGAAGCTAGGGGCTGCCTACCATCAAAAACAATTCCTGTCTACTGAGGCACGCCTAGCAATAGCACAAGGCAACCTTCTCCCCCTTACTGATTACTGCTCTCCCATCTATTCCCCCATATCATCAGCCCTGTGCTCAAGACTGAACTCAGTCTACAATAGCATCTGTCACTTCGTCCTCAATGCCCCCTATTTAACCCATCATTGTGTATTGTACCAGTCTCTTGGATGGCTCCCACTGCAAGGCTGGTTTGATTATGCCCTTGACTGCTTAGCTGACAATACCCTGAGAAGCAGCCACCTGTCCCTATCCCTTCTCATGAGTTGAGTGGTATCCAGGAGCTTCCACAGTCATTGCCCCGGTAGTCCTTAGAATCTCCTCTACCATGAGCAGCAAAGCTTTTTCTGTCTCTGCCACCTCCCTCTGAAACAGACTCCTTACAACGCTCTGCTCATCCACCTCCCATTTCACTTTCAAAAACAATTTCAAAGCCTGGCTAAAGTCTGAAGTCAAATGCCACTGTGCACCCAGGAAATCCTGGGCATTCCCATCCTTCCCCCTTCCCGATGGCTGGGTCACACCCTCTCCTGAGACTCCCCTCCATCTCTTGCCCTCCACCCTCCCCCAGCATGACTAAGTATATTGCCTCCCTACTGTTCTTTGCCACTGCACTTCTTTTAAGGCAGATTGCTGCACTGTATTACCAGCACTCATCTGGCTGATGACCTGTTTACTACTGTTTAACTGAATACTGACTGTTTACCTGAATGCAATTGCACTTTTTTTTTTATTTTATCCAATAATTTGCCACCATATGTATGATCTCTCTGTTTTGTGACTATGTATTTTACCTGTCTGCTGGCCTTAAACGGCACCATGTATCTTATGTAACTTCTTTATGTAAAGACCCCCTTGTACTGTAATTCCTACACTCATGTTTGAAGCCTATATTATTGTGTGTTTACCTGTATTTGCACTGCTTAATGTGCCATGTCTATGGCTCGGGTCGTGACTGAAAATGGTCCTCTGGATCAGTGCACCTACCCGGTTACCAAGGACATAAATAAATAAAATAAATGTGCAGGTAGACAAATACCCTGAGAAGCCTCCAGTGAACAGAGCCAGTTGCCTGTCTTGAGAAGAGGCATCAGGCCTGGCAAAGTTACCATCCAGAACTTTCAGTACTGGACGTACAGATTGAGGTCCTTTAGATCTAAAATGTGCCTCAGATCTCTGGTCTTTTTGGGGACCAGGAAAAACCTGGAATAGAACCCCTTGTTTCTCTGGTGCCTGGGTACTGGCCTGATGGCCTGTTTGAGCAGAAGGTACTGTACCTCCTCCCGAAGAACAGCCAAGTGAGCTGGTGGGTTACCGGAGGGCAGGGAAAGGGTTTATGGAGGCTGTTCGAGGAGTTCCAGAATGTGACCTCTTTCTATGATTCGAAGAATCCAGGCATCCAAAGTTATGGTTCTCAATTGATTGAGATGGAGGGAGAACCAACCTTTGACCACCACCTCTTGGTTGGGAACAGGAAGAGGTGGTCTGGCAAGGAGTTAAGCAGAGGCGAATCCAACCGCTAGGGCTGATCCATCACTTTTTTGATGCTTTGCCACAGCTCCTGAGTTGGAGAGGGTGGGCAAGGAACTGGAGGCTTTTCATTTGCCTTGGGGCTAACAGGCTGCACCGGGTTTACTGGGCACATTGCAAAAAGGAGGGCACTGTCTACCCTTAGGCTACATATGGTAGAGGGAGTGAACAGATTTTATAGCCCTGTCAGATGCCTGCAAATCACTGATGTCCTGTATCAGTCCCAAATAGCTTAGGGCCACTGAAGGGGGCATTACGAACCTTCTGCTGAACATCAGCAGCAAAGCCAGAGACCCTTAGCCAGGAGTGCCTATGTAGGTAGATGCCAGTGGCAGCAGCCCTAGCAAAAGTGTCCGAGATATCATTGAGGGCCCTGAGGAGATGCTTTCTAACATCTGCAGCTATCTGCAAGCACTTGATAACCTCCTGCTTCTGTGTGCCATCTGGGAGGGCCTGAGTGGCAGCTTTGGCCTTCCTCCAGTTGGAGTTCTGATATTTTTCCATATGAGACAGGTAATTGGCAATTCTCAGCCTGAGGATAGAGAAGGCATAACCCTCTTGCCCCAAAGGTCAATTCTACATGACTCTGTCAAGAGAAAGAAAGCTAAGGTGCTTATGCACTTTAGACCTATCATGGGTTGCCTTGACAACCACCGAATCAGTCTCAAGCTGGGCAGCATAGTAGGAAAACCCCTTGGGGACAAGGTAAAGCTTATATGCCCTATGGGACATAGCTGGCACCATTCCTCAAGGCAGGCAAAATAGGAGGAATGATTTTTGTGGGAGAAACATAGAAACATAGAAACACAGAAGTTGATGGCAGATAAGGACCGAAAGGCCCATCCAGTCTGCCCATTTCTTTTTCTACCTTATAAATGTGCCATCGGCCTTTGCTCTGTCAGTGGCCTATCTATTCATAGTCATTTGTATTGCTCCCTTATGCCTATCCCATGCCTGTTTGAAGCCCTGCACTGTATTCATAGCCACCACTTCTTGTGGTAAGCCATTCCATGCATCCACCACCCTTTCTGTGAAAAAAATTTCCTCACATTTCCTCCTTAAATTCTCCTCTAATCTCATGCTGTGTCCTCTTGTCCTGCTATTTTCTTATATTTAAACATGTTGAGACTCCTTCACCTTATTTATGCCCTTAAGGTGTTTGAATGCCTCGATCATATCACCTCTCTCCTCCTTTGCTCAAGGGTATACATATTGAGCTCATTAATCTGTCCTCATATGTCTTCTGATGCAGTCCTGCACCATTTTGGTTGCCCTTCTCTGGACTGCCTCAATTTGGTTAATGTCCTTGTGAAGGTGTGGCCTCCATGCTGCCGCAGTACTCCAGATGGGGCCTAACCAGTGTCTTGTACAGAGGGATTATTACCTCCCTCTTACGACTTGTGATACCCTACTAATACACCCTAACACCCCCTAGCCTTACCTACTGCTTTAGAGGTCTGCTTGGATGATTTTAGGTCATCAGTGATGATGATGCCAAGTCTCTTTCTTCCTTTGTGACTGCTAGCAACTCCCTCCAGCCTATAGGTGGCTTCAGGGTTTCTCTTCCCTATGTGCATGATTTTGCACTTCTTTGCATTAAATCCCAGTTGCCACTCTTCTGACCATTCTGCTAGTTTATCCAGATCTCTTCTCATTCTCCCACCCCATCTGGATCATCTACTCTGTTGCAGATCTTGGTGTCATCTGCAAACAGACAAGCCTTACCCTCTAGTCCATCTTACAAGGTCACTAATGAAGATGTTGAAGGACTGGCCCCAGGACTGATCCTGAGGAACCCCACTTGTGACTTGCATCTCTTCTGACTGTATATCATTTACCACCACTCTCTGTTTTCTGCCCGTCAACCAGTTTGCCACCCAGTTGACCAACTTCGACCACCCGAGCCTACCAGCTTATTTATCAATCTCCTATGTGGAACAGTGTCAAAAGCTTTGCTGAAGTCAAGGTGGCGACATCCAACTGCTCCCCTTGGTCCACCACTCTGGTTCCAGTCAAAAGAAATCTATGAGATTAGTTTGACAGAACCTTCCTTTGTAAACCCATGCTGTCTTGGATCCTGTGCCCCTATGGATTCCAGATGTTGCACTATCCTTTCCTTAAGGAGTGCCTCCATAATCTTGCCCACTACTGAGGTAAGACTGACTGGTCTGTAGTTCCCCGCCTCTCCCTGCTACCACTCTTGTGGAGCGGGATCACATGAGCCTTTCTCCAGTCTTCTGGGACCTCTCCTGTGCTCAGAGACTCACTAAACAATTCTGCTAATGGCTCTGCTAGTTCCTCCTTTAGCTCCTTAAGTACCCTGGGATGTATGCCATCAGGTCCCATTGCCTTATCCACCCTGAGCTTAGCAAGATCTTGTAGGACCCTTTCTTTTGTGAAGGGAGTAGAGCTCACCTCCCTCCCCCCTGTGTCCATGATGCTGAGCTGTGGGCCCTGCCCTACCTTCTCTTCAGTAAATACTGAGCAAAAGTATCTATTTAGGATAGATGCCTTTACAGGGTCCTCCTCCTCACATGCTCCCTTTTCTCCATTAAGCTTAGCAATACCCCTCTGGGCTTTCTCCTTTCACTAATGTATCTATAGAAAGTCTTGTCACCTTCTTTTACTGTTCGTGCTAGTGTTTCCTCAGTTTGGGACTTTGCCTGCCTTACTGCCTTACCTGCTTCCCTGGCAGTTTGGTATGCCTCCCTATCTTCATCCCGCTGTGTTCCCTTATATTTCCTGAAGGCCAGCCTTTTGGCTCTGACCTTTTCTGCTACTGTATTTGAGAACCAAAGTGGTTTCCTTCTTCTTTTGCACTTCCTTTTCTGTCTAACACAATGGGATGTTGCTTCAAGTATTGCATCCTTAATGCTTGCCCACTTTGCCTGTACCCCCTCACCTGTGTTTCTTTTTGCCAGGGCTAGCTTAACTCTGTTGGCCATCTTATCAAAGTCAGCTCCTCTGAAGTCCCATATTTTGCCTTGGAATGGGATGATTTAGATGTAGTAGCCAAATTGAACCATACCATGTGATGGTCACTGGCCCCAGGTGACCTTCTACCTGGAGATCTGTGATCCCTTCTTTGTTAGTCAGTACTAGATCTAGGATAGCCCTGTCTCTTGTGGGTTGCTGTACCAGTTGTTTGAGGCCCTCCCCCTGCAGGGAATCCACTATGAGTCTAGTTCTGGCAGATGTTCCTGCTGGTATTGACCAATCTGTATCCGGCATGTTGAAGTCTCCATTATCAGAACCTCCCTTTAGCTGTCATGTTTTGTATATCTTCTAACAGTAATGTGTCTATGTCCTCCCTCTGGTCTGGGGGCCTGTAGACAACCCCAGTTCTTATGGCTGTCCACTTCCTGTTTCCAGGGTGACCCACAGTTCTTCTGGCTCCTTATGTGTATTCTGAATTTCTGTAGCTTTGATATTTTCATTAACATACAGAGACCCTCCTCCCCCTTTTGCACCTCGGTCTCTTCTAGACAATACATAGCCAGGTACTGAAGTCTCCCAAGTGTGGTTACTGGTAAACCACATCTCACTAATTGCTACTATGTCCAGTTTAGCCTCTGACATTATTGCCTGCAGGTCTGGGATCTTATTTCCCAGGCTGTGAGCATTTGTGTACATGATTTTCCATTGGCCAGATTTTGGTGTGTTAGTTGTTGGGTGAAGTTTGGCATTACCCCTGTGCGTCATATGGGGAGACAAACCTTTTTTCTTACCCAACTCTGGGATCTCCAGAAAAGCCACCAGATCTTTTCTGATAACATCTTCCTCCTCAGTACAGAAATCCATGGATGAGGACAATTGTTTCATCACAATGAAAAATGTGGGATCCTCAGGAGGAGACCTAGGGGTGTGTTTAACAGAATCCTAGCTAACAGAGGAGGCTGTGGACCTGTCTGAGGTAAAGATCTCCTCCTCCTCCTCCTCTTCCTCAGGAAGAATGAGGTCAGAGTAGTTCTCCTCCTCGACACAGACGTCTTCTAAGTCTAGGTCCAGCACCAGAGGCTCTGATGATGGCTTGCAGGGAACATCCTTTGGCCTGCAAGGAGTCGTCGACAATGAAACTGCTGTCGATGGCGCTGGTGATGTGGGACTATGCGAACCCAGCTGGTGAACAATCACAGAGGAACAAAAGTCTACAACCATCGAAGGCTGCATTGTTTGGGGGGGGGTGTCAATGGTGCAGGGAGCGACATCCCACCAGATGGACCATGTGAACCCAAAGAGCCTTTAGCCTGAGTGGAAGGAGAGGGGTCAGGCCTGGATGGGAGGGCCGTTGATGACGTGCATGTCACTGATGAAGTAGAGGCCGATGAACTGGAGGTCAATGGCCAGCCACCTTGAGAATTGGGCAGGTGCACTGTCGGTATGGGTCTGGAGTGCACAGAGACCTGGACAGTGACTTTGTGCATCAGTGCAGCCGCAGCCGATGAGGAACCCCAGGATGAAGGAGGAGAGGCCATCAGGGAATGAGACCACCGCAAGGGGGGGGATGGTCCTAATCTTGGTCTTCTTTATGATTTTTCCCCATGGACTTGTCTCTGGCCTTAAGAGGCCCAGAAGCTTGATGACCCTGCTGGGGATTGAGAGGCAGGGACCCCAGAGGACCCACGTCCAGAACTGGCTACATGTTGTTCAATCAGAAAATTTTTTAAAGCCTTTTTGCGCTGCCTGAGGGTTGTTTGATTAAACTTCTGGCAGAGCTCACACTCGGAGACTATGTGGTCAGGCCCAAGACAGCAGACACAGAGAGAATGTTCATCTGTGGAAGCAATCTTCTTTCTACAGCGATGGAAGAGAGAGGTCGAAGGATTAACTATCGATGTAAACAAAATAAATGAATCTCTTTTAGACTAAAGACTCTAAAAGTAATAAGTGGGAAAAAAGCCACAGGCGAAAATAGTGCAAAACTGCATCCGAACTTCTACGGAGACCCATGCAAACAAGTTGACTGAGGGAAACAACTGAGAAGGAAGTGGGCCACTCATGCCTTTATAGGGCTGATGATGTCAATGGCCCCAGTTGTACTGCTGAAAATCTTCCATGTGGATCTTGCTTCACCGATGGTGAAGTTCCTACAGTGTGACCTGATGACTGAGATACCCCTGAAGATGATCAGTACATCTTCGAGAGAATCTCCTCCACTGAGCCACATCATGGAACTGTAAGCCATCAGTGTCAGGACTCCTGCAAATTTTTTGCTGGCTGGGCCTGCCCACATCAATGCACCTCTTCAGCGCCTATATAAACATGGGAGTCCCCAGTTTGCCTCAGTTCCCTGCCAGATACAAGCTCAGAGGGTCATCAGACTGGCAGGGACCAAAGCAACTGGGATCAAACCAGATACACAGGAAAGGATACAGAAACCCTCAAGTATAAATGCTTTATTAGGCAGCATAGCTGAAGCAGCTTGTGAGGTCAGGCAGTACTGTCACTCATTACCATACAAGAGGGGGAAGGAGGGAGGAGAGCTGAGGCTCAGTGGAGGAGATTTTCTTAAACATCTACTGTCACGGTAGGTAACTATTCCATCTTCTTTGAGGACATCTCCCTTCATTGAGCCACATCATGGAACCATTCCCAAGCAGTACCATGTACATGGGATGGATGGCAGGACCTAATAATCCTGAATAAAGAAGCATTGCACAACACTGAGGCCAAAGCTAGCATGTCTTCTGATTTGTGTTTAATAAATGTATGAACATTACTCCAAGTGGCAGCCATACATATCTCAGCAGCAGACACATTCCAGAAACAGACCACTGAAGTAGCCACCCCACAGGTGGAGGGAGCATGGACCAGACCAAGAAGCTGCTTATCATGCTTCTGGTAACAAAACATAATACAGCTGGCCAGCCATTTGGACAGGTCCTGTTAGGAAATCGGGGAGCCCAACTTCCTGGGGATAAATGCTACACTGAGGATTTTGTTAAATCCTTTGTATGATCCAAGTACCAATGCAGCATCCTCTGGATGTCCAGCATGTGTAACCATCATTCCCAACTACCCATGGGAGACAAAAAAATACACAAGGTCTATAGTTTGATTCAGTGTTCTTTTAGACACTATCTTTAAAAGGAAAAAGAGGATCAGTGCGTAATGTAACCTTATCCTTGTGAAAATTAATAAAAGGAGGGTCTGCCACCAGAGCCTGCAACTCTAAAATACATCTAGCAGACATCACAGCCACTAGGAAAGTGTCTTCCAAGGGAGGAAGCGCAGCTCACAAATAGAACCAGGCTCAAAGGGAGGTGCCACTAGAGTCTCTAGAACCAAATTAATGTCCCACAGCAGAACCAGATCACAGAATGGGGGGGTGCAACAGTAGAATACCTGTTAGAAATCTGTGAAAAGCCTCCATCTGGGCTACTGTCTTGCCCTCTATAGGGGCAAGAGAAGCCAACAGTGTGGCCAGATAGACTTAGCAGAGGAATACCCCAGTACTGCATCTTTAAGGGCCAAGAGGTAGAACAGCACTTTAGATATCAGGGCACACCTAGTACACCAAACCATAAAACGTTTCCTTTTTTGCAAGTGGGTGCACCATGTAGATAGTTTTCTAGCCACTAGCAGAACATCAGCAACTGCCAGGGAAACCCCAAAGTGGGAGAGAACTATGTCCTTAGAAGCCAGGTGTGGAGGTGCAGGGATCAAAGATCTGGATGTACCAGTGCACCCTGCTCATGTGTCATAAGTCCTGCCTGCAGGGGAAGTGGGACAGGAGGTTCCATTACCAGTTACTGCAGTAGGGAAACCAAATTTATCTGGGCCAGTAAGGGACCACTATAATCAATGTGGCCAGCTAGGCCAGTAGCTTGACCAGAACCCACTATATCAGAGGGAACTGGGAAGAAGCCTGCAGAAACCTCCCTTTCCAAGAGAGGGACAATGCATCTTGCCAGAAAACTCCAAGCCCTGAAGAGAACAAGCAGAAATGCAGCAGTTTGGCACTGTATGGAGATGCAAACAGGTTGATCTCTGGGCAACCCCATTTTTCAAAGAGGTCAACAGTGGAGTCACAGCACTCCCATTTGTGGCACATCACAAGGCACTAGTTGAGGTGATTCTGCCAGTGCATTCTGAGTTCCGAGTATAAACAATGCAAACAGAAATAGGTCCCGTTCCACTACTCAGTGCCAAAATCTTATCGTCTCACTGCAGAGAGGATATGAATGCACTGTGCCTTGCCAGTTGATGTAATACATCACTGAAATAATGTTTGCACAGAGCAGTAGCAGTAGGTGGAAGGCAGTGAACACCTTTAGACCATGCAGAGCAGCATTCATCTCCAGTGTGTGGCTGTGCAGAACTGTACCACTGTCCCTGTGTTCTGAAGGGGCAAAGATGGACACCCCAAACAGAATTCAAGGTGTCTGTGGTCATCACCAGGAGGAAGGATGGCCAGAGGAACTGGGACCCCGAGTCTAGGTTGAAGTAGTCCACCCACCAGAGTAGTGAGCAATGAAGTGAAAGAGTCACCTGTATGAGACACTACAATTTGTCAAAATGCTGGGCCCACTGTGCCCTGAGAAGCCACTGAGGGATTCTCATGTGGAGGTGAGCTAGCAGCATAGCCAGTATGGCAGTTGCAATCAGACCGATTAACCTCAGAAGACATGTGGCCGAGAGACAGTCACTAGATGAAACCAGCTGTACCTGTGCTACCCGTGCTGTATCATGATCAGAGGGCAGAAATGCATGTCCCAGACCTGTGTCCAGAACTGCTTCTATATATTGTATTGGAGCTTCTAGCAAGGAGTAAGGACCAAATTCAGTTCATTGACCAGTATACCCAGTTGGTTGAACAACCATCAGGTCTGAAACAGCGTACAGGAAATGGCCTTCCAAGACTGGGCTTTCAGTAACCAGTCATCTATGTACAGGAAGACATACCGGCCCTCCCTGTAGGGGGCAGCTGCCACCATGGCAAATACTTTGGAAAAGACACACGGTTCACAGCATAAACCAAAGGACAAGACACTGGCAGTGTGAGCCCTGAAGCATGAAATGCAGGTATTTTCTGTGTGTCTTTCAGATTCTGACATACAAATCTGCATCCTTCATGTCCAGAGCAACCATCCAATCCCCTGTGAGCTGAGTGGGGAGGAGGGGGGACTATAAAGATGCCATTGCAAACTTATTGCATTCAATAAATACATTCAGTCCTCAAAGGTCTAGTACTGAATTGAGATCCCAAGTCCACTTTGGGACCAGTTCCACAGCCCTTTTGCATAAGAAGGTTTGAATCCCCCGAAGCAGGAGGCAAGATATCCTGGAGGATTTCTGTTGGGTATTGGGGGTAGGGTCACTGGAGGAACAGTAAGGAGCTATAGGGTGTATCCTTGGCAGCATCACCTCCACGACCCAGGCATCTGTAGTTATCTTCCTCCATGTTGGCAAGAGGAGGGAGATCCCCCCCCAGACTTCCTGAAGTGTTAAGGCCAAGTGAAGGGAGTCAGAAAGTGCCAGAGGCAGCAGGGGTGCCAGTAATGGTCTGACCTTTTGGGCACTGGGAGGCAGGTTATGAGCCTAGGAAGTGGAAGGTTGAGGCCCTTGGGAACCATTTTCCAGGCCTCCTGAATAGCCTCTTCCTGGCAGTGTGGAATGCACTGGAGGAATTATAGCTGTTGGTGGGGATGAATCCTCCAAGAACTCAGAGATTTCTCTTAGAGGAATTTCCGCCTCACCTTGAAACTCTTTATTTAGCCTGAAACTGTTTTAGAAAGACCTGAACTGAGGCATCCTCAAGTGGAGACCTTGGTGTGTTAACTCTGCTATGAGCAAGAGGAGAGAGTGGTGCTTGATTCCACCATATCGACTGCCGCCTCTTCTTTGTGTCTGGCCTCCTCTTCCATCATATACTCTGTATTATACTCTACTTCATCATTAACATTGGCTGCAATCAGCTGAGGGTCAAAGAGACAAGGAGACAAAAACGCAGAGGAGCCACTGATGAGTATCCTGTCGATGGAGGCTGTTCGGGGCTAGCACTACTGATGGACCAGTCAGGGGCACTGACAGAGTGGGTGATGACAGTGGCAGCAGCAATAGATGCTGGAACAGCTCAAACGTAGTCTGACATAATAGTTGTGCACTAACAGGCCCCAAAGGGGTCGACAATGGCTGAATCATCAATGGGACAGTACACGACTGCAGAATAGGCTGAGAATCCCCTAGCGATAGACGGGAGCCAGCGCCAGAACCTGACCCTGGTGTCAGAGACGGTCAGGTGGGTTGGCAGCAGCCAGAGCCAGAGACTCATCTTTGGCAGTAGCCTCTTCTTTTTTTTTTGGGGGAATAGTAGTTTATTAAAATACATTTTTTTCTCTTCAAGTAAACAGTTACAGATACATTCAATACAGAGATTCATACAATATATAATGACATTACTGTAAAATTAAAAGGAGAGAAAACAAAGAAATGTGAAAAAAGGAGAATAAAAAGAAAAGAGGGAGTACAGGAGGGTGCAAAGATAGAAAAGAGGGGGAAGACAGAGATTTAGAAGGGAAAAATAGTGCATAAATGCCCGGTTAAACCTCTAGAATCATTAGACCTTTAAAATTAAATTTCAAAAGCAAATTAAATAGGATGTTCCCCTGTTATAGTCAATAAGACATTTGTCTAGAGTCCTACTTGTTTGGTATCTCTGTCTACACAATTAATTTCCTTGTGGTTTCAGACATATTTAGCTAGTAGTACTATGGTATCAAGTTTTTCCCTTGTAGCCATGAAATGTAAGAAGGATAGCCATTTCCCTCAAAATGTATCTATCTCCAGCCTCACTGTAGCCGTCAAATACTCCAAATCAAGGATTTTCTTACAGATGTCATACCATACCTCTACTGTAGGTTTGGTAGGTGTGAGCCAATTTACGATAATTGTTTTAAGAGCCACCCTACTAATATCACAAAGATACCACTGTGCCTGGGATTTTAAGGAAGGTGGAGGGAGGCCTAAGAGGCAGTTTTGTGGTGTCTCAGTTAAATATATCACCAACATTTCACAAGTTATTTTCGGGATATCTTTCCAATACTCCCTGACCACTGGGCATGTCCAGAAAATATGGAAATAAGACCCTAATGACTGACAGAGGTGCCAACATCGGTCCGAGGGGCAGTTACGATAATGTTTTGTCACAGTGGGAGGCCTAAAAAAATCTCACTCCCATTTTCCACCAGAACTCTCTATAAAACAGAGACGCTGTTGTGGAGTTAATGCCTTCCCGAACGCCTTCCCATCCTTTATTGGACAGAATCATCTCAAATTCTGTACGCCAGGCCTCTTATTTCAACTAAGGGATCAGAAGTAATGTTGGTCATGCTTTGCACTAAGCTGGAGACAGTTTTCGGTTTAGTAACCCTGATCCCAGAGCAATCATGGATTCCCTGAGGGGATTTTCTGGGGTATTTACCCTCTCCCAGGGGAGTCCCACAGCTGTTGCTAAATGATGCCTCAGTTGCAAGTACCTAAAGTGGTCTTGTTGGCTAAGATCGAAGTCCTCTTTTTTTTGCTGAAAGGATTTAAAAACAGAGCCTGAAAAACAATGGCCTAGGGTACGCAAACCTTTTCTTTCCCACCGATAAAATGTTGCATCTAAGGGGGCAAAATCCTTGCAACTCAAAATAGGGGTAATGGGGACAAAAGAGAGTGGCAGGCCTAATTTTTTTACTCGCATCTTGCCAAACTTGAATAGTTGTGCAGGACCAGGGGTTAGGAGTTTGCAATAGTTTCAGTCTTGGAAAATCTAAAAAAACAGCATATCTAACACGTTTTTAACCTTATTTCTTGCAGTAGGCATGTATAGGTTTCAGCAAAGACCTGTCCCAAGCCTCTGGGAATCCAGATTCCTAAATACCTAATGCCAGAAGCACTCCATCTAAAGGGGTCCAGTCCCAGTAGGCCCCCCCCCCCAGCTCACTGGGTATAATTCTGATTTTTCTGCATTTATTCAGTAACCAGAGAGTCTAACAAAATCCTCTAATATGGTCATTACATGGGGAAGAGCTCAAACTGGGTCTGATAGGTACAGTAAAGTGTTATCTGCATATAATGAAATCTTAACCTCTGTACCACGGACCTTAATACCCTGAAATGCTTCTGATTGCCTAATAAAGGTCACCAATGGTTCTAGGCTCAGGGCAAAAAGGAGGTGGGACAGAGGGCATCCCTGCCTGGTACCTCTCTAAATGTTAAATGTGGATGAGGTCACTCCATTGACTCTGACCCTGGCTACAGGATCAACATATAAATTTCTGACCCAAGTCCTAAATTTGTCTCTGAAGCCGAAACCCCACAAAACTGCATTCAAATAATGCCAGTCTACATGATCGAAGGCCTTTCCTCGTCTAATGAGAGAACATCTTTAAGATGTCCCGGGAGTCGGCACCGGAGAGAACATTCGGCAGCAAACAAATATTATCTTGGAGATGCCGCCTGGTATGAAACCAGTCTGACCTTGGTGATCCAGGCCGGTTATCACTTCCTGGAGACTGTTGCTAAGCACCTTGGTAAAAATGTTTGTATCCTGATTAAGTAGTGTTATTGGTCTGCAACTTGCACGAGAAGCAGGATTTTTCCCGGGCTTGGGTATCACTGAGATGAGGGCCTCATTCTAAGTAATGGGAAGGGCAAAATGCTCTTGGGCAGAGTTGCAAATCTTTGTTAAAAGTGGGACAAGCTCTTTACCGAAACTTTTGTAAAACTCTGCAGTGTACCCGTCTGGACCTGGTGCTTTTCCTATGGACATGGATTTAATTACTGCCAAGACTTCTCCTTCAGTGAAGGGGGTTTCAAGTATCTCTTTTGGGGAATTAGAAAGGGTGGTGGGTTTCACCTGGTTCAAAAATTTGTGAGCTTGTTCTGAGTGTTGGGGACCCCTTTCTGCTTTATACAATCCTTCAAACAAATGCTCTGAATTCCTCTGCTGTCTCCTCAGGAGAAACTCTATCGTGAGATGAAACAGTTGAAGAGGTTATTTTTTCCACGTATCTTTCTGCTGTTTGTTTTCTAAGTCTCTGGGCCAGAAGCCTACCCGCCCTCTCTCCCCTATCAAAATATTTCTGTCCTATTTATCTTACATTGTTCTCTACCCTTCTCTGTAATAAAGCACCATAAGTGTTCCGGGCCTGCTTCAGCTTACCCAAAACCGTGGTTGACCCCGTACACTTATGCTCTGCTTCAAGGTCCTTTATCATGTATAGAGTGCTCTGAAGCTTAGATTGATATTGCTTATATCTATGGGAGGCATAAGAGATGGTATGGCCTCTTAAGACTGCTTTCAGGGCATCCCATATGTATTTAGGGGCGGAGTCTGGTTCCAAATTTTCATTCATGTAATGTTGAATGACTTGTTTGACTGAATCTGTGTATTGCTTATCATTTAGTAAACCCGTATGTAACCTCCAAGATTCTTTCGGTCTAGGCCCTTCCCCAATACAGTTTTGCTTTTACCATAGCATGATTTGACAAGGTTATCGGGAGAATAGATACATCTTTAATAATGTATAGAAATTCCTTATGTGTGTAAAATCAGTCCAACCTAGAGTATGTCCCTGAAGCTGGAGAGAAAAATGTACAGTCTCTGGTTGTTGGATTGAGACATCTCCAGGGGTCGACCATTCCAGACTCTGCACAAAGGGTCTTTAGTAAGCGGAAGCATGCTTTTGAACCAGGAAGTGTGGAGGAACTTCTATCCCTCACTACATCCTCGACACAATTCCAATCCCCCATACAGATAACTTGTCCAGGTGGCAGCCCAGATATTTTAGCAAACAGTGAGCGGAAACATTCTCCTGAGGGTGGTGTAGGAGCATAGATTCTTACCAGGTGTAGTGGCCTCCCTCTCAATAGCCCTGAAATAATCAACCAGTGCCCTGAACCCCCCATTGTATCTCCTGAGTCTGGAATGGTAGGCCTCTCCTTAAGAGACATGCTATTCCTGATTTTTTACCAGTGGGATGTTCATCTGAATACACATTACCCACCCAAGCTCTGTGGAGTTTTAAGTGCCCCCATAATGAGAACTTGGTTTCCTGAACACAGGCAATATCACAGGATTCTCTTTTCAATTCTGCTAGTATTTTGGAGCGTTTTACCACATTGTTAATACCGTTCACATTTAAAGAATAAAGTGTCAACGTAGCCATGGTATAGTTTGGGTGTGATATGGCAAGGTTCTAATCAGGTAACAGTCACCTTGTATACCCTGTGTAAAACTGAAGTGAGTACAAAATCCCTCAAGAGCAAGAAAGTAGAAGAAAGATAGGTGAAAAGTGAAATAGGAAAAAAAGAATCAGTTTGCACATAATACAAAGTGTACCACAGTAGTAGAGAACAAACAAACTTCCCCCAACAAAGAACAATGGGGGATCAGGGGAAACGCAGCCTGTTGGCAAGATTGGTGGAAGCTGCCAGATCCTCCTCAAGGGAGGTGAAATTCTCCCCATGGGGAGGAAAAAGGGACTTATGCCCTTGAAGGGTGCTACACCCTCTCACTGGGGTGTAAGGTTGAAGTACCCGTGGGAAACCAAGCACTCCAGAACCTGTGCCCACTTTGTAGTGTTAGGAAGTCACTGGTGAGGCAGGAAATGCTTCCCAGTTCTTCAGCTCTAAACAGTGCTCCTGATTTGTTGTAAGTTGGAGCTTTATAGATATTCAGAACATAAGCCCTCCCCCTCGCCCTTAATAAAATCAAATTCCTATGATGTTAATGGTCCTGCAGTAAATATCATAGTCGCCTAAAATCCGAAAAACAAAACTTCTATGGGGTGAGGGATTAAGACAGTCATTTAACTTGGTATAACTATGTTATGACCTTATGGCACAAATCTTCAGCTTTCTCCCATTTTTAGGACCACATACACTATAACATTTAATTTAAAGTTATACGTGTATATAAGATGGAATGTCCTTTCATGTTCAAAGTCCAACATAGCTGTTGAAAACTCTTTTGCAAGGTGTAGTGTATGTTATTAGGGGGCATAAATAGCATCAGGACTTCAGTAGTGTCGCAACAACACAGGCCCCCACGAGCTCAGATTAATACGCGAATTTGTTCCTGGCAACAAGAGTGCTAAAGTTCCTGCTCGTCCTGAGGCCTTCCCCAGTCCTGGCCTCTTCCACGGGAACCAAGAGCAACTGAAAGTCCAAAAGCAGATTACAGGCCTCAAAGAAGTTGATCCACTGAACTTTCAGGTAGCAATTTATAGTTCATTGAGAAATAGAAATGGGGAACCTTTTCTGTGGTAGCTATGTGCTAAATAGCATCTTACAGGGCATATAATTGCCTTGTGGTACATTCTCACCCTGGGTCCAACAACCAAGCTGGAAACTTAACCTGGGGGCCATTCAATTAAGTGGACTGACCTATCAGAAGCCATCTGGAGAGGTCAGAATGCAGGGGCAGTAAAGCTTCTACTCTAGAGTGTGGGTTTGTGGTTTTTTTGGTGCTGGGGGCCAGGGACCATAGGAGCTACTCAGTTTGGTTTTCTGCGATTTCCTCCTTCAAGTCTGGTAAACGAATACCTTCAGTTGACAGGAGATCAGCAGCAGCAAGGAGCGGTTGAATATTTTGGGGCCCTTTGGTAGCTCTACCCACAATCTGGCAGGGTATCTGAGGTAGGCCCTTTTCCCATTTTCTCACAGTTGTTTTGCTACCCACAACACTTTCTTTCTGCGTGCAGCCATTGAGGGGGGAAAAGTCCTGGTCAACATATATTTTAGTACCACCGAAATTAAGATCTCTCTTTGCCCATGCCATACAGATAATTTTTTCCTTAACTGGAAAATTGAGAAATGTAATTAGTATCGCACAAGGGGGTGCCCCAGGTTTGGGTTTTGGGACAACTGCAAGATGTGCCTGTTCTATTTCTAGTGGGAAGTCCTCTCCCAATTTCAGTTCTGTCCTAAGCCAGCTTTCCATATATGCTGACAGGCCATCTTGTTCGACTCCCTCCAGGATTCCTACTATGCGTATATTATTCCACCAAGAGTAGGCTTCAGAATCTTCTGCCTTTGCTGTAAGGGCTCTCTCTCTTTTGTGTAGAAATGTGAGAGAGCAACCATATGTTCATTTTGGAGCGTCTCTACATGTTTTTCTACTGAAGTCATTCTCGATTCAAGTTTTCGAATGCCTTTCTGTATATCTGAGACTATAGTGTCTATACATTGTAGTAGTTTAATAATCTTCCTCACTTCAAGCCTTGTACCCAACGAACCAGAGTCCGAGCCTGAGTCATCTTCTCCAGTAGCCGAGAGTATGGATGGCCAGGAAGGTGGAGGGCTAAGGCCAGAGGCTGTCTTCTGTTATTCACCTATAGCAGCCATTCTGGGGCTCACCTGAGCTCTTTTTTTGTCCGCCCCATCGCTGAAGATTGTGGGATACTATATAGGCACAACTTGAGGTGTGATAGTTGGATATCGCTCCGGATTGCCAACGATTATGAGCTGGAGATATGGGAGTGGAAAGCTAAGCCACCATTCCTACTGGATACCTTTCCTCTTTTTCTTTGTGTTTGTTAAAAACATTTTATTGTAAAAAACCAAAATAACATACATCAATTGTAATTTGCAAAATTGACACATAAAGGCATTACATCGAGAAAATACTACGGTGTAGTTTTGATTTTCTAATTTTTCTTCTGCTAACAAAACCAAGATTTAATCAATATGAACATGCAATAAATTTGTTTACAAAGCTATGAAAGCTCCTAACAGTGCTGAAGTGTTGTACATAGCATTCACTTCTAGAATATCTAGGGCACAATTCTATGACTAATTCATATGTAACTCCCCTACAGATGGGGGTTCCCTTAAAATCTTCCTTGAGCTTGCCTAAATGCTCACTGCCAGGCTGGTGTCCTGTTTTTAGCAGTTTAAATGTGATTACCAGAGCCTGTATAGCCTCTGTGTACTGTCTCTTTAAGAGCTGCGTAATTGCAGTTTAAGTAATCTGAGAGGGAGCTCTGTTGAAAGATGTAACTATTTACTGAAAACTATTTAGAATGATAATGATAATGTAGTTTGTCTAATCTGCTTTCTTTGTAGCAAAGACTGTTTTGTTTGTCTCCACTATCTTGGTCCTGGACTGCAAATTGGACCAATCAGTTCTGGTGGGACCTAAAATATAGCTGGACTGCAGGAGCTGTCTTAATTAAAAATCTATATGAACTGCAGTTTGAACTTTTTGCACCTTTTTTGCAACTGAAGGGGGAGCTCTCGCTTTGACTGACAGCGAAATCAGCCAACCAAATTTTCTGGATTTCAGGGAAGTCCCGGGCAGCTTGCAGTTTTCAGTTAGAACTAAGCTGGAAGCTGAGCAAGAAGGAGCTGAAGTGTTTCTGAGCAGCTATCCTGAGAGGATTCGCATGGGAGAACTCTGAAAAGGCTAAGTCTTTGGCCTGCATGCCGGTGTGCTGCTCCTGAGAGGGAGAGAAGAGAATTATTTTGGACTAAATTAAAGTTTGTATGACTAAAGTAAGCTACTAAAGTGGGCCAGGCTCAACCTGAAGAAGACCGAAGATTTTTTGCTGAATGCGATCGGCCTATCAGGAGTTCCAGCTACCCCAAAGCTCTCCGTGTGTGCAGAGACTTTGCGATTGTTCCCGGGGAGCGCTTTGCCTAGTGCAGTAGAATTCCCGTACATGTAAATGTGCTATGAGCTACTAGTGGGTTGTGAGTTAGCTCCCCACCATGTGAACTGTGTTCTGCTTGCTGGAAGCTGGATCCAACCCAAAATGGACTGCTTCCGAACTTGTCTCCATGCAGTCTGGGCTTTGCCAGACTGGCCCAGCCAGACTACCCACTGCACAGAGAAGCCATCAATGAGAGACCTGCCTGGGGATCAGCCCCCTGCTCCATGCTTGAACAGGAACGACACCTCTGCAACTTGTATGAGCCCTGCTTCTCCTGGCATTCCAGATCAACCACCTGCAGTCTCTATTTTCGTCCAGCCAGTATCCAGTCTTGGGTATTGTGAGTAAATACCAGGGTAGCTCCCTACAACAACAGCTTAATCCGAGTGTGTCATCCGATTGTCTTGCTTCGCTTCCTTTACAAACTGAGCCCTCTGGCTCCGGATTACAAATATTGTGTACTGTGCATGTTGCGTTTTCCATCACAGGGTCCCAACCAGCTGCAACCCTGGGCAACTATCCAGGCTAGCCCATCTCTTTTCTACCTGGGTACCCAGAGGTGGACTGTGTGGGGGGACTCAAAGTGCATGCATAACTGCTTGACTGATATAACCTTTAAGCTAATTAACCTGATTTTGCCCCTCCCTTGTTCAAGTCCCCTGAATAAATCAGATCCAACTTTTTCTGCATGTAATCTGATTGTGGTTCCAGTTTGTGCTCAAAGTGCTGTACTGTTGCTATTTGCTGTGCTTAACCTTGTTTTACAGGGGATCCCCAGGGTCGAACCAGAGGAACCAGCCCTGGTGGTAAGTGCAAACAGTGTGGTTACCTGTGTGGTGTACCAGGGGTATTGTGAAAGTGATTATTGTACAGTGTTCAGGACACTAGAGGGGGAAAGAGTGGGGTTACAGTGTCCCGGAGGGCTGTGCCCAGATTAGCTTGACCACTACCAACCCTGACCTCTGGGTGAAGGCACCCATTTCAGAACTCAGGCCCCTTAACCTGCTACTAGCCAAGTAGACAGAGGTAGTAGCCCTTGGATAGCACCACCTAGGGGGTTACACTTATGTACACATACCAAAAGAGAAAAGAACACCAATACTAATTTCTTAGCAATGATATTTTCTTGAAATTGAAAAATGGGTCCCACACTTTACACCTAACCAGGCTATGATCAGTTAAGTGGGTGAGGGGTTTGTACTCTGCCAGCTTGGAAAGAGAGGAGATCCATTCAAAGACTGCAGGAGCAGAGTAGAGTCTCCATTTTAGCAAGGACTGTCTCTTAGCCTCCCGTGCTGTTGAGAGACACCATGATTTGAGCCCTGCAGAAATGAGACTATCGGTAAGCAGACCACCCAGAATCCAGAAGATAGGATCCTACTATTTTTGCTACAAAAAGCGAACACCTGTGTCCAGAAGTTGTGTAGGGTAGGGCAGATCCATAATATATGGGTTAGTGAGCCAGCATCCTGGTGGCATCTCCAACAGATATTGTTAGACATCAAACCCATTTTGTGAAGGGCCACAGAAGTGCGATACCACCTAGGCAAAATCTTTTTCCGAATTAGCTGATATTTCATATCCCTAAAATCTGTATGGGCTCTCTTGAGCATCTGCCCCCAGAGAGGGTCTGGGACAGACACATGCAGATCAGCTTCCCAAGCAGTTCGCTGGGATTGCAGCTTTGGACATTGAGGCGCGAGTGAGTAAGAGAAAATTCTGTCCCTTAACCTGAATGGGTTTTTGCCCATTTAGTGATGAGTGATGGCAGGGGGGCTGTTTCCTGAGGCACGTTCTGTGGACATCTTTTGACAAGAACATGCCTTAGTTGCAAATACATCCAAACATCTGAGTGGGGTAGGCTATATCTGTCCGTCAGATTTTGAAAGAAGTCCAAAGTGTTGGAGGTTGGCTACATCAGGTCATTCAGCATCAATATACCCTTGTCTGTCCAGCCATCCCATTTTATAGGTTTATTCTTAATGAAAAGGTGTAGGTTATGCCATAAAGGTTCCCCTTTACCTAGGTGGAAGTATTTCCAGTTTTGGGACTTGACCAGAGTAGCCCACGGTTGACTTGCAAAGATTTGCACTGGTAAGAAAGTAAATGGACCTGTGGCGGATTGGGCTCAGTATTTTGGTGCTCAAAAAGGGCCTTCATTGGAACCTTGTTCTAGTGAGAACCATACAAAAGTGCTATTGGATGGGAAGAGCCAGTGCACATTGTGCCCGATTCCTGTCACTTGGTGGTAAGCCCATAGCCATGGTAGTGCCCAGCCACCCTGCCTCCCTGGGGCTCTCAATTTCTGTAGGCTAAATCTAGGATTGGCCCTCTCCCATAGAAAGGAGAGAAAGATCTTTTCCAGCAGCTGCAGTTTCTCCTTTTGGATTGGTAGTGGCAGACCATTAAGAAAGAACAAGATTTTTGGGAAACGCATGATCTTGCAGGCTGCTATTTTCCCCACTAAGGGTAGGTGCAATTTTCTCCATTTGCAGAAGGTAACCTGCATATGAACATATGAAATACCAGCAGAAACAGGCCTCACAGTCTATCGATCTGCTCGATTGTGCAGCTAGCCCCTCAACTTGCAGCTGCCCCACACTCCCCATCCCTCCTCATAACCACCCCCCCCCTTCACTCTGTCCAACCCTCTCTTAAATCCTCTCACCGTTCTACACGATGCCACCTCCTCGGGCAGAGTGTTCCACTTATCTACCACCCTTTCTGTGAAAAAGTGTCTCCTGATTTCCCTCCTGAATCTCCACCCTTCAATCTCAGCAGATGCCCTCTTGTGTCCCTCCCCTTTCTGATCTGAAGAATCCCTTCTGTATTAATCCTGTTAATACCCTTTAGGTACTTAAAGGTTTTGATCATATCCTCCCATCCCTCCTCTCTTCCAGGGAATACATTTGCAGCTCCCCAGCCTCTCCTCGTAGGATTTTCCCCCAAGACCCTGTATCATTTTCGTTGCTCTACGCTGCACCCCTCCCAGCAATCTGATGTCCCTCTTCAGCAATGGATGCCAATACTGCATTAGTATTCTAGGTGCAGCCTGACCAGTGACCTGTACAGGGGTAGGATCACTTCTCTGTACCTGGAGAAGATTCCCGTCGCTATGCACCCCAGCATCTTGTTTGCCTCTGCAGCCACCTTCATGCACTGAGCTGAGTGGTTCATATTCCCCATTATTAGTACCCCTAGATCCTTTTCCTCCACTGTGCTTACCAACTGTACCCCTCCCAAATGATATTTCCTCCCCTGGTTCCGTGCTCTGAAGTGCAGTACCTCGCACTTCTTGGTGTTGAATCCCAACTGCCATGTCTCTTACCATTCCTGTAGTTTGGTCAGGTCTTCCTGCAGCCCCCTCCACCCTTCTATGTTATCTACCACTGCACTGATCTTAGTATCATCTGCAAACAGACTGATTCTACTCCGGATCCCATTTGAGACATCGGCTATGAATATCCCGAACAGCACCGGTCCCAGTACTGAACCCTGGGGAACCTCACTTGTAATGTCCCTTGGTGATGAGAGTTCCCCCCTCCCCACCACCACCATTCTTTGCTGCCTACCCCTCAGCCAGTTGGTGATCCAGTTGACCATTTTTGTCCCCACCCCAATGTATTACAGTTTTCCCCCCAGCCTCCCATGCGGTACTAAATCAAAGGCCTTGCTGAAGTCCAAATATAGCACATACACTGCATAGCCCCTGTCCAGTTCTCTGGTAATCCAGTCACAGTACTCGACTAGGTTTGTCTGGCAGGATCTGCCCAATAAAAAAAAAGTGCTGATGGCCGTCTTGGAGCCCATTGTCTTCCAGAAAGGTCACCAGTCTCTCTTTTAGGATCAACTCCATGAGTTTCCCCACAATTGAAGTGAGATTCACCGCAGACTTACTGCAGAGTTGGAATGAGGCGATTGAGGTTAATATCAACTATAAATCTGAATTCCACTGGCAGCTGTATACCCAAGTATGAGATATGTGAGGGTTGCCATTTTAGGCACAATTTACTCCAATTCACTCTGAGTCCTGAGAACTGGCTGAACTCCTTCAGAATAGAGAACAAGCCATGACGTGTGGTTTCTGGGTTACAGATCACAACTAGAAGGTCGTCTGCATAAGACAGAGTCTTCAGCTGGGAAGGGCTACATGTTACCCCTCAAACTCTCTTGCTTGGCGAGTCCTACATTGTAGGGATTCCACTGCAATGAGTAGTAATGATGCTGATGGGGGCATCATTGTCAGGTACCCCTTACCAGACATGCTGATGGATTGGAGTATAGTATCTGGACCCACCTAGTGAAGGTAGGGCCAATCCCCATGGCCTGCAATGACTGTATATCTGGTCCCACCTAGTGAAGACAGGGCCAATCCCCATGGTCTGCAATGACTGTATATCTGGACCCATCTAGTGAAGGTAGGGCCAACCCCATGGCCTGAATGCACTGTATATCTGGACCCACCTAGTGAAGATAGGGCCAATTCTCATGGCTTGCATGGACTGAATATCTGGACCAATCTAGTGGAGGTAGAGTCAATCCCATTCCCCATGGACTGTATAAGGAAACTCCGTTCTATAGAGTAAAATGCTTTTTCAATGTCAACACTTACCAGCAAAGCTGGGGAAATCTGTTCAGATGAAGCCCAGATAGCATCTAGTGTTGCCCTCAAGTTGTCCTGAATGAAACCAGTTTGCTAAGCCTCTATAATACAGGGGATGATTTTCTGCAGTCTGTAAACCAACATTTTTGTTAAAATTTTAGCATCAACATTGAGCAGTGATACTGGGTGATAATTTGATTCTATGTGGGGGTCTTTGCCAGGTTTAGAAGGAGAACTATCAAGGCTTCTGACATGGATTGAGGCAAAGTGCCCTTGCTGAAGGACTCTGTGAGGGTGGTCATGGGGGGGAAGGGAGCCTATTGTGCTTTGGAAAGTCAGATACAGCTCCATTGGTATTTCATCAGGTCCAGGGGTCTTCTGCTTGGGAAGGGACTATACCACCCCTTGCAGTTCTTGTAAGGATATGGGGATACAGGTCAGCTGCTTGCTCCTCTAGTATGTGTGCCAGGAGCATTCCTTGCAGAAGTCTTGCAAGTCTGGGGTGGGGTTGGGAACTTTTTTTATGATGTATAGAGCTCAGAGTAAAATTCTGCAGACCTCATTTATTTCTACAGGGTTGCCTGTGACCTCACCCGAGGGGAGACACATGCATTTAATGTGTTTCATGGCCTGCTGGACTTTAGTGCAGTAAGGCAGGAGATGGCCTGCTTTTTTGCCTGACTCCCAGTACCTGTGAGAGGTCATCATGCTGCCCTCCAGACCATTAATAAGGACAGTGCATTTATTTGATATTTGAGCTGCATCACGTCCCAGTGAAGCCATGAGTCATATGCTTTAAGGGAGTTGAACTCATGTTCTTTTTAAGAATCCCTCTCTCTCTCACTGGCCCAGTGGCATAGAGGGCTAAGGCACTGGTGCCTTACCTTGACCCACGCCAGCGACCCGGGTTCAGGATCAAGCCCGGGACATCGGAGGTTGGTACGGGGAGAGGGCGGAGCTGGATGGATCTGCCAACAGGCAGGCTCTCCTCTCCGGTGAGGAAATGCGGCATCCCTCAGCTGATGGGCGACCCCCAGTGGAGGCTGGAGGAAGCTCGGCCACAGGGGGCCTAGGCAGTAGGGGATGGAGGCCATTACCGGGGCTGTTCAGTGCATGCACACGGACACCTGGGGTCTCCAGGAGAAAACCAAAGGAAAAATGCCGATTGGCAGGGTGAGAGCCGACCCCCTACAGGTGACACTCCGGGCCGAGGCAGGTGGATATGGTGATTTCAGGGACAGGGCTGGGGGGTCGGTTGGATGGGGCCATGACGGCAGGGGAAAAAATGTGCCATGATTAAAAAAAGAATCCCTCTCTCTCTCTCTCTCTCTCACTTCTATTTCTTAGTGTGAGAGTCCCAGCTAGTTATGTGACCTCTCAGATATGCACTGACTTTATCCCACAAAATAGCCAGGATATCTCTGGGGAGTCACCAATGTCTACGAAGGAGCAAATCTCTTCCGTAAGCCAGGTCTGAAAGTTCACATATGAGAGGAGGTGGGTGCCCATCCTCCTCAGGGGGCGGCACTGTAATGGGGGTCTATTCTGATTGTTAAGTAAACACAGGCATGGTCAGAGATGATAATAGGACCTACTGAGGTACTCTGCACCTCATGCATTTGAGTTGTTGGTATAAGGAAAAAATGGAATCTACTGCTGTTCTTTTAATGGCTGGAATGAAAGAGGAAGTCACGCCTGCTTGGGGGCATACTCCTCCTTGAGACTGTAATGTGAAGACTTACCTCTTCTCAAAGGTGCTCCCCCAGTGCTCAAGATCGGTTTCTGATCTGCTAGAGTCTGCTTCTACTTTCAATGATTTCTTCTCATGTGAGCTCTCTCTACCTCCCTCCATCCCCCACCATTATTCTCACCTTCTCCCTTCTCCACAACTCCCCTTTTCTCCTTCTCTCCTATCTCATCAGCTACTGCACAAGCTGCTCTTCTCCCCCTTGACCTGAACAAAGGCAACAGCCCCAGTGACCTGAACCTTCTCCAACTGGCAGCTCTTGCTCCAGCAACTCCATCTCCAACCTCTTAAACCTATCCTTCGCCTCTGGGCAATGCCTCACCACTTGGAAAAAAATGCTTAAATCCTCCCTCTCCCAAAGGGTGGTGACCCTACTCCTTCAAACAACCACCACCCAAGCTCTCTTCTCCCTTCCCTATAAAAGCTTCAGGAGAAAACAGTTCCTTCCCAACTAGGCTCCTTCCATAACTCTACCTCCTTTTTTATCCCCTTCCAGTCAGGCATCAGGACAAAACACTCATCCATGTCCTACCTCCGCAGACTCACTGACCTCATCCTGAAGGGTATGGATCAGGGTCGTAGGACGTTTGCAAGCTTTGTGGATCTAGCAAAAGCCTCTGACACTGTGATCTACTCATTACGTCTGCCAAGGTTAGCTGATGCAGGCCTCTATGACCTTGCAATGTTACTCACTGTCTGACGCACAACTGCACTCTGTGTAGTATTCTGTGTGAGTGTCTAGTGTTTTGTCTGATTGCTGAGTGTTTCTAATTTCTTCTTGTTTACCAATGTTTTATTCAACACACTATCTCATTATGAACAGTTGCACCTCACCTAATATTTGCTATTATTATACATAATTGTTATTTTTGTTACCCTCCCTGTTCCTTCTGTCCACACATCTGGAAATGACATTCAGCTCAGTCTGCCTTTTCCATTCACCACATTTGAAATAAATAAATACATAAATATTTGAGGTCATATCAAAAGTTACATTAGGGAAATACATCTCAACAATAATATCACTTTACCAAATAGCATCAACTGTTAACAGGGACAGAAATTAAGGGTATGCCTCTTTGTTTTGCATACAAGATTTCAGGGCAGAATACCACTTTTGTCATGCTGGTACAGTAGTTGCCTGGATTATTTTCATTTATTCTTTGTTAACAGGGTAAGGACACTAGACCAAAGGTACCTTTTCAGGCCTGACCCAGAAAAACAAAACAAAAAAAAAACAAGAATCGCAATTACATATAGTAACATGTCAGTACATTATATAAAACAGATACATGCAGAATTCAGCAACAGATATTGCTTTAACTTCATCTTAAAACTAGCAAGAGAGGTAGCCTGATGAATAACAATCGGTAGTGCATTCCAGTAGATGGGGGCAGTCACTGATAATGTACGTGCTCAGATTTTAAGCATAGACATAACTACATTAAGCAAAATGTCATTTGTTGATCTTAGGTTAGGAAACATAGACCAAATTGAGACTAAGCCTGACAAAGGAAACAAATATTTAAAAAAAGACATTTAAAAATGACACATCCCAAAGAATATTCAATCCTGGAGATAGGGGACATCCATCCTAAAAGCGAATACAGGCTGCAGTGATGAGTATTAACAGGGACTGCAAGAACAAATCTACAAATGTTATTATAAGCCACAGTTAGAGAATGCAATTCCTTCATGCCTGGGTTAAAGTTAAAATTTTACACATAATCGAAATGAGGGAGAAGCGACCCCATAGCAACAGCTTTCCTAGTCTCAGCAATTAAGTAAGCAATAACCCACAACAGGATATGCGTTTCTTGGGGATTAATCAATACCCCGGGTGCAGGCCGAGTGTCCAGGGTGTTGATTAATCCCCAATAAACACACACCCTGGAGTGGGTTATTGCGCTTATAGCAAAAAACTTGTGGATTTATAGGAGAAAAAGTGTGGGGACTACTTAGTGTTCCTACACTACTTTTGGCCAGTGTACCACATCCATGTGTGTTCTGCCACAGGAAATTACTGCATGTTAAAGAGATTTGTGTTACACGGGCTAACATAGTAGTAGTATCAAGGGGCAGATTGCTGTGTCTTTCCTAGTTCACATTTCTTACACATGTTGCAGATACACCGCTTACTACTACAGAGGGACGGTGACAGAGAGAGACATACAGAGGTGTACCATGCAGTGTCTCTTTTTTCGATATACTGTACCATATGGTGCTGTGTTAAGTACTTTGTTGCTGCCTGCCGGTACTTCCTTTATTAAATGTTGTATTGTTTGATGAGGTTCTTGCCATTGTGACATAGCAGGAACACATACTGATTACAGTCCAGGATGGATTTCGGCTATGTACTGTACACCCAACGTGCCTCAACTCCCACAGGAATGGGCATGACTCGCACAACATTATACTTCTGCAGACTGAGACACACATTTCTGTGTTGCACTATTGGCTCCCTCGGTCTTTGCGTCTAATTATGCAGTCGCCTGCAGGAGAAATTAACAGACTGAAGGGTGCATGAAGAGCTGCTGTGACAGCCACACGCAGATCTCGGGTTCCTACTTATTACATATACTATGTGGCTAAGCAGGTCCATGGGATGGGTGATCACCTCCACGACGATATCACCTTCATCAGAACGGACAGCCACCTAGCTTGCATAAAGCAATATGTGCATATTTCACCACTGCATGTGTTTATTGGTCTCCCGACTGGATTTCTGCAGGCAACAGAACCAGGGCATTGTCCAACTGGCTGCTCACCTAAGTAGTGAATGGGAAAGAGGCAAACTGTAACTTTTGAGTGCACAGGTAGGTGGGTTATGCTAACAGGGACCTGCATGTTGGGGCTGAGCTGTTCTGTGTTACTGTGCGACTACGGATTGCTGCACCCACGAGAATCGGGACATGCCATTACTTTTGTGTGCATTTCTGCATGTGTTTCACTACCATACTACCAGTGACCCGCTTCGGAATGTGTATGTTCTTGCATTGTGAGGCAGATTTTCCTGTGGAAACTACAATTTCTCTTTCTTACTGTGAATAGGGATATGCTAGGATCTTCAATGTCCATTGGGTGGTGGGTGGGAGGGCAGACTCGCTTAGTGGAGAAAAAAATGGCTGTGTTTCACAGTCTTCAAACTCCACCACATTTAGTTTGGTCACCTGTATACTATTTCTCCTCCACGACTTCTCACCACATCCACTTACTGTAAGATTATCAGTTATTAATCAACGGTCACGTGACTGATTTCATCCAATCATGTTTCAGAAACCTAGATGCCCATGTTATAATTAAGTGTGTACAGTAGACCCAGTTTCTGGTTAATGGTTTTAACAACAGACTGTACTCGAAGGGAAAAAGTTAGCTCCAGATCCAAAAGGACACCAAGATACCTAAACTCAAACTTGTTCAATCAGAATCCCCTGGTGATCATATAAAATTATACACGGATTGTCCCCAAGCATTAATGGCATGCCAAAAAGCATTTTTTTTTTAAATTTGAATTCAGCACCATAGAATTATGAGTAAGCCACGAGCAAATGTCCCCAAAATCTTTTTCTAAAGCAGAAGACAGTTCAGACACTGACTTAGATTGGGAAAAAATAATTAAATCATCCACATAAAAATAGTATTATTGAAGTGACATAATTATCACTTCACCATGCCACCACACTGCAGTTTAATCTATAGCACCACTCTCTCAGTTGGTGGAATACCAGACCTTGAAGCAAAATACCAAACGTGGGGTTTTGGTATTTGATATTCTGCCTGCTACACCACATTATTGTTTTAAGTATTTTTTTAAATTCTAGCCATGTGTAGGGAGAAGAAGAACCCACCACACAGTAAACAGGACAAAACGTAAGCTGAAAAGTAACCAGAGGTTATCAGGTCATACAGAAAGAAATAAGGAGGATGCACAAAGCAATGAAAATTATAGAAGAGTTTGACAATTTGATGCGGATATTACAGACAGAATGTGACCCTGCCAATAAACTGTATTCCAAAACTGCATTAATACTATATAGAATAATATATGGGTGGGTGTATGTAACCAGAATATTACACACACCCAAGGCATGGGATGCTACAGAATCCCCATGAATTAAGCTCGAGGAGTTCATACAAGCATCCCACACCAAGAGTGTGTGTAAAATTCCAGTTCTACACACACTCACCCATGTTTTATTTTTTATAATTACTGGTGATCATTTTAATCAGTGTGGGTTCGCATGGCTGAGAAAGTAAAGGCAGCAGTTGTTTTGGTAGCGCTCACGTCTATGTGAGTGCAAGAGTGTTTCACAGCTGATGACTACAAGCACCAACACAAAATAACAACTGGGCGGTTGTAATGTGGTTTTAAGATCTGGTTATCCAGATATTAAAAATGATCACCAATAATTACAAACTAGTTATAGCTGTAAAAAGGGAAAAGTTATCAAGAGGTACAGGAATGTATTTTCAGTATTTCTGGTACTTCATTTATGTACAGTGTCACATGCCAGACAAACACTTTAAAGCAACTGTACATCTTAGCAATTCACCTTTCTTTCACTGCTACCAGGGCCCACAGACGTGTTCGGTTTGAGGAAGCCTGCTGTCGTTGACCATCTTGTTGGATTTTTACGTGAAGGCTCATCTGTGATAAAACTAGATTCACTTACAGAGGTGGACAAACCAATAAGTGCAGGATCACTGCTACGACGAACATGGAGAGGCATATCTTTAAAAAAAAAAAGAAAATGAACAGTAAATACATTTAAAAATCAATCAAAGCTTTATTTTCCAGGCGAACATCATTGATCAGAGCTCTTTACAAGATGGACCTGGTTAGAACTAGGTCAGGGTACAGTAAGGCATATATATATATATATATATATATATATATATATATATATATATATATATATATATATATACACACACACACACACACACACACACACATTGGTGCAAATGAATACTAAGAGGTTCTAATAACAAGCAAAAAAAGGAAAAAGGAGCAAGAAACCATAACTGAGGAGAATCCAATTATAAAAATTCAGACACACTGTTAGTAATATTAAGTACATAAATACAGTTTCATATAGTCCATATACACTGTAGAACAATACCAATGAGTTCACTTGCCAGGAACAATCATAAATCTAGCCATGAACAGGCCATGATAAGAACAGCCAGCTAATGGAAGATGGGGGTACCAGGAGGGGAGTATAATATCTAAGTGACGGACTTTAAGGTAAGGGGAGTAACTCCCATAAATAGGGATGAGATAAAGAGGAACTGGCAGGGGCTCATGGGGGGCTGTTGGGGGGGGTGTGATGATGATGTTTGATCAGGTGATTATGGTAAGGAAAAAAGGAAAGAAAACTATTTAAAAATACAATGACTCAAGTAATATGAGTTATTTAGAAACATATACGATGACAGCAGAAAACGACTGATGGTCCAACCAGTCTGCCCATTATTATCCTATCATACTCCACAATCTACTGTCTCTGTGTGGTCTTCACTTACTCTATTCTTCCTATTGTCTTCTGTTGTTTCACCTCCCTCGTCCCTCTGAGTAGCTACTATACCACTGGCTCACACCAGTTGTGTTTGAAGCTGTTTATGGTTTTAGCACGCACTACCTCTGCCAACAGACCATTCCATGTCTCAACCACTTTTTCTGTAAAATAATACTTCCTTACATCCATTTTAAACCTTCCCCCATTAACCTCCACTCGTGACCTTGTGTCCTAGCTTCTCTGTTTCTGGTAAATAGCTCTTCACAGTTCACCTTATTTATTGATTTCAGGAACTTGAAGGTCTCTGTCCCCCAATCTCATCAGATTTCAAGGGAATACATGTTCAGCACCTTTAGGATCTGCCCTCCTCACCCTGATTAATCTTGGACACCCTACGCTGTACCGTCTCTAACCTGTTCTTGTCCTTTTTTCAGATTGTGACTCCAGAACTGGGCACAGTACTCCAGGTATTCCTTGCAGGGGGAGGGCCTCAAACAATTGGTACAACAACCCACAAGAGGCAGGGCTATCCTGGATCTAGTACTGACTAAAAGGGAAAAATCACAGCTCTTCAGGTAGAAGGTCACCTGGGGGCCAGTGACCATCACATGGTGTGGTTCAATTTGGCCACTGGAACTAAATCATCCCATTCCAAAGCATAGATATGGGACTTCACAGGAGCAGACTTTGATAAGATGGCCAACAGAGTTAATCTAGCCCTGGCACGAAGAAATACAAGTGAGGGGGTACAGGCAAAGTGGGCAAGCATTAAGGACACAATACTTGAAGCAACATCCCATGGTGTTAGGGAGAAAGGCAAGCGTAAAAGGAGGAGGAAACTCCTTTGGTTCTCAAAAACAGTAGCAGAAAATATCAGAGCCAAAAGGTTGGCCTTCAGGAAATATAAGAGAATACAGTGGGACGAAGATAGGGAGGCATGCCAAACCTCCCTGAGGGAAGCAGGGAAGGCAATAAGGCAGGCAAAGGCCCAAACCAAGGAAACACTAACACGAACAGTAAAAGAAGTGGACAGGACTTTCTATAGATACATTAATGAAAGGAGAAAGTCCAGAGGGGGTATTGCTAAGATCAAAGGGGATAAAGGGGAGTATGTGGAGGAGGACCAAGGAAGAGCATCTATCCTAAATAGATACTTCTGCTCAGTATTTATTGTGGAGAAGGTAGAGCAGGGCCCACAGCACCATGGACACAGGAGGGAGGGAGGTGTGCACAAGTCCCTTCACAAAAGAAAGGGTCTAACAAGAGCTTGCTAAACTCAGGGTGGACAAGGCAACGGGACCTGATGGCATACATCCCAGGGTACTAAAGGAGCTAAGGGTGGACCTAGCAGAACCATTAGCAGAACTGTTTAGTGAGTCTCTGGGCACAGGAAAGGTCCCAAAAGACCGGAGAAGGGCTCATGTGATCCTGCTCCACAAGAGTGGCAGCAGGGAGGAGGCAGTCAGTCTTACCTCAGTAGTGGGCAAGATTATGGAGGCACTCCTTAAGGAAAGGATAGTACAACACCTAGAATCCACAGAGGTCGGTCATCTGGGTGGCAAACTGGTTGGCGGGCAGAAAACAGTATGGTGGCAAACAGTATAGTCTGAAGAGATGCAAATCACAAGTGGGGTACCTCAGGGATCAGTTCTGGGGCCAGTCCTCTTCAATATCTTCATCAGTGACATTGCAGATGGACTGGAGGGTAAGGTTTGCCTGTTTGCAGATGACACCAAGATCTGCAACAGAGAAGATGATCCAGATGGGGTGGGCAGAATGAGTCAGAAGAGTGGCAACTGAGGTTTAATGCAAAGAACTGCAAGATCATGCACATAGAGAAGAGAAATCCTGAAGCTACCTATAGGTTGGGAGGGGAGTTGCTGGCAATCACAAGGGAAAAAAAAAGAGACTTGGGCATCATCATCACAGATGACCTGAAATCATCCAAGCAGACCACTAAAGCAGTAGGTAAGGCTAGAGGGATGTTGGGGTATATCAGTAGGGGTATCACAAGTCGTAAGAGGGAGGTAATAATCCCACTGTATAAGACACTGGTTAGGCCCATCTGGAGTACTGTGTGCAGTACTGGAGACTGTACCTGCACAAAGACGTTAACAAAATGGAGGCAGTCCAGCGAAGGGCAACCAAAATGGTGCAGGGACTCCATGAGAAAACGTATGAGGGCAGATTAACGTAAGTCAATATATATACCCTAGAGCAAAGGAGGGAGAGAGGTGATATGATCGAAACATTCAAACATCTTAAGAGCATTAACAAGGTGAAAGTCTAACATGTTTCAATATAAGAAAAATAGCAGGACAAGAGGATACAGAATGTGATCAGAGGGAGGCTGATTAAGGGGTAATGTAAGGAAGTTTTTTTTCACAGAAAGGGTGGTGGATGTATGGAACAGCCTACCTCAGGAAGTGGTGGATAGGAATACAGTGCAGGACTTCAAATAGGCATGGGATAGGCATAAGGGAGCAATACAGATGAGTATGAATTAGATAGGCCATTGATAGAATAAAGGCCTATGGCACATTCATAAGGCAGAAAATATGGGCAGACTGGATGGGACTTGCAGTCCTTATCTGCCATCAACTTCTGTGTTTCTACATATGGACTCACCAGTGACCTATACAGAGGTAATAGTACCTTCTGTTTCCTACTGTACCAGTTGAGGAGGCTGAGTCATTCGAGTGTACTGTAGTGGCAGGTGTGGGTTGCAGGATCGCCCTCATCTACTGTCCACCAGGTGATGAGAAGCAGTTCCTGCAGGAGGTAGCAGACTTCGTGATCAACATGGCATTTGAGTCACCCTGGCTGATGGTCCTGGGTGACTTCAACGCCTGGGTCGATGACGAACTCTCACAATTTGGACAACACTTCCTCCAATTGATGACATCTTTGGGCCTTACACAAGTTGTTACTTCTGCCACTCATAAAGGTGGTCACTCCCTGGACTTAAGTCTTCCTCCTGGGGATCGAAGCCTTCGATTTGGGGGTGGAACCTGTCGGATGGTCCGATAATTACACTGTGTGGTTCAGGTTTTGCACCCCATTTCATAGGCCTACCCCTGTGGAGATGGTCAGATACCACCCTTTACGAGATGTAAGCTCTGAGGGCCTGGCGGCAGTGCTTGACTTATCGGAGCTTTCTGGAGTGAGCAATGACCCAGATGCCTTTGTCTTGGCCTATAATAAAGCCATCTCCTCAGCTCGGGATCTCATTGCTCCTGTCCATGTTAGTCTTCTCCCCCTTCGCACTCAGTCCCCATGGTTTGATGGGACTTTGAGGGAGATGCAGTGACAAGGACCAAGATTAGAGTGCTACTGGAGGAGATCCACCCTTAATGCCAACCATCTTAGATTGATGCAACATTATCAAGTTTATCATTCTGCAATCTCCCATAAGAAGGCAGGGTTCCTGCCTGGGGAGACTGCAGCTGCTCAGAACCGACCAGCTCAGCTCTTTCGAACTGTAGACAGACTGTGCAACCCAGCCTGCCTGCAGGTTCGAAGAGCTTTTTCACAAGTAGAGTGTGAAGAGCTTGCTCACTTCTTTGTGGCTAAGGTGGCTGACATCACAGCGGCACTCCAGACTGCATTCACTATGGGAGAAGCTGTGGATCGGTGCCCAGTCACTGTCCCTAGGCTCTCCTGGAGTTCCTTTGACTGGCCAGAGTTCACTGATTTCATGTGGATTGTCCAGGGTATGCGCCCTACATGCTGTAGTTTGGATCCGGGCCCAAATTCCCTGATAAAGGGTTGTTGTGATATTATTGTTCCGGTCCTAACACAGATAGTCTGGTGTTCCCTGGAGATGGGTGAGTTTCCTAGCTCCCTGAAGGAGGAGTTGGTAATGCCCCTCCTGAAGAAAGCTTTTTTGGACCCAGACTGCCATGCCAACTGCACACCAATCTCTAACCTTCCCTTTGTAGGGAAGGTGATTGAGAAAGTAGTGGCCATACAGTTGGAGAACCATTTGACCATCCATGACATTTATGAACCACTCCAGTCTGGTTTCCAAAAGAGGCATAGTACCAAGACTGCACTGGTTCAGGTGCTCAATGATCTCTTGATGGCAAGAGATTGAAAAAGCCATTCCATCTTGGTTCTTCTCGAGCTCTCCTCAGCATTTGACACTGTGGATCATGGGGTACTTCTCGAATGCCTGAGGTTCTTCTGCAGCCTGTCTAGTACAGTCTTCAGGTGGTTTAGATCTTTCCTCATGGGCAGAACTCAGAAGGTTGTGTTGGGGATTAATTCCTCCAGCCCAGTCTCTCTGTCATGTGGGGTCCCTCACGGTTCGGTGTTATCTCCCATGTTGTTTGCAGTGTACATGCTGCTCCTCGGAGATATTGTAAGAAGGTATGGGCTGAGGTTTCACTGCTATGCTGATACCCAGCTCTGCCTATCTTTTGCACCTGACCAGGATAGAGCTCTCTCGGTATTTAACAACTGCTTCACTGAAATCCAGACCTGGATGAATTTGAGCTGGCTGAGGCTGAACTTGGAGAAGATGGAGGTGATGGTTGTGGACCCAGGTCAACGGATAGAGGGGATGTGAGCTGGTCTGCCCTCAGGACTTTTTCTGGGTGGCTCCCAGCTCCCTACCTCCGAATAGGTGCAGAACCTGGGGGTGATTTTTGATGACGGGCTGACACTGTGATCACAGGTGTCGGCAGTTGTCAAATCATCCTTTTACCATATAAGGAACATCTCCAAGATTTAGCATCTAGTTTCATCCAGTGATCTGCCTACATTGGTCCACACCTTTGTGACCTCGCACCTTGATTACCGCAACTCCCTATATCTAGGGCTACCAGGGGTTGATATCCACTGCTTGCAGCTTGTGCACAATGCTATGGCCCAGTTATTGATGGGTACTCCTCGTACCTGTCATATTTCTCCGCTGTTGCGCAAACTGCACTAGCTACCAATACAGTGGCGGATCACCTTTAGAGTCGGTCTTTTGACTTATAAAGCCCTATATGGACTGGGCCCAGACTACCTGAAAGAGCTTCTGGTACCTTATTGCCCTAGGCTATCACTCCGATCAGCAGATGAGGAGCTGCTAGAGATTCCAAGGGTTTCTTTAACATCTTCAGGGGCCTGTGCTTTTATGTAGGTGGCCCCAGCCCTTTGGAATTCTTTACCCTGTCTGCTTCGGCAGTGCACTTCCGTGGAGGAATTTAAATGTGCCTTAAAGACCCATTTGTGGTTGATGGCATACCCGAGGATGGTATTTTATTGTATTTTATGAATTTAGCATTTATTGGATCTGTGCCTATTTTATTGTTTTTTTAATGTGAAGTTGCTGTTAAGGTGCCTTGGTTTTAGAAAGCTGCGGTAAAAATAAAGAATTATTATTATTACTGTCAAACCCCCTCCCAATGCACCCTAGCATTTTGTTAGCCTTGCTGAAGGCTTTGTTACAGTGTCTGGTTTGTTTATGAGAGTCACTAATGATAACTTCTAGGTCCCTTTCTTCCAATACTGTGTCCAGTGAACCCCTCGCATCCAATACTCTGTTCTCGAGTTTCTGTTCCTGAAATGTATCATTCTGCACTTCTTGGCAATGAATTTCAGTTGCCATCCTTTAGACCAATTTTCCAGCCTTTGCAGGTCTCTCTGCAATTGCCTTATCTCTCCACATTGTCAACTTTGCCACAGAGTTTAATGTCATCTGTGAATAAACACAACCTACCCTGGATTCCCTCTCCTATGTCGCTGATGAACATACTGAAGAGGACTAGGCCCAGGACAGGTCCCTGTGGTTCTCTGCTTGTGACTTCTCTTTCCACTGATCTGACCCCATTCACTACATCTCTCTGCTGCCTCCCCTCCAACCAACTCTTTACCCACCTTATTATTTCCTCAGCTGTTCCCAGATCCAATCTCAATCTTTATTTATTTATATAAGGCGCCTTTCTAAAACCAAGGCGCCTGTACAATACTAGATAAAACAATAAATAAAACCATTTTAAAATTAAACTAAGCGACAGTATTAAAAAGCATTATATGCTTTGCTAAAGAGATAAGTTTTTAAAGATTCTTTAAAACTTTGGACAGTCGGGCTATCCCGCACCTGACTAGGTAGAGAGTTCCACAGGGTTGGGGCCATAAAACTAAAAGATCTGGCCCCTGAGGTTTTTAAACGAACCCTGGGAATCTCTAGCAATCCCTCATCAGTGGATCGGAGAGAGCGGGAGGGACAGTAGGGGTGAAGGAGATCTTTCAAGTAAACAGGTCCCTGATCGTGTAGGGCCTTATAGGTCAGCAAACCGACCTTGAAGGTGATTCGCCAGCAAACTGGCAACCAGTGCAGACCGCGGAGCACAGGCGTTATATGACTGGACCTAGAAGAGCCCATCAACAGCCTGGCTGCCGCATTCTGCACTAGCTGCAGGCGGCGAATCTCAACCCCAGGAAGCCCTAGGTAAAGGGAGTTGCAGTAGTCAAGGCGGAGGCAACGGCATGTGACCATAGTGGAGATCGCCTGGTGGAACCAGGTGCTTCACCCAGGCGATGTTCCTCAGATGGTAAAAAGAGGTTTTGACAACTGCTGACACCTGGGATTTAAATGTCAAGCAGTCATCAAATACAACGCCCAGATTCCGCACCCGGTCTGAGGTAATTAGCGGGACACCCCCAAGCCATAGACCCGAGGGTGATCCAACCAATAAACCCACCTCCCGGCGAACCTGGCCCACAGCCAACACCTCAGTTTTGTCAGGGTTCAACCTCAGCCAGCTCACATTCATCCAGTCCTGGATTTCAGCAAGACAGTTATTAAAGACCGAAAAGGCAGCATCTTGGCCGGGCACAAAGGACATGTACAGCTGAGTATCATCTGCATAGCAGTGAAAACTCAAACCATACCACCTCATAATCGCTCCTAACGGCAGCATATATACTGCAAACAACATGGGTGCCAAAATGGAACCCTGTGGTACCCCACAGGATAGGGAGAATGATGCCGAGGAAAAAATCCCGGACACCATTCTCTGAGTCCTACCCTCAAGGTAAGATCGAAACCAACTGAGGACTGTACCAGACAGTCCACAGATAGACCGCAAACGTTCCAATAGCACACCATGGTCCACAGTATCAAATGCTGCAGAGAGATCTAGAAGGACCAAGATGGAACGAGACCTTCGATCTCTCGCTATTAGAGGTCATTTAGCACCCAAACCAGAACTGTCTCGGTACTATGTCTTTTCTAAATCGGACTGGAGAGAATCGTAGACATTGTGGCTGGTCAAATGATCATCTAACTGCAATCGACCACCTTCTCAATAACTTTACCACAAAGGGTAAGTTAGAGACAGGCCTGTGGTTTGCCAGGAGTCCGGGTCAAGGAGGATTTCTTAAGAAGGGGCTGAACCACGCCTCCTTTAGAGGATTTGGAAAATCCCTCCAAGGACCTCCAGACTATCTCAGCAAGGATGGGGCCGATTTTATCCACACACCCACTAAGAGACATGTGGGGCGGATCCAAACTACAGTTGGTGGAGCCTTAATATTGTATGATCATCACAATTTCATTGTTGATTGTGGGAGGCAGTCAGACCACAAACTGAGTGTCCGACATCTCCTGCCGACCATCACTACTCCCATTAGAGAGGTTAGATGGATATTGGATCTGATTGTGGCAACCTTATCTGAAAAGAATAGAGCAAACTCTTCACACCGTTTTGAGAAAATGCTTTCTGGGCTGCAGACAGATTGGATTGCACAATCTGTCCACAGTCCGGAAGAGCTGAGCTGGTCTATTCTGTGCAGCAGCAATCTCTCTGGACAGGAATTCTGCCTTCTTATGAGAGATTGCTGATTGATAGATCACATAGTGATCCATCAAACTAAGACTGTCACAATCCAGACCCGACCTCCGCCAGCACCTCTCCAACCTTCGTCCAACTCTCCATCCCCCATCTTCTTCAGCAGTCTTCTGTGTGGCATGAAGTCTAATGCCTTGCCGAAGTAGAAGTAGAGTAAGTCTATTGCAAGACCCTTTTTAAACTATATAGTTACCTACACAACGAATACAATCAGGTTGGTCTGACCAAACCTTTCTGCCACAAACCTATGCTGCTTACTATCCTGAAGCCCACCGTTCTTCAGGTATTCCACTAGGTCATCTTTGAAAAGTGTCTTCATCAATTTCCCTACCACAGAGTGAAGGGTGATGGATCTATAATTTCCAGGATGCTCCTCGTCCCCTCCATTGTGCAGTGGAACTTTGTCAACCTTTTGCCAGTTCTTGGGAACCACCCTTTGCTGCAAAGGCTATTTAACTGCCTCCTCAGGGATTTGGTCAACATAGATGCCCATTCCCTTAGTAGTTATGGAGGTTTTACCATTTATGTGAGGTGATAACTGTTATTCTACTGCAACCAATTACATATATAATATTCACATAATAGAGAATCAATATGTACTAAATGAAGATAATGTTTTTTTTCCAATTTAGCTCTATCTCCACTTTAGACAGGTCACAAAGGAACCCTTAACCCAAGAGAGAGTGTCGAACAAGTCCTGATCACTTTGCAATGCTCTCTTCCGTGCTCAAAACAGAGCACTGAGATCACACAGAAACTGTTAAATTTCCATAAAAAGAACTAATTTAAAATTGTTAAAATGTAAAATATATTGTATAACTTGGTCACGCAATGGCCAGGCTCAGAATATGCCATTTACCACATGTGTGTGTGTGTGTGTGGGGGGGGTGACATAGATAAGTAACACATGGGTTAGTTACACATAAATTATGGTACTGCCCCCTCACTCATGAAGATAAATATCATGCTGTATTCTGTGTCAAGCCATTGCATATCCTCTATGTTCTACACTGTGCATGTTTTTGTTAGTGTTTTACAGTAGCTTTAAACAGCCTAACTTTCCAAGGCAAACTATTACAGTGACCAATCGTTCTCTGCGTTTCATTTCCATGGTCTAAGTGGAAATAACATGTCCTAAGTGTAAATACCATGTTCTAAGTAGACATAACATGCATCAATTGAGAATACATTTTATCCTATTTGAAAAATAACATGATTTATTCAATTTATTTACCACTATATATATATATATATATATATATATAATATACACACACACACACACACACACACACACACACACACACATACAATGAGGGTGAGTGGTAAATGAGTGTGATAAATTATGTTATTTTCACCAGGGTGTGATAAATATAAGACCTGACATTTATCACACCCCGCACAAAGCCATGCAAAGCCGCGCATACCATGCAAAGGGTACATTTTGCAACAATGAAGCCCCCATTGTATATCTCGGATACACGATAGGCACTCGTGTGATATGGGAAATATGTTCAATCCTGTACAGTGATCTCTGAAACCTCACTCATGGCTTTGTCACTCGTGAGTATCCAGAGGTCACTCTATAGGAGTGAAGATATTTTCCATATCACACTCATACCCATTATGTATCCCCTCTCTCTCACTCTCTCTCTCTCTCTCTCTCTCTCTCTATATATACATACACACATATATATACACACATATGGGATATGACATGGGTGGGAGTAAGACAGCAGAAATATCTTGATATCCCACGAGAGGCGAAGCCACAAGTGGGATACAAGAGTTCAGTGACAGCGAGTGAAGATATTTGTGCCATCTCACTCACATTTGTGTCATATTTGATTTGTATAACAAGAGTGGGTCTCTCCTTTTTCTGTTTTAAAGTTATTTGCATTTGTTTGTTGAAAAAAAGAGAAATACATTTTATTTTCTGCTTTTTTTTTGCTAATTATAAAAAAACTAAAAAGTATCTGTAAATGAAACACCATTCATTTTGTTGATCTTTTTGTGCTGAACAAATTTCATGCTCACAGTACCATTCTATCATTTTTCGTTTCAAAAGTTATTTACATTGTTTGTTGAAAAAGTGAAAAACAAATGGAATTTTCTGCTGTATTTTGCCAATTATAAAAAAAAAAAATAATAAAAGGTACCTGTAAATGAAACACCACTCATTTTGTAAATATATTTGTGCTGAACAACTTTCATGCTCACAGCACCATGTTGACATTTCTCGTTTTAAAGTTATTTGCTTTTGAATATGGTTAGTACTGCTGCTGAGGCCAAACATTTTAAATGAGTTCTGAACCTTTTGTGACATACCCAGCATGAAAAGGTATCCATTGTGACAAACTCAACTTGAAGATATCTGATATATTCACGTGGTTTGTGAGATATCTCAAATATCTTTCTGAACTCTCTCACTCTCGAGGTTTACAATGGTGCCATGGCAACCTCTGAAAGTGTTTACAGCGTGGTTATTAATCAAAGACCATACATTATCTATGTATCTGTCCGGTAGGGCAGGTATAGTTACGGTTGCATGGCCACTTCTATGTTAAACTGTAAATTTTGCACTTTAAAAAAAACTTTGCAACCGTTCATCTGATTCACATGAAATGTGGCATGCACGATGTCGTACCACAGATCTCTGGATCTGGAAACTTTCATTCTGGTCAGATTTGTGGTTGCGGAGCTGTGGAGCTTCGAAAAGTATGAAAAATCCTCAACATTTGCGAATTCTTTGCCTGTTTCCACAGCCCGAATAGTTTGTCCATCTGGTCTGAAATGTTCATGGCACATGGAGACTGGGTGAGGGAAGTGCCTTTTAAAGGTCTGGTGAAAAAATAGCAATCTGTTTAAAAGTTATTACAGTTTAAAGTTTCCCATTATATACTTGGGGGGGGGGGAATATATGTGCCGCATGAAAGCAAGTTGAACTGTTGCAAAAGCACCTTTTTGTGTCGCAAATGCCCTCAGTACTGTCATGCGGTGGGCATCTTGTTTTCAGTTAGCGGTGGAGAAAAATCGTTTTAATGCAAAACAGCATGCCCCTTGGTAAACTCCAACTGCTGTGTTTACCTAAAGGGGGCCCTAGGAACATGATCCTGGCATCAGATTGTGAAAATAATGCCCAGAAATGTGTTTTCTACATTTTTTGCATCTGTACTGTCGCAATTTGCGACAGTACTGTGGCAGCATAGTTTGACAAATTGTAACAGCCTTTCATGACCGCTTTCGCAATTTGCAACAACACTGCCCCCAAAAACATATTTCTTTGGCACTTCAATGAAACTAAATGGTTTGAACTTTTGGGCTGAAGTTTACAGTGTAGAAAGGGCTTGCCAAACAGATGTGTCGTTTGCTAGTTTTGTGGAAAAATTTACACTGGTTCCAGAGTTACAGCCTGCGAATTTGCAAAATTTCCCACAGGATAACACTGTAGCAGCCACAGCACCTTTTAGCGCCTATATCTTGAAAATGGTTCGAGATATGGATTTTTTGCATAGCTCAGCTTAGTACACCTAAGCATGCATGGAGGTAGTTATGTCATGAATACAACTGCCCAAAAATATTTACCGCACTTGCTATGGTTACTGAGATATTGACAAATAAGTGTTACAAGGGTTACTTGGAATGCCTCTTGGGCTCTGCTATGTGTATCTACTTATGGGTAGGTGGGAGCACAGGGCCCAGAGGGCTCACACTCCCACCTATGCATACTATTTATGCTAAACTGGCAGCACTGGGCCTCCTGTGCTATACATGTACACTCATGGGTGGGTTGGAGTTCCCCTCCTACCACCTATGGACACAATTATGCAAAACTAAAAGTACAGGGACCTCAGTGCTATGTCTCTATACTTACTGGTAGGTGGAAGCACAGGGCCTGGAGGGCCTGCGCTCCCACCTATGGATACCATATGAGTAATATTTCACTTTCTCAAAAAGAAGAGAAATTAATTGCAAAAAACGCCATTAAAGCATCAGTTAGGGTTGATTCCACACCAACAGAAGTCTGGAAATGCAACCCTACCCCCAACCCTCCCCAGACCAACAGGCACTGAGGTGTCCCTTGGGGTTGTTAGGCCCAACTCTTACCCCATTTTCCTACACTGTACCATCTCAGCTTATTTACAGATGGAATGGGGTGAGAGTTAGGGCTGATGACCCCAAGGTACACCTCAGCACCTGTTGGTCTGTGGAGGGTGGGTAACCCTAACATTGAATTTCCAGACTTTTATTGGTGTGGAATCAACCCTAACTGATGCATTAATGGTGTTTTTTTGCTAATATATATATATATATATATATATATATATGTATGTGTGTATATATATGCGTATGTGTGTGTGTGTGTGTATATATATATATATATAGAGTGTGTGTGTGTGTGTAGGGGATGTGTAATGACCGGACTCAAAATATGCCATCTGTCTTCAAATATGAGGAGACAGAACCATAAGTTGTGTAGCCACCAGTGAGTTATAAAAGTCTTGCCTTCTCAAGTGATGATAAACTGTATAGTTTGAGTCAGACCATTGCATATTTGACACATCAGGTTTACTAGGTTAACTTTCCAATCTGCTGTTTGTTTGACAATTTAACTATTTCTCATTTATTTCAACTGCTGGCATCAGTGCCACATTAGGCAACTATTTTGTCAGCTGCAGTGAGAAAGCTGCTCTCCGATTAGTTGTGTATTCCACTGTGACAATATTAACCTTCAAGATAGCCACTGTGATGAAAATAACAGCAACATATTTATTTATTTAGTTAGTTGGTTTTTGTTAACCGGGTAGGTGCACTAGCCATAACATTGACTATTTTCAGGCATGACCCGGAAGGATACATAACAGTACATCAAAAACACCATAACAATTATAAAACAGGTGATCATGGTTAAAAGATACAGCAGAAAAAGCCTTTTAGCAATACGCATATATTACAGTGCCAGAGGTAGGCCAAACAGCAAGACAATAAGTAACACTGCACGTAGTACAAATAAGTTGAGTCGATGTTATAGTTTAGCTACAAAGAAACAATAGTAATGACAAAAAATATCTAGCAGTTCATAAGATAGGTCAGAGTGATACAAAACAGAAACATGAATGTAGTGACTAGTATTGACACGTAGTTACCAGACAGCTAGTTTAGAGCAGTTTTAGCTTTTTGATATCTTGTTGTTACTGTTGCCACCAGCCAAGACACAGTACATCACTTATCTTGTCATTTCCCCCCTACTCATTTGTGTGTGTGTGTGTGATAATATTACAAAAAACATGTCATACTACACAGTTTAAGTAGTTCTTCAGAGACTGGATGGTCACATTAAGTATTTAGGCTTTGCTCACATTTAAAAAGCAAAATCCCACAGCAGGAAACATTTGTATAAGCTGGAAGGACAGGAGTTATTTTCCTCTGCTGACATCGACTTTCCATAATGCATCGCATCATTCACATAAGTTGCTGTAAGTGTACAGATAGCCTTGAGCTGCTCTATCTCAACAGGGGACTTTGGAACAAAGCAGCTACTTAGCATTTGAGACTCGCTCGAGACTGTCCTCCTCTATATTCCCAAACTCATCACAGCTTTTCTACTGTAGTGGAAGAAATGAAAGCATGGTTTGACGTGTCATGAAGACTACCACATAGACAATTTTCTGGAGTCTAATACAAACCTACTGCACCTCACAGCTATCTGATCATCTGCAATAAGTACCCAACTGCAAATCAGTAGGCAAGTGCTAAAACCCTTCCGTGGAGTGATGTATTACACGGCAGGCTACTTATACTTAATTTTCTTACAACTATTCACTAGTGACCTGAGCAAGAACTATAAAATGATATAACCATGAACACTTAACAAAAGTGGTTTAGTGCTTACATTCATAGCAACAATGAGCAGGCCTTGCTGTGCCATTCACTACTGCAGCTGTAAATGATTTTTGTAATGGTGGCTGGCACTAAAGGTATTGCCTACCACATGGCACAAATATATACATTTTCTCAAAAAGTACCAAGGCAAAAAGAAAAGCCAGAGATAGCCATGAGAAATGATCTTCAACCTCACCTTGCAGCAATCAAATCTTTCTTTCAGGACAGACTCCCTCAGATTTAGAATTAAAACTCCCCTCCCACCTCCCTCAAGAATATAATTTTGATAGCTGTTACATATACAGGACAATACAAGCTCCTGACAGCAAAGTGGGACATAAAACTAAAAACCAACTTAGTCTACCTGGCAGACAAACTGATTTTCTACAATCTGAAGGGGTTATCATTTACAGTACATTAGTGGATGCCTGGTTGCCCAGTCAGGATTAGAGGGTACAGCTTCCCTTTACTACTCACATTATTAATATTAATGCTACAAATAGTGGAAGGGGGAGTATGAAACATAGAAACTAATAGCAGATATGGACCGCTTGGCCCACCTAGTCTGCCCATTTCCCTACCTAATGGATAAGCTGCAGATCCTAGTTAACCAATAGCCTACTTCCTCCTACCCCCCACTAGAATTGCTTATGTTTCTTCCCATGCATTTTTGAATTCCCCCACTGTTTTTGACTCCACTACCTCCTCAGGAAGGCTGTTCCATGTATCCACAACCCTCTCCATGATAAAATACTTCCTCACATTACCTCTGAGCCATCCCCCCTCTATCTTCAAATTGTGCCCCCTTGTTCTTGCACATCTCTTTCTGAAAGAAGCTACCCTCTTGAACTTCGTTGATTAGCTTGAGGTACTTTAAAGTTTCTATCATGTCCCCCCTCTCCTCGAGGGTATACTTATTAAGCTCCTTTAATCATTCTTCGTACGTCTTCTGGTGCAGACCCTGCACCATTTTAGTTGCCCTCCTCTGGACAGCTTCCATCCTGTCTATGTCCTTGCTGAGATGGGGTCTCACCAACTATCTGTACAGAGGGATAACAACTTCCTGTTTTCTACCGGTGATGACTCTCCCTATGCATCCCAGTATCCCACCAGCACTCCTTCCTGCCTTCTCACATTGCTTGAACACCTTTATGTCATCTGATTTGACTACTCCCAGGTCCCTTTCCATTTTTGTTGATGTTAGTATCTCACCCCCCATTGTGTACACTTCCCCCGGGTTTCTGTTTCCCAGGTGCATTACTTTGCACTTCTTTGCATTGAATCTAAACTGCCATACATTTGACCATTCCTGCAACCTTTCCAAGTCCCTTCTCATCCTTTCCACCCCACCTTCTGTATCGACCCTATTGCAGATCTTTGTGTCATCTGCAAAGAGACATACTTTTCCTTCCAGTCCCTCAGCAATGTCACTTATAAAGACATTAAAGAGGACCAGTCCCAGTATTGAACCCTGAAGTACCCCACTAGTAACCCCCCTTTCTTCAGAGTGGACTCCGTTTACTATTACCCTCTGTGTCCTGTTGTCCAGCCAGTTCTTTACGCAGGCTACCACTTTAGGACCCATTCCAAGGCTGGCTAACTTGTATATTAATCTTTTGTGTGGGACTGTGTCAAATGCCTTGCTAAGTCTAGGTAGGCCACATCCACAGCCTCTCCCTGGTCTACTACTTTGGTCACCCAGTCAAAGAAATCTATTAGATTCATCTGACATGACCTTCCTGCTGTGAATCCATACTGCCTTGGGTCCTGTGCCCCACTGGCCTCTAGGAACTCAACAATTCTTTCCTTCAGAAGTGATTCCATCATTTTCCCTACCACTGAGGTCAAACTCACAGGTCTGTAGTTTCCTGCCTCTGTCTTGCTCCCACTTTTGTGAAGGGGAATCGCATCCACCCTCCTCCAGTCCTCAGGTACCACATCATCCTCCTATGGTTTGTTAAAAAGGGTAGTCACAGACCTTAACCGCTGGGTATTGCTTCCTATCTCCCTCTGGGGACGCATCAACATTATAAAAATGAACGTTTTGCCCCACTTGCTGTACCCCCTTCAAATGCTAAATCAATTTCTTCCTCAATCTTGGTTTCACCAAGTGCATAGTATTATCTCTAAATTCATTTGGAAAAATAAGTCACCTCAGAGAGCAATTACTAAATTGCAGAGGTCCAAAGAACAAGGTGGACTACAAGTTCCCAATATTTACCACTACTACCTGGCCATTAACTGTGCCATAGTTTCTCGATGGCTAAAACCCACAGAAGATCCCCCATTGTGGTCACAAATAGAGCAGTCAATATGCAGTGCAGCAGGAATAGATATTAAGAGCCTTCCTTATCTTATTGCTAACAAAGTTCCCAAGCAGTGGAAATCCGCCAATTATGGCTATGCGGATACATGCAGGATGAACAAAACCTTTGGGTACCCAATTGAAGGACTTATCCCAACCCCTCCTTAAAAACCCCAACTTCAAAATAGGGGGTAAAGTTATTACTACATCCTTTTGGCCGTTGGAGTGTGGAGTCACGGTGACTGATCTAATCGAAAATCACAAACTACTTGCTTTATCAGCTATTAGGACAAAATATAAATTACCAGTTTCCTTCTGCTTTAAATACCTTCAAATCTCCCATGCTCTAACACAGCATTTAGGTAGCGGTCTTTGGGACCGGTTCATGCTCGGTCCTATACTCAGCTCACTTCCAAGAGACCATTGTCCCACCATGTTAACTTTATTATAAGGCACTCCAAGTATGTAATGTGAACAAGAAGGCGCACAACATTACACGTGGGACAGGTCCTCCTCCCTACCTCTCAGGTACCCGTCAATGGCGACAAATCTGGAAAAGACTGTATAAAGATGTCAGGTGGGACCGATATAGGCTGCTTCAATTTTATGTGCTGCATGACCTATACTATACACCTGTAAAACTCAATAAAATGGGGCACCGCAACAGAATTGTGTACCAGATGCGGCTCACAGAGAGGTACACTCCTTCATATTCTCTGGGAATGTGACAAAGTTACCCCATTTTGGGCTGTCATTAGATCCAAACTAGACCCTATACTAGGGCTTCAGAATGCTTTTCGACCCGAAATCTTTATTTTCGGTGACTCAGGAGAAACTCTAGTAGGTAATCAAAGGAAACATATGGCATTGATATCTCTCTATGCTAGAAAATTATACTACATCACTGCTTGGATCAGCAAATTCCCTCATATGCAGAATGGCATAAAGAAATTTTATTTGCTCTGCAAGCGGAATATTTTATAGCCAATATGTCCAAACATAGCAATATATACCAGAGAATATGGGCACCTCTATACACCCTACTATCCATTTAGGAGAGCCCTAGTTTGGATCCAAACCTGATATAGTTCGGTGATGGTTAATGATCAAGCTCTTCTTATTTCTCCTTACTTGGTTGTTTGACCATTCCTACCATTGTCTCGGAAGGAAACTACTCCATTTATATACTGTAGTGGCGAAGTGGGAGGGTTGGGAAGGGGAATATAAGGTTTTACTAGTCTTATTATTATTATATTGTATTATGTTTTAAGAGTTAGGTACTCTTGTTAGATAAATCTAATTTTATCTCAATGAATCAGTTTTGGTTATGAATGTTGGTAGACGCTATAACCCATAGCTTGTGCACTAATTAAGATCTACAATGTCTAGATATATACCACAAATTGTTTGTATAATAGTTTGTACAAGATGATTTGCATATTATACGATGAATATATAGTAACTCTAATGCTACAATAAAGCATATTAAATTCTAAAAAAAAAAAATTTTGTAAAAAGGGTAGTCAGTGGTGCCACTAGTTCTACTCTTAGTTCTTTTACAATTCTTGGGTGAATCCCATCAGGCCCCATTGCACTGTCCACCTTCAGTTTCAAGAGTTCTTTCAGAACCCTTTCTTCTGAGAATGGACTGGTATCAACCTCCCTATCCAGAGTGCTTCTGTTCTTTGTTTTAGGTACTTCCCCCTCCTCTTCTTTTGTGAATACTGAGCAGAAGTATTCATTCAGTATCCCTGCTTTTTCACTCTTACTCTCTGCCCACTCGCCCTTCCCTTTATTAAACCTCACTATCCCTCCCTTGGTCTTTCTTCACTCCTTAATGTACCTATAAAAGGTTTTATCCCCCTTCTTAACTGAGTTGGCTATCTTTTCCTCAGTTTGGGACCATGTTATTCTGACTGCCTTCCCCGCTTCCTTCTGCTCTGACTGATACAGTTCTCTGTCCTGCTCCTTCTGTCTGTCCTTATACTTCCTGAATGCCACCTTTTTCTCCTTAACCTTCCCCGCCACCTCTTGTGAGAACCACAGTGGTTTTTTCCTTTGTTTTGTTTTGTTGATTTGCTTCACACAAAGGCTTGTTGCCTTTGTAATGGCTGTTTCAATTTTTCCCCATTGCTCCTCCACCCCTCCTTCTTGCCTGTTTGCTAGTGCTTTTCTGAGGCACTGTCCCATTTTCTCAAAGTCAGCCCTCCTAAAGTCCAGTACTCTTGCTTTTGTATGGCTTGACTCTATGGCTGTGTTTATCATGAACCACACTGTTTGGTGGTCACTTATTCCCAGATGGCTACCCACTTCTAAATCTGAGATCCTTTCTCCGTCCCCATTTCAGAGTATCAGGTCTAAGATTGCTCCCTCCCGAGTGGGTTCCACCACTAGTTGCCTGAGGCATGCCCCCTGTAGGGCATCGAGAATAACCCTGCTCTTGGGTGTGGCTGCAGCAAAGGTGCTCCAGTTAACATCTGACATATTCAGGTCCCCCATCAATGATATCTCCCCTTTTTCTGCCATTCTAAGGATATTTTCAATCATTTCCTTGCCCATTGCCTCCCCCTGAGATGAGGGTCTGTACACAACCCCTATGTGGATTGTGGTGCCATTTCCTGTCTCCAGGGTGACCCACAGTGTCTCCTCTACTCCCTGTTTATCCTTTAGTTCAGTTGCTTTGATCCCTTTCCTTACATAGAGAGCTACTCCTCCTCCTCCTCTTTTACCCTCCCTGTCCCTCCTGCAGCTTACGTATCCTGGTATGTTGACATCTCAGTCATGGTTCTCTGTGTACCATGTTTCTGTGACTGCCACAATATCCAGGTGTCCTTCTTCCATCAAGGCCACTAGTTCAGGTAGCTTGTTACACAGACTATGGGCATTGGTACTCAACATCCTCCCTTTTTTGATGGCCTTACCCCTTTTAGCCCCATCCCTGTCCTTACTGCCTTTGCCTTTTTTTGTATTTACCTGTCTTGCTCCCTATTGACTTCTCTACCTTGGTGTTTACCTCGCTAACTACCATGTTTTGTGAGGGAAGGCTGGGATTTCCCTGCTCCTTTTCAGTGCCTCTCCCCTTGGCTCATTTAAATGCTTGCCAGTTAAGCATTTAAATCTATCACCTAGGATCCTGGTTCTCTTCCCGAACAGATGCAGACCATCATGCCAGTATAGGTCTGTATCCCTCCAGGTGGACCCCCAGTCCCCAATGAAGCCAAAACCCTGAGCTCTGCACCAGGTTTTCAACTATAATTGAATCCCATGGTACGGAGTACCCTAGCATCATCCTTGCCATAGACAGGCAGCACCTCCGAGAAGGTCACCATATACGTGCTACTTGTCTAAGGCCCCTCCCCAACTCTACAAACTCCTCTTGCACTGCTTTGATCCCAGTCCCAGCCAGGTCATTTGTCACTAGGTGGACAATGACATTCAGCTCCCTCCATCGTGCAGCTATTCCTGCAATCCTGAGGATTTGCTTCCTGTCCCTCCAAGCCGTGGTACCAGGTGGGCACCTTACCTTCCTCTCCCACTTCTACCCCCTCAACGATTGAGTCTCCCACCAGGAGTGATTTCCATCCCCTGTAGGGTCCTGTGCCAGTCTCCTGTGGGTCTCCTTTGTGGAGGTTCCCAGCATCCTCCTTGGTCTCCACTGCAGATGCCTCCGAAGAGGAACCACTCTCAACCAGAACAGAGTGTGAACTGTGGAGAGGTACAACTGGAGGGATGTGCCTCTGTTCCACCACTCTCTCCCTCCCTAAGTCCACCTTGGTCCAATCACTCCTCTTTTTTGGCAACCTCTGAGGTAGTGGCGGTGGCCCTAATGGTCCCTGGGTGGGGAAAGAGGTTTCACAAATCCTAGCCAAGTCAGCCTGGAGATGAGCAACCTCCTCCCTCAGACCAGAGAGATGCCTGCAAACAGGGCAGCATCACAGCATCCAGAATGTCTCCCGGAAGACTGCTGCCCCACAGCCATTGCACTGCACCACTCCTATCATGTCTTATTTTATGGCCCCTCTACTGTTGCTTTGTATGCTTACTCTCTCCTCCCTCTGTTTATATATCTACCCACTTTCCTACTGCCTATGTGCCCTTAAGCTGTCGCCCTTCCTGTTCTGGGACAGAAACTTCCTTATTCTTCGGTAGTTTCCTTCTTCCTTGCTCAGAGTCAGACCTCCAGCAACTAGGGGGAGAGGAAGAGCTACTCTTTCCCTTCAAGGATGATGAAACTTATGACTCTCAGTGATCCTTCCCTTCCTACTGCCAAACAGGGAGTTCCTGTTGTCAGTCAAATCCAGTGCCTATAAAAGTAGAACTGTCTAAGGGAGGGGAGAGAAGGAGGGCAATTAGTAAGAAAAGTTCTAGCTTTTTAATCAGCTGCTCCTTGCTCTGAAAGCAAGATTCCTTTCTACCAAAAGTTAGCAGTAAGGAAATGTAATTGGAGACACCTGGTTTTCTACTCCTAAGCAACACCCCCAATTAAGTATGCATCTTCTAAACCTGACTGAGCAACTAAAATTTAATTTAATGTAAATTACATCCCTGGTGGAGTATGGAAAAGTCCCTTTTCCCTGTTTTGAGTCTACTTTGGCATTATTTTTGCTTTGCAGTAATCAATGGTTAGTATGACAAAATATTGCTCTGGCACAATTTGCATCAATATTGCCAGCTATCTTTGAACACTTTTAGTTTAACATTATTTTTCTTGTGCTGAAGATTAACTACATTGCTGATACTGATCCCTGCCATTATGGGATACTGGAGACATCACTGCTAACTCCAATCCACAAAACTAAAGACCTAACAGGGTGAACATCAAATTAAGTACACGGTCATATAAATAGACTTGGAAACACAACGGAACAATGGGGATCAGCACCAGGGATTGACAAGGTGTGCAAAATGAAGTACATTAAAAAAAAGGTCCGAGCATGAACTGTTGCTTTACAATACAAGTACACAAAGCTGATTTGGCAGTTTTAAGGTAATTTGATATCAGCCAACCATAAACAATTAAAAAGCATGCATTTACTTCCTTGTGTACTTTTATAAATCTTATTGATTAGCTGTAAGAAGTCGCTAGATAATATTTACATTCTGCTGTCCATCCCTCAGTTTACAATGGATTTTTGCCATGTTATCCATGATATGTGTATAGCAAGCTTTTATGAGTGATTTCCAACCTGCCAGTTCATTGCCTTATGGTATCGTAGTACTTTTTATTCTAAAAAATGGTGCAATCCAGCAGCTACTGTATGTGAGGCTAGTTGTGAACAGTCAAAAACAGACAAAAAGTTCTAGTTTATGTGAACTAGTCAGGACACCAATATTAAGACAAAGTTAAAAAAAACATAGAAAACCATGTTATGTACAGTACATCAACTGCTTGTGAAACACATAGGATATAGTGTATGAAAAGCACTAGATAAGTGCAAATTCTGTACTTTATTTTTTTCCACCATTACCCACTATTTCATGGAAATACCAATGGTAGTAAGCATTTTTTCACTTCACTGTCCTATTTTCCTCAGTTACCTTGGCTCTTACTTTTCTTACACTCCATTTCCTGACCTGGAGGGACGCAGGGAGCATTGACTGGTTCCCACAGTCACAGTCCAATAAAGTGCAATACACTGACATGCAATATACAGTAACATGCTTGTCTGAGCACTGTCAGTCCACAGAGGACCAATGCAACAGTGCACACAAGGAATTTACTCCATCAGTAAACAAAGTCCATCATCCACAAAGTCCATTGTCCACTACAGACCAACAGATGAGACACCCTTTATTGCTGGAAGTAACATGTTCAAGAAGCAGCATATTGTAGTGGCAATTTGAAAGAGCAGTATGTAGGATGCATAAACAATACAAGGAGACAGATGGTTTCCAATTTTTTTCTTTGGCAAATATCTCCAAGGCATATGCATATATTCTAAAGCAAAACAAAAACACAAACACACCCTATTCCAAGCATCATAGGTACAGGGGGTAAACCGTAGAGGAAATGTCAACTGGCACTACATTCTGCACGTCATATCACTCTCAACCAACTGGGAGCTATGGCAAGATCAAGCTTAACGCACATTACACTGGGTTATTGCATTTCTAAAAGGGCTCATTTAGGAAATTAAAGGCTTAAATAGATATTTTATAGGCCACAAAGATAATTTCCAATTTTCTTTTATTCAGCTGCACTATCTATGGTCCTTCCCTAACATGTCTAACTCTCAGACTGCCTCCGGAGACCTCTGACTCATGACCAAGCATCAGTCACATCCACAACCTTCATGGTTTGTCCCTGCCATCGAGATTTCTGGTTGGAGGAATCACCCCTTGGCTAGTTACACAATCTAGTGGGAGATGAGCTGGGCAGGGTCTGAGAGTGTAAGACTTTGCCATCTTTTTGACAGCAGAGGAAGGTTTTTTGTTGCTTATAGTCTTGCATGCATGTTAATGATGAGTTTTGTGCCCTTTCATACTCCTGCTACCCTGACGCTACTCAGTGCCTTCTGCTGGCCTCATGTCACATCATCATCATGGTGCCAGGTGCTTCCCCTTGCAAGGGAGCAGACTCCCCAGTCCAACCCAAGGGGTCACTTCAGCAACGGGTGACAGTATCTCCACACCATGGTTATGCATTGCCTGTGACAGCCCAACTGCTAATTTATCATCCAGCTAACCCTGCAGTAATCCTAAATTTTAATGAACGGTCACATGATCAAGTTTAGTCATTCACACACTTGATATTATCACTGCCATTTTATATTGAAAAATGATTTACAAATAATCTTGAGGCAGCAGTAACTGTAAGCTAGTAAATTAAACATGGATAAGAGCTATAACGCTGCAACATGATATTAGAGAAGCTAGTTTACAGTTAAATATCACACATCCTCAGCTGGCCCAGTGGCATGGTGGGCTGAGGCAGGGGGCCTCACTGCCAACCACACCAGTGACTCTGGTTCAGAAACACATTGGGGCCGCTAGGAGGTCAGCTGGGGGAAGGAGAATCAAGTATCTTAGGTTGGATCTCTTCTTTTGGGGAGGGAGAACAGCATGTGATGCAGCTTCACTGCTGCTTAGTAGAAGCTGGGTGATGGGACAGCAGTCGCCAAACTTGTTGGATGGATACAGATGTGAAAGTGTCATGGTGTCTTCCCGCAGTGCAATGTCACTGCATGTATGCCAGTCCAGGAAGAAAACTGTAAATTGGAAAACAGCTCAGGCAGTGGATGATGGTGGCACCCCTGATGGCTCCGCACCACCCACAGGCACCAACCCATAGCTGTTCAAAAAGTAAGAGGGTAAGTTCTGGGTAGGGTGGGCTAAAAGGCTGCCAGAAAAAGGGACCACCTGAGCAAGAGGCAGATTAACAGATAATAGAAAATAAATTATATCACACATCAGGAACCATAATGAAAAGAGTAGGTGTCCTGACCAAATCTCCCTCTTTCACTAAAAAAAAAAAAAATACCACCAACAGCTTCATCTGATTCAAGGTCACTCAGCATTCATCTGTATCCCTCTCCCCCAGGTTGTGCCTGAAAATAGGTGGGATTTGTCTAGTGCACTTACCCGGTCAACAAAAACTAAATAAATAAAAATAAATAAATAATCCCATTATAGATGGCCAATCGATCTTCCAGCCAAGCCAGCACAAACCTCCTGATATTGACCAATGATATAAAACTGACATTTGAAGCAGGTCACTACATGGTAGTAATCTTCAAAGACTAGATAAAGCTACTGAAATTGGTTAGGGGATAGGAGACAGAGGGTAGTGGTAAAAGGAGTTCACTCTGAGAAGGGGAAGGAAACCAGTGAGGTGCCCTGAGATCAGTGCTGGGATGGTCCTTTTTAATGTCTTTGTAGGAGATACTGCAGATTAGCTAGAGGGGAAGGTCTGCCTCTTTGCAGATGACATCAAGATCTACAATAGGGTGGACACTCGGGGGTTGGGGGCAGAAAGAATGAGTAGAGACCTGAGAAAAATCAGAGGAGTGGTCAAGAGTATGACAGCTGGGTTTCAATGTGAAAAGTGAAAAATAATGCACCTGGGGCACAAAAACCCAGGGTCAGAGTACAAAATGGGGCGAGTGTTATTGATGACCACCAAGCAGGACAGAGACCTGGGAATAATAATCTCTGATGATCTAAAGGTGGCCATCAGTGTGACAAGACAGTGGGAGGACTTGTGTAATGCTGGGATGCAATGGTAGAGAAGCATCACCAGCAGAATGAGGGAAGGTTGTGATGCCTCTCTATAGATCACCGTTAAGACCTTACCTAAAATACTGTGTACAATTTTGGATGCCATATCTCCAGAAGGGCACAGACAGAGTGGAGGTGGTCCAGAGGAGGGCAACTAACATGGTGTGGGGTCTGCAACAAAAGCTCTATAAGGAGAGACTAAGAGAACTCAGTGTGTACGCCCTGGAAGAGAGAAGGGGAGATATGATGAGGCCTTTAAATGCTTCAAGGGGGTAAATAAAGTATAGGAGTAAAGTATTTTCAGACAAAAAGTGCTCAAGAACAAGGTGTCATGCTATGAAGTTGGAGGGAGGTAGATTCAAGAGAGATGTGAGGAAGTACTACTTCTTCATAGCAAGAGTGGTGGATTCCCAGAACAGTCTACCCCTACCCACCATGGTGGCGGGGGCAAAACAGTGAAGGGGTTCAAGAATGTATTGGATAGGCAAAGGGAACCTTAGTGGAAAGGAATGGGGGAATTTAGAAAGAACCGGAGATGAGCTAGGGTCTACAGTCATACTGTATGTAGGGGGAAAATGGGCAGACAAGGTTGGTTAAGTGGTCTTTATCCACCGACAAATTCTGTTTCAATGTTTCTATATCTGGGAGAAAGGACAATGAGTTAAGAGTATGCTCGAAAAGAGAGCTGACTGAGGGAAGGTACAGTATACGATTATTTATTTGAAATGTTCAGCAAACAGATGGCAGGATGGTCCCTTGAAATGCAGCATCTGATCGTTGTTGGAGACCCTCGTCCAACAGGGTACACAAAGTGCTCAGTTTATAGTGTAGTACAATGGAAAATACAAGTGCTACAGCAGTTCCAAAATAATACACAAACACAAGTTCCTTACACAGTACAAGACAGTTCACTGTAACAGTGGGGAGCAATTACTCATACAGCAGATAAGGGACGATAGTACCCGTGATGAGGTTTATTCTTTATACGCAATGGAACTAAACAGAGTTAAAAAGGAGGTTGATCCTAGTAATCCATAGCAATCTGTAACATGTATATGTGTGTGGGGAGGAGGGTCAGGTGGAAAGGCACCCAAATGGATCTCTGTACTTCTCAAATAGCAGCATTTGAAATGTGTGAAGGTTAGGGGGTTTCCTGAAGGGGGGCTGGCAGGCTGATCCATTCTATAGGGCTTGGGAAGAAATATGTCCATCCGGTGAAATGTTTTCAGTATTTGGGTACTATCTGGTTGGCTGCCTTGGATGATCTTAGGGAACAAAAGCTACGGACATGAGCAAAGTGGGCTGTAAAGGATGTGGAGTCCAGGAACTGGATGTACTTAGGGAGGTGTATATGCCAGTGGTTCCTGGAGACAGTGTGGTTCAGCAACCCATGCAACCTGACCATTTAACAGGTAGCAAGGGGTACATAAGTCACTTCTAAGGGAGAATCTACAGAGCATATTGTATAGGACAGCCTACTGATGCAGAGTGGCTTTGGGGGCTAAGCGATATATCATCTCTCTTTGATTCAGAAAAGGGAGTGAGAATGACCTCATTAGCCATATTCTATACCTGCTCAAGTGTTCCAAAATGACCAACATGCATCAGCTGGAAACTATCTGTCCTAGGCTATAAGAAAGTAGGTTCAGGTCCTGCACTAGGTACTTGGGCTATCAAAAGCAAACACCGCAGTCAAGTACCATGGGATGGTGCCCTCTCAGGTGGTTCCATCATTTGTTTGAGGCATTAAACTGAGGACCCTTCCAGCCATCTGTAGCTGCTGTCCTGGATGGAATTTAAGACCCCATGTCATTTTAAAAACTGAAATGTGGTGGGTCCCAATGTCTTGGGCAACATTCTCTCTCTCCACTACCAGTTATCACACTGAATGGCATGCAAGCCAATCTGGGATGCAGTGTGTATGAAAAGTACTATATAAAACTGAATTTTGTTCTATTCCATGATATACAGTGATAAACAATGGAGTACAAAACAGGGAAGTGGATGAATTGTGGAGTACTTTAAACAGACCTTGCAGTAGCAGAAGCCATATAGAGTGAACTAACTTAAATGTATAGTATGATGCAATTTTGTACAGAAAAAGAATAAAGATGTAGCAAGGAAGTTAACAAACATGCAACTAAAAACAGAACTCCAAGTGTTCATTATTATTATTTAAAAAGAGACCAGGGAAATCAGGCTAAGTAACTGGGCATAGGATATAGAGGCACAAAAAAAAATGAAAATGAAAAATAATAAATACAAGCAGTTGAAATAGCAAAGCAAAATTGCTGGGTTAATGGAACTTAATTAACACTTAGATGCAAGGTAGAGGAGTAACTGAGAGGAGATTAGCATGAGCTAAGCTCCAAGGTAGGGATGTAACTGAAAGGAGATTAGCATGATGCTGCGATCAATCTGAGCAGAGGATGACATAATTAGGGCAGCATTCAAAATGAAAATATTCAAGACAAAGGCAGTTAATCAAAATTAATTTGAAGTAAGAGGGTAGGATAGTAACTGAGAGGAGGCAGCAATTTGACTTGCAAAATCAGGTGCTGCAGCATTCGAAAAACAGAATAAAATAAGGTACCCACGGTTTTCAAAGATACCTATGGTTTTTAAATGTCCTTGGTTCTGCTTCTCTCACGCTGAGGCAAAATCACTGTGAGAGTATAAATGGGGTTCCAGCAGGGTGACAGACTACACTAGGTGTAAGAGTAGGCTGTACTGTTAGGTGGTTGGAATGAAAGGGATAGAGGCAGTTAACAGCAAGCTGGAGAAATACAGAACACAAAACAGAATAGAACACAGCAGAAATGTAGAATGTGACAAAACCAAGAAAAGGCACGCAGACAAAGAAACAGTAACCAGAACTGTTAGTGGTGGTGTGAGGAACGTGTGTGTGTGTGTGTGTGTGTGAGATTAGAGGGGAGATACATACACAGTAGACAAACATACTGACGGACAGACAGATTATTTTGTATGGTGTGGTAAGACACTTATTTTTGCACCTTATTAACATGCCTGCCCCTGAACAGAATAGCCAGAAATGTGGCACACACATTCTCAATGCCAGGATCTCTGGAAATGTGGTACTGATCTGTTCAGCAATTTAAAAGTTTGAGAACATTGACAATGTGAAAAAATACTTTTTAAGACTTTTTTGGCTCACTGTTAGTGCCAAAATGGCTAAGAGTTCAAACTTGAAATGTTTAGGTTAGTTAGTTTGCCCCAAGGACGATTCTTTGATATGTGGCTTTACTGACAATTTTATAGTTTTTTTGTGTAATTATTAAGAAAATAAAATCCTGTTTTCATGCATGTACACTTCACTTTTCTGTACGTTTTTAATACAGTGTTTTTCGTGACAAATAATTTTCATTTATGAGATAATATCTGTTTTCATGAAACAATTCACTAAAAATACCACCAACAGCTTAATCTGGTTCAAGATCAGTTGGCATTCATCTGTATCTCCCGGTCGTGCCTGAAAATAGGCAGAATTTGTCTAATGCACTTACACGGTCAACAAAAGCGAAATAAATAAAGACATTTGTTCTTGTGATTCTAAGCAGAGATGAAAGTGAGCAAAGGAAGAACAAACTTCACATATCAGTAACAAAACTAAAAGCTTGGATCATGATCCATTGTGATTTATTCCTCTTGCAGCTAAAAAGGCCATTACTCACCTTTGGATGCAACAGACCCCCTCCCCACCCCAACCCCACACACAATTACACAGTGGTGTCAAACTGTTAATGATATTTATGCCACAGACTATATCACAGCCGACTTACATGGGCGGCTGCCTCAATTTCAGGCAAAATAGCAGAGCTAGGTATTGTATATTATGAATACATATGATTCCTTTATGCCACAATTACCAAGTTGTTCTTATGTTTTGCACATAGTTCATTTCCCAACCTAATTAGACTGGGGTAATCTTGTATTCTGTACTGTAATATCTTACCTCTGGAATTACTGGACTGGCACTAGAGGATAGTGTTTTACCTTGCACTGCTCTAAGTGAGTTTTCTTCTCTTTTTTTTAATTAGATTGCAATTATTTTATCAGGGTTCTTCCCTTCATCGCCTACTGTAATACTATTACTTGCACTGTTTCTTGTCCTGATCTCTGTCTTTAAAGCAGCGGTGCAACAAAGCATTTTTTGTCTTTCATATTGAGTTTTTATGATGACTGATGGTTCCTGTTATTAAATTACTTGTATGTTTTTTGTTCTACTATTTTTTACTATTTACTCACCTCCCGTACAGCACATATCCTCGCCAGACTCGCCATCTTTAAACACTGTGCAATGTGGGTATTTTGTGTGTCTGAGACACTACCGTGGTGCAGTTCATTTATCCCATGCTGCACTGCAATGTTTATGCTGCTTTCCTGTGCAGCTAGAAGGACTGCATTTTACTGTGCCACACAATTGTGATGTGCAGTATGTGGCTGTAACATTATCGCACTGGCAGGTTGGGGGGGGGGGAGATGGGACTCTCCGGTGCCTTGCTCACAATCCGTGAGGTAGGTATGTGTCACTATGTGCTCCTCCACAGTGTAGTAGTGCACGGCATGTGAAGGGTAACAGCACTTCCTATAAAGAACACGGTGGCAAGTGTTGCCAATTGTAACCAAGACCTCACACAAACAGCATGGGACGAACTGTATTATGGTTTACTGAGGCCTGAAAAAAAAAAACATAGTGGACCAATAATTAAATCATGCTAAATATTTGCAGTCTTTTAAAAAAATAAACTGTGTAAATAAATGTCCTGTGGTAAGCAGCTAGCAAAATCGTTAACCGGAACCTTGACTCCACATACACACGAGGTAAACTCAACATCAATATTTTAAAACAGGGTTCATTGCACTGCTGCTTTAAATACAATAAATTAAAACAAAAGCTTGGGAGCTGTAGTCTGAAACTGGTTAAGAGAATTAAATGAAAGGCTGATTCTTCATGTGTCTGTTTTTGACAAAAGCAGTTCAGACCACTCACCTAGCACAGGGTGCACTGCACACCACTAAGCAGCTGTTTCAGTGTAAGGCTCACAAATCAAGCTACAGGTCGGGTGCAGTCAGTGTCTTTATGAAGCAAGCAGCCCACAAAGCAAGTTACATATTTGGCACATTGCTCATTACAATGCAGCATTCATCATGGGGTGTACGAAAGGCAAAAGCAAAGGTGTCAGTTTTATATATATCTCTTTCCAAAAAGTGAGGAAGTTAGTTGCAAAACACTACATTAATGCATCTATTAGTTAGGGAAGAAGTACACAACATACAAAGTATGGAAGTGGAAGAATCAGTCAGAAGTCCCCAAGTGATGCAGTGTTAGCATTACCCTGATATTAGCACTGTCTTTTCAGAAAAAGTAGGTTACAGGGTGGAAAGGATGAGAAGGGACTTGGCAAGGTTAGAGGAATGGTCAAATGTATGGCAGCTTAGATTCAATGCTAAGAAGTGCCAGGTAATGCACCTGGGAAACAAAAACCCAGGGGAAGAGTACACAATGGGGGATGAGATACTAACAACAACAAAAATGGAAAGGGATCTGGGGGTAGTCATATCAGATGACCTAAAGGTGGGCAAGCAATGTGAGAGGGCAGTAAGGAGGGCTGGGGGGATACTGGGATGCATATGGAGAGGCATCACCAGTAGAAAACAGGAAGTTGTTATGCCTCTTTACAGACAGCTGGTGAGACCCCATCAGGAGTACTGTGTGCAGTTCTGGAGACCCAATCTCCACAAGGACATAGACAAGATGGAAGCTGTCCAGAGGAGGGCAACTAAAATGGTGCAGGGTCTGCACCAGAAGACATATGAAGAGAGACTAAAGGAGCTTAATATGTATAGCCTCGAGGAAAGGAGGGAGAGGGGGACATGATAGAAACTTTCAAGTACCTCAAGGGAATCAACAAAGTCAAGAGGGTAGCATCTTTCAAAAAGAGGTGTGCAAGAACAAGGGGCACAATTTGAAGATGGGGAGGGCTCCAGAGGTAATGTCTGGGCAGTTGTTCACAGAGAGGGTTGTGGATGCATGGAGCGGCCTTCCGGAGGAGGTTGTGGAGTCAAAAACAGTGGTGGAATTCAAACATGCATGGGACAGTCATAAGGCAATTCTAGGGGGCCGGGGTAGAAAGAAGTAGGCTGCTGGTTAACCAGGATCTGCAGCTTATCCATTAGGTAGGGAAATGGGCAGACTGGGTGGGCCAAGCGGTCCTTATCTGCCATCAAATTCTATGTTTCTATGTATTCATTCACTGAATTTTGTTAACCAGATAGAGACATGTCTTGGTGAGCCTGTTTTTCAGAAGCAACATGGGATTAGTTGTATTGAGCAAAAGAGAAGAAACAATTTCACAGGTACATACACAGCACAATAGTAGTAATATTTCGGGTGACATTAAAAACAGTGACAATTCCATACATTTAGTACAGTATGCCAAGGGAGAGCTTGGCTTACTGTACTAAATGACATATCACTGTTTGCACAGAAGGTCCTTATATTAGAGTAAGGCCAAGACTATATCGCATGATTGTTCAAACACCAAGAAATACCATACCACTATTTCATCATGGATGTAGGGGCTTTTCCTCCCACTTTTTTCATTCCCCTACTTTGCACACTTTGCTTTGCTTTGTTTTTTTGTGTTTCTGTATTGCAAAAAACTATGTTAAAGCATCTGTTAGGATTGAGGCTTAAAGCCACAAAACCAAGGAACTCCAACATTATTGCTAAACGGCCCCTGAGCCATGGTGAATTGGTGGCCTGGTGTTCCTTAGCGTTTGAACAGTCATGTGACCCAGAGTTAGCATTGCCCTAACTTTTCCATCGTCTAGCCAGGCATCTAAAAAACACTAGCACTGCAATACCTACAGACTGGGGGTCGATGTTAGGGCAACACCAGCACTGCATCACATGACTGTTCAAACCGCAAGGAACATCAGGCCACAGATTAACAGGTAACAGTTGTGATTCTGCTGATCTACCATGTTCCTGAATGATTCTCCTTGAAAGCTGACATTTATGGTGCTATTTTAAAAACTGCAATGTAAAATTTCATTTTGACTTTAGAATGGTAATATCTGAGTGTAGGGATTTCTCCTTGGGTGTTGTGGCTTGGCTTGAGGGTTGAAATTTTGGTTTGGGTGATATGGTTTGAGGGTAGTAGTTCCCTACCGGGGGGGTGTTAAATCCTTAACTGGCTTGTTTGGCTGATCATCACTTTTTTTTTTTTTTTAGGCGATTTCCAGCAGCGGAAAACTACAAATTAACAAGGCCTCCTCAGCCGGTAGTTCTACTAGTGGTATATCATATACATCCATACTCTGGCAGGTTTGCTGGAGACACAGCTGAGTCATTTGAAGTCTTCAAGTTAGGCTCCTCCCACCATCTGCGTGGTATATTCTCCGGTTCAGCCCCGAGACATCAGATCTTTGAATGCTGGAGACAGGGATCGAACTGCCACCTGCCAGAACAGGTCGGGTGGTTTGTGCGGCTGTCAACTGTATACTACTAGTAGCTAAATTTACAGGCAAGTAGCCTATATTTCTAACAGTATGGATACAGACAGGGGTGTCGGCAGGCATACGCACTATACTCAGCAGAGTACAGTAAAAAAAAAATCAGGCAGGGCCAACAAATCGGGCAGAGGCAACAAAAAGAGGGAAGCAAGGACATTGTGACCTTTGCCTTTGTTGTTCGCTACAGGGCACTGATGCCACCAGCCAAATACACCGACAAGAACAACTTACCAGGTAGGCAGAAAACCAAAAGAAGGGGGATTACAGGAAGAAATGCATTACTTGAACTCAGACATGGCAAATTGGGGGGGGGGGGCTATTGTTGGTGTGGTGTGGCAGTGCATATTTTGGTTTATGTTTACATAACAGGAGTGGGGCAACAGTGCATCAGTTTTGAGTACAACTTTAAAATTTCTGGCTACACCCCAGGATACAGATCACTGTCCACACACTGGCAGACTCCTAGCAGTCCTCCAAGAGCAGGAGGTAAGGCACTCACCTCTGTTTAACTAACACAGACTGGAGGACAGAGGACCCAAAAGCAGCATCCTTACAACTCATTATGTCAGTCCAGTAATGGAAGAAGAAGGTGTGTGTTTTACTCCAGGTTTCAGCCCTGCATTATCTCTGCAATGTGAATATCCCTGGAAGCAGCCACCAAGGCAGCAGTATACCTACTAGAATGAGCCCTGTGCGCAGCTCTCTACCGGACAACCAATAGCAGAGGTCAATACAGGATGTAATCCACCTTGCAATCAGCCACTTTGCTGATGGTCTGGCAAGATTGGATTCAGCCTATGTTAGAACTAGCTGGCAAGCATCACTCCGAACTCCAGCTTTGCACTCCTTATAATAAGGAAGCACACCTTCAGGCCCAGAGTATGGAGCCTGTGACTGGCCTCAGAGGTCAGACTGATAAAAGTATACTGGAAGGTTACACACCTGGTTAAGACAAAACTCTGGTATGACCTTCAGGTGGGGGGTGAAGGACAGCCTTGTCCTTGTGTAAGACTAGATAAGGAGACTCCACCGAGAGTGCCTGTATCTCACTGATCATTATGAATGACAAAATGGCCACCAGAAAGGTGGTATTCCATGACAACTGTGACATCCCCTATGTACTAATGTTTGCTCATGTGGCTAAGTTATGATTATCTTGAATCACTGCCTTATCTATGACTAGCTGCTTTACATATGGCATTACTAACACTGATTACACCATACAGCTATTTTTTCTCTTGTACATGTTTCAGTGTCCTAATGCTTTGTAAATCTTCCTTGACTAATTTTCTATATTATTTTCTACTTTACCATCGTATCCATGTGCCACTGCATCCGTCTGCACTATCTTGTACTTCGAATTACTCGTTTGCATATCTTTTCCTTTGATTTGACCTATTATGCTGTCCTACCCAGGAACTCCTTGTAAATGAACTTGTTCAATGGAGCTTTTTCATGGCAAAATAAATAAATGCAAAATACAAATACAAATCTCATATTTGTGCACTGGCTGAAGCAGTTTGCCCATGAGTACTGCTAGCACCAGCAGTAGGTCCCATGGAAGCAGAGGTTCACGCACTGGAGGGGACAGTGATCCAGGCCTTTGAAAAAGCACCCAACCACATTCTCCAGGGTCACCACAGACAAACCAACACGCACTCTGTATGCAAAGATGGCGGCTGCTGGGTGCACCTTAGGGGTCATCACTTGCAGATCTGACTGAGAAAGGGACCTGAGGTCGTCAAGGATGCTTGCCACGGGGCAGGCAGTGGGAACAAGCTCCTTTCCCTGGCACCTGATCAAGAACTTCTTCCACTTAAATGCACAGCATTTACAATTCAACCCCTTACCAGAAACCTACACAATGTAGAGGACATTTTCTGAAAGGTTTAGAGCCTAAAACTCCAGCTGCTCAGGAACCAGGCTAAGAAGGGCAGGGATTGAAGGTCCAGGTGTAGGACCTTCTCCTGTTGTCTGGTCAGCAGATCAGAGTGGAAAGGCAACCTACATAGAGGCTTAGGTCGGAGATCCAGATACCAGAGCTGCCAGGGCCAGCCTGCAGCCATCAGGATTATCCATGACTTGATCATAACCTTGTAAATCAAGAAGAAGGGAAGAAAGACACAGAGAAGGTCCTGGGCCTTGCAAAGGCATCCCTCATCAGTGTCATGGACTGTGAGGGGCAGGTACAGAACAGCTTCAGTTTGTTGTTCTCCCATGAGGCAAACTAATCCACTAAAGGGGTGCCCCATTGAGAGAACAGGCAGTCTACCACTTCCAGATTCAAGGACCACTTGTGTAACGTCTCTCTGAACCAGTTGAGAGCATCTGCCAGCTGGTCATTTTCTCCCATTACATTGATCACCAGGAGCTCCACATCCACGATACACATGAGTGTCCAGGTGCAGAGGGCCACCTGACACAACAGAAAGGAGTGTGCCCCACCCTGTCTTTCAGATAGAACATGGTGGTCATGCTGTCTGTCTGGACTTGAGTAACCTGACCTGTGAGCAATGGAGCACATTCTGTCACAGCCAGATGCATTGCATGATGCTTCTGCAGGATGCCCCACTGACAGAACAGGTGGTCTACCACTTCCAGATTCAGAGACCACTTGTGCGACATCTCTCTGAACCAGTTGAAAGCATCTGCCAGCTGGTCGTTTTCTCCCATTACACTGATCACCAGGAGCTCCACATCCACATGAGTGTCCAGGTGCAGAGGGCCACCTGACACAACAGAAAGGAATGTGCCCCACCCTGCCTTTCAGGTAGAACATGGTAGTCATGCTGTCTTCTGGACTTAAGTAACCTGACCTGTGAGCAATGGAGCACAATCTGTCAGAGCCAGACGCATTGCATGATGCTACAGCAGGGTGCCCCATTGAGAGAACAGGTGGTCTACCACTTTCAGATTCAGGGACCACTTGTGCAACATCTCTGAACCAGCTGAGAGCATCTGCCAGCTGGTTGTTTTCTCCCTTTATACTGATCACCAGAAGCTCCACATCCACAATACACATGAGTGTCCAGGTGCAGAGGGCCACCTGACACAACAGAAAGAAGTGTGCCCCACCCTGCCTTTCAGGTAAAACATGGTGGTCATGCTGTCTGTCTGGACTTGAGTAACCTGACCTGTGAGCAATGGAGCACATTCTGTCAGAGCCAGATGCATTGTGCAAAGCTTCAGCAGGTTAATGTAGAGTTGGGGCTCCCAGGATGACCAGAACCCATGGGCAGGGACACTGGTTTACCGGGATTGAGAAAGCGCAAATTCCATTTTGCACATTGTAAAAAATGGTACTGTCACTGGTGTCTGCTACCCCAATATCCGGTTTTACCGGTGTTTGGTTTTGTGTACTTTATTTAACAATTTTTAACTCTGCTAACATGCATTTTAGCAGTTTTGACCTCCACTACTGCACATCCTTCCATCCTTGTACCAATTTAAATTTATTTTAGGTACAAAATATGATGGCAGCAACAGCACTACAGCCCCCATCCCTGAGGTGTGATGGAAGCAGTAGTAAGGCCCTCATCCATCTGGTGCAATGGCAGCAGCAACAACACTACAGACCCATCCCTCTGGTGTGATGGCAGCAGCAACAACACTGTGTTCCCCCTCCCTCAGGTGTGATGGAAGCAGCAGCACTGCGGTCCCTATCCATGTGTGATGGCAGTAACAGCACTATGGCCCCCATCCCTCAGGTAGGACAGCAGCAGTACAACATTCCCCATCCACCAGTGGTTATGGCAGAAGCACTATGCCCCCCCCACCTCTCAGGTGTGATGGCAGTAGCAACAATGCAGTCCACATCCCTCAGGGATGATGGCAGTAGTGGCAGCACTATGACCCCCTTTCTTCAACCCCAACACCCCACATGCACAAGTTATAAATTACTTAGTCTCTTTGCTTGTTAGAACTCAGATGTGAATTAATCTGAACCACCACCACTACTAAGGTGGAGCACATTTGTTTTTTCCTACCATTTAACTGCCTCAATTGGATTTCTGCCAGTGACACCACTGACCAGGGTTTGGGAACAGGTTTGGGTGCTGGAAGACCGGCCGGGGGTGAAGGCTCGAGTGTCCAACAACCTCGCCTTCTCCTGGGAGGAAGTGTATTCACAGCTCAGCATTTGCTGGCCCCAGGTGGAGGCTGGAGGCATGGCAACACATTGGCGCTCATTGCGGAAGAGAGCGTGATGGACGTCAATTTGTGTCTTGACATTATGTGGCCTGTCACACTCCCATAAAAATGGAAAAACACCTGCTGGCTACCTAGAGGATGGCTTCTGATCCCTCCATAAGCATGACGTCCCAGACACATGTGTCTGTTCTGACCCCTGTCATGCCTGGGATATACAGGAAGCTCTTTAGGGTGATTGTCTTCCCTTGTTAGCCTCCCACAGGGATAGGGGTCCACCGATGAAGGGTTAATTCGGGTTACCTGGTAGCATGGTCAAAAGGGGCAGTGGATGGTGGGGGGGACTCAGCAGCAGTGGTAGGGGGATTTGGCAGGCCTGAAGGAGTGGATGATCGGGGGTAGGAGGAACAAAAAAAAAACTGCCTGAATTTGCTTCTTTGAAATAGTGTCTTCACCTAAAAAAAATTAACAAGTGATTAGTGGAGGACCTTCTAATGCATCTCACAAACATGTGAATTCCTTTTTTTCCCTTGGTCTCCATGAAACGGGTGTCTCTCAGTTTTCATGTCTGAGCTCAGATGTGAATTGAGCACCACTCTACCCACCAGCATCATACAGCCCCTGGGGTCTTACCTTCCGTGTGTCACTGAATGTGCTTTCCATTCCACTGGCCAAGCATAAGTACACTTAAACACGTAACATTTGCTTTTTATTAAAGCAGTCTGTCAGAAAACTTTTTGTTGTCACGGAGACTGGCACAACAGGTGGGAGAGAAGGTGCAAATGATGAAATGGGCAAACTAGGTGGGTCGTCAGATTCTATATTTCTATGTTTCTACTCCATTCACCTAAATAAGTAGTAAGGCAGCTTGTGCCTTGTGAACATACTTTCATTCAGACTCACTTTCAATCAAACAACTGAGGATTTTGGATGGCCCTGCTGATTATAAACTTGAATAAACCAGTAGGTAACAGTGATCCTGCGCTTAGCAATCTATATCCTAGATGTTCACATGCAAAAAATACAATAAAAACCTGACTAAAATCTAAAAACAAGATTATAAACACAAAATGTATCTGAACATTTATATTTACCTATACAACATCATTGCAGCCCGAGTACAACTCAGATAAATTACATGGTACCCTGACTACTGTATGATGTAGTAAACATAAATTGGAATTTTTCTGTAAACTGGGTAGACCCACTAGGAAAAACTGCCTGTTTTAAGAGGTGACCCAGGAGCACTGTGGAGGTTAATTGACTTGCTCAGAGTCACACAGTATGCAAGTGGAGGTTGTGGGAATCAAACCCAAGTCTTCTAAATGTACTCAGTTTGATCACTTTTGTTACTCTAACCACTAGGCTATACTGCCAGCCATAACACCCATATATAATGTTTTAATATATGATTTCAATAATAGTGCACATTACCTACAGTGCAAATTATGAACATTGAACACTGCAACATTTTACTAAAACTGAATTATTTCCCTCTCCATCTGCTTATGTTTTCTTACACCAAAGTGGGTGTATAGTTGACAGAGCACTGTAAATAGCCTGAAGTAGCACTACTGCTTGCAATGCCAGGGACTCAGGATGAGAAGTGAATTTGGGTTGCTAGAGGCCTGGCCAGGGGAGTAGGATCGAGCACCTGGGGGGCTGCTCTCTTCCTCTGGGAACGGTGGCTTGCAGGTCCTGCTGCTTTACTGCCACCTGGGTGACCACAGGTGGTGGTGCAATGAGGCTGCAGAGCATTTGGGAAGAGAGGAAGCTAGCCAGGATCTGGAGTAGCGGCATGTCTCTATGTGCCCTACTTACTTGGATCCCCTCGAGTGTTGGTGCCCTCAGGGACAGAGACCAGAAAACCAGTAACAATCACCCCACATCGGCTGCTGGTAGAAGGAACCCAGCTGCCCCAGACTTCATAACCAGTTTCCATGAGGGACCCACTAGGCTGCCTGACACACATTAAAGGACTGTGGAGGGGGTGACCTGGGGTCCCCTTCCTTCCCACCTGGGGGGTACAGCCTAGGCAGGATGGGTGCAGGCTCACAAGAGCTCCTGAGCATTACCTGGGGTGAAGCTAAGGTATGCCCAGCCTAGGGATCTCTGAAAAGTGGAGACTGATGCTGAGAGAAGGGGCAGAGAAAGAGAAAATAAAAAAATGTAAAAATATGCTGAAATCCTAGGGATTCTGTGCAGTGAAATGCAATTTCCGTGAGGCACCGGTACAAGAATTCAAAATCCACAAACCAAGCAGGATTCCGTGATTTTTAACGGTGTTACCGGTAAAAATGGAAAACCATTGTCCCTGCCCATGGGCTCTGTGGTCTCCGAAGTGTGCTTCCCCACCCTATCAGAGACATGTCTGTTTTGAGTGTGACAGATATTTCTGGGTGGACAAACAGGATTCCCTCTTCCACATGTTGTGGGGACAGCCACCACAAGATGGCATCCCACATTGGCTGGGTCATCATGATGCGCTGGTCGAGGTGACCTAGACGTTTGGACCACTGCTGGTCCAAATCCCACAGCAGGTGGCACATCTGCCAGAGATAACAGTGGATCACACTGGTGGAGAACAACATGTATGCCAGCAGCCACAAGAAGTCCCAGGAACGGCGTGGGTGCCCAACCCAAAATGATTGGGCAAAGGAGGTATGATCCAATGCCCAGTCCTCTGGGAGGTGGACCTAAGCTCACACTGAGTCTAGTTCTGCCCCAATGAACTTGATTACTAGTGAGGGGACCAACTTTAACTTAGCTGGAAGGCCCAAGTACTGACAGGTCAGGAGAGACAGATCCCTGGACCTTTCCACAGCATCTTTGGATTACCCAGCTATCAGTCAGTAGTCCAGATAGGCATACAGCCAGATGCCCCTGCATTGCAGGAAGGTTACCACCACTGCCTAGCACTTGGTGAAGACCTTGGGCATGATGAGAGGCCAAAAGGCATGACTTACAATTGGTATAGGATCCCCTCTGCATGGAGCCGAAAGTACTGGTAATGGAATAGACAGACTGGGATGCAGAAGAATTCACCCAGGAGATCCAAGGAGAAGAACCACATTATCTGCTAAGAGAGAAGGTGTGTGCTTCCACAAGAAATGGCTTAGATTGTTCAAGTCCAGTATGGGGCACCAGCCCCCCATCCATTTTGAAACCAGGAAGTACCTGATACATATTCCTGGGTGGACAGTGGCCAGGATGTCTAAAACCCAGGTTATTGTTTTGCACTAGAGGAGCTGAGCTATGTTGCCCCACAGTGCGAACATGTCCTTTGACACCCTGGACTCCCCAGGAGCTCAGAGTCGGCATGATAGGAGAGCCTCAAAATCCAGAGATAACCATTTGCCCACCACTTCCAGGACTCATTTGTCTGAGGTAATGGCGGACCACTGTAGCAAGGAGTGGTGCAACAGACCCCCGACTCGAAGTCAACACACAGACTGGAAGGGTGGGGGGGGGATGATGCCCCACAACCCATCACTGTGCAGCCTTGGAGGGGGCTCTAGTCATAGGAAATGTAAAGGCACCACCAACTCTGCACCCCCACCTTTTGCCCCAGCCACTGAACCTGGCAGTTTCCCCTCTTGGGGCTGCTACTGAGGTTGTTGTGGCTGAAAGGCTCAAAACCGCAAGGTCTTCTTTTTAGGCTTTTGGGCCCTCTGGTCCTTTTGGGACAGAGCCACAGAATCCAAGGTAGCACTGGATTTCTCAATACACATGAGCTCTCCTTAGACCCTTGGGATGAAGAGGTCAATGCCCAAGCAGGGGACATCGGCAAAGTTATGCTGAGTATCTGCCATAAAGCTGGAGAGCCTCAGCCAGGCTCTGCGATGCATGACAATGGCCATAGACATGGCATGGGCACAGGAGTTGCCCATGTCCAAGGCTGTCTGGAGCTGGAGTTTAGCCAGTGATTAACCCTGGTCTCTGATGTTTTTCACTGGAAGCTGTTTATCAGCTGGAAGTAGGGGGAGGACGTCCATCTAACACCCCAAAACAAGAATGGCCAAAATTCACCATCAAGACGGAATCAGATAGACTTTCTGTTTTTCGCTGTTTGTGAATATTGAGATTTCTGTCAGTCAGTGCTGCAAAAGCACTTTGAAAAATGTATGTAATGCCTGGCTGCTATATTCATTCTGTGCATCACTCTTTCCGTCATGTGCAGAATAAAGTGGAAGTTCAATACCTTACCTAAGGGAAAAGAAAAAAAATACAGAAAAATAAATGAATGGATAACTTTTAGAACTTGTTTTTTTACCTTTTATTACCTTTTATTAGTCAAACAAGGATGTACTGATAGTTGGTGACATTTTGATAGCAGGTACAAAAAAAGGGAGTGGCATATCACATTCTGGGATGGAATACCAAATCTGGGGAACTGGTAATCCGTGTGGTACACCACTTTTTAAAACACATTTCTAGCCCTGTTGATGGATGCTGGCAGCATGGCCCAGCAAAGACTGCATCCACAATGCCATGTTGATTGCCCAGGCAGTACAAGCACATGTGCAGATCTGTGGTTAACTTCTTCTACCTACACCAGTTGCAGAATCTGAATCCCAATTTCTTGTCTTCCTCCGCTGATTGCGAAGTGGACTGAGGAGATGCAAGAGGAACATTAATGTTGAATGCAGACTTAAACAGTCAAAGAATCACTTGAAAAAAGTGCCTGAAACTTTTAATCCTTCAATGCTGCAGAGCTGTGAAGAATGAAACCTGTCAATTCCAGTAGCAAGAAAGATCTCATGTCACTGGGTGAAACTAGAGAATACACCACCAGGGTGGCGGGAGATTAACTTGAAGATTTCCGATAACTCTGATGTCTCCAGCAGACCTGCCAGAGTGTGGACAGTAAACTGCATATATGTTGTTAGAATGAAAAATTAGCTGCAAGAACTGAGCTGTGTGGGTCTAATGAAATGACCGGATATCATATAACAGTTCTCAGCCAATAAAATGCTGGATTTTTCCAACCAGTTCTACAAATATAGTTATAAAAATAAGGGTGCAGAACTCAGATACATTTGTTTGTGAGGCATCTAGTGTGAAAATGACTATGATATTCTTATTCAAGTTGTAATATTAACTCCAGATATGTTACAATGGAATACGTAACAATTGGGAGAGCAGCTTTCACAATTTCCAATAACATCGCAGTGGATCCACCCTACATTCTGAGGAAAGCATTGGGCTCAAACAGAAACATTTCAGCCTTCATAAAAAGATCAAGTTTTTAAGTTTATAGGTATATTTCTGGGTGTTTCTTATGGCTACAAGAGTGTACTTAAGGCAACAGACCCGTGAATTGAAAGTGAACAGTTCCGACACCCAAAGAACACAAGAGGAGACCCTCCAATTGCCAAAAGAGACAATCCAAATATGGCTATAAACCTATTATAGTTTTCTGTTTGTTTTATAGTCTAGCAACTCCTTGGAAAACTTCATTATTTTGTATTTTAGTGAGTCCATGCGTGTGCATGAAAAAGTGCTGTTGCAGATGTGCATGGCAAATTCTTTAATCAATGGTATCTTTTTTTTTTTTTGAAATGGCACAAGATGATCACTGTCTTACATGCTCGAGATGTCAATTTCATAGTTACAGGATAATTGGATCATGTTATCGGAGTACCCACAGCATCAGGTGGATGGAGAATACCGTCTATTTAGACTGCAGCTCATGAAAATGCCTTTAGAGCAGATGCTGTGGCTGCAGCAGGAAACAGAAACACTGGGTGATGGAACATTGCAGTAACAGCCCAAGACAGCCAAGGCACAGCATAAGAAGCACTCTTTTGGCTATAAGCATGTTTCTCTAGGCTGTGATTCATGAATCCCTAATTTGATGATCATCATCCTTCACTGATTTTCAGTATATTAAAAACTATGCTCTTGAAATGGAGTTGTGTAAATCAAGCCCGCAGTGGCCTTACTAGGAATACACATTTTATTCCACTGCTGATGTGATGCACCTTATAATTTATTGATGGTTTTGCTATATGTGAAGTATGGTTCTGCCGTCCTCACTCTAGGAAATGAACAGCATTCTAGTTAGATCTTTATGCAGTTGATACTATAGATAGATGAGACAGACAGGCAAGCAGGATACATGCTCAAATACAACAAAACTTGACAAGGGACAAACCCCTTTCACCCTAACAGAAGCTATATTTTCCCACCATTAAAAAATGTTGAAACTGGGGAACATAACATTCTTGCCTCTGATGTCACTGTCAACTTCAGTTTGAAATCTCCTGGGATTTGAATAACTAAGATAATTATATGGCAGCTGGCAGCCCCACAAAGAGTACTTATTTGACTAGATTATTTCAGGTGTTACAACTCTCTCCTTCTGCTCTTGCATGACCTCACATTATAGAAGATTAGCCTACTTACAAAAAGTGGGTCTGTCATGTGCAGGAAACACTTAGGAGGTTTCAGACTTTTTATTCTGAAAACACAGACACTAAAATGACAATGTAAAGGTTATTTCACTAGTTGATATTTTGGTGTGTAAGGCTTATATGGATAGGATGTTCAGTTGAACAGTGTTACAAGACAGACTTATTTTCAAGTCTCGATACTTTCAAAAACAAATTTCGTAGCATTAGTTGGGCTAGTTTCTACAGAGTAAAAAATTTAGTACATGGTTCTTGTCACCAATATTTCTACAGAGTCTCTTAAAGCATTGTGAATCCCACCCAGTTTTTAAATGGTGGACTCCCTTGATGATGGTGACAAATGACAGGACTTGAACAAGCTGGGTGAGAGGTTAGACTCTTGGAGCCTCATTTTAAATTTAACCAAATGCAAAGTGCAACACATGAGGAGAAAAAACAGTGACTGAACCTACACACTGGGGCTCATCTTGCTGCAGTTGAGGAGATAGGGACCTAGGGCTCATCAGAGACAAGTGGCTTATGTATGACAAGAAGTGCACAGTCACTGTCAAAAGTGCTAGTAGAATGCAGGGGCCCATTACAATGTGGTGAAAAGCAGGGCAAAGCAAGTAATTCTGTTACCCTGCAAGGCCCTGGTCAGGTCCCTCAGAGCACTTCATGCAGTTCTTGGCCCCTCAGAACATGGAGATGTCCAAGAGGGTGCAACGTAGGGCCATACAACATGACCAGGGGTTTGCAGTACGAAAGCGTTGATGAGTGGCTGGTGGCCATTAACACCGCCACCTTGTAGTAAAGGAGGCTGTAAGGGGTATGAAGTCGATCACCCAAATACTCAAGGACATTAACAAGACTGATCAAAGATTTTCAATCGTGTGTCCTCTGTAAGGATACATCCTGATGGCTCAGCGGAAGTACATTTAGGGGTAGTACTAGAAGTTACTTCTTTTACCAAACAGGAACAGCCTACCAGCGTTTAGTGGCCATGAAGACAGTACACACCTTCAAGGTAATTCTGGAAAAACTTCTGCTTACCAGGGAATTACTGGATACCCTGGATAGCAGAGTAGCCAAGTAATCACTTTATATTACTACATTTGTACAGCACATGTATACATCACTACTAATGATGTAGAGGGGTAAACATGATGGGCCTAGAGCCTCTTCTGACTTTTAATCGGTATGTTACTACATTAAAGCAACTGAGTTTGACATTTTTTTTTATAGAGCTATTTGGTCCCTGTCGCCTCCTCCTGCCAACCGACGATGGGGACACACAGGTATTTTTTTACAGGTGTTTCTCCCCTTGCCCCCCCCAAGGCCCCGGCACACGACTGTGCATGTGTGTGGAGGCACACAGCCTGTGGTGCCAGCTCAGCCTCTTCCACCTACCGTACGCTGCCCACCAGACCTCCACCTGGTGGGAGCAGAACAACGGGGGGGGGGCACCAACCCACCCTCAGGAGAGAAGAGCTGCCATCAGCATGCTTGATCCTGCTCCGCCCTCCTGCCACACCAGCATCCTGACAACCCAAGGCCATTCCCAAACCTGGGTCCCTGGTGTAGCACGAAGTAAGGCATCCAGGGCCTCAACCCTCTGCACCACTGGGTTGGCCTAGTTTGAAATTTTTAAGAACAGTTCAGGCACCTTCCTGAGGACACAGGTGGTGACTGAAAAGGAGGAATCAATGGCATGCTTCTAGAATCTGGACAGCCTAAGGCAATGTATTATGTCTAAAAACAATGCCAGCACAGCCTGGGAGTCGACAGCATCCCAGAAGGGGTCCAAGACTACCTGTGTTGAAGGGTTACAGCCCTTATGATGGCAGCAACATACTATTCATAGTAGTGTCTCAATGAAAATCGGGGGGGCTGTAGTCAATGCTGCTGGAGCGCGCACTGACGAGGACATATCCAATTTTAATGATGACTTTGACCTCACCGGTGAAGCAGACTTATCTTTGTACTTGTGCTTATGGCCATAAGAAGAGGAGGCCCTTGACAATGACTGTCTTTTGACTTTGATGACTTTTTCCTGGTTAACGGTGCGGGAAGAGCAGGAGAGGAACCAAAGTCTTCTCCATGGCTTTCAACATTTTTAGGATGAGAAAGGTCTCTGACACCTTCCATCAGGATCGCCTTGTAACCTGGTTGAAACGCTGGCAGATCTCTCTGGCCCCACATTGTGAAATAGCCCCAAACAACACATACAAATAGTGTGTGTGTCATCCTTGTGGATGTTGTACCTGCAGTAACAATATCAAACAAAGGCTCTTTGCTCTTCGGCAGCATACAGAAATGATAAAGAAATACACAGAAACAACAAAAAGTACACAAACAACTGAAAATAATAAAGAACAGCAATGACTGTTTTGATGTTTCTCAACAGGTCCAATAAGGATGATCAATGTCGGGAGAAAGAGCTGAGAAGCACTGCCCACGTTATACAAGCAGCGACGCTGCATGTCACTGTAGGTGGCCCCGGCTAGCAAAAGTTTCCAAGTGATCTTGACACCAATGGCTTACAGTTCCAAAGGTGTGGTCCAATGGAGGAGACATACTCGATGAAGACACAGTATTTTAGGGATACTAAACCGACTTCACACATTCCCAAATTTCTAATTACATCAAAAATTAAAAGATGTATGTTCCCATGTTTCTATGCATAAGAAATTACTATAATAATATTAGCATAGTTGTCTTGGTTTAAGAGGTAATAACCAGGTCAGGGTGAATAAACACCATGGCCTCTGGCCTCGGTATTTATTAGCCCCCCTCCCTGGTCCAATTATTACTAAGTAAAACTCCTGCCACTACAGTATATTGGTATTGCTATTAATCCTGAAAAAATAAATATTTTAAAATAGAGCCAAAAATGCTCTCCTTAATGGTACAGCACATCTGCAAGAAAAACAGAAATTCTTGGCAGTTTCTCACAGATGCACTGTAGTGCTACAGTCAGTCATCTGTTGATTATGTAATCTGAACACACTACACGATTACAGACTACATTTCTTTATGTCCAAGTTTGTAGAAACCTATAATGCTGAATGTGATTTGCTGAACTGTACCCTTACTAATGAAAACTAGTGTTTCAGAGCCACCTGCAGAAGACCTATGGAGGTATGCTGCAATGATAGACTACTGTTTCTCTGTGCAGCAGATTGCAGCTCATGTTTTTTTATTGGATTTTACAGAATAAATTCTGTTCATTGTTAATTCTTGTGTGTCCGGCTGTATTTAATTGGAATGTGAAGTGCTCATAAGGCAGGGAGAGAAAAGGCAGCGACAGCCCATAACACATGCTCAGTGGAATGACATGAAATGTGGAGGGAATCCTCGTGGTTAAAACGCACTTACCCACACAATCTCATACGTTCATCTCCCTTTGCAGACTGTCCTTTTTTCTTTCCATTATCTGCAGTATCAGTCTCATACACTTTGCGTCATCCATGAATTTGGTTACCTGTCAGTTATCCTGACTTGAGGTTATAAATGATAATATTTAACAGAAGGGGTCACAGTAGTAGTCCTCAAAGAACCCCAGTAATGACCTCCTTCCAAGTCCAGTGGTGCTATCTGCACCATAACCCCATAAACTCTAAAATCAAGAATGGGGACCATCAATGCTTGACCAAGCAGGTACAATGAATGTGAAAATTATGGAAGACAGTTTCAGGCTCAGTGGTTAGAGTATAGTATAGTATAGTACAATATAGTATAGTATAGTATAGTATAGTATAGTATAGTATAGTATAGTATAGTATAGTATAATATAGTATAGTATAGTGGTCAGAGGAGGAGAATGACCTGGGAGTGATGATCACTAGTGACCTGAAGCACTCCATGCAGTGTAAGAAAGCAGCAGCCAAAGCAAACAAGATGCTGGGATGCATATCTAGGGGGATCAGTAGTAGGTGAGAGGGGACTATACTGCTCTTGTATAGGTCACTGGTAAGGCCTTATCTAGAGTATGGAGTTCAGTACTGGTGCCCACACTTCAAAAAAGACATTAACCTGCTGGAGAAGGTCCAGAGGAGGGCTACAAAGATGATAGCCAGTCAGCAGGGTAAGGCATATGAGGAGAGGTTGAGGGCACTGAACATGTACTCCCTGGAAGACAGGCGCGAGAGAGAGGGGACATGATTGGGACCTTCAAGTACTTGAAATGGATAAATAAGGTTGTAGAAGCAGAGTCTCTTTAAGCTGAGTGGCAACCATAACACAAGGAGGCAAAGTTTTAAGCTGGAGGGTGGGTGGTTTAGGAGGGCGGTCAGGAAGCACTTCTTCACAGAGAGGGTGGTGGGCACTTGGAATGCACTGCTGGAAGAGGTCACTGTGATGCTTGGCCAGCTGGTTATGATTGCTATACGATATTTGTAATATAAAAATATAGTATGCGAGTCTGTGCTCCATGGGTGCCCCTCCCTCCCAGGTTTCAGTGAAAACTACAGGATATATAATTGACAAGGAGATCTCTGTAATATAATTAACTTCCTTGAGAAATTGTATTTTATGGCCTTTATGACATGCTTGGATGTTGGGAAGCTAAATATACATTTTATTACAGGACAGAACATGGTTATATCACACTTAGGCGAGGGACTGCAGGGTTGTAAAACTTCAAGGGAACTGGTGGATCAAAAAGACTCATAATTTGGGAAATTAGTTTTTGCTGAAGTCACTTTATTTAAAATAGCTCCTGACAGGAAATCATGTTTGTATTTTTTTGGTTCTAAAAGAAGGAGCTAGATGACTCATAGAAGGGGTGTGGAGACACAGAGTTTTAAACTGTGTCTGAACTTGGTTGTTATATTCCATCTTGGGACACTAGAGAGACAGAACTCTTTGCTCTGATCTAACCTAGGCACTTAAGAAGCTAATACGTTGGATTGAAAAAGTCTAAATGTATTGTGGTAGGAGTTTTTGTGTTGTATTTTGACCCTTGTTCTTTTAAGTGATTGTATGCTCTTTGATATATTTTTCTGTGTTTACATTTTGCATATTTTTATCATCTTTTAGTAAAATCTTTGTTTCAAGAGACTGCCTGTGTGTCTTCCAAGTTCTTTTTGCATGTGATGTATACGTGGCTACGTTTGACAACTGTTCAAAAGCTTGATGGTGTTACTAAACTGGGAAAAGGTAAGAATATGCCTAAAGTCTTTTACAGAGTTTTAAAAGGTTCATTTTGGATACCTGGTTAAGTTCCCTTAGGCAAAAGATATATTGTATCCCCCGAAGAGAATATTATCTTAGCCTGTACATTTGGGTATGCTAGCATAAGGTTCACAGTTTGAATCCCCCCAGAACTTGAGACCAAAGGTGATTTGGACCCACAAGCAGACAGGAGAGTTACCCTGTCTGTTATCTGTTCACACTCTTGCACTCTGAGGTTGGCACTGTGGGAGCAGAGGGCCTGACCTGCTGAATGCATTTGTGACAGTCATCTCATTGAAGACAGTGGACAGCTTTAAGAGAGGCTGGGAAAGGCATAGGGAGAAGGTAAGGATCATGGGTAGGGAGGATGGGAGGAGTAGGGAGGGAGGGCAGGGACAGAAGCTCAAGCTGTGGACCCTGCAATACGAGCAGACTTGATAGACCAAATGGCCTTCTTGTGCTGGCTTCTTCATATCTTCGTATAGAACTATGACCTGGGAGATCACAGGCTTGAATTCTACCTTAGACCTTGATGCTGTATATGACCATGACCAAGTCATGTGTTGCCCATGTGCTTTTGGTCCTACCAGCTGCAAAACTGCACAGAAGCAGGGATCCACCAAAAATGAGACACTATTCTAGATAGGAAAGTTACAAAACTAATTTACACTGGTAATATCCTGACTAATTTTTACACGGGGAAACAGAGAAAGAAGAATAACTGTACACTGAACAACGTCCCCTCTACTACACTGAACATGTTATATCCCAGCGCTACACTGACTACAGTACTTAATGTACTTAGACTTGCATCTCCTCCTGCCAAGTGACACAAGGCAACCCATTTGTACTCAACATTCCTGTTCTCCACAAGATCTGCAATCCCATTCCAGTTGGTGCCAATCAGCTCTGCATCACTCTTCTCTAAGTCCACTCCTCCTGCACTCAGCTGATATTCAGTCCATCTCGTGTAAGAGGCTGTCTTGTGGTGCACTCCCTTTGCTTCCTTGATTCTTGTCATATGCAGTATCAGATTTATTTATATTTTGTGCTGTTCAGAGCTATGTCCAGTGATCCTGCAATACTGGGGATGGCTCTGCCCACTGGACCACAGACGTAGCCAATCAGCACCGGGAAACTGCACTGAAGGCATACTGGTGCCACGAAAAAAAAAAAAAAAAAAAAACAAGAACGAGGACTTGCTCCCTGTTAAAGCACTGCATGTGCAGGATGTTGGGGTATCCTCTCCAACTTCCAAGGCTGGGATGATCTTACCGTATTTTGGTTTACAGTTAAATGATTTTTGCATACAATATGCAGCTTTGATTTGAATATTTCTCTCCTAACCAAAGCCATAAGCCCCTCTTCTTTTTTTAGCCAAGTAATCTCCCCAATACATCTCCCAGAATGTGCAAGAATCTCCAGCAGTACTGCCACTAACTTGGTGCAGTTCATCTCAGTGCACTGGGCTATATTTCCTTTAAATATTTGAGGAAAGTTACATGAATTAATGGGTACAAAATATCCCAGTTGGGCCCTCAGCAGGGTACAATTACTTATTATTTTAATAGGGTCACTTACAGTTCAGCCAATGGAGCATATAAGGAACGTGGCTCAGTCCTCTGATCACTGCTAGGGTGGCTGCACCACTGCATAATTTCTCTCTGTTCTCGAGCTAAGATGACTCTGCTGCTCAGGATGATGTTACCACTTGCCACAATTCCAGGAATGGCTCCACTTCTGCTGAATAGTATTTACATATTAAAACTTCTTCTTTTGAGCCAGTTCAGTACAGAAGATTCATCTATTTTAAATGAGGGTCGCACACAGAAGATTGGGAATCTGTTTTGCCCTCGTTGCACGTATTGTAATTTTCACTCAAAATGCACTGTAGCTCTTCTGATCACTCATCTTGCTACAGACCCTCTTCCTTGTCAGTTCCTACTGTGGCTTTGTACACTGTCATAATCATGACTACAAATGTACCCATTATTTATCTTCTTTTTCACTTCTGAAGACAGTGATCTCCCTACTCCTGATAGCACATGCTCCGATCACCTGTCTGACAGAAGGAAAGACCAACATCACCATAGGGTTTGGAGATGTTAAAGACCCTGTAGATAAAGGTTGGTCTCCGTCCAAAGAGTATTTTTAAATCAAAGGCTATGATCTGAAAATAACAATGGCAAAGGTTTACTCTGGCAAGGCCTTGATGGCTCGTCAGAACATCTTTCTGTTTCTCTCTACCCACTTAGGAAGCTTTCCATATTATGTTCTCAAGATGTAGGTAGCGTGGCAACATCCAGATATGTTACAATAGATGTCTTAACCCACAGAGAAAAACAACTTCTGTTTACAAAAGTTTCATGTCTGAATCCTTCCTGATTACACACATTGTTTGTCCCTGCAGTGTGGAACTTGTTTAGGACTTCTCAAACCAAACAAAATGAACCAGAACATACAGAATAGTGGACGGGTGACCATCCACAAGAAGGCTATGTTTCCATCAAGGTTGTTGATGACATCATGGAGACCTTGATGGCGAAGCTCAAGAGGTCTCCATGATGTCATCAACAACCGAGATGGAAATACAGCCTTAGTTGTGGATGGTTAAACATCCACTATTTTATATAGTATATGGTTCCTGGCTTGTGCCTTTCTTTAGTTTTATTTTTTTTTTCCAGTTGATGGTTACCTTGGTTATGTCATGCTGCTCCCACTCTTGCTCACTCCTGCTTCTCCCCGCTCTGACTCAGTTCAGCTTCATCCCATCCCGCTAACTCGGCCCATTTAGTTTAAAAATTAAATTTAAAAAAATAACAGCGATTCACTTTTGTGACACGGAGCCTTATGAGGCTTTCCATGTCAAGACGAGGAGGGTCCCCTGACTGGCACTCGCTTAATTGCGCCGCCATGTTGCAACATTTTTTTCTCATCAGAGTGTTGTTGAGTGAGCCAATCAGTTGGCAGGACTAGGCAAAAAAAGTTGTTGTACTATTGATGTGATGTCAGAATGATAGTACAACAACTATTTTGACCTTTGAACTGTCCAACAAGATTTTGAAAGCCACGGATTTCTATTCATAATAAGCCCTAACCATATACTATAAGTATCATTTCTTCTAAAGTAATGTGTTGTGTGTACCTTGCAAGTATGTTGTGGATAGCTACCTGAATTAAAGGATCCAATGTTCCAACTGATAAGCTCCTCTGCAGGAGTCTATTACTTATTATTTTAGAAAGCTAATCATCCAGATAGCTCCCAAGTGTGTGGTGCACAGGATGGCAAAACACACAGTCTTAGCAAAAAACAAGTCTGGCAACTAACTCATCAACAGAAGATCCAACACAAAACGTTTTGCAGTGCAGCTTCAATTTATTGGGAAGCAGAATAAAGTTAAAACCATTTAGCAGCAGACCACAGACCTCTCCAAAGACGGAGTCAGTATACGTGAATGAACCGCAATTGTGAAGCACAACCATTTCCATTGTGCATCACATACAGATTATAAATTTCATTAATTATTCATGAGCTAGCGAGGCTTCTGATTAGCTACTGGATTGATTAATAACATCTTAGAAATGACCAATCCAGCTGCAGAATGATGCTATGTGGCACACACAGCTCACGTTACTGTGCTTAAAACCATAAGTAACTTAAAAATATACAGGAAAAAAGAATATTGTTACTGCAGTTAGACTCTTAATTGCAAGAACAACCTCGAAGCCGGTCATTTCATTGGATTTATGACAGGCTGGAAGGAGGTGACCCTCAGCTGTGCCTTGGGCCACCCATCCCCTCAGCCAGTTGTTAATCCCTTGGAAATGACTGAATTCTTGGTTGTTATTGCTTAAATAATATATGGGCAAAAATACACAGCAAGGCTGCGTTTCCAAAGAGAGCTGAGATTAGATCATAGGGACCTTGAGAGCAAAGCTCAAGAGGCCTCTGATGTCATCTCAACCCCAAGATCGAAACACATACCGAGTGGTGTTTTGGCTGCCTGTATATTATTTTTTATGGTATGGTTTTATAGCATGTGAGTAAATAACATGGAACGGGCCATAGTACTTCTGTTCTTAGTAAAAGCAATGAAAAAACTGAATTTAAAATCTAAAATGTAAAATTTGAATGGCACATTTGTGCTTTCGGTGAGGGTGAGGGAGCAGTGAAGCATCACGAGGAAAGACTGTTGGGACAAACTTCAAAGGGAAAAGTCGATGCAGTACAGTAGTAATGTCACTAATACAACAACTTCTGGTAGCCTTTGAACTGTACAACACCACCTTTTGGTGACCTCTGAACTGTCCTGCAACAAGCAAATTGTGTGTATAGAAATCCATACACAACAGGCGCTAACCACATTAAGATTTTTTAACTTATTTCCATGCACAAGAGCTAACCGTATACCGTAAAAATATACTACAAAACTGAACTTAAAGCATACATACACACAAACCTCCAAACAGTGTAGTGGCACTCGAGACCCAAAGAAACTTCCAACAACATGCACACATATACAATTACTACATATAGCAGTTACATCTGTAGCTAAATTATTCAAACATTTAGAGCACCAGTAACAGGAAGCGGTGCATAATACTAGCGAACGTTAATGTTAAACGTAATTGCTGTAAATACTATAGTTTTAAACCTTTTTAACCCTCTGGAATTGTGTCACTGTATCTTAACCCTGGGAAATTCCAAGAAATTCCACATCTTTTGTGTCTACCTACCTCCTGCTACCAGCCAGCAAGGCCTCCCCACCTTAATTAACATCACTGGCCCCCGTGCGAATAATAATGATTTTGTTATCCATGGAGATTCCAACATAGACTGTCTCAAATGTAATAGACACACAGTGGAACTATCCCTAAATATGCTGCTCTTTACCCAAATTCTACCAAACTTTCTAAGAATGGACAATGTGCTACCCTTATTGATTGGGTGTTAGTCCCCAATGTTGACAAAATTACTTGCTCTGGTGTCCTCCCCAACTCAGTAAGTGATCATTCCCCAGTCTTCTGTGTGTGGTGTGCCAAAGCCCCACCTCACCTAATTCACTTCCATGATTTTTCTCAATAGGACCCCTCTCAATTTATTTATTTTGTTTTATTTCTAAGATTACAAACACCTTTGAACCAGTGGTACTTTTACAAAGGTTCCAGGTCATGAGAGTACAGTCAGTTAACATAATAAAGATGAAAAAACATAGGGCGTTGTGGGAGAAGAAAAACATTTCAATAACATTACAAGTAGGGTATCATGCATGGCACAAACTTGAATATTCAAAACAAATAACAGTGCAGTCAGCAAAGTGACTGTCGGCTTAAACTGTGTGGAAAAGATTTTTTAAGATGAAAGATGACACATGGGTGCTGAAGGGAAAAGACAGAGGGAGATAGGGGTAGGATGTGGGAAGGGGGGATATGAGACGCAATGGGTAGTTTAAAGAGAGAAAAGGTTAGGGGGAGAGGAGGTGGGGGTAAAAGCATAGGTAGGGAGTAGGTGGTAATTAATACAAGGAGAGAGGTGGGAGCAAGGTTAGCTCGATAGTAAGGGTGGAATAAAATGTTATAGGAAATGGGGGGTAGATGAGGGTCTTATGAGAGGGTAAAGGTAAGAAGAGTGGAGGGATAACTAAGGGAGGGCAGTCACAGCTGCTAAGCGCAGTGAGGTGTTGGCAGAGTTTGAACTTAAAAGGGACAAGTTTTGATTCAACATTGATGTCTGGGGAGAGGCCATTAAGCCAGGTAGGAGCCCTAAACATGAATGTTCACTGAGCAGGAGTGGTAAGGCAGAAAGGGACAAGATAGGGAGGGTTGGAGGGTTCAATTTAGAACCGAACCAGCCAGTCTGGATTGGTCCTACCTATGGGCTACCTCCAACATTGATTAAGCCATCTCTTATTTTAACACCACCTTCTGTAGCCTCCAGGATAAACATGTCCCTATCACCACTAGGAGAGTCCATGGTCCTAAAACTAAATGGCTAACTCACCCTCTCCTGGCCATCCTAAAAGAGAGGGTCTGCTTTTAATTGCTTTTAGCTTCCAACTTTATCTCTGACTGGTCCGCCTACAGAGCCCTCAGAAATAAATGCAAACAAGCCATCCGGCAGAGTAAGAGTCACTTTTATCAAACCCAGCTAGCATCCTCTCACAAAAACTCCTGTCAATTTTTGAACTGCCTCAAAAAAATCCTTTGGCCATGACAGCCCCTCTACCCCTCCTGACTTTCAGATTGAGGGTGTAAATTGTAACAACCCCTATACTATTTCCAATGCTTTCAGCAAGCTATTTTCTGACCTCTCAAGACTACACTGAAGTTTCCCTACCCCGGAACAGTCAGATCCCTCCCTTATTTACTCCATTAGGGCAACATCCGTCCACCCGCCCCCCGCTCTTTAAACAAGTTAGTATTCCTGAGGTTTATAAGCTCTTGAGGCAGATCCCTGTATACAAATCCACTGGCTCACGTAGTATAGAGCCTAAACTCCTTAAACTTTGCTGCTCGTGAAATGACATATCCCCTTACTAGAATCTTCTATCTTTCCCTTACCGCCATAGCGACAGTCTGAAAAGTGGCTAACATTGTGCCTGCATTCAAAAAAGGGAACTGCAAAATAATTAGTAACTATAGACCTATTGCTATCCCACCTGTTCTGGGTAAGGTACTTGAGAAAATTGTCACTGCCCAAAACTCACCTCCAGTATCCGTACAAGATCCCGACACCCAAAATTCCGAGGATTGAAATCCCGATGGCCACAATCCCACTGGTATGGCAGACCTCCACACAGCCACATTCCCCACAGTATGGCAACCCTGAGGTGTTTATATATATATATTTTACATCGGGTACGGTGGGCAGAGCCTCCCCGTGGGACAGTATTGGGATTATGCTGTCAGCATTTTCTTACCATTGGGATTGTGGCAGTCGGGATTTTGGCACTGGGGTTTCGATCCTTGGGATTTTGGGTGTTAGGATCTTGTACTAGATCCCTCACCTCCTACCTCGCTAACTACAATCTCAGCATGCCTTTCACCAGAGCCATAGCACTACTACCGCACTGCTTACTCAGACAACTTACCCTCCACTATTGGTGTCCCCCCAGGGCTCCATACTCGGGCCTCTACTTTTCTCTCTACATGTCAACTCAATTCACCACTGCTTTGCAAACAGTACCCCTCTCCACTATGCCAATAACCTGGTCATTTTTACTAGTGCACTGCACATAGCTGACATTAATAGTGCCCTCACTGCAGACCTGAAGGCCGTTCAAACTTGGTTCAAAGAGAATAGGCTACTAATGAATCCCTCTAAATCTCAAGCTATACTTTTCAGAACCATTCACCAACTAAAAAACCTTTGCACTCCGCTAAGTGTGGTTTGTGATAATGGCCCCCCCTTGGACTCTGAACTCCTTCAAATACCTTGGTGTGACACTTGATCCCTCCCTTGACTTCTCATTAAATGTAACTTCTATAGTATAAGTACAGTAAGGCTGTTAACATCAGTCGGATTAGCCTATCGAGCCAGTCCAAATCTTTCCCCATCACCTCATACTGCAGTAGCGCGTGGTCTATTACTCCCCAAATTGTCCTATGACCCACCCATCTTTGCATATGCCTCAAGCTCTATTCTGTTTAAGCGGGATGTGGCATATAATAATATCTGCTGTTTCACCCTTGAGTGCAATCGACTTACTCATCATTGTACACTTTATTCCAAACTAGGCTGGCCCTTCCCTTCTGCTCTTCAGGACCTCTCACTTGGAAGTATTATCCACAGTACACTGCAGAACCAAGCTCACCACTCCTTAGCCTCCCTCCTGATGCCTTGTAAAAATACCTACTACCTCAGATCCTCTGACCTTGACCGACTATTCATCTCTAGGACTAGGACTAAGCATGGGGAGACAGCCTTCACTGTTACCGTTCCAAAACTATGGAACAGCATACCAGCTTACATACGTCAGTGCTCAGTTGCCCACATCTTCCAGTGCCAATACCGAACTTACCTGCTTCAACATACAGTATGTTTCTGTTCCTAACCCCTACCCTACAGCATTACTCTTCCTGCCTATATCTGTCAGCTCACAGTAACACAGTAATTGATGGCAGATAAGGACCGCTAGGCCCACCTAGTCTGCCCATAAACCCTGCCTGCATCAGCTGCCGCTGATCTTGCTTGATCATTGGCTTTCACCTCTCTTTCCCGCCACTAGGGTTCCTTTATGCCTATCCTGTGCATGTCAGAAAGCCCCCACTGAGTTAGCTCCCATCACCTCATGGGCTAGGCTATTCCAACCACCCTTTCTGTGAAGAAAAACTTCCTTACATTCTCCCTTATCCTGCCCCCCTCTAATCTCATATCATGTCCCCTTATCCTTGTACATACACATATTACAGGATAGTAAATAGCATGGTTTCATGGCAGGAAGATCTTGTCAGATAACCTGATAGTCGTCCTTGACTGGGTGACAAAGGAATTATTTATTTATTTATATTTATTAATAGTGTCGGAATTACAAACCATTGAGTCATAGACTCATTTACAAGCTCGACTCATTTACAAAGGCTCCACGTCAGAGTTGATTACAAGATAATAAGATATTGCTAAGGACTAGACATACCGCAAGAATTAAGATTTCTTACACAGGCAGACAGATATGGAAGGCATAAACAGTAAACAACAAAATTATAAATAGTTAAGGTAGACATAAAAATCAAACAACTAACTGAGGGACTATACACAGTCCAGGGATAGGAAGGGAACCATGGAGGGTAAAGTAGGCAGGACAGAAGTCCCTTGTCAGAAGGTGGGCCATTGCCACTAACAAGCAAGTGACTTATTGATGGGAGGGTGGACCGCAGCTAGGGGCATTTACAGTTGTGGGAGGTGAGGAAGCGGTGCCAGAGTATAGTCTTAAAAGGCCCAAACCTGAGCTCAGAGGTGATGGCTGCGGGGAGGGAGTTAAAACAAGATGGGGCTCGATATTTTCATGTAATCTGATACAGAGAAAAACTTGGCTGGGTTTGGGAACAGCCGAGGTATTGAATCTCAGATCCCACACATGAAAATGAATACTGGCAGGGCCTCCTTTTCAATACCAGGGTCCCTGTATTTGGAATTCTATACCTGTAATTTGAAACCTTAATTAGCAGTTCATCAGTTAATAATTATTTAATGAATAATTTAAGTTCTTTGATAAGGTGACTTTGAGAGTCGCCTTATCAAAGAACTCACAAGCATTTTGGGCAAACTCAAATTTCGGCATGGGTTTAAGCCCCACCACAGTACTGAGACGCCCTTGGTGGGGTTCACTGGCTGCCTACAGGGTTCCCTCGATAGAGGGGACTCTGTGGCAGCTGTCTTTGTGGACCTCATCAAGGCCTTCAACCTAGTAAGTCATGAACAGGTTTACTCCACTCTTTATGAGGTTAGTTTTTCCTCTAAGGTTGCTGAAAGGTTTTTTAACAACCTTACTTCTAGGGCACATAGAACATTTATCAAGGTGGCCTTATCTCTCCCCAGAGAAACCAAGTGTGGTCCCCTCATCTTTTCTCTTTACATGAATTCTGCTCCCTCAACCTGTCAAAAATCTCAAATGATTCTATTTGCTGATGATACTGTCATATTTCATTCTAATAGTGATCCTTCAGTAGCAGTTAATGTTGTCCAAAATGATTTTGTGTAATTTCACGAATGGTTAGTCTACAAACAAATGATACTTAACGTAAAAAAAAAAAAAAAACAAGTATATGGTTTTCAATAGTTCTAGGAAACGAGCATGTGTTCTGCCAGTAATAACAGATATTGATGGTGATGTTTTGGGAAAAGTTGATCACTTTAAATATCTTGGGATTATTCTCGATGCAGGACTTACATTTGAGACTCACATTCTTACGACAATAAAAATCATTCATCAAAGACTGGAAGAACTATACAGAATTAGACAGTTCCTTACTTCATCCTCCAGGCTACAACTTACCCATGGTTTTCTCCTAGGGGTTCTTGACTATGGTATTCTCATTTACCAATGAAAAATACCTCTCTAAACTCAAAGTTATTTATAATAATATTCCTAGGTTTGTTACAGGTCTCCCCTTTAGGATCCATAGTTGCGACTTATTACATTCGGCTAAACTTCCTTCTCTTGAAAACAGAATAAAGATTAAATTGGGTACTCTGTTATTTAAAGTCACTACAGGCCTTGTCCCTACTTCTTTGTCCATCATGTTTCCTAAAGCCATTAATTTTTTGGGAACTAGGTCCCAAGATAAAGACAAATACAGGGTTTTAAATAACTGCAAAACTGATTAGCATTTTCACAAGTACAACTGCTAATCAGTTGGGATAATGCATAGCTCGTTCTTAATTTGTTTAGCAACATAAACTGCTAGAAAATGCATATGCCTACTTTTTCGCACTTGATTACAATGACCGAATTGGGCCTAACTGGTGTACCAGTTGAGGAGGCCAGGTCATTTGAATGTACTGTGGTAGCTGGTGTTGGGTGCAGGATCGTCCTCATCTACCGTCCACCAGGTGATGAAAAGCTATTCCTGCAAGAAATAGCAGACTTCGCTGCCGACATGGCTTTGGAGTCGCCCAGACTGATGGTTCTGGGTGACTTCAATGCCTGGGTTGACAACGAATCCTCGCTTTTTTGGTCAACATTTTCTCCAGGCGATGACATCTCTGGGCTTTACACAGGTTGCTTCCTCAGCTACACACAAGGGAGGTCACTCTATTGACTTGGTCTTCCTCCTGGAGATCGAGGCCTCTGATTTAGTGGTGGATCCAGTCGGTAGGTCTGATCATTACTCAGTTGGGTTCAATTCTGAGGTCCCCCTGGGTAGGTCGGCCCCTGTGGAGTTGGTCAGGTACCGTCCTTTGTGGGATGTGGTCCCTGAAGACCTGATGCTGACCTCTCATTGTTGGACAAGTCTTGTACGGATCCTGAGCAGTTGGTAGTGGCCTATAATGGGGCCATATCTTCAGCCATCGATCAGATTGCTCCTGTCCGAGTTCGCCCCTTTCCACGTCGCCCTGGAGCCCCGTGGTCTGATGTGGCTCTGAGAGAGTTACGGAAATTGGGGTGTAGGTTAGGGCATCATTGGAGGAAGACTGCTGCTGATGCCGACCACTGTATTTTGCTAGAGCATTATAAACTCTACCAAACAGAAATTTCCCATAAGAAGGCAGAATTCCTGTATATGGAAATTTCTGTCACACGGAACTGACTGGCTCAACTCTTCAGAATTGCTGCCAGGCTGTGCAACCCAGCCTGTCGGCAGCTCTGTCGAGTTTTTACACAAACTGATTGTGAATGAGATCGTCACTTCTTTGCGAATAAGGTCGACGACATCAGGAGGCAGTGCCACCAACTTCACTCTAAGGGGGTTGCTGTTGATGGGTGCCCTGTCACAGAGCCCGGAGTTTCCTGGAGTACCTTGACCTGCCGGATTTCGTAGACATTATGAGGATTGTCCAGGAGATGCGTCCCACATGCTGTAGTTTAGACCCAGGCCCTACTTCCCTGATTTTTGGGTTGTAGTGAGATCATTGGCCCGGTCTTAGCTCGGATTGTCCGGTGCTCTCTAGATATGGGTGAGTTCCCTAGCTCCCTGAAGGAGGGGGTGGTGATCCCCCTTCTGAAAAAGCATCTTTAGACCCAGAGAACCTATCAAACTGCAGGCCTATCTCTAACCTCCCTTTTGTAGGGAAGGTTATTGAGAAAGTTGTGGCTGCTCAAAAGGATAACCATCTAACCAGCCATAATTTATACGAACCTCTCCAATCTGGTTTTTGTAAGAGGCATAGGACTGAGACTGCTCTGGTTTGGGTGCTCAATGATCTCCTGATGGTGAGAGATCAGAGACACTGTTCTATCTCGGTTCTCCTGGATCTATCATCAGCTTTTGATACTGTAGATCATGGGGTTCTGCTCGAACGCCTGAGGTTCATCTGTGGGCTGTCAGGTACAGTCCACAGATGGTTTTCATCTTTCCTCACTGGGAGAATGCAGAGAGTGGTCTTGGGTTTGTTTTCATCCAGGGCTTTCTCTCTGCCTTGCTGGGTACCTCAGGGTTCAGTGCTGTCCCCCATGTTATTCGCAATATATGTGCTACCCCTCTGAGACATTGTAAGATGGTATGAGCTGAGGTTTCACTGCTATGCTGATGATACCCAGCTCTACCTGTCTTTTGCGCCTGACCAGGTTGGTGCTATCTCGGTACTGAACAACTGCCTCGCAGAAATCCAAGATTAGATGAATTCCGGGGGTCTAAATTTGAACCCAGGAAAGACTGAGGTTTTGGTTGTGGACCTGGGTCATAGGGTAGAGGGATTGAGGACTGGGCTCCCTTCTGGTTTAGTCCTGGGGGAGGCCCAGATTCTCACCTCTGAACGGGTGCGTAACCTGGGAGTGGAGCTCGACGATGGTCTGACTCTTTGACATCAGATATCGGCAGTCGTCAAGCTGGCCTTTTACCATCTTAGGAACACTGGCAGGATTAGGCACCTTGTTCCATCCAGTGACCTGTCTGTTTTGGTCCATGCCTTTGTGACATTGCGCCTTGATTACTGCAACTCCCTTTATCTAGGGTTTTCTGGGGTTGAAATCCGCTGCTTGCAGCTAGTGCAGAACGCGGCAGCACATTTGTTGACTGGGGCATCTAGAAGATCTCATATCACCCCTGTGCTGCACGCTCTGCACTGGCTGCCAATACAGTGGCGGATCACCTTTAAAGTAGGTCTATTGGCTTACAAAGCCCTACACAGATTGGGTCCCGATTACATGAAAGAGCTCCTGGTTCCTTACACCCCTTTGCGAAAGCCCGCCAGCCGACGAGGGGTTGCTGGAGATCTGAGGGTTAACTTAAAGTCATTCATGTGGCGTGTTTTGGATTTGCGTGCACCTACCTCTGAATTCTCTGCCCTGCCAGCTCCGAGTGCAGGACTGTGGGGAGTTTTAAGCAGGCACTAAAGACTTTTTATGGGGGAAGGCATTTCCTGTTTTATCGTGATTTTATACTATATGTATTTGTATATGTGTTTTGTTCATATTAATATTGTACAGCACTTTGAAATATTGAAAGGCGCTTAATTAAATAAATTTTATTATTAAAGTGTTAATCAATTTTTGCAGTTATTTAAAACCCTACGAATATCAGTTTGTGATTCCAAGGGTGAAAAAAGTTTATGGTATGAAATCATTTTCATTTAGAGCAGTCCTTTTCTTTAATTCTATCCCTACATCTATCAGTGTTTCCCTTTTACTTACTCAGTTTAAATCTAGATTAAAAATATGGTTAGAAAGCATGACTTCCTGTTGTTCCAGTAGGATTTTAAGGAATTAATATGTTAGTCTATGTTTATTTAAGTACTCATTTTTTATATTGTGTATTTTGTCTTTATTCTATGTTTGTACTTGTTTTGTGATACTTGCCACTTGTGAAAACAGGCAGTTGTGCTCAAGTTATCAAGTATAAAAAATAAAAAATTAAAAAGAATTTAATTAATAAGATCAAATGAAGTGTACGCACGTTTCACCACACTGCATAATACCTCCTTACCTCACTTATGTCCTGCAGATTTAAGACAAGCACAGCATACAGACCCTTGTTTGAAAGACATAATCTTAGCCAAAGAAAAAGGCTTGTCATCCTCTTAAGTGAAATCAAATCTGCCTAATGTACCACTTCTCCAGAGAGAGTGGGACAAGTTTTCATTAAAGAATCGACTGTTGTATCCAATCACCAAAATGCAAACATTTCCCCGAAGAGCAATTAGTGCTTCCCAAAAAGTATCGCAAAATGGTGTTGCAAGCACTTCATGAAGACATGGGACACTTGGGAACTGATAAGACTTTGAACCTTGTATAAGACCGCTTCTACTGGCCACGTATGGCCATGGAGGTGGAAAGACATTGTAAAAGCTGTAAGCGGTGCATCACCCGCAAGACTTTACCCAAATGACCAATAGTGGGCCACTGGACCTGGTCTGTATGGACTTTCTTTCCCATGAACCTATTGGAAGAGGGCCAGTAACATTCTAGTAGTAACTGACCACAATACCCGATTATGCACAGGCTTTCCCCACAAAAGACCAAAAAGCAACCACTGTGGCTAAAGTTTTGTGTGAAAAGTATTTTGTATATTATGGACTCCCTAAATGCCTTCAGTCTGATCAAGGGAGAGACTTTGAGAGTCACCTTATCAAAGAACTCACAAGCATTTGGGGCATCAAGAAGTTTCGTAATACTCCATACCACCCTTAAGGGGAACCTCAGCCTGAGAGATTCAATAGAAAACTGCTTAATATGCTGGAAACATTGGATCCTAACTGAAAGCCATACTGGAGCCAGCAAGCACCTTTCTTAGTCCATGCCTACAACTGTACTAAAAATGACTCAACCAGGTTCTCACCCTATTTTTTAATGTTCGGTCGAGAAGCCAGGCTTCCAGTGGACTTCTGTTTTCGGGTGTCCACAGATGGTGCCCTACCAGAGACACATTTGGAGTATACCAGAAGGCTGCGTGCACAACTGACAGAAGCCTACCGGGTAGCCCAAGAAGCAGCTGTGAAGTCCGGCCTAGCCAACAAAACCAGATATGACAAGAGAGTCTGAGAACAAGCTCTTCAGCAAGACCACAGAGTCTGATTCAGAACTTGGGGATCACAGGTAAACACAAGATTGAAGACCAGGGTTTTAAATAATTGATTAGCATTTTTTTTCTTGGGACAATACTAACTGTACAGAAAGTATTTACTGTATATAGGTTTTCTAGAAGTGTTTTGCTTGTTGAACACAGTGAGGCAAATGCTATGCATTTTCACAATGTTTTAGCACTTTTATGAGCAAAACGCTAATCAATTTTTAGAGTTAAATAAAACCCTGAAGACCAATGGAAACCTGATCCATATGTAATTGTGGAACAGCTTCCAAACTTGCCAGTATACCAAGAACGGAAAGAGGAAACATTGTGGTTAAAATGCTGCATCGAAACCACCTCTTGCCAACTGGTCAGCTGTTACCTGAACTTATTAATTCAGTACCTCTCTCACCGCCATGGAGATCGGTCACTAGAAATGAGACAAGGCAAAGAAGAAACAGTCTAGATTAACCGCCATTACCTGTCATCCCTCCGGCGACTCAGTCTGATGTGGTCAACAGTAGTTCTGAGGAAGAAGAACCTTACATTTGTCCAATACCATGTCATTATCAGCCTGCACCATTCCCCATGGGCATTCCCCTTTCAGTACCTGGAGGGAGTGAGGTGAGTTATTCCAGGCCATTGAATCCAGCTGCAGTACCTTTTGCTCTGACTGAATCTGCGTCCACAGTCACAAACCGTGTTCCAAATGCATGGGATGTTGAGACTCCAGTAACGGAACCAATGCAAGACATTGAAATATTTGAACCCATTATGGCAGAGTATGCAGACCCCATCAATGATCCTGATCAAATCATTGCCAAGGAACTTGTGGTACCCCACCATACTGTGATTGTTCTACAAATTGCTTATGTCATCCAATTGTATCATTGATGTGTCCTGTATCCTAAAGGTTTCTATGTAACTAAATCCAGGTCGCCCCTGAAAAAGGGATCATATGGGCCCAGTGGGCCTACCCAGTCAACAAAATTAAATTAAATAAAAAATAAATATGCACCAAGTAAATTCAATTATGATTTTTCTGGTGTCACCTCTGATCTCCCTGTCAATGTGGTGCATAAAAAGGTTAATCTGCTACCAAGCTCACTACTGCTGCCCCCTTGTGCTGCCCTCAGGTCATAATAGAGAAGTGTACTTGTAAACCATGGTGGGAAAGTAATTATACCAATGCATGCCCTGTGTTTTGATAAATGCAATGCTAATGTTGGTCAGATAGAATGCAGGTGTATTACATAGAAACATAGAATTTGACGGCAGATAAGGACCGCTTGGCCCACCCAGTCTGCCCATTTCCCTACCTACTGGATAAGCTGCAGATCCTAGTTAACCAGCAGCCTACTTCTTTCTACCCCCAACCCCCAGAATTGCCTTATGACTATCCCATGCATGCTTGAATTCCACCACTGATTTTGACTCCACAACCTCCTCCGAAGGCCATTCCATGCATCCACAACCCTCTCTGTGAAAAAATACTTCCTTAAATTACCTCTGAGCTGCCTCTATCTTCAAATTGTGCCTCTTGTTCTTGCACACCCTTTTTTGAAAGATGCTACCCTCTTGACTTTGTTGATTCCCTTGAGGTACTTGAAAGTTTCTATCATGTCCCCCTCTCCTCCTCTTTCCTCGAGGCTATACATATTAAGCTCCTTAAGTCTCTTCATATGTCCTCCGTGCAGACCCTGCACCATTTTAGTTGCCCTCCTCTGGACAGCTTCCATCCTGTCTATGTCTTTGCTGGAGATTGGGCCTCCAGAACTGCACACAGTACTCCAGATGGGGTCTCACCAGCTGTCTGTACAGAGGATAATAACTTCCTGTTTTCTACTGGTGATGCTCTCCTATGCATCCCAGTATCCCCCAGCCCTCCTTGCTGCCTTCTCACATTGCTTGCCCACCTTTAGGTCATCTGATATGACTACCCCCAGGTCCCTTTCCATTTTTGTTGTTGTTAGTATCTCACCCCCCATTGTGTACTCTTCCCCTGGGTTTTTGTTTCCAGGTGCATTACCTTGCACTTCTTAGCATTGAATCTAAGCTGCCATACATTTGACCATTTCTCTAACCTTGCCAAGTCCCTTCTCATCCTTTCCACCCCACCCTGTGCATCAACTCTGTTGCAGATCTTAGTGTCATCTGCAAAGAGACATACTTTTCCTTCCAGTCCTTCTGCAATGTCGCTTATAAAGACATTGAAGAGGACTGGTCCTAATACTGAACCTTGTGGTACCCCGCTAGTAACCCTCCTTTCTTCTGAGTGGACTCCATTTACTATTACTCTCTGTGTCCTATTCTCCAGCCAATTCTTTACCCAGGCTGTCATCTTGGGACCCACCCCAGGCTGGCTAACTTATATATTAATCTTTGTGTGGACTGTGTCAAATGCCTTGCTAAAGTCTAGGTAGGCCATGTCCACAGCCCCTCCTGATCTACTACTTTGGTCACCCAGTCAAAGAAATCTATCAGATTCGTCTGGCATGACCTTCCCGCTGTGAATCCATGCTGCCTAGGGTCTTGTGCCCCTCTGGCCTCTAGATACTCGACAATTATTTCCTTTAGAAGTGATTCCATCATTTTCCCTATCACTATTAGACAGAAATGTTTAGACAGGTATCAGGTGCATTAGATAGCCTGTGATGTATCATATTGCAATGTTTTTTATTTTCAGGCCTTGATGAAGACACCAAAGATTCAGTGGTGGGAGAATGCAACTCCCCTCCCAAGTCAGGAGCTTACCTGGGGTCCCCTCAGTTGTATTGATGCCTCCAGTAGACTCCCACATCTTGCAGCCAGCGAGCCGCTCTGACTTCACTCCCCTGGCCCGTTCCTAGACTGCTGCCAGGGCCAGGGAGCAGACTGACTTAGTTGCAGTGCCCTCCTTGCGCCTGATCCATGCTTGCCTCCTTGGTGCCCCAGCCCTTTCCTGGACCACTGCCAGGGCTGGATAGTGTTTTGAACTGATCTTCGGAGCCTCTATGAGCCTGGTGGATGCATCCAGTGAGCTGCACACTTGCTGTGCTTCCCCACCCCATCGAACTGCTGCACAGTGAGGCAGGAAGCTCAAGAGAAGGCCTGGTGTGTTTTTCGGCACCCCAGAGCATCCTATGGGAGTGCAGCAGAAGCAACGCTTGCAATATGCTCTCCCCAGCCCCATTGGACACCAAAGGGGGCTGAAGGAAACTGAACAAACAAAAATAAAAGCATTAGAAAAGCTTCTTGACCTGATCCAAGTCTCCAGTGGTTCAGGAAGTGAAGGGGACAAGATGGTGCCGGGGACTAAAAGTCAAATTTTCCTGTGAGGCCTGACAGTCATTTTTAGAGACTGCTCCTGCTGGGGAGCTCACAGAATGAAGCTCCTGACGGAGCTCCTGTCCCCCCAAAGTGCCTCTGGCCCTAGCAACCACCGGATGAGACCAAACGGGGTCCCAACCCTGCAGCCAGATGCTGCCAACATGTTTTACTTTTTATAATATTTATTGGAGTTGTACAAGGCTGTATGGGGTGACCATGCTGGATGTGGTCTGCCTGAAGACAGCAAGGGACCCGATTGGTAACTGCAGTAGTCCAATCAAGGAGTGGCTCTTGAGACTCCTTTAAGCCAATGGGACATCGAGAATTCAAAACCAACATGCTAGGGTTGACAGTTTAACCCTGAGAGACTGTGTAGTGCGGCTGAAGAGAAAGCAACTGATTTTTTTTTTTGTATATTCTTTTTACTCCTCCTATCACTGGCACCTTAGGTCTCTCTCCAGCACTGCCAGAGTCCAACCCACAGTTCCACTCGGTATGAGACCTCCCACTACTTACCTCCGACATCATCCTGGTTGCTCCACGGCGACAGACTACTCAGCTCTCAGCCCCCGGGTAAGGGCCGCCATAACTCCTGCTGGCACTCTGTCTGAAGGGTCCAGTTGCCACTGGGGGAACGTAGGACTCTGAGGCTGGATGGGAGAGTCCAACTGTGAGTGTGGGTGAGTCAGATAGGCAGGTCTTCGCCTACCCAGGCGCCAGGGCTTTTTGCATTTTTCTTTGTCCCTGGGAGCTCAAACGTGCAATGACATCCAGTGCATGATGGGTGCGCTCCCACACCCACCCCCAGGACATCCGCCGAAGCTTCCATACCCCCTTATTTCAGTCTCCACAACATGCTACCACCATCTACTGACAGAGGTCGCCCAAGTTGCAGCAGACTGTATCCCCCCACCCCCAGGAGAGGAGAGCAGTCCTATGGACGCTCGATCCTCTCCTGGCTCTGCCAACCCCCAGCGGCCCGAGGTCATTCCTGAACCCGGGTCGCTGGTGTGGCACGAGGTGTGGCATCCAGTGACTCAACTCTCAGCGCCACTGGGCCAGCGAAAGCAACTGATTTTGACAGCTCCTTGTGCTGTTACAGCCTGAAACTTGGAAGTTTGTTTCAAAACAAACTGGAACTTTGGAATTTGTTGCCAACTGTCTGGTAAATCCCAGAAACAAGGGGATTTACCTCAGCCCGAGTGAATTGCCTAGAAATTTAGCAACAAAGAGCAGAGACTGCTGTGAGCAATTGTTTACTGTTCTGTGAGGTGAAAGATCCACTCTTTCTCAGATTGTGACACATAAGACTGATTTTTGACAAAGAACCAGTGCTCTGAGGTCCTGCCTGTCTGCCTAACTGTAGGCCTATCTTTTGAGGTGAGTGAAGACAAGTTCCTCTGTGGGGTGAAGATCCACTGCCTAACTGCTGACCTACCTTCTGAGGTGGATGAAGACGAGTCCCTCTGTGGTGTGAAGAGAACTGCCAGCCTACCTTCTGAGGAGGGTGAAGACAGGTCCCTCTGTGGGGTGAAGACTATTGCCAGCCTAGCTTTTGAGGTGGGTGAAGATAAGTCCCTCTGTGGGGTTAAGAGGATCACTGTCATCATCCACACCAGCCTAACCATTCTACCCAGCTGCCAGACAGGGCAGACATCCACCAACGCCTGCACCACCTGGTCATCTAAAGGTCATGAGTACTGGGTTTACCCAAACAATTGCTTTTCTAACTGTCCAGCTAGCTAGCTAGTTTGTTTACCACCTGTGCTTCCTGCATGACCTTAAGCTACGCTCACAGCAACAGTTACAGCCAGGATCATCTGTGTGTTTACATCCACCAGTGTAATTTGTATTTTGCAACTGCAGCAACCACCCACGGCAATGGTGCTACACCCAGTGTCCACTCGTCACAGGCCTGCAACTCCTCATTGTGCGTACACTACAGTATTTGGGAGCTCCCACAGGGACTGTGGGGTTAACTGGTGCACCAGTGGGGGGGGGGGAGAGGGACTGGGACAGATGGAATACTGTGTTGTGATTTGTTACTGCGTTTATTTCTATCTGACTGGTTGCTGTGTTTATTCAAATCTGATTGGTGAATGTTTTACTCCCTTTGTTTCCCTTGTCCCCTACCTTATTTTCCTGACCCCAAAATAAACTCTTTTGGTCATTTATTTGCAACTGCTGAAGTATTTGCCATTATTGTGCAGTGTGATATGTGCATGTTTAGAGTGATAAGTGGGGAGGGGATTGGGTTACTAATCTACTTGTCACCGAGAGAGGGGGCTGTATTCGTTTCCTGTGGGGAAGCACCCTGGCAGTTCGCTGCTATAAGGATCCGCTTAGGTGGAGGCACCGCGACATTTACAAATCCAATTCTAACCATGAACCCAGGCACCAACCTACATCCCTTAGGCAGTACCACTTGCTAGTGGTTGTGCAGATAGAAGGGTAGGGGTGATTACAAAATTGGATAAACAGGGTAAGCCTACCCTGAAGGATTTTAAAAATGATTGTGTATTTATTCTAATTATATGTTTTAATGTGTTTGTACAGTGCTTTGGCTTTGAAAAGTGCTTTAAAAATAAAGTTTTACTTAATTAACTAATATAAATTACTAATTAGTAAGTATCAGTTGCATTTGGTAAAATATACAGCTGGTTTATTCCACAACCTATGCGGCCACTACCTTGTTCAAATTATGAATTGGGCTAAAACCCACACAGGTCTTTGCAGTTCTTATTGAATGACTAATCCCGAATTGTGGATCCTTCTGGTTTTTAAAGTGGAGGTATAAAAGATTGTATTATATATACTTATGGTCTTATATATTGTACTATAATATGTGTGTGTGTGTGTGTGTGTGTGTGTGTATATCGATATATATCTATATATATCTATATATATATATATATATTATCTTCTATTTATCCTTCTCGGCCTGCAGACAATATCCATCCTCCTCCAGTCCCCACCCACCTGGCACCCCCGAGACCTGTTTCCCCCATGGATTACCCTCCATGGTGGTGTGGAAGGGGAGGGGGCCGTCCTCCCACCCCTCTGGTACACATATCTGGAGAGGGCAATTATGGATAGTACCTGTGGCAGTGGCACCAGAGTGCTGGAGGGGACATAATGGAGCCTGCAGCCATGCTTTTATGTTTTTCTGTTCCCTTCCCCTCGTGGTCATGATCGCACATGTTTGGAGGCATGCACACATCACAAAGCCATGCTACTGGTCTCCCCACCTCTGGCACTGCCCTCCATCCTCCACAGGAGGCAGCCAAGGAGCGGGAAGACATGCTCACCCATTCCCGGGAGAGGAGAGCTGTCGGACGCTTGATCCTCTCCCTCCCCTGCCGACCCCCTGCAGCCCGAGCTCGCTACTGAACTCGGGTCATCAGCGTGGTGCAAGGTGTGACATCCAGCGCCTCAACCTTCAGGGCCACTGGGCCGATAATAAATAATGTTTTATTGGTATATTAAGATGTTATTTATTCTGTAACCATCCTGAATGTTCTTCTGGAATACACTGAAAATAAGCCTTGTCTTAAAGCATCAGTATTTTGTTAGTAACTGTATAGTTTTTTCAGCAATAATGTTCATCCAGCAAAAACATCAAGGCACCCATTTTTCTTTTGTTTTCTTTCTGTCCTAAACCAAGAAATAGGATTTTGATGTTTGTAAAAGTTCCCACTCTCATGCCATGCCTGCCATCAAACAATTAAATATCAGAAACTGCAGTAGTACCATCCTAATATACCCACGGTATAAATCCAGCACATACACTCAACAGGTAACCTCCGGAGAAAAGATTTTTTTTAAATTGCAATTAGCAGCCATCTTTAATGACTTTAGTCATTAATTACACAACTGTAAAAGCATTTTTAACAATTTTGAGAAAACTAAATATACACAGAGCATGAATTTTAGAGTCAGAAATACATTTTTGCTAAAAAAAAAAAAAAGATATGATGAAATATTTTGCCAACAAATACTATTGCTCTGACTGAAATGTCCTTATTTATATGTTAATGAACACAACTATTCACTACTACTGCAACACCCTAGTATCTGCCTCACAGCTTGCTAAAAAACAAACAAAAAACCAGTATGTTCCTCACAACTACACCAAAACCATGCCATAGCAAAGCATTTGCCCTAAACCACCCACAACTCAGTATTTGCCTCACAACTACCCAACACTCAAATACCCCACACTCCAGCATCTCACCTACAACAACGCAACACCCAGCTTTCTGCCTCGCATCTACCCACATCCCAGTTTCCACCCTATGGCTACCACTCATTTCAGTATTTGCCCTCATGTACCCCAAATTCCAGTATCTGCACTACAACTATCTCCTATCCTTTTACGTACCCCCACAAGTAAACCTCACTCCAATATTTGTCCCAGAGCTCACACCACACTCCCAGAACAGCCCCACAGCTATCACCACATTTTATTATCTGCCGCATAACCAGCACCAGAATTCTGCTATGAGAAGATACTGGGTTTGATGGTGGCTGAGGGGCAGATACAGGACTGTGCTGGTGGGTGTATGGCAGATACTAGGGGTTGGGGTAATTACTGGGCAGATATTATAGTGCGGTATATGTTAGCAAATATTGAGGTGTACAGTAGTTGTAGGATCGGTACTAGAAGGGGAGGTAGCTATGTGATGAAACATTGAGTAGTTGTGGAGTAAGTAAACATTTATTTATTTACCTGAAAAGTTTTAGTAGGAAAGATATACTCAGCTGGTAGCAGCTAGCTTCCAGATGCGTCAGGGTGTGTGTGTGTGTTAGAGAAGTACAGTAAAATAATTAATTAAATAAATGTGAGTTGTGCACAAGCCAAATACAAACTACAGGGTTATGTACAGTTGCCATGATTGGTGGAACAGGTTAAATAGTTGCACTAGTCAACATGAATAGATTAAATAACAAGATACAGTTGTACAAAAGGCAAATATCAATATAAAATATAGTATAAGTAACAGTTGCCATGACTGATGGGACAGATTTAAGGAATCAGCACTAGACAGTGTACAATAAGTAGCTAAGCAGTGGTCATGGGAAGGTGATCATATGAGGGGGGCATGGACCACAGAGCTGTACAATTACAGGATAAGGAGCCATTGTAGGAATGAGTTGTGAAGTCACAGAGGAGGGATTTGAGAGAGTACAGGAATGAGGCAGAGTAAATAGCAAGGGTAAGAGGAGACCACAGTTTAGGGAAAGGAGAAAAAGCACCTTGACCTGCAGTGAATTTCATTGAAGGAAGGGGGAAAGGAGTGAAAATCAATGTTGTGAAAGGAGTACAAGGACAGGAAAGACCAGAGGAGTGAGGCATGATAAGGGGAAAGAGAGCCAAGCCAGAAATTGTAGACAAATGAAGCACAATGGGAGAGATGCCTGGCATTAAGTAAGGAGAAGATGAGGGAACAATGGGGTATTGGGGGACAACCCAGGGCAAAGCATCAGAAAGCATGAAAGAGGGGCTCCAGTCTGGCTAGGGTGAACTTGGGAGCGGCACTATACTCGATGTCACCATAATCAAAGATAGGGAGGGGTCATCTTTGAAATAATTTTTCTACAGCAGGAAGTGGAATACACTCTTTATTCTTGTACAGAGCACCAAGTTCAGGGTGGAGCTTTTGGTGAATGGCATCCACATGCAAGGAGAAACTGAGGTGACAGTCCAACTATACCACAAGATACTTCAAGGAGGAGATGTCCTCAGTCACCACACCATCAAGGGTATGGAAGGAGGGGAATGGTGAGAGTCTGGTTAACCTCTGCCTGTTGTCAAAGGCAATTAGACACCCTTTTCTTGGCATTCCAGGACTGTTAATTTGCCAGGACCCAATGCTGCATGCTGGAGAAATCCAGTTGAAGCCTGGCAGTGAGGTCAGAGGTGGAGGTGCCAGAGGAACAGGGCACGTATCATCTGCCTACATGTGAACAGATGCAGAGTAACAAGCATTAGGGAGGACACTTAAGAAAACAGAGAAGATTACCGAGCCCAGGACAGAACCGTGAGCGGGGGGTTGGGGGTGGAGAGAGTGTCTCGAATTTAGACAGCTTGGGACCTGCCTAAAGGTAAGGACAGAACCAGCTGACTGAAGGACTAGCGAGCCCTGCCACATTAAAGCAGCAGTGAATGATAGTGGTGACAAATTGTGACCTCTACTTCTTTATTCTGTTTTGGATTGCCCCTTATCTCCTGACTTGTATGATACCCTTCTTTCCTTGTTTTGAGTCTGCTTTAGTACTTTTTTTTTCACATTTGAAATAATAAAAGGTGTACTCCTTTTAATATGGCTTGGACCAGTTTTTCACCAGTATTCTCACCTGTTTCTGTACACCTGTTGTCCCGTAAGGCGAGTCAATTGTTTAAAATCACTTCTGTTGTGACAAAAATGAACTATCATGCAGTAGGCAGTGCTCCCTGGCCTTATAGGACAATAGGTGTTGGAAAAATAGCTGAGAAAACTGATAAAAACCTGATCCAAGCCATATTAAAAGGAACACTCCTTTTATTATTTCAAATGTGAAAAGAAGTACTAAAGCAGACTCAAAATGAGGAAAGAAGGGTATCATACAAGTCAGGAGATGAGAGGTAATACAAAGGTATAGATCAAAATGTTCACTACCATCATGCACTGCTGCTTTAAAGAGCAGCTAATGCCATTAGGAGAACTTTAAGAAAATAATATTTAGACACAGTTCAGCTTGCATTTCACATTAGTTCTGTATTTCTCCTCCCTGTTTAATATTATTGAAGTCATTTGCATGAAAACAGGATCTTTGCTCTTGAAGAGTTCATCCAGCCCTGTTACTTTCTCCCTACAGAGGTCATAATGCTCTGCTTGTGACATCACAGTTACTCCCATGGCAACAGATTGTGATACCACAACAGAGGATTATGACATGAAGTAGGGAGTAGGCTAAAGAAACAGATGAATGCTTAGGGATACAGAGCAGGTTTTCATGCAGACTTCCTCAGCAATAAATAATGGGAAGGAGAAATATATATAATACATGTAGAATGCAAGTTAAACTGTACCTAAATATTATGCTTTTCAAAGTTTTCTTTGAGGCGTCAGCAGCTCTTTAAGCTTCTCAGGAGTAGGGGATGTGCAACAGTGTCAAAGGCTTTGGCCAAGTTTATATAGATTACGGAAGAGATCAGAGCCTTGTCCATTCTGGACAGGACGGAGTCAGTGAACTGGGGAGGGGAGGAAGAGGTGGGGTGGGACTTCTGAAAGCCAGACTAGAAAGAGGTTAAGAAATAAGAAGACTCAAGGAAGGGAAAGAGTTGTGACAGGATGAGTAGTTCCTGGAGCTTAGACAGGTTGCAAAGAAGGGGAGATTGGATGACAGCTCCCAGGAAAGGAAGGGTCACCCACTTGGGTAGGGAGGATAACTATTGCTTGTTTCAAAGCACCTGGGACAACAGCGTAGGCGAAGAGAAGGTAGACACTGGTGTGTAGTGGTACAGAAGCTGTGAGGAGGGGTATGTCTGGAGCAGATACTACTTTGTGGGGTTTCTGGAGCAGGTGCTAGAGTGTGGCGTAGTTGTAGAGCACATAGTAAAGTGAAGGGTTATTGTCACAAAAAACTGGTATAGGATTGCTGTGGGACAGACAATGGGGAGCAGTGAAGTTCTGAGAGAGATACTGTGGTATGGGGGTGGTTATGGGCAAATACTGAAGAGTAAGAGTGGTTGTGTAGCAGATACTGGAGTGAAAGAAATTTGTGGGACAGAACCTGGGTTGTGGGGGTAGTAATGGGGCAAGATATTTCAGGGAAAACTCATCTGGGCAAACCTCTAACTTCCCTCTGTAGACAAAATGTATTTTGTCAACAGCTGGCAATTTTTTGCACAGATCATTCAGTCCACAGCACAATATTAATGTTACAAATGGTACCCCACACTTCAAGGCTGTTATATAAAAATGCCAGGTCACTTTTTTTTTCCACAACTTTATTGTAGAACTAGGTTTTGATATGACAAACCTAAACTGAATGTTTCAGAATCATTTGCATCTCCCTTCTGGTTAAAAAATGCTTTTTCAGACATCAGAGAAAGCAGAACACGTCCCTTTAAAAAGTAATCCTGTCTAATCTGCGAAAAATAAAAGTATACGTAATAAATTTTTAGTACTGCATGTTAAGGATAAGTGCACTGTGCTTACATTGGGCTGGCAGTATAGACTAGAGGTTACTGTAATGATCTATGAATGAGCTTGGTACATTGAGCAGACCTGGGTTTGATTCCCACAACTTCCACTTACATACTGTGTGACACTGAGAAAGTCACTTAACCCCGATCACCCCTGAAAACAGGCACTTGTGCCTAGTGGATCCTACCCAGTTACCAAAGTGAAAAAAAAGTTACTATGACTGTATTGTTTGCTCCATTTCCCAGATTAATTATTTTACCAGTTTCAAAGAAAACACTTTGAAATATAAAATCAAAAATCAAAGGAAGAATCTTTAATTTTTAAACTACTGGATGCAGGCATTTGGGACCACTGTGATGTCACTGATCCCAGACTGATGGCAAATTGCATTTGATGTCTGAGGTTTCTTTGATCAGTGGATAAAACAGCAATGAACTCTAATCACAAGGTTTCAAATCCTCTGTGGGCCTAATGTACTGTAAATATTGATCTGAGTCTGTGCATCAAAGTTTCCTCTTAAATAGGCACTTGATATGGGATGCCATCCTTAATTATTGAAGCAAGTTTTAATATTCATGTGAATGACACGTTTTTGAATCTCAAAATCAGCTCACTTTAATATAATCTATATTTTCATGCACAGTTACCAATATGACTACGCAGTCCTAGTAACCCATATTTCAATGACTTTAAACCTCCTCCTTGCCTTACTATTAACAATGAAGAGAGAAAATGGCATTTGCCAAACAAGATGGGACTTCACATGTTTCTTCTTGCTTTGTGGACTTCAAAGGCTTATTTGCTTATAATATATTATAAGGCTACTTTCTGCAGCACACAGTCACTGTAATAATACCAAACAGTATTAAGATGAAATACATTATTACATTAGTCGGCTACCTTCTATTTTTTTATTGTTTTATCAGCACTAAAAGGTTTCAGTTCAAGAGCAACTATTTTTCCCCTAAAGATTCTGAACAAATGAATACTACAAAAACCAGACTCTCTCATAGCATCCCTGGTGATTAGTCTGAAAAACTACTTTGATCATTCTACTAATGCTTTAGTTTCCCGTTGCTTCTTTTCAAAGGATCTCCTCACTATTAAGGGCGTACATGCCATTTAATAGAGGCACTGCAAAGTGTTAACCCCCTAAGCAAGCTGAGTTGTTGCTTTCTGTTACTAATATGGGTGTCTAATAGTCCCTAAAACATTGACTATAACTATGCCTTTTGTATTTCGAATGTATTTTTTGTACTGCACAGCCGACATTGTTTGCATGCCTACAAGAAAACAGAAATGGGATATATAATAGTTTACATGGAGATAATCATACTTCTAAAATGGGGTCTGGCTAATCCTGCATCACAGTGGCCGTAGCCTGGTCACATAGGGACATGTTATTAGAATATAACTTGCTTCAAGGGGATGTTACTAATATAAACCTGTAGGACCAAAAGGTTGTCAGGCAAATCAATGGCAGACACATGACAAACCCTCATGAAGGCACACCCCTTACCCCCCCCAAAAAAAATGGGAGAACTCTGAAATCACCAAAAGAGGCTGCATGACTGTATAGAATACCCTCTTCTCAGACCTAAAATACCTTAAGTAATGAAAGCAATTCACCATAAAAATGCAATTTCTTAACAGTAATGGCAAAAAATGACTGCTTTTTTGTTAACAAAATACTAAAAACAGAAAGTGACCAAACTTTTTTTAAACACTAATAAATCTATTTTCAATTACAAACATTTTATGACATTTTGTAACTGGAATCTAACAAATCAAAATTGTTGATTACGCAAGGTCAACTCACATACCCTTGCTTGAAGGACCAAGACACACCTATGAGGAAGTGGGCTAACTTAACATAACCCAAACTCTGTCTGGTGATACTCCCTACTCATCTCCAGGAGAAGCCATGAGTGTGCGATGAAGGCCTTATGTTTATTAGTCGGCATAAGTATGATTTGATTATCATAGTGTAACCCATTACATATGCTATTAAGAAGCTCTTTACTAAAACTGCAACTGCTTCTGCTCGAGTTCAGCCACTGGACTTTGAAAACAGAACTGAGCCTTTGTGATGTAATCAAGCACTGTGAAAGCTACTCTATCATTGGTTAAGTATGGCAGTATAACTAACAAAGAAATGACAGCACATTTTTAACATACTAATTGCCAGCAGATTAGGCCTTACAGTCTATCTAATCTGCTTGAACCTCAGATCCCTAGTTGGGTACCGAGGCCCTCCCCCCCCTTGTGTTCCAGAAACCCGTATCATCCATCCCCACCACCCTGGGCCAGGCCATCATCTGATACATCCGCTTTCTGCATCTGTCCCACCCTCTCTTGAAGCCCTCCACCGTGGATATCTGAACCTGCTCGCCAGGCAGCGCGTTCCAAGGATCCAACACCCTCTCAGTGAAAAACCTCCTCCTCTTTTCCCCCCTCATCCTTCCTTAAGGATGAACAACTGTTATTGTTTATAGGTATTTGTCACAATTACAGTTGCTATACTATGTATGTTTGTGATTCCTGGATCACCCATGTATACAGACACTGGTTGCCCATGGGTCTACCTGGTTAGCAAGCAAGTGAACAATAAATAAATGAAGTTAAAATGTCATCAATGACATGCATACAGCTTAGGCATGATAACCTATGGAGGACTAAAGGGCTGTTCAATCTTGAATCCATTACAGATATATTAAAACATGCTAGACAATGGATATCAGCATTTCCATAAAGGAGCTGAAACCTGTAACAGCTGTCACAGAGCAGACAGAGGCACATTTCCTACAGAAAAACATATTTAACATTTTTCCAACTGGATAGATTGAAGTTCTTGTGACTTTTTTTTTTTTGTGGGCAGTTCTTCAGATTTTAGTAGACAATGTGGGGAAGCTATCTGCTGTGGGATGAGCTGCTAGTACCTGTGAAGCAGGTGGCTGATGGGCGATAGACAGGAGCTGAACTGGTTTAGTGCATTCAAGCAGGGGCCAGGATACAAGTGCAGCAGGGTGGCACTTCCTGATCAAGTGGTAAGGGAGTTACTATAAAAAAAGAGAGATCTCCAGGAGCAAAGATGAGTCATGCAGAGGTGAATCATATCACGCAGTTAACAGCCAAAAGTATAAGTTTATTTATTTTTAATTTAAACGTTTGTTAACTAGGTAAATGTATTGCAACCGAGGCCAGTTTTCATACATGACCTGGGGCTTGTTTAAATAGCCAAAAGATGTTACAGTAAGTACCAAGACTTACACAGAAAGGAGGACATAGATCAGAAGAGGGGCAAAAGCAGAAAACTGCAGGACTCACTTGCCTCTAACTTTGTTACTTAACATGTACACATATGCACAGACAGTACATGGAGGACGTTGGGGGGGCAGCTGGTTAGCTGTAAGCGATGTGGCTCAAGCACTTTCCAGAAGGAGTGCTGGGAGGCATGCCCAGTTTTGTAGGAGATTTCTATCCCACAGTGAGGCGTTGGCTGAAGTTTAGCACCTGAGGAACAACCTACAATAGTACGAGTCTTAATGGTAACTGCTCTCCCATCACCTCAGTGTACCACATGGGTCCACACAGGCAGATAGACTGTAGTGGGGGTGCGGTGGGTTGGGGAGGAGGAGAAGGAGAAGTGGCACCAGCATGGTGGGAATCCCAGTGGTAAGAACCAAGAACTGATTTGCACTGCTGGCAGAATCTGTTCTGGAGAACTGCTCTAGCATGGATGCAGAAGTTGTTACCCATGGGAGTGAGGATCCATCCAGCAAGATGTGCCAGAGGGGAGGACAGCAGGCACTGTCATGAGGAGCAAGAAGCATGGAATAGTGGGAGGGGGGACTCAGAGGAACTGGGAGGTTGGTATGCCACTTAACTGGGTGCAGAGATCAGTTCTGTATCTCCCAGGGACAACTGTAGAAAAGGTAACTATTCAGCTGGAGCGACTGTTCAGCCATATGGGAGAAAACCCTGGCATTGTCCTATACCCCGATACCAATGATTATAGAGTACAAGAGGTAAAGGTCAGCTTTAGGGAGCTAAGCAGTAAGTTGAGGTCCATGACAAATAAGGTAACATTCTTGGAGGCACTGCTGATGCCACATGCAGGAGAGAACAGAAGGAATAAAATCCCATAGTTTAACACATGTCTAAAGGGTTGCTGTGAATAGGGGGCATTTCACTTCTCTGGAGACTGGGAGACCTTCTGGAAAGACAGCAAGATCTTTGCTAAGGAGATGGATGAACTGCAAGCTGTAATGACTGCAGAAGATTTGGATGTTGGAGCAATAACAGAAACGTGAAGGAATCAAAACAACAGCTGGGGCCTAAATATTCCCTGACTATACCCACAGGTCTCATCTGAAACTCGGCCTTTGTTTAGTGCGCATCTCCTGGTTACCAATTTCAACATAAATAAATACATAAGTAGTAGGGAAGCCAAAAACAAGGCAATCATATTAAATGTGTGTTTCAGTTCAGTGTTCACACTGATGGGTGTGGGACCTTATTCCTGAAAGTAAGCATAGATGCAAGGATACCAATAGCAACAGATTAGAGATAAGGTATGTATCTAGGGAGACGGTACTGAAGGGTCTGTGGGACCTGAAAGCAAACAAGTCACCAGGGCCTGATGGGCTGCACCCATGGGCACTGAAGGAGATAATTAAGGCACTAGCGGCCCCTTTAGCAGACCTGCTTAATGAATCACTGGCTGTGGGGGAGGTGCCAGTAGATTGGAGGATAATTAATGTTCTCCCCCACACAAGAGCAGAAATAGGGAAAACCTGGAAACTACATGCCAGTGACTTGACATCAATAGTGGGAAAGCTGCAATAGACAATTATGAAGGAAGAGATCGCTGACTTCCAAGAGGATAATAGATAGAGATCAGCATGGCTTTACAAGGGGCTGGTCATGTCAAACAAACCTGTTTTTCAACTCAGAGACACACAGGTTAGATAAGGGCCAGGCAGTCAACATTCTGTACCTGAACTTCAACAGAACACCTTTGATTCAGTGTCACATAGAAGACTTATAAAGAAGGTGGAAGGGGTTTAGGACTGGAGGGAGGACTAAATAAGAAGAATGGGAATGAAGAGATGCAACACCGAACACTCAATTCTCTGCTATCAGGAAGGTCACATGCCGAGCATCATAAGCGTCTATCTTGGAGTTGTTACTCTTCAGCATGTGTATCTGTGACCTTGAAGTAGGATTACAGTGCAAAGTAAGTCTGTCCACAGATGACACAAAACTCTGAAGGGGTCGAAAATGGAGAGGAGATCATCGGTATGAAAAATGATTTAGAAAGCTGATGCAGCAGTCTAAAATCCAAACAATGTAAGTTCAATTAGCAGTCCCAAACCAGGCTTTTTAAGTCCACCCAGATCATTCAAAACAGATAAGTCACTCCAAACAGCAGATGAATGAATCACCAGTGAACACTGGCTTAAGAAATGTCATACATTTTTTTTTAACTAACTCAGAATACACATCTACCCTCTCAGTTCAAGCTAAACGAGCACCGAGAAGTAAAAGTAACAAGCATGAATTCTCATGTCATGAAGCAAGTCATTTCTGTTTCACTGCTCAACTGTTCTGCTCAAACACCAGGCAGCACTTCACATAAAACTTCAACAGATCAACATTCATGCCAAAAGATAGTCTTGAGTACTGACTTCACAAAGACAAGATGCCATGGTTCAGAGCCACAGATCCCGGGGAAAGAGATTAAACTAGAAGTATTCAAACATCCTTTTTTGCTGCTTTTAGAACAGCATGAAGGATTATTAATCAGCTGAATCACCACAGGCAAGAGTGCATATTTAGTTCCTTTCTGTTTGTGTGATTTACGTGAAGATCTCAGAGCCATACTATCAACATAACACCTGGTGAATTGTGAGTAAAAAAAGGCTTAGCTTTCACAGTCATCAGTTAGTCCCAAACATTTCAACGCTGCAGAGACTTTCTTTTGTGGATAATCCTAATAAATGAATTGTTGTTGAAAATAATGCAAACATAAAAAGCACTTTCACAGAGGGCTTTATAACTGTCATACAATAACAATCTCATATTTCTATAGCAGGTACCCGAAACACACGCACTGCAATACACAGCACAATTTAGAGGTTGTACATGGACTTTGAAGATACATGTTTTCATAAATATCCATAAATGCTTAACAGGATAGAAGTCATAAGTAAATACACCTAGTTATCAACAGTCATTCTAGCTCCATTAATGCACAAACTCTCTTTGTAGTAGTAACATTAGTTTATAAGACACTCTGCCAGAACTTCTACAGTACCAATTTACAGATTCCATTACTAATGCCCTAACCTATCACATACATCTCTGCATACAAAGCCACAGGGTTATACTGAACACGAGATAGCAGCTGTAGTGCCCTAAGCCACTGCATATTTCTTTCCATGCAAAGCCTTAGGGCTGTGACATGCAGTTCCCATCTGATTATTTTCTGAGATGTCTAATCTACAAATTGTTAATCCAAGTAGCAAGATCATCAATTCCCAGGACAAATCTCTCGTATAATCTGGATGGTAAAGCTTCAGTGATACTACTGCAGAACAATTTACAGAAAATGTTTCTGGAATTGTCTAAAATGTTTTTTTTTTTTTTTTCCAGCTAAATGATAATACGAAAGAGCTTCATATCAAATAATTAACTGCAGGCATTCTTAAAATGATTAGTCAACCACACAATAATTTTCAAGGCTGACAAATTAGTCCAGTTTTGTAAGTCACAGACACGGCACAGCTAATGCTAAAAAGAATATCTAATTATTATCTGCATAAATGCAGTTTTACTTTGCACATAGATCATCTTGATTGTGGCTGTGTGTCAAACCAGGGAAAACAGAAACTGTCTGGATGAACTTAATCTAGTTTTCTACATGCACAGGGGCAATCCAGGCAAGCCTCCACACTCCCTCCACAGGCTTCAAATAAATGTCCCTCCTAGATGGGGAGGGTGCTTCCTTCTTTAATATTGTCCCTCTCAATTATCCCACAACCAACTCCTTAGCTTACACTGCTGATACAATGTTTCATTTTTATTATCTCATTCTCTACTCCTCAGACAACAGACACCCCAGCTGCATACATTTTATATGCATGCTGGGGCAGTTCTCACTCAAGTCCCAGTATACTGGTCTATATTATCAATAGTCTTGAAAATGAGAGCGAGACTCGATAACCAGAACAAATGATATCCCTACTGTTGTGCTAACGCGCAGGTTTGAGTTCCCTAGTTAAAGTAATATTAATAATAATAATAATATGGGGGCAGTATGATCTAGTGGCTACAGAAAAGGCTTGGGAATCAGGATCCACCAGAGCAACTACACACTGTGTCACCCTGAGCAAGTCACTTACGTTTTGAGTGCTACAGCCCACAGTTGTTTATTGAAATTTGAAAAACATGCAAAATTGTCTGGTGCTGCTCTGCACAACCTTACAAATGTAACCCCCCTGCAAATGGGGGTTCCCAAAAGACTTCCAGGAGCTTGCTTGAATGCTCCAAGCCTGAATGGTGTTTGGCATTTAAGCCATTTATCAGTGAGTGTTTTTAGAGCCTCTGGTACTGTCTCTTTAAGAGCTGTCTGCTTGCAGACATAATTAGTTTGTATGGGGGACTGTGTTTCTTCTCTGAGTACCACTCAGCTGCTGCCAATTCACTTCATTTTGCAGTCACTAGGGTGCAAAGGGAACCTATCTGAAAGATGTAACTGTTTGCCAGAAATTATTTAGAGTAATAATGAAATTACAGTTTGTCTAACCTGCTTTCTTTGCAGTCAGAACTGTGTCTGCTAGTTCCCCATTCTAGTTTTGAACTGCTGAACTGGACCAATCAGTGTGGGGTAAGCTAGCTCTAAAATGGTGCCTTGGACTAATCAGAACTTGACTCATAATCTGAGCCAGCCACAAGAGGATTGTATGGGCAGTGACTCTGGGAGATGTAGTTTAGACTTCAGTGCCTTTTGGACCAACAGCAGCAGTCTATGTGAGTGACAGCCAATCCAGTCAAGAACTGGGAGGAACTCAAAGGAAATGCCCGGTTTTGTCGGTTGGAGTTGGAGTTGAGCTTTGGCAGTGAAGAAGGAAGGAGCCCTGTGCTTTTCAGTGTGCAGTTTTAGTCAAAAAGCGTGTAAGGCCCAGAGTTCGTCTGCAGCTTGTTAGGACTGAACTGCCCCAGAAAAGAATCAAAGGATCTCTGAAGAGTAGAAACCAGGCTCACCCTGTAGAAGACTGGAAGAATTGCTGAAATTACACTGGGTCTGTCAGGAACTGAATCTGCTGTGTGTTCTCCCGGTATTGTGCAGTAATTGCGATCGGATACAGATGCAGCCTGCCTGGTATAGTGCTTTCTTTTATATAAATGTGTGAAGAGGTTTGTGTACTCAAGTGAGCCCTGCTGACATTGAAGGACCCTATCTTATTTGGAGGTCGTGAGTACTAATTCAGGGTCGCTCCCTGTTGAATTGCCACATTAAATCCAAATGGAATTACTGTACTGCTGACTGTTTAATTCTCCTTTTCTGTGTGAAAGGGCCCCTACCAGCTGCCACGGTTTGGACTAGCCACTAGGGCTTGGGTACCCAGGGACAGTAACTGATAGGGATAGGCCTGTGCACAGAGCCATAGGTAGATTATTAGAGTGATAGGCTAATTGGCCTGATTTCCCCCTGTCCTTGTTGTATCCCCCTAAATAGATCAGAGCTGCTTGTTTCAGCAAAGTTATACTGCCTGAGGTATTTGTCTATGTTAAAGTACTGTACTGTGATTGTTGCACTGTATCTCATTTCACAGGAGGTCCCAGTGCCGGAACCAGACCTGGGGGTAAGTGTATACTGTGAAGGTAATTCTGATATATTGTGTGGGCCACTAGTGGGAAGAAAGGGGGTTGCAGTGTCCCAGAGGGCTGTGACCAAGTTAGTTTAACTATTGCAACCCTGACCTCTGGGTGGAGGCACCCGCCATTGGATCCAGGCCCTCAACCTGTTAGTGGCAAATCAGGCAGGGGTAGTAGCCCCTGGGATAGCGCCATCTAGGGGTTACATCTTGGAGGCACCGCTGGGATTGTGTGTCCTCTAGTGGCCATATTTACGTAACCACTGTTAAGAAAAAATGGGTACCCGACAGAAGTGGCTGTGCACCGGCTGGTGGAGTGGTGTACTGGGGAGGAGATCGACCCCAAAATGCTATGCTTATCCTGGACATCCCACTGGTATCAATACGGACACTGTGCAGGGAGTACTTTCCAAGGTGGAAGGTTTACAAACCCTGTGGTGGTGGGTCGGCATGCTAATCTGCTCACCCACACTTTCCTGGCCCTAGTAGAGTTTAAGGATCCCATAGATAGCTCCAAAGTGCCACAGACCATTACCCCAGAGGGAGCCCTCACTGCTTGGAGAGTGATAACTAAGGACAGTAAAGACCCGTGGGGGAATCAGCCCCCACCACTATCTGAAACTTTTGAGGAGAAATTTGCTGAATGGTTGCTGGGAGAGGGGAAAACTGTGGAGGACTTGAAGAAACTATTCTTGCCACCTGGGGTGTTCCTCCCCAACACCCTGTCCTGCTCCAGTGCCCGTAATGGTGGCTGAACCAATGCAGACTCCTATTTCTGCACCTGCCATTAGTCACGACTCTTACGAAGGTTGAGGATCTTCTCTGGCACCCTCCCCACCCCAAGGAGGATGACTGGGAGACCTGGATAGACTATGTTGCCCCCAAGTGCTAGAATGGCAATGCCTCGAAGGCGAAAAGCGAAGAGGGTTAGTGAGAGCCTCCGAGGTCCCTGCCCTGGCTACCATCCGTGCTAAACGGGCCAGTAACCCTGAAGCGACTGCACAGGCCTATCTTGAGGCCTTGGAGAATGTGTATGGAGCCCAGATTCTGATGAGGACCTATGGTGGAGAGTAAGAAATGCACAACAGTACCAAGGGAGTTGTTGTCTGTGTATGTCTCGGCTGGAAAAATTGTTGCAAGAATGCCTCAGAAAGGGTAGTTTGCCAGCGATTGAACTGGACCGAACCAGACTGGACAGAATCCTTAAGTCTGCCCCCTTCTCAGAACTGCTGTTGCTTCAGTTACGCCTGGCAAATCGACTGGAATCCCCACCCTCCTATGATGAGTTAATGAGAGAAATTCGAGGAGTTGAGAAAAGGCGACCTCGGGAGGTACCTGCACCAACAGCTGTGGCTACGACCCGAGTGACTGAGGGTGACCCATCAAGTGAAGTTCAGGGCAGAGGTTGACAGTCAATGAGTGCTCTGACAAGGAAAAGATATGCCACAATGGGGCGAACTGTTGAGAGAGATCCGGGAATTCAAAACAGTCCCTTTATGAAGGCCACGCCTGCAAGTACGGGCCCTGACCTATATCCGACTGCATCTGCTATGGGGTGGGGGACCCACCCATGTATCTCTGTTGATAACAGCTCCAAACTCAATTCCTTGACCATGGAAGTGGAGAAACTGACTAGATGTCTCCAAATGCTTATCACGCCGCAGACAGAGATGGCACCCAGGTTTCCAGTTAGTAATACCCGCCCTGGCTCCCAGTGTGGCGCCTCGGCCAGCTCAAACTCCAGAAAGTATGTTTTGCTATAATTGTGGGAAAGATGGGCACATGAAAAGGGAATGCCAGTCCCCAAAAGACACTGACAAAGTTGCATATAGGCTACAAGGAGAGCTTCGGAGAAGAAATCAGTGGTTAAGAGGTGCACGATATGATCCCAGTGAGGGCACCAAAAATGCTAATTCACGTCCTTTTGTGGCAAGGTCAGTTGCCCAGGCCCCCACTACCGCCTCTCAGACTGGTCCAGAATAGTGGGTCCTCCATGGAGACCACTGTAAAGGTGAACGGAGTGTCTACAAGAGCTATATTAGACAGTGGCTCCCAAGTGACAATTATGTTCCAAGATTGGTATCAGAAGCATTTGTCAGACGTACTTTACAACCATTAGAAGGACTGCATGTATGGGGTTAAGTGAGAAGGCCTACCCCTATTCCGGGTATATCCGAATTTGGCTGTCTTTCCCCACCTCCGTGGCTGGAGTGGCGAACAAGTAGAGACCCTAGCCTTAGTGTGTCCCCCACTGGACTGTATGATGGTGTCCCTTTGTTGATTGGAACAAATGCTCATATGTTCGGAAGGCTGGCACAGTTGTGTTATGAAAAACAGGGGTCAAAGACTAGTAGAGCTTTAAGAGTTCCGCTTTAATTAAGAAGGCCTATGAGGCACAGAGAGATGCTGAAAAACAGAACCAGAGGAACCAGTCGGAATTGTATGGAAGAAGGATCCTGAGTCTCTGATCCTGGCGCCAAATGCCCAGTGTACCTTACAGGGAGAGGTCCGTATCAGAAAGGATGTTAAGAATAAAATATTAATGTTGGATGCACCAGGCGATGGAAAATTGCCAGAGGGACTGCTGGTCAAGTTTAGTATTTTGCCCGCTAGAGCCCATGCTTATGCCAGAAGGGTAATGGTCCAAGCTCATAATGTGTCTGAAAGAGACATTCGAGTAAACAGAGGTTGATCCTGGCTAATGTGCATTGTGCAGACACTGCAGTGCTACCCAGCAGCAAGAGTTCAAGGAAGAATGACAGAGTAACGCCTGACTTGTTTGATTTCGGCGACTCCCCGCTGCCAGCTGAATGGAAAGTGAGGATCAGTGAGAAGCTTGCCCAGAGAGACCAGGTGTTTTCTTTAAAGGAATGGGATGTAGGATGCGTGCAAGGAGCTGAGCACAATATCCGCTGCATGACGAAAGACCATTTCGTGAGAGGTCTCGACGCCTGGCACCTGCTGACATAGATGATGTGAGACGGCATCTGCAAGAGATGTTAGCTGCTGGTGTAATACAAGAATCCAGAAGCCCTTATGCTTCCCCATTGTGGTAGTGAGGAAAAGAATGGAACAGTAAGGATGTGTGTGGATTATCGCACCTTAAACCGCGGACTATCCCTGATCAGTACACAATGCCCCGCATTCAGGATGCTTTGACTGCCTAAACGGGAGCAAGTGGTTCTCTGTGCTGGATCTCCGCAGTGGGTACTACCAGATCCCGGATGGCCCCAGAGGACCGTGAGAAGACTGCCTTTATCTGTCCGCTTGGCTTCTATGAATTCATGAGGATGCCTCAAGGATTTCAGGTGCCCCAGCCACTTTCAACGATTGATGGAGCGGCAGTGGGGACATGAACTTACTAGAGTGCCTGGTATACCTAGATGATGTTATTGTGTTTGGCAGCTCACTGGAGGAACATGAAAGCAGATTATTTAAGGTATTGGACCGACTGGAGGACTTTGGCCTTAAACTGTCCATTGATAAGTGTCAATTCTTTCAAACATCAGTAAAGTATGTGGGACACATAGTATCCACCGAGGAATAGAGACCGACCAAGTAAAGTTGAGGCCTTGACCACCTGGCCACAGCCCAAAAATCTAAAAAAAGAACTGCAAAGATTCCTGGGATTCTGTGGTTATTATCGGCGCCATCAAGGACTATTCAAGAGTGATCCGCCTTTACTTAACCTTACTCAGGGTATCCCCAACCCACAAAAATACCAAAAGTCAGCGCCCTCAAGACTGAAAGAGTGTATTTTCATCCAAGTGAAGTATTTGGGGCCGCTGGACTCCTGATTGTGAGACTGCTTTTCATGAGATCATATATCAACTTACCCATGCTCCAGTGCTGGCCTATGCCGATCCAAGAAAACCTTACGTCCCTGCACACTGATGCTAGCTTGCAAGGGTTGGGGGCTGTGTTGTACCAAGAGCACGAGAATGGCCTGAGACCAGTGGCCTTTGCCAGTAGAAGCCTGACCCCATCTGAAAAGAACTATCCTGTACATAAGTTAGAGTTCCTAGCTTTGAAGTGGGCTATTGTTGACCAATTCCATGAGTACTTGTATGGGGCTAAAATACTAGTAAAACTGACAATAATCCTTTGACCTATGTGCAGACCTCAGCTAGTTGGATGCCACTGGCCATAGGTGGCTTTCTGCATTATCTACATATGACTATGCTCTCGAATACCGAGCAGGTCTGAACCACATAGATGCTGATGCTCTCTCCCGAGGCCTGTTCCCCAGAATGATTGGGTCCGATTGGCAGAACCTGACATTCGGGCACTCTGCCGAAGTTTGACAGGGAGGAACAAATGTCCACTGACGCAGTGGACTGCATGGTGGATTGGTTTGGAGCCTCTGAGAATTGCATACCTGCTGCTTATTGCCACTTTTCTGCAATAGACATTGGTGCACTGCCTCAGCTGGACAATGACAGTATTCGAGCGGCTCAATCCCGCGATCCCATGATCAAAGCAGCTTTAGAAGCCCTCTATGCAGGAAAAGATGTGTCCAAATTACGCCCACTGATTTGAGAACTGCACTGTTATACAAAGAAGGTCCTAAGTTGAAACTGATCAATAAACTGTTGTACAGAGAAACAGTAGACAGAGGGGGACAAGTAGACAAACAACAACTAGTGCTGCCCACTGCCTTTCGAGACTCAGTACTGAGGTCCTTGCACAACCACATGGGGCACCTTGGTATAGACAGAACACTTGACTTGGTGAGATCCAGATTCTATTGGCCTAAGATGGGGGCTGATGTGGAGCAACACATTCGAACTTGTAGTCGCTGCTTACAGAGGAAAGCTTTGCCCCAGAGGGCTGCCCCCCTTGTTAACATCACCACCAGTGCACCCATGGAGCTGGTCTGTATTGATTTTCTGAGTTTGGAGTCAGATCAAAGAAATATCAGTAATGTGCTGGTGGTCACTGACCATTTCATAGATATGCCCAAGCTTTCCCACCAAAGACCAGAAAGCATCCACTGTACAAAGTACTTGTAGAAAACTTTTTGTTCACTATGGGGCTCACAAAGAATCCATTCTGATCAAGGGAGAGACTTTGAGAGTCGCCTGATCAAAGAGATGCTTTCTCTGTGGGGAGCGAAGTCCAGAACCACTCCTTACCACCCCCAGGGGACCCACAGCCTGAACGTTTCAACCGCACTTTGCTAGATATGCTAGGCACCCTGCACCCAAAGGACAAGCCTAGATGGAGCCAACAAATTAGCACCCTGGTACATGCTTATAACTGCACCAAAAGTGATGCCACTGGATTCTCCCTACCGCCTGATGTTTGGAAGAGAAGCTCACTACCAGTAGATGTGTGTTTTGGGGTCTCTCCTGATGGGGTCAAGCTGACAACTATTTACAGTATGTGCAAAGTTAAAGGCCCAGCTAACTCATGGTACTAACTGGCTCAAACCATGGCTGCCAAAAGAAATCTGGCCAACAAAGAAAGGTATGATAAAAGGTGAAAGCACAGGAACTCCAGGAGGGAGATCGGTATTGCTAAGAAATCTGGGACTGCATGGCAAGCACAAGATTGCTGACAGATGGCACCATCTCCCTCACATTGTAGTGGGCAAACTAGATGATCTGCCAGTGTACAAAGTAAGGCCTGAGAATAATTCAAAAGATGTAAAAACAATGCATAGAAATCATTTACTGCCCATTGGACAAATCCTGATTGAGTCTGAGCCCCAGAAGATGCCCCTCTGGACCAGTGACTAGAGCTGCTGCTAAGAAAAGATCAAGAAAGTCTGCACCTACAGAAGCAAAGTTAAAGTGTTCCCTCCACAAGTCCCAGTTGAGCATGACTGTCAGTCCATATCAGAAGAAAGTGAGAGTGACTTTGAATACTATCCTTCTTCGAACTGAGTCAATTGTTTGGGGCAATCCCTAGTCAATACTGGAGACAAAGCTGGGCCTTCTGGACTGTCTAAGCCCCCAGCTTCATCCCTGGGAGCCAATGCTCCCAGAAAGTGAAGTGCAAAGCATCAGATCAGATGAAATGGAATCATTGTGCATGGTTGAACTGTTTGAGCTTTCAGGGAGAAAATGATAGATTGGGGCAGACTGGTGATACACCCGAACAAGAAGAGTATTTTGAGTGCCCTGACAGTCCACTGCAGAATCCGAAGCTCTCCATGCGAGCCAAATGTTGTGGACTCAGAAACTGTAACTCCTGGAGCTGAAAGTGCCCCAAGTTCTAGCCTCTCTACCCCATGGAGACTCCCCTGACAAGTGAGGACAATGCTGAAAATGAGGCTCAGAGTGCAGAGACTATAACAGTTCCCCTAGAAAGACTGGTCGAGCTGTAAAGCCTGTGGTGCACCTCAGTTATGATTCACTTGGGAGGCCTGTGGACTTGCCTCTCAATGTTGTCCATAAAGGAGTGTATGTGTCCCCGAGCTCATTGCCCAAACTGAGCATCAGTGCTAATTCCAAGTTACTTGTGTTGCCCTCTAAGTATGGTGCCCTTGCCCCATCCAGCCCCAAGGTAACTGATAGGGAAGGGCCCCCTCTCTTCAGGTTTCATGTACAAGAGATAATAACTTGAGTTATGGTACAATGTGTATGTAATACTATGTAAAGAGTGACGTACTGCAATGTTTCAGAAATGTGTTCTTGGTAAAATCATATATTGACTGATGATTACATGTGTGAGCCTAATGCAAATGTATATGGTTGCAGTTGAAACTTATGGGGGTACTTGCTTGACGCGGACGTCAAGCTTTCCCAGGCCAGGAAGGGTAACCCCTGCAAATGGGGGTTCCCAAAAGACTTCAGGAGCTTGCTTGAATGCTCCAAGCCTGAATGGTGTTTGGCATTTAAGCCATTTATCAGTGAGTGTTTTTAGAGCCTCTGGTACTGTCTCTTTAAGAGCTGTCTGCTTGCAGACATAATTAGTTTGTATGGGGGACTGTGTGTTTCTTCTCTGAGTACCACTCGAGCTGCTGCCAATTCACTTCATTTTTGCAGTCACTAGGAGTGCAAAGGGAACCTATCTGAAAGATGTAACTGTTTGCCAGAAATTATTTAGAGTAATAATGAAATTACAGTTTGTCTAACCTGCTTTCTTTGCAGTCAGAACTGTGTCTGCTAGTTCCCCATTCTAGTTTTGAACTGCTGAACTGGACCAATCAGTGTGTGGTTAGCTCTCTAAAATGGTGCCTTGACGAATCAGAACTTGGACTCATAATCTGAGCCAGCCACAAGAGGATTGTATGGGCAGTGACTCTGGGAGATGTAGTTTAGACTTCAGTGCCTTTTTGGACCAACAGCAGCAGTCTATTGTGAGTGACAGCCAATCCAGTCAAGAACTGGGAGGAACTCAAAGGAAATGCCGGTTTTGTCGGGTTGGAGTTGGAGTTGAGCTTTGGCAGTGAAGAAGGAAGGAGCCCTGTGCTTTTTCAGTGTGCAGTTTTAGTCAAAAAACGTGTGTAAGGCCCAGAGTTCCGGTCTGCAGCTTGTTAGGACTGAATCGTCCTGTGAAAAGAATCAAAGGATCTCTGAAGAGTAGAAACCAGGCTCACCCTGTAGAAGACTGGAAGAATTGCTGAAAATTGCACTCGTCTGTCAGGAACTGAATCTGCTGTGTGTTCTCCCGGTATTGTGCAGTAATTGCATCGGGATACAGATGCAGCCTGCCTGGTATAGTGCTTTCTTTTATATAAATATGTGAAGAGGTTTGTGTACCTCAAGTGAGCCCTGCTGACATTGAAGGACCCTATCTTATTTGGAGGTCGTGAGTACTAATTCAGGGTCGCTTCCCTGTTGAATTGCCACATTAAATCCAAATGGAATTACTGTACTGCTGACTGTTTAATTCTCCTTTTCTCTGGTGAAAGGGCCCTACCAGCTGCCACAGGTTTGGACTAGCCACTAGGGCTTGGGTACCCAGGGACAGTAACTGATAGGGATAGGCCTGCACAGAGCCATAGGTAGATTATTAGAGTGATAGGCTAATTGGCCTGATTTCCCTGTCCTTGTTGTATCCCCTAAATAGATCAGAGCTGCTTGTTTCAGCAAAGTTATACTGCCTGAGGTATTTGTCTATGTTAAAGTACTGTACTGTGATTGTTGCACTGTATCTCATTTCACAGGAGGTCCCAGTGCTGGAACCAGACCTGGGGTAAGTGTATACTGTGAAGGTAATTCTGATATATTGTGTGGGCCACTAGTGGGAAGAAAGGAGGTTGTAGTGTCCCAGAGGGCTGTGACCAAGTTAGTTTAACTATTGCAAACCCTGACCTCTGGGTGGAGGCACCCGCCATTGGATCCAGGCCCCTCAACCTGTTAGTGGCAAATCAGGCAGGGGTAGTAGCCCCTGGGATAGCGCCATCTAGGGGTTACACAAATCTCTTGTCAATAGATGAATTGGCATGTAAATTTCTACATAGACCTCAGTTTTTTTTTAAAAATGGGTGAAATCAGGATGCTACTTCTCAGTTGGGATATCCTGGGTAAACAAACTGTACAAAAATGTATTAGACGTATATGGAAATCCACTCGGTCAGTTTTGTGGTATTGCAGTAACGATCATTTTTGCCCTTTAACCATCAGAGGGAGCCACTGTGTAGAATTTCAAAATAAAATGCTTGCCCAACAAATTTGTTAGGGGCGCTGGTTGCATCTCTTACTCTGTACAACAAAACATTCCAGAGAGCAAGCATTTTTTTGGCCACTGGCACTGAACCCCTTATGATACATACAAATATCCCAGTTCAAAGGGGATGCTTAACTGGGTGGTCTATTTTTAGTAATTTGTTATAATTTTTAATTTTTTAACTTCTATCTGTAATAAATATTGCATACAAAAGGAAAACACTGAGCCACTCCAATGGTGTGTGATGCAGGCAGTAACAACTACCTGAAAGAGAATACAAAACTGTTGCACATACTCACACTGCTCAGTAGAGAAGATTCCAGATGCCAGAACGCAGTCAGCTGAAAGTGCTGGAGTACTTTATTCAATAAAATTCAGCAGCCACATACTTCAGGTTAGTCACCAACCCAGCAGAACTGCCCTCATCATTTCACATGAGCATGCTTTGTCAAGAGGATAACACGACTAAACTGGAGTTGTGGTCGGAAATGTGGCAGTTGGGTTTCAATGAGAAGAAGTGCAAGGTTCTGCACTTCAGAGCAAAGAACCCAGGGAGGAGCTACCAGTTGGAAGGGGTTCAGTTAGGTACCACCGAGTAGGAAAAAGATCTAGGGGTGGTTATAATGGGGAATATGAACAACTCCACTCAGTGCAGGAAGGCAGCAGTTAAAATCAACAAGATGCTGGGGTGTATTGTGAAAGGAATCTCATCCAGAAGAAGGGAGGTGATCCTGCCTCTGTACAGGTCACTAATCAGGCCACACGAAGTACTACGTACAGTACTGGTGTCTGTTCCTGAAGAGGGATATCAGATTACTAGAGGGGTACAGCACAAGGCACCTAGGATGATCCAGGGATTGGAGGATAAATCCCACAAGGACTGGCTAAGTGAGTTAAATGTGCACACTCTGGAGGAGATGAGGGATCTGAGGGATATGATCCAAGACCTTTAAATATATATTTTTTTAACTTCTTTTTATTATGTAGAGGTGACAAATAAATAGTTGATACAGTCCTCGATATACAGTAAAAACTTTATAGTTTGAATACATATAGTTATTGACTAATAATCTTAATACTGATAAACCATTCTGTTTTCCTCCCTTCAACCAGGTGATGGTTCAGCAAATGACTGAAAGTTAACTGTAAAGACATATATCTCCCAGAGATTTATTTTTAATGAAATTTCCCCAAGATAATGGATCAGTCCTCAAAAGAAGGGCCTGCATCCCCAAACCAAGTAGGTCCTCTTTGCTCCCGGGGGTCCTATATGTTGATGTATGGAGAGGCTCAGGGGACAAAGTCAGGGTCATGCCTAGAAATGTACATCACCCATGGCCTCCACAATGGTTCAAACACTAATTGTCTGTTGTGGAGCGTGGCCATTAGGGATTCCATATAGAAAATATCGGCCACCAGCCCCCTCCACTCTTTAATTGTAGGAATAACATGGGATCGCCAACGTCTTGTTATGGCCTGTTTGGCTGCCAGGATATAAATGAGTAGCAGGGTCTGGTGCCAAGATGGGTTATGAGGAGGGAATACAGAGAGCAATATGACCTTTAAATACTTGAAGGGGATAAACAAGACAAGTACAGAAGGGGTCTTTAAGCTGAGTAGGGGGAGGGACACGAGATGGCATGGTCTCAGACTGGAGGTGGGGGAGATATAGGAGAAAGATGAGGGCACATTTTTTCACAGAGAGGGTTGTGGCTAAGTGGAACACTCTGCCAGAGGAGGTGGTATCTTGTAAGACGGTGGGCAGTTTTAAAAGGGGATGGGACAGAGTGAGAGGGGGTAACCATGAGGGGGGCAGCTGCAATGTAAGGGTGCTAGCTGCACATTCGAGCAGACTTGATAGACCATGAGGCCTGTTTTTGCTGGCAGATTCATATGTTCATATGCCAGCACCATGACCGGTGTTAAATAGTTATCATCCCAGCAAATATTTAATTACAAATTTAAAGTCATCATGCAAAATGTGCAACACTCAGGTGCATACTATTAACATGATCAAACAGGCTAAGATAATACCCAAATAAATCACCTTCAAGTTTGCAGCACTTATGCAGATACATACTAGGTATAAACTGTATTTAATTTTTCAGAAACCAGAAAAAGTTTAAAAAGCATTAAACGGGTAACTATAGATATGGTACGATTTCAACCCTGCCATTTAGACGCAAGGGCACCGCAGCTCTTAATTTAAAGATCCTATTCTATGTATTTATGTATCTCATGCATACATGATTTTAACCTTGAACACTGAGGTAAGTATACATTCACATGCAGCAGCAATGCATGTGTGGTCTTTTAGATTGTACATACACAATAACATGCATACCCAGAATTATGCCCTTGCCAGTGAGAAACTTTACCACCCTCATCTTTATGCCCTACAGTTTCAGCCACTGAGATATCCTGATAGTTCCTGTAATATCTTTGATACTTTTAGAGACACTTCCTACCCACCTGCCTGCAGTACCATCTGTACAATCAGAGATTTCCTCCAGAAATTTTACGAACTATATGGGATTATTTGAACAACTTGATGCCTACAACTGTACACCCCCCCCCCACCGATGCACCACAGATTTCAGAATCAAGCTTAATAAGCAGCTCCAAAGGGCACATTTTGTGATTATTTAACTTTCTGAGGCACTCTGACAGTGCATTCTTCCCCATTTACAAGGTGCACTTTTCACAACCGTTTCAAAAACTAGGTGCTAAGCTTTAATTGGAATGTCAGTCTCGAAGACAGCATGAAGTTTTAAGAAGGGAACTATGACTCATATATTACCATATATACTCACGTACAAGTCTAGTTTTTGGTGCCATTAAGAAGCACTCAAGAAAGGGGGACCTGCCTTAAATGCAATGTTTTGTTCAGTTACAGTTTTCCATTAGGACCTTCCATCCACTTCAGAGCCGCTCCCCCCCCCCCACTAGTTTTCAGCTGACTAACAAAGGCCTTGTTAGTCAAGTAGTGGTGTCAGTGTATATGTAAGGCTACGGTAGCATACAGAATTACACGTTTCAAAATAGCCCTACTAATGCAAGGTGCAAGGGAGCTTTATTTCTATGGCACCTTCTCCTAAAGGCTTAGGGTGTTTTACAATAAATACAATAAAACTACAGAACTGTTAATATAAAATAGGTGGGTATGGATCATGAATAAAACAATGATTGAAAATGCAGGGAAAAGCTTCAGTAAAAAGAAAGGTTTTTAGATTGGCATTAAAGTCCCCTACCATGAAGGCAGATCTAACACTGGCAAAGCATTCCACAAGGTAGGTGCTGCCACACAAAAAACTCTGTCCCCAGACTGCTGCAGCCTAGAAACGGGGACAGAAAGGAAGCCCGCATCAGAAGAGAGGAGTGAGCAAGTTGGGCAGTAGGAAACTAGGAAGTCTTTTTTTGAGTAGTCTGGTCCCAGACCATGTACGGCCATGAATGTTGTCAAGTATATCTTGAAGGTTATTCACCACCGCATAAGCAGCCAGTGCAGCACACACAGCACAGGTGTAATGTGGTCCCTTCGGGAGCAGCCCTCAATCAGCTGGGCTGCAGCATTCTGGACCAACTGAAGGTGTTGAAACAAACCTCAAGATAACTCTAGGTATAAAGCACTGCAATAGTCAAGCCCAGAGATGACAAAGGCATGCACTATCGTCGTCAGGTCAGCAGGGGTTAGATGCCATTTAATCCTGGAGATGTTCCGAAGATGGTAAAAGCCAGCCTGGATCATAGCCAACACCTGTTTGTCAAGTGTCAACTTGCTGTCCAGGATGACCCCAGATTCTTAACTGCATCTACAGCTCTGAGTGGCAGACCACCCAGCGAAGGATGCAAGGTCAACCCACTTGTCACTGCTAAGCCCCGCCTACCAGGCTCGAAAATCATAAACTCCATTTTACCCAGGTTAAGACATAGTCAGTAGTAGTTTATCATCTGCACAGCAGTGACACTCAATGCCATAGTGTCTAATGACCTCACCCAAAAGCAACATATACACCGAGAACAACACGGGGGCAAAGATCAAGCCTTGAGGAACACCACAGTGGAGTACTGAGGCCCTTGAGAGAAAATTTCCCAGAACCACCTGCTGAATTCTCCTAGTTAGCTAGGACAAAACCCGTGCAGACAGTGCTGGTGAGCCCCACATAGTCCCGCAGGTGACCCGAAAGCACACCCTGGTCAACAGTGTCAAATGTCACTGAGAGATCCAACAGGACCAGGATGGTACAAAGACCCTGATCCCGCTCAATGAGGAGATCATTCATCACTCTGACGAGGGCGGTCTCCATGCTGTGACATGCCTGAAAACCCGACTGGAGAGGTTCGTGGATGTTAAATTGCTTCAGGCATTCAACAAGTTGATTGACCACCACCTTCTCAATAATCTTCCCCAAGAAGTAAACATTAGAGACAGGTCTGTAGTTCCCAACACATCAGGGAACAAAGAAAATTTTTTAAGAAGGGGCCTCACAACTGCCCATTAAAGGGCAGATGGGAAAACACCCTCCATCAAGAGACACCTGACGATCTGGGAAATAACTGGACCCAAAATCTCCCATCACTCTAAAAGTACCTGGTAGGACCAGGATCCAGCAAACAGCTGGTGGGATGCAAAGCTGCCATAACCCTGAGAACCTCTTCCTCCAAAACTGGCCAAAACTCACCCCAGGCAGACAGATTAATAGTGCCATCCAGACCTCAACCATAACCGGCCCATAACAGACATCTTGAGCAGATACCCAATCTGATGGAGGACACCTTTTCAGAGGAAGAAATCTCCAAATTCACTACATTTTTCAGCAGAAAAACTTGACAAGACCATGGACAGGATGGTTTTAAAGAGAAGATTCACAGATTTCTAGTAGTTGCGCCCCCCAAGCTCCTAACATACCCTACCTGGCCCCAAGTTGATATCCATAATTTATTTTCCTTAGTGGTACTGTAAAAAAAGTTATTACACTGGTAAAATTGCCCCCAGACAAAAAAGCCAGAAACAACATGCCCCCCCCCACACCGGCACACGCTGCCCCGTTTTGTGATGTCATAAAACGAAGGCTGCATGTGCATGCCCCACTGACTTGAATGGGGGCAATTTTCTTAAACATTTTATTACTATTTAGTGTTGTGATATAAATAAATCAAAATGACCACTCGACTATCAGGGACCCCGTCAGTCGAGCGGTCATTTTGATTTATTGAAATCGTAACACTAAATAGTAGTAAAATGTTTAAGAAAATCACCACCATTCAAGTCAAAGGGGCATGCACACGCAACCTTTGGTTCACAACATCACAAAATGGGGCTGCATGTGCTGGCGTGGGGGCCTGTCGGTGGTTTACGGAAGTGGCTGCGTTTCTGGCTGTGTAATAACTTTTTTTTTTTTTACAGCAGCACTAAAGAAAATAAATTATGGATATCAACTCAGGACCAGGTAAGCTATGTTATGTGCTTGGGGGAGCTCTCACTAGGAGCCAGCTCTTTAATAACCTGTCCATGATGGGAAATACTTGAGCTGGGTGATTTCTTCCTGTAGCAATAATCCATGACAGGAACTCTGTCTTTTTCAGGGTGATTGCTTGTTCATACTCACCATGGTGAATTTTCAACACCAGTTTATCAACCACAGACTGGGTCCTGTACCAAGAATGCTCCAGCCTCTCTTCCTTTGTCTTCAACAGGCACAGTTCATCACAATACCAAGGAGAGCTGTGTCAGGGGGAGGGGTCAAGGGACACACACAATAAGGTGCTAAGGAGTCCAAAGCTGACATAATAGCACCATTATACTGCTCCAAGGTGTTCTCAGAACCATGCGTACAAGTGACTATTGGGCCCGAGATGTCCAATACCTCCAGAAGTTTGCAAGACTAAAATTATGTTTCAAATGGTAGCAGATTGTCTCCACCAGGGGTGGGGGTAAAAAAAACCAGGGGACCCCACAAAGGAAGGACAGCATGGTGATCTGACCAAAAGACCAGATCAATCAAGACCCAGTTAGAAGATCAGCTCCAAGATGTGACCTTGCTGATGTGTACCAGAGGCAACCGCCTGTGTTAGCCCCAGTGAGTTCATTAAGTGGAGGAACTGTTGACCAAGGGGTGAGGTCTCATCGTAGATCCATGCACTAAAGTCCACTAGTACCAAAAATTTAGAGGTATTTAACACATTAGGTTAGGTAGAATGTACCCCCATGCTCTCCTTGGTTACACGTCACAAAACGTCTGAATGCGGGGGCAGGGTTGGCAAACTGGGAAGTGGAATGAATCATCTGGCCATCTACTCGAGCCAATTTACAATCCCTTTCTTCCCAAATGAGACAACTTTAAAATTAGCATTTTATGCCCTGGATACTATCACTGTGGCAAGGTAATGTACTTAATGGACTACAGTATTATTACGGACCAGGGCATAATCTTAGAAATTTTCTTTAAGTTTGATACCCTCCTAGACATCCTTTTCTCCTTAGCCTATTCTGGTGAACTCCTAGGCGTGGGCTACTTCGATACCAACAGAACCTGTTCCTCCTCCAAAATATGTTTGCATAAAATTTAAGCTATCCACCTCACATAGTCGATTACTGATCCCTACAGGCTCAATTCATCCAACTACTCACTCACTGATTGGCTTCTTTTTTTACACTCCCACCATATTATGGAAGCTGGTACCCTCCCATGTGCACTTTGTGCCTATCGTATGGTCTACTATGTACATAAAATCCCATCCCCAAGGTCATCCTTTATTAATCTACCAGATCTCTCAATCTTGCCTACCTACTGGTGGACTTCAACAACACAGACTGATCCTCCATGTCAACATCTTCAGATGTTGATGATGTGCTCAACTACTTCCACTTCAAATTCACTTGTACCAGGGACAATCATGCCCCCATCCAGAGAATCAAGGTTAGAGATTACCACCTCTCATGGGTCTCAACCAAGCTGAATGGCTGCCTCAAGACTAACTCTTCCTGGTACCTGCATAAAGCCTCTGAATCACAAGATGACTTCTTAAGATAGAGGCAACTCGATAATGTCTGCACTATGGCCATTAGACAAGCAAGAGAAGACTACTTTGCTTCCAACTTACAGAAGGGAATTCAACTGCCCATCCAAATCCTAAAAGGAATTTAATGCACTATTTGATCTAGCAGTCAGTCCTCCACAAAGTTTAAAACTGACAGTTTATCCACTGCTGACTCTCTTGGGGTCACCTTCTGCAATCCATGACTTATTTGTCTGCCCTCTCCCTTTCTGCATCCTTTCTACTCACCTCCTCTACCTTCTAACTCTCCTCTTTCTCTTTTCACTCACTTTATCTACTTCTCCCTGTCTCTCCAGCTGCTGCTCTCTCTGCCCTCCTCTCCTACAATCTAGCTATGGGGAACAGCCCTGATGGTGTACATCCTTAGGCCCTGTCTTGTTGCACTTGCTTTTGTGACCCCTATCTCTTCTCTCCTTAACATTTCTTTCCAGACTGGTCAAGTTCCTGGTGCCTGGAAATGCCCAAAGGTACTCCTAACACCCTACAAAAGTAGACATCATACAATTCCTGGTAACTACCTGGCAGTCTCCCTCACCCCTGCACTCATTAAGCTCTCTACCATCCTTGAGTTCTCCTCCTTCACTAGCCCTTTCCAGACAGGGCTCTAGGAAACCCCACTCTACCATCTTCACCCTCCTCAGATTAACTATTTTTATTATACAGGGGACTGACCAGGGTTTACAGGCTTCAATAATCTTTGTTAATCTAGAAGGGTATTCAGCACAGTTTCTCATCCCCTCCTATATGGCAAACTGGCAAGAGTGAGGCTTTTGACTTCTCATTTGGTTGTTTCCACTCCTACTTGTCTGACCAGTACAAATCATTCCTTGTCGGGGATTCCTTCACACCCCTCTCTACTGGCTCCTTTGTCCCACAGGCCTCAGTCCTGGGTCCTATCCTGTGTTCCATCTTTCTGAATGGGCTCCTTAATGCCAGGTCTTATGTGTACATTTAAAACAGTGTTTTTTCTCAGTAGTGCCTCAGCCCCAGTACAGTAATCGGATCTCCAATGTGACTTCCAACAGCATTCAGTGTTACTTCTGCACAAACCAACTTACCCTGAATACTAAGAAAATGGCTTCCATGACCTTTGTAGCAGGCAATGGTAGGTGACTCTAAATGGTTCCTTGCTGGGCAAAATGCTGTGTGTGAAATATTTTGGCATCTAGCTGAATCAGCCTCTTAACTTCTCCAGACATTTTGACACCATCTGTTCAAAACCTCTCACCAGATTTGGTACACTATATAGGAATAAATCTTATCCCCCTCTTTGCTCTTTGAAAAATTGTTTTCAAGATTATCGTTATAATGTTTTCACTACTGGAACATCATTTATATTGCTGCCCCAAATCACCTTTACCCAACTGGATCATTCCTTCTGTCACTTTGTTCCCAAATGTCCACTCTGAAATCACCACTGCTCCCCATACTCTGAGCTATTCCTCACCTGCCTTACAGGCAGATTTCTTTTCCACTCTTCCACTCCTCCATCCTCTTATCTAAATTCTTGCTTTCCGTCCTTCCCCACTACTTCTCTTCCCTACTCTTCCCCTCACCATATCCTACTAATAAATGACTGTTATTAGCTGTCCATGCCAATGAACTGTTGTATAATATGTAAGTTTGTTATTGTTTATACTGTTAACTTGCTGTTGACTGTTCATGTTATAAAAATCTTTTTTTATCTGTTTAAATTTTTAACCTTTGTAAGATAACAACTACATGATCACCTTGAAAACAGGGTATTTTTGGCACTATGGTGAATTTGCTTGTCAAGTATTTTGCCTGTATAAATAAAGATGTTTTTTCTACTACTACTACCACCTCAGGATTTCTTACTCCCACTACTTTACAATCCCCTATTTCAGTTCCAACGTTAACAAGTTCTTGTTTTCCAGCAGACTTCCATTTTCTTGGAACAATGCCCCCCCCCCCCCACTTCCCCCCAATGTTTTCTTATCTTTCTCCTCTTACCCTGAAGGCACTGCTCAGGGACTCCATGGTCCACTCTGACTCCTGATCCTTACTCCTCTTGTTTTTCTGTAGACCCACCTATGCCCCACTGTTCTGAAAATATCTGTGCCTGCCTCCATGCTCCCTACACTTTTTCCCACCTCACACATATATTGTTCTGATTGCAACTACTGTACTGCCATTTTGCTCTTACACAACACTGCCTCTGTCCTCCAGTGCTTGTAATACAGTTTCATTTGTTTCCATTCTTAGTGCCATAACATTTTCCTATACATGTTCTCTGTATTGCTGAAAATTCTGCAGCATTTTGTATTTTCACTGTAATTGTATTCTTTATCCCATGCCACCCCTGGAGGAGTACAAACAAGCGAAGCTGGAGCTATACAGTGAGGGAGATAAGATAAGAGAGAAAGGGTACAAAGAGGTAAGGGTGCATTGAGCAGTGCACTGAGAAAACAATGAAGGCAGAACATGAAAAAAGCGGATCTGGCTGCTGCTGCTGGTAAATCTGTCTTTAGTATGCATAGGTACTGCATGCCAAGTAAAGGGGATCGAGTTGTGTCTGAGGCCACTTTATACAGGTAAATGTATGTTGCCATATTCTCTGGACTTTCAAATGTCACACTTACGTCACATCCACAAGATGCTACAGAAAAAAATAAGCATCTGACATTTCTTTGCACAACAAAACACTGCCTTCTTGAGTAAACACTGCTAGAAGTGCAATAGCTTATAAAAAGCAAAACAAGCCACTGTTCATAAAACCTGTGTCCCTGTCCCCCAAAACACACACAGAAGGTACAATATTAGTGAACTGTTTTGGGGGTACAAGCAAAACTCTTGATTGAACATCATTCTCAACTATCAGAAATGTATAATGTGTAATATAACATCACCCATGAGACCCTAGAAGTGAAAAAAGTGAAAACCATCCTCTTTTGTAGTGGAGATGAGGGAGGAGTGTTCTGCAGTAAAATGGATCCTGGGATAAAAACTGTTTATTCCAGTTACAGAAAAGGATTTGAAGCAGAAAAAAACCATTTATTTTAATAGAAACAAAATTGGTTCAGGGAACTCTTACTCTCTCCAACCCTCCACTGGGGAACAGAAAATTAGTATAAAAAGAGCCTTTATGTTGCTCTTTCATGCTTTATCATTTTTCTCACAGCAGCATTAGTGAGATTAACTTCATTAAATGATACACTTATTAAGGAACTGATATGTATCATTCATCTATAAGCAGACTAGTCTTCCTGAGCTTGTGGGAGGCTTTCTATAGAAGCTGAAAAGCAGCACTATTACTTTTTCACAATTCAGTGTAAGGCACCATTTTCTAACACAAAGGAAGGCAATTTGATGCTTATTATCTACATTACAAGTTTCCATCATGACTGGCTGAAAAGTCTCCTGCCGCCACCCCCGCCTCTAGAATGGTTAACTCAGTTGTTGTCCAAGAGATCATCACTAATTAAATTGACAAACAGATTTGCGGTCCACATGTCCAATATGTTTACTTTACAATAAACAATAATAATCAGAACTGTCCCAGGGACTCCACAGCAGCTAGGTTCAGTAGTAGACACTGAATGAATAGCATAGGTAATGCATTCACTTTCCCAGTACAGCATGAATGGGTAATAGAGGTAAACCACCTGGTCTCCCAGACAGCAGTGTAAAGGTCACAGAGGCGATACTGCACTCTGTCGCTCTCTCAATGGAGAATGCACATGTCAAGATTGTGTCACAGAGGTAATGTGATCACTTTCCAACAGTAAAATGACAGTGTCATGAGAGGAAAATGGTTCTCTCCCCCACAAGATAGAGAAAAATGATGAGGAACTGATAGGCTCATGATGCAGAGGGATACACCTGCGCTCCTAGAAGAGAATGAACCTGATGCATGCAGACAATGTACTTACTCTCCCAGAAGAGCATGAACGTGATTCAGAGGGGACGCACTTGCTCTCCCAGAGGAGTGCGAAAGTGATGCAAATCTGATACACTTGCTGTCTCAGAGAAGAGTGAACAATTATGCAGTGGTATTGCACTCACTCTCCCAGAGGAAAGAGAATATAGTGTGAAAACTATGAGCTCAATCTTAGCGAAAAAAAAATGAATCTGAGCTGGAGACAATGAATGTACTCTCCCAGAGGACACAGTGTGCTGAGGAGGTGATGCAGAATACAGTGTGAAAGTGATACATGTGCCCTCACTGAGGACATGGTGTGATGAGAAGGTGATACAGAAGGCAATGCGGAGGTGATGTACGTGCTCTCCCACAGGATAAAGTGTGATGAGGAGGTGATGCAGAACGTGATGTGCAGGTCATGCAATTGCTCTCTGAGAGGACACAGCATGATGAAGAGGTGATGCAGAACACAATGTGGTGGTGATGTATGTGCTCTCTGAGGACACTGTGATATGAGGAGATTATGCAGAAGGCGATGTTGAGGTGATGCACATACTCTCCATAAAGGACAATGTGATGAGGAGGTGATGCAGAATGTGATATGGACCTGTTGCATGTGCTCTTCCCAGAGGAGGTGATGCAGAGCTAGATGTAGAGGTGATGCATGTATTCTCCTCAAGGACACTGGGATGAATAGGTAATGCAGAACGCTATTTGGAGATGATGCACATGCTTTCCCAGAGGACATAGTGTGATGAGGAGGGGATTCAGAATGAGATGAGGAGGTGATGCAGAAACCAATGTTGAGGTGATGCTTGTGCTCTGCTAGAGGACACATTGTGATGAGGTGACACAGAACACAATGTGAAGGTGATGCTGGTGCTCATCCAGAGGGCACAGTGTGATGAAGAGGTTATGCAGAATGTGATGTGAAGGCAATGAACCTGCTCTCCTAGAGAACACTGTGCGACGAGGAGGTAATCCCAGAGGACATGGTGTGATGAAGAAATGATTCAGAAGACAATGTGAAGATGATGCACGTGCACTCCCAGGGGACACAGTGAGATGAGGAGGGATGAAGAGCGCGATGTGGAGATTATGCATGTGCTCTCCTAGAAGACACAGTGTGAGGAGGAAGTGATGCAGAAGGCAATGTCAAGGTGATGCACGTGCTTTGCCAGAGGACACAGCGTGATGAGGTGATGCAGAATGCAATGTGAAGGTGATGCAGGTGCTCTTCCAGAGGGCACAGTGTGATGAGGTGGCGATGCAGAATGTGATGTGGAGGCAATGAACTTGCTCTCCTAGAGGATAATGTGTGATGTGGAAGAAATGTAGAAAGCAATAATGAGGTAATGCACGTGCTTTTCCAGAGGGCACGGTGTGATGGAGAAGGCGATGCAGAAGGCAATGTGGAGATGATGTATGTGCTCTCCCACAGAACACAGCATGATGAAGAGGTGATACAGAACACGATGTGGAGGTGATGCATGTGCTCTCCCACAGGACACAGCGTGATGAGGAGGTGATGCATAGGTGGCGCACATGCTTGTCCAGTGAGCACAGTGGGAGGAGGAGATGCAGGTGATGTGGAGGTAATGCATGACTTTGCTTGAAAACACAGTGTGATGAGGAGGTGATGCAGAACATGATGCGGAGCGAGTGAACTTGCTATCTAAGAGCAGATTTAGCAAGTTGAGGAGGTAATGCAGAACGGGATACATGGGGGATGCACATGATCTGCCAGAGGATGGAATGTGATAAGGAGCTGATGCAGAACGTAATGTGGTGGCAATGAGCTTCCTCCCCTAAAGGACAAAGTATGATGAGGAGCTGATGCAGAAAGCAATGTGAAGTTACTGCATGCATTCTCCCAGAGGACACAGTGTGATGAAGAAGTGATGCAGAAGACTACGTGGAGGGGATGCATGTGCTCCTCCAGAGGACACAAAGTGATGAGGAGGTGATGCAGAACGTGATGTGGAGGTGATGCATGTTCACTCCCAGAGGGCACAGTGTGGCGAGGAGGAGATGCATGTGCTCTCCCAGAGGAAAGTAAATGTGAGGAAAAAGTGATGCACTAGCATGAAAATAATGCAAGATGGTGCACTCACTCTTCCAGAGAAGACTAGTTGTGATGCAGCAGTATTGCATTCGCTCGCCCAGAGGAGAGTGAAACTGACCCAGAGGTACTGCACTCACTCTCTAATAGGAGAGGGAAAGTCATACAAAAATAATCACTTGCTCTCCCAGAGGGCAGTGAACATGATGCGGAAATTATGTACTCTCTCTCTCTCTCCTCTACAGAAGAATGTCTGATGTGGCCAGTGTGTGCTCTTGTCCTCACAGGGCAGCAAACATATTGTGGAGTAGATGCACATCTCCTAGAGAAAAGCAAATGTGCTACAAAGGCAAGGGAAACAAACAATACACAAAGACTATCTAAAAACAGAAGTTGTCCGTAGAAAAAGTCCCTTTGACCCATTGTGTCTGCCCAGTCCTACCTATTTTTTCAAACTTACCTTCGTTCAAGAAAACACAAAACACACACAATCACTGCATGGGGGAAAGGGGAAACAGCGCATGGTGTAGCTTGCTAAACAGCATCCAATGTGACCAGTTCAAGACTGACATTTGGCACGAGTTATACCAGAGATCGTCTGATGACATACCAAGCATGGTGGTGATGAGGTGACCCAAACCAAAAGTCAGGAACATTGGGAATATCAGGATAAAATTATCAATTCAACAATAACTCAATAAATAATTTAAGCATATGTTTGTGATGATTACAGGTCATCCACAGCTACTGTAATACATCATGAGGTGAGCTTCGCAGTTTCTGAAGCTTTTTATGTCACCTCAGACTCAGCAATAAATGCAAGACCAAATAAGGTCCTGCAGTGCCCACCCTAACTAATAATTAAGCTATGTGAACCAATGCTTTACTTAAACTGGGCAATGATTCAATGCCCCTCCTAATGAGACTGATTACCTTTTTTTTGGCCATTTATAGCACCCAGCCTATCTCCTTGGCAAATAACTTTGTGATTTACTAAAAAAAATCCTCCCCTGCTCTAATATTTTATTCAAATTTAATACTATGGTGAGCTCATTAAAAGATCAAGCCATGTCTGTAAATCTTATGCATTTCCACATTAGTATTTAATTATGATTACTACATCAGGAAAAATTGTGAGCTTCAACAGATGAAAGCCGACACACACCACTCTCTTTGAGATTGGACTCCTTTAATTGGCTAAGCAAGACTGGCAAGTGGTACTTATACATTCAAATGTGACAATGGGGTTTCTGGCACAAAGACCAGCAGAGTGTTGCTTCAGTTCAGTAGGTTATTAAGAAGCACCTAGAAAGCCCAGTGGAATATGAAATTGGCTGTAATCTGGGACCCTGTGTATATCTGTCACCAACACTCATGGAGAGAGGTTTGTAAATGACACAGTCTTATAAGGCAATGTAATCTAGTGGTAGGCAGTGTAGTCTAGCACTTAGCATACTGGATTTCAAAGCCAGACACCCAGGTTTAAATACCACCAGAGCTACATATTCACGGTGTGACCTTGGGTAAGTCACTTAACCACCTAATGCTCTTGTCCAACCAGCGGTACAATTGAGTAAAAGCAGGATACCATCAAAAAAGAAATATTGCATCTCAGTTTGGCTATCCTGGGAAAATAATTATACATAAAATGAATAAATAATGGGCTGGACCAGCAGCACAGTTGTAGCACTTCACTCGCTACACTGGCAACCTGGATTCGGGAATGGCCTCAGGCCACTTTGGGCTGGCCGGGGAAGTGAGAATAGTGTGTCTCATGAACAGCTCTCTTCTCTCAAGGAAGGGGAAGGGGCACTGAATCCCACTGCATTCCTGCCCAACAGAAGCAGGAATGCCCACAATTGGGAAATACTCACTTCAGTTGCTGATACCATGCAGCACTGCACACAGGTGGCCTTCAGGACAAAAGAAAAGACAGCCCCCCAGCCAGCAACATATGGCAGCCATCAAATAGAGTTATTTGCATTCATTTATATGAACATACAAAAATGCCAGCAGATACAGGTCTCACAGTCTATCTCATCTGCTCTGTTGTGCAGCTCACTTTTCAGATAACTGCTGCTGCCCCCCCCCCACCTTGCCCCTCCATACCTGTTGTTACCCCAAACTGAGTTCCCCACTCTGGTCAACTCCCCCCAACCCCAACTTGGGTTCTGCCTTGGACCCTGTCCCACCCTCTTTTAAAACTCCCCACTGATTTCAGAGGGATCACCTCTTCCAGCAATGTGTTCCATGCTGCTACCACCCTCTCCATGTAGTAGTGTCTCATCTTTCTCCTGAACCTACTCCCCTCTAGTGTCAGACTATGCCCTCTCGTGATCCTCTCACTCTTCAATCTAAACATACGTTTAGTACGAACTCTATTTATGCTCTTCAAGTACTTAAAGGTCTCAGTTATATCACCTCTGTCTCTTCTATCATTCAAAGTGTACATGTTGAGGTCCCTCAACCTATCCTCATAGGGTTTCTCTCCATATGTCTTTTTTTTTTCATTGTGTTTTATTTCAGATGAAGCACGTGGAAGCATTGTCTAATCAATCCAGCGAAGATTTTTCAAGGTTTGATTGCAACTTAGAGAACCGGGATGTTTACAAAAAATAAAAATGAAAAGGTGGACAAAAAATTACAACTGAAATTCATGTCACGCCCTTATCACCCCCATGTTATTATTATGTCCTTAGTTTTTTACATTTATATTAGTTCTCACCCCCCCCCATTTTAATTCAGTTTTTATATATCCATGCACATGCACCATGGTTGTCTTTTGGGGATAATTATATTTGACGATGGTGGGTTACACATGTTCTAATTGTTCTGAACTGCCTCCAATATGCACTCATTCCAACCCCGCATTCAGCTCACTGAAGCATACCACTGTCAAACATACGATATGATTAAGCCAGCAGAAAAAGGCCTTGCAGTCTATGCCTTTTTGAATCTGCAGACTCCTCAGTGTCTACTGAGGGATCTGCACCCCTCTCCCTGTTACCTACTCCTCACTCACCATTGGATGTCTTCCCACCCCCACCCCTCCATGCAACATTCCCTTTATTCTATCCCAACCTCTCTTAAAACTGTCTAATGTCTTCAGAGAGTACTTCCTCTGGCATCTAATTCCACTTAGCTATCGCTCTCTCCATAAAAAAGTGCCTCCTCATTTCTGTCCTGAATTTCCCCCCCAGCTTGAGGCAGTTCCCCCTAGTGGACCAGTTCCCACTACAGCTGAAGAGACCCCTCAGAGCTCACCTTGTTGAAACCCTTAAGGTACTTGAAGGTTTTGATCATGTCACCCCTCTCCCTTCTATCCTGCAGGAGTACATGTTGAGATCTAGGAGTCTCTTCTCACTGTCATGTTAGCTTGAGAGTTCTCCACAGTGTAGCAGCCAGACAGTTCACACGCTGTTCATAACATTATTTAAATTAAAACTGGGTGCACTGTAGACATGTTATATTAAAGCAGATCACACTGCACTAACAACACATGTACCCTTTGTGTTGGAATGTACTGATCAGTTTTTCTGCAACCCACATCATGGCATATTTCATATCACCAGGTTTAATTCATGTTATCAGACATAATCAGATCACTGTACTCAAGAGTGATTTTGCATTTATATTCAATCAAAACCAGGAGTTGCTTCATTACTGTCACCGCAGCCCCCAAATACTAGACCTCTTGTATTCTTTTCAAAATACTGATCACTTTTAAAAGCAATGCGCACAGCCCATGACCCCTCAGGCACACTCCCGTGTCACCAGAATTTTAAAATAAATTGTATTTAATAGGAACATATTTAAACAATGGCAGAGGAAGATGCAACATCATCACCTGTTGACTGCAAATCTTGCCATGATGTGGGCCAACCATCGTCCCCTCATGAAGGGAATCAGATTCCTCGAAGTGTCAGGGCTCGAATGTCTGTCTGCTGTTATGAGACAGGATTTCAGTCAAATAAATGACTAAATGTGGTCTGTACCTGCAGGAGTACTCGCTCATTTGACTTCTGGGTAGGATGATGTTGGCTCCCTCACAGGCTCCAGAGCACCAACCGTGGTGTTCACCCACCAGAGGTTGGTCCTGAGTAAGTGGTGTGGTAAGTCACTGAGAAACACACACACACAGAAACACAGAACTTGTCTGCAGATAAGGACCTTATGGCCCACCTAGTCTGCCCTGTTTTCCCTACCTACAGTGCCATCATAGACCTTATTCAATCTCCTGGTTTCACTCCCCCACCCCCCCTTTTGCCTTTCTAATATCCCCTTGTGTCTATTCCACTCATTCTTGAATCCTGTAATCATTTTAGCCCCCACCACCTCTGCTGGGAGGCTGTTCCAAGCATCCAACACCCTCTCCATGAAAAAGTACTTCCTCACATTTCCTCTGAGCCGCCTCCCCCCACTTCAAAATTGCAACACCTTATCCTTGAGCATCTTCTTCTTCTTTGGAAACTGCTACCTTCCTGTACCTTGTTTATACCTGTAAGGTATTCAAATGTTTCTATTCTATCCCCCCTTTCCCTCCTTTTCTCTACGGAGCACATATTTAATTCTTTAAGCCTTTCCTCACAGGGCTTCTGATGCAGGCCCTGCACCATTTTGGCTGCCCTTGTTTGTACCACCTCCACCCTATTTATGTCCTTTCAGAGATGGGGCCTCCAGAACTGGACAGAGTACTCAAGGTGGGGTCTCACCAGTGATCTACACAGGGGTATTATTACCTCCCTCTTTCTACTGGTGATATCCCTGCCTATACAGCCAAGCATCTCACTAGCCTTCCCCACTGCCTTGTCACACTCTTTTGCTATCTTTAGGTCTTCAGAATAATTACCTCCAGGTCCCTTTCCCATTTTCTGACTGCTAATACCGCTCCACTCAGTTGGTACATTGCCCGTGGGTCTCTGTGCCCCAAGTGCATGATTTTGCACTTTTTTTTGCCTTGAAACCTAGCTGCCAAACCTGTGACCATTCTTCCAGCTTTTTTAGATCATTCCTCATTCTTTCCACCCCCTCTGTGTGTACTCTGTTGCAGATTTTTGTGTCATCCACGAACAGGCATACCTTCTTTTCCAATCCTTCAGCAATATTACTAATAAAGACACTGAAGAGGACCGGGCATAGTACTGACCCTTGTGGTACTCCACTGGACACTTTGCCTTCTCCAGAATGGATGCCATTAACCACCACCCTCTGACTCATATTGCCTAGCCAACTCTCTATCCATTCTACTATCTTAGGACCTACTATTAGGCTACCCAGCTTGCTTACCAGTCTTCTATGTGGAATGGTGTTGAAGGCCTTACTGAAATCCGGGTAGGCTACAACTACCGCTCCTTCCTAAGCCACTTCCTTAGTCACCAAGTCAAATAACTTGATCAGGTTTGTCTAGCAAGACCTCCCCCCGTGAAACCATGTTGCCTCAGATCCTGGAGACCACTGGTAACAAGGTATTCCCCAATCCTTTCCTTCAGTAGTGATTCCATTACTTTGCCCACTACCAAGGTCAGGCTGACCAGCCTGTAATTTCCTGCCTCCTCCAGACCAGAGGTGCCCTCCTCCAGTCCCTCAGTACCCTGTTTCTAGCTACAGGTATAACAGGGATGTCAGAGGTGCAGCCAGCTACTCCCAGAGTCCCCTCAGTAACCTGGGAGTCATCCTGTCTGGTCCCACTGCCTTGTCTACCTTTAACTATGTTAGTTCCTTGAGGACTCTCTCCTCTGCAAATGGACTAAGGTCCTGTCCCTTAATGCCATTGTCCTTTCTCATTGGTCCATTACTTGCCCCTTCCTCCATAACAATGGAACAGAAGTATTTCTTCAGTATGTCTGCTTTTTGGTGGTGCTCTTCCACACAAACCCCTCCTTCCCTTTTTAGCCTCGCTATCCCTTCCTTGGTTCTTCTCTTTTCTCTTATGTAGCTAAAAAATGTTTTATCCCCTTTTTTTTTAACTGATTTGGCAATATTCTCCTCTGTTTGCGCTTTTGTTCTCCTAACTGCCTTCCCTGCCTCCCATTGTTTGTCCCTGGTAACTCTCCCTATCTTCCTCCTCCTGTGTTTTTTTTTTTCCACTATCCCTTTAAAGAACCACATTTTTTCTCTTACCCTTGCTAATATGCCTGACACAGAGATCTGTAACTTTTTCATTGCCCTGTTTTATTTTTGCCCACTGTTCCTCGACTCCCCCAGTTTCCCTCTCCCTGCTAAGGTGTCCCAGAAGCATTCTTCCATTTTCTTTAAATCAGCCCTCCTGATGTCCAGGACCCTCATCCTCATGTGGTTCAGTTCTGACCCAGTTCTTATATTAAACCATACTGTATGGTAATCACTGGTCCCCAGGTGGTCCCCCACTGTGACATCAGCAACACTGTCCCCGTTTTGTCAATACCAGGTCCAGTAATGCACCCTAATGAGTGGGTTCCTTAACTAATTGATGGAGGAATGCCCCCAGCAGGGAATCCAGGATGTCCCTACTCCTGTCTTTTGCTGCTGCGGGGAGGCTCCAATCCATGTCTGGTAAACTGAAGTCTCCCACTAGTAACACCTATCCCTTGCGAGCCATTCTTAGGATTGCTTCTGTCATTTCCTTATCCACTCCCCCCCCCCCCAATTTGGAGGTCTGTAGATCACTCCTGTGCAAATAACGGCCCCTTTCGTTTTCTCCTGGGTGATCCACAGTACCTCAACTCCTCCCTGCTCTCCTTGTACTTACAGTACGTGGCTTTTATGTGTTGCCTCTATGAGAGCCACTTCTCCCCACCCTGTCTTTCCTGAACAAAGTATAACCTGGTATGGCCCCATCCCACCTCTGGTTTTCATTGCACCAAGTCTCTTTAACAGCGACAAAGTCCAGGCCCAATTCCGCCATGGTGGCCTCTAGGCCAAAACCTTGCTACCCAGACTTCGACCATTGGCACACATGACTCTCCAGGTTGTGTCGTCACCCCCTTCCTTTTTCCTATTTTCCCTCCCTTGTTTCACCCACTATTTTTTACATTTTCATTATTTTCTTCTACACCCCCCCCCGGATTTCACCATTATTTGGTTCTTTTTGGTGTTTCACTCCCTCAGGATACCCATTGTTGACCTCATGGACTTGTGGGGATGGGGGGCAGTTCATGTCTACCTGCCTCATTTCGCCTCCCCCCTCGGCTAGTTTAAATGCTTGCCAATGTAGCATTGAAACTGTTCACTAAGTACTATGGTTCCCCTCCTGGATGGATGCAGGTCGTCACCCTTGTACAGGCCCTTATCCCTCCAGGTGGGGCCCCAGTCCCCAATGAAACCAAAGCCCTCCTCCTTTCACCAATTCTTCAACCATGCATTGATAGAAGATGGGTCTGGATTGTGCAGGCGAAGAGGGGTAGACACTAGAGCAACTTGAAGAACAAAACACTCACAAGAAAAATAAATAATTTCTGTCTTTTAGATGAGATGTTAAACCGAGGTCAGTCTACCTGTTCTGGTGGTTGTTCAGGTGGACGTTAAAGATCCCACAGCACTTCTTGAAAAGAGTAGGGAATTTTCCAGGTGTCCTGGCCAAATTCCCCCATTCACAGATACCGCCAACAGCTTAATTTGGTCCTGTCTGTCAGCTTGCATCTGTTTTCTTCCTCCTCTCCCCGGGATGAGGCTGAAAATAGGCAGAATTGCCTAATCCTCCTTTCCTGCTCAACAAAACCCTAAATTACTGCATAATGCTATTCTACAGTCTTTAACATTATGACATCAAAGAAGGTTTCCAACATATTAACACTTTATTTGTTAACATCACCATTTACTTCACACTCCATCAACTAAATAAAGATGCTTAGAAAAGAAGGATTTATAGAAGTAAAAGTAATCGCTACGTCTCGTTAAGGAAGAGTAAACAGCAGCCAACAGATAGAGGCAGCAGATGATAGGATTTGCTGGAATGCTTTATGAAGTTATACAGAAGAAATCACTCCATTCCCAAAACACAGAGCCTACAGATCAAGTGAGATCAAATTTTTCACTGAGGACTATCAGAAGAGCTTAAAACGAAGGCCTTTAAAAGTCTGGGACCAAATTTTATATTGCTCAGGCACAAAAAAAGCTTCTTAATTCGTGCAGAAATTGTGCATCCACCCAAAAAAAATAACCAAAAAGCAGACTGCATTAAAAGTCCACTCAAATTCCAGTGTGCAGCATTTAAGTGGCTATCAGTGATCAGTTAAAGTTCTTCTTTTTTCATTAATCCTTTTACACAGGTCAGTGAAAATGAGAAATGTGTGCTGCGTATCTTCTAACATGTGGAGACAATGACATGTATTTGATTCCCTTAGGACTTGGATATCTAGCTGGCAGGCACCTTCTGTCCGTCAAAAGAGTGGCATGACAGGAACTAAATTTGATTGGCCAGTTTTAGTGGATTTTTTTAAATGTTTAATTTATTTAATCCAGGTACAACACAATGGATAGCAATCAATCATTTTACAGCTGCAACCAGAGGGAAGGGCGTAATGGAGGAGAAAGCACAACACAGTAACTATAGCACACAGTTGGTGGCTGCAGTAGAGAAATATAAATAACAAAGCACATAGGGAATAAACTTTGCAACTGCATACGTAATGAAATATATATCAGTACAGAAAAAGCAGGCTGAAGTTGCAGCAGAGAGTGGAGAAAACAAAGTGCAAATAAACAGACTGCCAAAACAGCATTACAAGCAGTCCCTAGTTGCTAGAAATTTTTTTTCTTTTTTTTTTTTACAATGTTTGGTCAGAAAAGACCAACATAGCTTGGAGCTCATTTCCAGACATGTCCCAGGAGCACACAGAGGCTAACTGACTTGCTCAGGGTCACACAGTATGCAACTGATATTTGTGGGACTCAAACCCAGGTCAGCCGGACTCCAGGTTTACTGCTCAGTGCACTAACCTTTAGGCTATACTGCCTGCCTTTTACCAATTCTGTAATCTGAGTGAGGTCCAACAATAATCCTGGTGCTGGAGATCAACAGCAGAGGATGAAATTCCAGGCTGGTCAAACGTGGAACACTGCTCACTGGACTCTATGCAGGACACCACTGCAGCTGTCAATGAAGTACATCCTGAGCAAATTAAATGGTAAGACTCTACATCAGTACAGTAATGGTCTTCAATATACAGGGATCAGAGAAACTGGAACAATAACCCCCTTCCCCAACAAAGGCAAGATTTCATTCCCTATCTATCTCCCTTGCCTCTGTAAAGGATCATTCTTCCAGTTTCTCTGTTCCCTGTATATGAATAGCCTGCCTATTTATTCATCTTTATCTAGAGGACTCTACTTCATTCTCAACCACACTCATTCACTCATGCCTATCCACCTTCGTCTGAATCTCCAAAGCATATTATGCCAATGAGTCTATATTGCTTACTAGTATGGCACTACTTACATTTTCTATAACACTCCATCAGTACATTCATTCATTCATTATTTTCTGATGCTGCAAGGAAGCTTAGACGTTACTGGAAGGTAGAGTGAAATGTTTCCAATGCAATTACCTGTCACAATGATGGATGGTCCCAACTCTTCTGTGTGGTGTTGCATTTGTGTCATCTGGGCTGCTGTTGGGGGGGGGGTAGGTGGTTGGATAGATGAGTCAGTGGGTACAGTGTTGGTAGAGCAACTACAGAGGATGAAGACTGTTCTCTGTCCCTGACCACTGACATCTCATCTAGTTCAGCAAGACTCCAGATGATGGACATGAGTGCCTCTGTTCATCTGCTTAAAATAGAATGGCCCATTTGTGCACCTCCTGGGTCATCTCCATCCTGACAGAGCCCATGTCTGCACCCATGTTTCTGCCACACTGGCCCTTACTGCTACTGTATGGTATTGGCAGCATGGCAAGTGCAGATAGGGCAGTGTGCTGCTGGGACATGATGCTGTGCAGGTCCCCGAACAGTCCAGGTTTCTTGTTGTTCACCTCCATTAGTTACTGCACATGTGTGAGGATGGAACGCTGCTCCTGCTGTTGGGGTTCCTGTGATGAGTGCCCAGAAGAAATACTGGTACGCCTAACCCCTACAATTAACTAGCTATCTTATTGGTGCTTACGAGAAAACATACACTGCTCTTAAAACAACGTGTGAAGTGAAAATATTCTCCTTGGTTAAACAGGGAATTTACACAATAATTTATTTATTTAGTTTTTGTTTGAAAAGAAGGGATAAGTTAAGACAGGTGTTTCTTAAGAAGAGGGGTACAGTCAGTCAGAATTAATACAAAAGCACTGAGAAATAAGATAAAATTAGAGGTAAAAAATGCTAAATCATCATACTACCATCAGCAACAAATACAACATATGGTAAATTCTAAAACCTTCTTGGCTTCAATCAAAAAATTGTGTAGCCCTCAGGATAGGTTTGGAATTAAATGTTTAAAGGATGGGGATGGATTAGTACAGAATTAAAGGGATATGGCAGATCTGCTTAATAAGTTTTTCATTACAAAAACGTTATACGGGGATAGGAGTAGTCAGAATTATGGAAGTTATACCACTAACACTGATATGATAGAGGTGGGGGGGGGGCCACTTAAACTTTAATTTTGCAAAGAATGAAGAAGAGGAAGTGCCTGAATTTTAAAACTGCCTAGAAAAAGGTAAGAGCTGTGGATCTGATCATTTGTATCCTAGGTTATTAAGGATAGCAGCTAGTAGAATTGTGGAGCCTGTGCAGCACTGTTTAATTTATCAGTAAGTATGGGAGCAGTACCCTCTCAATGGAAGGAATCTGTAATAATCCCAATATACACAGTAGGAGACGGACTAAATGTCTCTAACTTCAGAAATATTTCTCTGCTGCCAATACTAGGGAAGGTGTTAGAAAAATGTGATTTTTGTCAGTTAATGTCATATTTAGAGGCAAACAGAATAATAAATTATCAACACCACGGTTTTAGGAAGGCGCAGTCTACTGCAACGGCTTTGATCAGGCTGGCAAGCACGGTATTCTAGGCTTGTGAGGAGGGGATGGTTACGAGCGCAGTGTTTGCTGATCTGGCCAGGGCTTTTAATACAGTGGACCATAGGTTGCTTCTAGATAAACTGGGACAGATTGGGGTGAGGGTCAGAATCTGTTATGGTTTGAAAGCTACAGTGCCTTCAGAAAGTATTCACCCCCCCCTTGGGTTTTGTCACATTTTGTTGTGTTACTACCAGAATTTTTAATGCATTGAAATGATTTTTTCCCCCTTGATTCACACAGCATACTCAACAATTTAAAGGGGTAAAAATATTTATATTGTGTATCTTGTTTACTCAAGTATTCACCCCCCTGAGTCAATACTTTGTAGAAGCGCCTTTGGCAGCAATTACAGCTTTGAGTCTTCTTGGGTATGTCTGTATCAGCTTTGCACATCTGGATTTGGGGATTTTTGCCCATTCTTCCTTGCAGATTTGCTCAAGCTCTGTCAAGTTGGATGGGGAGTGTCGGTGAACCGCAATCTAAGTCTTTCCACAGATTCTCGATGGGATTCAGGTCTGGGCTTTGGCTGGGCCACTCAAGGACATTCACCTTCTTGTTCTGAAGCCACTCCAGTGTTGCTTTGGCTGTATGCTTGGGGTTGTTGTCCTGTTGGAATGTAAATCTTCGCCCCAGTCCAAGGTCTATTGCAGACTGATGCAGGTTCTCCTCAAGGATGTGCCTGTATTTGGCTCCATTCATTGTTCCCCTCTATCCTGACAAGTGCCCCAGTCCCTGCCGCTGAAAAGCATCCCTATAACATGATGCTGCCACCACCATGCTTCATGGTAGGGATGGTGTTACATGGGTGATGAGCTGTGTTCGGTTTGCGCCAGGCATAGCGCTTTGCATTCAGGCCCAAGAGTTCAATTTTTGTTTCATCAGACCAGAGAATCTTTTGTTACATGGTCTCAGAGTCTGCCATGTGCCTTCTTGCAAACTCCAGGCAAGCTATTATGTGGCCTTTTCTCAGGAGTGCCTTCTGTCTAGCCACTCTCCCATAGAGGCTACATCTGTGAAGTGCTGCAGAGATTGTTGTCCTCTGGACAAGTTCTCCCGTCTCAGTCATGGAACTCTGTAGTTCTGTCAGGGTGGTCATTGGGTTCTTGGTCACTTCTCTGACCAAGGTCCTTCTTGTCCGGGTTGCTCAGTTTGGGAGGACGGCCTGCTCTAGGAAGAGTCTGGGTGGTTCCGTAATCTTTCCATTTCCTAATGATGGACTTGACTGTGCTCCTGGGAACTTACAACCTATGTTCCCCCTAAGGTGTGCGCATGTGCGCCCGCACAGCAGTTAGAAATAACCCGCACACAGCTTCAGTAGTAGCGCACAAAGCAGCTGACAGGGATCCTCATGTTCATGAAGTAGTGACAACAATCATCACTCAGATTTAAAACTCAGACAGCAGGACATGAAAGTGAATGGGAAAGAAACATTGTATGCCCACCCCCAAGGCCACAACCCATTAACGTTAACAAGCCAGCAGTTAACAAGCCAGACATCTCGCTTCGATCTCCAGTTATTGAACAAAGGAACCGATTGGCAAAATTCCAACCAATCAGCTTTCCAGTAACAGCAATGTTTTTGGCTTGACACTTCTTTTCAGTAAGACAGTACTTGATAATGAACAGTATTCTCCTGCTGTTCACAGAAATGGCATGTTTAATTTGTTTGGTAGATGCGCCCCCCAACAAAGCAATGCGAGAGAGTCTCTGACATAGGTGTATATTATATTATTTCAGTTTTAAAGCTACACAACTTCAGTGTAATCTGCCTCCTCCCAAGCAGTGTCTCACATATAAAATGTGTTTATAATGTATAAGCCTCACCGTTGAAAGCGTGTTCATTTTTTTCAGTACAAAAATGGAAAACTATAGTTTTGTTTACAATAAAAGCATCAAAGCAACCTACTGTCTGTTTCTGTCATTTGTTTATGTATTTGTTGGGGGGGTTGGGTATAACCTTCTCAATTAGCAGGCTGAGACATTGATTGTACATATATCTAGAGATGAGATTGTGCTTCTCTTTAAAAGGGGTCTCGCATTATATACACATTTGAGATTCAATGAATCAGTGCTTGTAAAAGGTTGCCATGTTGGCTACACGAGGATAGTAATTCTAAAGAGGACAGCAAGAAATGGCAGCGCAAAAAATTTCCTTTTCATTTAATTTCATAAATTCAGATTGCACTTAATATGGATCAGGAGTGGAAGAGAAATAGTCTCCTAAATGCATCTCCTCTCTCATATCACATTGACTCACTCACTACATTGCAAAAATACATTTTAAACCCCCCACTGAGCTTGACAATACCCAGCGTAGTGATTGTAAACCATACCTAGGGTAAATGACATCACATACAATTATGCAGGCATCCATCAAAGACCCCATTGCTAAGTACTGCTTTAAGAAGCTGTCCAACCCTGAATACCACATTGCCATAACAGTATTATATGATGTACTTTTGGAGTGGCAGAGTTGTCTAAGATGTTTCAGAAAGTGGTCTAACAACAGTTGAAGCTGTACAAATTGCTAGGGCAACAATAAAAAAGATCAGAAGCCAGTACCTGGGTGAAACTGTCTACTGGAACCAACCAGTAAAACTGCTTTTGGCTAGAGATCACGTGAAGCTCATGGAGTGAGGGCAGCAGCTCGAGGGTTCTCCGCTCCCTGCCACTCCAAATTCGGTTATCGCAAGGGCTAACAGCGTTTTTAGTATCTGGAAGCCAGCCAGACCCTTTTGGAGCAGGTCCTGCACCATTCGTGAAATCGCTCGTTTGGGATATTTTAAGATCCGATCCAAACGCCGGTGAAAGTCCGTCAGCGATAGGAGCAGCAACGCGCCTTCTTTGCTCCCTGCCAGCACAAATTACAATTTTGTCCACAATTGCATACTGAGTAGACATTGGGGCATTGGTTGAAGCTTATCTGCACTGGTTTTGTATTGTTGGGATAACACTCTTTTGCATTCTTAAAGGACTAGCACTAGATTTTTTACTGTATGCCAGCGCTAAACCTACAGCCTGTGGGCCTCTCTCTCCTATCAGCAAGGAACTTACTCTACATCCCAAATCTTATATTTTACACTGCAACGTTACCTATATTGATAGTGGGAAATCTTGGTCTATCTGGGAGTGGACTTTGGGGCAACTAGTGATAATCTGCTTTGGAAGATGCAGACATCTGAGCCAGAATTGAAGCCAAGCACCCACGTAGGGGCTCATCGCCTCTGCTCCAGGAACAAGAGCTAAAACCTGAGATGATCTACAATGACCTTTCTACTATAAAAGAAGCTTTATTCAAACTTATAGAGGAAGTGGCAGAGATAAACCAGCCTTGACACAGTTAGCGAGAAGGGTGACCGACGCTGAGGCCAGAATCTCATCTCTGGAGAGAGCTATGGATAAATCAGGCCCTAACATAGTGGAGTGTAAAAGAAATATTGTTAAACTAGAAGATCATTTAGATGACCTGGAAGGCCGTAACAGGCGTAATAATCTGGTCCTGCTGGGCCTTCCGGAAGGTGAGGAAGGGCCGAATACTATTCAGTTTCTGCAGAAGCTTATTAAGAAATTGGTGGGCCCCTCACCCAATGGGCCGAATATATTATAGAGAGGGTCATAGAGCTCTTAGAGCCAAACCTCCACCTTGGAGCCACCGAGGTTGGTTATTTTCAAACTTTTGAATTACTTGGACAGGAATACATCTTAAATGGAGTGAGGAAATTGGAAGTTTTCCAATGGGAAGGTAAGAAACTGCGTCTGGTGCCCGACTTAACCTGGAAGATGAGACAAGCTCGTGCCAGCTTCAGGCCGATCACGTCGAAGCTCTGGGCGGCAGGGATCCGACACCATCTACTTTACCCTGCGAGGCTGGAGGTTACTTTCAAGGAAGGCCCGAAGAGGTTCAACTCGGCGGAAGAAGCACTCGACTCCCTGAGAACTTTGTTACCCGACTTGTTTCCCAAGGGATGAGAGATAAGTCTGACTATATGGACAGTGTATAGTAACTTCTTGTTTTGATAAGTTTGGTGACTAAGATTTTTGGATTGATATTAACATTTATAATCTGATTTTGATTGAGGGTATCAAAGCAGTATGTAACTCGGGAATGTCCATAGATTACTGACTAGTTGGGTTAAGTGTTACTTCTGCTGATGTGTGTGACACTTAACCACTATTAGGATGGGCATGGGAGCTTTACCAGCTACATTATTGATATACCTTGGTTAGAAGTAATATAGTACTCTGGATTACTACTAGACTACGGGGTGGGTCTTACATCAGCCCTTGTTGATATAAAGTTAAGGTTAATATTTTATGAGGAGGTAGGCTACATTGTTTGTACGTATGCCTGGAAGAATACTTTTGTTCCCTTTTTTGTGACACCTGTAGTAATAGTGTTTGATGTACAACAATAGTTTTCTTATTGGTAATTTATGGCTGGGGTACCTAACTAGTTACAAGGATCAAGTTAGATCTGAACTGCCAAGGGGTATAATGCTAGTTGTGTTTTTTAGGCAGGCCGGACAGCCCTGTCTTGTTTACTTAATAGTTCTGTTAGATAAGTTCAGCCGGCCTTCGGTTTAGCAGGCCTAGATAGAGCCCTTTACAGGGACTAAGGTTGGGTGTGCCACGGAATGGCCTATAATTTCATTTACTAGGGGCTGGATGCTTGGAGGTACTTAATGGCATAATATATGTTTTATTAGTTTAATGGTTGCATTATACTCCTTAATTTCTAATTTCTAACTTCTCTTTTTTTGGGGAAAGTCTTGTCAATTAGTGTTTTATTACGTGACGTAATCACAGTCCTAAAGAGGGAGGTTAAATCTTTTTTTTTTTTTAGTAGCCTAGCCCTGAGGTAGAGTCTGACATGATTATATATTCAATTATATCAATAGTAGTGGCAGGGGCGGACACACCCATCTCTATGTAGCATCATGTACCTGAGAACAGGGTGTTGGCTTCGGGCCAGGAGGGTGAGTTATAAGTTATGTATGGGTATGTTATTATTTTGTTTAGGGGTTGGTAGGGCATTTCGGAACGGTAAATTTCTTTTTGTTTTGAGGGAATTTGTATGGGGGGGAGGGGTGCAGCTATCCCAAGTATTCTATGGTCTGTATAACAGATGGCAGATAGGTTGAATATAATCTCTTGGAATATCAAGGGAGGAAAGGATAATTGTAAAAAATTTGTCATTCTGAATCACCTTGCCCGCTTGAAACCAGCAATAGTACTTTTACAAGAAACCCACGTTCTTGCTGACCGACTGGCCCATTTTAAGAAGAAGTGGGTGAATCAGGTTTTTGGAGCGGGATTCTCTTCTAATAGCTGGGGAGTAGCTATTTTAATTGCCCGAGGGGTTCCATTCCGCATTCTCAAATAATATCCGACCTGCAAAGTCGATTTATATTGTTTGAAGGAAATATTGGAGGATTAACCTAGTCCTGGGTTCAGTATATGGGCCTAACCTAGATTCACCAGACTTTTTTACACAGTTAGGATTGACTCTGGCCTCTTTTGGGAACGTCCCAATAATCAGGGGGGGACTGGAATTTAGTTCAGGTTAACCGATTAGATAGATCACATTGCAAAGGCTCTTCCCTCTCTCCAGCTCAGAAGGCCCTGAGGGAGCTTATGTCTTCAATAGGTCTAATAGACCCCTGACGTATCTTCAACCCTAGCCTCCGTGAATATACATTTTCTTCGGCAGTGCATAAATCACACTCGAGATTGGACTTTTTTCTGGTCAGTCAGTTTAGTTTGTCCTGGGTGGTAGATGCTGCAATTTTGCCCCGTGTAATCTCTGACCATTCACCTATAAGGATTACATGTTCTTTACCGCCTTTACCAAATAGGTCATACTCATGGTCATTAAACAACAGTATTTTAAAAGAATCTAATACATTAGCCAGCTTTAAATTGTTCTTAGAAAGCTCTAACGCTAGTAATTGGGGTTCCATTAATGCTATTGACCAAACGTGGGTGGCTCTTAAGTCTGTGTGGCGTGGTGAGTTAATACGCTTAGCAACTGTCCGCAAGATCAAGTCAAGGATACTATTAGATAAATGTTTAAAGGAAATAAAGGAATTAGAAAAGTTAAGCGATACTCAAATAACGGTAGAACAAGAAAATAAATTAATCTTTTAAGAAATCGGTATGCAGACATGCAGAGAGAAAGTTATTAGTTTAGCCTCCAGAGTCAAGGCTTTATACCTGGGACAAGGCAGTAGGGCAGAAGGCTGTTGGCTTGGCAGCTAAAACAGAAATCTTCGAGGGTGGGTGACTGCTCTTAACCACCCAGAATCAGGAGCAGTGATTACGGATCCTGCTGAAATACTAGGTATCTTTAAGTCTTTTACCAAAAGCTCCATACAAGCCAGCAGCCCTCCACCCAGGTATTAGATGAGACCCAAGGAGTTTTAGAAACCATTTCGGCTACGAAACTCTCAAGAGATGCTGGTCCTCAATTGATAGCCCCCATTTCAGTGGAAGAAATAGAAAGTGTTAGTGATTCATTTTGTTCAGATAAAGCGCCTGGCCCAGACGGATTTTCAGCTTTCTTTTATCCGCAATTTAAAAATATTCTTGCACCTTTATTGCAGGAGTTATTTTCCTTTTGGTGTGATCAAGGGATCAGGGACCAGACACCATTTGAGGCTAAGATTATTCTGTTGCCAAAACCAGGCAAGCCCACTGATGAAGTGGGTAGCTATAGGCCGATCTCATTGCTAAACCTGGAAGTTAAAGTCTTTGCTAAAATTCTGGCCAACAGATTAAAACGAGTTTGGCTGACTTTATTGAGCCCAGAGCAAGCTGGTTTGTGGAGGTTGCTCTCAGCTGATCATTTCCGTAAGTTGTTTTACCTGGTTTCTGAGTCTATGGACCCTGCATTGGAGGCATCATTAGTTTCTTTAGATGCAGAGAAAGCCTTTGACAAGGTGGGATGGGCTTTCATGTTCACTACCCTGTCAAAGCTAGGCCTTCCAGATAGATTTATTCACATGGTTCGCGTTTTATATTCTTGTCCTGTAGCTAGAATCCAATGTAACAACTTAATTTCCGAGGCCTTTTCCCTCTCTAGAGGTACTCGGCAGGGCTGCCCTTTATCACCATACCTTTTTAATTTATACATTGAACCGTTGATTCGCTCCATTAAGTCCAATAGAGAGTGAAGGGCTAAGATTGGTGGTACCGAGTTTAAACTATCTGCATTTGCAGATGACTTACTGTTACACATCTCGGACACTACTTCTTCCCTTCCTAAAGCTCTCGATTTAATTGATAAGTTCAGTAGGTGTTCAGGGTACAATTTAAACAAGGCCAAAACGTCAGTCTATGCTTTGTCCCATTTCTTCATAAGTTGGTGCCTCTCCTGGGACTTTGTTGGCAAACCAAATCAATAACCTATTTAGGGATTCAAATATCTAAGAATTTAGAGAACTTAATTGATTTAAATCTTAAACCTTTAGTTAAAACTATCAAGGAAGATTTGGTTAGATGGTCAAAGCTCCCACTGACTTTTTCGGGAAGAGCCAGTACGATAAAAATGATGGTTATGCCCAAACTTTTTTATACTCTATCCAATTTAAATGTGTATTTGCCAAAGTCCTTTTTCAAGCCGTTATTTCAACAATGTGTGGCTTTCCTATGGAATGGGAGACCCCCTAGAAGAAGTTACCTCAAACTTACTCGGCAACGACGACTCGGAGGGCTCCAATTACCGGACTTTTATGCTTATTACCTCGCGATCCACCTGGCGAGGACGAGTGCCTGGGTGTGTGATGAGGACCTACCACACCCTGGCCTTCATTTAGATCGTTTATTTGTTAGTGGCTTTAAGCTGGATCTAGAGTCTTTACTTTATGTTCCATGGGCTAAAATTCCAAAGAGGGCGAGGGATACCCCGTTAGGATGGGATATTAAAGCCTTGCAACAGTTTTACACAAAATTTCAAATCTCACAGCGATATGATTTATCCCAACCTATAGTAGGAAATCCGAATTTGACCATCGGAAAGCAACCTATATCTAGACGGGGAATTGAAGGGGAAACGAAGTGGCGGGTACAAGATCTCTTTCAGAACAATAGGTTTCTTTCACTTCAGGCTCAGGCGGAGAAGTTGGAAGGTAAATGTCAATCCTACTTAAAATTAGGTAAAATTTTAAGCTGCGTCAAGTCGTATATTGGTAAGAGGCAGGGACAAAATATTTTGGGACCTATGTTTGTGGAATTGAAAGGGTTTACTTAAGCGGTAAGGTGATATCAAAAATGTATAAGTATATTATAGTCAAAGATTCTTTGAAAGTGTCACCAATTCTGATACACTGGGAATTAAATCTGTCCTAGGTAAATCAGCAGAAATTTGGGAAAAGGCTTGGGTCGATGTCTATAAATTTGTCAAGCAGGATAGATTAAGAGAAGTTCAATTTAAGTTACTTCATAATCTATATTTTTCACCAGCTAAGCTTTCAAGGATGAGTAGTCGCTTTACAGCAAATTGTACTGAATGTAATGATTCTCTGGCTACCAGCTATCACAAGTTTTGGACCTGCCCTAAGGTAGTGGGACTGTGGCATTTGGTGAAGCAAATGATTGGTCAATTTTACGATCTAGACAGATTCTTCACTCCAGAGGCTTGTATATTTGGTGTGTTTGATAAAATACATAGTAAATTAACTAAATGTCGTTTAGCTATGGTAGCAGCAGTAACTAAATTGATAATTCTGCGCCACTGGAGAGGTGATTGGACTCCTTCGCGTACGGAGTGGTGGGAAGAGTTTATGAGTGCATTGAATGCAGAAAGATTGGCTCTTTCTTTTTATAATGCTTCACCAATATTTCTGCAATGTTGGGGGAAGCTATTCCATTGCTTGAAGGATAGGTACGGGTATTAGCGTTATAGCTTAGAATACTTGCTTCTAGTTATGGGAAGGATATCGACCTCAGTTTGGCATTATTTTGGGTGAACTTTCCTCCATGCTACCTCCTTTGAAGACTTAGTTATATTACTTATAATTGGGTCTTATTTTGTTTGTTTTCCGAGGTTACATTATGTTTGTATTCATTATATAAGTGAGTCAGCCATAGGGATAACTGCCAGGGGTGGGGGTTAGGGTTTGTTTTGCTCTGTTACTTCTCTTTTTTATTTTTATTGTTTTATGGTGCCTTTGTATTATGTATTTGTATGATATATATGTTACGTTTGATAAATTTCAATAAAGCTTGGTTATTTGCAAAAAAAAACTGCTTTTGGCTAATTGCACAGTTGAAGTAAGCACAACAGCAATTTTGCAATTCATTAGCCTGTTATGTGACCATCTGGACAGCCGATTTCCTGCAGGTGAACTTTCTGACTGATCTGCTTTTGATTTTGCAGCAATGTCACATTGCAGCTTTGAGTTTGGCTTATCAAATATTGAGAGACTGTACAGCAAATATCAGGACTATTTATTTTTATCAGCGGACCAGGCAGAAATTGTTAGCCAGTACAATGACTTCAGATTTATAGTTGCTGAACAAATAAAAGGAGGATCATTAAAATCCTTTACTGACATGATCCACTTTACTTTGACTAACGTGCAGTACAGCATGGTGGCTAAAATAATTGATATATGTGCTACATTCCAAGCTAAACATGAAGCTATCATGTATAAAGGTTCCTATACAGTCTTATCTTTCCCAGAAGAGATTCTCCATAGGGAGGTACAGAGTGAGAAGGATAGATAGCACAGAGTAAAATCTTGGGAGTGATAGAGGATCATGTACTGAAGAAGAGAGATGGCTGAGTAGGACCATAACTATCTTTGGGTGGAAGGTTTCACTCAAGGATTCTCAAAGGAAAGTTAGGAAGATTTGTTGCTGCTCTTGGAAAGAGCATTAGATTTTATATCTCCAGAAACCTGGTGGAGTCCATAAAGTTATATGGTGATCCTGAGCCCAAAACACGATTGATATTACATTTAAACATCCTCATACAGCTAGCAGCTTGCTTTCTCTGGCCAGCAAGCTGGATTGTTTGGGAATACATTTGGTTAACACTTTAGACTTGGGCGAAGTCTTTTCTGGGTTGACACAGACTAAGGATAGTCAAGAATCAATCTTAGAGGCAGATAACCCCCGATTGACTTTGGAAACCTAATTGACCCTAATACCTACTCACCGCTGACAGTTATTGATTCAGCATGACAAATGCAGCTTGTAGATAATATCAAATGAATGAACTCCAAATGCCAGCTAGATTTGGATAAGGGAGCTGGGGATCGAGATGTGGATGCCCTTTCTATACTTTCATGAAATATTGAGGGCATCCATCTTAAAATAATTGACCCTGAAGTAATGAGATTTCTGGATAATTGTGATATTTACTGGACTGCAAGAAATGTGGTGTACAGAAAATGTAACTCCCAGACTGGCTGGATATTCTGTCTTTACTCTGCCAGCAACTAAAAATAAAAACTTTGGAAGGTTTAAAGGGGGTATTTCCTTTTTTATCAAAACGTTGCTAAATTTTCAGATCACTAACATTTCTACTAAGTCGGAGGGTATTTTGGCTGTAATGATTAGCAAGGGACAAGAGAAGATCATTATCTGCAATATATACTTTCCCCCTCGCAAAAGAGCTACTGATCCCGCTGACCTTTTCATACAGGGTCTGAAAATGACACTTGACGAATTGTCAGATAAGAGTATATCTTGTCCTATAATTATTTTGGGAGACTTTAATGCCAGAATTCCTTCTTGATTCTTGGAGGATGTATATTCAGATATGAGCCATACAGTATCTATAATTAATCCAACTATCTCATACTAGGACTGGTCAGGATCTAAAATCTAACCTCAGAGGTAAGGAATTGCTAGTGGGCCTGGCCAGTAGAAATTTCTGTATTTTAAATGGGAGAACTCAGGGAGATCTAGTTGATCCTTAACATATAGAGGGCCTACTGGCTCTTCAACCCTGATCAGGTTTGGACCAATTTGGAAGCAGTAAAGTTGATCCAAAAGTTAGAGGTTATGGATAGACTAGAATCAGCACACTGTGCTATTGTAATTAACATCAAATGCCCTTTTGGGACTTTAATTAGTGAAGCACAACAGGAAGAGAGTCTGGAGGTCATAAACGAGAGAAGGATTAGACGGGCCGATTCATCAAGCTAGTTTCAAAGAAATTCTTAGTACAGGAGTCTTTGGTGATATTCACGAGTTGGTCCTGGACAAAAGTAAGGCCTTTAATATTTTGGAGACTTGGGAAACCATTCATTCTTTACTTGGGCCTAGATGTAAAACAACATACTGTCCTAGGTCCCTTTATAAAAAGTCTTGGTTTAATTCGGTATGCCTACAGGCAAAGAAGGAGTTTGAAGGAAAACTAAGACAGCATAAGAAGAAAAGAAATAAGTCTGCAGCAGATTTTAAATTGCTAAAGACTGAAAGAGAAAAATATAGGAAAATTCTAGAATGGAAGAGACATAAACATACTCAGATACTTTGGGAAAAACTGAGGCAGACTGTTTTGGATAGGGATGGAAGGAGATTTTGGAATATTGTTCTCAGGATATAATAGATATGCCAATAGGATTGAAGCCTATATTACACCTGAAGTTTGGGCATCTCATTTCTCCAAGCTTTATTATTCTCATGAAGAGCAGGAGACACCTGATGCTTTCAAAATACAGGAGGATGACATTTTTTCAAGACCTATCTTAATCACAGAGGATGAAATCTGGATGGCACTGATTGGGCTTAAGGCAAATAAAGAGCCAGGGCCAGATGGGGTCCTACGTGATCTCTATAAGGTTTTTACCAACTGGTGGATTTCTTTTCTTCTTTTGCTGTTCAATGGCCTGGTTCAGGGATACTCTTACCCTGCCAGTTGGGCAGGTAGTGTTATCTTCCCAATTTTTAAAAAAGAGGATCTGAATGACCCAAGGATGTATAGGCCTATTAGTTTGATAGATGTTTCACAGAAGATTTTCTCAGTATAATTTTGGGCAGATTGCTGTCGTGGGTCAAGGAGAACTCAGTATTGAATGAGGCACAGAACAGTTTCCTGAAGGACTGTTCTACAGTACAACGCTGTTATGTGCTTCAGCACCTGATCTGGAAATATGCTAAAGTGAGGAAAGCAGATTATATTGCTGTTTTGTGGACTCCTCCTTGGCTTTACAGCATTAGTAGAAGAATCCTTTGGCTACATTAAGGGATCTGAAGTTGAAGGCCTCACTTCTTGATGTTATTATTAGACTCTATGAAAATATGTGGGCAAGGGTCCAGTATAATCAGTATGGTCACCTAACTGATAGATTTGAGACAAAGTGGGGGTCAGACAGGGGTGTATTTTGGCCCCACTTTTAACATCTACATTAATACAATCTTGGATCAGCTTGGTAACCCAGATTTTCATGCTCCAAAAATTAATGATGAAAGGATTGAATGTTTAGCATATGCAGATGATTTAGTCTTGCTCTCTATTTCAGTCCTAAGTCTTAAAAGAAAATTGACTTACTTTGAATCTCTTGTTCTCAAAGGAAACTAAAAGTTAATCTCGCAAGACCAACATTGTAGTTTTTGGCTCTCAAACCAAGAATACGTAGGTTTTAGGATAAACGATAGCCATATAGACACTGTTAAATGCTATGACTATTTGGTGTCCATTTTGCCTTTAGAAAATTGGCTTTTTATTTCCTGGTCTCTGACTGGCTGGTACCCCTGCCAGAGGGTACATTAACTTTCAATAGACGACCAGGAAATAAAAGTGCCAGCCTAAAGTGCCCTTCACCCAACTGAAGTATCTTGGTGCCCACCTTGTGCCTTAATTGGCTAAAGAACCTCATTTAAATTTCAAATTCCGCTATTTTTCTCTCACTTAGCGATAGATACTGTTCCATAATACCTGTTGCCTGACCTTCGGCACCCAACCTCAGCTGTGCTCATTTACTCCATTTCTTTTTTATTTGTTTGTTTTAGCCAGACAAAAGCCAGAGACAGTCCTACACACACACATATGTACTCACTCCCACATACCCTGCCCAGGGTGCCAGCCTACGATACATGCCCCCCATCAATGATCTCCACTTGGGTGCTTCTCTGACACACTCAAGTTTATGAACAATACCCTGTCTCCAAGCTGATCACAGAAACACATACACCTTCCTGTTTTTTCCTCCCAGCTCTGGTGACCCCAACCTTCCAAAATCTACAGACCTTCTGCCCATACTCAACAGCTCCATGATGCTGCTGCCCACAACCATCGCTCCTCACCGATGTCCCAAATGATTCACTTGCCAACTCATAGCACCCCAGAACAACAAACACAGACAAAGCAAAGAATTTCAAATCACCACCAAGAGTATCTAGCAGGCTTTCTTTTTCTTTGTTTCCTGACAGCTCGCCCACCCATCAGAAGTGCTGTTTTGTAATTCTGCAGCTCGATCAATCACTCGCTCTTCAGCTCCCAGATCATTACTGCTCTATTTAAAAAAAAAAAAGGGCAAAAATAGAAACCACGGGCAGCGGCACCATGGAGGTGCATAGAGGGATGGGAGGTCTGGAGTTAAAGAGTAGCGGGGGATCAGGCGAGCTGCAGATTGAAAAAAAGACAGCACTGGAGAAACAGATCACTTCATTATTTGGTAGTTTCTGCCTGCAATTTTTAATATGAGGAACTCAGCTGGCTAAAATGTTTCTTTACAGCATGGAAACAGCCCAATGGGGGAACAGTGCTAGCCACCATGGTCGGTCTATTTAGAGCTATGCAGCTGCTCCAAGGGACAAATCCCTAGCTCAGACAAGAGACAAATAAAAAAGCATTCCAATATAGGTGGAGGAACTATTTTATTACAAAAACCTATTAATTTTTTTTTTAATTCACATCTTAAATAACCTTTTTTATGACTGTGCCCATTTTCTAAGTGCAATAATACCCTCCAGGGTGGGTGGTATTGGGCTATACCAGACCTTCCAAGTGCTATAAGGCTCTCCGCCTGTGGCATCGGGCCTCATTACTCCCCTGGGTGGTCCAGTATAGCCCAATACTGCCCAGCCTGTCAGGTATTATTGCTTACATAGCCTATCTTGGACCAAACATTTGGAAGCTATTCAATTTAAAATGGGATCTTTGGTAAATGCCCTAAAAATATTTAACAGCAAGATGGGGAAGTCTTCAATCAGAGGGGTATTAAGAGTTGTTAATGCCAAAATAAGAACAAGCATGTTATATGCCTCTAAAATATGGGGTTATACTAAGGTTAGAGAATTAGAAATAATTCTGAATAAACTCTATAGATACATCTTAATGTTGCCAAATGGAACTCCAAGTTGTATTCTTGCCTTGGGGTTAGGACAACATTTCTTGACTTCTCTCATTTGTGAACGACAGATTCTCTTTCTGTTGAAACTTTTTCTTTTGCCCCGACAAAGATATCCCAGAATATGTGTAGAGGAAGCCATCAAATTGGCCAGCATGGGATATGTACATTCCTTTATTTCAACTTATTAAGGAAACAATAATGCCAGCCAGATTGGGCCACCTTCTTAAATAAAATTTACACAAGACCATTTGAGGAGATTAGGCAGGATATCAAATTGAGGCTTATTGACTTAGACATACATTCTTGCTATGTTTAACTCTCCAAGCTTAAGTTATATGGGTTTTATAAAAAGTAAAGATTTCATGGGGATAGAGCCCTATCTCTTTTTAACCTGTCCTAAACAAAGGAGAATCTATACAAGTTTCAGAACTGAAAACTATAATGCTCAATGCATTCATTTCAGACAAAAAGAGAGGGGTACTTTCTCCATATTGTAAATGTGGAGTGGGGACTATAGATGATCTTAAATATGGTACTCTTGTGTCCTAGGTATGAATCAACTAGGAAAAAACCGGCTAGGTGGATTGTTAGGGGATCTCAGCCTCCCCCTGGAGGATCTTTTGGAATATTTATTTACTATGAAAGAAAAGAACATGGTAGAGATCTTTGCAAGATTTTTAATTTCAACTCATTTGTAAAGTTTATTAGGGAAACTTGAAGACCTGTGGAGTTTTTTATGTGAAAAGGTATTCAAGGAACACTGTTAAACTGAATTGCACTGTAAAGATATTTAAGTTCCTTGTTGATGTATTTATTGTCTATTTATATTTACTATGTATGTTGTCCTGAATTTAGTATATTGTAACTGCTCTATGCTGAACAATAAATTGTACTACTACTACTACTACATTCCAAGCTTCTAGTACTGACTGTGAAAGAGGCTTCAGCCTCATGAACTGTATGAAGAGCAAATAAAGAAACCACTTGAAGAAAGCCATTTAGATATGCTGATGTGAACAAAATTGTTTTTAGCTTCTGATGGAAAAATGGATCTTAATAAAATATATGTCCACTAGCAGAATGGGAAAGACAGGAGAGAAAAACAATAAATGTTTATTTCTTAGCAATGCATCATCAGCAGCACCCCTTTTAGATGCATGCAAGACTCTTTAAAATGTATATAGTTTACACGTTTCCAGTTCAAATTGTTATGGTGCACAATGCACATCCAATCATCAGAATGTATATTTATGCTTTGCATTGAGTATTTGAGTGTTTGGTTATGTTTTCTATGGTTTATTGGCAATAAAATATATCACTTGTTTGGGCTACCCAATTTGCGCACATGAATCAATTTTTTTGCACAAAGTGCCGCACACGCATATCAGTCGCCCACTCACAGAGACTGAAAATTAGAGGGAACATTGCTTACAACACCCTAGAAATGTTTTTATACCCCTCCCCAGATCTATGCCTCCTCACAATTCTATCACGGAGTTCTACGGACAGCTCCTTGGTCTTCATGGTACAGTTTCTGCTCTGACATGCACTGTCAACAGTGGGACCTTATATAGACATGTGTATTTCCTCTGAAATCATGTCAGCCATTTGAACTGACCACAGGTGGACTCCATTCAAGTTTTAGAGTGATCTCACAAGGAAATTGGATGCACCTGAGCTCAATTTGGAGTGTCATAGCAATGGTGGTTAATACTTATCAAATCAAGACATTTCAGGTTTTTATTTTAAATTACATGTACAAAAAATTCCAGAAGTTTTATTCCACTTTGACATTATAGAGTAATTTGTGTAGATACGTGACAAAAAAAATCCCATACAAATGTATTTTATTTATTTATTAATTAAATTTTGGTGACCGGGTAGGCCCACTGAGCCCCGAAGGTCCCTTTTTCAGGGTAGACCCAGGATAACAATACAAGTTATAAGAATGAACAAGGACATAAGGAACATTTGAGGCATTGTGAGTTACAACATGAGGTGGTTACAGTAAAGAAAAATAGTGGATACAGGCATGGTTACAGGCATGGTAAAAGAAAAGCAGTGGATACAGGCATGGCTTACAAGCACGGTAAAAGAAAAGCAGTGGACGCAGGCATGGGTACAGGCATGGTTATCATCATGACATGTAAGCAATTGGTAGTACTTTGTATATAGTTTATTCATGGGTTACACGTGGCCTCTGGAGATCAGTCTGTATAAGGCAGGTAGTAGGAAGGTTAAGCTAGAAGACGGGAGTTGGAGAGGAGGGGAGTACCTTAGGAGCTTTAAGCGCCTTGACAGTGGCATGCGCTTAAGGTCAGCAGATGGGACTTAAGCCTGGTGTGGAAGTTCATGAGTGAGGAGGAGGCCTGGACCTGGGAAGGGAACTTGTTCCATTGGCAGGCTGCTTGGGAGGAAAAGGATCTTCCGCCAGCGTTTGTCCTTACCCTAGGGACTTCTAATAGTGTTCTATCGGAGGTCCTTAGGTTCCTTGGGTTGTGTTTGAGGGTTATGGTCCCGGCATTGCTTGGTGGAGCGTGGGGTTTGAGAAGCTTGTAGGCCTGGACAAGCAAGAGGTGTTGGAGGCGGGTGACCAACGTGGGCCAACGAAGATTGGCCAAAGTGTCACAGTGGTGACGTCTCGGGTGGTCTTAGGTTGTGAAACGAGCTATTTTATTATATAGGGTTTGCATCCTGGTAATCTCTTGTTTAGCCATGCCCTGTATAATAGGGGCCACAAAGGTCAGGTTGGGTAGAAGGTAGAGACGACTCAACAATAGCACTCTACAAGACAGCGAGTGGTGCAATACGGTGCTATATCTTGTATAGCGAGTACAGCAAGGAGCTGTACTCACTATTGCAAGATATAGTATCCTTTGAGGCCGATTCCCGCCAAGCTGCTTGCATAGCGTAGTGGTGTACACCATCGCTTGCAATGCAAGCAGCCTGGCTAAAGGCAGAATCATTTTTTATTATTTTTGAATCCAATAACTTGCCCCATGGTCCGCACCCCCCTCAGAGTTGATTATTTAAGTTTGGGGGGTGTGGGAGGCTTTCCCCCCACATAAAAATAAGATTTCTTTGTGCTTTGGTTAAGTATTGTAGCGACTGTCACTATTTGTGACCGTTGGTACAATATCTGTTGCTCTTTTGACCATGGGCTCAAGTTTGTTCTCTCTATGTGATAGGTGGTCTTTCAGACTCTCCTTTATCACACAGAACCAGATTCTGGAGCCACAGGGAGCTGATGGTCTAGGGACTGCATAAGGGTCACAAAATTAAATTCTGACAGGTAACAACCTACCAAAATCTAGACCCGTAGGAGTGTTGCAGTTTCACAGGAGTAGGCATGTTCTAGTTATAGGAAATTCAATTACAGTATAACGGGGACTGATAGCAAATGATGCTGCTCTGATAGAAAATGGAACAGTATTATTTATGTATAATGGGAGCCAGTGTGTGTGTGTGTTTGTGTGTGTGACACTCAGTCCAATATGAGCAGACTAATTAGAAAAGCTGACCCTAACTCCACAGCAGGGGTGCATGTTGCAACCAATGAAGTGGGTATGAAATAATTGAGTCCATATCCAATAAAGTCCTTCAAGCAATTGGGACTCTGATTATCAGTGAAATACTCCCCATAACTAGGTATAACAACTAGATACTATATAAGATCAAGTCTGTAAGTGCATGGCTTAAGACATAGTGTAAGGATAGGGGTCACATCTTCTATGAGTTACTGGGGCAGGGTCTGTGGAAGAAGGGAACCATATAGAACAGATGGTGACATTTAAATAAATAAGGGTCTGTGGTTGTAGCCAGCAGATTTGAGGTTGCAAATAACTGGAAGATGAATCTAAACTAGAAGATATGGAGGATGCTCACGACTTCTGAGATGTGCAACAATACAATCAGAGACGACAAGATTAGGGACTATTATCACTAATACAAGTAAACAAAATCCTACAGTTAGGGGTTTATTCTTCATGATCACTAACCGCAGAAGTCTGAATAACAAAACGGAAGAACTACAAGTAATCACGCAAACAAATCAGTATGACATCTTTGGTTTTACTGAAACTTGGTGAAGACAGAGACTGGAAGACTAGTATTAATGACCATCACACATTCAAGAGAGATAAAAAAGCAGAAGAGGGAGTGGTTATACAGTATATGTAAGAGACTCTATGCCAGTTGAAAGATTAGTAAAACAAACCAAAAGTAAACGGTACCCAGTCAATTGAGCGCTACCAGAATAGCGCCGCACTATACAGCACTAGTCTGGTAAGCGCTCACACGAACAGCAAGGGGGGATCTACAGCACTTGCTGTAAGCACTCCCCTGGTTGCTGTCTGTGGTCCTATAATTAGGACAAGAGCTGCAGGGAACAGAAGGCTGGCTGACCTGCTCCTGTGGAGGGTTGGGGTATGGAACAGCTCGGCCAGTGGCAATGGAGACTAGGGTTCTAATCCTGGTCTCTGACCTTTTAGCATACTTCGGGACTTAGTTATTTTTTTTTTTTTACATGGAGCTGTAACAGCCCTGCAAATTTTCACTTTCCCTGGGATCCACTCCCTCTCAGAGTGAGAATCCTAAATGCGGGGGGTGTGGGGAGCGAAGCTCCTGCAAAAAAAAGTTGCTATTTTTACTGCGCAAACCATGCCAATGCTATTCTTGTTGGCACTGTTTGGACCCAGTGCCAAAGTAAGCTTATTTGGTTAAAAATAGGAAGTGGATCCTCCCATCTGCTGACTGAACATGTATTCAAGCCTCCAAACAACTAAAACATTAAGAAATATGAATTAGTGGAAAAGGTCATAAAATGTGTTACGGCAAAAATGTGATAGTCATGGGTGATTTTATTCATCCTGAGATTATTTGCTTAGTTTTTTGTTTTTTACATTTAAAATGTTATTTATTTTCAAATATATGCAATTCAATTGATGACAACTGTAGATATATCTAGGAGCTGTAACAGATAATATACAGAGTCTGAGTAGGTGCTATAGTTAGACCTAAGTTAAAAACAACGATTATTATGTAACCAACTAATAGTAATCTAGAACTTTGCTTAAAGAACAACTAAACCCTTTTTATCAAGTCCCCTCTCAAGAAGCATGACAAACCTTATCTACCCCCAAGTCATATGCTGCCATTATTTTTTTTTTTATAGTTGTCCCATTAGGCTGAAAGGATCGTATGTTCGCCGCGCAGATGAGCCAGCTGATCCTCTCCACTTCTTGAGTACCTTCTGCTACAGCGATCCGCAAATCATGGCCACCACTTAAGGACCTTGTTAGTTAAGCACAGCCATGATTTGTTCCGAATGGCCATCTAAACTACAAAAAATTAACTTTAAAAAACAGCCCCATTCATGTCTATGGAGCACGCCCCCACGCTCTCCATATAGTGACATCAGAAAATGTGCTAGGGCGGGGGTGGATCACTGTGGCACAAGGTACCAGAAAGTGAAAGGGATTGGCATGGCTCAACTCCACAGAGCCAAAATATGATCCCTTCCTAAACAGGGGCAAATATAAAATGAAATATTGGCAGTATACGACTTCAGGGCAGATAAGGGTTTGTCATGCTTCTTGGGATAAGCACCTGGATAGTTGGTCTTTAAAAAATTTACATTTCAAGTGCCCTTCAAATATTAAGAGGGAAGAACCCAGAGAAGAAAGATAGCAATTTTAAGAGAAGAGAAAAAGGAAGTAGAGTATCCTTTAGCTGAGGGAGGTGGGGGCGTGGAGGGGGCCCAATTTATAGTACGAAATCCAGATAATGTAATGCTTGGTATGTGATCCATGGAAAATCTGTTTTCAAGTATATGGAGTGTGTTATGGATCAATTGAGTAAGTCTTTCTAACCTGTAAATTTCTTGTATGATCTGCCTCCAGCTTTCTGCTGAGGGCATCTTATGGGTGAGGCAGAGTTGAGTGACAGTTTTCTTTGCTGCCAATAATAACATCAAAATGAGGTTCAATGGCTGGCCACGGAATAGGCTCCCATGAAGAGGGATGGCTTGGAGAATCAATGAAGGGGTAACTACTCCTGGACTGTTAAACATGTCTTCAAGTTCACGAATTACTGTCTGCAACAATGAAGTAGCAGGGAGCAATCCCAGAAAATGTGCAAGTGGTTGGCTGGGGTAATTTTGCAGCACCCCCATCAACAGGATGCACTAGCTGGGCCTGCATTTTTGTGACAATGTCTGGAGTCCTAAAAAAAAACTATAGCGACATTTCCAGGCAAACTCATGTCACAACACCACAGAGGTTAGCCTTTACACTGGGGGAGAACATTTGTTCCACATGTCTAAAGAGTGGTGTGTCTCGAGTTCATTGTTCCACTTCTTTAGGATATGCTCCATGGAGTTAAGAGTGAATTTCTTGGAAGGCTTTAACTAGCTGAGCAATTAGCTTATTCATCAATTCTCCTTCCAAATGTGCCTTTATCAATTTAATCTGTTGGGGAATTTTCTCAAGTACAGAAGAAGAGGATCTGCCTTGGGATTGGATGTACAGGTACAGTACGAATGAATTTGTAGGTAAAAGTGGAGGTCCACTGTCAGGAGTTGATAGGTGGGTTGTAACGATGCAAAAGGGAGGATCCTGTTTGGGGAAATTAATTGATGGATATACCTTAGGCCTAGCTGCCTCCATCTTCACATAGACAGGTCATTGGAATTTTGGGGGTAGGCCTGGTCATATGCAATGACTCTCAACTGGAATATTTCAGCTGGCCTAACTTACTGGCCTAGCATTTTAGACCACTGATCAAAAACTACTGTAGTTCACCGCGTAAATTCTGAAACAGGTTTTTATTGAGGTAGATGGCTGAATAGGTACTGGTCTAAACTAAATAGGTCATTAAAGGTAAATTCTACAGTATGTGCTTCCAGAACAGTTGGTGGGCATCTAAAATCAAGACACATAATATTCAAATAAAGGCTGTCTGTGCGTACCATCGATGGTTGGGGAAGTTCACCTCTTCACAATCTCAGGGCAGACACAGCAGATATAAGTGCATTTTTGGTGGGGCTCCTTGCCACAAAAAATGAGAGAAGAGTTTATTCCATGAGGTAAACTAAAATTGGCTGGCATTATGGGTAGCATTAATAAAGGAATCTATGAAGGATATTTTGCCGTATAACTCGTAATTTTTGAACGAAATTAACAGACATTTGTGACCACTTTGAGAGCTCTGTTGTTATTTATTGGGTTAACAGTTCATAGTTAATTAGCTCTAGATGAAGGAGATTTTGCCAAGTTTGATCCCAAGATTCAAAATGGCACTTATGTTCCAGCAAAATGGATAGGCTCTCTTTAGAGGGTCTGTTGGGTAAATGTTATAAAAAAGAACTTTGGTTTTTTTGGATGTTAGGTTTATAGCCCGCTATACAGTAGAAGCCTCTTAATGGGGATGCCCTGGTGGCGGCCCTTTTGTACTCATTAAGCGGCTGTCCCATTTAACAGAAGCAATTGAAAATGGTTTCTAAAATGGGCTCAACAAATCCTGTAACCTGATTGGCTACATCTTCTGAGCCATGGCCTTATCAGAAGATATTGTAGCCAACCGGCACTACCCTCCAGTCCCGAGCCCCACAACACTACAAAATCAGTGAGCTGTGCCACCCAAAAACAGAAACACAAGCTGGCACAGCTCACAGTGAAAAAATGGCACTTCGTCATAAGCACCATGGCAGCAACTGAAAAACGACAGCAACACTAAAATACCAGTTCTATGTCCCCTTTCTGCACAAGCACTGCACCAAACTCCTAAAGTTAAATGTAATTCACTTTTTACTCACTCCCCGTCAGACACTTCGCAGCAGCAGCAGCACTTGAACGGTTCCATTCCTCAAACTCCTATCCATTACACATGCCTCGGCGACATTTAATCCCAATTCAAAAATGTCCTCTTTCAGGACACAAACCAAACACCACAGTAAACAATAAAAAAAAAAGAAGAAAAGAACCACATTTCAGTACAGTACCCTCAAAACGAAAACGTCTATTTTTTTTACCACGACCATTTTGAGTTCAAAAGTGCAAAGCAGGAAATCACAACATATGGCGGCCACCAAAGGACATGCTCGCTTCCTCGCTGCAACTACAACCACCTCTTACAAAAAAAAAACTTGTATACTATGGAGCTTAAGAAACACATGCACGCTCCCTATGAAACCACCCCTGCAGTTTTAAAATGCACACTTCAAAGCACTCTACAATTAAAAACTATATATCTGTGGTAACATAGGCAGCACAAGTTGTGTTGGGGGGGGGGGCGCTGTACAAGTGACCAAGCTAAATACGCTGTACTCAACATAGAAACATAGACTTTGACGGCAGATAAGGACCGCTAGGCCCATCTAGTCTGCCCATTTCCCTACCTACAGGATAGGCCGCAGATCCTAGTTAACCAACAGCCTATTTCTTCCTACCCCCCACAAGAATTGCCTCATGTCTGTCCCATGCATTCTTGAAATCTCCCACAGTTTTAGACCCCACAACCTCCTCAGGAAGGCTGTTCCATGCATCCACTACCCTCTCTGTGAAATAATACTTCCTCACATTGCCCCTGAACCGCCCTCCTTCTATCTTTAAATTGTGTCCCTTGTTCTTGTAAGTCTCTTTTCTGAAAGATGCTACCTCTTGGACTTTGTTGATTCCACTGAGGTACTTAAAAGTTTCTATCATGTCCCCCTCTCCTTCTTTCCTCAAGGGTATACATATTAAGCTCCTTTAGTCTCTCCTCATAACGGCTTCTCTTGCAGACCCTGCACCATTTTAGTTGCCCTCCTCTGGACTACCTCTATTCTGTCTATGTCCTTGCGCAGATGAGGTCTCCAGAACTGGACACAGTACTCCAGATGGGGCCTCACCAACTGTCTGTACAGAGGGATAACAACTTCCTGTTTTCTGCTGCTGATGCCTCTCCCTATACATCCCAGTATACCCCCAGCCCTCCCTACTGCCTTCTCACATTGATTGCAAACCTTACGGTCATCTGATATGATTACCCCCAGGTCCCTTTCCTTTTTTGTTGTTGTTACTACCTCCCCACCCATTGTGTATTCTTCCCTTGGATTCTTGTTTCCCAGGTGCATTATTTTGCACTTCTTTGCATTGAATCCTAGCTGCCATACTTCTGACCATTCCTCCAACCTTGCCAAGTCCCTTTTCATCCTTTCCATGCCTCCTTGTGTATCAACCCTGTTGCAGATCTTTGTGTCACCTGCAAAAGGCATACTTTTCCTTCCAATCCCTCTGCAATGTCACTGATGAAGACATTAAAAAGGACTGGACCCAATACTGAACCCTCATACTTCTCTTCTTCAGAGTGGACTCCATTTACAATTACCTTCTGTGTCCTGTTGTCCAGCCAATGTTTTACCCAGGCTACTACCCTGGGACCCACTCCCAGGCTGGTTAATTTGACTATTAATCTTTGTGTGGGACTGTGTCAAATGCCTTGCTAAAGTCTAGGAAGGCCATGTCCACAGCCCCTCCCTGGTCTACTATTTTGGTCACCCAGTCAAAGAAATCTATTAGATTCGTCTGACATGACCTTCCCGCTGTGAACCCATGCTGCCTTGAGTCCTGTGCTCCACTGGCCTCTAGGTACTCAACGATTCTCTCCTTCAGAAGTGACTCCATCACTTTCCCTACCACAGAGGTCAGACTGACAGGTCTGTAGTTTCCTGCCTCTGTCTTGGTCCCACTTTTGTGAAGGGGAATCACATCCGCCTTCCTCCAGTACTCTGGTATCACAACATCCTCCCATGATTTATTAAAAAGAGTAGCCAGTGGTTTCACTAGTTCCTCCCTTAATTCTTTTAGAATTCTGGGGTAAATTCCATCAGGACCCATTGCTTTGTCCACCTTCAGTTTTAGGAGTTCTTGCAGAACCCTTTCTTCTGTGAAAGGACTGAGATTGACCCCCCTATCAAGAGTGTTTCTGTTAATTGGATTAGGCAATTCCCCCTTCTCTTTTGTGAATACTGAGCAGAAATATTCGTTCAGTATCCCTGCTTTTCACTGTCCCCTCTGCCCACCCACCGCTCATTCTATTCAGCCTCACTATCCCTCCTTTGTCTTTCTCCTCGCTGATGTACCTATAAAGGTTTTATCCCCTTCTTAACTGAGTTGGCGATCTTTTCCTCAGTTTGGGCCTTTGCTATTCTGACTTCCCTCCTGCTTCCCTTAACTGGTACAGCTCTCTGTCCTGCTCCTTCTGTGTTTCCTTATACTCCGGAATGCTATCTTTTCTTCCTGACTTTCACAGCCACCTCTTTTGAGAACCATAGTGGCTTTTCTTTCATTTTGATTTGTTTATTTGCTTCACACAAAGGCTTGTTGCCTCTGTGATGGCAGTTTTGATGATTCCCCATTGTTGCTCCACACCTCCTTCTAGCCTGTTTGCTAGTGCTTTTCTGAGGCACTCTCCCATCTTGCCAAAGTCAGCCCTCCTAAAGTCCAGTACCCTCACTTTTGTATGGCTTGACTCTGTAGTTGAGTTTAATGTGAACCACACTGTTTGATGGTCACTTGTCCCCAGATGGCAACCCACTTCTAGATCAGAGATCCTCTCACTGCCCCCGTTTGAGAGTACAGGTCTAAGATTGCTCCCCTCGAAAGTGGGTTCTGAAACCAGTTGTCTAATGCCTGCCACCTGTAGGGCATCAAGAATGGCCCTGCTCTTGGATGTGGCTGCAGTAAATGTGCTCCAGTTAACATCTGGCATATTCAGGTCTCCCATCAACAGTATCTCCCCTTTCTCTGCCATTCTAAGAATGCCTTCTATCATATCCTTGTCCATTCTCTCCCCAACATGGGGGTCTGTACACAACCCCTGTGTGGATTGTGGTGCCCTTTCCAGTCTCCAAGGTGACCCACAGTGCCTCCTCTCCTCCCCGTTTACTCTTTTGTTCAGTTGCTTTTATCCCTTCCTTTACATAGAGAGCTACTCCTCCCCCTCTTCTCCCCTGCCTGTCTCTCCTGTAGGTTATGTACCCTGGTATGTTAACATCCCAGTCATGGTTCTCTGTGTACCATGTTTCTGTGACTGCTACGATATCCAGGCATCCCTCTTCCATCAAGGCCACCAGCTCAGGGAGCTTGTTGCCCATACTACGGGCATTGGTAATCATTACCCTCCATTTCCTGATGGCCTTACTCCCTTTTGCCCCATCCCTGTCCTTCTTGCCTTTGTCACTTTCTCCATTTACCCCTGCCCTTCTCCCTATCGACACCTCTATGTTGGTGTTTGCCGCACTTACTACCATGATTATTTGGGGGCTAGGATTTCCCTGCTCCTTTCCAGTGCCTCCCCCCTTGGCTAGTTTAAAAGCTTGCCAATGAAGCATTTAAACCTATCACCTAGGATCCTGGTTCCCCTCCCGGACAGATGCAGCCCCTCATGCCAATATAGGCTTGCATCACTCCAGGTGGACCCCCCAGTCCCCAATGAAGCCAAATCCCTGAGCTCCACACAGTTTTTCAACCACTGATTGAATCCCATGGTGCAGAACACCCTAATCTCTCCTATGCCATAGATGGGCGGCACCTCCGAGAAGGTTACCGTGCATGCTACTTGACTAAGGCCCCTCCCCAATTCCATAAACTCTTCCTGCACTTCTCAATCCTCTCTTAGCCAGGTCATTTGTCCCTAGGTGGACAATGACATCCAGCTCCTCCCCTGTGCAGCTGCTCCGGCAATCCTGAGGATTCGCTCCTGTCCCTCAAGCCATGGCGCCAGGCAGGCACCCACCTCCCTCCTTCCTCCCCAGTTCTACCTTCCTAACAATGGAGTCCCCACCAGGAGTTGTTTCATTCCCTGCAGGGTCCCCTGCCACCCTCCTGTGGGTCTCCTTTGTGGAGGTTCCCAGCATCCTCCTTGGTCTCCACTGGGTGCCTCCATAGAGGAACCACACTTTGCCAGAATGGCATAGGAATTGTGGAGAGGTACAACTGGAGGGATGCGCCTCTGTTCCACCACCTCACCTCCCTGAGCCCACTGTGGTCCAACCGCCTTCTTCTTGGCAACGGCAGAGGCACTGGTGGTCCCTGGATGGAAGAGGAGGTCCCACAAATCCTGGCCAACTCAGCCTGTAGATGAGCAACCTCCTCCCTCAGCCCAGAGAGGTGCCTGCAGATGGGACAACACCACATCCTCCAGAACGTCTCCCGGAAGACTGCTGCTCCACAGCCACTGCACTGCACCACTCCAATCATGTCTTATTTCTGGCCCCTTAACTGTTTGCAATCCTTACTCTTTCCTCTGTTTTTTTTTTCTCTCCCTTACTTTCTGCCTGTGTGCCCTTTAAGCTCCTGATTGTCCTGTTCCGAGACAAGAATATCCTATATTTCTCAGTAGACCAGTTACTTGCTCAGAGGCAGACCTTCAGCAGCTAGAGGGGTCCGGAGAGCTACTCTTGCCCAACAGGGCAATACAATACATAAACAGAGGAACTATTTTTTTCTCTTTAAAAAAAAAAAAAAAAAAAACTTGTTTCCCCTAGTTTTCCTACTTTGACAGCTATTATTTATTTCTTTTTAATTTCTACATTGAAAGCCTGTTTTATAAGTGCAATAACACACTCTGAGATGTGGGTTACATGCTGATAAGAGCATGCTCAGGTGCATAAGGCACTCTGCGCAGGCGCCTTGTGCCTTAGTACACCCCAGGCGTGCTCTTATCAGCACATATCCGACACCTCATTGTGTGTTATTGCTTGCTTATCACACACATAGTGCAGCTGCACTGGCATCTGAAGTGTACTGTGTATATGTACATTCCTTTATATTATGATCATTTTGCCCCTTTTACCAAACTTTGACTCTGTCCTGATGCTGGTACAGTAACTGACACAGTTTGCGAGTGAGGCGAGCCCATCGGGTTTATCACTCCCCTGCCTTGCCCGACATCACTATGTCTCTCCCCCCCACCTGCCCACCTGGAACTGTCGATTACATTTTCCTTCTCTCTCCTCGTCTGCTCCATCATCTCTCTGCATCTGAGCTGCACATTTGAGCTAAGTTTGCTAGTATGAAGAGCCTCCCATGCCCACCCAGAACAGTGACTTGGCACCTGTTTTAGTGAGAGAGAAAGAGAGCAAAAGTGAGACAGAAAAAAAAACAGGCACACTGTATGTCTCTCTTGCCTCTTGCATCGACATCACATCACTGTTGTAGCATTGCGGTGTGGTCTCTCTCGCACTCTCTCTTCCTCCCCGCTGGAAGTGTTTGAGCTAAATCTCTCTCACCTGGGACTATCGGGCACATTTTCTTTTCTCTCTCTCCTCGTCCGCCCCGTCATCTTTCTGCATCTGAGCTGCACTGGTGCTAGTATGGAGAGCTGAACAGTGCCTTGGCAAAGAGACAGCGAAAGTGAGAGAAGAGAAGAGAAAAAAATAGGTACATTTGAGCCAAGTCTCTCTTTATTCCACATCAGCTAAGCTAGAAGTTGTTTAGAGCCGACACTTTGGAAGTGAGATGCCAGAATCGTTAATTCATTTTCACACATTGCTGCTCATCCAGTTTTCACACATAATTAGGTGTGAAAAGAGCTTAGCAGGAGGACCAGTCTGGCATGAAACCATCCCCATTAGGCGTCAGGGGGCATCCCGTTTAAGCAATTACAGACCCCATAGGATGACACAGCCACTTAATTGGTGCCTGGGGAATTGTCCCCTATAAGCGAACATCCCCATTAAGCGCATCTCGATTAAGTGGCTTCGACTGTGTCACTAAAAAGACTGAGAATCTTTCATACTACAGGAATGGACTCCTTTGACAACGTTAAGGTCAGTAGGAGGTCATCAGCAAATAGTGATAGTTTAAATTCTCTACCACCTATCAGTATGCCCTGTATGGTTGAGTCTGCTCTAATGGTGGTTGCCACTGGTTCAAGGTAGATTGCAAATAAAAGAGGGGAGAGGGGACAGCCTTGATGGGTGCCTCATCCCAGCACAAAGGGGGGCCGTGAGGGGAGCTGTTTACCCTAATGTAAGCTTGAGGTGAAGCATACATTCCCCAGGACATCTGAATGACCTGCTTGGGAAAGCCTAAGTTTGACAGCGTGGACCAGAGAAGTTCTATTCACCCTGTAGAATGCCTTTTCTGTTTCTAAGCTAAGCAAAGTAACATGGATTTTTCTAGCTACTGCGTTTTCCACTAGCAAGCAAGTACAACGGACACTGTCAAGTGCTTGCCACCATCTAATTATCCCTATTTGATCTTTGTCTATGACGTCAGGGAGGAGGGACTCTATACGCTAAGCCCATACAGCCGTGAACTGATAATCACAGTTTAATGTGGATATTGGGTAGTATGAGGTAGGGTGGCAAGGGTCTTTATCCAGCTTAACAAGTGCAGAAATCACTGCATAGTTCCAGGTTGGGGGGAGCCCTTTTGTCTGTACTTCCCTGAAGACTGCCAGTAGTGGTGGCAGAAGTATGTCTTGGAATTTTTTATAAAATTCAGCAGGTATCCATCCAACCCAGAGCACTTCTGGGTTTTGGTGTCTTTGAAGGTTGAAAGAATTTGCACAGCTGTTACAGTAACACACAATTAGCTACTTCTTGAGAAAGTGTTGAAAGAAGAAGATGAGTCAAATACTCATTTATAGTGTCCAGAGCTGTCTGAGGATTGGCAGTGAAAGGGGACCTGTAGCAAGATATAAGTATATTATGGATGTTCCCAGTGAGAGTCTGCATGTCTGAGTTAAGAAGCTGATGAATTTATGATTGTGCCCACTGGGCCCAGAGGTGTCTAGCTAGGTTACCAGTCCCCCTGAAGCCGCCTGCATACTAAGACTGTTTTAAGTAAAATAAGGCTTACTCAAGTTTATCATCCATGATCTTCTGCAGGTCACGCTTCGCCTGCACAAGATGCAGTTTGACAAGAGTTATCCCCCTTCTGTACAAAGGCCTGAAGGGTGTGTAAAGTATGCTGAAACACAGAAACACAGACTTTGACGGAAGATAAGGATCGCTTGGCCCACTCAGTCTGCCCGTTTCCCTACCTACTGGATAAGCTGCAGATCCTAGTTTTACCAACAGCCTACTTCCTCCTACCTCCCACTAGAGTTGCCTTATGTCTGTACCATGCATTCTTAAATTCCCCCACTGTTTTTGGCCCCACAACCTCCTCAAGAAGGCTGTTCCATGTGTCTACCACCCTCTCTGTGAAAAAATACTTTCTCATATTGCCAGAGTCGTCCCCCTATTATCTTCAAATTGTGCCCCCTTGTTCTTGCACAACTCTGTTTTTTTCATTTTCATTTTTTCATTTCATTTTATTTATTTTTATAGTGGTAAGACTGTGGGACAAGCCCATTTTCACATTTTAGGGGGACGGACATGTTTAAATCTGTGGTCTGGCATTTTTGTTCAATAAAATTCCTTTTTGCCTTTATCCTGAACATCGTTTGATTGTTTATGAGACCCACAGAGGTATGAAGCCGTGCTGCTGCTGAAGTTCCCATTTTCACAAATGACTAGTTTGTACAAAAAACACACACAAACTTAAAACAGTATACAATCCATAAATATGCATTATACATAGCATTTACAATTTGAATTCTCCAACAATTTTTTTCTAAGTTCTGTCTTAAAAATAGACAACTGCTTTTGATTTATAACATTGTAAGGAAGTTGATTATACATCATAACAGTAGTGAAATTTAAATAATTTTGGCCAAAAGTTGTATGAAAGAAAGGAACCAGAAAGCCCTCCCTACTCTGTAATCTTGTACAATCAGATGTTGTATTCCTAGGGAACAAACTGAGAATACTTTGCGGCATAATATCTAAGTGAACCTTATGAAAAAAACAACAATGTCCTAAAGTTAAGTAGCCCCTCTAATGACAAACAGCCAAATTGTTTGTAAAGAGAACAATGGTGAGTCAGCCTCGACTGACCAGAAGCAAAACATAAAATAGAGAGTTTTTGAAATATGCTACCCTGTTGAACTTTGCTGATTCCTCTGAGGTACCTGAAAGTTTTGATCATGTCTCCCCCTCTCCCTCCCTTCTTCGAGGGTACACATATTAAGTTCTTTTAGTCTCTCTTCATATGACTTCTGGTGCAGACCCTGCACCATTTTGGTTGCCCTCCACTGGACTGCCTCCATCCTGTCTATGTCCTTGCAGAGATGGAGTCTCCAGAACTGCATGCAGCACTCCAGATGGGGTCTCACCAACTGTCTGTACAGAGGGATAACAACTTTGTGTTTTCTGCTGGCGATGTCTCTTCCTATGCATCCCATTATCCCCCCAGCCCTCCTTGCTGCCCTCTCACATTGCTTGCCTACCTTTAGGTCATCTGATATGACTACCCCCAAGTCCCTTTCCATTTTTGTCGTTAATACCTCCCCCCTCCCTTTTTCTTTTTGTGCTGAGAGGAATAAGCAAAGCGGTCCCCTCAAATGATTGTTTTAGTCACGTCCCATAGCACTGAGGCAACTACATCAGTACCTGAATTTTCACTGATTATTCAAGGTATTCTGTTTTTCATGAAGTCCAGCAGCTGGGGATCTTTAAGGAGAGAAAGACTGACTCTCCATTGTTTCATTTAGTTTTTGTTAACTAGGTAAGTGCACTAGATAACTAAACGTCTTTTTTCAGAATGACCCAGGAGGTTACTACAATCACAGGAAATAGACAAGTCAAATACAGTGGTGAGCACAACTCAAACACAACAGTTACAAATGAGGGAAAATAATACAAACAAATTATACATGCAATCCACATTTTATTTGAAGTATGTAAAACAGGGAAATAGCAAAACAGACCTAAGGAAATACAAGCGGTGTAACAGAATCAAAAAAGTTTACAAAGCCAGAACCAGAGCCACACTCTGGACAGCAAGAAATCAGCAACTAAAATTTGATTAAGTACGTGTATATAATGATGACAAAAGGAGATGGTTGCAGCACCTACTTCGAAAAGTGTTCACGGACTGGCACTGGAGGAGATCTGCAAGTACTGAGTTCCAAAAATAAGGGTCAACACTGGAGAAGGCAATGTCACCCAGTTATGTTTTGGTTACTGGTATGGAGAGCAGGTCATGACTAAAGGATCTCAGTGTGTAGGCACTGCACTGAGACTGGAGGAGATTGACAAAGAATAAAGGGGACAGCTTTTTCAAACTGGTCTAATAGTTCAGTCAATGATGGAAGATCAAGAAAATTTCTTAATACAGTAGATAGCTGTTTCTTAGAACAGGTTGTGAGAGAACCAACAAGGGAAACATCGATCTTAGAACTAACGGCAGCAGCTACATAAAAGAGTGAAGTACTAACTGTGGCTTAAGTGGGAGTGATCATTACAGCCAAAAAAGCAGTGTCCATTCCTGGCAAGGGTAACAGGTCTTGGAACTTTAAGATGGGTGACTATAATAAGTTAGATCCTCATTAAATTAGATACATTGGGGTGACGTAGCAGGCGGGAATGGCTGCTTAGTTTCCCGCACCGGTAACCAACATTAGCTTTCTGAGAGAATCCAACATCTATCGATCGCATCTTGCATCCATAGATCTTGATAAAGGTGCAAGAAAGGACTAGGGATGGTCCGCACGAAAAAAAAGGGGTTCCCAATTGCAAAAGATGGCATTGACGAGTACCTCGAGTAGACAACCAGCAGGACTCAGCCCAGCACCCTCACGTTCATCGGTGCTTTCCGCATCAGGAGCTGATGATTCATGCTCGGACTCTGGGTCTACAAATACGAGGGCAGAGTCTAGGAAGATTATCAAGTTGCTGCACAAAATTGATGGCAAAGTATCAGATATCCAAAAGGATTTAAAAAAATTAGAGTCCAGAACTACAGCGGTTGAACAGCAGGCAGATGGGCTGCAGGCTGAACATATGGCGTTTGGCAGATCATTGGCATTTTTGTATGGAACAGAGAAAGCGCTGCCAGCCAAAGCTGAAGATGCTGAGGCTCGCTCCAGACGTAACAATATTCAGGTCGTGGGAATCCTGGAAGGAGCTGAGCAGGCAGATATGATCTCCTTTATGGATTGCTGGCTGAGAACGGAGTTACAGATCGAGGAAGAAACTCCACTGGAGATTGAGAGGGCTCATAGAACCCTCGCCCCTAAGCCCAAACAAGGGGCTCCCCCGAGAGCAATTTTAATTAGATTCCTCCGGTATACTACAAAAGAAAAGGTTCTGCATCTGGCGTGGGGAAAGAAAGACCTTAATTTCAACGGAATGAAGGTGTATGTGGATCAGGATTTCCCCCACCGCCTTGGCCCAGCGCCGGAGAAAAGTGCTCGGGGTCGTGAAACAACTTAGAGAGAAAGGCTTTAGGGCCCAACTATGGTATCCAGCCAGACTGTGGGTAGACCTACCAGAGGGGCAGAAAATATATGACACACACTCCTCCTGGCCAAAGACTTTCTGTGCTCAAATGATGTCCAGATTCCAGATATGAAAGAAGAAATAGCTGAAAAGGAAATAGAGAGAGTGCTATGGGCAACAGTGCCAGGATCAAAGAATAGTACTCGGGCTTACCGGAGAGCGGATACTGTTTTGCCCTAGCATGCGGACCTCGCCAGATAGATCACTAGAGAGAAGCCCTCAACATAAAGGGAGCTAATTTGTGCTAGTCGACATTGTTCGTATTTCTACCTGGTGTCGCTGGTGGTTACAATGTTTAATGCTCTCACCATTTTCCAGAAGCGAGCTCCCAGATCAGACTTTGCGCACCTAGAGTCTTAATTGATCACTTACCTGCCTATCTGGTTTGCCAGAGGACGGAACACGCATAGACTTCACCAGCTATAATTTGAAATCTTTCAATGGCAGAGGAAAAGGATGTTCGCAGGGCTGACTCGGTTGAAATGGTGGCGGGGGGTCCCTTCCGCTTATATTTAATTTCCTCTTTTTCCTTTTGGGCTGGATCCATGGAACCGTTTCCCCCACCCTGGCATCCTGTGGATCTCTCCGGTTCCCCCCTAGATGGGTTGGGCCCGGGCGAGCCCGTAATATAGATTGGCGCTCCAGTGGTCGACTGTAGGGGCCCTCTTCTTTTGTCGCCCTGGGGATGACGGATATGCTTTTTGGTAGGACCCTCTCAAGTCCGATAAAGATTGAGGTCCCCCTGGTGGAAGTAGACCTTCCTGATTTCTCGGTTTGGTTCCCGTTTCCTTCAGCGGGACCACCACGGAGATAGAGTGCACTTTCCTCCAATTCCGATGAGAAGCCTACAAGCAGGTTGGTGGTGTTTCTTGCGGAGCGAGGGAGGGTAGGGACGGGTTCGTTTTTGGTATCACCAAGTTATACTGACTCACATTGTCTGAGTCACGAATCAGGGTTGGATGTTTCAATGGCCAGCGGTTGTGGTTGTAGTCTCCCCTTTGCTCCCTTCGTGGGTGGAAGGATAGAGGGAGATCAGGGTAGGTCTTATGCTATTTTGACAATTAAGGCTTTGGCCATCACACCACAGGGTGATTACCCAATGCAGAGGTTGGATCCCCCCCTCCCCCCCTTTTTTTTTTCTTTCTCTCCCACCCTTTCCATTTCGGTTACAACAGATTCTCTTTTCATGGAAAGTGTTACTTTTTTGCAAATATGTTGGTACCTTGAGGGGTAAGCTAGGTATCTCTGCCCCTCATGGAAAGATCCATATCTAAGACTTACTGAGGGCACAGGCAGGTAATACCTCAGGGCTCTGGGGTTATTTCTGGACCTTTCACTCCTGAAGGAGTGTTGTTCCCTTAAGGGGTTTTGGTACATCTTTACCCCCCTAATCCTTGCTGGTGCACCTGCCAGGCGGTCGAAGAACGGCTAGGATGGGTGCCTCGGCTGATAATTCTAGTTTTGGCATAGACCTGTTGTCAATGCCATCCCGTACTGGAGGCTTGTTTTTTTTACTCTCCATGGCGGGATACTTCAGATTCCTAGACCAAGCATTGGTCTTAAAAGTTGTATTTATTACTGTGTTATCTTTCTTCTCTTTCTTTCTCTTATTTCTTGTTTTGGGGAGGATGCCTCATGACATTAATCAATGTCACAACTACACGAAAATAGGATGCATACAAATTGTTGTCATAACTGTGAATTAATAATATGTCTGATATGATCATTTGTTCACTAAATGTTAAGGGCATTAATAATGTCATTAAGAGGGCTAAGGTATTAACTGAATTTAAAAGAGAAAAGTGTGACATTGCTGGCTTGCAAGAGACTAAGTTAACCTGGGGAGAACATATGAAATTGCAAAGGGACTGGGTGGGCTCGGTGTGTTCTGATGAACACCCTCATTCCAAAAAAGGAGGAGTGGCCATATTATTCCGCAGAGGTCTCCCATTCCAGATCCATTCAATAAACAATTCTGGTACAGGTCATCAGCTGATAGTCACTGGGAATTATAAGGGCCAAACTTTACATTTAGTTGGGGTTTACGCTCCTACCCCACCTTCCGGAGAGTTCTTACGATCCCTATTTAATTCAATTGCAAAGTTACCACCAGGACAAATTATCTTAATGGGGGACTGGAATTGTGTGGAGGATGTCAGTTTGGATAGGAGCTCAACTAAATCCCCTAACTCTAAATCCTGTTCTAAACTGCTTCGAAGTTTGCTGGTAGAGGCTGGGTTAACCAACCCCTGGAGACAATTTAATCCCTCGGTCAAGAACTTTACCTTCTATTCGCTGGCCTCAAAGATGTATTCTAGGCTGGAGAGATTTTATATGCACAGAAGCGACTTGCATACATTTAAAGACGTATCCATCCTCCCGATCACGATTTCCGATCATGCCATGGTTAAGGCCAAACTTCATTGGGGCATAAGGAATGGGGGGGGGGGTATTTGGAGGTTTGATCCTGGACTTCTTAATGATAAACAATATATCAATTCTACTAAAAAAATTATTCAGCGTTATTTAGTGGAAAATACAGAGGCTCTCTCCAAACCTAAATATATATGGGATGCTCTGAAGGCAGTGGTGAGGGGTCATACAATTTCCTATTCCTCCTATAAGTATAAACAACATCAAGCCCGTGTTAGTGAAGTTCTCATTGAAATTGCCACCCTTGAAACATTACATAAACACACAGGATCTAAATCTACTCTTACAAAGTTGACAGAGTCCAGGAATACTTATAATGCTTTGTTGCAGAGACGGGTGGAAAATTCCCTTAGATATACGGGGCAACGTTATTATGAGAGGGGAGAGGGCGGGCAAATTACTTGCTTTGAGGCTTCGTAAGCAGGCAGCTGACAGATAAATAGCTAAAGTCAGTAAAGACCCCCCGAAATCTTCTTACAAGAGTCTTCCGGGGGAGATTGCTCAAGAATTTGCAGAATTTTATAGACAACTTTATTCAAAAGAAGAAACACAAGAACATAGGGAGAAAATCCAGAACTTTTTATTAGGGTTGGAAATGCCGGTCTTGTCGGAAGCCCAGAGGGAAGTATTAGAGTCTCCCTTTACCGTGGAAGAGATTGGGGTGGCCATTAAAACCCTGCGATCCGGCAGGGCCCTCGCTCGGATAGATTCACTGGAATTCTATAAAGTATTTTCAGACCTTTTATCCCCACTTTTCGCCAGAGTCTGTAATGTGGCGCAGGAACCGGATTCTCTGCTGGACACATGGGAGGAGGCCCTTGTTTCAGTTTTACCCAAACCTGGAAAAGACCACTCATCCTGTGCTGGATATAGACCCATCTCATTGCTTAACCAGGATGCTAAAATATTTACTAAAATAATCGATGTATGACTACAAAAAGTGGTCCCCTTCCTGGTTCATCCGGACCAGACGGGGTTTTTACCCGGTAGACACATACAAGATAATATTAGGTTATTACTAAACATGATTGCCTCAGCTCAACACCCATTAAATTTGCCGCTTTCAGCAGTATTAGCGGTGGATGCTGAAAAAGCTTTTGATAGCTTAAATTGGCAATATCTAGACTTAGTAAAGGGAGGCTTTGGATTTGGGGACAAATTTCGTAAATGGATTTCCAATTTATATTCTAGGCCTAAAGCCAGAGTCCGGGTGAATGGGATGATGTCCACCCCGTTTGAAATAGAGAGGGGCACTAGACAGGGTTGCCCTCTCTCCCCTCTTCTATTTGCCCTTAGTTTAGAACCTCTGGCCCTGTATATTAGGCAATCTGATCTTTTTACAGGCCTCCAGGTCAGTGGTGTGGAGGTCAAGATTTTGTTATATGCAGATGATACTCTGTTATATGTTTCAGACCCATTAAACGCGGTCCCCAGAATTCTTACCTTCCTTAAGAAGTTTGGATCCTTCTCGGGTTATAAAATTAACCCAGATAAATCGGAATTATTTCCTCTAGGGGGTGTAAGGGGCCATCCATTGCCGGAGGTACAGCAAGTTAAATGGTGTAAGTTTGGGTTTAGATACCTGGTGTGGATTCCTAGGGATTTTCAAACCTTATAATCTACAAACCTCTTGAAAGTACTTCAAGAGATTAGAGAGGATTGTAACAGATGGAGGGAGCTCCCCTTCTCAATTTCGGGTAGGGGGGAAACAATACGCATGAATATTCTTCCATGTTTACTGTTCATATTGAGCGCCATCCCATATAAGCCCCCAAAAAACTTTTGGCAGGACTTGAGATCCACTCTTTCCAAATTCCTTTGGTTAGGAAAAAAGCCACGGGTAAGGTGGAAGACCATGGTGGCTCCTAGGGAGAAGGGTGGCTTTGGGATACCCGATATTCAGAAATACTTCTGGGCCTCTCAGTTGCAGACCTTGGTGGCCCTGAACCGGGATCCCCCACCAAAATGGGCCCAAATTGAGGAGGCCGATCTTCCCTTGGGAAAGGCCAGGGACTTAATACATTTAGATTCCCCTAGATTGAGATGGCTGGAGTTTAGGAACCCCCTTACGAGGGTTCTTCCCCAAGTTTGGAGGGACATGCACCTTAAGCTGGGCATCAGCTTAAAGCTTAACCCAAATACAACTATATTAAGCTGTTTAGATTTTGGACCACTTAAGTAGGACTTGGGTTTCCACCAGTGGGCAAAGGTGGGCCTTTCTAGTTTAGGTCAACTTTTTGAGCAAAACTCAATTAAATCCTTCCAGCAATTAAGAACAGAATTCAGTTTACAACAAAAGGATTTTTTCTGATACCTTCAGCTAAGACATTACATTCAAGTAAATGTAAAAGCTTTTGAATTTAACTCGGAGTCCCTAACTAACCCGGTGCATTCAATCTTATCCTCTCTAATTAGATCCCCACATCAAAAAAATATGATCTCTAAATTAATCAAAGCGATTTACAAAGCAGAGGCAGACCCAGTACAGAGTATTAAAGAGGTGTGGCATAGAGATTGCAATTATTGTTTTTCTGAGACAGACTGGTCTCAAATTTGGAAGGCAGTACAGACCACCATTTCATCTCTTTACTGGCAGGAATTCCGTTGGAAAATTATTATGAGATTTTTTAGGGTCCTGGTGGTAACTAAGCATTTTGGATTACATTACTCTGACCTTTGTTGGAGGAACTGCCAGCAGGTCGGTACATATTTCCATATTCACTGGGAATGTAATATTGTGCAGGAATACTGGAGGGAAATAAAAGATGCTTTTGAGTTGATTTTTGAGACTAGCTTGCCAGATCTCCCACAATATTGGTTGCTGGGACTGTGTCCTCCCCCCTTATCATCAAGATCTTCCAGTCTATTATTTGGGATCCTAGTAATGGCAGAATATAAGTCCATCAACTTGCTGTGGTTGACTCCTGACAAGCCTACTTTCTCCTCCTGGTTTAGAATTTGCACCAGGATTCTAGATATGGAGTATCTAACAGCCAAATTAAGATTCTCCACGGAGAAATTCAAGGATAAATGGTATCCCTTTATGCAATTCATGGCTTCCCGGGAAAAGATATCTGTATTAGAAGTTATAGCAAGATATACATAATGCAGTTTCTTTGCTCCAGTTCAGAAGGGTGGATTGATGGACGGGGATGGGATGCTCCATCACATTAAAGTTGCATGATATACATAGTAATAGCTTCGGATCCTTGCTCCCTTTATGGGGAGTTTGCTATACTAGTGTATAACTAGGAATGAGGTGTTTGGGTTGGTCTCCCTCTTAGACGGGGACCCTATTATCAATTAATTGCTTAAAGTTATGGTAGTATACATGTACGTATGATTTGTAAATGATTAAGTTCTTGGTTGTCCTTTGTTTTTCCTAACTCTCCTATTTATTTCTTTGAAGAATAGGAGGCATTCTCCCCCTTAGGACTTCTCTTTTTCTTCCTCTCTTTTCCTTTCATTTTTCTGTCTACTCTTTCTTGAATTCTCTCTTCTTTCCTTGGTCTCACTTCTCTGTCTTTAAATATATATTTGTGCATATGAGTAGGAATGGACTTATGTCTGTTTGTTAATGCATGGATTTAATTGTAAGAGTAAAGGGAAAAAAGCTCTTCAATAAACTTTAATTTCCAAAAAAAAATTAGATACATTGGCTGACTGAACCGGCAGATCAAGTTGCAGTTTGCAAATGGTGTGCATTTAAGACCATCATAACAAGCTTACAGGGTGCACATGTACCAAGATGCAATACACATCTCAGGATAAGGAAAAACCCTATGCGGATGACTACAGAATTTGAAAGATTAATCAATCAGGAAAGCAAAGCCTTTAAAATAAGGTAATTAGATGATCAAAATTTCCAAAACTGACAAGGCGCATATCAGAGAAGGATTAATGACCTGTGTAATTGAATCATGTTTATAAGCTCTTCATATAGAAAGTAATAAAATGTAAGTATAAATAAAGATCAGCGCCTTCCTCTGGCACATTCTGTGTTCGAATCCAAAGCAAGGGTTGAGCGGAACACTGCCATGAATAAAGGTGCAAACAAAAACAATGTTAGTGGATATACAGTATTAGATACAGGAAAGTGCAAGCAGGGAAAAGGTACTAGTGACCCAAAAGAATTGGCAAGCATTTTAAATAAAAACTTTGTCACCGTTTTCACCAGGCCATACGGTACTGATAACAGGGAAATGTTCAATGCTGTACACTAGCATGGGATCTCTCTATTTCAACACAAGTGATCCTCAGTATCAATTTAAATGTTAAAATCTCCAGGACCAGATGGTCTCCATCTTAGGTTGCTAACAGAAAAGGCATATAAAATAGCTGTACCACTTACTAATGTGCTTTAATCCTAACTAGATAATGGGATGATACTCGAGGACTGGAAAATAGCAGAACAAATGACACTTTACAAAATCGGCAAACAAGAGCAAGCAAATAATAATACACCAAGCAGTTCGACAGTGGTGGTTTGAAAAATCCATGAGAGAATAATCAAAACTACAATCTAAAGGGCTCTTTTAGAAAATGGATTATATGAGGATAGAAGGCATGGATTTAGGACCAGCAGGCCATGCCAATCCAATGTATTCAGGGGTGTAGCCAGGGATTTCAGACCTGCACACCAAGTGGACGCACTGCTACCCCCCCCCCCCGGTAGGGTGTGCTGGTGTGCTACTCCCCCATGCATGGGTAAATGCAAATGCCATGCATTGCTCCCTAAGACAGCCATATACCAGCACAGAGCCTGTAAAGTTGTATTGTCCTTGGGATGCAAAGAGAGTATTATTGACCAGTTCTTCTAGTTTCGACTCCTATGAATAACATTTCAGAAAGGTTCAGCATTGCCTTTGTTAGTTTTCATGCAAAAAAGGAACAGTTCAGAGTCTATTTGCTACCCCCTTAAATAAAATTGTACACCATGGAGTACTTGGAGTATGCCTGGCTACACCCATGAATGTATTATCATTTGTGGATAAAGTGACTGAAGAAATGGATAAAGGAGGTAGTGCTGATGTAATCTATTTAGATTTTAGCAAAGCATTTGATAAAGTACCACAAAAACAACTAATAGACAAATTACTTCAAAATGACCACTAATATTGACTAAATGGATCAACACATTATCATCACACAGAAGACAGAAAGTATGTGTGAAGGGAGAATGTTCAGAGTGGTGAAGTGAGGACAGTGGTGTTCTGCAGGGGTGGATGCTGGGCCCGTTATTGTTCAGCATGTACATAGGGGATATTGAGGAATGAGTGTCGAGTTAAGTGTCTCAGTTTTCCGATGACACCAAGGTCAGCAGAAGGTTAGACTGTAATCAGGGTGCCATAGCTCTACAAGAAAACACCAATAGACTATTCAACTGGGCAGTCTCAGGGAGCAAGCAGTTTAACATTCCCAAATTCAAAGTCATCCACTTTGGTAGAACACATATCTTACATTACAAAATAGGAGACACAAATGCTGATTGGTTATTTATAAGCACACTGTAGGAGTACAATGCACTATTAATAACCAGTCCCAATGAAAATGCCTGATCACAGAATTTTGCCCTTTGATTCACTATTCTGGCATTCTATTTAGAATTTTAAAACATTTTCAAGTCACCATTTGTTTTCTCCCATTTACTGCTTAACCTCATATCACTTGCATAACACAAAACACTATGGCAGGTATTTTATTAAGTAATGCCTTCATTCCAAGAGAAAGAAAAAGCATCTGAAGTGCTGGCCAACCTCTCTGAAGCTGTCCTGTCCTTCGCTAACAACAATCCCCCTTCCCCAAACTCGCCGATTCAAAAATTTGAAAGGTGCTGACACTACCTTGGATGCTGTGATTCTTGGCAGTAACCTTATCTATCAAAATAATTCTTGATTTAAAAAAAAACCAAAAACAGTGATTCAACACTGTTGTTAACTTGTGCGTCCTTACACAGCGATCATGATCTTCACATGCCTGTTCCTACCCACTCCCACACACAGAACAGCAGGCCTTTCAGGAATCTCCCTGCCACAGCTGGTAATTTGCTGCCAGTTAGCCTGTCACAGATCCTGGGCTTGTCCATCATTCTCTACCCACAGAGTGGAAGTGTGTATGTATGTGTGTGTGTGTGGGGGGGTGAAATCAACAGACTACTACCATATTTCCTGAAATCTCGAAATGGCCTTTCTGCTTGCCAACTCAATCCTGATTTATATCTGAAATGAACCCCAGAGGAAAAGCTTCACAAAATGAAAGCTGCACAGTGAAAATAAAAGAAAAACAACATGTGAAATAAACTCCAAGTAAGAAATTGTTGCTGTGTGCATATGTGTGTGTGTGTGTGTGGGGGGCAGAAAACAAACAGCTTAACCTGACCACTCCATATACAAACCCACTGATGCATCTGACAGCACCTACTGTTGGCACCCAATGGTGGAGAGAATATTGGATCCCCCCCCAACCTTCTACATATTTTAAGTGGTTTTTTTTTTAATATATTTGCCTATGTTTATTTTTAAAATGAGACTAGACACCCATTTTATAAGTGCAATAAAACATTCCAGCGTAGTGCACTATGCTGTGTTAACTGCACTGCCAGAGGCAGCCATTACGAGACATGCAGTCTCGTGACTGACTACACCCATGGGAGTGCAGTTATAACAGCACAATGCACTCCCCATTGTGTCTTACCGCTCACTCAATAAGTGCAACATGGCAAATGTATTGAGAAAGTGGATGAATTCAAGGACTTGGGTGTCATAATTACTAAGGATTTTAGAAGTACCAAACAATTCAATACAGTTGTCAAGACAGCAAACATGGTACTGGGAAACATTAAAATGAGTTTCACAAGAAGCAGACGGGAGGTCATAGTGCCTCTGTATACATCTAATGTAAGACCTCATTTTGAGTACTCTGCACAAGCTTGGTATCTGCACTTGAGGGGTGATGTGCAGACACTGGAAAGCATTCTAAGATGCCCCACTAAACTAATATCTGAGGTAGCTAATATTGATCATGAGAGAAGGTTGATATCTGAGGTAGCTAGTATGGACTTTGAGGAATGGTTGTCAAGATTATGCTCTCCTGGAACACAGAAGACTAAGAGGTGACATGATCAATACCTTTAAAATCATGCATGGTCTAAAGGGTTTAGAGCATGGAATTATGGACATTTAAGACTGATGAGAAGAGAAGTGCACATACAGGACACACAAACTGAAAGAGAAGGATTCAGATTAGATATCTAGAAATACTTCTTTTCCAACAGAGTGGTCAGGCTGTGGAACTCCTTACCTGCAATTATGGTGGAAGCAACATTATTAACTAAGTTTAAAAACAGTGCGGATCCTAAAGGCAAAACCTTTTCTTGGTTATGATCACTGAATCATGGGAGGACGGACTCAATAAGTAATGTTTCCTTATGTCACAGGGCTGCCTGAAGGCATCGAGGAAGCAGGTCATGATTCTGTGCCAACAAATAGGGTTCAGGAGCAAACTTGAGAGCTGGCGATCGAGCAGCCAGGCTGGGAGTACAGGCTGCCAGGGGAAGGGAGGTGTCACCTGCTGGGGAGTTTGCTCTCCAGCAGGAGTGTGCTGCATGCACCCAAAGTACCCCCCCCCCCAAATATGTGGTATGCAGACACCAGGGCAGTGCTTGGGAGAAAAATGGTGTAAAATTACGGACCATAGCAGGACAAGGAACCAGCATCCTATAAGCCCTACACTACTGTCCAATACTCCTGCCTCTCCCTTCAATTCAGACCCTGGAGGAACAGAGGAAAGAAGGCACCTGCTGAGGACAGTGGAGGAAGAGCCATGACAGACACAGATTTAGGTCTGGAGAAGGTGAGTTGTTGGGGCTTGGGGGAGTGGGGCGACAGATCAGCTGAGGAGAATAAATACCTAAATTAAAAACATGGTTACGTTATAAAAACTTTTTAAACAGGTTAGACAGACAAATACAGTGACCAGACCCTAGATTAGACAGCAGTTTCAAATTTAACAACTACAGTCTGTTCTTTTATCCTGAATACAGTAATTTGAACACTTCTAGAAACTAATTGCACTTTTTCAGAGAGCATCACCTGGTTCACGTAACTGCACACTCACATTTAGCTGCAGAAGATTGACACTCTGACTTATCTGCCAAATTGCTCATTAGGTTTGGCAATTCTCACCTGCGCCTCCAGCTTATGTACCTCATCAGGGAATAAATATCAGCCTGCTTCCACAACCTGCTGCTAAGAGCTGCCAGTCTCCTTTGGGTAGCACAGTACCAGCAGCAAAATGCAAGCAGCTACTCCCTGCTTGATTTTAAAATCTAGTCACAGTAACAAGAATACTGTATGTGTACATGTGTGTATGTACATACGTACATTATTTATACTTGCGTGCTTTTATGTAGGCACATTAATAAATTCTACAGATTGATCAACACTGTGTGCATAAGAGAGAACTGCTATTGATCATTACATTCTTCAGTGCATCAAGCACAGGACAAGAGGTCAGATGGTTCTTAAACTGCTGCTGAGTAGCAGGGATGGCATGGGCAGAGCTATAAGGGTTGGAAGTCAATGAATAACAGTGACCATAATAGGACTGAAAAAGAGGTTGATAGTGAGAGGGCCGACCCATTGGTGCAGAGACACTGTTACCTCTTGCAACACCAGTGACACCGGTTTGGGAGTGGGCTCAGGTCATTTGCAGCCAACTGGGGATGGAGGATCAAGAGTTCCAGGGACTGCTCTTAATACAAACATACGAAGAAGCCAGCAGAAGAAGGCCATTTGGACTATCAAGTTTGCTCATGTTGCAGGGTCCACAGCTTGAGCCACTGTCCCTGCTCCCTCTCCCCACTCCTCCCATCCTCCCTACCCATGACCCTCACTCTCCCCTTATACCTGTCCCAGCCTCTCTTAAAGCTGCCCACTGTCTTCAAGGAGATTACCTCTTGTGGCAGAGCATTCCAAGTGTCCACCACCCTCTCTGTGAAGAAGTGCTTCCTGACCTCCCCCCTAAACCTCCCGTCCTTCAGCTTAAGACTGTGCCCCCTTGTGTTATGGTTGCCACTCATCTTAAAGAGACTCTCCTTATCAACCTTATTTATCCCTTTCAAGCACTTGAAGGTCCCAATTATGTCCCCACTCTCTCTCCTGTCTTACAGGGAGTACATGTTCAGTGCCCTCAACCTCTCCTCGTATGCCTTACCCTGCTGACCAGCTATCATCTTTGAAGCCCTCCTCTGGACCTTCTCCAACAGGTTAATGTCCTTTCTGAGGTGTGGGCACCAGTACTGAACTCCATACTCTAGATGTGGCCTTACCAGTGACCTGTACAAGGGCAGTATAACCTCTTCTCTCCTACTACTGATCCCCCTAGTTATGCATCCCAGCATCTTATTTGCCTTTGCTGCTGCTTTCTTGCACTGCGTGGAGTGCTTCAGGTCACTAGTGATCATCACTCCCAGGTCCTTCTCCTCCTCTGATGCAGATACTCTGACTCCACCCAGGTAGTACTCTGTCCTAGGATTCTTGGCTCCAATATGCATAGCTTTGCATTTCTTGGCATTGAAGCCAAGCTGCCAGATCCTAAAACACCTCCCTAGCTTTTCTAGATCTTCCTGTAGGTTCTGTATCCCTTCAGCTGTGTCCACTCTCACACAGAGCTTGGTGTCATCCATGAATAGGCACATTTTGCCCTTAATGCCATCTCCAATGTCACTGATGAAGACATTGAACAACACCAGCCCCAGCACTGAGCCCTGAGGGACCCCACTGGTTACCTGTCTTGTGCCAGATGACTCTTTGCCCCACAACCACCTCTGGGTTCTGTCCATCAGCCAGTTTTCCATCCATCTGGCCATCTTTTCCCCAACCCCAAGATCCACCAACTTCCTGATCAACCTTTTGTGGGGCACAGAGTCAAAGGCTTTACTGAAATCAAGACACAGGATGCCTACCGCTTGGCCCCTGTCTACTGTCTTAGTGACACAGTCAAAGAAGTCAATCAGATTTGTTTGACACGATCTCTCCCTCATGAATCCATGCTGCCTAGCATCCAGGAGACCATGCTCCTCTAGATATTCCACCAACCTTTCCTTTAGTATGGTCTCCATGAGCTTGCCCACAATGGAGATCAGACTGACTGGTCTGTAATTCCCTAGGTCATCCTTGGGACTGTTTTTGTGGAGCGGCACTACATGTGCTGTTCTCCAGTCCTGCAGTACTATGCCTGTCTCTAGTGAACTATTAAATAGGTCTGCCAGTGGCCCTGCCAGCATCTTTTGTACACTTGGATGTACTCCATCTGGGCCTGGTGATTCGTCCACCTTCAATGTCAGCACTTTCTTCCTCACTCTATCCTCCTCTATCACTACATCTGTGTTCCCTTCCTCCCCTGCTCCTCTTTTCCCTCCTGAAGGCACTGGTCCGTCCTTCTCTCTGATGAAGATGGAACAGAAGTATTCATTTTGTATCTCTGCTTTTCCCCCATTATCCTCCACCCAATCCACCCCTTTCTTAAGCCTAACAATCCCTTCCTTATCGTCCCTTTTCTCACTTATATAGAGAAAGAAAGCCTTCTCCCGCTTCTTAACTCCTTCAGCTAGCTACAGTTCCTTCTGTGCCTTTGCTCGCCTGATTTTTTTACTTACCTCACTAGCCAACCTTGGGTAATTTTCCCTATCCACCTCTCCCTTGGTCATCCCGAATTTTCTGTAGGCCAACCTCTTTTCCCTTGCTGCCTGGGCAATCCCAGAACTGAACCAGCTGGGTGCTTTGACCCTTGTATTTTTAACCCTGAGCCTAATGCACTCACCTGTGGCAACCAGTATTCCTTCCTTCCTTAATGATGGACCACCTTTGGTCCTCCCCATATCTTCTCTGATGCCCACCAGATGGCTCCTTAGCACTTTGCCCATTTTCCTGAAGTCCGCCCTCCTGAAATCCAAGATTTTGGTCTTAGTTGGGATGCTTTCCCTGCCCATATCCAACTGGAACCACACTGTGCAATGGTCGCTTCTTCCCAGTGGCTCCCTGACCATAATTTCCTGAACATGCTCCCCATTTGTGAGTACCAGATCAAGAATTGCCTCAGCTCTTGTTAGTTCAGTGACTCCCTGGGTTAGGAACCCACTCTGCAGTCCTTCCAGGACCACCTGATTCCTAGCACATGTCGTGGATGATATGCTTCAGTCCACCTTGGGCAGGTTTAAGTCCCACACAATTACCACCTCTCCTTTCCCCGCAGCTCCCGATATTTGTGAGCTCAGTTCCCTGTCGCTCTCCTCATCCTGACTAGGTGGTCTATAAACCACCCCCTGCCTCAACTTTCTCCCTCTATTGGACCTTAACTGCACCCATAATGCCTCCACCTCCACTTCCTCTGACTCCTCCCTCGTACAAGTTATTCCCTCCCTGATATAAACTGCCACCCCTTCCTGACTACCCTGTCCCTCTTGTATAGTTTATATCCAGGGATCACAAGGTCTCAGTCATGGTGTGATGTTGCCCATGTCTCGGTTACTGCAGCTATGTCCACCCTCCTGTCCACTAATAGTGCCTGCAGGTCTTCCATCTTGTTTCCAAGACTCCGTGCATTCAGAGACACTACCCTTCACTTAGAATCTGACCTTCCTTCTCTTCCCTCTATTCTTCTATTCACATTTATCCCCTCTGTATGCACCCCTCCATGTACCCTTATGTGTTTCTCACTCCTCCACCATTTGCTAACTGTGTTCTTGCCCTTCCACCTCCCTCCAGATCTCTTCCATCACTGTGGGGGGGTCATTGACCTCCTCCTCCTCCTCTCAGTCTGTGGGCCTGCATGCCCACTGCCTCTCCAAGTAGTTTAAATTGAGTGTAGTGGTTATATATTCCCTCTGTTTGTCCCCGAGTACCCTCAAACCCTCCCTACTGAGATGTAGCCTGTCTGGTGAAAACAGTGCTTTGTTTGACCATGTCTCCTCCCAGTCCCCAATACTGATAAACATCTCCTCCCTGCACCATTTCCTCAGCCAGTCACTGAAATCCTCTATTCTTCTTTTCCTGACTGTGCTGGCCCTTGGTACTGGTATCACCTCTGAGAAGGTCAGCGAACTTCCTTCCTCCCTGCAGATCTTCCCTAACTCCCTGAACCTACTTTGCACCACCTCCACCTCCTCCCCAGCTAGATCGTTGATTCCCAAATGTACAACTAAATTAGGCTTTCCTCCAATCTCCCTTAATGTTTCCCTTATTCTTTTGCCCACCTTCCTCGCTGTCATCCCTGGCATACCAACCATCCTCCTGCTTGCATTTGGGTCCCTTTTTTTTTTCCCAGTGAATACCCCTAATTATGGAGTCCTCTATGATTGCAACCCTTCCATCCCCTGCATCCGTGCTTCCCGTCCTTCTTTTCTTACCTTTGGTACTAGCTGCTTCCCCACCTAACTGCTCCCTCAGCACCCTGGTAAACTTATTTCCACATCCACAATGTATCCCCTTAACTGTTTTTCCATCTCCCAATCTGCCCCTCCCCCTTTGACTATCTGTATCTGCTTTCAGATTTCAGTTTTCCCTCCCCTCTTCCTTTCCTTATCTGATCCACAGCATGAGTACCACCTAGCAAGACTAGGTGGTATCATAGTCGGAGCCTCCAAGTAAGGGAGGAAGGTCTCAAACTGTCAGCATACTCGCACAGTGGAGTGACATATGCATCTTTCCACAGCCAAGCATGCCAAAGGAAAAACCAGAAAGCCACAGCCCACAAGACAGAAGTCTGTGCACATGTGCATGAGCGCGTGCATACACACATACACGCACACACACACACATACACGCATACACACACACCGTTGTGGCTTGGGCAAGTGGTTTATGCATAAGTCCAAGTGAAGTTTGGTGATGGGGCTGGGGGGGGGTGCCATGGGAAAAGGGTAGACCATAGGAACTATAAAAAAAGCTCGATTACAAAGAAGAAGTAATAGAGAGAAGCTAATGCACCAAAAATTATACCAGGATGTCAAACTTCAGGTAAACTGATTTTGACATGCTGAGGTGAGATGACTACAGCTAAATTCATGAACAAACCACTAAGCAGGAGTGCTAATGCCAAGTGGGAGCTCCTGAAGAAGCACACAGTGGCACTAACTAGATGAATCAATGTGAGCAAAAAGCACAAGACAAGAACCTTCATGGCTAACCAAGGAGTTCCAAGGTACTGTAAGGGAGGAAAAAAAGGGGATAAATTCTTGAGACAGACCGAGGGAGGTACATGAAGAACAATTATCTCCAATTACACGGGAAGAGGTTCTCTTAGCCATAGCCATTTCACCAACAGGAAAGTGTCCAGGTTCCTCTCCGTGTTTTACAGGCATAGGACTATACAGGAGCAAATCTTACCCTCACAGATGCTCCTGTCTAGGTCACTCCAGGAGGGTGATTCCCCCTTCCCCATCATGGAGCTAACCAATCCTGTCTGCAATTATGAAACCAAATAAGGAGCCTCACCACCCTCAATTATATTGCCTTATTTCTATTTTAAAGTATGATTACAAGCTCTATATATATATTAGTCTGGTTGGGCTGTCTTGATGGCCTTCTCCTGCCATTACTGGACATGGATCAGGCAGGTTTGTTAGAAGCACCAAGGTCATGGCAATGTACAAAGAACACAGCTGTTACCAGAACACACTACTAAGCACTCCATCCCCCTGGTCTTGGACAGTCTCAGTGCGGTGAAGGTCTCGATAGTGCCTCTTGGTCCTTTCTCTAGCTCATTCTGCAACAATTTGGTTCCTCCTACCCTTATAGTTATGCTCCAAGGTTTATATAGTTCCCCCAAAACACATATATGGGAAAATGGAGTTCTCTCTTCTCCAATCGCACCATCTAGGGGCACATGTACTGCATGAAAGTTATTTTCAACTTCTCAAAATACCAGTTAAATCTGCCCGTTTTACAGGTAAATCAAATTAAATAGAGCTGGTATTCACAAAATATTTTGGCCATTCTGTTTGGAACAAAGTGTGCAGCTCACACTCATGCACCTGTTCAAAAGCAGGAACAGCTGGAGGACAGCAAGTTGATTTTACTTTAAACTGACCACACCCGTACTGTGTATTGTCCCCATTACCACGTGCACATTTGTCAAAAAAAGATTTGTGATTCAATTTACGTGTAAACTTATACAGATCAGCCATGGAATCAAAAGGGTTAAACATCAGAAGTGGGAATAAATGACAGACCTTTGGATAATGCAGAATACTCAGCTGATGTTAATGTTTTGAAAGGTTTACCACTGCTAACATTTTCTCTCCCTGCTGCAGTTCTGTCTGCTCGATTGCCAGTTCTGCCATCTTCTGTTCTTTGAATTCTGGTAGCCATGACCTCTGCTGCGTATGTGTCTGGACCCGTTGTTGCCACCGTAGCCTCCCTGCCTTCCTCTTCTTCTTCTGCCTCTTCTTCCCCTTGGGTAGTTTTCTCCTGGAATCGGATGCTGGGACTCCACCTTAGCCCCTCCGCTGGCTGTTGTGGATTCTCCACTAAAATAAACAGTGAACTATTGCTTTCTGCATCTGACTCCACACCGGTCTGAGAAATATCATTGATGGTGTTATTGTTTAATATGGACTTGGGTGATTCTCCTCCTTTTTGCTTTTTGTCCTTCGCAAACCAAGTAAATATCTTGTTGATATCATAGTTTCCTTTGTCTCTTAAAAATGTTTTAGCTGCCTTTCCTTTTTCGGTTTGTTGTTCAATTGCCAGTTCTATATTACTAATATAATTATTGAATTTAGGATGGTCAGAAAAGGCACAGACTGTTCGTTCACACTCAGTTCTAATTCCACTTTAGCTTGCAATTTTTTTGAATCTATTAAAATGGGTTCAATTAGGAAAGCACTACCCTTTAAAAGTGTTTCCTTCCAGATCGACATAAGGCGTTCTCGATCTTGCCCAAATGTGGCCACTTTTAAATGTGTACGCCTCATGGCACTCTATTAACCCTTAAATAAGCTTGAAGGGTCACTTGTTGCTAATATATTCCACAAGCTCTGGCTAGACAGCAAGCTCTCTTTCAGTACCCACATCAATTATCTACACAAAAAACTGCATCCGAGACTAAGTTTTTATTACGGAAATAATTTTTAATTTCCCTACTGATACATACAAAAGACTAGTTAATGCCACATTTATGCCACTCCTTGACTATGGTGATCTGGTATACATGGGTGCTGCTGTCTCACATTTAGCAAAACTAGGTGTCCTGTACCATAGGGAATTGCGTTTCATCACTTGACTACCAGCTAGAACCCATCATGGACACCTGTAAGCCTCAGTTGGGTGGACATCCCTATCCACCAGAAGGCTAAAACAAGCTCTACATATAAGGACCTACAGGGCTCTCAGAAATGATGTAACACTTTCTATCTTGTCCCTTTTTCAGAGGACCTCTAGCCTTTATAATCTGAGAACATCCTCCTAGATATGCATCCAGATATGATAAGAAAACTATTACCATGATGCACTCAGTTCCTACTACTTGCTTTTGCACATCTACAGTATATAAACATGACTTTTTTTTTCTTTGCTTACAAGACATCTTCAAAACTACAATATAAGTGTACTTCAAATATTCTATCCATTACTGCAGGCCCCCTTCAATGACAGAAACAGACTGCTACAGTGCGACACTGATCATTCGCAATACCTACTAGAACAAAGCAATGTTACCATTTTGTGCTTAACCAAATATATTACACAGCATCATGAGAAAAAAAACTGGTATAACTAGGTCTAACACATTTCTTCCCATTTTGAAAAAGTATAATACTCACTGCTAATCATGTAATTAACTGGAAAATTACAATAATTATAGCAATTCTGTATCCCACCTTCAATCCAGTTAATAGACATACAACCTCGTCAACATGCAATAAAAAGATTGTGCAACATTTACACTGGATGTGTAGTGGATACTGAAATCATCTTGCCAACTAAGATGGCAATTACTTGAAACTGAGAGAGTACCATTAATGTCAAGCTCTGAAGCACAAGTTTGAGAAGGGAAATGGAAAAGGTGGATTGAGTGTAGCTGTTCAAGATGAAAACATTGTTTTTCTTCTGGGACCATACTCTACCTCCGCTTCTCCCGCTTTGTCCCCTATCCAACCACCGTAGTACTGCAGTACTCACATAACACATGGCAGCAACATATTCTCTTTTATGAGGGGTGTGGGTGTTCATTTCAGTTTATCGTGAAGGGGTAAAGATCCATTGAGCAAGCTCATTTGCAAGGATGACCATTGCACAATGTACAAAATATATAACAAAACACAGTAGCAAGATACAAAATACAATATTCACCAAATACATGAGTATAAAAATTAGGGGTAGAGTACAAACATCTACCAGATACATCAAACAGGGGGTGAGAAATAACATTGGGATATATAAGAAACTATAAACAATACTATGAAGGGGAAGCAGAGATGGGGGTAAATTAACAAGAAAAGAATCCAACTAGAGTCAAGAAGTGCAAGGTATCAGGAGTCAGAATACAAGAAATGCAAGGTAACAGGAGTCAAAATAACAATAAAGGTTAGAAGCACTGACAGGATTCAGAGATAATGTCACTGATGCACCTTTTAAAATCATTTAATGGCATTAAATTCTGAAGTTTAAGGGTAGATTGGAGTTTATTGCAGGTGGTTGGGAGAATATAGCTCAAGGCCGCCATTCTGAAGCGAGTACGAAATTTGGGGACTTCCAGGGAGATGTAGGTACACTTTTTGAGGCCGTAGGCACTATGTAATCAGTGGAGGAGTGATGTAATATAGATGGGCAGTCTATTCAGGAGAGCGTTGTATGTCCAGAGATAGATATGAGTGAGTCTCTTGGTTGCTAGGGATGTCCAATTTACCTCCTTGTACAGTGCAGGGTTCTGGCCGAGGCATTGGTAATGAAATGGATGGCCCGGTCATGTGAAAGCTGGAAAAGCTGGTGGACTTCTTCAAGATGCCACCAAGTCACATTCATAACTCAGTTTTAGGGTTGCAGGTGAGTATTGCGCTGGAGCCCAGGGTTCTGAATCCTCATATCCTGGTGGTCTCAAAGTGCATCCACCAGAACTTACAGGTGGCCTCTATTTCTAGCTTTTCAACACAAATCCCCAGATATAACAAGAAATTATTTTTTACAACGTATATAGCAAATCAAGTTGATGATGCCCTTTCACTTGAAATTTATGGTATCTCCAGTTTTTGTTAAGGTGTGAAACTGCCCGTTGCATCACATTTTTAACATAGATGCTAAATACCTCTGAAACCACATAAAACTGGCATCTGACCACATGCAGCCAGGGTGGCATCTTCTGAGAAAGACTTTGCCCTCCACGAACAACAAGCACATTGCCTCCATGTCATGCCTGCCCTTCGGCTATCCACTGAGAGTTCTATTTGTACTCAAGTCTCCTGTGTGGCTACACAGTACACTGCCACCAAGCCACTGGGACAGCCTAAAATTCTCAATTAAGGTACTAAAAAGCAGAAATAGTTTTTCTTTATGATGGTTAGGGCATCCTTTTTCCAGCGGTCCGTTCTGTCCTACAGTATATGGGCAGGATGTCCCCCTCCCTAATTTTATAGCATCTCCAACATTTTAAAGGATATGCATTCGGGTTATAAAAAAGCTGAGAAGACTGATTCAACCTTATATAAAAATGTTGCCTTCATAAATATTTAAAAGAAAATAATACAGTAATCTGTGCATACAAAGATTTCAACAAAAACTGCAACAGTACTGTATTTTATCTCTAATGTTAGTATTTATTATGTCCTAGTGGTCAGTTTCTCCATCCACCACACACTCCATCCCCCCCCTTTCTTGTTCCGTGTTCCTCCTCCCCAGTAGTCACAGACCATGTTGTAGTACTGGACTTTGCTTACAACAGTGTGGGCGACGGTTTCTGATACTACCATGTCATGCTCATACCTCTGCCTCGGGAGGTGCTAGACAGCAGCACTCTATCCCCCCTTCCCAGGAGAGAGAACACATCACTGCCATGGCATGCCCAGCTTACACATGACCACTGAAAGCCCTGGTCCATGGCAAATCCAGTTCTCCTGCTTATCACCATACCACTGGAGCAGCCCAGTACTTTTTTAAAAGATAAATAATTAGAAGTGGGCTCCTCTTAGTATAGTAGACCTGTTTGTCTGAGACTCTGTACTATTCTCTAACCCACTGACCTTGTGTAGCAGGTATACAATGACAAGGCAACCCCAGGCAGGTGAGGGGTGCCATACAGCCTTTGATTGCCAGAGTCTACCCCTCATCCATAAACATTAAGCTTGTGAACCCAAGAAGAGCCTGTGGGGAGCTGCATAAATAGCTTGAAGATTAACAACTCAAGTCAAGTTAAATTGAAAATAAATGTGCAGGGTTTTCTCTAGTATTACATATTCTGGGGATAATGGGGGATTACTGCTTTTAATTTGATTAAATACCCCAGCTATTATGGACCACTTTTGAAGCATGTCATATAGTTGGTTTTGCACAGAACATAAAACATTATTCCCACATGAAAAATGCTGTAATTAAACTGCAATAAAATTGAGTATGCTCTCTCACCAACAAATATGTATGGCATGTAACTGAGAAAGATTAAATTACTAACAGGACAATTTCGACCACCCACCACCACCATATACCACTATCAGCACCACCTATTTTGTCCTCCACCAATTAAATTGAAGGCCTGACTGTTTTCTAAACAGTCTATATCTATGCTTACTTTACAAAAGAGTTTTATTTTAATATTTTAAACAGCATAGGGTAACATACTGGTGTGTTAACATTGGAACACTGCACCGTGTTTGGTTACTCTGAGCGTGTTCCCAGCATGATACAACCAATGTTGGTAGGGAACTGCAGCAATAAAGTGATACGTTTATGTGTTCTTCTAAAAGGAATCCTGCACCCTGGAAGCCAAGATAGCAGTACAACATGCAAACATCACCCAAGCCTTCTTCCAGTATAACAATCATCATCTTCATCAATCACGTTTATTGGAAAATTAAAAACAAACCAGTGTGCCAAGGCTCATTTTTAATGGTATCCATCATGAGATCTGTTATTTAGATACAAAAGGTTACTTATATATTTACCTATAAATACCTATCATAGTACAATAATATTAATCAAATACAATTCCAGTTTCATCATTACATATCAACATTGACAGTCAAAAGCATCCAGCATTCATGTTAAGCAGTTCTGAGTTGATGTTTATCCGATGCTATGACCTGGGCAAGAACCACATTCTGCCTTAAATTAGCTTAGGTACAATTTTCTTCACAAGTTATTACAGGTATAGGACCTTAGCAAGGTTTCCACTTGGTTGGTAGGGAGTTCCATATATGTGAACTGACACTGGAATAAACATTATTGTCCCTGTCTGCTTTTGAGTCTGAGGAGCTCAAATCTGTAGCAGCTTACAGTCCTCAGGCCACACCTTATTGTACAACTATGCAGATGCTCAGTACTGCAGAATGGAACTTTGTTGGTGGTGCATTTGTACATAAAATCAGTCCTGTGGGCTTTATGCCCATTCTCCATAGAGATCCATCCAAGCTTATTCCTAAGAGGTGGAAGCGACAGTGCCGTAGACCAAGGAGGGTCTACAGCAAAAGAAATCACATTGAAAATGAGCAAACTGGATGGGCCAAGCAGCCCTTATATACCATCAGTTTCTATGGTTCTGTGTTTATCCAGATCATCACAGTGGTGGGGTTCCCTTGGGACATTCAGAATAAAACAAACCAGGTCCTATATACAATATTTCCATAGTCCAGTTGAGGGAACAACATAGCCTCCACCAGCTTTCCCTGGACCTCAAAGAACCTCAAAAGGTATACTAAACTTTTATCTGTACAAGAATCCTATTTTTGGCCCTAACCTTTTCAGTATCGGGTTGATATGAAACTCCCATTTCAACTGGAGTCTATCCAGACTCCAAGGTATTTATAATGGATCACATTTTAGAAATGTGTTGTTACATGTAGTTATTACATTTGGGAAGTACCCAACATCATGATTAGAGTTTCAGCAGAGTTTTGAAGCAGCTTGCTAGATCTCAAAATTTGTTAGATTTGGTCAAACCTTTGTTGTAGGGTTGACTGCAAAGACATCATATCCTCTCCCTATCCATATGGTACCGTGTCATCCACATGCGCGCATGCTCAAAAGGGCCATTTTTGTCTCTGTTTGAGTCATTCACAAGTAAGGACAAGAAAACTGGTCCCATCACTGACCCTTGGGGAATGTCCTCCCCACTTTTAACAGGATGGAGTGTACGTTCCTCGATTCTACCAGTGGTCACCTGTCAGGTAGTTTTCCACCCATTTTGGGAAAGTGAGGCTAAAGCCAAAATGACTGTGCCTCTGTACCAGCAGCGCACAATCCACAGTGTCAAAGACCTTGGAGATGTATTCTTAGCTAACCAGGTAAGGCCTGCTCGACGCTAGTGCCTGCTGTCAGGGGTAACCGGGAGCACCGGGGTGGTTAAGTGACTTGCTCAGTCACACAGTATGCAAGCGGAGGTTGTGCAAATCAAACCCAAGTCTGTTGGATGTACCAAGCTCATTCACAGCTTGTTACTCTAACCTCTAGGCTATACCTGCATCAGCAGAGAAGCTTTTAACTACTGCCATTTGTATGTTGTTGGAAACGTTAATTAGTGCTGTGCGCGGGTCTAAATCCTAACTGCAATTACTGTAACAAATCATTTACAATCAAATATGTAATAATTTAGGTTGATACCAGTCTCTCCAGAATCTCAAACTACAGGAAAGAGGGGATATGGGAAAGTATTCTGGCAGGTTTTATTGACTGGAGCAACCTTGGTTGGTTTCCGTTCCAGTGGGTACTCTCCAGTTGACAAAGAGGTCGAAGAGTGCAGCTAAGGCATGGTAGATGGTGGAAGCTTTGTATTTTAACTGTTTGCTGTTCAATCCATTAAGGCCCTCAGACAATAGAAACATAGACTTTGACAGCAGATAAGGACCACTTGGCCCACCCAGTCTGCCCCCTTCCCTACCTACTGGATAAGCTGCAGATTCTAGTTAACCAAGAGCATTTGGTCCCTGGGTCATGTGATGCAGTGCAGCTAGTGGCAGCGTTTTCGCGGAGCTCCCGTTACCCAGCCATCTTTAAATTATTTTCAGCCTACAAATCCGAAATTTAAAGTTCTCTTCTATACTTAGAGTATAGATAACACTCTTCAGTACTTGGCAGCATCTTGCTTTGTGCATATTAATGCACTTGGAGGCAGATTGAGATGGAAGCGGAGATGAGGCCTGCTGGCATGAAGCACACTCCACCCTCTACGCCGGAGAAATCTTCAAAAAAATCTAAAAACCAGAATTCGGGGCCTGCAGTAAAACCACCCCCTTCCAATACTTCTCCAACTCCTCTTACTGAGGACCATTTCTTACAAGAGCTAATACCTTTTAAGGAAACATTGGATGATATCACTGCTGAGCTGAAATCACTAAGGGGAGATCTCCATGCCCTAACCACCAGAATGGGAGATTCGGAAGCCAGAACTTCCTCTTTGGAGACCTGGAGGGAAAAGACAGACCCAGAAATCATTCACCTCAGACAACAGATCAGTAAACTGCAACTCAAAATGGAGGACTTGGAAGGAAGGAACCGAAGAAACAACTTGGTGATCCTGGGCCTCCTCAAGTCCGAGGAGGGCCCTGACATTAATCTCTTTCTCCAGAAGTTTCTAAACAAAGTTGTTGGGCCTTCCCCTCTTAATCCACAATACCATATTGAACGTGCTCACCACTGTCTTAGACCGAAACCTGCCATTGGAGCCCCGGCAAGACCTATCATTATTAAATTCCTAAGCATCCTGGAAAAACAAGATGTATTATCAAAGGCAAGAGAATTACAAACAATTCTATGGAGTGGTTCCAAGCTGCATATTACTCAGGATATTCCCTACGAGAGGCAGCAAAAACACTAAGTGTTCCATTCTACAGTCAGCAAGCTAATCACAGCGGGCATTCGCTACAAAATGAACTACCCTGCCAAGCTACAAGTTGCCATCGATGGTTCTTGGTTCTCCTACGAACCCCCAGACAAAGCGGCATCAGATCTCTCAATCAAGTAACCTAACCTGTTCAAACCGGGCTGAATCGCTGAGGCAGAGCCAAGAAGTTATCTCTTACTACATGCTGCATTTTTGGACTCTTACTTTTGGTTTTTGATTTCTCTTTTCTCTGTCGTCTGGACTCTCTGGTGCAGATCTCTCAATCAAGTTACCTAACCTGTTTAAACCGGGCCGAATCGCTGAGGCAGTGCCAAAGAGTTACCTCATGCTACATGCTGCATTTTTGGACTCTCACCTTTTGTTTTCGATTTCTCTCTTCTCTCTTGTCTGGGTTCTCTGGTGGCGGGGGGGGAACGGCTTTCGGGTGGTCTGTTGGGGGATTGAGTGGCCTCGGTTTGTGCGGTGGTTCATGGGGCCTGCTCGCTTTGGGGGGGTGGGAACTTGGGGAGTAGAGGCGGTTTCTACACGGCGTAGGACCGGTGGGACCTTTTGGTTCCCCTAGTAACTATTGCTTCCCCGGTTCCTCCTGTGCTTCCCCGGCTCAGGTAATTAGGCTTGCTTAATTTTACAGCAAGATGGGCAGAAGCGGTCACTAGGATATCCTGGGGTATTCATCAGGTGTGGTTGTTGGGCTGGGGAAGCTTTTTGAGAAAAGGGATAAGCTGGGCCGATATTAGGCAATGGGGATTGTTCTCGTTATGGTGAGCATTTTGGAGGGGGGTTTAGCAAGACGTGAGTCTGACCCTGCTTGTGCCCTAACATACTCCTATATTTGGGAACATAATTTTTTACCGCTGACGGTTTTTGATGGCAGTGAAGCCCGAGGTTGGCCCCCTGGGCTGGGGGGGCTGACTCCGATTCTTAGCACTACGATTGGGGTCTCAGGGTTCTTATCCCCTACCCTATTCAGTTTAAAACTTATGCGGGCAACGTAGTTCGGTTACCTCTCTTGAGGGATTAAGGGGTTCAGATGGCAGTCGGGAGGTTGGAGGCAGGTGATGAACCAGTTGGTCAGCAATTTGGTCAAGGGCTATTTTCTTATGGCGAAGACTGGAATCCAGGGGGCCCTGGTGGGCTCTCATTCTCTAGTGAGATCTGATTGTACTGAACCCAGGTTAATGGGGCTTTCTCCGAAAAGATTTATTGAGTACATTCCATGTGTATTATTACACTCCTTCTCAAGTTCTGAGAATATAGCATTGCTACGGTTTAGACAACCCCGAGATTTTGGTCAGGTTCTCAACTTTCCCAAGTCCTTTTGTAGGCTTATTCTGATTTATCTGTCTGGGGAGGCTCCGCGGGAGGTCGGCCTGGTAGGACTGCAACGCATTCAAGAAGAGGGGAGAGCAGCCCAGATGGGGGTTTCTTCAGTCAGGAAGTTCTCAGTGCTTATGAGGGAATTACTCTCTACTTATTAGCCGATGCTTCCTCAGGGGACTGGTACACGATTACCTCCTGGTACACCCATCTGGTGGTGGGCTTTTGGGGCTTTGTTCCCCGACCCAAGTAATATCACTTTCAGTTTTTTTCAGGAGGCAGGCGGGAGAACAGTTGTATATAGTTTCAGGGATGAGGAGGGGTCTCTCTTTCTTAGTTCATGACTTGGTAAAAGCTGTAATACCATGTCTGAAATTTACACTGATGCAGTTTTCTTCTTTACTGGTTTCGGGGAGGGGTAGAGGGTGGGATTTGGTCGGTGGTTGGTTTTTGGGGGGAGGGGGGTGGGCAGGATGTGCCTTCTAGGGTGGTCTGCCTTTTCATGTTTTCATATTCCATTGCTGCACTATATATTTGATAATGAGTGTTACATTCCACGTAGCAATTTTAAGTGCTGTAAGAGGTGTCAGAGACCTAACTAAAAGGTACCAGGTTTTCAAAAACTGTGCTTTACTGAATGTCGATATTCTCTTGATGCAAGAAACCCATTTGCTCTCATCAGAAGTCAATGGGCTTACTTGCGATCAATTACCTCAGTTTTGCACCTCAGGGGGTCGTCCTCTAGTAGGGGGGTGGCCATTCTGGTTAAGAAGCACATTCCCTTTCTGGCAGAAAAGCTTTTATCAGACCATGAAGGTAGATTCATTATTGTGAAAGGTTTGCTCTATAATGCGAAGATAACATATGGGGCGATTTACACCCCAGTAGGGGGGGACCCAGATTTCCTCATGACCCTGGCTGAAAAGTTGAGTGGACTCTTACCCTCAATGTTAATAATCGGGGGGGGGACTGGAATATCGCTCCCTCACAAGATTTAGATAAATCTTATAGACCCCTGAAACCACTCTCCTCTTCACAGCTAGCCTTGAGGAATTTTATGGACCTATTGGGCCTGTGTGACCCTTGGCGCCTACTTAATCCCACAAGACAACTCTTCTCTTATTATTCCCAAGTACACAAGACGTGGTCCAGAATTGACCTAATACTAGTCAGCAATAACCTTCTGTCGGGAGTATTCCAGTCTGGTATTGAGCCCATAGTTGTGTCAGACCACTCGGTGGCGTGGATTTTGGTCTCCCCAAACCTGCAGGTGTAAAGAGATACCGCCTGGAAACTAAACACCCAGCTTCTAAAGGACAAGGGCATAGTTTCCCATATTAGATCCCTAATCATCTCATTTGTTGAGACCAACACAGGTTCAATCGAGAGGGAGGATCTGTTTTGGTGCTCTCTTAAATGCTTCATCAGGGGCAAATTTATTAAACTCACATCTAGGAGGAAAAAACAGAGGGAGGCCAAGATCATGTTATTGTCGAACCAAATTAGGTTGGCAGAGGATAAGTTATCCTCCTCCTCTTCCCAAGTTGATCTAGAAACCCTAATGAAACTTAGAAATGAGTACTCAGATTGGATAAGAGACAAGGCAGAGCATGCTCTCCTGAAAACAAAGGCCCTCTATCTCGATCAAGGGGAGAAATCGGGTAAAATGCTAGCTCTATGTTTGAGGGAAGTCGAGGGATCGAGATGGATTCCCTCATTATTATCTTCCGATGGTTCCCTTAAAACTTCTCCCAGGGATATTTCACGAATTTTTGAGTCATTTTATAAGTAACTTTATGGCAGTGGTGCCTTCCACCTCTTTCATTCCCTTGTGGACCAGTTTCTGGAGGGCTGCCCTTCCCTCGCTCCAAACTCACCTGGAGAAGCTCTGATTACTCCTATCCGCAGTATGATGGAGGAGGTGATCAAGAATTTGCTCGGACAAAGCTCCGGGACCTGATGGCTTCCCCTCCAATTTCTATAAAACCTTTGGGAAGGAACCTGCCCCTCTCCTCACGAAATTATTTGAATACATGTTTAACATTACCACTCTGGACCCTTCCCTTCTGGAAGCCACTATTGTTCTGATACTGAAACCAGACAAATCCCCGACTGATCCTGCTAGTTACCGCCCAATCTCACTTCTCAATTACGACATTAAAAGCCTAACAAAAATCCTATCCCTTAGACTCAAATGTGTCTGGCTTCACTTGTTGAGTCCCGAGCAAGTAGGGTTTGTGCAGGGCAGGTCCTCTATAGACCACCTGCGTACTCTCTCACATATCTTTCAAGCCGCCCAGGACTCACAAGTCTCTATGGCTCTGATATCATTAGATGCGGAGAAAGCCTTTGATAAAGTCCATTGGGAATTTCTCTGGATTATATTAAAGAGAATGGGCTTCCCGGAGGTCTTTATTCAATGGATTAAATCGGTCTACCAATCCCCTACTGCCAGAATTTATTGTAACGGGGTTTTTTCTTCTCGATTCTCGCTATTTACAGGCACCCCGCAGGGCTTCCCCCTGTCACCTTTCCTGTTTAATCTATATCTGGAGCCTCTCCTTCTCAATATCAAAAACTCTCCACTGGTCACAGGATGTTTCATTCAGCAGCAGTCTCTGGTTCTCTCGGCCTATGCTGATGATATTCTCTTACACTTGACTAATCCTGAAGTGTCTCTAACACATATACTACACATTATAGCCCAGTTTTGGCCAAGTGGCTAACCACAAGTTGAATTTAGCTAAATCAATCATATTTCCACTGAACGTAAACATGCTTCAGGTCAACTTTTCCCAGTTTGGTATGAAATGGGCCCCCTCCTCTCTCAAATATTTAGGCGTTTTCCTTACTAAAGACCTTGAACTCTTCAGGAAGCTTAACCTAGACAATCTATTGATTAAAATTCAACAAGACCTTCAGAGATGGTCTGCCCTCCCTTTATTGCTGTGGGGTCGTATTAATATTGTTAAGATGAATGTGTTGCCTTGGGTCTTCTACCCACTTAGCCTAATGAACATTTTCTTGCCGATGTCCTATTTTCATCACTTTCACAGGTCCATTTCCAAGTTCATTTGGCAGGGTAAACAGCCCAGGAAAGCCTTCTTAAAACTTAATTTACCCAAAGAGAAGGGGGGTCTCCGTCTCCCAACTTTATGCTCTATTACTGGGCAAGCCACATGGCGAAAATTGGGAGGTGGTACGACCAGAGGGTGGAGGAGTATCTGCCAATTTGGGTACAACTTGAGAAAAAGATTCTAACCGAATTTGGCCTTCCCCCATCCAGACTCCTCTATTATAACCTATCCACTTTGCCTCCACTTTTACAGGGGAGCGTCATTGGTATTTCTATCAAGGTGCTAAATCAATGCTGGCATTTTTTCAATCTCTCTCCCAGGAAAGACACTTCCCAAGCTCTTACCCTTAATTTAAATATTAGGATCAGGGGTCTCCCGCTTTCTCTAGACTGGCTTCCTCAGCTGAGAGATTGCTGTGTCAACGATTTATTCCTGAATAACTCTCTTCTACCCTCCGGGGAGGTTCTCACCAAGTATAATATTTCTCAGAAGCACATTTTTAAAGTTTTTCAGTTACAACACCTAGTGGCTTCCAGCTTCCGCTCCAATCCCACACCGTCTCAAATTAAACCCTTCCTAAACCAGATACAGGAACAGGCAACTAAGGCCCACAGCATTTCTAAGCTTTATTCTTTCCTACTGGACACTAAATTCCCGGACTCCCTGACTGGTTCCAAATGCTGGTCCTCTCTTCTGTCAGACACCCTTCTAGATTGGGATCAGATTTGGGTAGATACATATCGATATCTCTCTCAAGACAGACATAGACTCACTCAATACCATATATTGAACAACATGTATTACACCCCAGTTAAACTGATTAAATTAAATAGATTATCTTCAATTCTATGCACAAGGTGTGGCACAGTGGAAGGGAACCTGGTACACATTTTCTGGTATTGTGAGAAGGTGGCTCCCTTATGGCAGTCCATCCAATCTAACTTACACCCTCTTTTGGGCCTTGATGATTTATTCACTATAGAAGTTCGTATCTTAGGGATGTTTTCTAATATACAAGTGATGGAGCGTAGATTCCACATGGCATTAATCTCGATGGTAGTCAAAAGACTGGTCCTTAGGCACTGGATAGACCAATTGGCTATCTCGTATGCAGAATGGATCAGTGAAAATTCTCTCTGCTTTCAGACTGAAAGGTTAATAGCAAGTTCTCGGAATTGTCTGGTTTCGTTTGAGCGGAAATGGGGCAAATGATATGCTCTTTATTTGAATTAATGTTCTGTTGGGTACACCTCTAGCTACCTTGGCAGCTGATATACCTTTATGCATCGCATATGTATCAGGATCAGCTCCCTTTCTTCCCTTTTCTTCTCTTTTTTCTTTTTTTTTTTTCCTTTTTCCTTTATAGAAGGCACATCCTGGGTGAGGAGGGATGGGGCCAGGGGATCTGGGTGAGGGGGGGTAGGGGGGTATTTCTCATTGTTTTTTCCAGATTCAGGGATTTCTGTAACATGTTGTATATTGTCACTCTGCAGTTATTATACAGTTTATGTCATTGGTCATAATGTGCAATCCCTGCACTGTTCTCTCAAGTATATTACCTTTATATAAAATAATAAAGAAATATAATTTCAACAGCCTTTGGTCCGTTTGCAGCAGTGATATAAGGATCTACTAATAGTGTACAAAAGGGCTGCATTACCTTTTCAGTAGATTGTTTGGGTGTTTACTATGTCACTAATCGGAGGGAGTTTTCCTGTTGTAGAAAGAGCAATGTTTCCTGACTCTATGAAGTATTTATTAAAAGCATTAGCCACAATGTGGGGTGGGGGTCACACTCCTGAACATTGTATGTTACGAGTCTGGTATGGCTGGAGTGGTTGCACTGTCCAGAGTTAATTTATTTCCAAACTAGAGTATTGTTCCTACCATGAGAGCTGAGGAGTTTCTACTTGACATATATTGTTTTGGCTTTCCTGATTTCTTTCAGATGGGTGTTGTGTAGCCTTTTATAATGCTGCCAGTCTACCAGCAAATTGGTACATTTTGCTTCTTCCTTGACCCAGTAGCTTACTTTCCATGATTTGAACAACTGAAATGTGAACCATGGGGCCTTTGGTACTTGAATCCCTTTTCTCTACAATGGAGCACATCTGTTACAGAACTGAGTGAACTCCACTTTGACATATTGCTTGGTATGGTCTAGTGTTGTGATCAAAGCCAATCTGTCCCAGAAATGGAAAGAGAAAGGTAAAAGAGGGGGTTAGCTCCCTGAAAACAGGGGAACCAGGGTGAAACCTGTTTGAGAACCAAGGACAATGGCTAAGATGCTGAACAAACACTTTGCTTTGGTGTCCACCAAAGGCCATTTGGGGGAGGGTAGGTGGGTGCTCGTTGGGAGGGCCCACAGTATCAGGAGTAGCCAGGATAAAGCTTATGGACATCACACCTGCCCAGGAAGCCAACTCTGTCAAAGATCAATCCAGTTAAGTCTCTAGAAGAAGACAAGATACACACCAAAATGACAGCAGAGCTTAGGGAATAACTGGAGAGGTCACCTGCAGTAATCTTTCATGAGTCTGTCTGGACATCAGTGCTACAGGACTAAAAAGCAGCCAGTGTAGTCCCCATCTTTACAGGGGAACAGCCAACACTATGAGAACCATACCAAAGCGTGGATCTGGTCGCAATTTGCACTTTGTGTCAAAAACATTTTTTTTTCACTTACGGTTTACTGTAGCATAATAGAATCTATCAGGCTAATTTTGTTTACTTCCAGGTGGACATGTTCTACAACTACAAATCTCAGAATCCTCTGCAGCTGACAACAGAGCAGGGATGCAGAAGTGAGAGATTCAATAGCTTGCAATGCATATTAGCATCTACATAAGATTTGCTTTTTTTCTTGCTGTTACCACTCTAATCCTAGGGCTAAGTACAGTTACAGAGGGCTGTACTTAACCCCAGGAGAACAGTGGGATCCAGCAAGTAGGTGAAGCATAGCTGCTATTAAAAAATTAAAGTTAAACCCTCCTCCATCCTACCAGCACTGTATGTCGCTCTTTCTCTCTCTCTCTCTCTCTCTCACCTCCCCAGTAATAAACACCCCACACTCTCCAGGACCCACTTAGCACACCAGAACTCCCCATCCCCGGGTCCAAGTAATACTTTAACACCCCCTTCCCCCCAAAACACTTAGCAACCCAACACCACCCCTCCCTCCTCCTCCCCAGGGTGCATGGACTTAAACAAACTGAGGGCCAGCCTGCCAGCACAGTGGTAGTGCATCTGCTTGTGATGCCAACACCCCGGGTTCAGGAACGGACCTGAGGAGTCAGAGGGTCGGCCGTGGAGAGGAGAACTGAGCATCCCATGGACTGCTCTCCTCTTCCGGGGGGAGCATGACTGACCTCTAACAGAGGTGAGAGGGAGCAGCTGCCAGTGCTGACACTGAAGGAGGGGGGGCATGACAGATGTCTGCGCTTACATGCTCTACATCATTGCACATCACACCTCCCAATGGGGATCAGCATGGCAGCAAAAAAAAAAAATAAAAGGTAGCCAGCCCTGTTACTGATGCCTTGCCTCCTCAACCTGCTGTGCCCACCTCGACCCCCTGGCTGCAACCAAGCTTAGTTTTCCGTCGGGACCGGACCACCCTTATGGCCCCACCCTGGGGGGGGGCAGGCCATGGGAGCCCTGCTAGCAGATTCGGGCCTGCTGGTAATCTCGACACATCCCCATTGGGGGAGGTGTCGGTTCAGTAGCCCAGCCCTGGGGGGCAATCCCAGGATATTGTCAGCTAGGGGAATGTCCCAATGGGTGAGCGAGGTGCTGGGAAGTTGAAGGCTGAGTTGCACTGAGGCAGTGGCACAAAAAAAAAAAAGCTGAAATTTACTGTGGAGAAGGCGATCAGCACAGCTATCTGCACATCACCTTGGCCAGCCATGTCTGAATGAATACCCAGCAAGAGTGCTGTCATAGGGTATCACGTGATGATAGCGAAAGTTTTTACAGCGCAATTACTCACCAAACAGTAGCGGCAAGCACAGAAATAGCTTACTGCTACATAAGGGGTGATCGAAGTAAATGGTATAATCAGCTGCTGACATCTCCAGTATCCATGTGCGCCTTGGGAGTAGTAATCCTAGAGATAGGGGGGTGGGGGGGGCTCAGCCCCCCCACATGTGAATATGTGATCATATTACAGTCAAAACACAGGTAGCAGGTTGAACCAGTATTTGGCTATAAGTGCAATAGAGTGGTTATAACGTCGATGGAAGAGGGATGTTAGGCTGAGAGAGGCATAAAGGGAACAGTGGTGTGTTCTGAGAGGGTAGTTAGTGGCAAAGCGGCAGAATGCATTCGGAAGGGTGTCAGGTCTAGATAATGATGAGTCAGGGGCCATGACGTGAACCACACGGGTGTAGTCGAAGATGAGCGCAATCATCTTGGTTAGAATTTCGTATCTGACTGGCATAGGGAGGGCCTCTCTTTTGCGATATAGTATACTGAGCTTGGGGTGTAGGTTTGCATGGACAACTTCTATGTGGGATTAAAAAGTCAAATGGGAGTCCAGCCACACGCCTAGGTATTTGTATGTTGTTTCTGAGTTGAGTGGTGTCCCATCCAGTGAGGTGATGGTTGTGGGAGGGGGAACTCTGGCCAGTTTTTGTGACACTGTTTTAGAAGGGTTTATTTTCAGCTGATTGGTCAGGAACGAGGTTCACACATTGAGGAAATCTCTTTAAAGGTTAGACTGGACAAAGTCTAAGACAGGCCCTGAGGAGAAAAGTATGGTGTTGTCCGCATACATATGTATCCAGAAGCTGAAGCATACAGAGGGGAGGTCGTTTACAAATATCGAGAAAAGGACAAGGCTTAGGATAGATCCTAGGGGATGCACCGGCTAGAATGGGGAGAGGGGAGGAGAAGGAGGAGTTTCCTATTTTAACAGATTGGAGCCTGTTGCTTGCGTAGGAGTTAAACCACTGAACTGTGGGGGAGCTAAGCCTGCTGCCTCAAGCTTGGTAAGGAGGAGGGGGTGGGAGACTGAATCGAAAGCCTTCGCCAGGTCAACGAAAACTACTCCTGTCAAATGTCCTTGGTCTCAGAGGCAGAATGAATGCACTTTGGGACTCGCAACTGGGAAGCGACTGTGGAGTGGTGTTTTCTGAAGCCTGACTGGTAGGGGGAAAGGAAACTGGTTGATGTCAGGAACTCTGAGAGTCTGGACAGGACAAGAGTTTCTTGAGTTTTGGCAAAGGCTGGTAGGATGGAGATCGGCCTGTAGTTTGCGGGTACCGAGGGGTCACCACCTTTGTGTAGGGATAACACTGGCCAATTTCCAGGCTTGTGGGACAATACCAGTGGAGGACAGATTTAGAAGGTGGGTAGGAGGTGACACTATTTCCGGGGCAGACAAGTATAGCAGCTTGGGGTGGATCCCATCGGGACTGGACTTGGTGATGTTTAGGGAGTAGAGGGCATCCAGGACTTCCTGAGGGGAGATGGGTGCGAACAGGAAAATGTCGCTATGCGAGTTGAGAGGGTTTTTTTGGGGGGAGGGATGAGGGCTGGTCAGGGAGGGCACAGGAGGTGAAGAACTTGTTTAGTGTATCGGCAGTGTTGGCGGTGTTTGGGATAAGTTGGCTATCTTGCTTCAAGGCAGGTGTGTAGACTTGAGTGGAGGATCCAGCAGGGAATGTATCACGTTCTAGTAGGAGGAAAGATGTGCATTTTGTAGCTGCAAACTAAACTATTTCGGCTTTTGCACGTCTATGGCCTTGGTGCAGGCATTCCTGAGGGCGTTATAGATTTGTCTGGATTGATTATCACGTACCCCATGAGGAAAGTCTGACAGAACTCAATATGTCTGCTTACTCTGGAAGTGAGGGGGGATATGATAAAGACCTATAAATACCTAAATGGGGTAAATAAGGTACAGGAGAGGAGTCATTTTTCAGAAACAAAATGTACTCAAAAACAAGGGGACAGGATATGAATCTGGAGGAGGTAAATTCAGGAGAAATGTGAGAAAGTACTTCTTCACAGAAAGTGTTGTGGATTTCTGCAACAGCTTACCAGCTGAGGTAGTTGTGGCAAAAACAGTGGAATGGTTCGAGAAAGCTTGGGACAGAATAAGAGAGTCTTAGGAGAAGGCGTGAGGGAGGGGTAAAAGAGCCAGAGATTAAAGGGGACAGGAAATGTGTGCTAATTAGCAGCAGTTAGTAATGTTCCTAGTAAGAGAAGTGACAAACTTGCCTCCAAAGAGCCATATTTAACTGTACCTTAATAAACACTAATGTGAAAAACTGTGTTTTCAGTTGTTTTCTTTTTATGGACAACATTCTGAACAGTTCTCTTCATGGAACCAATAATTTGGAGTGTTTGCTGTGTCATGGTTTGAGTACAGAATGCTAAATGTGAGCTATTGTCCTATTAGAACCATACTTGGAGTTTTTTGCTCAAACTGTGACATAGTTAAAACTCCGGATCGCTGGTTCCATGAAGAGAACTGTAAAGGAATGCTACCCATAGAATCAAAACAATGCAAAATACTGTTTTTCACACAACTTTTTATTGAGGTACAGTTACATATGGATCTTTCAGGCTGATGGATATTATTTCTGTAAGTGGTAACATTATAAACAGCTGCATATTAGAACTCATTTCCTGTCCTCTTTAAGTATCATCTGTGGTGAGTACATAGAGAATATGGGCAGACTGGGTGGGCCAAGTGGTCTTTAGCTGCCGATAGATTCTATGTTTCAGATGCTCTCAGCTGACTAGAAGAGATCTGCACGAATGGTCTCTGAATCAGGAGGAGGCGAACCACCTCATATCTGTGGGGCTCACCCGGTGGTCCTGCTTGCCTCCTGGGAGAATGCCAAACTGAGGCCGCTTTTGTGCCCGCCCCCCACCCCACACACAAACTCCGAGACAGTGACTGGGATGCCTTTATGAGGCCCTGGACACCAGGCCTCATGTATGCATTTCCTCCATCCCCCTTGATCCACAGAATACTGCTCAAGATCAGGAAGGACAAGACATGGATGATCCTGATGGTTCCAGACTGGCCAAGGCAGTTCTGGTACTCTGGTCTTCTCAGCCCCAGCAGGTCTCCACAGCAACTGCCTCTCTGACCAGATCTGCTGACCAGACTTCAGGGGACCAACCTGCACCCAGACCTTTAGTACATGTACCTCACGGCCTGGCTCTGGAGTGGCGAGTCTTTCTGAGGATGTCCTCCACGTTGTGGAGGTCTCCAGGATGACACCAACTCGTAGGTGCTATGCCTTCAAGTGGAAGAGATTTTCCATTTGGTGTCAGGGCAGTGAGCTTGATCCCCATCCCTGCCCTGTGGCTAGAATCCTGAACTACCGCTGGTCCTTTTCCCAGCTGGCACTGTGAGCCATGACCCTTAAGGTGCACTTTGCGGCAATCTCTGCTTACTGGGCGCATTCTGATATACTGACGGTGGCACAGGAGAAGGTGGTCAGGTGCTTTGCCAAGGGTATTGACCACTTGTCCCCTTTGGAGCATGAGCTACCTCCACTGTGGGATTTACTGCTGGTCCTGGCTGTGCTCATGGACAAGCCTTTTGAGCTGAGGCATGGGTGTGAGTTGTCAACACCTGTAATGGAAAACAGCCTTCCTGGTGGCAATTATGTCTGCCAGAAGGATTGGGGAGCTCCAGGTGCTCATGCTGAAGTCTCTTTATCTTGTCTGTCACAGGGACAAAGTCATCATGCACCCCAACCCAAAGTTCCTCCCAAAGGTAGTATTGGAGTTTTACCTTAACCAGGTGATTAACGTACTGGTATACTTTACCAACCCATCTTCTGAGGCTGACTGCAGGCTCCATACACTAGACCTACGGACAGCACTCTCCTATTATGTGGAACACACGACTGGAGTTCGGGGACAGACGCACCAACTGTTTGTCACTTATGCTGAAGCCATACCTGGCAGACCAGCAGCAAGGTAGACTGTAAGGTGGATCACATCTTGCACTGACCCCTGCTATATGCTGGCTGGTCGGAAACCCCCTGTAGAGATCAGGACTCACTCCACCAGACATACTGCTGCCTTCATGGCTGCTTCCAGGGATGTTCCTATCCAGGAGATCTGCAGGACTGCTACCTGGAAGCCAGCACATGCCTTAATTTCCCATAACCACATCAACTCTGAGTCATGCGCATTTTGGGACCTCTGTTCTCCAGTCTCTGCTCGCCAACTAAGGGCGCGCACCTTGCCCCCTCATCCCAGAGAACTGCTAGGAGTCTGCCAGAGTGTGGATAAGTGAACAATATCCACACCCCTAGAAGAATAGACTACTCACTTTTTTTTTTATATATTTTTTTATTGAGACATTTGTAATTGACATATCTGGTTATCATAGTTTGATACAAGCAAGTCATATTAGTATACATTACCCAAATGATTCTGGTGATTTTAGACATCACTATATAAAGCAACCTAATATTTCTTATTTGTATCCCTCCCCCCTCCTCTTGGGATCCTTCAAATGAGTAGTACATTCTTATTACTAAAGTTAGTTCAATAACCTTATTAAAAAACACAAAAGTAAAAGTAATTTATAAGATTCTATTTCTTTTTACAGCTTATGTAAACTATGCCCAGTTGTCTTCTTTCTAGTTACTCTGGACCCACGATTTATAAAGCGGATTACAACCTCAGCAGTGGTGGCAAGTTGGCTTCCAATTCTTCACATGTTATTCCTTGGACATCCTTGGACAGTTCTACTTTCATCCATAGTTTTTCATACGGTAATGTTTCTCATAACAGATTCCACCATTTGAAAATGCCAATCTTATGGAATGGCTGTACACTCCAGTTTTCCAATATTAAACTCTTTGTAGCCATGGTCTCCAACACAAATGTTTTTTGTTCTACCATTAACCATTTCCTTGCCAAGAATAGGCTACTCACCTGTAACCATAGTTCTACGAATGGTATATGGTTCACATCCACAGAACCCACCAGGCCTCCCCAGGCAAGTGGCACACAGATCCCACTTCCAGTGTGTAAGATCTGATGTTATGGGGTGGAGTCGAGGGTGATACCACCCGGGTGGTGGTAAAAACATTCCCGTCAGTAACAGCATTCCAGCAGAACTGCCAAAGTGTGGCTGGGAACCACATACCACTCCTACAACTATGATTATAGGTGAGTAATCTATTCATTTTCTCGATGATGTGAGCTGTGCTAGTAGTGGTGGTGGGGAGATTTAGGGCTATGAGGATGGGTAACTTTTTCTGTATGTGTAGTCACCCAGAAGTGTGTGTACAGTTTCTTCCTTGACACAAGGTGCTGCAAAATGGTGCACATATTTTTTCCTATGCTACTCAAATTAAATATTATATCCTTAGCATTAGTTATGCAAACTTTTTTTCATAACTTTTTCTCTGACCCTCAAAGCCTGTGGCTATCTTCCTCCTACCCCTGTATCATTTTTTTTTTCCTGCTGCTGCTGTCATAAACAAAATGACCTGTATAAAAAAGTTGACATGTGAATTCTTTTGGAACAGGTAGCAAGTGATGTTGTTGCATGACCATTCTGCCACTGGGTAACTCTACAAGAAAAACCCTTATGACAGTGAATAGTGAAGCCAGGATCTACTGCCAGTGCTACTCCGCCACTCCTCCTGGCTGCCCACCTTCTGGGTTAGCATCTCAATCCTCCTTCCCTACAGGAGCCATGCGGGGGGGTGCACCATGGTGGGTAAACCAGTGTCTCTCACTGGCAGGGCAGTCCTGGGGCTGAGAACTGAACCTGAATGTGGTCCACCAATGGCTGACATGGGTTAAGTCCCCCAGCCTCTATAAGAGCACAAAGAGAAATGGGGGAACAAATCCCTTGGGAACAAGCATTGTGTGTCATACTGAACTGTACATATAAAATATGCACTTTTGGTATCCTGATGTACTAACGGACCTGCATGAAAATGAGATATGGTATCTCAAGAGGTCATCCTGTCATCTGTGTGATGCAAATTTCAAATTAATTAATTTCAGAGCTGTACTTACTTGCTCGGAGAGCTGAAGGCGTAACTTCAATTTCACTTGCTGCTTGATATGGATGAAAGGCTGATGAGATACTGTTTGAACCAAGCTCACTGCCAAATATTTCAGGGCTCTGTGTGCCGGTAGAACTAGCGCTAGTGCCATCACCACCATGATGGGGATCTTGCTCATCAAACACTGCTACAAGCTGTGGAAGGGGAAAAAAAGGAAATGGTACAATTAAACAAAAGGGCAAATCGAAAAAAAAAAGAATCCAAATTGCTATGTTATTTTATACCTGTAATGTAGTCACTCTAAGGTGTTACTGGTTCTATGTACTCAATAAAACACAATTTAGGACTGCACTGCATTCTCTTGACAATGTTGGAAGAGCATGGCACGATGTGCGTTCAGATCAACTGTTCCTCCGCCCACTGCTCCAGGATTAGTTTACCAGCCAAACTGATCCAGGATCAGTTCCCCAGCTGTACTGATACAAAATCAGATTACTAGCCAAACTGATCCAGGATCACTTTGTGTTTCAGACAGGTCTAACCACAAACTTAGACAACAGCGGCCTGCATAGCCTAGCGGTTAGGGCACAGGACTGCGAACCAGGAGATATGAGTTTGAATCTCGATTCCCCGATTGTCCTTTAACCTCAGATTTCACCAGACATGATCCATGGTGGTTAAGAAATATACTAGTAGTACATTTACATTGCAGGGACTTGAGTCTAGGAAAGAACAGCTCTTTAAGTATTTGTTATTTGCACAGTATACTGACTGTAGACCAGTTCTGCCAGGAAACTGATCCTGTATCAGTTTGTCTTGGAAAATTAACCTGATGCTTCATTTTCCATACTGTATTACTGTCAAGCCACTGTCATATAAATGCAAGACATTGTACATGACAAGCAAATAGTCTTTACCAACCAAGCAATTCTCCAATGGAAGGGAGATATTTTTGGTCAAGGAAAACTTGCTTATTCAACAGCTAGAAAAAAAGGTGCATTTATTCTCGTACAAAACAAATGATCAAATCTTCTGATGATTATCAACAGTATTTTACAGGGTTTTTTTACACTGTTTTAAGCTGCTATATAGCAATATATGGAAGTTGTAGCAACATGGTAGCCTACCCTGCCAATGAACGATACAGATACAGGACAGGGGAAGAACAAAATAAACCCTACTGCCTGTCAGTAGAGGAGCAACTGACTGGACCTCTTCTCCAAAAATGGCACCTAGATGGTGCAGCACTGCAGTATAGGCCAACTCATCCCCTACAACAGCATAGCCACACTGAGTTAGTGTAAGGAGCGGATCTGCCAACCACCTGGTCATGTTAGAGTCACAACAGATCCTAACATTCTGTCTGAAGGGAATGGCGAAGCAGACAGCACAGAAGGCTCTAAGTAAAGAGGGAAAAACATAAAATCACTAACCTCAGTGCACGGGTGTGTGTGTGTGTGTGTGTGTATAGGGGTCCGCAGAGGCAAAATGTCTTAGCAAGCAGTGCTACTAAAATAAACTAAATATATGTTTTAACAAGAAGAAAAAATTTAAGGCTATAATTTACAGAAAAAGGAAACCAATCTTATTAGCAAGAAACAGAGCCAGTTGTGTAATCCAAGCCTGAGTGAACCATCTTACTAGCTTACCCACAGCAAAGTCAGCTCTGATTAAGTGGGAAGCACATGTCAATCAATTAGTAATCTGCTGCTCAGGTACAGGTTTCAAAGTGCAGTGAGAGAAAAAACAAGCACTGCAACAAAAGAAAAAACTATAAAAACAGCCAAGTGGAGAGACAGTCCAGGAGCGGAAGGAGGGAGGAACAACCACAAAAAGTGTACCAGTAGGCCTCATACTGAACAGCAGATGATATCAAACCGGCACTAGGATTTACTGGGCCCTGGTGCAAGACTTCGAAGTGACCTCCCCCCGCCCCCAAAAAATGCCACACACACAGCAGAGCACAGTCACATGATGAGACAGACAATGGTGGCCTACCCCTGAATCCCTTCCCTTCCCCTCTCCCTCAGCCAGGCCTCCCCCTTTCCTTCCCTGTCCCATTTTCCCTCCTTGCCCATTTCCTTTTTTTAAGCTTTCTTTCTGTTTTGCTTTAAAGCCAGCAGCAGTGTTAGAAAAGAATCAGACAGTAATTTAATTCAGTTTATTAAATACCACCCAAGATGACATTAAAAGTTTTAAACTCAGGAGCAGCCAACAGAGCAGCCCAGCACACTGCAGCACATCTGTCCATAAAGCTGCGCACTCTACCGAGTGACACTGATCCCTCTTTCCACAAGACTTATCCTTCTGACCTTTCCCACTCATCTGACCAAATAGCAGCTGGTCAGGTGACTGTTGGCAATTAGCCCAAGCACACGCAGGGTAGGCTCACCAACTGCCCCTCCCTCCACACACACACACACAACTTGAGTCGCAAGAGAGGTGAGTCGCAATGGACTCAGGAAGCAGCAGCCAGGAAGAGGAGCCAACCGACACACAGATCAACTTAACTGTTGACTCAGGCATGAATGGATGAGTGTGCAACCTGCGGCGTGCCAGTGCAAACTGCTGAAAGGGTAGGCAGGCAGTTCTCATCCTCGCTGCTGTCACAGTGTAAGATGTGACAGGCTCACTGCAGCGAGTGCTGCACCACTCCAGTTAGACTGAAGTGATGCCACCAAGGGGCACATATGCGATCTGCGTTCTCCTGTTCCCATTGCCCCAATTTGTTTGGGTGTCCCTAATTTAGGGGAAAAAAAAGAAATGGGCTCAGGACCCCCATGCAGCGGCATCCCTTGCATCCCCAGATGCCGGCACTGTATCAAACAGACAGCAGGCACAGAGTGCTTACTAAAGAAACATTTAAGAACACAACAGGGGAGGGGGAGAGAGAGAGAGAGAGAGAGAGAGAGAAAATCCCACCAAAAACTTGAAAAACAAAAAAATAAAATGAGGAAAGAGTCACAGGGAACACCTGACAGATACAGTGCCTTCAGAAAGTATTCACCCCCCCTTGGATTTTGTCACATTTTGTGATGTTGCAAACTCAAATTAAAATACATTTATATGGGATTTTTTTGTCACGTATCTACACAAATTACTCTATAATGTCAAAGTGGAATGAAACTTCTGGAATTTTGTGTACATGTAATTTAAAATAAAAACCTGAAATGTCTTGATTTGATAAGTATTCACCCCCTTTGCTATGACACTCCAAATTGAGCTCAGGTGCATCCAATTTCCTTGTGAGATCACTCTAAAACTTGAATGGAGTCCACCTGTGGTCAGTTCAAATGGTTGACATGATTTCCGAGGAAATACACCTGTCTATATTAGGTCCCACTGTTGACAGTGCATGTCAGAGCAGAAACTCTACCATGAAGACCAAGAAGCTGTCCGTAGAACTCCGTGATACAATTGTGAGGAGGCATAGATCTGGGGAGGGGTATAAAAACATTTCTAGGGTGTTGAAAGTTCCCAGGAGCACAGTGAAGTCCATCATTAGGAAATGGAAAGATTACGGAACCACCCAGACTCTTCCTACAGCAGGCCGTCCTCCCAAACTGAGCAACCGGGCAAGAAGGACCTTGGTCAGGGAAGTGACCAAGAACCCAATGACCACCCTGACAGAACTACAGAGTTCCATGGCTGAGATGGGAGAACCTGTCCAGAGGACAACAATCTCTGCAGCACTTCACAGATGTAGGCTCTATGGGAGAGTAGCTAGATGGAAGCCACTCCTGAGAAAAGGCCACATAATAGCATGCCTGGAGTTTGCAAGAAGGCACGTGGCAGACTCTGAGACCATGTGGCAAAAGATTCTCTGGTCTAATGAAACAAAAATTGAATGCTTTGGCCTGAATGCAAAGCGCTATGCCTGGCGCAAACCGAACACAGCTCAGCACCCGTGTAACACCATCCCTACCATGAAGCATGGTGGTGGCAGCATCATGTTATGGGGATGCTTTTCAGCGGCAGGGACTGGGGCACTTGTCAGGATAGAGAGAACAATGAATGGAGCCAAATACAGGCACATCCTTGAAGAGAACCTGCATCAGTCTGTATTAGACCTTGGACTGGGGTGAAGATTTACATTCCAACAGGACAACAACCCCAAGCATACAGCCAAAGCAACACTGGAGTGGCTTCAGAACAAGAAGGTGAATGTCCTTGAGTGGCCCAGCCAAAGCCCAGACTTGAATCCCATTGAGAATCTGTGGAAAGACTTAAAGATTGCGGTTCACCGACACTCCTCATCCAACTTGACAGAGCTTGAGCAAATCTGCAAGGAAGAATGGGCGAAAATCCCCAAATCCAGATGTGCAAAGCTGATACAGACATACCCAGGAAGTAATTGCTGCCAAAGGCACTTCTACAAAGTATTGACTCAGAGGGGGTGAATACTTAAGTAAACAAGATATTTCAGTTTTTAATGTTTCATAAATTTTTGTTACACAATAAAAATATTTTTGCCCCTTTAAATTGTTGAGTATGCTGTGTGAATCAAGGGGGAAAAACATCATTTCAATGCATTAAAAATTCTGGTAGTAACACAACAAAATGTGACAAAATCCAAGGGGGGGGTGAATACTTTCTGAAGGCACTGTACCTAAAGTCTATTCTCTCTACGAAAACAAGAACCGAAGGTAAGAAGGGCCAGCCTACTTTATAAATGCAGAGCTACAACAGGGTGGGTGTAGCCAGCATAAAGCGGACTGCCCCAGCTATGGAAAAACTGTGTGAGAAGTCCAAGTGCCTGCCAGCTCTAGTCCAATATATTATGGCCCTACAAAGGAGATACCCTAGAAGGAGAACTTTTAATCAAAAACAAATTCAGAGCAAAGTTTCAACTCTAGGGCCTTGACAAGAAAACAATCTTTGACTTTTTCGCTTCTAAAATGTGGTACTTCAAATTCCCATCCCAGGGCTGCACAAGTTCTTGACTTTCTTGAATTGTGAATACATCTGAAATACAAGCTGGTGCTTGTTTTTTTTCCATACACTTCAACATGTACTGTTCCTGCCGTGCTTTGAGGTAAAGATGGTTTAACTGGTGGAAAAGGGTACAACATGTCAAGAGCCATAGTGCATCCGGTATAAATTGGGTCATCTTGTTGACCAACATAACTAGTCTCCCGCATCACTGTACACTTTATCGCTGCAGTCTACAAAAGGCATCGACATAGTGTTTACAATTTTTAAGCAGGTATCTCTAGAAAGTCATCTTGTGTCTGTAAGAAGCCTACATGTGGTCCCTATTTTTTCACAATTGCTTGCTTGAATATAATATCTAAAACACAAACAAGTTTCAAGTGCTCTGCTAATTTTGGAAAGTCTCCAGTCTGGTACACATTTGTGAGAAACTTAATCAAAAGAAAAAGCATTCTAAAGTAGGCCTCTTTTAATCCAGTGTAAAGGTGTAAAGGCATCAAGCTTGACAACAGCAAACAGGCAGAATTAGTGCAGGGTATGCCTATAATTCATAACACAACTGGTTTAGTTGGTCCAAAACAGACCAGCCAGTAGACAGGCGTGCACACAACTGCAGGCCAGCGATCAACTGACATTTCAGCACACCAAGCCTTCTTCTGAGCTTTGAAAAAAGTGTGGTCTGTGGAAACACCAGGTGATCATGGCACCTGCTGTTTTGCACATGCTTGTGTGTCAAATGATCTCCGCTGGAGTGAATAAACCAGTGGTGTTATAAATTTTAGGCACATCCTGCACTAATTCTGTTTCCTGTTGTCAAGCTTGCTGCCTTTATAATGGATTAAACAAGACATACTTCAGAATGCAATTAGGCTCTTTCTGAACTGTTTTGTGTACAGCTTGATTTCCTTTAACTGTATTGCGTACAGCGTGACTTCCTTGATACATGCCATTCACTTCTCAGCCCTACCATGCATTTTTCTTTTGTCTGTGCTCTCACCATTTTAGCTGAGTATTCAGCCAAATTTTCAAACATTTGTAGCTCTGCACCTCTCAAAGTGAGTCACCATTTGAGGTGCAGCTTGCTACTGAAGACTTCCTGGAATATGTTTTTAATTTATTTTTACATAGATACTGTCAACAGAACAAGGCATATGACCCATCCAGTCTGCCCAATCGGGCTTGTAAGTTCACTAAGTTTCTCTAGAAGTCTGTTGCCCCTTACCCCTGACCTCCAGGATTCTCTCATGTCTATCCCATGTAGTCTTATATCCTGTGATTGTTTCAGCCCCCACCGCTTTCTCAGGCAGGATGTTCCACTTGTCCACCACCCTTTCTGTGAAGAAATTCTTCCTCACATTTCCTCTGAATCACACTCCCTCCAACTTCATCCCAGGCTCTCTAGTCCTGGAACATATTTTTCACTGGAAAACAGTGTTCTCCTGCATCCTGTTCCTCCCTGTAAGGTACTTGTATGTCTCTATCATATCCCCTCTCTCCTCCAGGGAGTGCATATTCATATTCTTCTGCCTGTCCTCATAGGATATGTGATGCAATCCCTGTACCATCTTTGTTGCCCTCCTCTGAACCTTCTCCACCCTACGTCCTTGCGTAAGCAAAGTCTCCAGAACTGGACACTGTACTCCAGGTGGGGCCTCACTAGTGTCTTGTATAGTGGAATGATGACCTCCCTTTTCCTGCTGGTGATGCCCCTGCCTATGAATCCCAGTATCCTATTTGCTTTACCTGCCACCTTGTCGCACTGTTTCCCTAGCTTGAGGTCATCAGAGATGATAACCCCAAGGTCTCTTTCCTGCTTGGTGCATGCTACATCCTCACCCCCAACTGATATGTTGTTCCAGGGTTTCTGTGCTCCATATAGTGAGGCTTAATAAAGGGAGGAGGGTGGGCAGAGGAGACTGTGAAAAGGCAGAGATACTAAACAAATATTTTTGCTCAGTATTTACAAATGAAGAGGGGGAGGTACCTAAAACAAACAGTAGAAACACTCTGGATACAGAAGTTGATATCAGCCCATTTACAGAAGAAAGGGTTCTGAAAGAACTCTTAAAACTGAAGGTGGACAAAGCAATGGGGCCTGATGGGAATTCATCCCAGAATTCTAAAAGAACTAAGGGTAGAACTAGTGACACCACTGACTACTGTTTTTAACAAATCATGGGAGGATGGAGTGGTACCCGAGGACTGGAGGAGGGCAGATGTGATTCCCCTTCACAAAAGTGGGAGCAAGGCAGAAGCAGGAAACTACAGACCTGTTAGTTTAACCTCAGTGATAGGAAAAATGATGGAATCACTTCTGAAGGAAAGAACTGTCGAGTATCTAGAGGCCAGAGGGCACAGGACCCTAGGCAGCATTGATTCACAGCGGAAGGTCGTGCCAGACGAATCTGATAGATTTCTTTGACTGGGTGACCAAAGTAGTAGATCAGGAGGGGTGTGACATGGCCTACCTAGACTTTAGCAAGGCATTTGACACAGTCCCACACAAAAGATTAATATACAAGTTAGCCAGCCTGGGAGTGGGTCCCAAGATGACAGCCTGGGTAAAGAACTGGCTGGAGAATAGGACACAGAGAGTAATAGTAAATGGAGTCCACTCAGAAGAAAGGAGGGTTACTAGTGGGGCACCGCAGGGTTCAGTTAGACCAGTCCTCTTCAATGTCTTTATAAGCAACATTGCAGAGGGACTGGAAGGAAAGTATGTCTCTTTGCAGATGACACAAAGATCTGCAACAGAGTTGATGCACAGAGGGGGTGGAAAGGATGAGAAGGTACTTGGCAAGGTTAGAGGATGGTCAAATGTATGGCAGCTTAGATTCAATGCTAAGAAGTGCAGGTAATGCACCTGGGAAACAAAACCCAGGGGAAGAGTACACAATGGGGTGAGATACTAACAACAACAAAATGGAAAGGGACCTGGAGGTAGTCATATCAGATGACCTAAAGGTGGGCAAGCAATGGAGAGGGCAGCAAGGAGGGCTGTGGGGATACTGGGATGCATAGGGACAGGCATCACCAGTAGAAAACAGGAAGTTATTATCCCTCTGTACAGACAGCTGGTGAGACCCCATCTGGAGTACTGTGTGCAGTTCTGGAGACCCAATCTCCGCAAAGACAAAGACAGGATGGAAGCTGTCCAGAGCAGGGCAACTAAAATGGTGCAGGGTCTGCATCGCAAGACATATGAAGAGAGACTAAAGGAGCTTAATATGTATAGCCTCGAGGAAAGGAGGGAGAGGGGGGACATGACAGAAACGTTCAAGTACCTCAAGGGAATCAACAAAGTCCAAGAGGGTAGCATCTTTCAAAAAAAGAGGTGTACAAGAACAAGAGGACACAATTTGAAGATAGAGAGGGGCAGCTCAGAGGTCATTTAAGGAAGTATTTTTTCACAGAGAGGGTTGTGGATGCATGGAACGGCCTTCCGGAGGAGGTTGTGGATTCAAAATCAGTGGTGGAATTCAAGCATGCATGGGACAGTCATAAGGCCATTCTAGGGGGTTGGGGTAGGAAGAAGTAGGCTGCTGGTTAACTAGGATCTGCAGCTTATCCAGTAGGTAGGGAAATGGGCAGACTGGGTGGGCCAAGCGGTCCTTATCTGCCGTCAAATTCTATGTTTCTATGTTTCTATATGCATTATTTTGCACATTTTGGCATTAAATTTCAACTGCCAAACCCCTTGACCATTCTTCAAGCTTCTGCAGATCCCTCATCATTCTGTCTACACCTTCTGGCATTTCCACTCTGTTACAGAGCTTTATGTCATCAGTGAACAGGGAAATTCTGCTTTCTAGGTCCTGCGCAATGTCACCAATGAAGATGTTGAGTAGGACCAGTCCCAACACTGATCCCTGCGACACCCTACTGGTCACTCTTCCCTCTGTGGAGTGACAACAGCCATTTACGACTGCCCTCTGTGTCCTGCCACCCAACCAATTACCCACCCATTGCACTACTTTTTCCCCCAAATAACACAGTATGGGGTTTCTGTTAATTTATAACTAAACCATTTCCAAACTGAAATGAGTTGAAATACTGCTGACAAATTAGCTGAGCTTCAACATTTTCCCAGAAAAACATAAAATTGTGGCATCTGCACACAGTTGATATTGTAAACCACCAAAGTGTAGAACCAGGTAATTTGAATATAATAAAAGCAGGAGGGGATCCCTGCAACAAATCCAATACTGTTTCCCCAAATCCAAGAGAGGCCAGTTTATTTTTCATGACTAAGTGGTCAATGAAGTCAAAGACCCTAGAGAGGTTGATTTACACTGCAAGCAGTCAGCAGGACATTTTCTATAGCTAGCTGATGTCACTTAAGAACGGTTGCTGTAGAGCTGTATTTGATTCTAAAACCTGACTGGTACTTATATTATACAGAACTTCCTTTGCCTGAAAAAAAATGTATTTACTGTAATTGCTGTGCCACCAACTTCTCCTGAATTGTTGATATTACCAGCAACGGGGATACAGGACAGTAATTACTAACTAGATCTCAATGGCCCAACTTGAAAACTGAAACTATTAATGCTTATTTTTAGCTGGATGAGAATTTTCCCAAAGCAAATGACAAGTCAAATCCAACAGTAAGTGGTCCCCAGATTATTGGGTCAGCATATTTTAATAATATATTACTTAATCCATCTAGGCCCCCTGCTTACTGCACTGCAGTACAAACTATCCAGGACATACATCCTGTTCTAACACCATACAGAATAATATGTAAGGTAGCAACTTGTCATTGGTTCCATCTGCTATTTCTAAATTCTCCACAGTCTGAGTATCCCAAATTTTACTAGATTTTACAGAACAAGTTTTATTAAACTCAACTCCCAAAATGTTGGGGTAATTTACTTTTATCAGCTAAAGTAAATGATTCAGGAAACCCAGACTCAGACCATGCTCTTTACTGTATTGTGAACATTTCACTTTCCCTTGTAGTTACCCCAATCTTCCTTGCTTTAAAGGGTAAGGAGATGATAATCTAGAAAAAAGAGGCCAATGTCTGGAGAACTCAGTAATTCCACTCTCTCATGTAAATCCCCGGTGTGTTTCAAAGCCTAAATGTGAATTACTTTTCAGTGCAAGATTTACACAAAATAAATTGCTCTAGGAATCCAACAAAGTTAACTTGTGGTAGAGGGTTAACTGGGGTACAGTTTTAAGAGCCTTGAAGCCTTTCTTCCTCCTTTTTTTAGTGACAGTGCTTCAATGTACTGTACTATAGAGCCATGGACTACAATGGGCAGACTGGGTGGGCCGTAGGACCTTATCTGCCGACACTGTTTAAGTATCTATGTAATAAAACAAATAAGGAGAGAGGCTAGATCTACCCATGAAAGTTCAGATTTGAGGGGGCAACAAGCCCCTACAGTGTTCATCCCATCACCAGGGGGCAGTGTAACATCACAACTGTATGCAACATTTCCCATACACTAGTCACTTCTGCTGTTGTGCCTTTTTTTGAAAACATCATTCATTTTCATTATACAAATGTTTTATTAGAAATACACATTACTTAAACTACATTCTGTTATCATTACTGTTATGGTTTCAACGTAATACCCATCTAGCACTTTTTGTCTCCACTATAATTTCATTAGCTGGTTCCCAAGGGAGCCTTCTGTCTACTTTTGAAGCCAGTTTTGTCATCAGAGCTTGCAGTAACTGAAGACCAGCCATGCAGTGAAGCTGGGCAAGAATCTGTCCAACTCCATTAAACTCCAGGTAAAAATCTCCTTAGCAGCAAACAGATCTACATGCACTTACTCGCGGTATAAAACTGAGTAATGACAACAACCATGACAGTTCATCCCCAGGAAAAGCATTAGCCTTACAATAATGTGACAGATGATCTGCTCAGTGGCTAGAAAGAACATAAACTGCACTTTTCAAAATCAGCAACAGAACAGCTGAAGGCAAGTCCTTAACTTTCCAATATGGACTGCTTTTAACTTTTAGATTTTTCAGCAAATGAGGTTTGCTTGTGGAAAAAAAAGTAAATGTGAAAATATGGTTTACAAAAGCCTGAGGCATTAATTAAGTGTCCAGCCAAAACTGACCAGCTGTTCATTATTGCTGAAACCTCTCCTCCTCCTCCAGTGTTGAAATAAGATTACAGAAACACTGCAGGGAGTAAAGAACAGCATAGCCAGATTCATATTATTAAACTGCATTACTCCTTGCTATTAAGACTGTAAATGAAAATGAACGATTGCTTCAACTGCTTCAGCATACATGTTGGACAAATTACGTCAGCCAAAATCCCATATTCTTCCCTAAAGCTTTACAGCTTAAGTTGGAAACTATAAAGAATAACATGACTATAACCCACTAGTGTAACTTTATTGGCAAACCTGGCTTTGGCACAGGTGCAAGAGAATAGAATGGTCTGATTCTATCTACTCTTCTGCCTACAGACTGCAGTCACTTGCGCCTGCACAGCCTTTGAATGTTAACATCCCCTTGCAAGCAATGTCTTTGATCAGTTTGTAAAGCTTGGCATTCGCCCAGCAGCTTGAGCGCTTGGAGACTTCCCATTACATTTTAACCATCATTCTTGATTACAGATTCGTTAGAATATGCATGCATATTATTCCTGTTCAACCTTGGCACCTGCTAGAAAACTTCATGTAAGACAAGCTAACATCAGCGGCTTCTCACAATAGTCGACTTCCTCAAAGGGCCTTAAACTTCCTTAAAAGTTTAAATGCAGAATGTAATATTTTTTGATTAATAGGCTAAACCGCATGTGCAGGTTTGCCTCCATTATGTACTTGAATACAATGCACAATGCACTTAGCTGATTCTCACGTGGTCTCTCATGATAATCTCACAGGTGGTACTAGTTGCTTTTGGGAATGTGGTTGTTCCATGATCAGCGGCCTTTGAAATATGACATAAATGTTATTGCTGCTATAGACACAAATGCATTTCTGAGGTGGAACAGCAACACCGTATGTTACAGCCCCTTTACTGTGTATATTCTGGGCCTTTGTTGGCCCCCCAAGTGCACAATGTTGCATTTATCTGCATCAGACTTGCCATTTATTTGTCCAGTGCATTAGACCTCTCAAGTCCCACTGTCATCTGGCTCCTTACTCTATGTAAAGACAGCACTGTCTAATGATTACAGCATAAGCTTGAGTATCAAAAGACTTGGGTTCAAATCCCAACTTATTCACTATGCACAGCTGAGACAATCACTGAACCTCTTAGCACTTATTTCCACCCACCTGTAAAATGGGTAGAGGCAGGGCTCCACTGCAGATGAAATATTGAATCTCACTGGGCCATCTCCGGTAAATAAATGATAAAATAATATGATGACTTTGTTTTAATCTGGAAATCTCCCTTCCTCAGAACGGTTTATAAACATATTAAATAATGATTGTTCCAGTGCTGTTTCTGGGGGTACCACATTGGTTTATTTACTGAACTTTTTTTTAACCTGGGAAGGACACTGGTTTTGAAATGCCTTTTCCAGGCATGACCCATGTACTAAAAGAGCACATTAAATATACATAAAATATTAAAAATATATCTCTTTACGGTTATAATATTGCACAGACACAAATACATAGCTGGAAATATGGTGATACTGAATACAGCATGTACAGACATTTGCTAGCCACAGAAAATTCCTTAAAACTTTTCAAAAAATTTTGGGAGTACCTGCAGTTCTAACCGAAAATGGAATAACATTCCAATGCACTGACATTCAGTATCTAAAATAATTTTGCCCCATCTGGCTACCTGCCTCCATCCAAAGAAATGACCATGTTTTCAATTACCCTCTGTACTCCGTTGCATAGTCAGTTTGGCATCCATTATCTGTATCCCCATTCCGAAGCCATGACTCCTTATCTTGAGTACTTGTCTTTCATGTGGTGCCATGTAGAATGCTGCACCAAACTCTATGTATACAATTCTCCATCGCTCCTCTATTAAGAGTGCAGAAACTCTGAAGCCAACAAATCACACTATCCAGATGGAATCTTACACAATATGATTTTTTTATTTGCCATTCATGCACATAGTTATGACGCTGAAAGAATACACGATGACAGCAAAAACTTAATGTAGTGCTTGTGACAATTCTAAAACAAAGAAGTAGACCGAGCTTCTGTGCCAAGTTAGTGTGATCTCTTGGTTTCCAAATACAGATGGATTTAAATACATGTGGAGGCAATTTTTCAATAAAATAAGAACAGAACAAAAAGGATAAGTTCTGGCTTCCTCTTAAATTGCAAATGCTAAACATTTTCCAAAAGCTGTAACAATCAAGGATGATTACTTACTTGTTTGTGTATGTTAAGGTCTTTACTGACATTGTCAAATGTCCACTAACAACAAAGTCCTGTCGCCCTGACATTTTCCTGTACAGGTCTGATGAAGGATGGAGTAGCTATTTTAAAATTGACTAATCTAATTAGGGCATCTTACAGACCCTGAAGAAAATCTAATTAGAATCTGAGGGTGATCAAGTGCTGTTTTATCTACTGGTGACAAATTTAATATTCGTACCGTGTTATGAAACTTAAGGGTATATTTAATGATGCATCCCTCAATCAATCGTAGCTGAGTCACGAGACCAGTAACTTTGTAATCAATGTGCAAGCCTTACGATGACTGAGCTGACTTCATTGACATTGAGAACAGTCCCAAACAGTTAATCATTCTTTTAGGTTCTGCTCTGTTACATGGTTCATTAAAATCCTATTTAAGTACAACTTGTGTCTCAATGGACTGGTAAGTGGAAATGCAGTGAAAGTAGGAGAAGGTTCTGCCAATTATGTCTTTTGCCCATGAACCTCTAAAAAATTAATCAACTGCCAGAAGATCTGCATTCTAAAGAGAAAGTCAAGAAAGTTACATTACGGAACACTGCAACAGTGTTAGGTCAAAGGATGAGCAATTTCAAAGTCAGAGAAGATATTAAAAGCAAAGGGCTACTGAAAATAAATGGCTTTTCTGAATGCCAAATATGTCCAGTTTTGCCCTTTCAAGCTTTGCATGAGAAAGTATTTAAGACATTTAAATAAAATATCACTTTTCTGATATGAAACGCATTCCACATGCACCACAGCAGCTACCATATTCCAGGATCAGAACAACCAGACATAAATAATACTAAAAGCTTGTTTGAAAGGGAAGAAACATAATCATCCTAAGCAAGCACAGAAAAACAATACATACAATATATCAACTATAATGCCTTCTTCAGGAATGCACTGTAAAGGAAACAAAGTTAGTGGAGAGATGGTGTAGAAAACAGGAGTGTTGACCATACATCAGAGGCGGGAGCTTCTCTGTTGAGGGAGGGAGGGGCAATAAAGCTGCATGATAATATAAAAGATTGTAAAATAAAAAGGTAAGGATGGGTCAGAGAGGGCAGTTAAGAAGTTCATGTAGAGGTTTATGAATTTCTTATAATTTATTAAATAAGAAAAAGACAAACGTTCAGGAAACAAGCTAAAGACTCACTACGTCTTTAATGACTACAGGAGATTCTGACATGCTTAATGCAGCACATCTGATAATCTTCAGCTATAGCTAATGATCTGACTTTACACAGCAGCTTTACCTCAGGTTTAATGGTATATGTCTATAGTTTGTCGCTCTCAGTCTAAACTGGAACAATGTAAAAGCCTGTTTTGAGGGCAGTGGTTGTTCTCGAAGCCATCTCAGCCTGACCTACACAAGACCTTACACGCTGCTACTCATGATACTTTGTACTGGCCTGAAACCTGAGTGTATGTGTTTCTCAAATAAGGCCACCGTGGTTGCATACAGCCACCAGCAAAATGTTCGGTACCCACATTTATTTATTTTATTTATTGATTCTAGGAATAAATCTTTGGTCTAGAAGCACATTTACAATACACCGTAACAAGACAGATACATGTTATCAAATACATAGAGGTACAGCAGCATATACAAAGGGAAGGTTACAATCAATTGTAGCTACATACAATTAAGAACAATAACTCATATTGGTGGAGAGGGCAGCTATAATCTAAGGTGGTAGTGCAATTCATACATATAGGTTACAGTGCTTGGATTAAAAATAATATTTGTGAGACACGTAGGAGGAACAAGGCAGCTTGAAAAGACGTTGTCACGAAGAGCCTGGGGGGACGAAGGAGCAGCTAGACAGTAGCATTGTCAAGGATGGGAGGTAAGGTGGAGAAGAAGTTGGTGGGAAAGAAGGAAGATGCCGGGGGAAGAGCGGGTGGGAGGGAGAGAGAGAGTGATGTACAGGGGGCAGGGTAGGGAAGGTCTAAGAAGTAGGAAATGAGCAGTGAGAGGCAAGCAGAAAGGGGTTAAAGGCCACAGTCACACTTGGAGATGCTGGAGACCAGGTGGCCCTTCAAACTCACCTTAAGCTGGCCAATCTTGGTACAGGCTAGGATTTCTGCCCTCAGAGAGTTTAGCTATTTGGGGGCTCTATACCCAAAGGAGCACTGACCTTGGGTGGTCCGACAGAAGGGGATTTGGAGTGTTCGAGTACCCTCTCTTCTGGAATTCCTGATAGAGTTGTAGGGGCGGAGGAGACCATTCACCCCTGGTGTGGTGAGGCCCATGGTAGATTTTTGGCTTGTAGGTGAATTGGTATTGGACTCTGCAGTCCAGGTTGAGCAATCTTGTGTGAGTGTAGAGATCACAGGAATAAATTAGTCGGTGGGCCCCAGAGAGAAGTCTGCAGGTTTTGTTAAAGGTCACCTTAATTCTCTGTAAGGCAGTGTCTGTAGCAGCTCCATAGGCAACAAGACCGTAGTCTATGACTGACAGAACAGAACTGGACACAGTAAGCCTGAGGGCTTCATCTGTGAAGCAGTGTTTATGTTTGTACAGAACACCAGTTCTGGAGTTAACAGTTCTAGCAACCAGGTTTATGTGCTGAACAAAGGAGAGGGAGCAGTCCAGGGTGACCCCCAGGTACTTATAAGTGCAAACCATTTCTAGCGCTTCTTGTTTGTTGTTGTGGATTTGCAAGAGATGTGATTTGTGCTTATTAGAACCATAGAAACATAGAAGTTGACAGCAGATAAGGACTGCAAGGCCCATCCAGTCTGCCCATTTATTTTTCTACCTTATAAATGTGCCATAGGCCTTTGCTGACAGTGGCCTATCTATTCATACTCATCTGTACTGCTCCCTTATGCCTATCCCATGCCTGTTTGAAGCTTTGCACTGTATTCACAGCCACCACTTCCTGAGGTAGGCCGTTCCATGCATCCACCACTCTTTCTGTGAAAAAGAACTTTCTCACATTACCCCTTAATCTGCCTCCCTCTAATCTCATGCTGTGTCCTCTTGTCCTGCTATTTTTCTTATATTGAAACATATTAGACTCTTTCACCTTGTTAATGCATTTAAGGTGTTTGAATATTTCGATCATATCACCTCTCTCCCTCCTTTGCTCTAGGGTATACATATTGAGCTCTGTTAATCTATTCTCATATGTCTTCTGATGCAGTTCCCTGCACCATTTTGGTTGCCCTTCTCTGGACTGCCTCAGTTTGGTTAATGTCCTTGTGAAGGTGTGGCCTCCAGTACTGCATGCAGTACTCCAGATGGGGCCTAACCAGTGTCTTGTAAAGAGGGATTATTACCTCCCTCTTACGACTTGTGATACCCCTACTAATACAACCTAACATCCCCCTAGCCTTACCTACTGCTTCAGAGGTCTGCTTGGATGATTTCAGGTCATTGGTGATGATGATGCCCAAGTCTCTTTCTTCCTTTGTGACTGCCAGCAACTCCTTCCCAGCCTATAGGTGGCTTCAGGATTTCTCTTCCCTATGTGCATGATCTTGCACTTCTTTGCATTAAATCCCAGTTGCCACTCTCCTGACCATTTTGCTAGTTTATCCAGATCTCTTCTCATTCTGCCCACCCCATCTGGATCATCTACTCTGTTGCAGATCTTGGTGTCATCTGCAAACAGACAAGCCTTACCCCCGTCTTGTCCATCTGCAGTATCACTGATGAAGATATTGAAGAGGACTGGCCCCAGGACTGATCCCTGAGGTACCCCACTTGTGACTTGCATCTCTTCTGACTGCATACCATTTACCATCACTCTCTGTTTTCTGCCTGTCAACCAGTTTGCCACCTAGTTGACCAACTTCTGACCCACCCTGAGCCTACCAAGCTTGCTTATCAATCTTCTATGTGGAACAGTATCAAAAGCTTTGCTGAAGTCGAGGTAAGCGACATCAACTGCTCCCCCTTGGTCCAATACTCTGGTTACCCAGTCAAAGAAATCTAAGAGATTAGTTTGACAGGACCCTCCTTTTGTAAACCCATGCTGTCTTGGATCCTGTGCCCCTATGGATTCCAGGTGTTGCACTATCCTTTCCTTAAGGAGTGCCTCCATAATCTTGCTCACTACTGAGGTAAGACTGACTGATCTGTAGTTCCCTGCCTCCTCCTTGCTACCACTCTTGTGGAGTGGGATCACATGAGCCCTTCTCCAGTCTTCTGGGACCTCTCCCGTGCTCAGAGACTCACTAAACAGTTTTGCTAATGGTTCTGTTAGTTCCACCCTTAGCTCCTTTAGTACCCTGGGATGTATGCCATCAGGTCCCATTGTCTTGTCCACCCTGAGCTTAGCGAGCTCTTGTAGGACCCTTTCTTTTGTGAAGGGAGTAGTGCTCACCTCCATCCCCCGTGTCCATGGCGCAGAGCTATGGGCTGTGCCCTACCTTCTCTTCAGTAAATACTGAGCAAAATTATCTATTTAGGATAGATGCTTTTACAGGGTCCTCTTCCTCCTCACAATCCCCCTTTTCTCCTTTGAGTTTAGCAATACCCCCTCTGGACTTTCTCCTTTTACTAATGTATCTATAGAAAGTCTTGTCAGCTTCTTTTACTGTTTGTGCTAGTGTTTCCTCAGTTTGGGACTTTGTCTTCCTTACTGCCTTCCCTGCTTCCATTAGGGCAGTTTGGTATGCCTCCCTGTCTTCATCCCGCTGTGTTCCCTTATATTTCCTGAAGGCCAATCTTTTGGCTCTGACCTTTTCTGCTATTGTATTTGAGAACCAAAGTGGTTTTCTTCTTCTTTTGCACTTCCTTTTCTGTCTAACACAATGGGATGTTGCTTCAAGTATTGCATCCTTAATGCTTGCCCACTTTGCCTGTACCCCTTCACCTGCATTTCTTTTTGCCAGGGCTAGCTTAACTCTGTTGGCCATCTTCTCAAAGTCAGCTCCTCTGAAGTCCCATATTTTTGCTTTGGAATGGGATGATTTAGTTGTAGTGGTCATACTGAACCATACCATGTGATGGTCACTGGCCCCTAGGTGACCTTCTACCTGGAAAGCTGTGATCCCTTCCCTGTTAGTCAGTACTAGATCTAGGATAGGTCTGTCTCTTGTGGGTTGTTGTACCAGTCGTTTGAGGCCCTCCCCCTGCAGGGAATCCACCATGTGTCTAGTTCTGGCAGATGTTCCTGCTGGTATTGACCAATCTGTATCCGGCATGTTGAAGTTTCCCATTATCAGAACCTCCCCTTTAGCTGTCATGTTTTGTGTATCTTCTAACAGTAATGTGTCTATGTCCTCCCCCTGGTCTGAGGGCCTGTAGACAACCCCAGTTCTTATGGCTGTCCCATTTCCTGTTTCCAGGGTGACCCACAGTTCTTCTGGCTTCTTATGTGTATTCTGAATTTCTGTAGCTTTGGTACTTTCATTGACATACAGGGCCACTTATTCTGGTGGAAAACAAAGATCATGGTGTTTGTCTTCTTGTGGTTGAGAAGCTGTTTATGGTTAAGGAACCAAGTCTCAGCAGGACTGAAAAACTGGTTTGCATTTGCAGCTCTAAGTCAGTGGGGTTAGACTGACTTGAGAACAGCAAAGCATCATCAGCATATAGTAGAGCATGGCCTGAACAGGTCTTAGGTAGATCGTTTAGAAATGCACTGAAGAGGAGGGGGGCCCAGGATTGAGCCCTGGGGTACTCTGGTGGAAACTTTACAGTAGTCAGAGAGGGTGTTTTGTACTTTTACTTGCTGGGTTCGATTTGTAAGGTAGCTTTGGAACCACTGTAAGGAAACGGGATATCCCAGTTGATGATAGTTGGTTTAGAAGAAGTCCATGGTTGACTGTATCGAATGCCTTCAATAGGTCAGTGAAGGTGGCTCCAACCAGGTGCCCATGATCCAGGACTTCATGCATGAAGCTGGTGAATTTGACAAGGGTAGAGGTAGCGCTGTGCTGCTTCCTGAAGCCATGTTGCTCAGGGCATTGCAGCTTGTATTTGTTCAAGAAGTCAACTAGCTGGTTGCTGACTATCCTTCCTAGGGCTTTGGAGAGGGGAGGGAGTATGGAGATGGGCCCGGTAGTTGGATATTGGTACAATCTCCATTTTTAAAGACAGGGGTAACCATGGCCTTTTTCCACATTTGAGGGAACTTAGCAGAGGTTTGCGACAGATTTATGATGTAGGTTAAAGGATGCATGATCTTGTTAAGAGTAAGGGTTACTAATTTGAGGTCAAGAAAGCCATGACTGGATCTGGATTTCCCAATGGCTTTGGTAATGTATTTTTTAGCCTCAATGATTGAGACTATCTTGAGGTAGAAAGGGAGATGTTGGGATTCATGGTTATAGCTTTCAATTTTAGGGTTGTAGTTTGAAGGGCAATTGAGGAAATGAGGTGGAAGCACACTACTGAGGTCAGTGAATGCCCTGTTAAAGGAGCTGGAGATTTCTTTTGGATCCTGGGTTAGATTTCCGTTTATATTGAGAAGGGAAGGGGGAGTTTTGCAAGGTTTACCGGTTAGGGCTTTTATATTCTCCCAGAAGTTTCAGCTGTTCCTCCAGGTATTATTGAGCTCCTGTCTAAAGAACTGGCTTTTTGTGAGGTGACTAGCCAGAGTGCATTTATTGCAAATAGTTTTGTAAGTCAGATTGGGAGCTAGAGCTTTGGGCTTTAAGCCAGAGGTTATCCTTTTCTCTCATAATGTGGAGGAGGAAGGGCGTGACCCAGAACTTATTGGTTCCCTTCACTTTCTATTTTTTGAAAGGTGCATAGGTGTTGCATGAAGCACTGAAAGTACTGACAAAGTGCTCTAGCGCTGAGTCAATATTATTAGTTTGGTAAATGATGACCAATCTTGTCGTTGGAGGTGGGTTTTTAGTGAACTGAGTTGATCAGCCTTTAGAACTTGGGAGAGTATAGTTCGGGGACAGGGTCTGGGTGACTTGCTTGTCCATTTGCATAGGATAGGGCAGTGATCACTCATGCTGTCTGGGAAGACAGCAGTGATAGTTATTTTCTTGGACTGGTTAGTTATCAGCCAGTCAAGCAGGGTACCTTTGCCTGAATGGTAGTTGGTACAAGCTGCTGATTCAACTAGCTGGGTCATGCCAAGGGCAGAGATGGTATCCTTATATTTTTTTTCCCAATTGTTTAACCAGGAGTGGCACACTAAGCTGAAAGCTTGTTTACAGGTGTGACCTGGGAGCACAGGAAAGTTAAGTGACTTGCTCAGGGTCACAAAGTATATGCAAGTGGGGGCTATGGGATTCAAACCCAGGTCTCCAGATTTGCAGCTCAGAGCCTTAAACCACTGGGCTATACTGCCCCCCCCTATATGTATGGTGTCACTTTGGGTCATAACCAATCTAAGTTAAAGTTACCGAGGACTAGGACCTCCAAGTTCTTGTGTAGGCTGTTAAGGTAGTCAGTGGTGGTTTTGAGGCAAATAGGCTGTTCTTTTGGGGGGATATAAACGGCAACCAATTGTTCTATAGAGCCCTTATTATAAAGGTAATGGAATTGACAATATCTTTCCTTTAAAGAAAAACATAGGAGATGCATTTTAAGAGAAATTACTCAGGGATTTGATTTATTCTATACTGCATTAAAGGAATATTGTTGGATCAGGGGTGTGGGGTGAAAAAATAAGGAGTAAGGCCACATGCAAGTTCTGGTGGCTACACTTTGAGGCCACCACGACTTGGGGCTTGAGAACCACTGCTTTAGTGAGGGTGTGGTTACAATAGAGACAGAAAAACCAAATATTCAGGGCATTCATTCTCTCCTTCCATCCTTTTATGGATACTCCATAATGCTCTTCTAGCATAATGCCACCCCCTTTTGCCATCTCTAAATGTGCTTAATATCTGTTTTCCTATGAAGTGGACCTGGTACATGGATGAGATAGTGGCGAACTACAATGAAAATCCCCCAAAGGGCAAAAGACATGTCTTCTAGCTTGTTGCACTCATCCTAAACTGGAACTATTGTGAATGATCAGTTTTTGTGTAACTTTAGTTCTGGTGAAGCTTTGACTGCCTGCTCTACACAAAGGATTATGTACTGCTCCCAAGATGTTTAGCACTTGATTTGAGACTTTAGAGCATATTGGTGAGGTTTGGAAAAACATGCAGAAAACAAAACAGGTGGGCCATTTGTTCTCTCTGTTCACCAGATTATGGAGTCTGCATCCTGCTCTTCTTGCAAACTGCCTCTCCTGTGTATTACCTGAGTGTACTACATAACTGGTAAAGAATGGCATCCATATCTCATAATACCATTGATATGGCATACAAATGCCATAATACCATAATTCTGGTAGCAGATCAGTAAGCAGTAATACATGACAGGGCACAGGTTAAGTAAGCAATAAAATAGGACATGGACAACATGGAGGTGTTGGTTGTGCTGCCATAATCTCATACCCAGGGGTGCAGTAAGGCAGAAGGCCACCGGCCAAGTGTCTTCAGCCCCTGAAGTGTGGCTGCACAGCTCAATGAACACCTAAGAGTGTTTTATCATGCTGATAAAATGGTTCTGTGTTGGGAATGTAAGAAAATATAAGCACAAACTGAAAAATGTTTCACAATCTGTAGTTTTATGTGAAATAGTCCCTCCACAAATGGGATGTCACTACAGGGTGTTAGCCTGAGTTGCACTGTGTGAGCCACTATGGTGTGCATGCTTTTTGTTACACTTTTATTTTTTTCTTTAAAATAAATCAAAATAACTTGATATTGTTTTACTTTGTGGATTTGAATGGGAAATAATTGGCCTTAGGTGCTTTAGTTCAGTGACTGAGTACACCAGCAAGGTAGCAGGGTGCATTAATGTGAAACTGTGATTAGGGACTGCAACATCCAGAAGCTGCACACAGATAGATACTTGTAGTTACTAAGCAACATTGGTACTGGGACTTTTTCATACACGTTGGTTCTACTGTCTCAATCCAATGGGTAGGAAAAGGTTTCAGCCAATCAGGGTGCAGTATTCTTAGTACCTATTTTTTGTTATTTTATAATTTTTGGGCCCTGCTTTCCCCCGCTTTCTCCCCGCCTCCTCAGATGCACACACTGCATTCCAGGGCACCCTCCACTGCTTGCCATCTCCTCCTGCCTATGCTGCCATCACACCTCCACCCAGTGGCAGCGGAACTACAGGGGGCCACAAGCTCCCTAGGAAAGGTGAGCTGCTGTTAGGCTGCTCAATTCTGCTCCCTCCTCCCCCCCATGCGGGCTTCCCGGCAACCCAAGGTCATTCCCGAACCTGGGTCACCAGCATGATGCAAGGTAAGGCATAGTGCTTCTGCCCTCTGCGCCACTGGGTTGGCTCTTAGTACCTATTTTATAAGGCATTTGTGATGCACACCCCAGTGGTTTTGTAAGGCACTAGTCTTTATGCTCCTGGCAAGAGCATCACAAATGCTTTAAATGCACACCATGGAATGTCTTATTGCACGTAATAATTGACTGGGATGTGGTAAACAGGTTTTGAGGGAACAGAAATGAGATGTGATGCCTGACAGTGAATTAATAGTTATTTTAATGCATGGTCAGGTGATGTGTCTTGAACAACAAGTTTAATGTATCTGTTAAACCCCTTTTATAAATAGTATTACTGGATGGAATGGATGGAGAGAGGTTACAGAGTTCTAAGAAGTTCTTAGCACCTCTGAGAGAGAGAGAGAGAGAGAGAGAGAGAGAGGGAGATACATCATCTAAAAGAATAAATAAAAAAATCAAGTAACAAGACTTATAATTCCATCTTGGAATTCTTGTGACATCATAAACCCTATGGTTTATGATGTACAAATTCTTTGATGGAATTCTATCCATTTTTGTGATAGTGCAGCAGGAGTTTATAGAGTTGAGGCGGGGCCATAGACAAGTAGCACACACAGTAACTTTCACAGAAGTGCTGCCTGTCTATGGCATGTTAGTACTCCATACCATGGGACTCAATGACTGGTTGAAAAACTCATACGGAGCTCAGGGATTTGGCTTCATTGGGGACTGGGGTCCACCTGGAGGGATACAGGCCTATACTGGCGTGATGGTCTGCATCTGTCTGGGAGGAGAACCAGGATCCTAGGTGATAGGTTTAAATGCTTCATTGGCAAGCATTTAAACTAGCCAAGGGGGAAAGGCACTGAAGAGAAGCAGGGAAATCCCAGTCCTGTCACGAAAAACAGGGCATTTAGTGAAGTAGACACAAAGGTAGAGACGTCGATAGGGAGCAGCACAGGGGTAAATCCAGAAAAAGGCAGTAAGGAGAGGGATGGCCTAAAAGAGGTAAGGCCATCAAAAAATGGACGGCAATGCATACCAATGCCCATAGTCTGGGTAACAAGCTCCCCGAACTACTGGCCTCGATGGAAGAGGGATGCCTGGATATCATGGCAGTCACAGAAACATGGTACACAGAAAACCATGACTGGGATGTCAACATACTACGGTACACACTCTACAGGAGGGACAGGGAGGGTGAAAGAGGAGGAGGAGGAATAGCTAGCTATATAAGGGAAGGAATCAAAGCAACAGAACTTAATGGATAAACAGGGAGAGGAAGAGGCACTGTGGGTCACCCTGGAGAAAGGAAATGGCACCACAATCCACACAGGGGTTGTTTACAGACCCTCATCGCAGGAGTGAGGCAATGGACAAGGAAATGATAGAAGGAATCCTTAGAATGGCAGAAAAAGGAGAGATATTGTTGATGGGGGACCTGCATATGCCAGATGTTAACTGGAGCACCTTTACTGCAGCCACATCCAAGAGCAAGGTCATTCTCAATGCCCTACAGGGGGCATGCCTCAGACAGCTAGTGCTGGAACCCAGTCGGGAGGGAGCAATCTTAGATCGGTACTCTCAAACGGGGATGGAGAGAGTTCAAGTTTATTGCAGGAAAGACTCCGTTGAGCAAGCTCATTCACAAGGAGGTCCTGAGGCATACACACATACAGCTCGCAATTACATAGACAGAAGATAAAAA